>JARDYH010000010.1:4921666-6152083 GCA_029215795.1 Anniella stebbinsi
GACTGTCCTGACAGAATCACGATCTTCTGACACAAGCCTGTGTGAGTCATTCAAGGCATATGTTTTAGGTTAGTTTTGCTGTTGCCACCACACTGCGTAGTCAGAAGCAGTTTCAAAACTTGAGCAATGAAAACATGAGTCACGCTAGCAGCCTCTACCCTTGAACCTTTTCTGGGATAAAGCAACACTTCAGTTATCTTAAATTCCTACACAGCAAATGTAAAATCAGAAGGACTGGTGTTGTATGACTTTGACATGGTTCTTATTTTGGAGGGCAAATCTGCAAGCAGACATCGGGTAAAATCCAATGTCAGTCCTACTTGGAGTACACTCATTGAAATGAATGGGACCTAGTCACAACTAAACTAAGTCTCATTCATTTTGGTGGGTCTACTCCAAATAGGTCTTAAATTGGATTTTACACATTGATCTGTCTGAAATCATTTAAGATTATATTCCATTCCTTCCACGCAAGCTCAGGCTGCAATCCCAGTATACACACACATACCTGAGAATAAGTACCTGAGCCAGTGTGGTGTAGCGGCTAGAGTGTTGGACTGGGAATCAGGAGATCAGGGTTCTAGTCCCCACTCGGCCATGGAAGCTCACTGGGTGACTTTGGACTAGTCTCCGGCAGCATTCGGACGACACTTTAGGCAACGGAGGGGGGAATAATGTACTCACAGGGTACTCCCCACACGACATGTTGCTCCGCCGTCCGTTGAGTGGCTGAAAGTCCCGGCATCCATCCGGGTGGCTGGTACTCCTCCCTCATTAGACCTCCTGGCCCCACTCCATCAGCTGGCTGTGTAAGAGCAGCCGGGGTATTTCTGTTCGTTCCTGCCTGAGAACTCTATTGAAAATGGAATAACCCACTCGATGGAGGGGGAATACCCTCCACCCAACATGTTAATCAATTGATTAACAGATAGTCAATTGAGCAGCCCGTTGTTTTTCCACGTTGGTTAATTCACTAAAATAGTGTACCGTGAGTTGTGCATCCGTTGTGTATTGCCCTCCACATGACACAATAAGCAACACAATGGACGGTTGTTTGACCCCCCCCCCCCCCGAGTTATCGTGTCGTCCGAAACAGGCCACAGACTCTCAGCCCAACCTACCTCACAGGCTTGTTGTGAGAATAAAATGGAGGGAAGACGCAGCCTTGGGTACCTTGGAAGAAAATAGGTGGGATATAAATGTAATAAATGAATAATAATAATAATAATAATAATAATAAATAAATAAATAAATCCCACTGAATTCAATGGGGTTTGCTTCTGAGTAGACATACCTAGGATTGCACTCTCAAATAGGCTGACCATATGAAAAGGAGGACAGGGCTCCTGTAACTTTAACAGTTGTAGAGAAAAGGGAATTTCAGCCAGTGTCATTTGTATTAAATTAGTTCCTGGTGAAATTCCATCTTCATCACAACAGTTAAAGTTGCAGGGGCTCTGCCTTCTTTTGCATATGGTCATTCTAGTATAGTGCCTGCAACTTTAACTGTTGAGATGAAGAGGGAATTTCACCAGGAACTAATTGCATACAAATGACACTGGCTGAAATTCCCTTTTCTCTACAACTGTTAAAGTTACAGGAGCCCTGTCCTCCTTTTCATATGGCCAGCCTACTCTCAAAGCAGATTCTCAGTCATCTTCCACCCAGATCCGTTGCACCAACCAGCACTGGGTGCTAGGGTGACCAGATAAAATCCAGGTCAGGGCTCATATAACTTTAACAGTTGTAGAGAAAAGGGAATTTCAGCCAGTGTCATTTGTATGCAGTTAGTTCCTGGTGAAATTCCCTCTTCATCACAACTTTTAAAGGTGCAGGCGCTATACTAGAGTGACCATATACAAAAGAAGACAGGGCCCCTGCAACTTTAACTGTTGTGAGGAAGAGGAAATTTCACCAGAAACTAATTGCATACAAATGGCACTGGCTGAAATTCCCTTTTCTCTACAACTGTTAAAGTTACATGAGCCCTGACCTGGATTTTATCTGGTCAGCCTACTGGGTGCCCTTTAGTCTGCGACTCTAAATTTTAAATGAACCATTATTTGGTACCAGAGGGATGGGAATGAGTTAAAGCTTGGATGGGGAGGAGCACCAAAACAAACAAACAAAAAAAATCAAAACAAACAAACACCTTCACAGCGCCTTCCTTTCCGGAAGGTCCGTCGACATAAACCGTCCGCCACGGGGGGGGGGGGAAACACCGACTCCCGTCCCCCGTTTGGGTTCTGTTTCCCCGAGCTCAGCTCACCGGGTGTGGGGTGGCTCTGGTGGGGAAGGGGGGGGAGAGACACCCCCGAGGAGGGTCCTTTGGGCCCAGCCCGGGAGGCGTTTCCGGAGGGGAAGAAAATAAGGTGCCGGACCGCCTTTCCCTTGGCTGGAGGAGCCGCTGCAGCAGCGCCACGTCCCGGGCAGGAGGGAGGGAGAGAGGGAGGGCCCGAGGGGGAAGAGAGCCAGAGCCCAATGCAGGAGGTCAGTGGGGAGGGCTGGGTGGCTCCCTATAGGGGCCCGGTGGGGCCTGGGGGCGTCTCCTGGTGGGGGTGGGAGTCTTGCAAAGGGAAGGGGGCAGCTGGTGTTTGTTTTGGTTGGGAGGGGACGGCCGGTCAGCTGAGTTGGGAAGGGGAGGGTGTCCGTATGTCTCCCGTGTATGTCTCTTACGTGTGCAGAGAACGAGGGAGAGGCTGTGCGACGCACATCTACACGCATTTACGTGCACTAGGGGACGTTTGCAAGTGGTGCCTGTCTGGAATACTCACCGGCACGTTTACAGGGTGTTAAGAGTGCTGAGAGCGACTTCGATAGCACTTATGTAGTTGGATGTGTGCAGGACTTTCGTATTTTTTTGTCTCAAAATCAATAAAATACGTATTGTGTGTGTGTGTGAGAGAGAGGGAGAGAGGGAGACAGGGACAGCTGGGGGAAAGGGTGGGTGGAGATAAGGGCAACAAGAGTGTGGTATGAAGGGCTATTTTTTAAAAATCCTACCTTTCTTTAAGGGTGTAATCTTATGCATGTTTAGACAGAAAAAAGTCCTACAACTAGAAAAAAAAGAGAAAGTCCCCAGCTATGCTGGCTGGGGAATGCTGGGAGTTGTAGGATTTCCCCTGGTGTCTAAACATGTGTAGGATTGTACTCGAAGGAAGTCAGGGTCATGTGCATCCTCCTCCACCTTCTTATCCTCCTAACAACCCTATGTGGTGGGTTAGCCTGAGGCAGGGTGACTATCCTTAGGTCACCCTGTGAGCTTCCTGATTTGACTGGAGGTGGGCTTTTTGAACCCAGTCTTAATCTGACACTCCAACCCAACCTTCCACCATCCAGATCTTTTGGGTTACAATTCCAAGCATTCCTGTCAGTTGACCATGCTTGCCGGGGCTGATGGTAGTTCTTGTCCAAAACATTTGGAGGGGATCAGGTTTTGGAAGGCTGCTCTGACCACTGTGCTTTGCTAATTTGAACTGGGTTCATAGGAGGAAGAAGATCTTAGCAGAGTTTTGGGCCTGGCTAATACATGACGGTGGGGGTCTGAGTCTTTGGCAGTCTGTGTGTTTTGATGATGCATGTATGTTATTGTTCGTTCATAGCATTTCTAACCTGTGTTTTTTTTTTCCTACTATGGAGCTCAAAGAGATGTACATCAGGGTTTGTAGGCGTCTCGCATGCAGGAGAACTGTCACAACCAGCTTAATTTCAGTCCACAGCCTGGAGCTTAAGCAGGCTATTGGAAGTCAGCAGTTGAGTATATTTAGGAAAGGTTTGGGGTTTTTAAGATAGCATATTGAATAGGACAACCTGGATTAATTGATCTCTGTGAAGAATACAAAGATAAACATCTATGTTGAGGATGTCTAACTTCAGCTTGGGCACCTCTTTCCCATGCATGGAGACTTAAATCCAACCTCATTATATGTGGCTTCCAACCTAAAGCTGCCTCTTGTTGGTTCTTCGTTGTTGTTTTGAGGGTTACACTTTTCCCATGCTGTTGGTTCCAAAGAAATATGCAGAAGCACATGTGCCTTCCCCACGTTGTTCAAGGGGTCATAAGCGAGGTTAAATAGCAAGTTCTTTTGGAGGATCCATTGGAAGGAAGATGCAATGTGCATATATTGTTCAAACATTAATTTTCCCTTAAAATGCCTCTCTTAGCTTTGTGATCAGCTAGATTTCTGACACTAATGTATTTGAGGTGATGTTTCCCCTTATGCTTGTTGTTGTTTTTCTGTTCAGTGCCTCGTGTTTGTTGTATGCTAACATATCTTTAAAGGTAGCAATTGCTGTTTTGGTCTCAATTAAAAAAAAAATTATTAAGAAAGTGATATCTTAAGTAGATCAGTTATGAGTTTTGAAACTGAATTTGGGCCACTGTTGTTATTATTTCAGTTGGCATTGCTAATTTCTGCATAATATTGGTTATAAGGAAATGCCATTATGTTTGATCTTTCATCTTTAAAACAAGCTTCTAAAACAGTTTGCATTAGCATCTGTCTATAATGCAGTCAGCATTGTTAGTGTTTGAACAGGCAAACGTACAATGCAGGAACACCCCTCTAAAATCCATTTGTTGCTATTATTTCCTGCTAAAGATACAGGGTGATTATTGTCAGGCAGGCAGATGGTTCTTTCAAGGGATGGTTGGCTAAAAGTTTAATTTGATAATAATTCTGATCCCAAACATGCATATTTGAAAGTTATTGGCTTTTATCATCAAGGGGGCAGGTATGATGATTTTAAGTTGTCTTTTGGTATCTATCTGAAACATAGGTAGGGAGTTATTTCGCATCTGGCTTGAATCTTATGCTAGAGTTATTCTGGCTTCCTAAGTAGAGTTACTGTGATATCTACTTAACCCATAGATGTTGATTTGATGTGAATGACATGAGTGCCTTCCTATTGTTTGTACTCCTATCCTATAGAGGACAAACCATGGTCAATGCCAGCCCTCTCTGACCTGGTGGCCTCGAGATGTGTTGACTATAATTCTCTTCATACCCAGCCAGCATGGCCATTGGCTGTGCTAGCTGGCAATGATGGAAGCTGTAGTCCGACACATTTGGACGGTACCATATTGGGGAAGGCTAGTCTGTGTTAATGCTTTTCAAATGATGTAATTCCTTGAAAGCTTATTCAAAAGTTTTCCTAATGAGCTGATTGGCAATGGCAGTTAACTTTCCTGGAAAGATAGCTTAACCACCACTACTGAACCTTCCTTGAAATGGGTTGTTGTGAAGCAAGTTAATTGAGTTCTGGGACATACTCTTGGTTCACAGCGAGAAGATGACAGTCTGGACAACAGGCCTGATAGGCAGCTTGCATAAAATGAGTGTGTACCTTAAATAGGAATGGACAGTTCAGTCTATTTAAAGTCTGTCTTAGTCTTGCATGTATCCATTCGTATGCCTGTTCTGTCCCATTTCAGCATTTATGTCAGATTTTTTTTAAAAAAATGTACATGAAGTTGTATTTCAAGACATTAAATATTACTTGTGAACGTATTTTCTCACAAAATATACATTTCTAAACTTATTTTGTCCTAAAATGTGCATTTTTATCTGCATTTCGGCACTGGAGTCAATATATAGCCAACAGAGCTAGTAGACATAGGTAGACTTGTCCTCCATGAACATTTTCAAATCCTTTTTTAAAGCTGTTGGCCATCGCTGCATCTTGTCATAGTGAATTCCATAGTTTAGCTATATGCTGTATGAAGAAGTCCTCCAATTTATATGCCCTGAATTCCACACCGTTCAGCTTCATGGGATGACTCTGGGTTCTTGTATTATGAGAGAGGTAGTAAAACCCTATGGCTCTTATTTCCTCTCTTTATCGCAACATAAGAAACTCTTTTTTATATAATCTCTGTCTCTCTTCAATCAGGCCAACCTTGACTGGCAGTGAACTCTCCTTCTCCCAGCTGATTCTTGTCCTAATTAGTAATTTATTCATCTGCAATAGGATATATGTTGTCTGCTCTGATGGATACACGCTCTCAATAAACAAGTGCATAGCTCCGTTAAGGAAACGGTCGTGTCGATAAAACAGTCTAGCTGTCTACAGGAGCAGTAAAATTGAAAGGCAGCATGAATTAGGAACGAAGAGACAGCTCATAGTTAAACTATGGAATTCGCTCCACAAGAGATAGTGATGGCTATCAATTTGGATGGCTTTAAAAGGGGGTTAGACCAATTCAAGGAGTTTAAGGCTATCAATGGCTACTAGTCCTGAGGGCTAAATGCTACCTCTAGTATCAGGGACAGCATGCCTATGTTCACCAGCTTGTCAACTCCTCTGCCTCTCTTGACTTCCCACAATAGATACTTCACATTCCATGACTATATTCAGTCTTCTTTAGGCTGTTTTGGGTTTCTCTTTCTTAGGTTCCCCCCCCCCCCCCCCGACCTCTGAAGGTTTTTCTACTTCTGCAAACATTGGGTTTCCCCCGATCCTGTTTGTACTTCCCTCTTGTGTGTGGGTGATGCCATTTTGGCTACATAAGAATTGGCACCTTGAGAATGCGTCTTGCAATTAGTATGTGTGATGGCTGCATGTGATCTCGTCAAAACAGGAATGGCTTTTAAAAATACGTGGCTCTTTTTGTCTCTAGAGAGTGATGCAACTTGGTAATTGCTTTTTCCCCTGCAGGCTAATGTAATGATCTCCAGGAATCACTGGGTTGCCTGCTGACTGGACTTGGACTGAATTGAGTTGCCTGCTGCAAAACAGCAGATGAAAGAGGCTTGTGTGCTTCTGTACTAGTGGCATTGCTGATGGATAGAAACAGGACTCGGTAGTTCGCTTGAAAGGGTATTGTTTAGCCAGGAAAATATATTTTCCCCTTGCATCTCAGTTACATCCGCCATGGACTCTTCAATGATCCTGCTGGAGAAGCAAGTCAGCAATGGCGCCCCCTGCAGTTCTGAACACTGTGCGGACCTTGAGGCCAAGTTGAATCAGCCAACGGAAGGAGGTGGCATCAACAGTAAGCACTTCCTTTTGATCAGGTTTTGCTTGAGGAATGTGCTTAATGGCAGTGTTGGTAGGTTAAGAAAAGCCATGGTGAATCAGACCAAAATACCAGGTAGTTCAACTCTCTGTTGCTTGTAGTGGCTAGCAAGTTGCCTTTGGGAGGCCCAGAAGGCAGAGAGTCAAGGCTTCCCTTACTGTTGCCTCCTAGCATCTGCCATTTAGCAGGTGTACTGCCTCTGAATGAGGAGGTTCAACATATCTGTCATGGGTAATAGCCACTGCTAGACCATGCCCTCTGAATGTGCCTTTTAAGGAGCTGCTTAGCAACTGGCGGTTTGGTGGCTGCCTCACTCTGCCTAATGGTAGGGCCGGCCCTGAAAAAAGGGCAAGAGGGTTGGATTGATGACCTTGTCTTCCATTGCTGAGTTTGTACCTGACGTTAACCTAGTGCAATCCTATATTCTGTTCTTTCCCAGTGACTAGCGCAAATGACTGCAAAGTGCCAACTGAAGGGGAAGGCGTTGCCCTGAACAGCAGTGAGAACCTTTCTGTAAATGGACCAGCATCTTGCTACCCCGAACCCCCGGTGTCTTTTGACCCAAACGGCAGCCCACGTGCAGAAGAGCCAGTTCCAGGTGTGCCTGGTTTCCATGACAAGCTAAAGCCGTTCCAGGGAGCTAGTGCTGAGGTCATAGTTCTTAGGAAGGAGGCGTTGCAGTCCCTCAAACTCAGTCTTCCCATGCAAGAAACTGAATTGTGTAAGCATCTGTTTATGGCAGAGCCCCTGGTTTCTCATGCTCCACCAAAAAAAAAAAGGGGGGGAAGCTTTTCTCCTTTCCCATTTCGCTTTGAGCCTCTGCAAGACCTTTCTCCGAATATCACTTTAAAAGCTTGAGCTGGTACTTTAATTGTGCTCTGTGGCAATTGACATTTGTGACTCTGTCTTTAACCCATTTCCTGACTTTACTTACTGTTACAGGTTTGACTAGGTGTTGTCCTCATGGTTCTTTTAGAAACAAGGGATCTCTTATTTTTTAAAAAAATGTAGTGGGTACAGATATAAACAAAAGTATGCAAAATTTACAACAATGATAAATTGGGCAAAGGACAACATAGCTCATTGAAATAGGAGACCAAACCGTGTGAGGTTCAGTTATTTATTTCTGGTATATTTTATATCCCACCCTCCCAAAATGTTCCCAGGGTGGCTTGCAAAGTATAGAATAACGAAGCACTAAAAGTTGATACGATAAAAGCTGCATAACAAAGGTGCATAAATTAAAAACAATTAGCAGGGATAACTTACAATAAAAATGACTGGGATTTTTTTTTTAAAAAATGTTTTTTTGCCTGGCATCAAGCAAGCCTTTGTGGGGAGAGCATTCAGAAGACAGGATGCTGCCATTGGGAGCAGCGTCATTATATTCACGTGATAGTGAGGCTGTTATCCAATAACCGTGTCCTGCGGCTGTTCGCCTTTCTTTACACACGTAAATATTTAGGGCCCTGCCTCCGCCCTTAGTGTGGTGGGAGTTGTTACATGTTGCTTGAAAGAGTGGTAGATCTGAAATACGGAGTGAGTGAACTGTGTGCTCTTAATATCAATGCTTACACAATGCTCTTGGGGATTTGCTGGGTAGGCTGAGCTGCATGTTAGCAAGCTGACCTGGCAATTGATGCATGTTTTGCTTAGCTGCATGGATGTTGCATAGAACAGAGGTGCAGAACCTCAGGCCTGGGGCTATATCCAGCTTCTGGGGGGTCCAGATCTGGCCTTCTGGGCAGCTTCCCCTTCCGTTTCCCCCCAGTCATCAATCGTTGGCCGTTTCCTGGCTTTGGTGCATTTCCCCCCGCACCATTCGAAGAAGTTTGAAATGCCTCTCCTAAGGTTTCATTACTGGCAGTTGGAGCTTTAAACACGGAAATCTTGCTGGATGTAGAGTGGAATACTAATCCTGTAATCAATAAATAAGCTGCAATGTGCTGGTATCTTTGGCGTTTTGGTCCGGACGTTTTTGCCTTTGGCTCCGCCCACTGAAGGAATGCGTCCTCCCAAAATGGAATTCAGCCCTCCAGCCAAGAAAGATTCTGCACCCTTGGTAGAGAGGAATGAGAGGAGGGGTAGGGGGAACGTAAACCTGGCACTGTCCCTGTCAATTTACATGCTACTTGAGACCTAATTGGGCCAGAAGGCTTTTCAAAAGGACAAATTACTTGGTGAGATGGCGCATTTCCGTGATGCAGCCTGTTTGACCAAAGAGTCTGGAAATAAGGATTGAAGCTTCTGCTCAGCTCAGAGTGGCCTGAGGCTGCTATCACTTTTGTCTTGACCTCAGTTATTCCTCCCTTAAGGTGAGGCTACATTGACCTGACTCACAGGAGTGCACCTATAAAAAGGGAGAATTTGCACACTGTGAGTACAATTTAAAGCAAGCGGACTATTCAGATTTTAACCAAATGACATGCGTGTTGTAGAGGCAATGGGCTGGATAGTCCAAGCAGTGAGCTGGAATCAAAGTTGTTGTTCTTTTGAATTGCACCTTCCCCACTATTGACTGCTAGCTAACAATCTAGTGATGCATTGCAAGCCTCCTGTGCTTGCTGGTGTCTTAGAGCTGCTGATACCATCTTCAGTGGGGTACCGAATGGGATCTGGCCACCCTTTGGTACATAATACCCTCCTTTGACTCTCTCACAAAATAGCTTTGTTTAAATAAACAAGCTAGTTTCCAGTCTAGTCACTGAAACGGGCGGAACTGTCACTCTTGATCCTTTATTCTCTCTTTCACGTCATCCCTGATTTTTTTTTTCACGGTTCTGCTAAGAAATAATATAATCCACATATGTACACGTTTGCACAATGCACATATGTACACGTTTGCTTCTAAATACTTCTAAGCCTTTCTTTCATTCTGCAGGTTCAACAGGCTCTTCTCTCCCGTTGGAGAAGGAAGAACAGATCAGGCTTCTGGCGAGAAGGCGCCTGGAAGAGCAGCTCAAACAGTACCGCGTAAAAAGGCATCAGGAAAGAGTAAGTGCCCAGCGAGTGGATTCTCTAATGCAGACTTCCCCCACCTGGTGCCCTCCGCATCTTATGGACTTCAGCTGTAATCAGCCCCAGCCAGTACGGAACTCTGGGAGTTTTTATCCGGAACATCTGGAGGATGCCACATTTGGGGAAGCCTGCGTTATTTATTTATTTAAAGTATTTCTTGGGCGCCTTTTAAGGCAGAAGCTGTAGTGTTTATTATTGTGACTGAATTTGAATGACATGGGACCAACCCACCCGCCCCAAACCTGTGCCTTGCATGCTTCAGATCAGCAGGTCTCGATTCAGCCCTTTGCAAGGCTAGGTGCCTAAGCAGCTATACGAACGATGGGGCCTAGTTCAGAAGCAGGAAGCTTATATACACCAGTTGCTGGGGAACATGGGCAGGAGGGTGTTGTTGTACCAGGTCCTGCTTGTGGGTTGACGGCTGGTTGGCCATTGTGTGAACAGAGTGCTGGACTAGATGGACCCTGGGTCTGATCCAGCCAGGCTCTTCTTATGTTCTTAGACATGGGAACCATGGCTTCTAGCTGCGTGTGCCCATTTCTTCCCTTTCTTCCTCTCTGCTACCCCAGAGAAGATCCGAAGCGCTTGCTTACAGTTTTAAGCAAGCAGTCCCTTGTGATGTCTGAACCCTGGGAACTGTGGGGGTTAAACCTGTTCTCACTGTCTATAGTTGCAGCAAACCACTGTTCTCCAAGTTTGAAGATACCATAGCTTGCCCCAACCATAATCCTTTGTGGATGGCAGGTCACACCTCCATATCACCTGGTCACGTCAGCAGTGTGTTGTGCAGTTGGGCATGCGGTCACCCTCTGTAGGTATTATTTGAGATTATATTTCGTTCCAGTTTGGATCTAAAGCTAGCCGATAACTTGCTATTAAGACTGAAGCTATTTTAACTTTTCCTCTAGCAATACGAACCACAGAAAATGGAAGGTGATAGTACTTAGTTCCATGGATCATTCACAAAACTGATGGGTGTTGGTTGTCTTTATGGAACCATTTTGATGTGTTAGCCTTTAAATGTAGTGGGAATGTTAGCTGAACCTAAATCTGACGAAGAA
The DNA here is from genome assembly GCA_029215795.1 of Anniella stebbinsi. Lineage (NCBI taxonomy): Eukaryota > Metazoa > Chordata > Lepidosauria > Squamata > Anniellidae > Anniella > Anniella stebbinsi. The sequence goes on from JARDYH010000010.1 coordinate 4,932,764, forward strand.
GAAAAAATAAAGCTGGCCCTCCTTTCTGACAACAATGAGATGCTTTTATTTATTAAATTTAAAGTACTGAAGAGGGGAAACTGGGCCATTTTATTTGTTTAGTTTATTTAAAGTGTTTATATCACCCCCTTCAGCCAAAAATGAGAAATTTACTGCCTGCAGGCTTATAATCTAACAAAACATGGCACACAAGGAAAAAGCGGTGGGGAGGGAAGAGGAAGAAAATGAAGTAGTCCTTCACCAGGGATGGTGGAGTGGCCCTGCTTCCCCTCTGATCTCTCTCTGTACAGCATGCTGGAATGACTTTTGGCGGTGGCTTAATGGCAATAGTCCTATAGCAGGGCTTGTGGAATTGCTTTGCTTCCCTTCTCATCTCCCTTTTTTTCAGGAGGTTCAGAAAGACATCTTTCGTTGCAATACTACAACTTTATTTATATGATTGGTGAAAAGCCGGCAAGCTGGTTGATAAAAAGAAAGACTTATCAGTTGGTTTCCAAGCCTTCTTAATGACCAGAATATTATTCCCTTATACTGCTAATCTTTTCCCCCTTCTTTTGGTTCAACCAGTCTACAGCTAAAAACCGTCCTTCCAGCACCCTCGATCCTGAGCTGATGTTAAATCCAGAGGTCTTGCCAAGGGCCAGCACCATCGCTATGACAAAAGAGTACTCCTTCTTGAGAACCAGCGTCCCACGGGGACCGAAATTAGGAAGCCTGGGACTTCCGACACACTCAAAAGGAAAGAAAAGTTCCAAATCTTCCAGGTCAAGTCGGATCCGGTCACTGGCTGATTATCGAACTGATGATGCAGAGGGAAACACTGGGGGCCCAGTTCCGGTAACCGATTCACCTGGCGGGTCTCTAAAGCAGAATCGAAGCAGTGTGACATCGGTTGTGTCCGAAATCAGGCTGACTCCAGACCCAGATGACCGGCTGGAGAATTCCTCTTTGGTGGGAGACAGCATGTCGGAAATCGATGGGAGCGAAGTAGGAATGCGACTAGATGGCAACGAGAGTGATAGTTCGACCTACAGCAGCGTATCGGGAAGGGGGCCGTACGGCACTTTAATCGGTGCTGAGAGCGGGCAGGGTATTTCGTTCACAGTCAACGGCCAGGAGATCCCTTTGGATGCAGTTGGGCAATTTCCTTCCATCAGGGAAGTACTGCAGGCTGCGGCGACGGAGCACCACAGCCAGGATCAGGAGGTCAATGGGGAACCCAGGAGCCGGAGAGACAGCATTTCCAGCAGGTAAAGGGCCCGGTCTGTGTTTCGAACTTTAAACCTTCAGGGAATGCTTTTTCTGCATGTTGTTTGTTGGCTTAAAAGCTCCTCTGTCTCTGCTGTGGAACGTGCTGGGGCATGTTCTAGGAGGCACAAGTCAGCTCATGGAGAGTGTCTTTGTGGCTTATTGAATCAGCCTTCTAAATTAGCACGCAAAAGTTACTAGGGTGAAAAAAATAATTAGCAAACTGTCTTTTGCTCAAGGTGATGGAGGAAGGGAAGCACCCACATACCTACCCCATAGCCAGCATAGAAAGGGAGCCTGCTCGTCCCTTAGCAGGCTTGTTAAAAAGTCCTTGTACTATGTTACGCGTGGGCAACTTGTGGCCCTCTGTATGTTTTGGCCATTGGCTCATGGGAGACGTAAGCCAAAACATCTGGAGGGCTACGCGATGCCAATCTCTGCACAGAGTGGACTGGCAAAGGAATGGCAGAGTGATCTGTCCGCCTTCCACCAGTCCACTTACGCACCTGCATGGAATTGCATGCACTCGCCTATGTGAATTTCCTGATCGCCTGTGGTGACCAGGCAGATTGTTAAACACGATGTATTACATGAAGGTGTCTTACACTGTGAAAGATGATTGGTCCTTCGACCCAGTACTGAGTGAAGTCTGCAGGCAGAGAAGGGTCTTTCCCCAGCGGGTGATGGTACGAATTGCCCCTGGGACTTTTAACTGGTGATGGTACGAATTGCCCCTGGGACTTTTAACTGGTGATGGTACGAATTGTGCCTGGGATTTCTTGCATGCAAAGCACATTCTCTGCCACTGAGTCATTATGGCTCTTCCCCTCTTAGGCTTTAGAGGGAACTGAGTGCACTCTAAAACTCTCATGTGTCAGTAGATTGCATTGGACAGTCTGTAGGGTTGGACAGTGGTCTTTCAGGGAAACTTGCCTGCTCTTCTGATGTACTCATTGAAGAACCCCTGATAAAGGATCCTATGTTTAAAAGCTCTTACTATACTGAGATGACCAAGTATACCCAGGCTCTGCTAACAGGGAAATTCCTCTTCAGCACTTCCAACCCCAGAGACTCTGTTATCGCATTGAATCACATTCAGTATTATATCTAGGAAGTAGACCTTCAGTCGTGTTTCCCTGTCCATAAATCCCCCATTGTTCTTCTCATATCCATTAAGTCTTTAATCCATGTAGAGTTTCTTTCCAGGTTTTTGCATGTAACGAGGTCCAAGAGTTCTTGCCCTAGTTGTTCTTATCCACTTTAGCCCTTTAAGGACGGGATTACTGTTCGGTTCTCAGCAGCTTACTCGTCCATGATACTATAATGATGCCTTAATGCCGATGGCTTTCAAATGAAGTGTAGAATTACCCAGTGGATAAATGAGTCAATATCACGGTGTTGGTTGCTTTGTCTTATTGCTGCTTCCCCCAATCTTAAATCGTGTTTGTATTGGCACGGGCGTCATCTGAACGAAGTAAAAGTCTTCAGTTGATTTGAGCTGCAAAACAGAAGTGTCCTTGAGGAAATACTTGGGAGGAAACCCCTAGTCTCCATCATACTCCGAAGCTGAGTATGGCCTTGTAAAATGCATGCCGGGCAGCAGTCCGGTTTTGCACTAGCTGTAGTTTCTGAACACTTTTCAAGGGCAATGGGTAACAGGAATCTATGTACAGTAATGCTAATGTAGCAGCAGGGTTGGTGGTGGTATAGCCAGATTACCTTGACCTACTCATCATCATCATCATTATCATCTATTTATTTCTTACACACCTCTCCCTCTGGATCGAGGCGGGGAACAACATTAAATACAAAACAGCATAAAATACATAAAACTGATTAAAAATGTATAAAACTAATGAGTTATTAAAAACATATAAAACTCATACATTATTAAAATAGCAACAAGACATCTTAAAATTCAACTAGGTAGGCCTGCCGGAAGAGCTCAGTCTTTATGGCTTTCTTAACTGTCTATTGCATGTGTAAAACAAAAGCAAAATAGCAGTGTGTGTAACTGGCACAAAACATACGTTCATAAAGTGTGTGTATGCTTTGTCTCTCCCCAGTATATCGATGGAAAGCTCCATCGCAGGCACTCACGATGAAATGTTGCAGGTGCTGAAAGAGAAAATGAGGCTTGAAGGACAATTGGAAGCACTGTCGTTGGAAGCCAACGAGGTACATGTGAACTTTGTTTTGCTGAATATTGTACTTTTTCAATTTATATCCTGCCTTCCTATGATTTCACAAATCCAATCAAACAATATGCATGAAAAATCACATCAGTTAAAAAATGAAAATGGTAGTAGTGGATTAAAATTAACGAATGTTGCTTCTCCATCATGTGTTTTGGCCTACAACTTCCATCAGCTCTCTTTAGCATAGCCAGTGGTGATGGATGATGGGAGTTGTAGGCCAACTATCTGAAGGACCATAAGTTGCCCCCACCCCACCCCATACCCTCTTCTTGGTTTCCCGAACCATCTGTGTTGGGCTTATTCTCTCTCAAAGCCATCATTTCAAAATAAAAATAAAAAAGGGTGAAATGTTGTTTTTGTCCAGGCTCTCAAAGAAAAGACAGAATTACAAGCCCAGCTTGCTGCTCTGAACGTGAAGCTTCAGACCCAGATGAAGTACAGTCAGAGCAGCCAGCAGAAACAGGACTCCCTGAACTTGGAGGTGGCCACCTTAAAGCAGTCTTGCTGGGACCTGGAACGTGCCATGGCGGAACTGCAGGCTGTGTTGGAGGCCAAAAACGCGGGCCTGGCTGCGTCCAATAATGACCTGCAGGTGGCAGAGCAGCAGTACCAAAGACTGATGGGGAAAGTGGAAGACCTGCAGAAAAGCGTCCATAGTAAGGATAGCACAGGTGAGTAGCCGTGAACTTGTAGGCTTTTAAAACATCGATCGCTCTGTATATGCATAACAGCCCTACTGGGTCAGACCAAAGGTCTATTCCCAGGGTGGTCCTGGGAATTCAGGTGTCCGTACCCCCTTTCCCCTGATGGCCAATCATAACCGCCTTCAATTTTTATTTTTTCTTGGTTCTTAGTTCATGATCTCCGACAGCAGCTATCGTCTTTACAAAGCCAGCTCCAGCAGGTGCAGTTGGACCGCACGACGTTGGCCAATAAGCTGAAATCGTCTCAAGCGGAGATTGCATCGCTGCAGAAAGTTCGGCACTGGTACCAGCAGCAGTTGGCTGTGGCACAGGAGGCAAGAGTTAGACTGCAGAGTGAGATGGCAAATATACAGGTAAATGTAACTCTCCTGTCTATCTTCTTCTTAAACGTCTGTAACACCTTTCAGTGCTATCTAGGTTAGGCAGAGAAAGAGAGAGTTGACCGAGGCCAACGACTGAGCTTCATGTATTGGGAGTCTCGATTGTAGTGCATGATGTATTTCAAGAAACCATTGGGTTGAGTCCACTGTTAGTCCTACTTAGGCTAGATCCATTGAATTGAATGGGATTTACGTTAGTCGTGACTAATTGACATCTCATTCATTTCAGTGGGTGTACTCTTAAGTAGGACTAACATTGGATGCAACCTAATGCTGGAAAAGATGTTTCCATAATAATATATGCAGTGTTAAGTGTTCCTGTTTAGGATACTCCATTCCATTGTAAGCCGCCGAGTGCCATTTCTCTTGATTGTAAGGCGGCATACAAATCAAATCAAATCAATAAATATTGATATTTCTCTCCCCCCCGACCCCCTTTTGAATTGCTGTTAACAAGCATTTGGAATATTGGTTGTAATTACTCCCCCCCCCCCCCTTACTTGTCTTCCCAAGGCTGGTCAGATGACCCAGGTGGGTGTGTTGGAACATCTCAAGTTAGAGAACGTAACACTCTCTCATCAGTTAACGGAGACTCAACACAGATCCATCAAAGAGAAGGAACGCATAGCAACGCAGTTGCAAAGCATTGAGGTAACATTTATAGGGATTTTCTATGTTGGGATTTCCTATTTAAGTGTAGGGATCCTAAATACTCTACAAAAAAAATTAGGAGGATGTGAACAGAAAGTAATTATGTGACTATGTGTGTTTTATCAATAAAAGAATATGATTTTAAAAGTTTCCTTATTGGAGGCCCGCTTGCCCATTTTTGTTTTGGAAATGCATACAAATAATAAATGCTTATATGCATTCAGTTATTCCAGTAAATGTAGTGGCTTGAAGCTGGTTGGTTCAAATAAACCATAGTTAACATTAACCACGATTTATTGATTCAGACAAAACAATAAGCAAAACTGGAAGCAGCAAGCAGCTGTTTCCAAACTCCCAAGACTTGCTCAGACATTTCCATATCAAGCTAAACTATGGCTTCATGTTCGATCCAATTTCTGCATCCGTCTGTAATTAAAATACAACAACAACACACACCAAAGTTTTGTATTTATGTTTGCCTGCGACTTTCCCTAATATATGCATTTTTGTATGCAAAGCTTTGGGCTGAGAGCTGCATTGCAGAATTTGGAGAAAACTGATAACAAGTGTTCCCCAGGTATTAATTTGGGAAGTGCAAATTAGGTTGGTTCACTTCAGCATGAAGACCAAATAAAATTCTCCCCCTTCCCGGTATAGAATGAGATCAATACTGGCCTAAAGAACCACTGCTCAACCATCTTGATAAAGGATGGGTGATGCATTAAGGTAGAGCGCAGGACTGGTTTGCTCGATTTTGCATTGCATTGGCAGCTTCCTTTTTTCACATGCCGATATTGTCTACTTCTCTCGAACAGGCTGACATGTTAGACCAGGAAGCGGCCTTTCTCCAGATTCAGGAGGCTAAGACCATGGTGGAAGATGACTTGCAGAGGAAACTGGAGGAGTTTGAGGATGAAAAGGAGCAACTTCAGAAAATGGCGGATTCTGCAGCAATGCTGGAGCAGGAACTAGAACAGGTAGATGCAATGGGTAGGCCTCAGTACTTTCCTAGGAAGCTAATTAAGTAATTAAGGGTTCAATCCTATGCATGTTTAGACCGTAATAAGTCTTACATGCTGGCTGGGGAATGTTGGGAGTTGTAGAACTTACTTGTGTCTAATCATGCATAGGATTGTGCCCTAAACAGTTAAAGCCAGCAACCCATTGAGGCAGTGATCATGAAACAGTTCAATTTACAATGAAGCAACAGATGGCAGAGAGGTATCAAAAAGTTGTAACTGCAGCTTCTGTATACCAAATGTATTTCAACCAGGGTGTGCAATGTCGTATCTCTTCCAGAAGCTTGTTTCAGAGTTTTGGGGCCACCCCAGAAAAGTCTCTGTTCTTCACTGACGATGTAATCTCCCTTGGTGCTGGTACTCCTGATTTTAGACCTAAAATGCTGGAAAGGTGAGAGGTGTGCATTGATACAGGGAGAGGATCCTAATGTATTTTTTATTTTCTTCTATTCAGATGAAATTCACATTGCATCAACGAGGTCTTCAGGTTGAGGCTCTGCAGCAGGAACAGCTGGATCTCATGAAGCAGTTGACTTCCGCTCAAGAGACTCTACAGACCCGGGAGCAGTCCCTGGGGGACCTTCAGACCCGTTACGACGAGTTAGAGGCCAGGTTGACAGAGTTGCAGGAGGATGCCACCTCGAAGGACGACGCCATCCGATATCTGCAGAATGAGAAGATTGTCCTGGAGGTAGCTCTGCAGGTAGCCAAAACAGGCAAAGAAGGACTCGAAGAAGGAGCCCAACGTTTAGAAGACGGCACTGCGTCAGCATCCAGTGTTTTGGAGCAAATGAAGCAAGAACTAGCCATAAAGTCAAGTCAGGTAATACATTCTTTTTTTGTATTTAGAATCAATGGACAAGTTGACTAGGGGTTCCTATGCTGAAAATGTTTATGAACGTTCCGTGACATCCCAATAGCTCAGCTAGCGCCTTGCCAATGGAATGAATACATCTGTAGCATATCTACCATGTTAACAGAAAACATTAATACTCTCTTATGTCTGATCAATGATTGGAGATAGCAGAAGACCGGATGGGGAACCCCTAGGGGCATGTCTACAACAATGTTAGGCCATGTACTTGGCTCCTAAGAGCATGTGCAGATGCCACTGTGATTTAAACTTTTTCAAGCTTGCAAACATTAAGAGCTAGAAACACTTTTTGAAAACTGGGATTCTCAGGCTTCTAATAAGAGCCCAAAATCTTTATAAAACAGTTTATATATAAACATTCCAGTAGTTACCCATATTGAAAGTAATGGTGGAAATAATTTGGCTTGTAGATAGAACAGCCAAATTAGTTTGCTTGCAATGAAGGAACTTCAGCTGCTGCTGTCTCCCTTTATCCTTTATTTTGAATATTTAAGATTCAAATTATATTCTGATCATTGCCATTAATCTCATTTCACTGTATCTAGATACTCTTTGTGAGCATGTATTGGGGATATTGATTCCCTGGGGAGACTTTTGCTGTGAACACCCCAGAACGAATTCTCTTTCCTAATTCTCGTCTGGTGGCCAGGTCATGTTGAGATTACTATTTTTTTTTCAATAGGTGGAAAATCTGCAACATGACAGTGCTAATCTCAAGAAGCAGACGCAGAAGGTGAAGGAACAATTCCTTCAACAAAAGGTGTGTCTGCGCATCCTCTTCTAAATATTCCAATTTTGAAGAAAATGGGAAATACTGTGCGTTTTTCTTAATTGCTCTGTGTTCTGATGTAACACTCTAGCTTTAAAAGACGACACCTGCAGTTAAATGCTGAATTTGCCTGCTTGCAAATTACATTGGCTCCTTTAGTGAAGACCAGACCGATTTTATTTATACGGCAAAGATTGATTTGTGTCGGTTTAGGACTGGCTCGCTTGGATTAACTTTGCTTAACATTTTCCATTGCATATAAAATGTAGTCTTGTATCCACTAATGACTCCTTAAAAAAATGCTAGTATCTCAATTTCTTGATGTCCAGGTGATGGTGGAAGCTTACCGCAGAGATGCAAGTTCAAAAGACCAGCTAATCAGTGAACTGAAATCTACAAAGAAGAGGCTGGACTCTGAAATGAAAGAGTTAAAACGGGAGCTCTTTCAGCTTCAGGGCGAGAAGAAATCGGTGGAGGTGGAAAACTCAAGACTGGCCAAGGAAGCGTCTCGGGTTCAGCAGCAGATAGAGGAATTGGAGAGCCAGCTTCAGACAGCCCAGAATGAGCGAGATGGCATGGAGGCAGAGCTGCAGGTGTGGAGGAAGCCAAATCTGTCTTGTTTCAGTTTCACGATAATACTTCAGATCAGTCTGTTGGAATAAGTTGCTTTTAACTGGGGCTAGAGACGGGCTCCATTTGAAAGATACCATGACTGGAATGAGGTTAGCCTCTTCCACTGGGCTCACACAATCTCCCCTTCTCCTCCATCAGAACCTTCCAGATCAGAAGCCTTTCTTTCCCCATTTCAGTTAACCACAGTTTAACGTTATGCTTGGATCCTAAACTATGGTTAACTTTAAATCACGATTTAAAGGGAGAGACAGTGTGGTATAGTGGTTAGTGTGTTGGACTGGGACTTGAGAGATCTGGGTTCTAGTCCCCACTAGGCCATGAAGCTTGCTGGGTGACTTTGAGCCAGTCTCCGACTCTCAGACTAGCCTACCTCACAGGGTGGTTGTGAGACAAAATAGAGGGGAGGAGGGCCATGTAAGTAAGCCAGCTTGGGTTCCTTACAAGAGGAAAGAAGTTTGGATATAAATGTATTAATAAATAAATAAATAAATAATAAAGTGGCCTTGTTTTAAACAAACCATAGTTGATATTAACCATCGTTTGTTGGGAGTTCAGACAACGCAACAGACTGCGGTTAATCAAAAATGGAAACAAATGTTCCGCGCTCCTCGTGACCACACCTCATGTCGGCCAGAATGGTGAACTGGATAGACCTTAGAATTATCTAGGAATGCATTTCTGAAATGAAGGATATTGTTACTTTCCCTATGCTCATGGGGTAGGTTGTGGGCTATAAATGAGCACATTTGAGTTTATTCACTTGACATATCCCTGTTGCCAAATGCACAAATGTAAGAGCTTTGTATTACAGAACATGTCGCTTATACTCATCCTTTTTTTCCCCTTCTTTTTTCCCCTTTGTCTCTTCCACTCATTTCAGTCTTTAAAGTTTGACAGAGAGCAAATGTCTGCTCTGGCTGAGATGAACGAAGTATTAAAACGGCAGGTTGATGAGATGCAACAGGAGACAAAAACGTGAGTGTGACTTGCTTAGCGGAGTCCTGGTCACGAATATTCCTCGCCTATGTTCATCAAATGGCCCGGCAAAGGCCATTTAATATGCTTGGGGGGGCATATTGTACAATACTGGCTTCTTCTATCTGGATGATCTGGATGATGTTTTATCTGGATTTCTCATACCTGTAGCATTTGGGTAGTCCCAATTTTTCTGAGCTAGTCCTCCGCTCGCCTACGTTGGACAAATCAGCCTATTTCTTGGCTGTGTCAGTTTTGCATGTGTGTGTTGAAGTCCATCCTGTTCCTTCTTCAGTCTACATTTTTTTCCCTTTAAAAATGCATGACATTTTGCATCATTTTTTAATTTACTTTTTCACGAATGACACACATTTTTATTTATCCTAAAATGTGTGTTTTGGTACATTTGTTTGAGCTGTGTGTTAGCCCGGGCACTCCAAATCAAGTCAGTTTGCCTAAATATGCAGACTGAAATCCTCAAACATCCCTACCTTTGCCACCAATGCCTTTCTACACGCTTTGCACATGGATGTTCCAGATTTGCAGTTGCCAGCACCTTTGGTTACAGTTGCCTTCCTCAACCTGGGTGCCCTTCGGACGTGTTGGGTTACAATTCCCAGCATCCTTCAGCCAGTATTGCCACTTTCCTACACCATTCACAAACAGTGAAAGTGGGGGCACAGCCTTCCTGGAGTTAGGCAAACCATGGTTGCTTTCCTGTCCAAAGTGGCAAACTATGGTTTTCGCCTGCCCTTGGGCTTGGAAACCACAGTTCAGATGTAACTGGGAACTCTGGTTTAATACGACTTAACTAGCCAGGATTAGATCATGGCTTATTATTCTGGCTAGTAGACAGAGGTGAAAACAGAGTTCCCTGGTTGGGATGTAACAGGGAACTCTGGCTTAGTACAAGCCAGAAATGAAAGCTGGCTTGTTGGGGTGGGGCAGAGCAATGGAGTTTCACTCAGCCTCAGTGCTCCTTCTTGGTGTCATGGTTTATGAATGCATGAAAAAAGATAGTCAAAACCCAGCCAGCAAGTGCCAACAGAAACGGAGTCCAAATGAGGAGGGGAAACAAAAGAGTGAGGTATTGGTGTGCTCAGGGAAACCTCTGGCTTTGCAGAAGTACAAACAATTCTTTAAAAAACACACACGAAGGAAGCCAAAACAGAATCCCCAAACGGCCCAATGAGGGCTGAGTATGCTTGGTAGCCACGGAATATTCAAGTGTCAATTGGAAAAGAAAAACAGAAAGGGGGTGGTAGTGAACTAGAGTATCTTGTAGATGAGCCTGGCTGGCTGGCTGGCTGCAGTCTTGAACAGATGAGGATATACTGCAGCATTTAAAAAGATGAGGATATACTGCAAGGTTTTGTTGTATGTCCTACTCATTCATCTTAATGTGTAACTTTTTTAAAGTTGGTTTTTTGCATAGCCTTTTGCTTTTTTTTTTTTTGCTTTCCCCCCCAATGTCGCTGTCGTTTTGTGTTAATTTTAGGGCCATTACTGAACAGAAGCAGAAAATGAAGCGGCTGGGATCAGATTTGAGCACCGCCCAGAAAGATATGAAAGCAAAGCACAAAGCCTACGAGAATGCAGTTGGGATCCTCAGTCGCCGACTGCAGGAAGCCCTCACCGCAAAGGAATCAGCGGAAGCAGAGCTGAGCAAGCTAAAGGCGCAAATCGCTGATAGTGGAAATAGCCAGGCTGGCTTGGTAAGGATATATTTTTTGTTACTGAAACAATCGTGTTCCTTCTCTAACTGACATGCTAACAGGGCTTACGTCTCTTTCCCCCCCCCCCCCCCCGCTTTTAGGAACAAATTCAAGCTCTGGAGACGGAATTGCAGACTCTCAGCCACAGTAAAATGGTACTAGAAAAAGAGCTGCAAGAAGTAATTTCTCTTACCAGCCAGGAACTGGAGGAATACAGAGAGAAAGTCCTTGAACTTGAAGATGAGGTACTTGTTTTGACTTTTTGCAGTGTGCATCTGCTTGGCATGGTGTGGCTTCAGCAGGCTGGATGCATGTAACTGACATCTTGGCCTGGTCCCATCCAGGGGAGGCATGCTAGCATGTTGCCCAAGCCCCCCCCCCCAAAAAAAACCTGAAACCCATTCTGCCTTAGGGAAGTCATATTCTCTAAGCTTTAACTATTCCATCTGCGATCTGGGGATAAGGATGACTTACCTTACAGCATCATTAGGATTTCAACAAGTTAATGTATGAAAAGCACTTTGAACATTCAAAAAAAATCTATATTAATACTTTCTGCTACTATGCCCTGTGTGGGGTTTAGGATTAAGGCTTAAGAGTTAAATCTGATGCTTTAGCCCCCTAAATATAAGAACATAAAAAGAGCCATGCTGGATTAGACCAAGGATCCATCTTGTCCAGCATTCTGTGGCCAACTGGCCCATGAGAATGCCACAAGTAAGACATAAGTGCAACAGCACCCTCCCGCCCATATTCCCCAGCAACTGATACTGGAGGTAGTATATAGTCATCAGGACTAGTAGCATTGATAGCCTTCTGCATGGATTTGTCTAATCCCCTTTTAAAGCCATCTGAATTGATGGCTACCGCTACATGGCCGGGCTAGAGCAGGTGAGCCTGTGCTGTGAGACATTGCCACAAGGCTTGACTCTCTAAACGGGGCATATCTAGACTAGTTTAAGAGTTCCTTGGTATTTTACCATGCAGAAACCATAACTGTTCCCCATGGAAAAGCCTGGACATGCAGATGATGTAAGAACGACATCCTTTCAGGTCTAAATAGAATTAGATTTGTGGGTGTAGCTCCACGCATCTACTAGTGGACGTAAATCTGATACAATACTTGTACCTGGCTTCCTTTAACGTAGATGCTCTCCAAGTCAGTTTTGTACACTTCGCGACTCTGCAGCCACACAGGTGCGCTATCAATCTTGTTCTCCTCAAAGAGAAGTGATTTTGTTGAAAACATGAGAATTTCAAGAGGAGGGGAAATGCTCCCCTCAGAAATCAGTGGTACTAAAACCTCCCCTAATCCGTTCAAAAGTAAGGCAATGGACTTCCCAGCATTAGGGAAAATTCAAAATAGCGCTTCAGGTTTGTATTTTCCCAAACTGAGAAAAGGTTTGGGATGAAAAAAAATCAATTTTCCACCTCGGTACGTAGCTATGCGACTTGGATGATCGGTGTTCTAAACCGATACAGCTGAAATACAGCTCAGAAACATCTGCTGTGCTGGGGTTCATTTCTGCCCTCCTCTATTGTTTGTAACTCAGTTGCCTTTAGTGAGCAGTTCCTTTGGTGGTAATAATTGTTCCTGTGGTTTCTCAGCTGCAAGAAGCAAGGGGCTTCCGGAGGAAGATTAAACGTCTGGAAGAAATGAACAAGAAGCTCTCCCTTGAACTGGAACATGAACGTGGAAAACTCACGGGTCTTGGCCAGTCCAACACTGCTCTGCGACAACACAACCACATCCTTGAAGCAGCGTTGGCCAAGAGGGAAGCAGATCTGGTACAGCTGAATCTTCAGGTAGTCCAAAGCATTTTTGCCTTGAGCTGGTGTCATAACCTGGTTCTGGTTCATCTGGTCAGCAATCCAAGAATAACATATGTGCTGCAGCAGGAATGTGTATGATGCCGCTGCCTTCTCCCCACCAACTTGTCCGGTCACTGGGATTATCTGAGAGCATGCTCCTGGTGGTTCCACATAGACCTATCATCTATCAGAGGAAGAGCCTTCAGTGTGGTGGCCCCCATCCTATGGAATTCCCTGCCTCTGGAGGTCAGGCAGCTTTGTATTCTTTCCAGCGCTTCTTAAAAATGTTGTTCCAGGAAGCCTTCCCTTAATGACCAGCAGCGGTTTTATTTGTACTTTGTTTCCTTTAAAAATGTACCTTTAATGTGTTTTTATTCTTACTTTATTTGTCCACCACTCTGAAATTCTGAATGGGGAGCAGTATATAAATATTGTAAACAAATAAATAAATATCGGTGCATTTTATCTACCATTGGGTGAAATCCAACCTAAATCCTACTTAAGGACTAACTCTTAAGGTTGGATTACCCCTTGGTGGCCCTCATGGGCAGCAACCCTTCAAGGACACAGGTTGAGCTCTTTCCCATCCTCGCACCACGAGATCTTTTAACTGTAGGACCCAAACATTGAACCTGGGACTTCTGTATGCTTCTTTATTTATTACATTTCTTTATGTCGAATCGCCGAAGCTCTCTGGGCGGTTCACAACAATCAAATCCATAAAATACAGCATAGGATACGTTATAAAAATTTAAAGGATAAAACTGCAGTATAAAATGAAGTGAAGACCGGAATAAAACCTAGAAGCAATGCAGAGATTTAGAATGCAATAGCAGATTTAACATCACAGAGCTACAGGACCAAAATGCCTGGTAAAATCAAAAGGTTACCTGGCAGCGGAAAGGGCACAGGCGAGCCCCTCTGGGATGTTAGTGAAAATCCACCCATACTTTTGTGTATATTTTTCCAAATGTATGCATCAGCTTAAGCACATCTTTGAAAATGTACGCATTCTTCTCCCATCGCTTAAAGCTTGTACATGTGCATTTCCCCAAAGTATGCATTTTTTTCATGGGCATTTTCCCAGTGTGAGCATGCTGTCAAACGCTCCTCACCCCAGTCCACCGTTCACATTGCAAGCTCAGAAATGTACAGATTTCGGCCTCAGATCACATCTGAGCCTGTGTTCGGCCCAGAAGGTGCGAGCTAAGTAAATCCTGGTCAGAGACAAACAAACGAGTTTCTCATACATCCTTATACACTACAAGGTATTGCTTGGCATAACCCATTCACGTTTGTTTGGGTTTTGTGATGCCCCAGGTCCAGGCGGTTTTGAAGCGTAAAGAGGAGGAAGATCAGCAAATGAAGCAGCTCATTCAAGCCTTGCAGATGGCCTTAGAAAAGGAGAAGACAAAAGTCAATGACCTTAAAGAACAGGTAAGAGTCTTGAAGTCTTGTCCACGCCGCCGGGTACCATATGTATGGGAAGCATCTACAAGAACAGGCTCAGGTAAGTACATCAGTAGCCATGAGCTCAGTTAAGCACATTGGCCTTGCGCATGCCGCTGAGCCCACCACCGCAATCTGCGATATAGAGATGATGAAACTCCCATGCAGCATCCAGGACATACACACACACACATGTATGTGTGCATGCGTAAAAGCTCACGTTATAATTTGAGCACAATAAAATAGACTGATACAATTTCATAAAAATAACAATAATAATAATAATATATTTATTTATCACCCGCCTCTCCCAACGGATCGAGGCGGGGAACAACACCAAACACAAAATACAAAAACTGATTAAAAGCAGATAAAACCAGTACATCATTAAAACACCAATAAAACACCAATAAAACACTTTAAAATTCATCTAGGTAGGCCTGCCGGAAGAGATCAGTCTTTATAGATCTTTTAAATTCCTGAAGACTAGTAAGTTGGCGAATCTCTCCTGGCAGGTCATTCCACAATCTGGGAGCGGCAGAAGAGAAGGTCCTCTGGGTAACGGTTGTCAGTCTAGTTCTTGTTGACTGTAATAAATTCTTCCCAGAGGACCTGAGCGTGCGGGGAGGATTGTATGGGAGAAGGCGATCCCGTAGGTAACCTGGACCCAAACCATGTAGGGCTTTAAAGGTAATAACCAACACTTTGTACTTCGCCCGGAAACTGATTGGCAGCCAGTGAAGAGATTTTAAAACTGGTGTAATGTGGTCACCCCTAGATGTACCGGTGACCAACCTGGCTGCCATATTTTGAACTAATTGAAGTTTCCGGACTAGGCACAGAGGTAGCCCTATGTACAGCGCATTGCAGAAGTCGAGCCTCGAAGTTACCAGTGCGTGCACTACTGATTTTAGGTCTTCCAACTCTAGGAAGTGTTTACAACTTGAATGATATGTTGACTTGTAAAATGAAAATAAAGAGGGGAATGTCCAGGAAGAGTGATTTTGGGGAAATATGGACTCCCTTTTTGAATTATGTTTTAAGATCGGGAAAGGGACAATTGCCTTCAAAAGAATCATTAAAATTTTGGAAAGAGGATGAAGGATTATGAGATGGTCTCGGATGGGGGGGTGCACAGGGGGTAGTCGAGGGGGGAAGTTGTTTTATTTTATATTATTGTTTATATTATGTGTATGTGTATGTTAAAATCAATAAAAAAAATATTAAAAAAAAAAAAAGGAAGGGTTTACAACAATAAAACGCACACTTAATGAGGTGAAGGCCAGAGTAAACAAGTAGGTTTACAGAGCCTTCCTAAAAGCCTGCGATGTTGGGCCCTGATGTTGGGCCCTTAATGGCAACCCATTCTAGAGTTGTGGGGCCACTCTGGAGAAGGCCCTCTCTTGTGTACGTGCCCACCTACTTGCCCTTAAAGGTGGTCAAATGGGAAGGGCCTCTGTTGCTGTTCTTCAAGTGTGGGCAGACTGATATAGTTGAAGGCAGCTTGGTCCCAAACCATTTAAGGTTATGATTGATTGATTGCATTTTTATACCGCCCAATAGCCGAAGCTCTCTGGGCAGTTTACAAAAATTAAAACCATAAAAACCATTCAAAATATAAAACAACGACAGTATAAAAATACAATATTAAGAACACAAGCAGGGTAAAACCAAGCAGCAATGCAAAACTTAATACCAATTTAAAATACAGATTTAAAACAGCAAAGTTGAAAATTAAATTGATAAACTGTTAAAATACTGAGAAAATAAAAAGGTCTTCACCTGGCATCTAAGAGTATAATGTAGGTGCCAGGCAAACCTCTAGGGAGCTCATTCCACAGCCGGGGTGCCACCTGCCTCACTTCCTTTGGCAGGGGCTCACAGAGAAGGACCCCCAAGGATGATTTTAGGGTCCGGGCAGGTAGATATGGGAGGAGACGTTCCTTCAGATAACCTGGCCCCAAGCCCTTTATGGCTTTGAATGTTAATACTAGCACTTTGAATCGGGCTCGGCCCTGGACCGGCAGCCTGTGAAGCTGGAAAATGACTGGCGTAATATGGTCTCATTGGCCAGTCCCCGTTAACAGTCTGGCTTCCCTTGTTTTGTACCAGTTGAAGTTTCCGGACTGTTTTCAAAGGCAGACCCTCATATAACGCATTGCAGTAATCCAGACGAGAGGTTCTGAGAGCTCGGATAACTGTAGCTAGGCTATCTCTGTCCAGATAAGGGCGCAGTTGGTATATCAGCCTAAGCTGATAAAAGGTGCTCCTTGCCACTGTATATACTATAGATATCTATAGTATATCTATAGTTTGTGTGTGTGTGTAGACACCCACAGTACACACCCACAGACTTACAACTTAAAGAGAGGTGTAACATATGGGGGGGGGGGAGAATCTGTACCTTGGGTTGAGAATCTGTACCTTTGGTTTTTCTCCCTCTTTTCTGTTAGCCCTTGAGGCAAGGAGTGTGAGATGTTTAATCAAGCAGAGATTATCTGATATTGACCTTCAAGAGATGAGAGGAGTAGCGCAAGGCCCCTGTTGCCCTCTCGCACAAGGACTGACTGACTTAGCCCCAAAAGGTGAAATGAGATATTTACAATGGCTCACAGTCCCTAAGTATAGAAGGGCATTCACACTAGCAAGATTTAATGTTCTCCCATCCAGAGTCCTAGAGGGTAGATATAAGAAAATACCTCTGGTGAATAGATGCTGCCCATGTAATGAGCTGGAAGTTGAGTCTATTGAACATGTCCTGTTCTGTTGCAACGACTATATAGAAGCTAGGAGAGATTTGATATTTCCAATCACCCAGAGTTTTACAAGTCTCCCCATGAGTATTTTAAAGACAATCCTCTTGCGGGGCACAGATAAACAACTCACTTTGCAGGTGTCTAAATTTCTTTCACATGCTATGCATTGTAGGTTGCAAATGGGCAAATAATGTTTTAATATTTTAATGGAATCAGCTGCGGTTTTACAGGAGTGTTTTAATATTGTGTATTTGTAAATTGATTACTGTGTTGATTTATTGACCGTAAATAAACAATTCAATTCAATACAGGGGGGAGGGGGGGAAGAGGCAGGGATAAGAGTAGGATGACTGGGATATAATAATACACCAGAGCAATAATTAGGGAACTTGCCGTTGCAGGTCGCAACATCCAAAGCCGAAGCAGCTCACAATCGCCGTCACTATAAAGCTGCTGCCCTTGAACTCACCGAGGTTAAGCGAGAACTCCAGGCCAAAGAAGCGCTCATCCAAGCCCTCCAGGTTGAAGTAGATAAACTGCAGTGAGTACCGCAATGAAACTGAAAGGCTACATTTCTGAAAAGGGATATAGTTGGTTGCTTCTGATGAGGTTGTGCGATTGCCCTATTCATGCAGTAGCCGCATGAATAAAGGGGAGGGAGGCCACACCTGACTCTCTGGCTCCTCCCCTTGGCCTTCATACATTCGGCAAAGGTCTGATGGGGAAGCCGGCTGAACTTCCTGAGGCTCCCAGTCACATGGAGGAACCTATCCAAGCAGAGATGCTCCCCATTCAGAACATTGCCCAACCTTTGGAGATTGGTGGGTAGAGATGAGCAGCGTTCTGGGCATGAACGCCATGTGACGGGTTATTGGCTTATCATAGGAACATAGGAAGTTGCCTGGTACTGAGTCAGAACTTTGGTCTATCTGGCTCAGTGTTGTTGACACTGACTGGCAGCAACAGCTCCCCAGGGTTTCAGGCAGGTTTTTTTCCAGCCCTGCCTGGGGATGCTGGGGATCGAACCTTGGACCTTCTGCATGCAAAGCAGATGCCCTACCGCTAAGCTATGGCCACTCTTTTCTGGCTTTATCCACAGCAGTGATCTCTGTTAAGCCAGCTTTGAATTAGCTGGTTGCTCAGTTTGCCTGATTTTGCAAGAAATGCTGCTGCTTCCTGCTTTATGCTCCTCTGTCTCTCCCTTACATTCCGTACTAAGTGGTTGCTGTCTCTCTCTCTTGAATTCTAGCAATAATTGAATCTTGCTTGAAAATGTGGCAGATTAACTTGGTCAAGTCTTTACTATTGTGAACGTCTGTTTCCTCCCCCATGCTCTTGAAGGAGGAGTACATCACACTCTGAGAACTGTAGTATCCTCAAAGACTCTTGTCTTTTTGTTCTAGGGTGGAAGACGGGAAGCATTCAGAAGAAGTGTCTCAGTTCCAGCAAGAGCTGGCAGAAGCCCGGTCCCAGCTTCAGCTTCTGCGGAAGCAGCTGGATGAGCAACTCAGCAAGCAGCCTGCAGAGAATCAAGAGGTGAACACTCAATATTATCAGTTCTCTGCTGCTTTATTGAATGTGATTTGATAGAAAGCATAGCACGCGGAAGCTGTAACACAGGAGTGTTGAACCTTTTTCAGCTTGAGGGCCAAATACAGTTTTTGAGAAGCTTTCGGGGACCACATGCCAGTGGTGGGTGGGGCCCAAAGGAAAACAGGGGCAGGGCCAAAATACCAGCATATTTGAGCTTAAAGCTCTTCCTGGCAATAACTAAGCCATAAGAGAGACGTCTCAATCTTTTGAGAATTCGGGGGGAAATCCATGAGGGTTATGCAAGTGTTAAACAACCTAAAAGAGACAACCTAAAACAAACAACCTAAAACAGACCATGGGTTATGTGAGGGTTATTTAGCCCTCACAAAACCCGTGATTGCCGGGTTAACACAACATGACAGCAATTAAGTTGGGTTTGCCTATTCAAAATAGTGGCTGCATGTGCCCTACATGCGCTGCATCCTCACAGTGTGCTAAATAACCCACGGAGAGGCTGTTGTGTCGTGCGAACAGCCCCAGTATAAGGCAGCTCCCTTGTTCTCATGATCATTCACATTCCCCTGAATACCACTGGGGCAAGGGGTCTGCAGTGGGGAAGGTTTCTTGCCTCCATGCCTTACCTGTGGCTTCGCAGAGTTATCTGGTTGGCCACCGTGGGAAGCTGGATCCTGGACTAAATAGACTTTTGATCTGATCTATCAAGGCGCCTCCTGTGTTTTTAACGTGGGCAGTGGAGGGATTATCTTATTAAGGGGAAACTATATAGCTGTGCCACAGGCTAAAGCTACGTTCCTGTGCACCATTTAACTGTTTAAATTGCACTGAGCTTTAGTGGGGTATAAATGTCTTATTTGCTTACAGGATTGCACTGTAACATTTGTGGCGTGATCAGATCTTGAATTAACACGTTTTTCCCCTCTCCTTATGTGTAGGTCGAAGACCTCAAGTGGGAAGTAGAACAGAAGGAGAGAGAAATCCAAACTCTGAAGCAGCACTTAGACCTGACTGAGCAGCGCAACCAGAAAGAGTTGGAAGGCGTGCAAGTCGTCCTGCAGGTACTTTATAGTTACCTTCTTGATGTTTTGGACTACAGCTTTCATAAGCCTCAGCCGGCATGGGCAATGCCTGGGGATTATGGGAGTTGTAGTCCAAAGCATCTGGGAATCACTAGGTTGCCTACACCTGCTGTAGATCCACTCTCTTGGAATATCCTGTAGCCAAGAGATACTAAATAAATAAAATTAGATACTGATTGTGTGTTCCAAGCCTTCAGCTGAGCTCAAATTTGTTTCAGACTTGTAAGACTAAGAGTGCAATCCTATGCATGGTTAGATACCAAAAATGTCCTACAACTGCTGGGAATTATAAGAGGGTTTTTTTTTTCTATTTAAGCATGAATAAGGTTGTAGCCTCCATAATAATCTGTGAATGCAACTAAACCCTTTCTTTGATGTCTTTCCTCTTCCTAGAATATCAAGGCAGAATTGGAGATGGTCCGGGACGATTTGTCCTTAACCCAGAAAGACAAGTTCATGCTTCAGGCAAAAGTGGCCGAACTGAAGTATAGTATGAAGACGCTGCTGCAGCAAAACCAGCAGCTGAAGCTGGACTTGAAGCATGGAAAGATGAAAAAGGTATCCTAACATAGCAAAAGGGCTTTTCCCCTGAGAAATCTAGCTGTATGCTTTAAAACCAGGCTGGTGTACTTGCCACAATTGGAGAAATACACACGGAAATAGGTAGTGAGACCAGGATTTGGCAACATGAGATTAAGGTTTTGTTTAATAACAAATCAATTCTGGCTTTTCTGGCCTTTCTGAAATGGCAAAAGCGGGGGGGGGGGGATTTTCAATGCTGCCACCCCTCCTTTAAAGGGGAATCGGAATAAATTGAAATCTGCATCTTTTTATACTGATCATAGACTCCATCTTTTCTCGGTTCAAGATTCTGATATTTTGGGTGGAGGAGCAGCCTTGTGTATAATAATAGGAGACAAAGAGAGAAACATTGTACACAGCCCTGTGTATAATAATAGGAGAGCAGTAGGATATATGCCAGACTCCAAAGCTACCAGAAAAGAGGGAAGTAAGAACAAGGAGAGAGAGAACATGAATGTTGAATTGGAAGAAAAAAGTGCCTGTATTCTTCCATCCTGAACTCTTATTATTGATCTGGGGTGTGGTTAGACTTGCTAAGAAGGAGGGATGTCTGGGTTTCGTAAACTCCAATCCGTTTGCATTTCACAGATTGTCGGCTGCCTTGAATTCTGTTTCCTGGTCACGGGCCCAATCAGATTTTTTCCAGTTCCCTGAATTTGCGCAAATTCGAATTTATGCATTTCGGGGAGGAGTTGGGCATTTTCATGCTTCAGCTTAGGGGGGGAAATGCCCACTTTTGGCCAGTGGTTTTTTAAAAATTGTCCGTATTTTTCTGCAACTAAATTTGGGTTAAATTCTGGAATTTTTTTTTTAAAAAACCTGTCTGCAAGTCCTGGAATCTGTGCGACTTGAGAAAAGCTACTCAGCTGTAACATACATGAGTTGGATTCATAGAAATCCAACTTCATTTGATTCCATTGCTGATTTCTCCGACGTCCCCACTAAGAGGTGGGCATAGTTCTTTCCCGGTGTATCCAAATTTTAATAGAAGACATCTTTCATTGCTGCCATCCGTTTTGGTCCATCATGGCTGCTGTGGTGTTTCCTGAATTTGATGGTTCTTTGGGCCTAGCACAGCCTGATCAGCAGGAAGGGTGACTTCAGTATGCTGAGTTTCACCCTGAACATTGGAGAAAGCTGCTACTTATTGATGGATTGTTTTTCTCTTTAAAAAGAGAAAAGAACTGAAGGGAGAGAAGAATTCTTCAAATCCCGTGACTCCAGTGAAGATTCCAGACTGCCCTGTCCCTGCAGCATTGCTGGAAGAGCTATTGAAACCCCCATCAGCCGTGAGTAAAGAGCCCTTGAAAAACCTCAACAGCTGCCTCCGGCAACTCAAGTGAGTAACATGTTGTGACTCTCTTTTTTAAATATTCTATGTTCTATAAAAAGTGTCAATTTCTACTTGGCCCGTTTGTACCTGAAGATGTTTAGTGAGTTTCTCCGTTAGAGCAAAGCCCCAAATGTCCTGTTTCCATATAATAACAGAAAGTTCATTTGCTGATTTTCAGTTAGCAGCTGTAACCAACCTGGCTGCTGTCCAGAAAAAAAGTCAGGAGATCTTTAGGTGTTATTTGTGTATTGGAGTCTTTATAAAGAGAGAGTAGCCCTGGTTTTGCAGATAATGTTGTATCTTGTTGTATGACCTCACTGGTGAAGGCAAAGACCTGAACCCCAAACCTTTGTATAGAAGGTAAGTATATCGGTTGCAAGACAAAGACATAACTCATGCGACTGGCGAAAAAACATAGCAATATGGAGTACCACTGTTCCAGATTCCTGGTACTCCATTCCTTCTCTTTCCAACCCCGGTTCCACACGCTCAACCACTATTTTATTATTTATTTATTATTGCAATTATGTCCTGCCCTTTTCCCTCCAAGGAATCCAAGGCGGCGTACATAATCCTCCTCCTCTTCATTTTATCCTCACAACAATGACCCTGTGAGGTAGGTTGGGCTGAGAGTCTGTAACTGGCCCAAAGTCACCCAGTTGGTTTCCATGGCCGAGTGGGGACTAGAACCCAGAACTTCTGACTCCCAGTCCAACACTTTAGCCACTACACTACACTGGCTCTCATTAGTCAGCATGCTGTGACCACTGTACTGAGGACTATCTTTGGGGGGGTTCCCTCCCCTTAAGTTTTCTTCCCTAAACCTTTTCTTTGTACTTTTGCAACTCTCCAAGTTCCCCCAGCCCTGCTAATCACCTTCCTCTTGTGCTTAAATGATGCCATTTTGGCTACTTGGAGAATTGAGTTTACTACTAGTATCTAGGAGAGGGGTGGGGAAACTCAGGGCCATGGGCCAATTATGGCCCTCATGGTGGCCCAAACTGTCCCTCTGGGATTCCCCACCCTTTTCCACCCAACCGCTGGTGGTTTGATCACTTCCCAGGTTTGACACAATCCCGCTCCCCACACGTTCTAAAAGGTTGACATGCCTCTCCTATGGCTGACCTACTGTCAGTAAGAGCTTGAAGCTACAATATAGTGGTATTTTTGGTGATTTGGGTTTCACAGCTTTTGCCCCACCCACTCCTGCGTCACCCCTCTCCCATGAGAGTTTGTCTGAAATTGAATCCAGCCCCACTCCTGATGTAGGATGATGGCAGCAAAACAAAAGTTTCATATCTAGAGGGAATATGTCACTGCGAAGCACCTATGGAAGAGGAGTGCTTCCTTCATGCACCACTTGTCGGCCTTCTGAAAGCATCTAGTGATCACTGAGGGGTTGCTGGATGAAATGAACATTTTGCCTGATCCAGTAGGGCCCTTCATATGTTCTTCTTCTCTCTTCTCCCCCCCCCCCTCCAATTTACTTCCCAAAGGCAAGAGATGGACAGTCTTCAACGTCAGATGGAGGAGCACACGATCACAGTCCACGAATCCATGTCTTCATGGACCCAGATAGAAGGGCAGTTAACAGACCTTACTTCTAACTTCCCTGTGACTGCGCCGGGCAGCCAAAGTCTTTCCGTTGTAGACCTGAGGGAACATAATCTCAGCGCCGGTGAAAAGGAAGAGTTCATGCAGTGACCTCGCTGCCCGTTATTTTAGTTCATAACTGCTTTATGTACGTACAGATCTTTATCCACGCTATTATTATTATTTTTTACTTTTAAAAAGCAAGTTTTGGAATTCTCCATCTGTTTCTTCTTTTAAGAAGAGAAAAGTGTCCGAGGCAAAACTTGAGGGCAGGTAGCAACACGGGTGGTGCAGGGAAAGAGATGTGATGTTTAGTCCATCAAGAAGTCCTCAGAGAGGACTAAGCAATCTTTTTAACTGCATTCAGTCATGGCTAGAGAGATAGAATTTGGTCACAAAGTTGAACTGGCTTCTTGAGTTCTGTTTCTTTTGGCTTGGTTTAGCAAACAAGTTTGATCGATGTATCCATCACTTTCAGACCAGGATTCCATACCCACCAGGCTAGTGATCGGCTTGAACTGAATCAGCAACAAACTTTGTTTAGACACACCCTTGATTGATGCGTTAAGGGTAGCAGACGACCAGTGCAAACCAATAACTTCTCAGTGGCCATGAATCTCAAAACCGCCACTCTGAAGGTAGTTCCGTTGCATCAGTCAGACCTACTCCAAAGGAAATGGATGGAGGATCCACAATCAAAGGCCCACAAAGAGCGCAATTCATTTTGGCACATGCCTTTTGCACAATGCTATTACTGCTGCATAGTCTTTCAAGGACATCTCCAGTGCAGGGTGTGTATAAATAGTTTAACTCTGTTCTGTCCTGGAGTATCTGTTTTTTTAATAGGCTTACCCAGTAGGCTACAAATTATCAGGGTTCTGTTTAATGTTGTTACATCTTAAGGGTTTTTTGGGGGGGGGGATATTGTATATATGGGGCCTAGGAAAACTAGCCCTAAGATCAGAGCTTTTTAGAAATGTAATTTACTTCTTGTATGTTTCAAAGACGAATGTTACATACTGCCTATAAACCCGTGTGTTAGCTTTAACTGTTTCTCTTTTCCTCCCTTTAATGCCCAGTTAGAAGCTCAGTCTTCAAGTAGACTTTTTTTGCAGATACACCCTGCTGATCTGTAATTAGCAGGCTGAAACAACATGCCTTAGGTTTTCTTTTCTTTCGTCCTTTCCCCTTGTTTGACAATACAGTCTTCCTTTCTTATGTTTCAGAGCACAGGGGCTCCGTTTTGCTCCTTTTCTATTTTAATTTGCACTCTAGGAGGTTAGAGGAAAAATAAAGTTAGGGTAATGAATGGGCTCTCGTGTATGACAGATGTGCTTTCGCCTGGGTTGAAAGATGTGGAAATTTGGGGTGTAACAATCAGGTTTCAGAACGAGATGTTAGGTAGGTAGAGGTACATAGAGCTGTGGTGAACATGGAAGCTACGTGTCTAGTCCTCTCCCTCTGCAACGTTAAATTACGGTGCACCGAGCTGTCACTGAAAATGGTAGATATGAATCTAGTTTTCCTCATCTCTTGCAGTGTTTAGGGAAACCTAGCCATGATGTGAGGTATATTGTACAAGACCAGCTTTCCCCAACCTGGTGCCCTCCAGATATTTTGGGCTTCAACTTCCATCAGCCCCAGCCAGCATGGCCAGTGGTCAGGAATGCCGGGAGTTGCAGTCAAGCACCTTTGGAAGGTACAAGGCAGAGAAGGTTGTAGTAGAGAATTGTTCTTCAGTGGTTGACTAAGGAGCCAGAGCTAGGTTGCTCCCCAGTCTAAAGATGGGTCATATCTGTGACATGTGATGGTCTTAAAGCAGGGGTGGACAACTGCTGGTTCTCCAGGTTTTTGGCCTATAATTCCCAGCATCCCTCAGCATTATCTGTGCTGGCCCTCCAGATGTTTTGGTTTGCAAGTTGTCCACTCCTACAAGAGGGAAAGAAGGAGAGGCGAAATGGAGAGAAAGATGCACAGTAAAATAAAAAAAGAGTCCCATGATTCAAGTTGAGGCGAAAGATGGGACCCAAGTCTGAATAGGATGAAGACTATTATACTAGACGTTACAGAGGGGAAAGATGAGAACTAGATACATAGCTTCCATTTTTATAATGACTAGTTCTGGCCTGACACTAGAGCTAGTTGATAGCAAATAAGAAAAACTGGAGGATCTTGGTCTTTGAGAATGACACAACCCATAAATTAAGGTTGTCTTAAAACAAGGTTATCAAAGAAAGGCAATGTCCCCCCCCCCCATTTTGGGGAGGGGGGGATAAGGATTGCTTTAAATGTAGAAGGTTTTTCGGACAATATACGGAAATATCAGTCTAATCCTGCTGTTGGGTCTAAGATCACCTTCTTTCCAGGGGTAAGGCTTGATTAATACTTTTTCCATGCTGCTTTTAAAAAAACTGACTTCATCTTGAATATTTGATTATCTGACTCTTTTTTAATGCAAGTTTTAAATATATTTAATACTATGAAAAATAATTTTGAAACTCCAGTAAGACATTTTAATTTTTGCATATAATATATGAAGGAAAGGTGGGTTTTTTTTAATGTAAAAGTTTTTTTACATTTGAGGGGAAGGAATTTCAGTTAATGTGACATTAACTATTTTGTAAGACTAATCAACTGTTATGGAGACAAAACATTGAAAGCTTTATCGACTAATCCAGATACGCTGATGGCTTTTACTACTAAGTCTGTTTTACAGAGTAAATAGTGATGAGTGGGTTTTTTCCCCTGTTGTTTTGCTGCTGCTGCTATTCACAATCTTGAAGCTTGTGTACCTGCTTACTTAAAGAGGAAGAAATATTGTAGTATTTAAACACCAAAGTTCATACTATATAATGATTAATATATATATTCAGCTCCAAAAACTGTACCAGTGGATTTTCATATTATTATTGTACTTAGAACACTGTATTATTTACAGGAAAGTTTCCTGTTATTTATGTATCTTGAATTTCCATTTACCCATGAAGGTTTTATGAAGCATCAGAAAAGGCAGAATTATAATAAAGAATATTAACAGCTGAACACCATGTGTGTTAAAATGCACACATGGTCACAATCATAATCATGTTTAGACTGAAAAAAGACCTACAACTCCCAACATTCCCCAGCCAGCATGGGGAATAGCTGGGAATTATAGGAGTTCTTTTTGTCTAAACATGATTAGGATTGTGCTCTTATTCACCCAACTGAAGACACTTCGCTTTCTTTTCAGGACCCCATTCCCCACCATCTTTTTTATAACGTTATTTGCCATTTTGACCAGAAATGAAATGGAACGTGCGGATTTGAAGCTGAGAAGTATAAAGCTCACTTAACAACTAGCAACAAAGTCTATCACGGAGTTTGAGCTCCCTCTTTCTTTGAAGGCTTTGCTCTTCTTAAAAGGTGCTGTCTTTCATGGAGCAGCTTCTTCTGCAATCTCAAATAAGCCAAGTAGCTCCTCTGCCGAGTAATTCGGACCGGTGCCTCCGTTTAACATTGGCTTGCTTTTAGAAATGAAAGAAATAATCTCAAGGGTCTCCATTGTTTATGGCAGCTGTCCCCATCCTGACGTCCTCCAGATGTGTTGGACTAGAGTTCCTAGCATCCCCAGCCAACAGGAGTTGTCATCTAACATATCTTGACAGCAGCAGGTTTGGAGAAGTCTGGGTTGTGGTTATTCGAAGGTGCTTTTCATGTCTTTTCATCCCTATATGTTAATACCAATTCAGCTATGGTTTTAATGGTAAAAGAGCTGGAGAAACCCAGAAACGTTCTGTCAAGATATAGCAAATATTTTCTTTTTTTAAAAAAAAGACTTCAGTATTCCTTTGTAAATTTAGCAGAGGATTGTTTGAGGGCTTTCTTCTAATCTTTCAGTGTTACAATAACAAAAACAAAAATACGTTGGGCAGAAGTTTCTGCAAATTAAGTGTCTGCAATACTGCAGTAGGTTGCATGTTAATTCCACTGTCTTCCAAGTTATTTGGAGGTGGGCACACTCTGTTAACTCGACAGTTCTTCCTTTTCCTTGCGCACAGGCGGTTTCAACCTACACTCAGGCAACGTTCAGGAAAAGTTCTTCATGTTTTGGGAAAGGCAGGTGTTTGACAGAATAACACATGCTTGTTGGATGTGCTGTTTATCGCTGCCCTTCTATACGTAAAAAATCAGTATTGTGGACGTTTTTCATAAGCAGCTGTGTTGATCAGCATTCATGATAGATATTCTGATTGTTATAAACCAAAATGTGTCATTGTCTTTTTGATGTGACAAATGCACAACAAAAACAAAGCGAAGTGTCGCCTTAATTTAGACAGTGTAACTCCTGACATGCCATTCTATTTGTAATTAGAATCCACTTTATGGCTACGTGTAAACCCAGGGTCAACATTAATGCTGACGTGCTGGAATGAGATGGTTTAACTCCAGACAGGCAAATCATTCTGGTCACCAGTTCTTTCCATGAAAACTTGAGTTGACCTGCATAGAGGTGTGTGTGTGTGTGTGTTTATTTTAAAGAAACAACACCTAAAGTTCTCATGCTAATTTTCTCATGTTTTACATGTTTTCAACCAGTTTGTCTGATTGTATTGATTTAAAAATATCACTTCCAGAACCATTTTTCAATTGGGGAGTTCCAAATAAAGAGTTATGTTGTATTTGACTAAGGATTAACTATGGTGACCTTAAAAAGAAAGCATGTTAATTAAAGAAGAATTAAGATGTGCATAAACATTATTGAAAGGTTTTGTGCAATAAACTATTTTTCATAAAAGGTTTTCCATGTTCTTTATTATAAAATTTGGAGGGGGGGCTACTTCCAAGCGAAGGCAAAAAGGAGGGTTGGAGTTTACTGCTGACCTGCATCATCTTATACAAAATAGAGAAGAATGCCTGAGATCAAGCTAGTAATTTAAACAAGACTAAAGGGAAACTTTGCAAACATCGTTGCAGGGGAAAAGCTAAAACCCACGTGGCGTATGGAGAGCAGGAATAGAGAAAGAAAAAAATGCAATACAACCTTCATTTCCGGGTTCCCTTCTAACGCCGAATATGCGGGGCAACAGCCTAAGTAGCCGCTCTACATCCTCTGAAGTTTCCACGCTGCCTGGGCTACCCCCTCTATATTCAATTGGGTCCCGGAAGTGAGGAGCAGTTTCCTTGAGTCCGACCTCTGAGCTTTTCCACTTTACGCAGCCTGTCTCTCTGTATGGCCACTAGAGAGCCTTCGTGGCTTCGCTGTATTTCTCTCCGCTCCCCGTGATGCCGTGCGAGACTTTCCCCTGTGTATTTGAATAAAGCCCGCCCCGAAGTGACGTTGCTCGCTGCGATTGGACAGTACTCCTGTTAGCCCTCAGGGTGAACTCCTGCGCTGGCTTTGTTTAAATTCCTGTCAGAAGAAGCCAAAAAAGGGGGGGGGGCGGAAGGGTTGGGAGATTGTTTTATCTCTTTTCTAAGACCAGGGATTTGGTTTGCTTGCCAGGCGTCTTGATTTTTTGTTTATCATGGCGTGGTTTGTCCAGTCAGGCACATGAATAGCCACCTATCTGTTGTATGTCACTCTAGCGGGAGGGGCCTTCGGACCTTTCCAGTGGAGGCTGGTGGCTCCGTTACCGGTGGGGCTGTGAATCCACCCTTGAGTTCCTGTCAGAATTAGTCTGACCTCTAAAGGCGCTATCCAAGCTGGACCCATTTTGAAGAGAGGCTTCAGCACCTTGGGCAGCTCGTTTAGAGTTCTGACCGGTTCTGACAAACCCAGAGCCGGGTCCACAGCCCCACTGTTATCGGAGCCATCCGCCTCCACTGGCTGTTTCAAGCCTCTCTACTGCGCATGTTCTTGAATCCCTGTCAGGCGGTAAACTAGACAGCCTCTTAGAGCGCGAGGGGGAGGGGACGTTGAGGCGGGAGGTGGTGTTGCCGTTGGAAGTGGGGTCCTCCGGCGCGGAGCCTGCGCGTGAGGAGAAGGGGGCGGGGAAGGAGGACAGAGGGAGGGAAAGGGAAGAAAGAAAAAAAAAGAGAGAGAGAGAGAGAGACGGAAGCCGGGAGGCCGTTCCTGAGGTACTTGTCCTGTCCCTAAAGGGCGTTTCGGAATTCTGCGTCTGTGCGCGTGCGCTGCGTCGGGAAGGGGGAAAGGGAATGGAGCCTTGGGTGGCGGCCGCGGCCGGCTGGGGTGGGCTGTGGAGGGCCGGCTGGGCCCGCTGGCCGACCTGGGAGCTGCTGACCGCCTGCGCGGTGATTGGCGCCCTGGGCTGGCTGCTGCGCTTGCTGGAGAGGAGACCGCGCGGGCGCCGGGGCCTAGGACCGGGAGCAGCCGGAGCCGCCGCCGCTGCTGTCGCCGCCTCGCCGCCTCCCCTTCCTGAGGAGAAGCAGCGCTGCCACGGGAGCCTCCGCCAAGGTGAGAGGGCGGCCAGCCGGCGCAGCCACCTGGCGGGTGGGGGTGAGGAGGATGGAGAAGCAGCGCCCCGCACACCGGCCTTCTCCTGACTGTGGCTCATTTCTTTATTGCCAAATATCAAATTGGGGGGGGGGGGTTTGTTGGTGTTGTTGAAAGACGAGAGAAAGATATGTAGGACGTAAAAACAGACGCACACAGTTCATAAACTGGAGACCCGCAAGCCAAAATGCTTACCATTTGGCTTACTGGTGTGTGTGTATGTGTGTGTGTATATATATATATATATATATATATATATATCTCATAGCCAAGTGACAGGACAGCCTTAATCAACGCACATAATATTCATCAAAAACGAGAAACCAACATGCCAAAAATGCTCAGCAAACAGGACGGCCTTCATAAACGTGCACACTATTCATAAAAGTGACCAGCAAGCCGAAATGATGATGCTTCTTTGTTTAGCTTATATATAGAGGTATATATATATATAAGCAAAATGGTGAGCATTTTGCCTTGCAGGTCTCTTTTTTTTATGAAGTGTTTGTGTGTGTTTATTAAAGCTGTCTTATTTGCTGTAATCTGGCTATGATTTGTGTGTATGCTAATGGTTTCTTAAAATATATATGTTTTGTAGTTTATAAGACACCCTGACCATTGTTTTTACAATGGAAGACTGGGACATCAAAACAGTAATCACAAACAGTCGTAACATATTGTGTTATCATTGTGTGTTGTGTTTAACAGTGTGTGTAAGGGCTACTTGACCAGAAGAGCTTGCAGTCTAATATAGAGGGGAGGGGAGGGCAGAGGTCAACTGAGGATAGAATATGTGATGGTTCTAGTTATATATATGTGTGTGTATCTTAATTTGTAATGTTTAAAAGCAGTTGTTCCACTCTTGTATATAGCTGATTTGTGTTAGAAGAAGTAATGGAGTCCACTTAACAACAGGCATTCCCTAGTTTTGCCTCTGTTCTTTTAACCTGTGCATTGCCTTTGCTGTTTACATTTGTCTCCAGTATTTAGCTTCAGTAGTTCTCATGGATAAGTAATGTGGATTTCATGCAGTCACCATGTATGAGACCTGTGTTATTTATATTTGTCCCCTGTTCTTTAACCAAGGTTGGCTCCTAAAGTAGCTTATGACACTTGAAAGCCAACACATGTTAGAGGTACATTCAGGTATATATGATCGTTTTTGTCCCTTCCCACAGTCCTTGTTTCCACTCCGAGTCACCTTAACTTTTAGAACATTCTTTACCTACATACTGCTGTCAATAAGTTGCAATATTTGAAGTGTGTGATCTCTTCCCAAAAAATTCAGGATGCTTAGCTATTTTCACGTCTTTTACTACTAACAGAGATTTAAGGCACAATCTTATGCGTGTTTTACACAGAAAAAAGTTCTACAACTCTCAGCATTCCCAGCCAGCACTGCTGGTTGTCGGACTTATTTTCTGTCTAAACACGTATAGGATTGTACACTTAGTGTTTTTCTCTTGTGATATATTTCAAATTGGTAGCGATGTTAACCTGTTAAGAGCAAAACCAAAAAAGGAATCTTGTGACACATGAGAACAAGTGGTATTCTGATGTTTTCTCTGCTAGGTCTGTCCTATAGTAGGTTGTTCCTAGGTACCAGTCTGGCCCTGTTCTGTTTTTTTTCTCCCCCCAGTTTTATTGTAGTCTGGGCAATGCCTGATTTAAATCATTAAGTTGTGAAGCTCATTGTAGGGCTTAGCTGTGGACAATAATTCTGTGGTGTATTCTGAGTGGAAGCTGAAATCATGTAAGATAATGTATGTGTAAGGTTCAGTAGGTTTCCAAAATATGGTGGTATTTCTGTGCCCATGATGTAGTAGCACAGTAGTGTCCAGAAAATGAACCTGTTGGTTGTTTTGGTCTAGGTTCAATTTGATGATGTGGTGAAAGCTATTGAAGTCCTGGTGGAACTTTGTCCATGAGTCCAGATCATAAAAATGTCATCAATTAATCAGATAAAGAGAGTTTTGCAGACAGGACCTCCCCAGGAGGTTTGGCCTGGCACTGAAACTTATCACTTATTGATTCAGGTGAATACTTTTGGATGGCTTTAAAAGCGGGTTGGATAAACTCCTAGAGAAGGTTATCAGTGGCTACTAGTCCTGATGGCTATGTGTTAGCTCCAGTGTCAGAGGCAGCAAGCCTATATTCACCAGTTGCTGGGGAACATGGGTGGGAGGGTGCTATTGCGCCGTGGCCTGCTTGTGGATCCCTGTTCGACAGCTGGTTGGCCACTGAGTGAACAGAATGCTGGATTAGATGGGCCCTTGGTCTGATCCAGCATGGCTGTTCTTATGTTCTTTTAATTTTATGGAAAGTTTTCATCGCAATTCTGCTGTTTTACTAATATGTAACTTTTTAAAAAATAAATAAAATAACATTTGTAATTCTACGTTGCCCTGGAAATTCATAGAACCAAAGGGCAACATGTTACCTTTGTTAAATACATAAATACTGTATATGGCAGGGAGGCATTCTAGGGCATTCATATGGCTTGGGTTTCATCGTTGCGTTTTGCAATGCTTGCAAAATTTCTCTGTGGCTATGTATTTTGGTGGGAAATTGGACAAGCTATTTTTCATTGAAGAAAGTCTGCCATTTGCAATCTTCTTTTCAACAATTTGGAATAACTTTTTAGGTTTCTTAATGGAACACTAGGCACAAGTTGAATAATTTCTTTGAGTTCCCTAAAGTAATCTTATGCCAGGAGAACCAGTTTACTTTCTATGTTAATATGTAACTAATCTACTTGAAATTATTTATTGATAGCAAGATTGTTGTGGCCTAAAAAAGATAGGTTCAATTGTTTAATATATCTGGTGTTCTTATTCCACTGAAATACCTCATTTATTCCCATCTATTTCAAATCTTCCATTCCACTTTTCCTTTTATGGTTGAATTCTTGCTTGTGATTCATTCTATTTTTAAGTAGAGAAGCAGAAGTAGATCTAAAGCTTTATGCCAGATGCTTAATGACTAAGATCTGAAATGTTGCTCAATATGCTTGCTGCTAACATTAGATGCTGCACTAAACTGGGAAAGCGGTTGAGGACATCTATTATTGGGCTTGCCTGATTTACTGTTTCATACTCCCGTAAATACGGAGGATTCAGTGTGTTAAGTGTATGAGCTGCAATATGTATGTGAAATGAATGGTTTTACTTATCATAGGAAAGTACTTGTCCTAATATCCAAACAACCAAATCCATTCCTTAATGCATTGTGATTAACTAATACAGAGCTTTCAGAAGTAGAAGTTATATCGAAACTAGAACATGGTGGTATTCTGTTCCCTATTGTTGCAAAACGATGTTAACTGTCTGCTCTTCATAAAGAAAACACAAGTTATGACCAGAAGCAGCTGTGCACAAAGGTTTCCCCTGTCACATACAGCTATCCCTGTGATTTCTACCAGATAAACAAGCACGAGATAGCCTTTAGTAAGGAGCTCTACTTAAGCTCTGTATCTTGGCAGCTGATCTATTTTTCTTTCAGTACATTTTGGTAGCAAAGAATATTCTCAGGGGTTGTCTTTAACAATGCTTATAGGAACAAGAAGAAGGTTGTGAGATCAAACCAACGGCCTTCTATTCCAGCATTCTGTTAGCACAGCAGCCAACCAGATGCCTGTGGGAAATACACAATGATAAAGGATGTAATAGCATTCTCCCACTTGTGATCTCCAGCAACTTATCTTTAGGCCTGGGCTTAATAGGATACTTGAACTGTCATATAAACCCTGTTCAGACAACACGCTAAGCCACGATGGTTAAGCATTTTGAGCTAAACATTATGGCTTAGCATGTCATGTGAATTGTGACTTAGCGTGTTGTGTGAACCATTCCTAACCAGAGTGGCTATATAACCGTGGTTTAAACACATTCACTAGCCATTTACTGCAAAAGGGTTAGCGGCCTAACCATGGTTTAGTGTGTTGTCTGAACAGGTCCAGTGCGTACCTGTACCATCTGTGCAGACCTAAGCATTCTTAAAAGGTGTACCAAATAGCCAAAAGAAGTAAAAAGGAGTAGCGCAGCAACCTTTTCTCTTACACTTCTAGTTTATGCATGTCTTGGTTGGCATGGCAGGCAAGTATCAATTGCTGTCTTCCCAATCAGTGAAATATAAAAGGTTAAGCAGGCAGCATTCTCTCATTTGAGTTAATTGTGTGGGAGCCTAATGTGTAATATTTAGGAGACTTGGGATTTTCTGTGCACTTTTAAAAAAAATAAATTCCAAAAATGTTATATGCTCATCTTCTCAATTCAACATTTGCAATGTGCTTTATAATAATATTAAAATAATAGCCATTGTTATGAAATATAAACAGCAATAAACCCAAAAACTGCAGAAGCAATAAAAACAAAATAAACATTAACAAGCCTAGGCAAGTTTTAAAAAGTGTAAACCTAGTGCCTGAAGCTAGTAGAAGTTAGTACCAGGGGAGGAATCCTCCAGGAAAGATCTTAATAAATGAAAAGGTTCATATGCAAGGAGTGTGTCCTCCTTTAGGAGTGTATCTTTTATCTGTGTAATCTAGGGTAAGAGTGAGCTGACTGTTTGGGGAAAGTTCTCTTACGTTTTGAGCCCTCAGTACTAAAATGCGTTGGGTTGACCGTAGTATATAGAAGATTCATGTTTATTTATTTATTTTCTCTACAGGGACAGTAACTATGGATGTCATACTGTCACAATTAAAGCAGCTAACTCCTGATGAGCTCAGAGAGGAAATTGTCAAAGCTGGACAGAAATGTGGGCCCATTACTCTAACCACCAGATCAATTTTTGAAAAAAGGTTGGCCCAGTCATTATTGGAACAGCAAGGAGGATTAGAGGCAGAAACTCCTGTTTTAAATGGTGTACCTGGAACTGGTGCAGCTGATGCCAGTCAACCCGAAATAAAACCTTTAAGGAACCAAAATGGTCACCTAAGCTCCTCTGAGGATGGTGATTTTGGGTACAGTATGGGCTTGAACCCACCAGAAGAGGAAGCCCTAATGCACAAGACTGATGTTGACTCCCTACGTTCTCAGACTCCATCTAAGGAACCTCTGCTATACTATGGTGTATGTCCAGTTTATGATGATATTCTGGCAAGAAATGGTAATTGATTTTCACTTCTGGCAATGTAGTTTTGTTAGAGGTTAAGGCTAGAGCAGGTGCACCTTGCATGAAAAGAAACTGGTGTCTGAGGCACATTTTAGTAATTCTTAGTTCTGTTTGTTTCAAACATTTATACCTGCCCCCTTCCATAAAATGTCCATAGTTGCTAACAACACTTCTTCAGACAGACTTGAAATATTTGGGGCTGATTGCTGTTCTACCCACACATAGTATGAGATAACAAATAGCTGTTTTTGTATAAGTGTGCAACATATATCATCTTAGTATATATTGCTTGATGTACCACTTTGTTTTCTCCTCTGTTTAAAACTGGAACATATTTGAGCATTCAAAAAGTGCTGGAGCACTGAGGGTATTTGACTACATTTCTGACTCAACAAAACTTTGACCCTGATCCATTACAAGGAGAAATTAACAATGGCTCAGTTCAGCCATAACAGGAAAATATGTTTTTAGCTATATGAATGAGCCTGTATGAAACTTGGGCTTGCATGTGTGTCTCTACACCCACCCCCTGTGAAGAGATTGGGACCTTTAGCTTCCATTAAATACAGTTCTCCATTACATCTAAAATTGGAGAGCTGTGATTTGTTTAAACTTTAAGCAATGGTTTGTTAGAAAACCAAAGCACAACCTGCCATGTCGTGGATTTTCTGAACCACAGTTCCATGAGTTCAGATGTAACAGGGAGCTGGAGTTAATGTGAAACCATAGGCAGATGCTTCCAAACGCCTCTCAGAAGAGTATATAAGAATAATAATAATAATATAATGTTTATTTCTTACCCGCCTCTCCCTTTGGATCGAGGCAGGGAACAACAATAAATATAAATACAAACACCATAAAATAGATAAAACATTTAAAACAAATAAAACTAATACATTATTAAAAATATCTTAAAAGTTCAACTAGGAAGGCCTGCCGGAAGAGATCAGTCTTCACGGCTCTCTTAAATTCAAGAAGACTGCTAAGTTGTCGAATCTCTCCCGGCAGGCCATTCCACAGTCTGGGAGCGGCAGAAGAGAAGGTCCTCTGGGTAACACTCATCAGCCTAATTCTGGCTGATTGAAGTAAATTCTTCCCAGAGGACCTGAGTGTGCGGGGCGGATTATACAGGAGAAGGCGATCCCGCAGGTAACCTGGACCCAAACCATGTAGGGCTTTAAAGGTAATAACCAACACTTTATACTTCGCCCAGAAACTAATTGGCAGCTAGTGGAGTGATTTTAAGATTGGTCTTAAATGAGTCTTAGGCCCTGTTCAGAAGATGCCTTAAACCACAGCTTTAACCACGATGGATAAGGCAAAAAGCCTTATTCACCATGGTTAAAGCCATGGTTTAAGGTGTCTTCTGAACAAGGCCTTAGGCTTGTGCAGGCTTGTTAACATAGTGGGAAGCCATGGTTTCCTGTTATGTCTGAACTGGGACCATTATTAGATGTGGTGCTTTTAACCAAACTGGAATGTCTTAGTCAGTGATAAATATGTTCAAGCAAGGTTTTGACAATGTCACATTGAAATTGTTGAAAGGGAATTCTTCAGACTTGTCCCTTGCCTCAGTACATTTGTTTGCATGCTGATGAAAAAAGGACTCAAGGTTTCATCATAGCCTTGATGTGGATGATTAGCAACAAAAGCATAGGCCAAGTAGTGCCCTGAAGCTCTTATCACCATTGCGCCTTCTATGGAATTCCCTGAAAAAAATAGCAGTTGGATGTGGAGCTACAGTGACTGAATTCAATCTTTTCCCTGAAAGTAAAATGCACCAAACCTATTTGGATTTATTTGAGTCTTTTCTGCTGCAAAGTGCAGTGTTAAGTAGACATGCTGAGTTTGTGAACAAAAGTAGAAGGCCAGATTTGTTGAATTCATGTGGCTTTGACAAGTGCAGCCATGAATGTAAATCAGTTTGGTTTAATGTTTGGTTTTTTTCTGTTTCAGAGAGGGTACATGTGTATGAGGATAAAAAGGAAGCTTTGCAAGCTGTTAAAATGATAAAAGGGTCTCGATTTAAAGCTTTCTCAAATAGGGAAGATGCAGAGAAATTTGCCAAAGGCATATGTGATTATTTCCCATCTCCAAACAAGTCCTCCTTATCTTTGTCTCCTGTTAAAGGTTCAGTATTCAACAGAGGTAAGAGCTCCAATTCTTAAACGTCTTAAGTGGCTTTGGGGGTTGAGGCCATTGTAATTTAGACTAAATACTATCATAGCGGCTGTGCATGTTTTTGCCTTTAAAAATAGCTTGAGAATCTTTATTAAGACAGGGAATATGCGAATACCTTAACAAGAAAGATTATCTGAAGTATTCTTTTAAGCTTAATGCTGAAGTATTTGTTCTACATCTTTCTGCCCTGAAGTTGCTCTCTGTACATATAAAAAGCTTGCCTTTAAGAGAACCTGACAGATATCTTCATCAGCAACAATCCCATCATCGCTAAATTATCATTTTAATTTTGATAGATGGCTTATGCTCTCCTGAGATGGAAACCATTAGTAAAGAGAGAGCCAACAGTTATAAAAGCCCTCGTACACAGGATCTTACTGCCAAACTTCGGAAAGCTGTTGAGAAAGGAGATGAAACGGCATTCTTGGAACTAATCTGGAGTAATCCTCGCTACCTCATTGGCTCTGGAGACAACCCAACAATTGTGCAGGTAAGTGAATGGTCTAGTTTTTGCCCAAATGCAGTATGGACAAAACCTGTTTGCACCCTTGTTGTAAAAATCTGAACAGATCTATGATTTGCACCCCAAAACACGTCCATTTCCCCTGACACGCATCTTACATGCATCCTACATGTGTTCGCTAATACGCACACCCAAACCATCCACACACAGCACCCCAAAGCCCCATTCCCCACTGCCTGTCCATTGTATCCATTTCTGCAAAAGTCAAGCTGCTTGCAAGTGATTTGGTGGCGCAGGAACTAGGAGCTTGTCAATATTGCCAATGCTCCTTCTTCTCCAGGTCAGACTCCATTGTAACCAGGAGTGTGACTCATCCAGATGTGACCGTGGCACACCTGGAGAGACAAAATGACCATATAAGGGAATGATAGAAGTGGAACGACGTTGCAAAGCATCCCTGGGTACAAGTAAAATAGCACATGGCAATGCAATGCCACGTCTGGCCACTACTCGGGTCTACTCAAGAGTAGCGGTAGCCGGAAACGATGTTTTTGGGGCTGTAAACCAATGGGATGAGGGCTAATGTCATGTGACATCTGATGTGTAAAAGTATTTGTTTAAACCTTGGCGCGGTGTGACTCTGGAAGGCAGCGAGAGCGCCCAGTGGTCACCTATTCTGCGCAGAATAATAAATTAGTTTCCAAAGCTTCAGGAGGTCTTTCGTCAAATGTTTCATATCTGGACTTTGGACACTTGGGAATAGCATAATTTATGCAACACCCTCTTCTGACTCAGTAACCAAAGGAAATGTCTACAAAACTCAACTGCTCAAGGGATGGCCACAGAGGACTTCTGTGCAATTTCTGGGCTCTTCCTCAACATGCTGGCCATCAAAAGTTACTTTCTCATCTTGTAGGGTGTGGTGGTCGTGGTGGTGAAGTTTGAAAATGAGACACATATATATATATATATATATATATATATATATATAATTTCAGTGTGACTGTGTCCCAGCAAGTCCTCAACCTGTAGTAGAGTTTGTGTGTGCATCCAAATAGTTTGTGCATTGTTACTTCAATAATCCCTTCAACTAACCCCAAACCGATTTGTAAGTATGTACTTTTGCAGACTTGACTTTTTAGATTTCATGGTGTGGCTTCTTTTTCTGTTTGCTCATTGGTTATTAGCTAGCTTGAGCTTTCTGTGGAATACAGGACATAAATGCAGTAAATACAAACAGGGCTTTGTCTGGGATGGGCCCTGATGAGTAAGTTTCGTTGGATTGCTTGAGCTGCTGGCAATTCCTGTAGCCCAAGCCTTATGTATTACTGAATTCAGTGGGAGTTTGCTTCAAAATAAATATGCATAAGGATTGCTATCCTGTTCAGTTGTATTTTATGGGATAGACCTACCTGTGGCTCAGCTTTCTCTGAAGGCGTCCTTTTGATTTGCATTAATAGTTCACCTGATACCCAAGATGATTAAACACTTGCAAATGTCCGTGCAACCTATTCAGTTTAAATGGGTTCGTGTGTATATGTTTTTGGCCCTATTCTGTTTATTGGCTTTCTTTATCATGAGTTCCCACGATACTGATCTGAGCTCACCATGAATTGATAAGTCTCTGTGGAACTGGGGCTTTGTGATATGGGTCACCGTATAGATTAGATATGCGTGCAAAGTTATTGCAAGCTCTGCAGCCAGTACTTGCTTTGGAAGCTATATTCCCCTTTTCCTCTCAACCAGTAATGTTGTAGTATGGCCTACTGCAAATGGAACTCCTCCCGGTCTTAACCTTGGTTGGGAGCACACTGCAGACTCTTTCCCTTCCCCCGTACTTTTTCTCCCACATGCATTCCTGTTGCCTTCCCTTCTGAAAACCTATCATGGTATAGCAATGTATCTGCACTAAGGTTACTACATGGTTTACTTTAAATCATAATTTGAAACCCGTAGA
This sequence comes from Anniella stebbinsi, assembly GCA_029215795.1. Classification (NCBI taxonomy): domain Eukaryota; kingdom Metazoa; phylum Chordata; class Lepidosauria; order Squamata; family Anniellidae; genus Anniella; species Anniella stebbinsi. Next base: position 4,972,237 of record JARDYH010000010.1, read on the forward strand.
TGAAGCGGGGTGGCTAACCGTGGTTAGCATTAACTGTGGTGCGGATGCCGCGCTGTGGCTAGTTCTGAAAAGGGAAGGGAGGCGGGCATTTCCATGAGAGGGAGGGCGTGAATCTCTGTAAGGAGTTCCCAGCCATGATTTAAGAGGTAGAGAAATTGTAGATCTGCATTGGGTCTTTGTCATAGTCGAGTGTTGGCAGGGACCATAGCACAGTTTTATGCCAGTATTTAGCAGTTTTAGTCTGTTGCAGTGATAACATCAGTTTTATGTGTGACTTTAAGAATACACTATAATAAGGGTGGGGAATTTGTGGCCCTCCAGATGATGTTGGAGTCTAACTCCCATCAGCCCCAACCAGCATGGCCAATGGTTAAGGATGATGGGAGTTGCAGTCCAACAACATCTGGAGGGTTACACATTCCCCATCCCTGCACTATTGCATGAGCTTTCATAATCAAGGGCCTGCTTAAATAGAATCATGGAGAGGAGCTATTCCTAGATGGGAGGAAGAAGGATGGCTGTCTCTTATAGGATTTTCCCTCATATGATTACTGGAATGCTTCTATTCCTCTCTGGGAATCGTAGAACTGGGAGCAAGACTTAATGTACAAAAGCACACAAAATTCGCGAGACGTAAACACAATAAAAGAGAGGACTGAACAAGGAAGCTGTTTGTTAACGAGAGACAATACAACAGCACGAAGTGTTGACAAGATCTGCAGCAAAATCTTAGAAATATCTTCAGCTCCTTCTTTGAAGACACAATGAATCTTGGCATTGCCATTTTCAACTTATTACTTACTGTGTGTTTAGCTCAGAATTGTTTCTGCTAAAATTAATGGTTAACTTTTGTCTTTGTGCATACAAGGACAGAAAGCAAAAGACTCCAGAGTTGAATTCAACAAGCACTGAACATTCTGCAAAGAAGCAGTCCTGTTAAAGCCGGATCTTACTCCTATTGTTTTATAATCAATAGAAATGTTTTAGAAAAATGACTTAAACTCTAGAATGTTTTCTTCCTATGTTTGAGCTGTAGAAGGTGAACACACGTTCACTAAAGGGAAAGGCATAGTCACCCAATAGACACACCTTTTTAACATGAGATAAGTTTGATCCATGAGCAAACTGTTGTGGAACTTTGCTAGTACCCTATATTTCCCCCCATTTTTTACATCCCTGAATAATGTTGGTGCAACGGTTGTGTTCGAGATAGTGTTTAGGCTCAAGTGGGCAAATCTATCAGCTTGCTAGTATAGAACTATCAGAATGAAGGCTTCATATAGTCCAATCCCAAACATATTTACTTATAAGTAAGCCATGTTGAATTCAGTGTGGCTTTTTCCCAGGTGAGTGAGTATAGGATTACAGCTTTGGTTGATGAATCTTGCTATTGATTTTAAATTTGCATTTACACAAAATGAAAGCTTTAGGTGATCTATTTAATTGACAGGATAAAGTTTGCAGTATTATCATAGCATTACATGGTAGGACTATGCAAGTTTTAAAAGCAGTTCTGTTGTGCATCTTGACTTTTTTTAGATGTGACAAAAATAATGACTCCTGAAATAAGGACATTGCACTTTGGCTAGCAAATCATTTAGATTTCATTTATGGTGAAGGTGTGTCTTGTTTTTTAGGAAGGCTGTAGATACAATGTCATGCATGTTGCAGCCAAAGAGAATCAACCAGGGGTCTGCTGCTTGCTGTTGGACACTTTGGAAAAGCCTGAATTTATGCGGCTGATGTATCCTGATGATGACATGATAATGCTGCAGAAGCGGATCACGTACCTTGTTGATCTGTATCTTAATACACCAGATAAAATGGTGAGTTTTCAGTGTCACATGGGCCCTTTTGTTGTTAATATTGAAGATCAGTATTCCTTTGCCTTCAAATGGCGTCATATTGCAGTCGTATGATGGGGTTTTATCCTTTACAGGGGCCTAAAATAACTAGTAAATGTATTTCAGTAAATAAAAATAAAATAAACCCCCCTGGAAATAAAGCAACACCTGGACAGGTATTTCCAATTGCACATAAAACTTTATGGTGGATATGAGACTCCAGAATGTGAAAACTTTGATGTATTTTCTTTTTGTAGGGATTTGATACGCCATTGCATTTTGCTTGCAAGTTTGGGAACTCAGATGTAGTAAGTGTCCTTGCTTCACACCCAGATATTGCAAAGAATCCAAGGAACAAGTATAATCAAACTCCTGCAGAAGTAAGTTACCCTTTAATTCATCTAAACAGGATGATCCTTTACCTTCGTTCCCACTGTGGTACTTTTATGCTATATGAGCTGACCAAAGCTTCCCCCAAATCATTTGAGGTCATTCTAACGTCTGAACTGACCTCATAAGACTAGGTTAGCAAAGCTGGTGTGAGTTGAACTCTGGCAGCTTGCCATTGGAATAAGGAATTTTCCTGGTATGAAAGGCAAGGAAAGAAGGGGATGCTTCTGATGTTATAGGAAATATATATGTATGGCAATGGGTCATGGAAACTGGCATTTTTGTCTGTCTGGGTTGGTAGAACATAGCCATGGCAACAGCCCTTCAGAACATACCCTTCTTGTTTGCCACAAGAAGAAGGTATCCACAATGACAAAACCTGCTGGGCTTGGAAAATATGGAAATAGGCTCCGAGACAGAATGGAGAGCTAGCCAGTTCTAACAAGTGAGGGTCCACAGGAAATACTTGTTTTTATTAGAAAGCCATCTTGCTCCTCTGTACAGGTGAGAATGTACACCTATTTAATTTTCAGACTGGTAAGTTATTAAACCATTCAGTGTAGGAAAGACGTTGACTTGATTGTGAAAATGTGGAAGCGCTGTTTTATTCTCTCTGGCAAACGCATAGATATAACTACAAAATGTGAGACCTCTGTATTTTTGAACTAATACTTTTATTATTTTCCTAACAGGTAATTTGTGAAAGAAGCAAAAATAAATCAGTGGATCTGAAAAATAAAATCAGGGAATGTTTGGAAGGTTTGTATTTAGAATGTTCACATTTAATCTTAGTTATCATTAGAGATTTTTCAGAAGTAATGTCGAACAGTAGTCTCATTCTGTAACTGATACCATGAAGAAATGGCATTTGTTATCCTGCGATGTAAAATAAACTTGATTAAAACCAATAGGATACTTGTGTAGAAATTGAATGATCCAATATTGAAATAACCATGTTTGTGCAGTGAGTTCTGTAAATTAAAAAAGGCAATTTAAAATAAATATTTGGGATTTGGAAGCACAAGGCATGGTCAATATTTTAAGTATTATGCAGTACTAGAATCTTAACACCACATTCAATTATTTGTAATGTAGGTCAGTATTATGTGCCACTCTTCAGAGCAGAAGATAATGCTTCGGCACCTGTGATTGGACCGCCTTGGTCACCTGATCAAACAGATGACAGGCTTCATGCTGGTTTACCCAGATACTTTGTCAGCCCCAAAGAGCCTGTGTTGACCGTGAAGGCTTATGCAGGCCCAATGAGCCCATCCAAGGTAATAGAAGCCAAAATGAAAATTTGGCCCAATTCTTCCTTTTTGGTGTCACCTGTAACAGTCACTAATGTAGATTAAAATTAAACCAGGTACTCTCCAAAACTCAATTTAGGAGTGCAGATGTACAATATAACTCAGGTGTAAGGAATGGGAGCAGATTGTTGGATTGCCTATAAATTTGGGAATCCAGATGTGTGTTTGTTTCCATTCCAAATATTGGAAAGAATTTAATTGCATTCAAATTGAGATTGGTTTGGGATTACTGTGATTATTCTGAGTCTGGACTAAAATGAATCTTGATGAAAAGTGAAAACTTGGTGTATATTAAGGGAGCGTACCTGGATTAATTTCAACTTGGATTTATGACATTCATATGCAGTACTAGCCCAGGAACAGGGTAGTGAGGTAAATTCATGTGAATCAGTCAGGAATATGTATACGAATCGGCCACCCTTTCCTAGTCTCATAACCCTGGTTAATTGTTACATCTGCCCTTGGCCTTTGAAAATCCTCATTAAAGTTGTGTTCTGAAATAAGAGTTTAGCACTATACCTGATTTTATATTAGTTTAGGGTGGCATCTGTCAGGTAACCCTGGAACTGGGTTGAAGATGTTGAGCGTGTGTGGTGTGATCTTGCAGCCCACCTCAGATCTGTAAATTCTGGTTCTGTTGCAACCGGCCCCAGCGTTGTTTTTGCGTAGATTTCAAAAGGCTGGAAGCTTGTTTACAAATGACCAAATTTGTGTACCTAACGCTGCACTCTGAGTGCTCTTTGCAACTAACAAAATAATGGCTCCCCAGAGAGCCCTCCATTTTGTCTATATAATCAAGGACCTTATTGGCTTGTAGAGAATTTAATTGCTCTTTGATTTCATATCGTAAGCACAAAAATACCATTCAAGTAGATAATTGCCGAGTTCAGCTGTCAGCTGTGGAAAAGGTAGTTTGAATGCATTAGCTCTTTTCAACTAACCTTATTTTTTCATTTCCAGTCAAAGACTAAATGGAACTGAAGTTTGTGAGGGAATAATGGTCATAACAGCCCATTTTTATCCTCTAGTTTCTTAGTGTGAAATATGTGTACATACTTCTGACATTCTTATGTTTACATAGCTTTCTTGAACTCTGGTAACAATGTATAGAAATGTTCAAAAGCTGATATAAAATAGCTTGAGCAAAACAAGCTTTATATAAAAGAATTTTTTAAATCCCTTTCTGGATATACACATAGTTAAATAAGGAGAGTTCTCTAAACCATCAAAATAAATATTGTCAGGATTCATATATGCCTGTATTTTACACAGCAAAATAAAAAGCTTGAATTGGTCAATTAAATGTAGCAGGTTGTATAATTGTTCAAACAGATTAAATGTAAAGTTTAGGTAACAGAAATAGAAGATGTGCAACTGGAGTCCGTTGTTGTAAAAGTAAGGTTATGTGGGGAAGAGCCGATGTTACAAAAAATGGAATGACATTGTTGTTGGAAGTAGCTGCATTGTGTGCGCCTCCCACATGGCCCAAATCTTCTGACAGTAGCTTCATGGTTTGGGAGGAGGCTATGCTAGAGCAGATACTGCACTGCAAAGGTTACATCATAAGTAATGCTAAGCCAATTAGGTGTGTGTGTTAGAGCTAGATGGTTCTAGGCTTTTAGGAAGATACTCATTTCAGATTTTTAAGGAAGGACAAGATCACGTTGCTCTAAAATAGCCCTCTTCAACCGAGTGCCCTCCAGATCTTTGGACTACAACTCCCATCAGCCCAAGGCAGCATGGTCTTTGGTCAGGACATTCTAGTCCAAAACATCTGGAGGGTACTAGGCAAGCCTGCTCTAAAACGACAATGTTGATTTCATTTTTCACCTCCCTTAAAGGCAGAAGACTTCCGCAGGCGCTGGAAGACTCCACCTCGAGAGAGAGCAGGATTTTTTCGCGATCTCAGAAAAACTGATCTGGAAAGAGGAGTTGAAAGAGCCGGAAGGTATTTCAGACTCAGTGCATGAAACAATATCGCAACAGGCAGAAAATAGTTCTGTTTAAACAAGTATGTGCTTTGGGATGAGAACAAACTGCCTCGCAGTAGGGAATTATAAGGGAGTTGTTGAGGGCGCTTCCAGCTCCTCTCAAACTGTCCCTCTTTGTGAGTACATTGGAGGTGACCCTGTGCTCTGTTAACATGATTGATAACAGTGGGACATTTAATTGTGAATAGTTCCTTTACACAAACATTCTCTTCCCCCCCCCCTCCAAATTTTGATAGACTTCGAAGTATACTCTGGGTCTGTGGGGCTGTTTTCCTCCTCCCCTTGACTCTCATGCACTAAGGCATCTAATCTCCTTTAAAGGTGTAATTGGACAGAAATAGCATTTCTTGGGTTAAAAGGTGTTGATATTGAGATTTTTTCCTCACTTGATACTCGTAGGTTCATAGAATAGTAGAGTTGGAAGGGGCCTATAAGGCCATCGAGTCATGTGCTTTGTTAGGAGAAAAGAAGCTGGTAATTCTACTGGATGATTTTATATGTGAGAATTATAACTAATTAAAAATTAAACTGAGTCTGTGCTTGTGCTTGTTGCATAATTCAGTTAAAATAATTTTTCACTTGATTTATAATCTTGGGGCTGGCTGATTAAAAAGTCTTGGTAAACTTGTTGTCAAACTAATTCAATGTCTTCACAAATGATTCGTTCTGTCTTATTTATTGCAGGGAATTAGCTCATGAACTGGGGTTCCCGTGGGTTGAATACTGGGAATTTCTGGGCTGTTTTGTTGATCTGTCTTCCCAGGAGGGGTTACAAAAGCTAGAAGAATACCTGAGTCAACAGGAAATGAGTGATAAGGCTCAACAAGAAAAGGGGGAGAATGAAACCCACAACAGATACAAAACTGCACAACTTTCTGGTAAAAGCAAAACTTTTTTTTTTTAATTGAATGTTGAAAATGTTGGTATTTGACTCCATCACTCTTCAATTCCTGAAACATTTTTTCAAGTTTTGAAATAGGCTAGTTGTTTAATACAACAGTGTTCAGAGCTTGGAGTGTCACTGCTAATTTGCATATTTGCAAATAATGAACATGCATAAATTGTAATGTCAGGCTCTTGGAGGTGGGCCTGTCTTCATAAGTTGTTGCCTGATTTGGCCACAGTCATGCATGTCTTCATTACATCCCGTTTATACTGTAACCGCTCTATGTGGGGCTACCATTGAAAACTGTTCAAAAACTTCAGGTAGTCCAGAATGCTGCAGCCACTTACAGGGAGCACATGACTCCCTTGTTACAACAGCTTCACTGGCTACCATTCTGCTTCCGGTCAGAATTCAAAGTGGTGTTATTGCTTTATTGATACCAACTGAGGATTACCTTCGGTATAGGGACCTGTAGGCGGTCTCTAGGAACTGAAGGGAATGGGCAGGTACCCCTGCTGAGTATGTGCGAGGGATGGTGGGGGAGGGGTTCCCACCAAACGACTTCAGCTTTAGAAGGATTTCCAGCTTGAGCTCCGCACAGGCGCAGAGCCCATATGTGTGATGCACAGAGACCATGAAGGAGTGGTGGTTATGACTTATAAAGCCATATATGGCTTTGGATAAAGCTACCTTAAAGACTGCCTTCTCCCATATGATCCTGCCTGGGCCTTTAATGTCTTTGGGCAGAAGCCCTTCTTTCAAGACTGCCCACCTTCAGAGGCGCACTTGGTGGTGGCATGAAAAAGGGCTTCTCGGTGGCCCTTTCAATTCTATGGAATTCCCTGCCAAGGGAGGCTAGATTCATTCCTTCTCTGCTCTCCTTATTCAAGCAGGCCTTTGGGTGTAAGTGGGTCAGATGTTTTTCTTGTTATTGTGTTTTTAATGCATTTATGTTATTGTTTCAATCAAGTTTTATTTATGATTATAAGCTGCCTTGAGTGCCATTTGTCTTGGTAGAAAGGCTGGGTACAAACCAAATAAATAAGTTGAGCCATCCTGTTATTTGGGGTGATCCACTCAATTGCTTCATCCCAAATGCTCAATCATAATTCGTCCTTTGAAAATGTGGAAGTAAAATACACCTGGTGCTTTTACCCTTGTTAATTTTTGTGAACTGCCTAGAGAGCTTATGCTAATGGGTGGTATGGAAATTAAATAAGTAAATAAACATGCCTTCAAGGCTACAAACTGAATGCCACAATTACTGAAATTCTCACTACTATACCTGTAGCCAGCAGAACACAGAGGTGGCAATTGCCCACTGGTGTTTTAAACTGTGCTTCACAGGTTTGTATTAGAGATGAACGAATTAACACTTTTCAGAACAATGTAAATTACATTTCTGTGAAGACTTTTTTCAAAGAGAGAATGTTCATCCCTTCATTTATTTAACATTTTTATAAGCCACACATTCATCCTGAAGAGGATTTCAGGGCAGCATACATAAAAGTGAAACATTCAATACAATAAAAATGCCATAAAACCAAACACCAGTACAATAAAAATGAGAGGCATAAAGATTATTTCAACCAGATTTTTTTTAAAAAATGCCTGAGCAAATAAAACGTCTTTCCCTAGGCATGAATTGTGTTTTATGTTTACGGGGAAAACTCAAGTTGTTCATGAACACAAGGGCTTAAGGATGGATTACTTGAATTTACTCCAGCTGCAATGAGGGAGCAGTCAAGGCGTGGAATTGCCACAGCTCTGTAAATGCCAAAATTTATGTATTAGTCCCATGTGCCAGTTTGGAACATGGTTGTGGCTACTCAGCGAAGCCTCAGAAATGGATGAGGCATAGCAGTCCTGGTCAAAGGTGTTGCACAGCATAGATGAAGAAAGACTGGAAAGGAAATGCATGTTAGTAGCATCATAATTGCATGTTTGGCCATTGCATCCTCATGAGTAACCACCGATCGAGTCTCAGTGTGTGTGTGTGTGTGTGTGGGGCACTCAAATGACTATCTTAGAGCATCGGGCAGGAACATATGGGAAAAGGTGGTCCTTTGGATACTGTGGCCCCAAGCTGTGAAGGACTTTGTATGTTAGCAACAGTACCTTGGATTGGGCCCTGAAACATACTGGAAACCAGTGAAAATGGTACAATACTGGCATAGTATGGTCCTAACACCCAGTTCCAGACAGTACCTTAGCTGTCATACCTTAGCTGATGTTTCCATACTGTATAAAAGGGCAGTCCGACATACAATGGGTTGCCGTAATCCAACCAGGAGGTTACCAGGGCATGGGTCACTGAAATCAGGCTGTCACTATCAAGGTGGGGTCACAGCTGGCGTACCACCTTGAGCTGGTAAAAGACACTCCAAGCCACAGATGACACTTGTTTCCGGTCTTCATAGCATTTATCCCTTTTGCACTGCAGTACTAAGCTGGGGATTCGTAGCACAGTTTGTTCAAATCAGGGTTTTTCGAGGCCCTTTAAATTAAATGGAATATAAAGGTTATGAACACTGACAAGTCAGTTAGGTGGAACGTCAGAAGTCAACATTTTTATTATTTTCTTTTATAGGCAAAAGTAAAAAAAGCTGCAATTCTATCTCTGTCGGAGCATTTCTTGACGATGACGATATGAGTTTAGAAGAAGTAAAAAACAGGCAGAATGCTGCCAGAAATTACAGCCGAGTGATCGCATCGACTGAACCAACTATCAGTGACATTGGAAGCTCAGAGTGTGATATCCTGTCCATTGAAAGGACAAGAAACATAATACAAACGGCAGAAGCCCCCAATCGGCACTCGGAGAAAGGAATTCCTGCCAGTAAAAATGGATTTTGTAGCTCTCTGACCAGCGATAGGACAATAAGCCCTCACAGGAGGCATCCGAGCCAAGGAGAAGAGTGCCTTCAGTTGCCAGTCTCCAATTTAATGGAAGAATTTGATAAACTGGCTTGTCGGGATCAGACGGTGACAGGCGAATGTTCAATAGGGAAGCCAAGCCAAACTGCCACAAAAAGCAAGTGTGAGACTAGGCAGGTGGAAAGTACAAGGCAGCTTAGAAGTTGTAAGGATCAGCTGACTAAGATGGGTGCAGCTTCTGGAAAGACTGAAGATACAAAAATAAGGACAGAAGAAAAAATACAGCTAGATGCCGGCAAACCACTAGCAGAGAGTAGTGCCTGGGATGGGGAAACAAAGCAGGCTTGCAGCTCTGAATTGCAGCCTGAAATGTCCCCACAATGTTTCCTAAAGACCCCGTCCTCAAATGGAAAAGCCAAGCAGCTATTTCTCTTAGGGTATGAAATGGATTGTATCTTAACAAACTGACCTCTTTTGTATATTTCATGGTGGAAAGAGTTTTTTTTTAAAGTTCATGTTTGGGTTACCAGTTAATGAGCAGTGTTTTTCAGAAGATACTGCCAAATTCCAATATAATTGTTTTACAGGATTCAACATTTGTAAGTTTCACACGTTGGCCTAGTTCGCGCATAATCCTAACCTATGGTTTATTTTAACCCATCCTATCCAGGATTTGCCTGGCAGACTATCAAACAAGCTGTGGTTTGTTTTTTCAATTCTTGGGTGGTTTCCTTCCTTCCTCCTTCACCTACTCCCTACCTGTATCTCAAATGCTTTTGATCGATCTTCCTGCTGCTGCAACCTGACGAAACAATCCCTGACTAGCCCATGGTTCTCAGTTCACATGTAATGGTAACCTGTTTTAAACATCCCAGAGCTCCCAACCCACCTTGGATTCCATTTCTGGGTTATTTGTGGTTAACAACCGTGGTTTGTTAGCATGTCTGTGTTCATTCATCTGAACAACTCAGAATTCAATCATCCATACCATGAGATACCATTATGTCCAAATCAGGTCAGTGACAATTTCCAGTTCAGATATCACTTTTATGTAAGTAAACCACAGGTACATAATTTGCAGCAAAATCAGTTGTGCACAATGCATGTACTCTGAATGTACATTTGAGTGCCACCATCCATGTAATGTGTACTTAAATTTTCTGCATGGCATTGATATCTGTATAGGAATACGTGTGCAATGTCCTAAGAGAGGTTATTTTGAGGGGGTAAAGGGTTTTGTTTGTGCCTCCATGAAAATTTGTTTTATGTCATGGAGAGTGGGGGTTTATCTCCGCACAATTATATATAAGTTATTAATGTAATAGTTGAGTGTAATTTAGTAATGGAAGCGAGTTACAAGGTCTTCCTGTCACTTAAACTTCTAGCTTCTTAAATCTATCTAAAAGTATTTCTAAACCACCTTTAAGGGTGGAAACCTTAAACATCATTAGCAAGTACTTTAGAGAGGGAGACCTCTGGTTGATCCATACCGTGGTGGTGATTGTAATGCTATTGTCTGAACTGTGAGCAGCATCAGATTGGAGAGATGGGAGGGAGCCTGCCTCTGATTTGCAAGGGCTCAAGGAAAGAAAATGAAAACAAGACCACCCATTACTTGTAGCAGGATGCTGTGGAGTGATCTATTTGCATTCTGTTGAAGGGTTGTTTGCACATGCAAAACTTGATGATTGCAACAGCAAGTTATGACAGTATCACAGTTCAAGGACCACAGACAGAGCTTTCATATGGGCTCACATCTCAGTACTCTTCCAGTGAATGCAGTTCACACACTCATCTGTCTGTTGAGTGAGAACAAGCAAATAATAATAATAATATAATATTTATTTCTTACCCGCCTCTCCCTCTGGATCGAGGCGGGGAACAACAATAAATATAAACACAAGAACCACAAAATAGATAAACATTAAAACAAATAAAAACTAATACTTCATTAAAAACATCTTAAAATTCAACTGGGTAGGCCAGCCGGAAGAGATCAGTCTTCACGGCTCTCTTAAATTCGTGAAGACTAATAATAATTAGGGTATAAATTTGTGTATAAATTTAGCCCTGAGTCACTGAAGACATTTTGTTTGCATGCGGCATTCTGATCTTCAGGCAAGCTACTTCTCTTATTGTGGTGGGTGGTGGGTGGATGTGTCGATGTTTAATAGAAAGCAACTGTTCAGTGTACGCAGCAGGCTTAACCACGCCAGTTAGATGGTGTGGGTAGGTAACCTCATTATCTGTATCTGTGTTATTCAGCCTGAGAATATGATTCAGCAGAAAGGCCTTATATCTATTAATCTGGCCTTAGTCATTAGGCAAATTCCCCAATAAGAACTGTACTTGCCAATAATATATAGTCAGGCATGTTTAAAAATGCTGCAGTGTCTATTGGAGATTTGGGGAGTGAGCCAGTACCTGCACTTGTCTTCCTAATCTTGTTCTTGCTCTGTTTAGGAAGCAGCCATCAAAGTTGGACAATGATGTGTTATCTGCACTACATGGAATAGATATTGACTCACAAAGATATCCTACTATTTACAATTGGAACATGTCCGTACAGTCCTACTCGTGTTCTGAACGACAAAGGTACATTCCAATTCAATACACGTTAAAACAAAGTCTTCTAGGCAGCTAGATGTTCTCATACTATACCGTGTGGGTGTGGCTTGCTAAATAGGACAGATGTTATCTGTGCTGTTGTATAGTTCAATATGGCACAAAGTTGTCTAGGAAACACTGGCACACTAGGTCTGGCTAAGTAGACTTCTCACACACACACACACACACACACACACACACACACTTTCCCCAATAGACAGGACTTACTTGCAGGGTAGCCAGTCCTGTTTGTGAAAAGTTGTTGCACAGTGCACGTTCGCTCACCTAGGATTCTGAAAACCCCATTTGCTATCCTGCTTAAAGGGCTGTCACTATTAATCGTGTTTCTTGATACTTGGGCGTCAGTAACATTTCTAGAACATTGTCTGGCAGTAAAGATTGGAGCAAAGGAGGGAGGCGGGTCTGCCCAATTTCAAAACAATATCCCAACGCCACCTCAAGGAAGCTGGCTGCACCTATGGGCCTCTGCCCTCCTCTCTCTAGCTTGAAACTGGATCCCAAAACTTGTTATGGCTCTGAGGTTGCACTCTGCAAATTCCAACCTTGTGCTGAACATTCAGGGTGGGTAGACAATGGGGTTCATTCTCTCCATTACTCCAGGATTGGTAGGAACACTCTGATTTGTCTTTCCAGAACCTAGGTGATGCCTTGCTCTGGCTATGGGGGTTTAGTGAGACTGAGTCCTTCTTAATAGTAAAATCGATACTGCTAAATCTTTCTTCTGGTTGGGTGTTTCAAACATTCTGTCTTAGACAATTTTATTTTTAATCTGCCCAGAGAGCTTTCAGCTACTGGGCAGTGTAGAAATGTAATTAACAAATTAAAGGACAATAGCTAATTTAGTTACAAATGGTATTCAATGAAAGATGCGAAAATACTGCTTTTCTGCCCCATAATGACTTATTAACATCCATCTAGCATAAAGGGTCTTGTAATACATGAATTTCTCCACCTTTTATTTTTGTGATATATAAAAATTGTTGCCTTTTGTTCCAGTTGGTCAAGCCCATCCCTCAAAGGAAGATTCACGTCTCAAACAGCTTCAAGCCCTTCAAGTGGTCCAGCATACTGTAGCCCAGGAAAGAATAGTCCAGTATTTAGTAGTCCAGGGAAGTACAATGCAGCTGCTGCTGGCTTCTCTCCAGATTTTGGGAGCTCTGGACGGTACAGCCCTGCCTACGTGAACCACATTCTGTTGTCCAAACGGCATCACTTCTCAGGACCCTCTACCCATTAGAATAGAATGTGACTCTCTAGAATTGTGATTAAGTATTTAAGTGAAGGAAAAATTAGGGTCTTGAAACACTGGTATGGCGTATCCTTGACCCGTTTTATTTATTCTTCTTACAGAAAGGGGCTGCTTGCAAAAAATGTCTTCGTTCCATTTACCAGATAATTGATGACAAGTAGATTTGTAACAGTTATGTGTTAAAGAGTACCTGAGCAGTAAACTTAAAAATTTCCTAAAGTAATTGTGGGTAAAAAAGACCCTTTATTGGACATGTCCATCAATATCAACTTTGCCCACACAGTGCTTCTCCATATTGGCTTTCCTTTTAACTGTAAACTAAAAGGAACTCAAGACTGCAAGTTTGTACTAGTCTTCCAGTTGAGCTGAGAGGAAGAAAGTTGCTGCTTTTCTGTGTGTGTGCATTGCAAATTTATAGATCGTTTTATCTGATTAAGGCTAGTGTAAAAGAAACAGCAATTGAACCTGTTAGTGTCATATGCTGAAATGTTAAAAAAACTGATAGAAATTAATCATAAACTGAAGCCTCTCCCTCCACCCCACTTATCATTTCTTACACAAATAGCAATAACAAAGTTCTCACTGGTCTTTCCTTTAACAGCCCGCTTCTCTATTTTATGCTATGGGGACAAATGCTTTCAAAGCTAACTTCATGTTTGAAATCTTTAGACTGGATAACAGCAGTTCCACTACAATGCCATGCCTTTTATTTTGGCAGGCACAATTCCAACAGTTTTAGAACACACCCTGCAAACTTGCCCAAGGCTACATTCTTAATAGTTATGTTCACTGCTAGCATTTCCTTGTAGCCTAGTTCTTTACTGCACATAAATATCCATCCTTAAGTATACTGGAGATTATTGTTTAGAGAGTAGAAAAGCCAGACTTTGTAATTAGGCCTATTTATCATGCTGCAAATGGTACTTTTCATCAGAGTGTGGTGAGACCAGTTATGAATGTAATATACTAATTTGAAATCACAGCATCAGTGGCTGTTTTAAGTTGTTTCCTTACACCAAGTGTAATGAGCATTTTGTATACTGTTCCTGAGTTTTTGATGTTTTGGTACAAAACTCCAGAACTAACTGAAGACTCTTCCGATTTTATTAGTGCCTTTTTAAACATTTTTATGTTTAGTACTTCTTGGTCTTGCTTTTAATGAGTGCTGTTCCCTTACATGAGCACTAACTACATTTTAACTTTCCAACACTTTTGAGTGGAGTTCCTTTTTAAGCTGACCTTTATAGTTTAAAGAGATGTTACAAGTTCCATTTGTTACTTTGTATATTTACTATAGGTGGGCAAGCTACAAATAAACATTTCTAGTTAGGATGGCTCTTACCTTACCAGTTGTTAAATGGCATAAAAGTAAAACACAAGCAGTTTTTTTCTTGGGTGCAGCTCCCTTTTGAAATTAGTCTTCAAATTTGTCATCTGTATCATTTTCCAGTAACTTTAGAACAGATTACCTGAGGACTCTTCACACCGTATCAGTACATGGAAGCTGTCTTCTCATATAACTCAGACTGCAGTGTGACTATTTTACTGACAGTGGAGGGAATTTCCCCAAATTAGAAATCGGTTTCTATAAATCCCTTACCAAGATGTATCATACTAATATCAATAGCTGGCAAAAAGCACTGCATACACCTCACACTTTGTAGGTTTAAAGGTACAAAGCTTTTGACAAATACTGAAAATAGGACCTTAATACAAACTTATTTTCTTAAACTTATAGATACGTTATCCGGTCCAGGTAGTCACAGCCCTTCTTGTACAAAGTGTTCTCCACCGTGTATAGAGAGAGCATTCTTGCTTAGCATTTGCAGATCTTTGGCTTAAAACAAACAAGTTTAAGCAATTGACAGTGTTTTGTTATAACTTTCCCTTTGCTTTAATACTCTTGTTATATGCTTTTTGTATTCAAAGAGTGTTTCTGGAGCACAAACTGTTGTTAGTTTAACACTTGTTTTGTGATGGAGGAGAGAGGGTCCAAAGGGTTGATGTTAGAAAATCCATTAATGTCTAGAATTCACATTTGAGTCCTTTTGTCAATGTGTTCAAGTGAATTTTTAACAAGCTTATTAAATTTGTTTATTTAAATGCTTTTCTCCATTTTTTAGTGATTGTGTGTACATAAGTGTTGTACAGGTAGTTGCTAGGGGGCAGACCTGTGATGTTCAATAGTTCAGAGGTCTTACCCTACCGTGTCAGTTCTACCGAATTTCACTCCTGTCAAACACTGTGTAGGTTTAGAACTATCTCACCGTAATCTATAACGTAGGTATGCCTTACAGGCTGTTTGTAAAGAATTAGCAAGGAGTATTGTACAATAGACTACAAACACTATGTAAGTGCTAAAAGCATGTTCAGTCGGGGACAGAATCAGCACTACTGTTTCAACAACTTTAATTTCAAAGATATCACATATGAAAGTCAATAAACCTTTATTCCCCCCCCCCCCCCCCAGATAGTCTACAGAGACAGATAAGAATAACTTAATTCCCTGCAGACAGAAAGACAAACCACCACCACTTTCTAGGAGTACAGTCTCAATGTCCTGGCCACTCTTTTTCTGGAACATTTGCTTCCAACCATACAATTGGCTAGGTAACAAGTTGCATTGGAAGCATTGTATGTGCTTTGAAGTAGCAGCTACCTGCCAAGTATTCCATTCCAAAAGCCTTTTGATATATGAATGCTCTTATGATCTAGAAATAAGAAATATTAACCTCAGCATGCTGAAGAAATATGGGCTATGCTCAGGGATGCTAAGGATAGGACTCACTTTTAAGTTGGTTTTATTTAGCAGTTAAGTGTATCCAGATGTCCTTTGCCCCAGGGGAGGTGACAAAATGACAAGCAGTCAGCCATTACAATTGCTAATGACAGAGAAGCATGGAAATGGTCCAATTTAAGCTTCTATGCTAGTGAAAGGGGGCTGTTTGTAGGGCAAGTGACAAAACCTCACTCGTATAAGAGACCAAATAAGTATATAGGGCTGAGGGAAAGAAGAGCAGAATGTTTTTCCTTTGAGATGTTCTCTTTTCACCTTAGGTACCACTAATATTTGAAGATCTGTCTGAGCGCTACCTACCTCTCTTTCATTCTCACCCAAAGGTGCACATTTTCACTTCCCATCCTTTGCAATATGTAGTCCATAGCTGTATGAGAGGCATCAGAAGGAAACAGCTTTCTACTCTTACTAAAATTCAACCACATAGCAATTGCTGAAATCGCTTTACACCAGCTATTTTTTGATCCAATGTTAGTATTTAGGCGCCTCAATAAATGTCTAGATTGCTGATGAAAGAGAATGGCTTTACAAGCTTGCAAAATCCTCTGCCCATAGAAATATGCTTTGGTTAGAAACCACAGGCTTTTCCCTATTGCAGCCAGGTAAGTGGTACTATCGTATGAGCTTTAGGCTCTTCATTCCATTAAGTACTGCTGCAAAGTTTCCATTCCATGTAATGGAGCACAGGGGATTCAGGCAAGCCCCACACTGCGGCCACATGAGCAGAGGCTGCGCAGCAGCAGTGCTTGGTGGAATGGGCCAACTGCACCATAACAACAGTATGTGTTTTTCCTGGGTTGAACAGTCCTCCCTGTTTACATAGAAATGACGCAGGGGTGTGGGAAGAGTAGGCATTTGTTGAGTACTGAATATCCTACCACAGCTGCCACTGGTGCAGAAAGTCTACAGGCAACTCCAGAAAGGCTCACTCAATTGCGTGTGATTTTCTCAGGAGGCATAAACCCTGTGTCACCAAGCACTCGGAGCGCCACCCTGCCACTGGGACGGATCACCAGGTGGGTGATGCTGCCATTGTTGAGGGATATCCGAAGCCAACCTTCGGGAGGGAACTGTAATGCTCTGCAAAAAAGGGGAAAGAGTGGCTTCAGCATTTTGAGACAAACGGTATGAATTCAGTCCAGTGCGCCCTCCCCCCCTTCTATAATACAACCCAGCAAACCGGCTGCAATATGTACATCAGGGTTAAGTGGAAGGTGGACTGGAATACATTGGTAGATCTGAGTTATTTGTAGTAGGTCTCCAAGGGGGTCTGACTATAGTTTAAAACATGCAAGTAAAGTAATTTTTAACAGAAATATTAGCTGCCACCAACAGGTGAACAACCACTTTAAAGTAAGATATTTCTACACAAACTTAAATAATTCAAAAGCACCATTTGAGGGGGTGGGGTTCCATTGGTCTATTGTGTCCTGTTACAAGCTCACTAAAATGCAAAATCAAATTTCAATATGATTTAGTTTTTGCACACAGCCAATTACATATAATCAGCGCTTTGATGTCTTTGATGTCCACATTATCATGTGCCACGTTACACAGCCTTTTAATCTTAAGACTGACATATTTTTGTTTTGTTTTTTTTAAAAGATTTTTTTTAAAAAGGGAAGACATAGGTGCTGCCAAGAAAGCGAATATAACAAAATACCCCAGGTCTGAATAGATGGCTTTAAAAATTGGGATGTCTGGGCACAGTAATGGACTGGATAAAGGCCAATAAACATAGGAAGCCTTACACCGAGACATTGTTCCATCTAGCTGAATATTGCCTACACTGAGTGGCTGAGACTCTCCAGGAATTGAATCTGGAACCTTCTATATACACAGCATGCACTCTACGACTGAGCTATAGTCCCTCTAAACGGACCCAAGCCAGATAAGATGGAGGTGGTGTTAGTGGGTGGCTCATCTGTCCAGGTGTGTGTTCAACCTGGTTTGGAGGGGACTGCACTCCCCCTAAAGAATCAGGTTTGTGGCCTCGGGGTGCTCTTGGATCCAGCAACGTTGCTGTAGGTACAAGTGGCTTGGATTGATA
Organism: Anniella stebbinsi; assembly: GCA_029215795.1. Taxonomy (NCBI): domain Eukaryota; kingdom Metazoa; phylum Chordata; class Lepidosauria; order Squamata; family Anniellidae; genus Anniella; species Anniella stebbinsi. The sequence continues at coordinate 4,990,259 of JARDYH010000010.1, forward strand.
TACCAATTATGACTCTCATTTCAACAGAGACAGTCTTACAACAGTTATTCAGGGTTGGATTACTGCGATCCTTTCCTTGTTCATTACTAAACAAGGGGAAATGGCTACATTTGGGACAGAAGGAGTCCGACTCAGAAGGGTTGGGATCCTATGTCCCCAGCCTATGCTCTCTTATTAATGCAACACTCTTAAACAGACCCATCTTGCATCCTATAGACACATACCTGGGAGTAAATAGACGTGCAAAGGATTGCACTGTCAGTGTTCTATTACTTTAATATCTGGGTAGCATGCTAGACTCACCAGGATTTTTAAGTTGCGTTGTAGACCCATTATGAGAATGCAGCAACATGAGCAGAACCAATAATTATGAATCCTTTCAGCCTGGCTGCCTTCAACTCAGCAGGACTTTCACCCCCTATGTTACTATCTAGGGACCTAGCAAGAGCCAAATCAATTGTGAAACAGGCTGCTCGACAGAGATATGCAAGAGCTTCTGAGTGCTTCTCAGGGTCTATGTTCCCCCCTGTCCTTAGGCTTACCAGTCTCTTTTTGCAAAGATGGGATGCCCTACTTGCGCTGGTTAACAATTCCCAAATACAGGAGAGCATTCTCATTAGTTAGACTTAACGTTCTTCCCTCCAAACTTTTAGATGGAAGATATAATAAAATTCCATTGCCCAACAGATGCTGCCCTTGTAACAATATCGAAGTGGAAACAATATCACATGTGTTACTGTTCTGTAGATTTTATCAAAGGGTAAGGAATGATCTTCTGAATCCCATTTTACAATCCTTTCCTGGTCACCCTACTGAATTCCTATTGACTCTTTTACTCCAGAGCTCAGACAAGGCAATCACCGAGCAAGCAGCCAAATTCCTGATCCTCCATGACGAATTGTCTTTAATAGCTAAAGCTCAGTCATTTTTAATGTAACGTTTGGTGTGCTGGAATGGTCTATTGACTTTGGCTATGGGGCGGTATATAAATGCAATGAATAATAATAATAATAATAATAATAATAATAATAATAATAATTGTTGTTGTTGTTGTTGAACAGCACTTCCAAGACAGACATGCTAAGACTCCATTGCTTCAGTCCTATGCAGCTGTTCATACATATGGGTTAAAGTGTGTGTGTGTGTGTGTGTGTGTGTGTGTGTGAGAGAGAGAGAGAGAGAGAGAGAGAGAGAGAGAGCAAGGACACTCTCTGTGTTCCTAACCTTGCCTCATTGAGCAGTAAGGTTTTAAGGGGGCTTCTACTCATCTTCATATGAACACAAATAGAACTGTGCATGTAACTGGAAATGCTGCTTTATTAGGAATGGGGGGGGGGGGGAGTAGGGCCAGTGCACGTGGGGATGCCAGATTTTGAAATCCACTTCTCAAAAATAGGGATTAAAGCAAAAGCTTCAAGTTAATCCTGAAATCATATGGTCTGTGGACAGCTGCTCACATTAGTGGGCACTCATCCTCCCCAAGTGCCTCAGATCTGCTAAGTGCCTCAGTATAATGGACAAGACCATTAAAAAAGGGAAATGTCTGGCAATTTGCCCACCCTGCCAAATAGTTTAAGTGCCATAGTCACCTGCAAACTATGTAACGAATAACATTGGCATGACAGACAAAGATTTCATAGCTATCCTCTTCCTGCTTTACATCAGCCCTGTGAATGTAGTTTCGGAAGGCAGCTTCGATGCGAGCCCCGTCTTCGTAATACTGCTAAAAGCAGACAATTGGTTATTGTCATAGATATCAAAAACCTGCACAAGCTTTTTTATCTTCACATTATAATCAGAGTCACCTGTAGAAAATTCTGTCCTTTCTGTTCAAGAACTGAAGGACATCATCCATACATCAGTAACTTTCTGTTTAGATTACTTCAATGTACTCTATACGGGGTTCTTTGGAAGCTTCAGCTATTCTGCATCATATTTTGCATCATATTTTGTATTTTCATTAAGAGAGCAACTGATAAGCTTTATAAACCAGTAGCATGTTAAAAAGGCTATTTTACTTTCAAACAGACCACAATGAAATGTAGAAAACTCAAGACATGCTGGGTGGGTTCACACTCACACACACACATACGCCTGAAGAAAATGGTCTAAGTAGTTCTAAGTAAACCCAAAGATTACAATAATAAGGCAACTGTCTGGGCAAAATGTTACCACGGCTTCTGGCATCCAGCGACAGCCAGGAGGATTTGGTTCAATAGGAGCTCCCTCACGCAGCAGATCAGTGCCCAGTTTCATCACCCCTGGAGGGAAAGACACATGCATTTCAAAGCTTGACAACAGAGAGATATTCTTAAATTAATCACTCCTACATATACATGCACTCTAAATTTCCATGAAGGTTTCTTCACAGACTGTGGGATATATGGATTTTATGGGGATCCCAATTGTTACTCCTCTGACCACACCCTTGATTCCATCCTCAGTCATGTAGTTTCTCCTCTGAATTTACAGTCCAGCCATCTCTAGGCCTTGGATAGCGTTAACCTACCCCTTTCACCAGTTTCCCAACTCACAACCACCACCTCCAACTCACTTTTAAAGTGCTCTGTTTTGCTTTGCAATCTTCAAGGAGACTCTGTTTCTGGGACAGAATTTGGCTAATTTTCTGTAATGAGTCCCACAACCTAACCCCCATGCATTTCTCCACCTGCTTCTAAGATGTCTCCTTCCTTCTACTTTCAAATTAGGAGATCTTCCCCATCCTGAAAAAAAATATCCTTAGACTTTTTTAACCTCTCCTACAACTTCTCTTCTCCCCCAATGAAGACACTCATAGGCTCAATTCGGACGACACGATAGTCAATGGTGGGTTGACTAACCCTAACCCTCATGCTAACCCTAGGGGGCACTCCCCACACAACATGGTAATAAATAACCAACTGTGGTGTGGATGAGGATCAGCGCTGAGTTGACTAGGGCAGCATTCGGATGACACAATAGTCAAAACAACTGATGATTATTTCCCCCACACCAGTTGTTTATTGTGTCGTCCGAATTGAGCCATAGTCTTCATTGCACTTGCTATAACTCTCTTTTATTCTGTAACATTGGCTTTCATTACTCTTGGAACTCTTGCCCAAGTGTTTCTGACTTACATTCTACTGGATAAATCCAACGGTGGTCTCTCCATCCTTATTCATTCCCTATTGTTCTTTTTAACCCCCTCCCTCCCTCTCTTTCTCCTTGGGCTTCTGACAACTCTCTTGCTCCCTATAGGTTTTAATCCTGTTACCACCACTCCCTAGTAACCTCATGGTTTGTGCACTCCGACCATCAGCTGCAATTTATTCCTGGAAGCCCACAAGCATGACAGTACAGAATTCCTAATCTTCCAATTCAATATTATAAAACACATTGTTTTTTACATTGTTTTTACTCATGTTGTTCCCCGCTTCGATCCAGAGGGAGAGGCCGGTAAGAAATAAATAAATATATTATTATTATTATTATTATTATTATAGGTCACTGTTGGAAATAATGCTATCTCCCTTCTACATGGCTTGGAATAGAATTTTGAAACTTTAAGAGGGCCTTTCAGATAGATATGCCTTGTTTATCTCCCCTGCAACAGTGTATTGTGCAACAGTATATTGTATCTGCTAACAAGGTTCAAGGATAATTTTACATGGCATTCAAGATATTGCCGTAGCCCATCATAAGCCTGATTACAATCGTAGTTAAACTGAACTAGTGTCATTACAAACAAGGGAAAACAGCATGTGATCCAGGCACTTTGTACTAGAATGTATCCCACATCTAGTACAAGAAATGCATTTTATGTCTGGAACTGGGATAAGGTCAGTATGTGCTATCTGACACAACACATTCCAAGAGAGTGATTAGTCTTCATTTCTGTGACTGGTAGCCAGGGCAGAGGTGAGTTTAGCTAGATTTAAAAAAATGTCTATAGTAAGGGTGGAGTATATAATTTTATCTAGCTAAGGAGGATATACCAACTGCAACCCTATCTTGACAGATATAACAATTCTAATATCTTCAGTCATCTTAACCTGTTAGTACTTTTAATCTTTGTGCTGAGGTTACTAGCTTTACTGGTTTTATGCTGTTGGATTTTATTTTGTTTTAAGTTCATGTTTTGTTGCTTAATGTTTCATTGTAAACTGCTCAGAGAACATCTGTTACTGGGAGGTATAGAAATATTGTAAATAAATGTAAGAATTGCGAGAGCTACATTTGGAACAAGCTACAAAAACCAAGAACTCCTCCAGAGAAGGGGTCATCATACCTGGCCAGCATCGTCACCTTTTGTAAGATACGATCAGTTATGACAGGTATTTTTACTAATGCAAATTGATTCAGTAAATAAGCATCACCACCCAAAAGTGCAAACTGTCCTTATGTTTATGGACATCTTCATCCCAGGTTTTTACTAACAAAGAACAGCGAACCCCATTCTAAACGTGCACGTATGTTTAGGAGTTGGACCTATGCCAGTTATAAGTCATTATCTTATTTTCTCCCTCATCATACCAGCAGCATAAGGACACCTCTTAAAGAGCAACGCCCTTTCCTGTTACTCATGAAAGCCGTTCAAGGAAATCTGGCTTTTAGCAGAGGTTTGTCAAAGCAGTTAGCTAACTTGGAAATCTGCTGTACAGTCCCAGGCCTACCGATGTTTGAGCCACTGCACATTCAATGGTTGTGTAGAAGAGAGAATTTTGGCAGGCAGAGTTTTTTAAACCTCTGCAGCTCTGTGACGCATCAAGCTGCCTTTGAAAATATTCTTTAGAGAGGCCTGCAACAAAATGCTGCAGCGTGGAGTACATTCTGTTCAGGATCCTAGCCATTTCATCTCGCTATCCCCTGGTTTTCTATTTCCCCCCCCTCCCAAGAGCAGAGATGTAGTAGACAGGGGGATGTAGAGCAGCACAGCTTCGAGGATTTCTTTCATCTGCCAGATCACCAGGGTAGATGCTCTATGATAGTAAACAGAATTCACTCACCAGGAAGATATTTGCTGATGATGTTGGTCGTTTCAGTTGCTCTGGGCATAGTAGAATGTACTATTGTATCATATTTCAGTCCGAAGCTTGCAAGTCTTTTCCCCGTCAACTCAGCTTGCTCACGGCCTGAAAAGTACTATTACATATAAGTTGCTAGTATGTGTTTCTTTGGTGTGTTCAGAGAAAACAGCAGGCCTGCTACATCATGTATATTTGTGTTGGCCCAGCACAAAAAAGTATGCTAGATTTCCAGACAGGAATTTGCCAACTGACTATTTAGGGGTTGTGGTCCATGAAGCACCCCTCAAGCTAGATGTTTATATGTAATAGTGGCAGATCATGGGTTAATTACCCACAATTTGCTGCAGCACATTCCACAGCCATTTTGAATATTCACGCCCCAATCGGTGATTGCTACATGACATCCGAACCAGACACCATAGGTTAATTATGGATTAAACAACCTACAGTTAATCTAACTTCTGATTGCAGGTTAATTGTGGATTGTTTAATGAACAATTAACCTGTTGACCGGGTTCAGACAACATGAAAACCCACACTCAAGGGTTGAGTATGGATTGTTGTTGAACCATGGGTTATTTTGTCATGTGACTCAAGCCACATAAACAAACCACGATTTGTTAACCATGAACAACCCATGAAGAGAACCCATGGTTTGTTCTTGGGTTGTGAACTGTTGGTTGGTCATGGTTAAAAACCATGATTTGTTATCATGGCTGGTTCAGACAACATGGTAAGTCACATTTGAACAACAAACCAAATTTTGAGTGTGGGTTATCGTGTTGTCTGAACCCAGCCATAGTGTCAGGGTTTGGAGATCACATCCAACCTCCAATCAGTCTGACGGGGGGGGGGGGGGGGGGGTGAATATTGAAATGCACCACAGCAAATTGTGGGTTAATTAACCCATGATTTATCGCTACTACATGCTAATTAGGACAAAATGATACCAGAAAATGTATATTTATTGCTCAAACCATATTAGAGAATAACAAAGCTTTGCAATGATGAAACAAGCAAGACACTTCCCTGTATACAGTACAGTTGAGATGATTAGAATCATAATAGAAATAGTGGCCAGTATATTTATTAAAATTAAAGTTCTTATTCTTAACTAACATAGCAGTCATCATTAAGATCTTATAGCTTACCTGTCTGGCTTGCAGGTAATCATGTTTGGTAGGTTTCTTGCCTTCCAGGATCTTTCTGCTTAGCTAGGTCAAAATCTTAATATTTATAACATTCTAGCCAACATTAATTCTAGTTCCTTATCTCAAAGAAACATCTATGCAACTTGACTTAAACAGGAGCTTCAGACCTAGTCGTAGCCCCTGCTCATAGCTCCTACACCTAATTCAAGAAAGGCCTCTTTCTAACACGTCTAGACCTACAGCTAACTTCAGAAGCAACCTGTAAAGGTTTATCTCCTGAGTTAAGAAGCTCTTCTCTTTTTCTAAGAACTTACTTTGCGCTTGTAGCAAGCTTCCTTGCCCCGATCTAAGAACACATTCTGACTTAGCTAGCTCAGAGCATATACAGTTCTAATCACTGTGTACTTAGTTAGCACACACAGATTATAATGTGTAGCACTCATATAATACACAATAAATTCTTGTCAACAATACACTTTGCATTCATACTTCATGACACATTGATTATAGAACTAAACTGGCAAGTTCTATATTTGCCAGTTTAGTTCTGGATCACCCCATTACCCTTTCTAGCAGAGTGCCAGCTATACATACCCAACTGTGTCAGAATTTTCTCTTTATCATTTCGTCCATCTGTATTGTACTGAGAATGACGTATGAGGAATATGTGCCTGGTAGCTTTTGCTTTGTATCGGGCTAAGCGAGATGAGACCTCTTCCTCTCCAGTCTCTTGATTTTTCTTCTTCCGGTTCATAAGAGCCAATGGTTCTCTCCTAAAAGCAATGTTTGAAGTTTATCTTTTTTTATCAAAAGCATGCAACATAATTAACCCAAATCCATCATTTTCAGTGCTACAAAATCAGCTTTGGTTTTAGCAATCCTGATATCACTCATGGAATCCCTCACTGAGAAATATAACATCTCCATAATGTCTCCTCTCCAAATACTGAAAGAGTAATGGAGAAAAGCTGGCAGTTTGTAAAAGATGTTTTAAAACAATGTTTGGGGGATGGTCAAGATTTAGCAGCAGGGTGCTGTCCTATGGCTGTGGTCCAAACAACTGCTTTGCTCAAGACATGGGGCATTACCAGGGTGTATTTTTTATATTTTCCTCTTTGAACAGCAATGCTCTTATGTAATATCAAACTGGTTTTGTGTTAAGTTTCAGAAGTGTTTTGCCATTTGATAAAGGGAGAAGATGAAAATTAAATGAACTATTCTTCATATTCAGCCCTATATATCCTTAAGCATTATCAGGTTTTAAAGTTTCTCCTCCTGGCTTGATGAGGGAAGAACAGTTTGGTTTAAGAAAAATGCAGGAGGAAAGTTACTTTGTAAAAAAGGGATATACACACAGGAGAAAATTATAGGAGATTATTGTAGCTGTTTGGAAGTGATTATGCAGTAAATAAAACATAGGGCAATTTAAATAATGCAGTCAATAGGTGCATAGAACTTCTATGCAGAATTCTCATGATCATGAAGATTCCCGTTCGCATTTAAGAAGGAAGTAAAATGAGCTAAAATCAGGAGGCTAGAGCAAGGCAACATTTTAAATATGGAAGTTAGCAATTCTAGCATTCACACTCATACATGAGAGTGTCTGTATTCTGAGTGAGCTGAAATACTCACTGCTTTGATAACTATCTGAATTGCAGCTAGGCTACAGTGACTTTACCCTGGGCCCGAAGAGAAGCTTCACACAGTACATTCTTCTCCCCCAGAAGTACACCCCATACATCACTATGTTTTATCACAACCTTCCTCCAAGGAACTCATGGCCCCTCTCTAGTCTATCATCATGACAATCCTTTGAGATGGGTTAGGCTGACTGGCCCAAGGTCAGTAAGCTTTGTAACTGGGCAGTGTTTTGAGTCCAGATCTCTCTAGTTCAAGCCCACAACTCTAGCCACTATAAAACTAGCCTTTAAAACAATAAGACACATACTCAGTATTATTTGAAATGTGATACAAACAAGTATTCTTTTCATGATGGGTACAGTTCCATGGAAGGGAATAATGTCACAATATAACAGGCCTGTAATAAGCCTATCACTTAAATAAGCAGGCATACACCCATGATGTGCAGTGGCTTCAACCCATTATGAAATTAAAAGCTGCAAAGACTTTTGTTCAGATTAAGTGTTATTATTCTGGGAAGGACTTAATTAAAAATCAAAGCTCAATTCTCTTCAATTAGAGAAAAGTGCTAACAACAAATGTTCATTGCAACAGTGTGCACTTTGCTATTGGAAAAGTATATTGTGTACTTTGTTGCTGGAAAAAGAGTACTCATATTTTATGACCAAGGGCCACCATCAAAACAGTAATTACTTGAATTGAAATAACTTCTCAAGTTACTAATAAAGATAGAGACAATATACACCCTGGTAACCTTTCAAAAATACTCAAAAAGTCCTACCTCATGAGGAACGTTTTCATATTATTTAAGACTCTCCAAATTTAGTGGCATGTTTAAGGTTCTACTCCTGATGACAGTCTAAAATAATTTTAAATAAATAAATACATAAGGAATGGTTCTTTAATTCCAGAAGTAAGAACTGCTGTGATTTCAAACCTAATGCTAGTTTCTCTTAAACTGCCAGTGTTGGCAAAGTCACCCTAAGTGTGTTAAGCAGGAAATTACACTTGCATGGTTACAGCTTGGTAAGAGAGGCTCAGGGATTATTTGTAAATGACATGAGTGCTGAATCCATCATTTTGCTTCAAAGCCAATCTAAATCGTCTTGGGAGATTAAGAGAATGAATTCACATCCTGTGAAATTATTGGTTAGTGCAATATGCAATTTCCATCCTCCACCCCAGGCACAGCTGTACTTCAGCAAATAAGGCTAAAGCATAAAAACGAACAATGGGGAAACTGACATCCATTAGGGTTCATTCACACTGAGCTTTTACCCTTCCCTTTAGCACACCAAGTGCCACTTCTGCTACTACATTTCTCTACCTACATTCTTAAGGTAAATAAAGGGAACTGACAAGATGCAGATTTCACTGATATTCTTAGACCTCCACTCAGTAACCACGTTCAAGAGATTTCTTCTGATTTCTATATGTGTGTTTCAGCAATGACATGAAAAGTTGAATGAGAAGCTATCTGAGTAACCAATAGCTCAAGACAGGGAAAGCCAAAAATGGGAATGAATCCTGACCTGGGCAGGAAGAGCAGCTAGAGGTTGAAGCAATATGGCAGGAAGAAAGAAAACATTGGGTACAAAAGTAGCACCAAGTTTCTGAGCACCCTGAGCCTCTAAATAGAGTGGAATGCATGTCTGACAATATAAACATAGAATCAATTTACCTCCTTTTTACCTGATATCAATCAAGAGCAGATTCAACAACTTGGAATAGTATTCAAATGCTAAAGTAATGCAAGTTAGAATGTACATCTCAACCATAACTGAGCACTGACAAGATGAAGTGAAGCCTGATTGTCAAAACTACAATCTGGCTAAATTGCTCTTTGAGGAAATGGGGGTGCACATGCAACATGCGGTGATCTTGATTGAATAAACACTTTAAAGAATGCCCCAAAAGAACAGAAACTTGGGAGAATATGCCAAAGTTCTTCAACAAGGTTTGTCATCTTCAGACATATCATTTAGGGGGGAAGTAGGTATTGTTTCAAGTCACCCACGTTGTTTCATGTGCTCTTCCACTCCAATATATAAGCAAAGTGGGACTTTTAATCAATATTGGAGGTTAAAGTAATTAGGGAAGTAGCTCTTCCAGATAAACACATAGTATAGGGGAAAGATCCTGTTCATGGCTTGTGTAATCCACCCTTCTACTTAAGACCTCGCCTGGTAAGGATAAGCAACAAAGAATTCCTTGAAGGCAAGTAAGTGGGATGAAGGAGGAAAGACAGCACTTCTCCCCCTCCTCTCTGCCCAGCATAGAAACCCAAGCGGGGTTCCAGAGGATGGAAATCCTTCCTCGATGTTCAGCATAGAAATGCAGCAGATGGCCAGAGGTCTCTGTCCCTTCTCTGCAGGCTAACAAACATTTTTACAGGTTAGTAACATTTGTGGGGTTACTTACAAGGCTGGTGTTTCAGCCATCCATTCTAAGGGCAAAACTTCCATTCTAAGGGTGCAACAACCTAATTATTCTGTAAAAAATACTTATTTAAAACATTTTTCTTAAACGGAGACACATTCTTCATCAGGCCACATATTTTTATTTATTTAAAAGATTTCTATGCCCATTTCAAACTAAAGTTCCCTCAAAACGGCTTACAAACCACAAAAGACAACACTACAAAACCCCACATTAAAACTACAAAATCCCACAGATATCTAGTAAACAGCAGAGCAGCACAATCCATAAAAATGTTTAAACATATGCCTTTACCACTTATAAAATGTATCAAAATGTAACCAAGAGCAATATCTAAACTATTTTTAATTGGTTGGTGTGTTTTGTTTTTAGAACTCTAAGGCAGTGCACTGCTGCAACAAGTTCAGACCCTAATTAAAAACAAAGTAGCTTTTTCAGCAGAGTTGTTTATTCCTGCAGAGTTGTTTATTCACATGCACATTTAATGAACTAAAACCCATTCAAATGGATACATTCTTTTTAATTAGGCATTTAGCACATACAGAACAAAATGAGGACTCCACAGAGTCTTCATTTGTGCTAAGCCCTTGCATCTGTTTATAAAAGGCAGGGCTCCATAATGAAGATTACGCAACACAATTTAAGAAATTAAAGAAATTCGCTGCCACAAGAGCTGTGATAGCCGATGGCTTCAAGCAGGGGGTTAGAGAAATTCACAGAGTCTATCAAAGGCGCCAAGCCATGATGGCTATATAACTCATCTACACATTTATCGGAATTTGGAGGCAGGATGCTGAACTAAGACAGACAGAATTGATCCAGCAGAACTATTATTTATTTAGTGGATCTGAATTCCACTTTTTAACTAAAGTTTTCAAAGAAGCTCATAATGTAAGTGTTATGCAATTAACTCCTCCTACTTCCGTTTTCCATGAGTGTTACACAACCCATACACCGGATATCTCCTTTATACTCTATGTTAACCTCAAGTATTTACCACCCCTGGTTCAATACAAATTACATTATGAGAAGATACCTTTTGGACATGCACAGTGGGCATGTCTTCCCATACTCACCAATGAAATAGCCCACCTTTAACCTACAAATGCCCAATTAAGAGGTGGCAACTAATAATAATAATAATAATAATAATAATAATAATAATACATTTATTTCTTACCCGCCTCTCTGTTTGGATCGAGGTGGGGAACAACAGTAAATATAAAATATAATAAAATACATATAAAACTGATTAAAAACATGGCACACATTATTAAAATAGCAATAAAACATAATTAAAAACATCCTAAACCAGAAGCAGTGTTTTTAAATAATATTATATATATATATATATATATATATATATATATATATATATGTTTGTATAGCATTGTCAAGTGTTCAAAGTACTTCATGTGTATTATCTAGTTGTAACCCTTACCACAACACTGTAAAGCCATCTTCCTCAACCTGGTGCCCTCCAGTTCTTTTGAATTACAGCTAAGAGCATTGCTGACCATTGGCCATGTTCACTGGAGCTAATGGGAGTTGAAATCCAAAACATCTGGAGGGCACCAGGCTGAGTAAGAACGATTGAGTGGGGTGGGGGAGATTGAGGTCGAGAGAATGGCTTCCCTAAAGTCACCTACTAAGCTCACAGCAGAAACAAGATTCAAACCGGAAACTTCCTGCTCGCAGTCTCTTAACCACAATGACACAACATTTATAGCCAGCCCACATTTCCTCCAAAGAGCTCAGTGCAGATAGTCATCACCCTGTACCCCACAATGTTAATCTCACAACAACCTTGTGAGGTAGTTTAGGCAGAAACAGTATAACCAGCCAAAGATTCCTCAGTGAGCTTCTTGGATGAGTGGGTATTAGAACCTTTGTCTCCTCAGCCCAAACACTCTCTAACCATAATCCCTTCCTAAACCTAGCTCTATTAAGGGTGCAATCCTATTCGTTTTTAGATAGAAAAAAATCCTCCAAATGCAGCATGCCCTAGCCACTAGAATACTAGCCGTTAAAACAACAGGCACTAAGCTCAGTATTATTTGACATATGATACAAACAAGTATTCTTTTCACTATGAGTCTAGTTGAGAAATTGCAGTGAAGTGCCATGGAGGGGAATAATGAAGTATCAACTCTGACCTTGATGTCACCACATAACAGGCCTGTAATAAGCCTATCACTTAATCTCTACTGCATACATCATGATGTGCAGTGGTTCCAACCCATTATGAAATTAAAAGCCGCAAGGACTTTTGTTCAGATTTAGTGTTATTAATCTGGGAAGGAATTAAATAAAAATCAAAGCTCAGTTCTCTTCAATTAGAGAGAAGTGATAATGACAAATGTTCATTGCAAGGGTGTTTTAAGTATATTGTGCACTTTGTTGCTGGAAAGAGGACTCAATTTTTATGACCACCAAAATCTTTATTTGAATTGAAATAACTTTTCAAGAGGCCAAATCAACAATACAGATATCTAATCAGAATTGGAGACAAGATACACTCTGGATACCTTTCACGAATACTATTAAATACATATATACCTCACCTCATGAGGGAACATTTCAATGTTATTTAAGATTCTCCCAAAGTTGTGGCATGCTAAAGGGTTCTACCCTTAAAGTTCTCTGGAATTAGCACTAACCACAAGCCATGCTGTTGCGCACAACACTAACCCCCTGCTGCAGCCAGTCCAACTGGGGTTAGAAAGTGACCAGGGTTTAGTAAAACGCATTGCACACAACACCTTAAACCCTGCTGCTTAACCAAAAGCCTTAACCAGCAGGGTTTAAGGTGTCTTCTGAACAGGCCCATTATGATAGATGATATACATTTATAACCTGCCTTTTTTCCTCTTGCAAGGAACCCAAGGGCAACTTCTATGGCCCTCTTCCATTTCATCTTCATGACAACAACTTTGTGCGGTAGGTGAAGCTGAGAGACAGCGACTGGCCCAAAACCACCCAGTGAGCTACCTCGCTGAATGGGGGACTGGAACCCAGATCTCCCGCGTCCTGGTCCAAAACTTTAACCACTACACCACACTGTCTCTCCAGCACGAAAAACCTTGAAGGTCTTTTTTCTCTCGAAACACACACAGGATCACATCTTCCATTAAAAAGCAGCTCAATACTTTCTAGAGCCAGTGTGGTGTAATGGTTAGAGTGTTGGACTGGGAGTCGGGAGATCCCGGTTCTAGTCCCTACTCGGCCACGGAAGCTCACTGGGTGACTTGGGGCCTGTCACAGACTCTCAGCCCAGCCTACCTCACAGGGTTGTTGTTGCGAGGATAAATTGGCGAGGAGGATTATGAACACACAACACGCCTCTTGGGTTCCTCGGAGGGGGGGAAAAAGGCAGTATATAAATGCAACAAATAAATAAATAAGGTTGCCAACTGACAGGAATCCAGCCGGCTCCTGTGCTTCGGGAAATAGGAATTCTGCGGCCTCACCCGCCGCTCAAAGGCCTGAAGATGCCGGGTGAGGCGAGGTCGGTGTGTGTGTGTGTGTGTGTGTGTGGGGATGAGCTACCTCAGAAGAACACCTGGCGCCCTTCCCCCGCCTCACCTGTCCCAGTTGCTGTCCCAATAGCCGCAGCAGTTGGGCTTCTCGAGCCAGGCCGGCGTCGTGGCGGGGCCCGCGGCCGCCGGCGAAGGGAGGAGCAGCAACCCCGGCGGAGAAGCTGAAGAGACGTCGCCGCCGCCGCCGCCGCCGCCCGAGACGTCTCCGCCGGCCTGGTCCAGCTGCTGCTTGCCCACCGGTAAGGCGGAGAAGAGGACGGAGCCGCCCGCCAGCCCACAAGCGGCGGCGGCCGCCACGGCCACGACGCGCCGGAACGCCATTTGAGGAAGGGAGACGGAGGAAGGGAAGGAAGCCGCGCCCGGCGCGAAACAGGCTCCTCCGCGGGCTTATCGGCTGTGAGGGGACGAGGCGGAGGCGGCGGCGGCGTCACGCCCCCTCACAGCGCCGCCCTGTCGAGGCCGGCGGGCGAGCCGGGTTCCCGCCTTGGACGGGGCGCGACGTGGGACAAGGTCCCCCGGGTCACCTGAGGGAAGAGCGGTCAAGGAGGGCAGGCTGAGGGGATAAGATCCCTCCGCCACGGCTTTGGAGGAACGGGAGGAGCCTGTCAGAGGTGGGGGCTGAGGGCCGGCGTCGTTTGGGTGGGAGATTCCTGAGAGGAGGGCGGGGCTCAATGAATGGGTTCCTCCCGGTCTTGAGGGGAGGGTGATTTTGATGGAAGGGACAGGGTTGCTGAGGGGAGAATGGGGGTTAGTCTGAGGGGATTGGATTCTTTCAGGTCTTGAGGGGACGGTGATTTTGATGGACAGGGTTGCTGAGGGGAGAGTTGTAGGGGGCTTAATCTGAGGGGACTGGATTCTTTCAGGTCTTGAGGGGAGGGTGATTTTGATGGACAGGGTTGCTGAGGGGAGAATAGGGTTAATCTGAGGGGATTGGATTCTTTCAGGTCCTGAGGGGACGGTGATTTTGATGGAAGGGACAGGGTTGCTGAGGGGAGAGTTGTAGGGGTCTTAATCTGAGGGGACTGGATTCTTTCAGGTCTTGAGGGGAGGGTGATTTTGATGGAAGGGACAGGGTTGCTGAGGGGAGAATAGGGTTAATCTGAGGGGATTGGATTCTTTCAGGTCTTGAGGGGAGGGTGATTTTGATGGACAGGGTTGCTGAGGAGAGAATAGGGTTAATCTGAGGGGATTGGATTCTTTCAGGTCCTGAGGGGACGGTGATTTTGATGGACAGGGTTGCTGAGGGGAGAGTTGTAGGGGGGTTAATCTGAGGGGACTGGATTCTTTCAGGTCTTGAGGGGAGGGTGATTTTGATGGACAGGGTTGCTGAGGGGAGAGTTGTAGGGGGCTTAATCTGAGGGGACTGGATTCTTTCAGGTCTTGAGGGGAGGGTGATTTTGATGGACAGGGTTGCTGAGGGGAGAATAGGGTTAATCTGAGGGGATTGGATTCTTTCAGGTCCTGAGGGGACGGTGATTTTGATGGAAGGGACAGGGTTGCTGAGGGGAGAGTTGTAGGGGTCTTAATCTGAGGGGACTGGATTCTTTCAGGTCTTGAGGGGAGGGTGATTTTGATGGAAGGGACAGGGTTGCTGAGGGGAGAATAGGGTTAATCTGAGGGGATTGGATTCTTTCAGGTCTTGAGGGGAGGGTGATTTTGATGGACAGGGTTGCTGAGGAGAGAATAGGGTTAATCTGAGGGGATTGGATTCTTTCAGGTCCTGAGGGGACGGTGATTTTGATGGACAGGGTTGCTGAGGGGAGAGTTGTAGGGGGGTTAATCTGAGGGGACTGGATTCTTTCAGGTCTTGAGGGGACGGTGATTTTGATGGACAGGGTTGCTGAGGGGAGAGTTGTAGGGGGCTTAATCTGAGGTTACTGGATTCTTTCAGGTCTTGAGGGGAGGGTGATTTTGATGGAAGGGACAGGGTTGCTGAGGGGAGAATAGGGTTAATCTGAGGGGATTGGATTCTTTCAGGTCTTGAGGGGAGGGTAATTTTGATGGACAGGGTTGCTGAGGGGAGAATAGGGTTAATCTGAGGGGATTGGATTCTTTCAGGTCCTGAGGGGACGGTGATTTTGATGGACAGGGTTGCTGAGGGGAGAGTTGTAGGGGGCTTAATCTGAGGTTACTGGATTCTTTCAGGTCTTGAGGGGAGGGTGATTTTGATGGAAGGGACAGGGTTGCTGAGGGGAGAATAGGGTTAATCTGAGGGGATTGGATTCTTTCAGGTCTTGAGGGGAGGGTAATTTTGATGGACAGGGTTGCTGAGGGGAGAATAGGGTTAATCTGAGGGGATTGGATTCTTTCAGGTCCTGAGGGGACGGTGATTTTGATGGACAGGGTTGCTGAGGGGAGAGTTGTAGGGGGGTTAATCTGAGGGGATTGGATTCCTCCAGGTCTTGAGGGGAGGGTGATTCTGATGGAGGGGACAGAAGTTGCTGAGGGGAGAACAGGGTCAATTTGAAGGAATAAGATTCCTCCAACAATTTAGGGGAAGCAATTCTGATGGAGGGGACAAGATTCTGGAGGGGAGAGCGAGGCCAATCTGAGCAGGAAATTATTTCTTCAACAATTGAGGGGAGTGTGATTTTAATGGAGGGACAGAATTGCTGAGGGGATGGGGTGCCCATATGAGGGAGTAAGATTCCTCCAACTCTTGATGGGAGGGTTGTCTTGATGGAGGGAACAAGATATTCCATTTCATCCAACAACCTCTTACTCACATGCCAGAAATTGCCCCAACATGGCTACCCTCTCCTTCCTCCTTGAGATGTGTCATGTCCCCAAACAGTGAAAGAAATTCCATTAAAAGAAAGAAAATGGGATTGCTCAGGCACAATAAAGAATTGAGTCTGTGTTTATTTTCTGTTACTATAGTCGTCTTTCTGTGGCCACAAATACAGTTGTTCTCCAAGTCCACAAAAAATAAGAAAAAGAAAAACAACAATCAGAAAAACAATTCTTTGGTAGGGCCTACGATACCCAGGAAAGCTGGTTTGTTTGTGGCGGGGTTGGGGTGGGGGAAGAGATGAGATGTGACTGTACTAGAGTCTGACGAAGCATTGATGTAGTGTTTAGAACTCGCTACTTGGAGGACAGAACTATGTATGCCACACAACCTGTCCTGGGCCTGCTGCCTCAGATGTAATGATGCTATTCTATCACCAGTGTTGAAATTAGATCCATCTGACTGTCGAGTCAGCTTCTGTATGTGGACTGGGGAAAGGGTGCCACCTCAGGCAGAAAAATGCCAAGGGCTGCTGCTGCCCATAGTCCCCCAAAAGCTCTAGCTTATTTATTTATTTATTGCATTTTTATACCGCCCAATAGCTGAAGCTCCCTGGGCAGTTGACAAAAATTAACGTCAATTATAGAATCCTTTTCTCTTGCTTTTATTTATTTTTTTAGAGCAACAGTGACCCCTAGGGGTTCTACATGTCTGTCATAAATCACAGAACAAACAAACAAAGCTGTTAATCAGCAGAATTGAGATCTGAGCACTATAGGTGTTTCCCTTCTTGCTTTTCCGCTATGTAACCGCCAGGTGGCACTGTGTTATAGAAAAATAGTGCAAATACACAAGAGGAAATTGCACCTTTTTCACAGTCACAATGAAATGCCGCATTTTCCATATTCTTAAAAAACAAGCTCCCTGAAAGTGCTGGTTAGATACAGAAATGAACTAGAGGGTCACATCATCATCTAAAAACACCATAAACAACCATGAGTAGGGAATGATGAATGCCTCATTTAGGAAAAAAAAAAATCAAAGTCTTATATCTATTATGCCATAAGTTTTTATGCACTAAAGTCCATTTCATCAGATCTAATCCATGAAAGCTTACATCATAATAAATCTTGGTCTTTAAGGTACCACAAGATACTATGTCAGTTTTTCTTCAATAGACCAACACAGTTAACACAAAAACCTGCTTGTGGAATAGAGGAGGCCTTAAAATACTTGCATCTCCATGTTCCTGAGTAATGTAATAAATTTGCTATTGTATCATTAGTCTTTTCTTGTCTTCCTCCCCCTCCAAGTAAAAAGAAACTCAGGTTGGAATTCCAGTTACATTTTTTAAAACCAGAACGTCGAAATCCACATTTTGGTTTCCAACTTTTGACATTTAAATTTCAGAAGCTTGGGAGCACAGTCCAGCCAAAGTTAAGCTCTTTGAACCCAGTTGGTGAGACTGGGAAAGATTTAGGCTGCAATCACTGGGACATACTTTTGTGTGGACATGTATAAGATTGTGCTGTTAAAGAGCTTAATTTTGGTTGAATTGTGTCCTTGGTTTGTTATATTTTTAAATTTGGGGGGCTGAATCTAGATTGAATCGGTTGTACAAGCATAATGGGGCAACTGTTTGTGCAGCTGAAAGATTCAGCGGAGCTCCACTAGAGCTATTTGAAATTGCAGAATGACTCTACTGGATACTTCCCCCTATGATCTACCGCCGTCTGTCGCATGTGTAATTTCAGCTTTAGTTCAAAATGCTCAGCAGCTGGTTGTCGTAACTCAGTGTGCTGAGAAAAGAAACCCTCAAAACCAGGCCACCTCTGCTGGACATCTGTGCTTGGGAATTTCCCACTCGGGAAGTCTGAAAAAATTCTCAATAGCAGGCTTGAGATGGTATTAGTCTATTGGATGGTGACAGCTGAAATGGTGCAGGCTAACAAAACCTTCCCCAACCCGGTGCACTCCAGATGTTTTGGACAATTTCCATCAGTCTGAGCCAGAATGGCCAATGGTCAGGAAACCTGGGAGTTGTAGTCCAAAATAGGGTGGGAGAAGGCTGGTATAGTGGCTAAAGTGCCTTCCTCAACTTGGTGCCTTCTGGAAGTGTTGGACTACAATTCCCAGCATGCCCCCAGCCAAACACTTTTTTTTTTTGCACCTATCCTCACAGGGTTGTTGTGAGGAGAAGGAGGGGGAAGAGAACCATGAACTTGGAGGGAGAGCAAGGTAAACTGTGTAAGAAGTACAAGAGGAACAAGGCCTGCCTCAAGGAACTTACAATCTAAAATTTGATAACAGGGGACACAACTCAGGGAGGGGTGGAAGAAAGAGGCAGGGATAAATCCGAAGAAAAAAGGTAAGCTTTTGTTTCAGCTACACAATCTTCAACTCCACATGCTTACTGTAGAGTAATTGGAAAGCCGTAAGAGAGAGCATTTTAGCGTCTTAAGGGGGCTGGTATGCCTGAATTAGATTGCAAATTCATGGAAATTAAAAGCATTCAAATCATTTCTGAAGGTTTCAGAAAATCTCAACCCACACATAAAAAGCTTTGAATCATAGCATAAAGCATCAGTTTATTCTTTATCACTTCAGCACAAGGGCAATCTAATCCGCAGCCTTCTCAAGCTATGCCAATTTTATATGTAATCAGATATGACAAATGTATGGTGTGTGGGTGGAAAAAGCCTCCCCCCTCTCAGAACATCTGCTCAATTTGTCTGGACTCCTTTAAAATGTGCAAACAGATTGAAGGATGCTGGCAAGAGATAATTCCAGACACAAACTCATTTGAACCTTTTATAGCTGGTTCCCTTCCAATTGTGAAGGATTTTGCTGTGAATAAAGGGTACAAAGGCTGATATCTCAATATGAATGGCAAGCAAGTCTGTTTCACAGAATCAGTCGGTGTATAATTGGGAGCCCTATTTAAAAATAAATCCATCAGACATGTGAAATCATTTACACCTGTAGCAATTGATGGATGTCCTTGTCTAAATATTCTTTTTTAAAAAATGACATTGATTGGCATTCATCATAGCTATAGCATATTGTCTTTTATGCAAGTATCTTGAAGGAAAAATGAAAAAAATTTTTTAGGGGATACACAGAAGTGAAGGCAGTGGGCAACATTCATAGGAACACAGGAAGCTGCTTTATACTGAGTCAGACTTTGGTCCAATATTGTTTACACTGACTGGCAGCAGCAGCTCCCCAAGTCTTCAGGCCGGATTCTTTCCTAGCCCTATCTAGAGATGCTGGGACTCCAACCTGGACACTTCTGCATACAAAGCACTGAGTTATGGTTCCAGTTTGAATGGGCAATGATCAATAATAAAATATACATTGTAGAGCCTACTTTAGTTATTTCTGCTGCCCATGTTGTCATTTTTTCAACATGTCCTCTAAATTAAAGTAAATTAGTTTTTGCCTAGATTTACCAAAGCCAAAGCCATGATGAGCCTAACGCAATTTTGGACATATAGATCACAATAATTAAAGACTGATAATATCATCCCATCCATGCTCTTCCCGTCGGGAAGATCCACTGTTCCC
Source organism: Anniella stebbinsi (assembly GCA_029215795.1). Lineage (NCBI taxonomy): Eukaryota > Metazoa > Chordata > Lepidosauria > Squamata > Anniellidae > Anniella > Anniella stebbinsi. Next base: position 5,010,333 of record JARDYH010000010.1, read on the forward strand.
TATTTATAGATTAAGCCCAGTCTGGAATATTTATAAACAGCCAGCTGGTGATTGAAAGCCGCTTAATTTCATTTGGAGCCATGACTCCCAAGCTCTGTCTTGCTGATTGAGCACATGTTCAAGCTGGGCATCGATTAGTTGTGCTGTTCTGCTCATCCCACGGCTGCGCCCCCCTTTCCATTACCTTTTGGACTGTCATGCAGGGCACATCTCTTACACTGATGCTAACAATAGCATAAGGGTACGCGTTTAAGGCTGCTACCAGATGGAGGCCTTTTTTTGTGGTGTATGTGTGTGTGGAGCATTAATTCAGGTTGCTTGGCAGCCTCTGTGCTGATTGCTACTAGATTTAGCCCCTGAAGTCCCTACACGTCACTCCTCTTTCAGGTAGGCAATGAGAGCATGCTCCAGGTTTGGAAGGGAGAGTGACAGCCTTATTGAGCTTCCTCTCTCAGTGGGCCCTGCTCCACCTGACAGACATCGCTGCTAACATAATGTGCCCTGCTTTACAGGGTACTGTCCTCTATTTGAAGAGCTGCCCAGTCCGCATCCTGTTCCAACATCAAGAACCCTCAGAGAACAGTTGGGAGTCTTGACAGGGTCTATCAACCGTTAACGCCTGGATAGCAGACCAAGCAAGAAGTACACAGGTCACCTGGTCACAGCCTTCCCCACTAGGGTGAGATGTTTTGCATTTCTATGTAAAATTATAAACGTTATTGCTAAACAGGCATCTACATGTAGAAATCGGCACATGAAAACTGTAAGCGAATCTGTGCTTTTATTTCTCCTCTTTTTTGCTGATGTGTAAGTGGCCACCCTAACTTCTGCTCCTTGCCACCTTTCCTCGCATCCCAAAGAGAGAACTGATAAAAGACCAGTCAATGAGCAGGTGTCTCCTCCTCCTTACCATCTTTCTTCCTCTCACCTTTTCTGTGTCAGAGGAGAGAGCAGCTGCTGAGAAAGGTGGCAATGGCTACCTGAAAGACTGCCTTCTCCCGTACGAGCCTGCCTGGGTTTAAAGATCTTCAGGTGAGGCCCTTCTTTTGATACCGCCTCCTTCAGAGGCATGTTTGGCGGTAACACAAGGCCTTCTTGGTGGCTGCTCCCTGGCTGTGGAACTCTGCTGAGGGCGGCTACGTTGACTCCCTCTACTGTCCTTCCACTGGCAGGCAAAGATGTCTCTGTCCAAGCAGGCCTTCAGCTTGTAAAATGGCTTACCTTGTGGCAGCAACAGCAACAATAACAGCAACAACACTCAGCTCCAGATGAGCCGCCATTTTACTTTCCCACAATGTCTCTAACATAGTATTGACTCAGGGGATTGTGGGAATGTAAAACAGAAGCCAGCTTTCAAACACAGCTACAATGATCAGTGCTGGGAAAAATGTTCTGAAGAGGGTCAGTCATGGGCATTCATAGTTGTCTGAAGATGCTACGAGGTGATGCGGAGACTGCTGCTTACTATTGTAGAGCAAGTATGGTCTGTTATATAGGAACCACGCTCATCCCAGACGGTCTCCCTTGTCAGGCAACGGGTGCATGCTTTCAGAACAATCTGTAATTACAAATCTGTAACACTTTTACCCAAATAAGCAAGCAGATGCGTCTTACGCAGGAAACATATGGACATAAATGGGTCTGAATGAAAAGAGTTCAGCTGCATTTTGTGATTGAACTGGGCAGGTTTTCAGGTGCAGAACCATCCAGCTAGGGCTGATGCGAGTTGTAAGCCAAAACAGCTGGAGGGCCATCCGAAACTGATAAGTCAAAGCAGAATGCTGAAATGACGCAACTTGAGACAGAGGAACAAAAATACAATGCTCACTCGAAAAATGAAAAATATATACATATGTATTGAGAGCCACAGAAATGAGAGTTACAGACGGAGCTCCACAAAGCCTGCACAGATACATTCCAAAAATTCAAGGTAGTAGAACAATCAAAATACAGACTGTTAAAGATAACTCAACAACAAGGTCCTCCAACCGTGCACTTGGTAGCAACATTTCCTCCAGTGTTCCAGTCAGTTTCTCCCCTCTCTTTAGGCTCAGGTGTAGACCAATCAGACCATTATAGTGGCTACTTTTAGGCTCATGCTACAGGCATGTGGTCCTCACTTGTAGAGACTCCCTTATAGACCCAACAATACAATAAACCTGGGCAAATATTTACAGAATCTGGGGCTTGCTGTTTCAGCAAGCCAAACTTTGCTGCATATCAGACTTTCAACATTAAAGCATACATCTGCATAGTTTTTGAGTTTTATTTTCTTTCTCTGCTTGTGTTTTATTTTATTTTTTTACAGTTGAGGTTATCTATCGAAAGAAAGATTACTTCATTTCATTTCTTTTTAATATATATGTATATATATATATACAAAACAATAAAGGCCTTGGGAATCTCTTTGATACCTCTGAAAACATTGCTGAAACCTTGTCAGCCCATTCCCATGAAAAATATACATCCCTAAAAGAATGCTTTGCTCTCCCTTCCTTAACACTGCAAAAGCCCTTCTCTTTGTCTTCGCTGCCTGGTTTTTTAAGTCTATTGGAGTGAATTCTGGGGTAATATCCAGCGGGGCTGATGTGCTTCCGCCGATTCCATCACGCAAGCAGGACCCACAGGGTGCACTGTGGGGATTTAGCATTTCGTGAAGCAAGCCCCGAAACAGGCAGGAATGTTTATTTCCAGATTGGGAGCTTGGTTACATGAGTTCCGCTGACCTGCCCTGTCCAGAAATGAGCATTTCCACACAATCCTGGTTCTTAGCCAAAGCGCTAAATCCCTGTCACACCAGCAGTGAGTCCCGCTGGTACTTGGGCAGTGTCGGATACAGCCCTAGCGTTAAAACCTAAGCAGAAATGTAGCAGATGGAGCGTTGTGTCATTGTTGTTCTCCACTGCTAATTCAGACAAAGAAGTATAATGTTAAGGCTTCAAGTTAAAAACAAGCGAACAAACAAACCAAAACACGCTCCTCTTCTCATTTCCCCCCATTTGTTGCAAAATAGAAAACCACATAACGGCAGAAATCGTGACATCACCCCCCCACCCCCATACACTGAATTCAAGGTATAAAACTGCAGTTTGTCCGAGATGAAGTAAGCGATCCCATTACAACGAAGGGAAATGACCATATTATTGGGGTGAGGTAGGGAACCTGGATCTCTAATGCAAAACTATTGCTGTTACTTAAGCGAGGTGGAGAATTCAGCGCAACAATTCACAGCGAAATGTTAGCAACGACGTTTGTTGGAAAGGGTTTAAGAGTCTGTTGAAGCACCGGATACAAAAGAGGTGAACACAAATACAGATTTACGTGTCGTGGACCCTTCCTTAACGGTCTCACTCTGCACTGAACATAATAAAGGGATCAGTAGCAGGTGTGAGGGAGGGAAAGGGGGACACAGTTGACATGTTTGGCACGTTGTGTTATGGTTGCTGGATGATCCCATAAGCAACTGCATCTAATTTACCCAACCACGATCCAGGAAGTTGTCTAAAGCGCCATTTTTATTTGTTTTATCCAAACAGGGGCTGGAAAAAGCTGGCCTGCTCAAATTGGACTGGCTGGCTGTGTCCACATATTAGGTAGGAGCCACTCAGGATGCAACAGGGCATGTGCGTAAGAGAAGAGTGCGCGCCCCCAAACCTTTGTACCACGTCGTGGCCTCTGCTCCAGAATCTGCCTGGAAAACAGGACCTCAAAAGGAGAAGAAGGAAAGGAGAAGAAGCTGTTTCTGTTACTCTATTCTGGGCTCCCCCACTGCCCTTCCAACCTCACCCCCCCCCCCCCAATTATTGTCAATGGTCAAGGGACCAAACAGGTACTGAGCAAAGCGACCCGTCGAGGTTTTCAAAGCACTTTGATCAGGACACACCTGATCAGATCAAAGCCTGTGTGAGTCAAATTGGCACCAATGAACTGTTAATGCTTGTACGGTGTGATAGCTGATATGTTTTTGTTAACCAGGTTTTTCAGCAGGCAGCAAACCCAAAGCCAGGTGGGATCAAGAGAGCTGTGATACAAAGTGAGGGTTGCTAGGTTAAACCTCAGTGGCTACACCCAGTATTAAGTCTATGGCTGAATCAGGAGATGATATAGCACTGCAGTGTGCTCTGCCCCGCGCCCGGTGTGCCACTTTTCTGGACTCCCTCCCCTACTTGATGTGGGCCACCCCTGGAGTACTGCTTTGCTACCGAAAGCTTCCCAGTTTGGTAGAAAATATAATAGTGCTGGAGAAAAGCTATGGGTTGCAAGCTGGGAATGCTGTCCTAACCACATATTCAGAATCAGGGCAATCGACAGAAATAGGTCAGAATTCGGTGCATCCGCCATTTTCAGGTTATGCTAATCTGTCAGTGCTGGCTTTCAGGAAGATTTGAATAATTTACTGCCGTCTCCAGGCCATCTCAGGCTATTTTAAATGCAAACTTCAAAGAAAATGAAGAAGAAATCCGGGACTATCATAAATCTATTAATTTGAAATGTATTCCCCTACCTCTCCCCAGAGGAGTTTCATGTCTGGATTTAACAAGCTACCGTTTGCAATTTGCACGAGCTCAGATCCATCTTACATCTTAACCTAATGATATGGATCCCCGGTGTATTCGGTTTTTGTCCTCTTTATCACTTGCGCTGTAGCTAATTCAAGTGGGCAATAAATGCTTCGGAATCCCCTTGCCCCAACAAATAGTGTGTCTTGCAGAGACCAAGAGTGTGAGCAGTTCTTATTTTAAGGGCCCCAGATGTTCCTCTCCCCTTTCTTTTCCTCTCTCATCAGTTAAGGGTGAAGACAGACAGAATAAAGAGAGAAAAAGAAGAGTTCAGGGCACGTCCTTCAGCTGAAATGAAAAGCATGCAGCCAAATGAATTGACGCTCTCCATCATCCGCATTGCCTCTCTCTGTGTGCTTTGGATAGACTCTCTGCCCTTTTGTTAATTTTTTAAGGCACTGCATAAACATCCGTGCGCTTATTTGCTCATTTGTCACCTTACTAATTTAAAAAAATCTTTCTAAAAAAAAAATAAATCCAAAGGGATAGCCATGTTAAGACTGTTGTAGTGATGGCTGACGGATTCAATCTCAGCAAATTCCAACATGAACTGACCTGATTGACACCTGCCGGATTAATATATGCTGATCGAAATGGAGCTATCTATTGAATTTTGCTCTTCTCTGAATGCTGCAATGCTGTTCTCGGCTCAAAAACATGGATGGGCATAGAAATGCGTATTTTGCGAGAAGCCGCGTTCCAAAATACATATGTAAATATGAATTCGGGGAGATTTTTAACATTAAAGAATCGCCCATTAATGAAGGAACAGGATGAAACGGAATAGACCTCTGAGTGAACTAAAGTGACTTGGACCAGAAAAAAAGCAACAGCATCAATTTGCCTTGTGGAGCACCTTAAAGACTAACGGCTGTATTGCGGTACCAGCTTTCATGGGGCAGAAAACCCGCTTCATCAAATGCATGATCCACTAGAAGATGTTGGGCTGCAGTCCTACACACCAGAACCTCTGTTGTCATAGGGGAGCGAATTTTATTTCGGAGAAGGTTTCAGGGCCCACATTCCAGTGGTAGGCGGAGCCAAAAGCAAAAGGGGGCAATCCCGAAATACCCAGCATATTTTAGCTTAAAGTTCTTACCAACTCTTCAACTCTTTCAGCCTTTTAGAATGGGGCGCAAAAGCTGGGGCACCACCAAACAATTTGTGGTGGAGGGAAGGGTGTGTCGCCATCGGGGAACCCCAAAGGGTCAAATTGGGAGCCCAAGGAGGGCTATGTTTGGCCACCAGGCCCGAGATTCTGCACCCTGCTCTACACACGTACATGAGAGTAAGATCAACTGTTCTCAATGGGGCTTACTTCTGAGTAGGCATATATGGGATTGTACTGTTAGTTTAGCATTGGCACCCTTCTTTTCTATTAAAAATAATACCTTAAGGAGCTTACCAGGAAAGCTAAAACACAACGTGGTAAAAGCAAACAAATCCACACAATAAAATAATAGCTTCATGAAAACGATAACAGCTAGATATGGAAAGGCAGAAGTAGCAAAACTCCTGGGGAAACTTCACTAAAAACAGCAGGTTGCTAATAAAAATCTCCCTTGAATAAATAAGGTATTAATTGTCATCTGTAAAAAATAAATTAAAAAAAAAACAGACAGAGAGGGAAGTCTGGCACCTTTCCACCAGGAGAAAGTTGCAGTATCATGGTACCACCTCCCAGGATGCTCTTTATTTCTGACCACAAATATTGATCAATTGATTGATGACATTTATATCCCACTTTTTTTCCTCCAAGGAACCCAAGGTGGCACACATAATCCTCCTCTCCTCCATTTTATCCTGGGTTGGGAGCAAAATGAACCAAACTATCAACATATCGTAGCTTAACGCTCTTCCTGCCAATAAGTAAGCCTTTAAAATAGCGGGGAAGAACACTGCACAAGAGATGAGAAGCCGCCAAACGATCAGTGCTCAGGAAAAGAGGTGTGGCCATGTGGGGAACCCTAGGAGGGCTGGATTTGGCCCCAGGACCTGAGCTGCTGCACCCCTGACATATATGATGGAACGTTCAATGCAGGTGTACACATGTACATTCCCCTTTGTACTGTTACTGATTTCTATGATCCTTCCATCCTTTTTCTTCTTCGGAGGACAAGTTCATGGGAACTGGATGTCATGCAGTATAATAAGGTACATTGAGAAGAGTGCATTTTTCTAGTTGCTCATAGAGTACTTTCAACTGGAAGTAACGCAAACTGGAATGGGTCCATTCCCCTGAAATCTTGCCCCAGAGTTCATAATCCTGACAATACACTTAAGAGCATAAGAAGTGCCATGCTGAATCAAACCAAGGGGCCATCTAGTCCAGCACCCTGTTCACATAGTGGCCAACCAGCTGTCGACCAGAGACCAACAAAGCAGGATATGATGCAACAGCACCCTCCCACCCATGTTCCCCAGCAACTGGTGCACACAGGCTTACTGCCTCGGATACTGGAGGTAGCACATAACCATCAGGGCTAGTAGCCATTGATAGCCTTCTCCTCCAGGAGTAGCCTTCTCCTGTGTGTGCAAACACACGAATGATGTACAGGAATGCTTCTGGGTCTTGGAAACTGTAACGTGAGAAATGGACCTGTAACATGAGAAATGACCCGCTATGGTTAGAATGTTCAGCGGAACCACAGGAAAATGACAATGACACCAACGAGATGGCTAGTCAATTTCAGAACCCAAAGATGATGGACGCAATAAATAAAAATGTGGCCTGATGTGTTTGCTATTCAAAACATCCCTCAAGCAATGTGCTGGTCAAGATAGAAAGTCTTACACCGTTCCCATGAAATGGTTTGTGGAGCTGTCTGCAGTGAGTCTTGGAACCCTTACGGCCTTTTCTATTGCCTTAGATTCTTTAGGGAGATCTTTCCATTCATAAAAACTTGCTGGAAAACAAAACACTGAGGAGCAATGGGGTGAAGAAGAAAAGGAAACTGAGAGTCCAACTAGACATTGATGTTAAATTCCTCTTTGCATCTAACATGAAGGGGTTTTGTTACGTTTTTAAGCAAATTGTATCAGCTGGGAAGGGCCTGATAATGAATGGAATGGAGCATTCCTCCCCTACTAGGTTCCTAAAAATGGAATTTGCATTGGGAGGAAATCCCCCATTGGCCCTAAGGTTCCTGGGCACTGTAGTGGCCAATCCGATGAACAGGCAGTGTCTTTGGGGAAGCACTAATACTTTTCTACCAAGCCAATCCTGCAGAGCATGTAGGAAGCCCATTGTCATCACCGAAAGCCAGTTTACCAGGGTGCCAGTGCATGCTGAAAAGCTCTGCACACCTGTACTGAGGGGAACCAGAAGTGCTGGTATAAAACATTGCGCTCCTGAAATTGGAGCTGCCTGAGGACCCGGCTAGACATGCAGGACCAGCAGAAGACATTTTGCTGCCTGAGTCAAACAGCAAGATGGCGCTCGCTCCCATTCCACCTAAAAATGCCAGCTGGACTGGCAGATGAAGGTGTTGAGCACTGTTGATAGGGCATCAACTTCCACTACACCTGAAGGTAAAAAGCTAACTTAGAGCAGGCCACACGCCACACAGGTCTCTTCTTGCAATGCTTTGCTGCTCCTTCTCACAATCTGCCACCTGAGTTGACTGCTTCAGTCTACATAATGGTAAGGCCAGCCCTGTATACATGACTAGAATCCAGTATTATGATCTTGTTTTGTTTTGGAATAGCAACGCAGCTGTGAAGGAAGGAGGCCTCAAATAGCAACAGGATTGTGGTACTGCAGAAGGGCCTTAGCTCAGGGATAGAGGATGTCCCGTGACGTGTCTCTTTAGGCCCTGTATCAGAGCTAAAACAAAATGTCAAAAGAAATTCAACTTTTAGAATTCTGATCCTTTTTAAATGTCACTTCTCAAAAGCCCCACTTGGAGGGATACTTCTTAAACCTAAAACATTGAAATTCTAAAATGAAATTTTAAGGCAATCATGTTAAATATCAAGTTGCGAAATGCAATACTTTTTACACATTGTTTTCCCCCCCCTAAAAACAGATACCCAAATCAAAGAGTGCTCATGATGGATTAGATTGAAAAGTTGTGGGGGGGGGGGAGGGGAGGAACCCACTACTAATTCAGAGAATAAACGTTATGAATTTTTGTAAACAACTCAGTTAAGGATTTGTGTCTCCAAATACTCATTTGGATGAGCTCTAGACAGAGTGAACACCAGCACTGGAAGATACCTGTCTCAAAGTATGTAGGGCTCATGGAAAACTCATGGGTTATCAGGCAAAACGTATCCCCTACAGGCATAGGCTTGGCTGACAATCACACACGATCACTCACTCACACGCACATACCCCGAAATTTCAACAGACCATAATACCTTGTGTTGAGATTATACACACTGAACCAGTGCATGACAATACACCGTATTACAGCCCATTTCCAGTAGCACGAAAGAGGAGGAAAAAGGAGGGCTGCGTTTATAATAATAATAGGTTACCATCTGAATATTTGATTTCCCCCCTTTTTTTCAACAGGGCAGAAAAACTCACCAATAATAGTCCAAAGGAGGAATGGAAGTTCCTTACTTGTAGAATGGTTCTATGACATGAAAGACAAACTCATGGTGTGCGCATAATTTCATACACGGCGGCAAACGACAAAGGGATAGGACCAAATTTCCACCCCTTTCTTTCCTTTGCCCATAAAACAGTCTCTAAAAGGTTGCACAATAGTCAAAGCCTAATATTGTCCACTGGCCTTCTTCTGTTGAAGAGGACTGGCATTGCTCGGCCTTCTATGCACACCAATGCAGAGGTCCATATATGCTTGTGTGCGCACACTCAGCTTTCATACGCATGGGGTTCGCCCATTCATCCCCATGGAAGAAACAGATCTGTATGCTCAAAAGGACGCACATACAAATCTGCTTCCTACCGTGAAATGAAGAAGAAACCATTGTGGACAAGGTCATAACAGTACCCCTGTCAGTCGGGGACAATGGATTTGCTACACACCCCAACTCCTCCAAATAATCTAGTATTTATCGTTGATAGTTTGGGGGGGGAAATACCTGCCAGGCCTGTCTCTCCTTCATCTTATTTGCCATCAAACCTGGAGGGTTTAAGAGAAAACATTAAGTCCGCACGAGCTGTTTTAGATGACAGCACAACAACATTTACATAACAGGATTTGGTAGACAGAGACAAATGCACAATGGCTTTTCTGTTGTCTTCCGCAAATGCAAACGTAATTTCTAAACTGTGGTGCCATCGGTCCATGGGTTAAGTCAGTTCCCAGCTCTTTGTTCAAGAGAGCATCCAATGAGCTGTACAAAGCTTATTCCTTCAAGAATAAAGCTGCATCTGGTTTTGGCCAGAAAAAGAAATATGTTCTGGGACTTGTGTTTTACATTTTAAACCCACCACAAAATAAACCAGTAAGGACCCCAACAGCTGCTGCTCCTTATTCTCTTCTCGTTGGCATTATTGACTGAAACTTCACAGTGCACCGAGTTTCATGGCCGGGTTTGCGGATGGCTCTTTATTTCACGAATTTCATTTTTATACCGAAATTTCGTAGGTTGTCCCACCCACGCCGGACACCTTCTTAACGTTTGAGTGTCTAGCAGGACTGACCGGGGGACCTTGGGGACTAGATGTGGAACCTAGACGGCACTCCACTCGGGAAATTCCTTTTGGCTGTCCGTTAACTTTACTGTGAGGTGTCTTCAACTGGATGTCCTCCCTGAAGTGGAAGAAAGACAATACGATTGGGAATTAGTTGACAGAACGCAACAGTAGCCAAAGCTCCTCATAAACACCCATGGAGTTGCTTATGTCCTGATACTGCAATGCACTTAAAGATGGCCTTAGGATCAACCTGTATATTACAATAATTGCAAATCCCCCGGGACCTACCAGTAAATCTCCATCTAACTTCTGCCTGCCCCTGCTGTAATCAACCACAGTCACAATAAAGCCATCCATACCTTGGAGTCCCCATAGGTTGTGCCTCCGTTATCTCCATGGTGCTAACGAATGTGACAGCTTTGGGGCCTCCGTACGAGGGCGACCTGGGCATCCCACCTGGGGATGATGGGACTTGGTGGCTGGGTGATTTGTAGGAGCCATTGCTCATCCTGCCCTGCAGTGCCTGATGGGCCTGAACATTGTTATTGGCTAGGTCAGCTTGGAGGGAAGGCGTGGAAGTCCTTGATGTTCTGGTCATGGCACTCGAGAGTGAAGAAACAGAGGCCTGCAGGACAGGGTTCCTTGTGCTGAAGCCGGTGGTGGTCATTAGATTGTCCCTTGAGCTGTATCTAATGGCCAGGCTACGGGGGTCTTCCGACAGCATGCTGACCTGCTGAAGGCTGTAAGAACTCGGGGTATCATACACACCCGAGTCTGCGAACACGGAGTCCGGGTGAGAGAGGAGGAGCTTCTCCCGCTCCTCCATTTCTTTCCTCTCCTGAATGGATGCCATAATCGTTTTCGACAGGTTGTCATAACGGACCGGTGAGGGGTCACGTGGGTGTGGGGCCGGGCCGCCCAGCACAGGGCTAAAGCTCTGCGGAGGGGGGCGGTGGAGCTCTCTGCCCCGGAGGTGGCACATTTTGGCAGACAAATATGGCGAGTGGTACCCAATGGAGCCGACGGCGGCATGAGCTATGGACCTCCTTCCTGAGGGGGACATAGGGTTGAGCAAGCTGTCGTATGACAAGCTCCCATTCCTGTTCGATAGAGCATTGGGGGAAAAGATGCTTTTGTAAGGTGTGGAGGCGGCCCCTTCCGACTTCATGGGATTGAGGGGCACTTTATCTATTCCTCTCCTGCTGGCAGACTTCAAGCTCAGAGACCTCGAGTTGACGGCAAAAGAATCTAGCTGCAGCGGAGAAGACTGGTAAGTCTTGTGAAGGGAACTCTTCCGGTAGTTGGGGATATCAAGGCTGGGTTCTGACTGGTAATCAAGGCTGCTATCATTCTCCTCCATCATGGACCCTTGCTTGTGTCCTTCCTGTATGGAGATCTGAAAGAAAGGGAAATAAAGAGAGTTCAATTCAAGGGCAGTTCAATTTGGGGGATTCCTCCCCATCTCAAGATATGAGGTTCTCCCCTTGCCTGTGAACATAGGAACATAGGGAGGTCCGTATACTGAGTCAGACCATCTAGCCCAGTAAATGTTGACATTGGTGTTGGAGGAGAGACCTGTTTACCTTGCAGCCTTTTCTACATCAGCCTGCTGCCTTCACGTGCAGGGTAGGATACTGTTATGTCATCAGTGTTGATGACTGATTCACAGTCCCTCCTGTACACGGAACAGGAGGGAGCATCATGTCTTGGGCTGGCCTTGGTTACAGCAAACAGAACCTGCATGTTCAGAGGTAGTTCACCATGAAATAACCGTTCCTAGCAAACTGTCTCTGAGCATGGAGGTTCCGTTTCCCTGCTCCTTCCTAATATTCTGCTCCATTTATTCCAGTTCCAAACTGCAGGTTCAGAGCCAGCTGATGCACGGGTGAAGCTTTAACGCAGAGAAGCGGCAAGCCATTTGTCAGGTAATAAGGTGAAGCTCTCGGGATAATAAGCTTTTCGGCCAACTCAGTGCTGTAATCTTGTGTGGCGAGGCTCCCTTTCAAAAGCTCTTTCTCTATCAGCCAGGAGACAAGTCTCCCGAGAAAGATTTATCAGCCATTACACCAAGTTTCTGAAAGCGGAGTTCTTGATTGGTATCCCTGCCTTAGTTTTCAAAGTAAAATGGATAGTGGTTACAGGGAAGTTTCACTTTAAATGAGAAGAATCTGCAGCTTATAGAGAGTAAAAAATAAAAAGGCTAAACTGATGCACACAATATAAGGTCAAGCCTGAGCCAATAGCAATTGGGAAGGGTAGGAAAGAACAGTCCAGCTTGTCTGCTAGAAAAGCACTCTGAAATGTGTCCTGTTCTGTGGTCCCTTGAGGCTCACAGAGGAAGCTGGTAGTACAATCAAGGCAGGAAGAAAGTACAACCTTGGATAGCTCCAAGTTGGTCCTACTGGCTGGAACCATCTCCTACTAGGACAATAGGAGAATGTTGTCTCAGCAGGTAGCTAAAGCCAACTGGAGCCTTATATAGGATGACAAGACTTGTACTATGGTCAGCTCTGCCCCTCCTGGAGGAGTTGACTGGATTATTAAAGGGCGCTTGCTTGATTTTGTAGCGTAACACATCTGTGAGGCTGAAGAGATGGCAGTTCTGCCAGGGACGCATCCTCTAAGCCAGAAGAGAACAGCAAGGCTGTGTCCTCTATTCAGGAGGGTCCTGAATAAGGCACTGACTGCTCTTGTCCTCATCAGAAACCTCTGCCGCACACTGGAGGGCCTGAGAATTGGGGGACACCTTTCTAAACTAGTCCTACACAATCCTAGGCAGTACCCCTGTATTCAATGGGGCTGACTCCCGGGCAAGTGTCCGTAGGATTGCAGTATTAATAGGCTTACCTGTTCAGATGCTCCATGGTAGTGTACTTTTGGATTGTTGCTGAAAGCTGGACGATACTTGTACATCGCAGGCGTGGGAGGGCTGATCAGTTTGGGTGAAAGGCTGCTCTCTGTGTGTGTGTGGGAGGAAACAAAGAAAATAAAAGAAGTCAAACTTGTTACTTCTCTCTTTTCACTGTCATGGGTGAACATCAACTGGTCCATGTTGCATGCATATAGAACAAAATGAGGGTATGTGTGCACAAGAATGGATAATTTACTTTGAACAGACGTAGCGGCCTTGTGCCAAATCAGGCCACTGCCCACTCTGGCTGACTGGATATAGTGGTTCCTACAACTCAACTGATGTTCATGTTCCATTGGACGTTTTTAGATGCCAAAGAAGAGGCTGTTGTCAGGAGCTGTCCCTTTTTGGTATGCAACTCCTTTGCTAAAGGAACTGGGTCAGGTTTAAGGTTTTGGCACTAATGTACAAAGCAATCTGGGACCAGGATACCTGAGAGAGTGCCTTCTCCCTGACCAACCTGTCCGGTCACTGTGGTCATTAGAAGACATGCTCCTGATGATCCCCCATGAACCTATGGCTCAACTGGAGTCCACCCATAGAAGGGCCTTCAGGATGGTGGCCCCGTTTCTTTGAAACTCCCTGGAGGTGAGGCAGACGCCAACAAAGTGTCACTTTTGGCGCCTCCTGAAAACAGCTCGATTCCAGGAAGCATTACTGAACTGACCAGCCACAGTTTCTATCTGCATTCTCTTTTTTAAAAGAATAATTTTAATATGGTGTTTCTATTCTTTTTTCTCCTTTTACTTTTTTTCTAACCTCTGATGCTTACAGCTCCGGAATCTGTTTCAGATGTGGAGCGGTATGCAAATGTTGCAAATAAATAAATACATTTCCCCAGGTTTCAAAAGTAAAGCACGGATCGGGCATTCTACCTTCACTGCTCCCCAGCTCACTGTATTTGCTGGAATCGCCTTTTGGGGGTAGAGGAGGTTGGATATCCATGGTTTTCTCTTCCAGCCCTTCCAGGCTAATTTTAGACTGCAAAACACACACGAAGCAAATTAATGAAGGCCCATTTCAACCCTTAACATTCCATAAGATCTTCATGGGCATCTGTAGAACAGGGGTGCAAAACCATAGGACTGGGATCCCAACCCAACCCTCTGGGGTTCCCCAGAGGACCTAACACTCTTCCCCCCACCACCACTGACCATTGTGTGGTTGTCTTGCTTTTGTGCAGTATTTTCCCCATTTGAAAAGAAAGTAATGCATCTTCTAAGGCTTAGTTAATGGCAGTAGGAACCTCAAGCTACCATACGCTCATGTATTTGGTATTTTCATCCTATCCCTTTTGTCCACCACTAGAATACGCTCCCTGAATGCTTCTCCAAAATGGAATTCAGCCCATAGGCTCAAAGACGTTCTGCCCCCTTGACATACAGGATAACGGGGCACAGAAGTCAGGAAAACTTTATCAGCATCAGTTCTCAGCTCAATGTTATGCATACACATAATAACATGTTTTGGAATTATTCCTCAAACGTAGGGATGTCTGTCACTGTGGAATCTGGGTCTCTTTTGACTCAATGGAGTCCCCCAGGATATACAATCCAATTTACATTTGTGAGTCGAGCTGCAGGCTTTCCCTTGAATGCCAGGAACTATTCTTTTTTTTTGCAGGTTCTGCAATTTCTGCAAATTCCTGAGCAATTTCTGCAAATCCAGATATAATTTGTGCAAGTCACAGCGATTTGCATAAATTTGGCTGTAATTGCTCCGACATTTGCATAAATTTGGCTGTAGTTGCTCCAAAATTTGCACAAATTCATCAGTAATTGCTCCGAAATTTGCAGAAATTGAATAACCTGCAAAAAACATGCAAAAAATGCCCAGAAAACCCACAGACTGTCCCGACTCATTGCAGTGGGGCACTGCAGTGGAAAATGGAACAAATTCCAGGGGGCCAAACCAAGGAAAGATCCCCAAACTCCACCCCACAAATAAAGTTCTCCAACATCCCTACTCAAAACGTATGGGTACATCTGAAAACATTAAGTCACACATGCACAACATATTCAAAGACATTCTCTTGAGCTAATGCCTGGATCTGTACTAGATCAGGTTGATGGGATCACTGCACACAGAAACCATATCCCTGATCACATCTTCAAGTGTCTGCTACTAGCCTGGAGGGACAGCAACATGCTTTGTATACAAACATAAGGAAAGGAAGAAATGGTTTCTTTAGGCCACAAATGCAAAGCCAGATCCCTTCTACTTCAAATAATTAACATGAAATTGTTACGTTCCTATGATTCTGTACTGAATCAGCAGGGTTTGTTCGAATTGTAAGGAAGCATTAGAAGGACCAGGGAAAAACCACTCTTACCCTGGCTTCCCTAATATGGCATCCTCGAGATGTGTTGAAAAACTATCCTCATCATCCCCAGCTAGCACGGCCATTCGTTGGAGATGATAGGAGTTGTAATTCAACACATCTGGAGAGTACCAGGTTGGGGAAGGTTGCTTTACCCATTCTGATTGGGAATGTAGTAAACTATATTGCTGAAATGGAAAAAGCTTGGAGTGACCAGGAGTGGATCACTGCATGGAAGGACTATGAGCTCTATACTCAAAACAAATTCCTGGGCTCTTTAATACTAAGAGTATAACATTTGCCCCAGTCTCTGGTTGTGTGAATCTTGAAGATCTTGAACTAAGTAGATCCCGCAAGCCTGAAGTTTGCCCAGTCCTGGGTCCAGGTTTTGCAGGGTCCTTAGGAAAAACACCTTCCATAGCCCTCCTCCCTCAGGGATTCTACCTTCTCACTTCTAATGCCACCAGCTGCTGTTGCTCCTCCTCTTTCTCATCACGGCTCCCACCTGCTTGCTTGACAGGCAGAGAGCCAATGAGAAAGTAGGTAGTGTCATCTAATGCTCCTCCTCTCTCCCGCCATCATCTGGGTCACCACAAGATGCAGGTAAACAAGCAGGTTGCGATGGTGAAGAAGAGGAACAATTCCAGGCAGGGTCAGCCCAATACATTTTCCTCCTTGGGGTAAAATGCAAGATGATGCCCTCTCCCATTCCATGTACATAAACTGACTAGTCTGGCAGCTGAATCTTTCTACAATGCTGGCGATGGGGCAGCATCTTTCACTGCACCTGAAGGCAACAGGCTAGCTTAGAGGGCACACATCAGGCTGCAAGGCACACCCAAGTCTATTCTCCAGCACCTTGCTGTTGCCTTCCAGCACCTGCCACCTGAAGTGATTGACTCACTTTGCCTAATGGTAGAGCCGGCCCTTAATCCAAGGGGCTCTTGTCAGTGGATCGCTGGTGGAGTGTGGGCCCTCAGCAGGTGCCCAGCCATGCCCACCCTTGACGACGCCCCTGAGTCTGCCCACCCCTGTCTTAAAAGGTCGATGTTAAGGAATGCTTCACCTTGCTCCGATTGAGATTGGCTTGGATGCCATTGTCACTTATCTTCACCGTGATCTGTCGCTCGGTTAAATCTGGTCTCAGGAAAGGTGGTTTCACGCTTACTGGCTGTTTCTTCTTTGGCTCAACAATGTACCTGAGAGATCATGTAAGGCATACAGCTTAAGAAAAACATCCCGTGCAAGGTCTGTTGCTCAAAGAAATGTTTGCAAATGGCTTGAAAATGCCAGTTCGATTGTCTGTTACGTCGAGATTTTTAATGAGAAAAAAATAGAGAAGCCATAGCTCGGTCAGGAAGTTCTCGTGTGCAAGCCCCTTAGGAATAAACCGGAGCTCATTCAATGGAGCTTCATGATGGAGAGAATAGACAATGCAGGGCTGGAGAAATGCACAAGCTTTGGAAACCCACAGAGCTCTTTTATAACAGAAAGGACATTACTCTCCATGACCTTTGCAAAGGGGATTAATAAATAGCTGCCTTATGTTGCCAAGATAACGCATAAAGCGGTCAGGGTTTCTGGGACAGCATTTGAATCCAGGTTGTCCATGTCCAAAGCAGAATTTTGCATGCACTAAACAAAGAACACACTGTGGATCCTGCTTTGTTTAATAACTAGCATGTTATGTTTCTCACCCCCTAGCTTACCTGGGTGCCAGAGGACTGCAGAGAACATGCTCCACATTACTGCAGCATCCTCGAGTGAATGGATTTACTCCTCCACGGAACTTACCCGTCACCTGTAATTATAATATTCAAGACATTTTGAAAAAGGAAAGAGAAGCACCCACACACCCTAGGAAATCTAAACGATATTGGTCTCCTGTGTTCCATATCATAAGAGCCATGCTTGATCAGCCCAAAGGGCCACCTACCCCAGTCAAGCAACCTTTTCGAAATAACGGCCAATCACATGCTTCCAGGAAGTACCAGGGCTGGCCCTACCATTAGACAAAGTGAGGCAGTTGCTTCAGGCAACAAATGCCGGTAAGCAGCTGGAGTTGGAGGAGAGAATTGTATGCCTCTCCTGCAAGCCTTAAGCTGCTGGCTGCAGGTGTGTTTAGTGTGCTGCCCCACTGTCAGTGTTGAAGAAAATTTCAACTGCCAATTCAGTCGGCTTTTGTACATGGAATGGGAGCGGGTGCCATTTTGTTCTTCTCCTTAGGCAGCAAAATGTCTTTGGGTGGCCCGAGAAGTCCTCACCCAAAACATTTGGAGATTGCCCACCCCTGTTTAAATGTATTTATTATTTTGTGTGTTTTTAATATTTTATTGTAAGCTGCCCCACTCATGCATAATTCTGGTAATAATAATAATAATAATAATAATAATAATAATAATAATAATACCATCTTACCTGTTCATTTGTTGTGCGTCCTCGTGCCACTAAAACAATATGGAAACCTGTGAGACCAATGACTGGGATAAAGAACAATCCAGCAATGCACATGACGGCCATGCTGTACGCCAACATTAAGGAAGTTCTAGCACTTAAGGATAAAAATGACCGAAAGAAGAGGGGAAAGCACATCATTATCACCCTCTGAAAGATCATCTTCCTCCATGTGTTGTTTGGAAGAAGTCCTGATGAAGCTCCTTGGGCTCTTTAGAGGAAAGTTGGGAGAGAAATGTATCAAGGGAAATGAAATTTGGATAGGAAACATGCACAGGGCCCCGATCCAGGGACCTTTCCTAGACTGGGGGCCCATGGCTGTCTTTCCTTCGGGAAAAAAGTGGCCCGTTGAAGCACATTTTTAAAGAAGCATGAACAACGTAAGGTGTTCTTTGACCTCCAAAGAAGCGTGTGCACACAAAAATGTTAATCAAAAATTACACAATAAGCTATAAGTCAGAAACGGATAAAAGAAGTCAAACAAAAGCGTGAGCATGCATTTAAAGAAGCATGCGTTTCCCAGGGAGATCCACTTGGCTTCTTCATTGCATACGCTGAGATGCTAGATTAAAAATGTCCTTTTGTTTATTTATTTATTGCGTTTCTATACTGCCCAATCGTCGTAGCTCTCTGGGTGGTTCACAACCATAAAATATAACTTCGCAAAACATAATATAAACTTTTAAAACTGCAGTATAAAACACCCAATAAAAATAAAACCCCAACTAAAACCCAGCCGCAGTGTAAAGGTTTAAAATGCAGCAACACATTACAAACAAAACAAACCGGAGCATAAACTGAAACTCTTCTAACAGGTGTTTCATTTCTAATCTGGTGTTCTAATTATTACGCTGGCCCTTTAATATTTTATTTTTTTTAATGTTCTAATCATTTCATATTTTAATTGTTGCATTTATTGTTTTGTTTGTTATTTTGTTGTTTTTTGCGGGGGGGGGGTTTCTTAATGATTGTAAGCAGCCCTGAGGGGCATCTGCCAGTTGGGCGGGATATACATTTACCAAATAAATAAATAAATAAATAAATAAACAAATAAACAAACTCAATACTAGTTGTAGTCCAAAACATCTTGAAAAAGGCTGGTATAGGGTATAATGCTACAGCATAAATACAGTTGGGAAGATCTTCCGCCTGTTTTTACCAGTCCCAATGCGCTCAGCTCCTTCCAGATGGCTCTGAGCATCTCAAACCATGAAGCAAGGATACGTGATGGTGGTGTGCGCTGCCCCCAGCTTTTCCGCATGGTTTAATATATAGATAAGCCCAAAGGTGAAAACTCCAACCATGTGGGCACTTAAGGACAGCAAGAAAAGGAAAAAATATCGGTAGTTCCGCCGTCCTATGCAGTTATTAACCCAAGGGCAGTGGTGGTCAAAATCCTTGTAAAGAAGAAGAGACAGGGCATAACATCTAGCTACAGACAGAAGCAACGTTGTCGGTGATATTATTCACAATTTCTACCCTGCCTTGTCCAATATCAACAATAGTAACAACAACAAAAACACAGATTCCATCTGGAGTAGGCGCCATTTTGAGAATCCCAGCTCTGATTGTCATTTTTGAAGCAAGGTTCTAGCAAACTTGGTTTAGGACAGGGATGAGGGACCTGTACCCCATCCATAAACCCATGGCTCTGCTCACAAATGCAAGTCGAGAGCCCTGTGAAAATCTGACAAGTCCCCAAAGGGGCAGATTTCCTGGCGACGGACATCCCCAGGTATAAATCAAATAAATAAACGAACCCCGATCTCACTTCTCAGACAAGAAGTTCTGCTCAGCTAATCTTCCTTGCAACTATTCTTGTGATTACAGCCAGTGGGTTTTACATTTTACTCTGGCTGACTTTGACACTGAATGAGCTTGTATCTATTGTTACTGATTAGATCCCCATCTCCTTCTTAATTGCACAGCTGACTACATTTAAAAACGGTTTAAAATTTTTAATCATTCTGCCGAGGGACCAAAAATTGCCTCACAGTAGAAGTGACCCTTTCGAAGTTGGATATGGAGTACAGCAATAAATACCATGCCTGACAATAAAATACCAGAATTACAGTTCTCTGGGTTCACAAACAATATACTCTTGCCTTTTGGGGGAATAATTGCTTAAACACTCTGGGGGCAATACTAAGACATCCGAATTTATCAGCGTGTGTCAGGGGTCCATAAACGAGGGCCACTGGTGTATTGTGTATCAAAACTGCCACACCGGGATACCTAGATCCTTCGTGGCTATAAACTGTGCATTGTACACACATTAGGAAGAGATTTTACCTCAGAAGTGGGGAACCTCTTTCAACCCAAGGGCTGGATTCAATTTCAGAGAAGCCCTCAGGGGCTGGATTCCAGTGATTCATGAGGCCAAAGACAAAGGCAGCCTGGAAGTGGGCCGTGTTGCATTTTGTTGTTTCTGGGAATGTCGGCCACAGCCAGCCTTAGGATCTCTATTGCCTACAGTGTGGTTTCCTGTGATTTCTTTGTTTGCCTCCTCCCTTTCCTTCCCCCCTCTCTGTCTGACTTCCTCCATTGCTGGGAGTATTTGTATTTGATCTCTCGCACCTGCCTGTGCAATGGAACACAAATGGACTCAATAAACTCCTTAAAAAAACCAACCAACCTATGCTGTACCTGCATCTTATATGCAAGAATATTGTGAGTAAACTGTTTTACCTTTTTCTTCACTAAAGAAGAGTGTGCTCTCCCTTTATTCCAAGATAGCCTTGTGTGCATGTGGGACCGGAAAACAGTCATTCTGTTTTTCCCTTTTTGCTTTTCTCTGCTAGCTGCCTTTCTAATAGGAGGCATCATTACTAAATGATCCCATCAATTTCAACCGTGCAGAATGGGGAAAAACTGCACAAAACTGGGAAACCATCAAATGATTGGCAGTTGGGGGGGGAAGACATCGGGCAACGGAACCCTGGGTCGCTGGAGAGGTACCCCAGGATGATCGGGTTGGCGGTGACGGCGGTGAAGACTGCACTTGCTAGCTCCTCTCTGCGCTTCCATGCATTCATCAAAACTACCACACAGAGCCTACACTTGTACAATCTGTGTACATGCAGTCATTCAAAGGTGTGAACAGTGGAGGCAGGTGGTTCAGATGTCAGTGGGGAGGTGAAGCCACTCCGGGCTTCAGTCAGAAGGCTCAAGGAACGATAGAAGGTGCCTGGTTCTGATTCACCGCCCTACTGAATCCCAGAGTGGATTCACTGCCCCAGGGACATCGGTGCCGCCAGCCTCCCCTAGATGTGAACGTGGCCTACGTGTCTGCAAACGGGCTACATGTAATTGGGAACCCTGTAGAAAAGAAACAGCCCTATGGGGCCTATGGGGCTGGTGCGGGTACATTTGTGCGTACGTTCTTACCTCCACGCAGTTGTCACAGACGCTGCAGTGGGAGCAGCGTGGTGGTCGGTAGAAGTGGCAGGTCGCGCACCACTTCATCCGTACTTGGATTCCTTTGATCTCCACGTTCTTGTAAAGCGGAGCTCGGAAATCGTCGTCTTTATCCTCGTCTTCGTCTGCTGCTCGGGGGTTCACCAAAACAAACAAACAAACAAACAAACAAACAAACAAACGTAGATAAAATAGAGACACAAAATGATTGGCACGTCTTCCAAATTAGTGGCCTGTGATAATCCTTTTTTCCCCCGTATTGTCTGGGAGCCTCTCACAGTTGAACACCCCCAACTCTTCTCAATCATCCCAAAATGCAGAATGCGGAATCATGGGCTCAAGTGACAGGAAGCCAGATTCCGGATGGATATCAGGAAAAACGTCTTGACTGTTAGAGCAGTACGATAATGGAAACAATGGCCTAGGGAGGTGGTGGACTCCACCACACTGGAGGCATTCAAGAGGCAGCTGGACAACCATCTGTCTGGGATGCATTAAGATGGATTCCTGCATTGAGCAGGGGGTTGGACTCGATGGCATTATAGGCTCCTTCCAACTCTACTATTCTATGATTCTATGATTCCCCATGCTGGCTGGGGAATTCTGGGAGTCGTAGGACATTTTTCCCGTCTAAACATGCAGAGGATTAGTGGCCATCGCTTGGTTTACCACTTTATCCACTGTTTGTGAGAAATTAGCCTGGATTCACTAGGGTATCCCAAGAAAGATCAGGTGCTGAATCAAGTAGAAAACCGGGAAAACAAAAACCAGAAGGGATTGTACTTACAGTTTCTGAGGAGAATAAAGTGAGCCTCCAGCTCAATGACTAAAAGGACAACCCGTCTAAAGAAAGAGGCTAAGCTAGCCAGACAAGAATCCACATAGAGTGTTTACCCACACACCTGTGCATCAAATGTGATGAAAGCCAGCATGTCACACTTGTTCAAGTCGCACACGCACACCCACAGCTGCCCACAATGAGAATTCATTGCAAAATGAACAACTAAATATCCTAAATGATACTGAACTTGTTTTCAGAACACTGGTCCTTATGGAGCCAAAACGGCCCTCCTCCCAATATGGAGGTCTCAGCAGGCTTGACGGGAACTGCAAGGTTTGCAGAAGTATAACGGATATTTAGGGGGTGAAGCCTAATGAAGGTTAATCATGTTTGATCATGGGGTAGATTTTTGTGTTGAAGTGGGGATAAAAGCTGGTTGCAGGTGACCATATGGAAAGGAGGACAGGGCTCCTGTCTCTTTAACAGACAAAGCTGTGTCTGGTCAAGAGGCCAGGGCTTCTGCAGCTTTCATTGGTGTTATGAAGAGGGAATTTCACCAGGTGCTGCATGCATAACAATGACACCTGCTGAAATTCCCTTTTCTCTACAACTGTTAAAGATACAGGAGCCCCGTCCTCCTTTTCATAGGGTCACCTTATAAATCTTTCCTTCTCACATCCACACCCCCTATTGCCACCTCTTCGGCCCAAATTTACCTCGTGGAAAAACACCCGGGTCCATGAATGTTGCCATGCTGAAGTTTGCGAGTACAAACAGGAACACGATCCCATTGTAAACAGGGATGGCTGGAGAGACAGCTCTTGTTAACCAGGGGCACCTTGAAGGGACACAAGAGACAAGGCAGAACATTATTTTTCAGCAGGATGGGAGCATCTCGATCATACTGAGAAAAAGAGGGCTCCCGTCAAGGAGGAGCACACCTTAAAAACCAACATTCATATAACTAGGATTCTGCGAACATATAATGTTCAAATTCGTCGAGGTTACCGAATTCCTCCTTGAAGCTTGATTTGCCTTTTTCACATTCCCAAAGGGGGTCTTTTTTTTTCAATTGAGGAAAACATATATTTTTAAAAATCTGAACCCAAAATGTTCACTTTCCCCCCATTCAGCACGAAAAATTCATATTTTCGAACAAGCTCATAAGTTTGGAAACATGTGGATATTTTCTCTGAAATACATGATCCTTTTGACACAATATGGTCCCCGTTTATCAATTATGTTCATGGAACTGCTGGTATATCCAGTTCTTTGTTAACCTTATTCTAGGCTACTGTAATTACTGAATTTTGATTGAAATTGGAACTGGTAATGTTTTTATATAATGTAGATTATCTTATGGCTCCGCCTGAAATATTCTTGTAATTATACATTTTCATTCTGAAGAAACCACCACTACATTTGCTGGAATGTTGTCAATGAAACTTTATCTTATTTTGCCATTCCTTGGGCTTTTTAATCTTGTGTTTTTCATCCTGTTTAGACTTGTACTTTTAAAGAAAACGCACAATTATTCTGAAATTCTGTGCAATGTATAATTTTTATGAAATGAAATTTTATGCAAAAAATAAATAAAAAAAAACATGTTTGGGGTTGCGAATGGGACTTGTTTGGATGTTTTGGTGAACAGAAATGAAATTCTTGTATATCCATAGATACAATATTCTCCAAAGGCAAAAAAGCAGCATTTGCAACTCTTAGAGCTAAAGGTGTTCTGACAGGGTATGGCTCTAGCAATCTTATCTTGCTCCAAAGAGAATTGAACTGCCATAACACCAAGCGTTTTCAGGATACACAGCACTTTCATTTGCTACTTGGAAACAGAGCCTCGGATTATTTCTCTTTCCAGTGTGTCTGCTTATATGTTTATTATTTAAAACCTTCTAGCTTAAAAGGCACAATAAAGAACAGAGAGCAATGTTTTTTGGTTCAACTTAAGCACTTAGAAGTGTTTTGGGGGGGGGGGCAAGAGGCAACAGAAGGAGAAACAGGTCTCCTGCCCTCTGAAGCAACCCAGGTGACAAACTCCAAGCTCGATATGTGGTATCTAATGAACCCCTATATTTTTGCACCCTTCAAATAGATGATTCCACTGGTTGCACCACCTGAATTTAAAGAGCAAAGACTTCCTTAGAACCTCTTGCTTTAAAATCTCTTGCTTGTTTACTTGGGCACTCAGCTCTGCCTACAAGGAATTTAATAACAATTGCCTTGTTGTCATTAATGCTAAATGGTTTATCCAGCCAAGCTGTATTTGACATTTGTGAATGGGTTTACCTGAATGGGAGCCAAGCAGTTTACAATGCCTTGACAGTATGGTGTAGTGGTTAGAGTTGGACTAGGACTGGTGAGACCCTAGTTCAAATCCCCACTCAGCCATCAACCTTACCAAGTGATCTTGGGCTAGTCTAAGGAAGTCACTGATGAGTTGTCAAAGAAGAGGAAATGCATGACCCCAAAAAAGAGGTCAAAAGAGAAACTGTGTTGCATCAGATTTACATATGCTAATTCATATGCAGAGATGCAAATTCAATAATAATAATTATTATTTTAATAGTCTCACCATGGTGTGGAAGACCATGACAAAGTAACCTATGGGCCTGCTTGTTCAATCTGCTGTGCAGCTACTAAAGGTCTTTAAACTGGAATTGGGCAGGACAGCCCTTCAATTAGAGAACACCTTCAAATAGAGAACTGTCCTCTGTAAAAGAAGACAGATGGCCATCTGTCTCCTGTTCCTTCCTAGAGGCTCTGTCTTGACTGAGCACCCGTCCATTTTATCTGTGAATAGGCTTAATTCAGATGTCATGGATATCATGTGATGCCAACTGAACATAGCAGAGTTCATAGTTGGCTGACATTGTCCAGATCAGCAGAAAATACAACCAGAATGAAAAGCCCTGGTTTGAAGTTCGTTTGCAAACCATTTTGCATCGCGTCCAGACTGGCAAACCATGGTTACGGCCTTTGTACCATAGAGAAGTGAATGCGACCAGATGAAACAGAAAGTTGAGAAGCTAGTTCTAATCATGTTTTGCCTTTATGCTTGGAAACTCAATCCATAGTTTGGGTTCTAAACTATGGTTAGCATAAACCATATTGGGCCTGTTCTGACAACACACTAAGCCATGGTTAGGCCACTAATCCTTTTCCAGCAAATGGTTAGTGAGCATGTTTAAACCATGGTTATGTAACCACCATGGTTAGGAATGGTTCACATGACATGCTAAGGCATGGTTTACATGATGTGCTAAGCCATCATGTTTAGCTCAAAATGCTTAACCACCATGGCTTAGCGTGTCATCTGAACAGGAACATCTTCACCGAGCCAAAACCTCACCCAGCACTTCTGGGTAAAGATTATGTTTCTCTCCATACTCCCCCACCTTATATAATTTGACAGCAGGATCTAGCAAGGGACCAAAATACGAACATATTTAAGTTTAAGGGTGCAATCCTATTGCGATGATCATAGGCCTCCGAACCCGGAGGGTTATGTTCATCTAATGCGGTGTGGGGGACCTGCAGAGGCAATCTTTGCCTTCTACTCTTTCTACTCTGCATTTTTGCCAGATAGGCTTTTGTTTGGCCATCTAGCTGGGGCAATTCAGAGGGGGAGGGAAAGAAGCTGGAGAAGCCCCAGAATAGCTCTTATCCTGGCCTCTCCAGTACCCTCCCCCCACTTACTGAAACGCCCCCTTCTCCCCCTCTCCGGGATTGTGTTCCCGACCTCAGAGAGGCAGCTGACATGGTTATTTCCACCTCAGCTGACATGGTTGCCTCTGATTCTCAGCTCTGAGGTCAGCACACTGTCTCTGACCTCGGAGCTGGGAATCTGATATATCCTGTGGCCCCTCAGGCTGTCAAAAGGCTGTAGGATTGCTGCCTAAAGCTCTTACTGCCAGGAAGTAAAGCCTCAGGAGAAGCATTTCCACTTTTTAGAATGGGAAGAAAATGCAAAAAAGCCAGGGAAACCATCAAACCTTCGGGAGTTGGGAGAAAGGGTGTATGGCTATCTGAGGAACTCTGGAGGGCTGGATCAAGACACCAAGCAAGCCGGATTTGGCCCTGGGGCCTAAGGTCCTGCAACCCTGCCATAATGGAAGGAAACAACTCTGTTCATTTATTGGAGTTGCATATTTGAATGAGTTCATCAAAGTTTAAATAGAGGACACAGTGAATCACCATAAGCGTCAGCCAAAGTTTCTGGTCTCCATCCAATCACTGTTCCTTGGATAATTTGTTTTCGGGAATTTTTTTGACAGGTTATCAAGTATGCTGTGAAAAATTAGAAAGTGCAAACGATTTGAGAGAAGCTGTTGTATATGAAATTTCCAGGTTAAACTCACAACTAAGATAAGAATACACACAAAATACCTATCTGATGTGTGTGGATGTGGGGGAGGGGTATCTAACGAGACACATCTGCACAAACCCATGCATAGACTTCTATAAAGATTTGCTGCATCATTTAGAGAATAGAATTTTCTTCACTTTTCCCACATCCCCCGTCTCTTTCTTTTCCACCGTCATGTTTGGGGTTTTTTTTTGCAACTGTAATAAACGTTATATTTATTATGTTTTTAAAGCATAAATTTCCTCTATCGACTGCACAAAATAAACACATGTTTCCTGTAGAATAGCATCTTAAAATTGCAGAGGGGAGTAAAATCACCCTTGCTTATATTTTTTAAAGGGTGAAGACTAGATCACATTAAATCAACATTAAATAAGAATTATTTCTGCTTTACCTTTGTATCAGTTGATAGGACTGGTTGGTTAGGGTTTAATCTATCTACCTACCGTACCTACCCATCTACCTACCTACCATTATTTCTAGGCTGCCTTTAAAGGTGCAACTCTCTTTAACTCTGTTAAAGGTCTGTTTAACCCCTCTGTTAGGTCTGTGGTATGGTTTATCATGCTGCTATTAATGCTTTATGGCAGCATAATGAGAGACCAGAGGTTGCACTCCTATCAGCACTTACCTGAGAGTCTGTCCTACTGAATTCAATGGGACTTATTTCTGAATAGACATGTACTGGATTGCACTGTGAGGATCCTAGGTTCCCTGGCAATTCCAGGTACTAGGTGATGTGGGGGTGGGGAAACATTTGCCTGACATCCTTGGGAGATACTGCCAAACATTATTGAGTAGGGTGACCATATGAAAAGAAGGACAGGGCTCCTGTCTCTTTAACAGTTGTAGAGAAAAGGGAATTTCAGCAGGTGTCATTGGCATGCCTGCAGCACCTGGTGAAATTCCCTCTTCATCACAACAGTTAAAGCTGCAGGAGCCCTGCCCTCTTTTGTATCTGGTCACTCTATCATGGCCTACAACTTCCATCAGCCCTAAGCATAGGCAATGGTGAGGAATGATGGGAGGTGCAGGCCAAAACATATGGCTGGTCAAAAGTACCTTTTAAGCAGTTTTTCTCCAGTCTGGCTCCAATACCGGTAGTGAGAAATCTGCTTAAAGCTGCAGAGTGCAATGGATTAAGATGGGAGGGGGGTCATTCCCCTCCCCTGCACACAATGTAGACTTCTCCATCCCTGTTTTAAGGGCTTTTCTACACAAAGCTGTTAATTTGTGCCATCTACTTTTGGTTTCATCACAGACCTGAGCACTACAAAGAGAATTTCCTTTCCTGCTTTTCTGTTACATAACCTCTAGGTGGCACTGTGGTATAGCATAATAACATGAATACATTAGTGGAAAAGACATTTTCTTTCCCTATCACAAATAATGCTGTATTTTCTCTGCTCTAAAAAAAACCCACACAGAAAGTGCTCTTTAAAAAGAGAAGCAAAATTGGATGGTCACGATGTCATCTAAAGAACCCGTATACAATCATGAGTAAGGAACGAGGAGCACACGAGAAATGCCTTGTGTAGAAAAGCTCCAAATGTGAAAAGGGCAAACATGCAGTTAACATATTCAGATCTGCACCCCTAGTTTGAGACAAAGTTTGTTTGTATGAATCTGCTTGGCCAGCTGTTACGTATCTTGATGGACAAAGGATTCCCTTGAAATATTTTGGTGTACATGATGGTGTGTGAGTCACTCTAGATCAGCCTTCCGTAACCTGTTGTCTTCCAGATGTGTTAGATGATATCATGGTGGATGGGGTGGTGAGATCTGAAATCCCAAACATCTGTAGGATACAAGGTTAGGGAAGGCTGTCTTAGATAATGCAACAACACAAACTAGATGAGGTGATTTCCCCCCACCGTTAATATAGGAGTGTGTCATCTTTTTTTATAATTAATGTTATTACCAATTACAGAAAAAGTACAAAGAGAAAAAAAAAGCCACCAAGAGCAGAAAACACAATATAAAACACATGCATTTAAGTAAACAACAAACCACTAGTCTATAATATAGCCAGTATTTGTTCCTGACATTATCACGAGTAAGCGTATTGTTCCAAAAACGGATGAACAATTCTTGATCACAAACAAAGACGTGCATTGGCCTGAAATTGACTGGGCAAGCATGGCTTAGAGCAGCGAAATTTTACGCCAGATCACAACAAGCCAAACTTTCTGCAGCCACTCCCTCACGGCTGGAATTTTCCACAAGTTCCAGTTTTTGGCAATACGAATCCTTGCAGCTGTCAACATCTGTATGTTGATCTCTACCATCGTTCAAAATATTTAGCAGGATCATTTGGGGGAATTAAAACAATAGGCTGGTCTTCTCCAAACTGGCGCCCTCCAGAGGTTTCAGAGTACAACTCCCATCATCTCATATTCAATGGGGATACTGGGAATTATCAGGATGGGGAAGGCTGCAATGGAGCTCATCTAGTTCTTCCTAAATCCTTCTTCCTATTGAAATCCAAAAGGGTTTAATCCCTTTACATAGTCATCGAATGGGTGACTTTGGAGCCCTCACACTATCAGCCTAACCTACCTCACAGGGGTGTTGTTGTGAGGATAAAATGAAGGGGATAAAATGAGTTCCTTGGAGGAAAGAGAGGTGGGATATAAATGTAACGTATAATAAATAGATAAATGAATAGCGGCTAGAGTTGCATTGCAAGCATATTGTTTTTGTTACGCTACATGATTTTTTGAGCTGAGTGGGTGCGTAGTACCGATTGCTGAACCAAAATGTCCCTTCTCCTTTTGTCACCTGATTTGGAAGGTGAGTGGTGGGTAGGGTGGACCGCATGAAAAGGAGGACAGGGCTTCTGTATCTTTAACAGTTATATAGCAGGTGTCGTTTGTACGCATGCGGCACCTGGTGAAACACCCTCTTCATCACAACAGTTAAAGCTGCAGGAGCCTTGCCCTATTGACCAGATACAAACAAGGGCTCCTGCAGCTTGAACTGTTGTGATGAAGAGGGAATTTCACCAGGTGCTGCATGCATACAAGTGACACCGGCTGAAATTCCCTTTTCTCTACAACTGTTAAAGATACAAGAGCCCTCCTTTCCATAAGGTCACCCTAGTGGTGGCTATTTTTTTTAAGAAGGATGTCAAAATGTCAGGGCTGGAGGTGAACTTACGACAGGCTGCACAGTAATCCTTTTAGTGGCCATTGGCTGACCACTGCCCTTTCTCACAATGCCGCTCTGAGCGTCCTAACATAGCATCTTTCTAAAGGGAAAGACAGGGAAGGAGGAGGAGGAGGAGGAGATGCCACTGCCTACTTGCTGAGTGGCTGTCTACCTGTGAAGTAAGCAAGCGGCAACCATGATGAGGAAGAGGTTGAGGAGCAATTGCAGCTGGAGACCATGGCGGTGAGAAGGTAGACTCACTGAGGGAGGGGCCCATTGAGGCTATCTTGCCACAGGGCCCTTCAAAACCTGGAGCTGGGCTGCCTCCCACCCAGGTCCCCTGACCCACATCAACAGACACAGGTACATGATAAACCTTCCAGGCACAGAATGAGATTGTTTTCCTCCTCCCACCTGGAGGTTTTCTAGCAACTGTGTTTACTAAATGCAGTGCCGTGTTCTGTTTATTTTAGTCTGCGGCCTCGGCACCCTTCAGAGCAGCTTTGATCGCCTGTCTTTCTCTCGCTTCCCCGCCCCCCACCCCGCCACCCCGCCTTTCCTTCAGGAAATGTCACAAGCGACTGCCTGTTAAAACCTGATTTCACCCACTCATTTGGCAGAGAGCAAACATCAAAAGCGAACTGGGTGAACACAAAAAGGCTGCCTTGTTATGGGTGGCGTGCAGGCCGCTTCTTTAAGCCTCTAGCAATTGTGCCATGAAAACGGAAAGAGAGAAAGGCATTCGGAACACCCCCCACCACCACAATTTGCATCTCCTGCCCATCCTTCAAGGAGTTTTAGGACCATTCCCAGTTTGCCCTCCAAACAACCGTGCAGGGTAGCTTCTAGTGAGTGTAATCAACCAGTCAGCTGAATTGTTTAGACTTTGGCCACATACAAGGACATCAGAGCCCTGCTGGATCAGACCAAGGGTCCACCTAGTCCAGCATTCTGTTCACACACTGGCCAACCAGCTGGCCATGGGAAACTCACAAGCAGGACACAAGTGCAACAGCACCCTCCTGCCCATGTTCCCCAGCAACTGGTGTACGTAGGCATAGCACCTCCGACACTGGAGGTCGTGCAGAGTAACGATGGGGAACCTGTGGCCCACCAGCTGTTTGGCTCCAATTCCCCTGAGCAACAGCCAACGGGACTAATGCTGAGGGAGGGTGAAGGTTGAAGTGCTGAGAAGCAGTAGTGTTGAGTTCTGGCGGGTTCTGGAATGGCCCCTTGTGGGTTCTGGAAAGGCAATGTGGCCCACAACTCCCCCCCCCCCCCGAAGTTTTCCACCTCTGCTTTAAGAAGGTGTCAAGTAAAACGTAAACCCACCAAAATCTCTTGATTTTAATTCCTGGTCCTCATGTTGGTCTTATAGTGCTGCCCCTCCTTTCTTTAACAGTGTGTGTGTGTGTGTGTGCGCGCGTGTCAGCATGGCCCAATGGCTTCTTCAAAGGAAATTATGCGGTTTTATTTGAGCCCCACCACAAATTCAATGCGGAAAACCCTCCTCCACCACCCCACTTTTTCATTTCACTGTTTGCATCACAGGAGAATAATGAAGAATCTACCAAAAGTTGCGGGTGCGGTGGGAGATAAATCTAATGAAATGCAAAGCATCACACACTCCGGAGTGTTACTTGTGCCCTCGATTCCTTTTGAAGTTTCCGCTTGACATAAACACGTTACCATATTTAGAGACGATTGCCCCAGAAAACGGCAATAAGTGGGGAAAGTCTCGTGAGTCAGAAAACAAGATTCATCAAACAATAGGGAAGCCATTTAATCTCTCTGTCCCACTTTTTGAGGTGTGTGTGTGTGTGTGTGTGTGTTAGAACCAGCAATTCCACAATTAGTGCCTACCTTTGTACTTCTCAGGAAGCACATTGTAGCCTTTGGATCAGCAGGTTGAACCAATTTGGCTTTTTTAAAACAGGAAGTCAACTTTATTATTTGGACATTGCTACGGCTCGGCCCCAGGTCGTCAAAATCTGGCTCACGCTTTCTGTTCCGAATGAAAAACTCCCCAATCACTACCAAGGAAATGACATCAATGGTTGCCAAACAGCTGACGCCAATACCTAGCATCCCCAGGCAGCTGCTGAGGGGCCAAGGACTCCACAGGACTCACCGTAGGAGTTGGGTTTGCAGCGTGGCTGAAGACACCATTGTGGCAGATGATGTTAATGGCTGTCCGTCTTCACCCTTGCAGGATCTATGTTTGCGCTAAGCGAATCTGATATCAAAAGGTCATATGGTATATCCATGATCAGGACATCAGGGCTTCCCAGCTTTAAAGGTGCTGATCTTTCATGCCCTAACTGGCTTATGACCAGCCTACCTGAAGAAGCGCCTTTCTCCCTATGTTCCTGCCGATTGCTAAGATCGTCTTCAGAGGCTCTCCTCTTGGTAGTGGAGCCCATAATTGTACAGTGAGTGGCCACCAGGGAAACAGCCTTCCTCTCTGTAGTGGCCCGCCATCAGTGGAATACTTTCCCAAGGAGATTTGCCTGCTGTATACGTACAGATGCCAGATTAAGGCCTTCCTCTCTTAGCAGAAGTTCCATCTTTAATCTGTTCATTTGATTATTGATTTTACTACTGGCTCTTCAATGATTTAAATATTTTTTAAAAAAAATATTTTCATTGCTTAATCAATGGGGGCTGGGGGCTCCCATGTCAATAGGGCTGTGAATTCACTCTGGGTTTTAGAAAGAAGTCTAAGAGAGCTATCCAAGATGTTAAAACTATTTTGGGCATAGGATTCAGCACCCTGGATAGCTCCTTTAGACTTCTGAATGGTTCTGACTGAAACCCAGAGCAGATTCACAGCCCCACAGACATCAAAGCCTCCACCCTCCACTGTGTTTAATATTGTTTTAGTCTGATACTTTTATTGTGTGGTGATGATGATGATTGTGAGTGTAAACTGTCCCGAGGGCATTTGCCAGTTGGGCGATGTACAAATCTAATAAAATAAATGCTGCGGAGGTTTGTGTATGCACACTGGCTGTTGTACAAAGGCAACAGAATCAAACTACAGTATTCTGCAGTAGCTCTTTCTACTTCTAAGGTGGGGTGGGATATTGAAAAATGAGACTGGGACCCACTAGAGTGCATTCAACAGTTGCATAAGAAGCATTGATCTGTGTGTGTTTTACAGTGCAATCCTAGTCATGTTTGCTCAGACAAGCTGGAGCATGTTCAGAGGAAGGCAATGCGGATGATCAGGGGTCAGGAAACAAAGCCCTATGGGGAGAGATTGAAAGAACTGGGCATGTTAAACCTGAAGAAGAGAAGACTGAGGGGAGACATGATAGCACTCTTCAAAGATCTGAAAGGCTGTCACACAGAAGGAGGCCAGGATCTCTTCTCCATCATCCCAGAGTGCAGGACACAGAATAATGGGCTCAAGTTACAGGAAGCTAGATTCCGGCTGGACATCAGGAAAAACTTCCTGTTAGAGCAGTATGACAATGGAACCAAAGACCAAGGGAGGTCGTGGGCTCTCCCACACTAGAGGCCTTCAAGAGGCAGCTGGACAGCTACCTGTCAGGTATGCTTTAAGGTGGATTCCTGCATTGAGCAGGGGGTTGGACTCGATGGCTTTATAGGCCCCTTCCAACTCTACTATTCTATGATTCTAAGTAAGTCCTACTGAGTTGAATCGGGCTCACTCCAAGGTATTGTAATGCAGCTTTACTTGGTGGGGAGGAAGAGCTCTGATCATACCTCCCTGTTGAGGGCAAATCTCTCTTAGGTTTTTAATCGATTTGCCTTCCTTGATCTGTGGTATATTGAGCATACATCACTAGCCTGTTGGAAACAGTCCAGGTTGTAATGGAATGCTCCACTGAAACCCATCAGAACTTATTAAAACTGCCGTGAATTTCTACTCGGCACACTTGATTTGAATAATTAAACAGGGTTAAGATGGATTCGAACCTCAAGGGCTGTGGCGTCTAGCCATATTTCCCTAGAAGGGGCTCACACTAGCTCATTTGCTCTTTATTAAAAAAAAATAAGATGCATAGCCTCTAGTAAGGGACAGCAGCATCCACAAAGGTTTCTGCTGATGGTTGGTGGGGCTTAGCGGAATTATATTTTCACCTTGAAATGGTCTCATTCTGCCTGCATTGTCTAGGCATCCTCCTGTTTCCTTGTTGGCAGTGAGCTGGTATGCCACATGTCTTTGTACCCATCCTTGCTTTTGACTTCCCCAGCCTCCAGGGGTGTAGAGTCTGGCCATCCTTTAAAAACGAAATGGACGAAGGACGGCAGCCTTGTTCTCCTATTACAAATAGAATCCCCCATCCTGCAAGGGAACCTATGGGCCTCTGTGGGCATGTATCCCTAGATGGATGACCTCTTGCACATGCAAATAAATGCTGCAAATGTGATTCATCTTCCTAATTCAACAGGTGGAGTTGGGGAAAAAAGCTCTTTAAGACCAATTTTCCCCCCCACTTATTAGGAAGTGATTAATAAAATCAACAGACAACAACCCACCCTCTTTCAGTGTTTCCAGGCTAGAGACATTACTCTAGCTTTGTTGTGGAAGTACAGACCTGCTTGTGAATTAAGACAAGCCAAGCAAATACCAGTTCTGGTAAATTTAAAAGATTTGATAGGTAAATGGTAACATATATATTATATAGGGAAAAGATGTCTTGATGAGCTTTTCTACACAAGGTCATCATTCCCTGCTCATGGTTGTTTAAGAGTTCTTTAGTTGCCCTCCAGTTTTGCTTCTGGCTCTAAAGTGCACTTTCAGTGAGGTTTTTTTTAAAATGGAAGGGGAAATGCGGTATTTATTTGCAAAAGCAAAAGAGAATGCTGTTTTCACTTGTGTATTTGTGCTTTTCTGGTATGCCACTTTGTATAAGTGCTTGGATCTCAATTCTGCAACAAAACCAAAAGTAGATAAGGTGACTTAACAGCCTTGGGTAGAAAAGCTCTTAATCTCGAGAGAAAATGGGAAAGTGGGGTGAATAGAGAAAACTGATCCTGAAAGAAATGAAGATTGGTTCTAGAAGTATAGGAATCTGGCAACAAAGGTGAAGACGTTTTTTGGGGGATGTTTTGTATATTTGATTGAGAGTATCCATAAAATATTATTTCTAAAGTTCTTTGGAAAGAGGAAATTACTAAAACATAAGAAAACCTTGCTGAGTCTGACCAAAAGCCTATTAAACTCTATATCCCATGTTGCCATTCAATTGCCTATGAGAAGCCCAAAGCAAGACACGAGAGAAATAGCCATCTCCTCCTACCGCTATTCCCCAGCAACGTATTCTGCCTCAGATGATACGTAGCGCATAGCCACCATGACTAGTAGCCTTTTATAGCCTCAAGCTCTATTAATTGACTCGTCTCATCTTAAAGCCATCTAAGTTGGGGGTCATCACCATATCTCGTGGAGGCAAGTTCTACAGTTTTCCTATGTGAAGTGTGTGTGTGTGTGTGAAGAAGTACTTGGGTTTTTTTTCCTGCCCTGATGCTCCCTTCTTTGGATGGCTCCAAGTGTTCATAGTATGACAGAGAGAGAAAAAGTTATAACTTCCTGTCATTCACTACTGTATAATTTTTTTTATTACTGCTTTAGGGTATTTTAATTATTGGTTTTAATTATTGCTATTACTATTGCGGAACACTAATTGGGCATTCTTTTTTCTTTTTTTTTCTTTTTTTAATTTATAGCAGGAGAAATATGTTGATACACAGACAATAATTCCACTAGCTTCCTGATCCGAAGTTTAGCTGCAATCACACATGTTTGGGACGGAACAGTCTGACTTCTAAACTGGCACAATATATAGTCATATATGCTAACTTCTACTGAAGGCCAGCTGAGCGGGGGATGGAGTGGAGGCAGACTTGGATTGGAGTGAAGGTAGCCTTGGATCCAATTTCCCCTGAAAGCCCTGGGCTGGAAAGCTCATTGCTTTCAACTGGAGTACACATAACAAAAAATACAGATCTATGGGGTAGCAGGTGGGGGAGAGAGTCCGTGAGAATGGCCAAAATGACCCATTAAGATCTTCCATCACAGCTCTCCCACCTCAACCTCACTTAGGATTGCTCTGCCCAGTTTCAATCCTATACTCCAGTGGTGGGAAACCAGTATTCTCCCAGATCTGCTGGACTCCAACTCCATCAGCCTCAGCTAGCATGGCCAATATTCAGGGATGACGGAGACTGCATTGGTTTATTATATTATATCCTACTTTTCCCCTTTCCCAAGGCGGCTCCTCCTCTCCATTTTATCCTCATAACAACCCTGTGAGGTAGGTTAGGTTGAGAATCAGCGACTGGCCCAAAGTCACCCTGTTGAGCTTCATTGGCTGAGTGGCGACTAGAACCCGGGTCTCCTGAATCCCAGTCCAATACTCTAACCACTCCCCAACACTGGTATCGTAACATCTACTGGGTACAATCACAATATCGAATGCGTTTTGGATTCTCCCATGATCCAAGATGACACTGAGCGGGCAGACAAATTTCTTAATACAAAATTCACATCACAAAGTTAAAGGCGGGGAGAAATGGCTGGCAGGCTGCCTCCTTGGGATTCAGGAAAACAGAGATTCTACAGTAAAGTAATTATAATTGCACATGCTGCTGATCAGAGAGAAAATCAAGAGTTTCAAGAGACTGGATGACATTGGAAAGCCTGCAATGAAAGAGGTTAACAAAGCAAAGCGATCCGGATTTCCTTCTGCTGTCCATCTCGCCTCAGGTCTGTAGCTAATCTCAGAACAGAAAATGCTCTTCGGCTTCTCCCGGTAACAAAACTAGGATGAAGCAGTTGGGGGGGGGCACATTCTCCTGGTATCTAAACCTGGCATTACCAGGCAGCTGCCGAGGCCTATGCTTAAGCAATGGGGGCCCCACTGCCACCTGTGGAACCTTCTAGCCTTGCTGCGTCTACTCATTGGCTGCATTCGGACAATGGTGGGTTGAATAGCCAACTCGCAGTTGGTTATTTTGTGGGTACTCCCACATAACATATTCCTTCACAACTGTGGGTGGTTGGGGCTGGTGTTGAGTGGACTAATAGTCAACCCAGCATTTGACTAACACAGCCCCCACCCCTCTCCCCACCCTCCCTCCTCCCTCGGTCCCCCCAGTTCTATCCCAGCAGCCTCTGCAAGTTGCACCAGTTGTAGCAGACTGGAAGCCGCCGCTTTGGTCGCTCTTGCCGCCTGCCTCTATGGGCTTGTGTTTTAACCCACTCACCACATGCTATTAAGCCACTCACCCCGCCACACAACACTTTAAACCACTGGCTTCGAGCTAAACAACTTGCAAGCCAGTCGTTTCTCTCCGTTGCTTATTTGGGCGGAATAGCACACAGTCAGTAGTTTGTGAGAGGTGTGTTACCCTCCACACAACACAATAAGCAACACAACTGATGATTGTTTCCCCCCCTCAGTTGCTTAATGTGTTGTCCGAATGCAGCCATTGCTTTGTCATGTTCACTCGTCCTGCCCATGTAAGTGAGCAGGAAGAGAAAAGATGGAACCTATCTTGCCCTTTTCCTCTAGGTGGCCATGTGAACCCTTAGTCCTAATCATTTTCTGACATTTGTGTAAAACTAGGTTTGAAGAATGACCTGGAGGGTGTTTTCACGGTGTCGCTTCGGCATTGCATTCCCTTAAAACCCCGCAGCAGGGTGGGCACCGTTAATCTCCATGGCAAGAGGGAATGCGGGCTTTCCGGCAGCCATTTGGCTTGCCCCCTGCTCTCCGCCTGGCCTTTCTGCTCTTCTGGCAACCTATCAGCGGTTGTGATCCGCCCCTGGCCCGAAGCCGAAGCAAGGTCACCACCGACAGCCAGTGGGAAGATGGTGGTGACCTCGCAGCAAAACAAAAAGTCTCTGTAAGCCCCTGACTTTTTAAATCCGCCGCTTCTGGGAAAAGCCCTGCGGTGGCTGCGAGTTGTTTGGTTGCATCGCAAAACTGACGCAGAACCGCTGCGCCGCCACCATGGGGTATATTGGGCACACACAAAGCATATATAGTTGTTACTCCTCCCAGAAATTCTGCCTGATCCTTCTTCTGCTCTGCTAAAGGCTTACACCACCTCATTGTAATGACCTGCTAGATTCAGATCCCCCCCTCCCCTTCGGTATAAACAGTTGCCAGGAGGATTAATAAACAGGGAAATGGCAGGAAGGGGAGCAAATTGTTGAATGTAATATAGTATACGTCTTTGTTGAGAAGCCGTTCCAGCTTATTAGCTGCACCTTGCTGCCGTGCACACTGCAGGGAGGGGAAACACATTAAACCCTAATAGAAGCCACCTTTTCTCGAAAAGCCCAAGGGAAATAATTAAATGTAGCACCGACGACTGAAACAAGAGATGTACAGTATTTCGATTCGTAGCGAAACAAAAGACCTACTTAGGGCTCCCAGAACAGGGACAATATTAATTACGGCCGGTGGCCAAAACAGCAATGTGTTAATTGTGCCATTGATGTTATGAAGTGCTCAGCAGACGCACAATGGGAAAGGAAAAGCCCAAATCATGGGAAATTGAATTGGGATTGAAAGTCACTTTCATTTTCACTCCTAAGAAAAAGCTAGGTTGACTTTTATGAAACACATCTGAACGTGAAGATTTGGCAGGTATGGGTGGGGTAACAGATCCAGGTGCTGGGACTGTGGAAGGGGTCAGACATATGGCTCTGGGGGTTTGGGAGCAGGGGCAGGCTACTGCCTGCAATTCAGTAATGCCAACCAATCTATAGAGAGAGCACATAGTTCCCAGGCCTCGAAAGGTTTCTGATCATGGTGATTGGGTGGAGATGTGAAAGACAGACCTGAACAACCACTACAGTAAATTATCACCTGGTAATCTGTCATCTCTGTCCTGAAGGAGAAGGCTATCAACGGCTACTAGTTTTGATGGCTAAGTGCAACTTCCAATATCAGAGGCAGTAAGCCTGCTGGGGAATATAGGTGAGCGGGCGCTGTTTCGCCTGTGTCCTGCTTGTGGGTCCCTGGTTGACAGCTGGTTGGCCCCTGTGTGAACAGAGAGTGCTGGACTAGATGTACCATCAGTCTGATCCAGCAGGGCTCTTCTGATGTTCTTAACGTGATGATTAAAACGGGAAAGGGTATTAAAAAATGACCAAATGCAGGCTATTTTCTCAGTCCAATAACTGGGGTGGAGTTCTATCTAACAGTAGAGGTGTTTTTTTGCCCGCTTTCTCCATTTTGTTTTTTAAATCTTCCTTTCTTCCCCAACTACATTGCCTGCTGGCTGATATTTCTCCACCGGGCTTTAGTGAAATAGGTACACATGAGTTGCTGTTTTCTCTTACGGTTTCTACCAGGTCTTGCCACCCTTCCACTGAAAATCTGTATGCTGAATTAATTGTCGCTCTCTGCACCGGATTGCACAGCCTCTTGTCACTTGGTTAGTTAAGCCCAATTTGACTGCAGCATGACTCCCGTCTTGCCGCAAGGCTACGGATGCTGTAGGCTGAGCCGTGAAACAGAACGAAGGTGTTTCCAATTCAAATCTCGAAACGGATTTGCAGCACTAGGCATGATGAGGTCAGGGGGGTGTTTTTGGAGGGATGCTTATATTTTTATAAGTACCTTTGCTAACGGCATGGTCTGTCGTGGATTATGGATGTGAAAATGGAATTGATTGTGGAATGACCTGCCGGGAGAGATTCGCCAACTCACCAGTCTTCAGGAATTTAAAAGATCTATAAAGACTGATCTCTTCCGGCAGGCCTACTCAGATGAATTTTAAAGTGTTTTATTGGTGTTTTATTGGTATTTTAATGATATATTGGTTTTAAGTGTTTTAATCAGTTTTGTATTTTATGTTTGATGCTGTTCCCCGCCTCGATCCGTTGGGAGAGGCGGGTAATAAATATATTATTATTATTATTTATTATTATTATTATTAAAATAGATATTTGCAAGCTCCCTCAGGAGAATGTAAGAAGAAACATGCTGGGTGGCACCAAAGGCCTATCTAGTCCAGCATTCTGTTCCTACAATGGCAAACCAGTGGCAAACCAGCCCTGCTGGATCGACACTACCGCTTTATAGTGGCATTGATAACTGCTGGGGCGCAATCCCCATTCCATTGTACCTCTTCCATAGTGTTATATCCTGCTTTTTATTCCACATTCCTAATGATTTGATGCAAGGTGTAGATCTGGCCCAAGGATGCATCTAGTTCTGCATTCTGTTCCTATCGGTGGATAGGAAGTCCATCGAACGTTTGATGCTATGCATAGATACATTTGCGTTTTTTTAAAAAAGCACGCTCTCAGCTCCAAAAAATACCAATACACATCGAAAACATGTGGTGAAAATGGTGGCCGAAACCGCTGGACATGCCCCTGGCAACTGTTTGGGTGTTCACTGATCCGGGAACTTGTGCTGAACAGCAACAGCTTCGCGAAGGGAGGGCGCACCAGCCGCGGACTTCGAGATTGTAGTGAGAGAGCCGAAAAAACCGTGGCAAAAGCAGTCGGCGATATTCCTGAACAACTGAAGGGTGGACCCAAGATCACCGCAGGAGCAGGTGAAGGCCATGTGGCCCGTTAGCGATGACTACAATACAATCCTGCCATAAACGGCTTGGTGTAGACATCCCCATAATCTTCACAAGTAGTATCCATTCACAGACATTTCCTCCTTTGATTTGTCTATTCCCCTTTTAAAGCCATTTAAGGTAGTGACCATCACCACATGGGGGATTCACTGTGGGACTGGGTTCTAGTCCCCACTTGACTGTTGGAGCTCACTCACTGGGTGTCTTTGGGCCGGTCACAGACTCTCAGCCTGATCAACCTCACAGGGTTGTTGTTGTAAGGATAAAAATGGAGAGGAGGAGGAGGAGG
Source organism: Anniella stebbinsi (assembly GCA_029215795.1). Classification (NCBI taxonomy): domain Eukaryota; kingdom Metazoa; phylum Chordata; class Lepidosauria; order Squamata; family Anniellidae; genus Anniella; species Anniella stebbinsi. The sequence goes on from JARDYH010000010.1 coordinate 5,050,790, forward strand.
ATTATGCATGCCACCTTTAGTTCCTTGAAGGAAAAAAGGCCAGATATAAATAAATGAATAAAATAAAATAAAGTAGGATTCTTGGCCACCCTAGGACCAAGGGTCTGATCCAGCAGGGCTCCTCTGACATTCTTAGATGAAACGTCTATAGAAATAAGAAGGGCCTGTGCAGCAAAGCTAGCGAAGTTTGAAAACAAAGGGTTGAATTCAGGGCCCACCTAAAAGGATTTTAAAAAAGAAAAAATAGAAAGGCATTTTCCCCGCAACATCAGCAATATCATTTTCACCCAGACAGCGTACGCTCCCACTCAGATGGCTCGTCAAAAGGGAACACGGCTACCAGCGCTTTCCATTGTTTGCGGTTAAACATAATTAACAAGCCGAGGAGAGCTTAAAGTGCCCCACACAATACAGCTAGATTCTATATGGCTGCTTTGAGACGTGCTTTGAGAACTATAAGCCACATAGGGAATGAATTATCCAGGGTCGCAGGAAGGGAGAGGTGGGCTATGGGGCCTTGCACCCTCAGAGATATTCCAGGCCTCACCTCTGCATTTCTAGCTGTTGTTAAATAAAATACCTAGCAGACCACCTTCCCTTATATACATCCAGGTGACATTTACGGTCATCAGAGGAGGTCCTGCTCGTCATTCAAGGACGAAGAGAATATTGTCATGAAGAATCTCTGTAGCAGCACCCGCCCTCTGGAAAACCCTCCCTCCTGCAGTTCGGGAGGCGAAAAATGCATTACCTTTTAAATGCCTCCTAAAAACAGATCTTTTTAGACAAGCCTTCCCTGCACCGTAACTTAATCTGGTTTCATGTGACTTTTAAAGTTTTAATCTGTATTGTTATAGTGTTGTAAAAATCTGAACAGATCTATGATTTTCATCCCCAAACACGTCCATTTCCCCTGACACGCATCTTACACACATCTTACATGCATCTTACATGCATCCTACATGTGTTCGCTGACACGCACACCCAAACCGTCCACACACAGCACCCCAAAGCCCCATTCCCCACCGCCTGTCCATTGTATCCATTTCTGCAAAAGTCAAGCTGCTTGCAAGAGATTTGGCGGCGCAAGAACTAGGAGCTTGTCAATATTGCCATTGCTCCTTCTTCTCCAGGTCAAACTCCATTGTAACCAGGAGTGTGACTCATCCAGATGTGACCTTGGCACACCTGGAGAGAGACAAAATGACCATATAAGGGAATGATAGAAGTGAAGAGACGTTGCAAAGCATCTCTGGGTACAAGTAAAATAGCACATGGCAATGCAACGTCACATCTGGCCACTACTAGGGACTACTCGAGAGTAAAATAGAGTTGGCCAAATGATGTCACTGGGGTTATAAACCAATGGGATGAGGGCTGATGATGTGTAACTTTTAGAGTACAAAAGCATTGTTTGAACCTTGGTGTGGTGTGACTCTGGAAAGCAGCGTTAGCGTCCGGAGGTCACCTATTCTGCGCAGAATAATAAATTAGTTTCCAAAGCTTCAGGAGGTCTTTCGTCAAGTGTTTCATATCTGGACTTTGGACACTTGGGAATAGCATAATTTATGCAACAATAGTATGGTTGTAGTTGTAAATTGCCCAGTGAGCCTAGGCTGGTGGGCAGTATAAAATATGTAATAAGTAAATCAATCAATCAATAAATAAATTTCCCTACTTGTTATATCTCTTTATGATATTTATATTTGTTGGATCTATTTATATTTATTATGCAAAAAGTTCTCAGGGCAGCTCAAACAATACAACAGTTTATAAACAATGAATGGGTAACTTTAAGTTCCCTGCTCTCCCTTCTTTGTTTGTGTGTTGTTGTTGTTTTTAAAAAATCTTTGAATTAGACATGGACTGGATAGCCCTTCAAACAGGGGACACCTTTAAATAGAGGAAGAGGAGGAACAATGCAAACGGGCTTTTAAAAATGTGCACCAGTTCTAGGGGGTGAAATGTGCAGTTCTAAAAGAATATTTGTGCAGTTCCAGAAATGGTGTTATGTTAGCTGATGTAAAATAATAATAATAATAATAATAATAATAATAATAATAATACGGTCGTAGACAAAAAAGAAAAAACACATACGTCATCGACATAGCAATACCGAATGACAAAAATGTTGTTGGAAAGGAAGAAGAAAAGAGAGACAAATATACACCACTGGCCATGGAAGTCAAAGAACTCTGAGCCTATCTACACAGTCCCTTGGCACCTTTTAAATAGTATTTTGAAATGTTCCAAATAGGTGTGTTCTAAAACATCTTAGGCCACGTTACTGAGTACTCACATTACAGGAGAAAACTTCTTCAGTCTTCAAAGCGGTGTGTGCAGTCACACACTCTTCTGCCCTGTCTCTTTCTCTTTCATTTTTACAATGAGTTTAGGGCAAGGCATTGTGGGCATTGTAGTTCAGTCACCCACTTCCTCCTTTGTTCCTCTGTCATTCCCTAGCTTTCAATGAGTATAGGGCTAAGAATTGTGGGTGTTGTAGTTCACTCGCCCACTTGCTCCTTAGCCCCGCTTTCTTCCCCACCAATCAACTGCTAAGCATTTGGGCACCAGTAAAGGAAGCACTGCCCCCATGAATCACAAACGGTAAGAAAGGACACATTATTTTACTTAAAACGATTTATTAAAAGTGAAACCGTTCTATATAGCTGAAGTGGGTTTTAAAAACTTCAGGTATACAACGTTATAAGGAGTGTATCATGTGGCCCAAAGAGCTTTCATAACCCTTATAAAATGTTAAAAACCTAGCATGTAGATTGGCTCTATGGCATCAGGAAAGGGTCATAATTGTTCCGTTAGTGACCTCAGTCTCCAGCATCACATCAAAAAATTATAAAGAAAACCTTCAGAAACTGGGCCTTCCAAAATACATCCACACCAACATCCAGAAAGCAGTCAGACTTAAAACAGGCTCAATTGTCAGGAAATTCCTGAATCTGTAAAAGACAGCATGACTTGGCAAAGCCCGTCATGTCCGTCTAGAAAAACCGCCATGAGCAAGAAAGAGATGAAATAATAATAATAATAATAATAATAATAATGTGAAAAGTAAAGTGAATAGTCCCAGCTCTTCTAGAATCCCAGACCTTGATCAAGAGGGCCATTTTCCCCCTTCCTCTGCTTTACACATCCCCCAGACTCACTGCTAGCTTTACTATCCAGAGTGTTAACCGATGTTCCAACATTGAAGGAAAACATCCCAGAATGTGAGGGCGATTTTCTTTTTTATTTTTGACAAGTCATCTGAAGTTGTCAATGTTACGATAAGGATGGTAACGCAAGAAAGCATCCAGGCTGGCATTCGTAGTAGGGTTCTTACAGGAGCGAAGTTACATGAAGCATTTGTGCCTGGATGTATCACTCCAGCACGGAGCAGGCAGTCTGTCCCCAATGAAAAACGGCTATTTGAAGATTTCACCAAATACAGGACAACGCTCGGAAACAAAAGTATTGAGCTGGAAGAAGAAAGAAACCTTCTTTAGGGTGACCATATGAAAAGGAGGACAGATCTCCTGTATCATTAACAGTTATATTGAAAAGGGAATTTCAGCAGGTGTCATTTATACACATGCAGCACCTGGTGAAATTCCCCCTTCATCACAACAGTTAAAGCTGCAGGAGCCCTGCCCTCTTTTGAATCTGGTCAAGAGGGTGGGGCTCCTCTCCATGGCTTGGGAGCGGGAGCCTGGGGAAATGTCAGCTTCCTACAGCTCCTCAGACACTGCCTAGGGACCATAGGATTGCTCTCTAACTCTCCCATCCTAAACCTATTTTTTCTTTGCTAAAACCTATTTATTCTGAGGTGGTTTGCTTTCAAGTAAGTTATGCGTAAGACCATAGCCAGATTTTAAAGTTCAGTTGAAATTTTCAGCTGCTGGCAGAAGTGGGTATTGTTATTTCTGTCAAGTAATTAATGATGGAAACCCAATTTCGTTTGTGGGCTGGTTACCTCTTCCCTGTCCACTGCCTTTAACAGTTGTATTACAGTCAGGAATCCAACAGATGCAGTGTTTGCCAGCATGAAGGTACAGTGATGGGAGTATGAGACAGGATATGCCAGCCCTGGTTTGCTTTCTAATAAGGATGCGCTGTTAGAAAGTAAAGAGATCATTCAAAGGGCTTCATAGGACATGCTATCGATCAATGCCATTAAGCCAAGAGTGCCGTGGGATTCTTGCCAGCTCAGCAAGCTAAATGTGTAAGGAGGCAGTCTGGCTGGGCAAAATGTAGAACTAAGAACGCATTCATGTGCTTCCTCCTTTTCCGCTGCTTTTGTTCAAGCACAGAAAATTGGACTGAGTCTAACGTTCCAGGAACCAGTATGAAACAATGACATGGTGGAAGGAAGCATTAAAAAAAAATCTGCTCTATGCAGGGCCTGCTCTTGAAGATAGTTCAAAAACTGTGACTGGTACAGAATGCAGTAGCTGCAATGTTTCTGGGCAGGGCTGGCACCAACAGTAAGTATGTCTGGGCACCTGCTGAGGACCTACACCCCAGCAGGGCCTACTTACAAGAGGCCCCTGGAATTGCTCCTCCTCTTCACCATTTTAACTGGCTGATTCACCTGCCTGTCACTCTGGCTCAAAAAATGGAGGTGGTGGTGGTGGTGGTGGTGAGGAGGAGGAGCAACTTGCTCATTGGCTCTCTACCTGTCAAATCAGTGAGCAAGTTGGCAGTGAGAAGGTGGATTCATTGAGGGAGGAGACCCAATGAGGATGTCTTGTCTGATGGTCCTATAATAATAATAATAATAACAACAACAATAATAATTTATTACCCACCTCTCCCTTTGGATCGAGGCAGGGAACAACATTAGTGCAACAATACAATATAAATCAAATACATAAATTTAATTAAAAGAGCATATAAAACCAATACAATATCAAAATAGCAATCAAGGCATCTTAAAATTCTTGGTTTAAAGAAAGACCTGAGGTTGGCACTGCATGTGGGAACTGGGCGCTCAGATCATATTACACCTATTCTATATCAGTTCCATCAGCAGCCTATTCATTTCCAGGCGCTGTTCAAGGTGCTGGCACAACATGGTTAGTTATTTAATGTTTCATTGTTGCATTTTTACTGCCAGGGACAGGCAAAGGTGATGGTGAGATTCTCTGCCACAGGTACCACAATGACTTGGCTGGCCTTGGGTACTATGCACCTTGAGTTTTGGCAGCAGGGGGAAGGGGGTGCCATTGACTGCTCTGCCTCAGGCATCGAGATGTCTTGGGCTGGACCTGTTCATTTACCTGCGACTGCTTGAAGAATTAAAAAAACCTCTTCCAGCATTCATGTTACGTATGTTTCAAGGCAGTCCCCTGATGACAAAGTGCTTGTAGTTATTTGTGATTGCATTTATATCCCACCTTGTTTTCCTCTGCAAGGAACCCAAGATGTCTTACATGGTCCTCCTCACAACAACCCTGTGAGGTAGGTTAGGCTGAGTCGGTAACAGGCCCAAAGTTGCCCGGTGAGCTTCATGGCTGAGTGGGGACCAGAACTCGCATCTCCCAAGTCCCAGCCCAACACTCTAACCCCTACGCTGCTTTCTATTCCTTTCTGTTTTTCATTCCTTTCCCTGCATTTTGAGAATTAAAAAAGAAAGAATGTACTACAACCGGAGGCTGGTGGCTCCGATGCCAGCGGGGTGGTAAATCCGCTCCTGGTTTCAGTAAGATCTCTAAAAGAGCTATCCAAAGTGCTTTACACCTTGGATAGCTCCTTTAGAACTGTGATTGGTTCTAACTGAAACCTGGAGTGGATTTATCACCCCACTGACATCGGAGCCACCAGCCTCCACTGGTTAGGAAAGACATTTCAGGAAGGCTACATTCTTGCACCTACATGCATGGAAGCAGCAAAACCCATTAAATTCAGTGGGACTTATTTCCAAGTAAACAAACAGACTGTAAATACAATCTGTCTCAAAATGTAAACACCATCTTCGCGGGATGGCTTCTTTTTTTAAAAAGTGTCATTGCATGAACAGAAAGGCATGGAAAAATGATACAAGACCGGGTTTTCCCTTTGTTTAGCAATTTGTTTTACTGGAAGAAAACAGAAGAGGAGAAGGTGGGTGAGTGGATGGCATTCCTGTACACCTTAAGGTCTTTTCCTACTGAAAGCAAAAGAACTCAAAAAGTGGAGAACTTTGGGTTAGATCACACATTCTGGCGTCTTTTGTGTGCCAGCCTTTGCTTCCCTTCTTAGCCTTGCATATCCCCAGATGAGCTTGTTTTCCCTATACAGTTTCCTGGGAGTCTCTCTCTCTCTTTCTCACTCTATCAAGCCAAATGTTCACTCCGCTATCGACACAGCCAGGGGCGGGGGGCTCAGAGACGCCGGCCAAGTCTTGTTTAACTAACAAAACTGTCTTAGAACATGTCACACTTGGCGAGAGCAGAAGGAAAAAGCCAATAACGAGAGAATTTAATCTGGTGATTAAAGCGGCAATACGCATCGGCGCTGGCTGCGAATCCTGGCAGCTTGCCTCTTCTGCGAAAGGATGGGTGGGACCCATCTTTGGCAAGGAGCTGTTTCATTAACGAAAAGTCCCAGGGTACAAATGACGGCAAAGCAGCCCTTATGTGAAAAGCTACCCAGGCCAAATCAACTGCAACTAGCCACACAGCTAGGTAATTTTGGATCCCAGACTTAATGGTCACACAAGGGACTCCTTTAGACAGCCATATGTGTTATTTCAGCAGCGAAGCACGCAACTAACATTGTCGTCCACACTTTGTATCTGCGTCTTCTACACCCCTGCTATGTTAGAGCGAGCAAGCCAACGAAGCAAGAATCTGTTTGCTAACTCTGATTCAAAATAAATAAATGATCTGAGCACGTGCATTTTCTCATTTTAAACTCGGTTGAATCATAGCGCCATCATGACTACAGGAACGCAACGGAATTTGCTTCTGCCACCCTGATGCTAAACGCGTCTTCTTTGGAAGGATAATAGAATGGAATGAACCTCTGTTCCAATGTGCATCTCCAGTGAGCCACCTCCAACTATAAAATGCTTTTAAACATAGAAAGAAATAAAGCTTTCAGGGAGGAGAAGGCTATCAATGGCTACTTGATTACCCTGGTTTTAATTTTTTTGTAGAAGTTAGGGGGTGTTATGGAAACTGCCTTTCTCCAGTTTCCTAAGCAATACGGTGTGCAAACTCTTTAAAAAAATCTATACATAGGGATATGTACACTCTGATCTGTCAAAATGTATACCCCTGTTCCACACACCTTTGTGTACCATAATCCTCTCCTCTCTTATCGTTCTGAAGCACTGCCTAATTGTTGGGAAATGCGCCTTATTCCAGACCATTCTGTTCCATGAACTCCTCTACGACTAACACTGATTTTGGCCCTGGGCTATGGAAAAATGAACCCGTCTCTCTTTCCTGCTCTGAACTCTGAAACATCTGCAATTTTTAGTGTTATGTCAGCCACTGCTGTCTGTGGTCTCTTGAAGAAAATTAGAGGAGGTTGGATTGCCTCACTGCAGAGAGAGGGGGGGGGCAGATATCAAAATTATAGGGTGGTAAGAGAGAAATGTAAACAATAATTAAAAGGAAAAAAAACCACTCCTGTATCACATCATTCCTTCCCCCCCCCTGCCCCAAATCCTCTCTGCAGTTAAAAGGTTTTGCATCACGTAAATCGGTTCTCTGCAGTCTACAAAACCTAGGCTGCAATCTTCAAGAAAGTTTCCGAAAACACAATCCCACTGAAATCTACGGGGGCTCCTGTAGGGTTAACTGGTGCTGAATACCACTACCATCTATCTAAACGTTTCAACGGAAATCAGAGGCTTCCCAAACATGGTAACACCAACAAGCTTCCATAACTTAGGGAGAACCTCTTTTGAGTCTCCCAAACATAACGAAGGACTAGGGGAGAAATGATTTTGGTTTCAAACCTCCCGAACCGATACGCAAACCGAAATAGTTATACATCAGTACTCCCGTCGATATTTTCTGAATTTTGCCATGCAATTTGGCAATCTAAAAATATGTACAAAAATGCATATATTAGTGAAAATAAAGTACAAAAACACATTATGTTGTTGGGGGCAGTGGAGGATTGTTTGCAAAAATGTGTATACTGTAGGAAATTGGATAGAAAAAATGCATATATTAGGGAAATGTGCACATTCTTTGAGGGTTTTTTTAAAATGCAAACTGATGCAGAAATAAGACAAAATGAACAAGACTGGGAAAATGAAAAACAGAAAGAAACTGAAATTGACAGATCCTTGCATCCCTGCTTAACAGTAGATACTGGGAAAAAAGATTATTCTGGGTCCAACCACTATGGGATGGTGCTTTCCCTCCCCCGGGGGTGGCGTCAGGTAATCCTGATGCCAAGGAAGGAGTATGAGGTTTCTAGGCGGCCATCCGGGGACAGGAGCTGCCCCTGTCCTCTTCCTGGTGGAAGGTGACCAATCGCATGTCGCCTTCCGCCAGGCACCAACAGACCACGCCTCTGCTGCGACTCCGAACTGAGGCGAAGGGCTGTCTTGATGCCATCTTGTGCATCCCCGCCTCGCTGTGGAGAAAAAAGTCAGGGTAAGTCCCTGACTTTTTTTCTTCGCAGCTTCGGTGGGAAGCCCCGAGGTCAGTGCGCAATTGCAGCTTCGTCATATAATCGACGCTGTGCCATCGTGCCACTGCACACCCACCCAGGGGCTTTCTGAGCATTTAGACAGCTCCCAAGTATTTCATTTTATTTATTTATTTATTTATTTATTTATTTATTTGTATACCGCCCCATAGCCGAAGCTCTCTGGGCGGTTTACATAGGATTAAAAACAATTAAAAACAATATACAAAAATTAAAACAGCAAAAACATACAACATACACACAATCTGTACATTTAAAAACCACTTCTACACTTCAAAAACTACAAAAACAAAACAAAACAAACCCAGGCTGCCCCCAACGACAATTTTAACCAAATCACAGTGGGATGAATAGGTGATCATTTCATGTAACTCTTTTAGAGCAAAGAGACATTTCTCTTCTTACTCTTAACTCAGTATAAGAGTAGGGCAGCTTCCTATCTTCATTCAAAGTGGTCCAAATTATTTCCCCTTTAGCATCTCTTTCTCCTTGTTCCTCATCCTCCCCTTCCCTCCCTACTGGAAAATGTTTGACTATTCAGTGTGATTTTTGGCTACAATCCTACACAATGGAAACAATGGGACTTCCAAGTAAACAATTATTATGATTGGGCTGTTTTATTCTATTTTACAAAACTACGGAAACACCTGCAGCCTTCACTGTATTTTGCCGTCTATCCCAAAGCCCCCCAAGAACCAACTGGCACTGTGCGTGTATTGTGTGTGTTTAAGTACACATATGCATCTGTGCGCATCCACAATACACGGTGAAATACACACGTACGGGGTGGGCACATACTCTGTGCTAAAAACTAAACAAATTCAAATTTCCGTCCCCAAAGAAGATGGATCCTGCAACTTGCATGACTTATGGAAAGCATGTATTTTACGGGAATTAATTATGACTCTCCTAGCCAAGGAGGGAAGGAACTACATAGGGCCGGTGCCCTTCACCTCTTGGAAATCGTGCTGGTTTGAAATGATCCCGTTGGCCTATGGAGTTATGTATGAGACCCCTACCCTCCTTTCCATCCTCTCCCAACCCTCTCCCAACTACTCTGTGGGAAAGTCCTCCCCATTCCACTGAGACCCATAAACTCAGGGCTGCCTCTGAACAGCTTGAGATACGTGAGCGGACTTGGTTTGCTGCAATGCGCCGCATTTTCAAGAGACGTGTTATTTTAAGGACATGCTGCCGTTACGCTACTAAACTGCCTGTGACAGCCGTGACCTTAATGTGACAGCAAAATGCCAAGAAATGTCTTCAAATTTAGCAACGTTTTGTGACATTGGAATCCTGCAGCTCTCTCCACAATGGCCCGATTTGTTACTAGTGTCAAGTAAAATACTTGGGTTGAAGTGGGTTTAGAGATCTTATCTCAAGACGAGTTGCGCCAACCGATCCTGTGCGAAAGCTAGAGGAGAAATCCCATGGCTGTTATGATTATTCATATCTCAGGGATGGGATTTCTGCATCAGGTCTATTGGCCAAATGGACATGAATGTATTTATTTGTATTTGTGTATTACATTAGCCGAGGTTCATTTGTTGAGTTACATGCGCATTTGCCGGCTTTCCCAATAGCTTGGTTTAATCTACAACCCAGATGTTGTCACACGGATGTGCTTGCTCACAGTCACGCTGCATCATGGGCTGTGTAGACTTAAACCTTGATAAAGTGTTAAATCATTTGCAGAGATGTCTGTTACGGTCTAGTTTAATGGGACAGCAATGCTGTCAGATTTGGTGAAATTGCAGAAGATGGCCTTCCTGGTGCAAAAGGATTGTGCATTGTGATATTATGGCTTGGCATAAAAAGGTTAGAATATGAGACTCGCATACATAGACTACTAGTGATGGGAGCTTGATAGCAAAGAAGCCTTACTGGTCTGAGGGATGAATGTACAGATCCTAAAAAAAGCATGCCAGAGCAGAGTCCAGGTTTGCAAAACTGCAATATTTGACCCCACTTTTGCTTTTTGTTTTTTTCAGCAAGGTTCTGGACTAGCTTCCCAAAATGGATGCTTCATGCTGTAGGAGACCTAGCCCTTGGTGTGGAAATGGTGGATAGTTCAGTGCTTTCCCGCTTAACTACTAGAATGCAAAATTAATTCCACGCTCTTTAGACTTCAACAGTGCGAGGTCATTTCTAACCCCATTAGATCCCTGACAGTTATCCAGACAGACAAGTTGGTCTCTGGCCAATTCTAAAGAAGAAGAAGCATCACAATAGACTGCTTCTAAAAATGAGGTCTTCTCCTTGGCATGCCTGGAGGAGCTGCCATCAAAATGACTCAGCTTTTCAGTTCTTAGCATAGGACTGACTCAGCATTTCAGGAGACTGGATAAGACAAGAAGAGGGAGGTAGAGGAAGAGACAAAGGGACAGAAGAAATGCTCATTAGACACAAAGCAACAGCTTCTATAGCTTTTGCCCAATTTCACGTCCCATCAGCGGAAATCCACAAAATCATGGTCACCACTGGCTTTCCAAAGAATCTGTTTAAGACAAGCTGATGTTATGTAAGGAAAGGATCAAAACTATCTCTCCGTCCTGTGTCTTTGCTCTCTTTACACATGCACACTTTGGAGATAACTGCATTGCCGGGTTAAAAAGAGAAGAAAAAGCCTTGCTAAAACCCTAGGCCAACCTTAAGAACATGAGAAAAGCCCTGCTGGATCAGACCAGGTGTCCATCAAGCCCAGCATTCTGTTCACACAGTGGCCGGCCAACCAGCTGTCAATGGAAGACCCATAAGCATAGAGGCATCAGACTAGTAACTATTGATAGCTTTGTCCTCCAGGGATTTGTCTAGCTTTCCATAACATGGTGCCCTCCAGATGTATTGGACTACAACATCCATTGTCCCCAGCCAATTTAGCCATTGGGAAAGAGTGCCCTAGGCATTCCAAGCAATCGTGTTACCCCCGTCCCCAAAGCCATATATATATAATCTCAAACCAAATAATAGTCACGACTGCCAATTATGTTTATCTCAGGAAAATTCTGTATTACTAACTCCATGGGCTGATTAGGGCATAATGCTAAATCATAATTTAATGTTACAAGAATGAGCCTCGGGCTCACATGGTCTCCCCTCCGCCTCCGAAGCGGTGACAAGGAGTTTGGAAGCTTTATAATTTAATTTAAAAGCTGGTTTGTTTCGACAAACCTTAGTTATGATTAACCACAGTTTAGACGTTGGATGTAATGCTAAACCGCGGTTCATCAAAAACAGAAGTAGAAGCTTCCAATCTCCCTCTTTTAGTTGCACTGAAGGAGAGGGGAGCATGGAGCATGCAAGTCCAAGGCTGGCCTTGAACCATCCTTGTACAAACCTTAAATGTGAACCAGACCCAAGTTTATACAGAAGTTTTCATATGCCCAAAGTATACTGCCTAGGGTGACCATATTTGGGAAACCAAAAAAGAGGACAACCTGTGGGCAGGGCAGGAAAGTGACTTTTCAGGGCCTCTGGAAAAAGCGTCATCCCCCACCCCGCCACCTTAAAGGCCCCAATTGGAGTGGAGGAGGGGAAAGTGTGTCATTTCTGCCCCGCCCCCCACTACTCCAATCAGGGCCTTTTCTATAATCTCCGGGAATGACACACTTTCCCATTTAAGGTCCTGATTGGAGCAGTGGAAGGGAAATGATGTGCCTCCAGAAAGCACATCATTCCCTCCCAAAATGCTAATGGCGGCCTTAAAGGGGAAAGTGTGTCTTTCCAGGACAATATAGAAAATCACAGAAAATCCCCCCTGACATCCAGAATAGAACAAAAACCAGGACAAATCCGGGGAAATCCTGACAGTTGGTCACCCTAATACTGCCTGTAAGGCCCACGAAAACCTTATAGTTCCTAAGGCAATCCACTATAGTCTGCACAAACAACAGTGAGAATCTTCCATAAGAGAATTCTTGTCTGTTCAAAGGCAGCAGAAGAGACCATACTCCATGTTGCTCCCGCCATTCAGGACTGTAAATTTACCTGCTGGAAGTGATACGAGGAATAGCAGGGCCTCTCAGTTATGGCCCCTGTTTTATTAAAATTATTTCTTCAATGAGGCCTGCCTAAGGTGTAGTCCACACATGTAGTCAAATGAGGTGATAAAGCCCTGAGGTAGTAGAGCGGATTATATCACTTTAGAATGGAAGCAGGGTTAATTTTTCAAAACAATGTTCCCCGTGTAAAAAAGCTCCCTGCCAGAAGAAAACTACCACATAGGATGGAGGAAGGTTCTAATCAGCCCTCCATCTACTCTGCAGGTTTTCTACTTGCAGGAAGGGTTCATTTGTCCTTTAATGTGGGAGAGCTTTCAAAAATAGACTCGCCTGCCTGTAATTGGAAGTGGTAGAATCCATTCTGCCACCTCAGAATCCATACTCTCTCCTTACTCCCCACTGCATGTGTTAGTACAATCCACAGAAGCACAAACATTCTTTTAAGGAAAAGATGTTTATTCAGGAGAGCACTGCAGGACCCTTTCATACTTGCGAAGGGATTTTATGCAATCTGTTTCTATCACATCTTCTTTCCCCCAAGGCAATGTTTTGATTATTTTTTTATAGTTGTTGGTGTTGCATCTTATATTTGTGCACCATGAGCATCTTTATGACTATAAGCCAATTGAAACTGTTATTGTAAGGTGGGAGGGTAGAACTACAACGCAAAACAAAAAAAGAAAGCATTTATTTATGTGTTTGTATTTATTTAATCAAATATGGTTATCCACCTTTTGACTATAAAGGCCCCCAGGGTGGCTGTCATATCAACACATCATAACCCGATCTTTCCATGAAATATCACAAAACTACACAATCAACCTAAACAGCCAGAAGTACGAGGAAAATTAATCAGATATTACTAAATACTCAGGGGGTTGTGTGTATGAGCAAGATAAAAATAAATAAAAATAAAATAAAAGCCCAGTAAAGATAACATCTCCTTGCTGTTTCCTGAAGGGACAACTGCAAAGGACAAGTAAATAACATCGTGCTTCCCCCCCCCAGATGTTTTGGACTTCGACTCCCATCAGCCCCAGCCAGCATGGCCAGTATAGAATGGAATCCTGGGAGTTGTAGTCCAAAACATCTGGAGGGCATCAGGTTGGGGAAAGCTCCTAAAGTATCGTGTGCATACATGGCGATGTATAAATAATAAATCACAGCAATAACTATTCTCATTCATCCCAAGCATCCAGTGTTCACTTGACATGGAGGGCATGCTAGCAAATGTGTTATGTATGAGGAATGCAAGAATGGAGCAGAGGAGCAAGTCCGTATATCACCAAATAATGGACTTTTTGATGCATTGGTGAAATAAGATTTGTTAGGGGGAGGAGGGGTTGGATGATCCTACCCCATACACTGAAAGAATGTTGTGACGAGTTGCACAACTGCATGGGCTCACCCTGCCCTGAATGCAACAGCCACATCCCCCCATCAGACAGAGCAGTCATTCCCCCCCGCCACCTGTGGATTCAGCCAGCATGTCAAGGGACTCCATGCGCATACTGATGTATGCACCCAGAGCTCCCCTGCATGCAGGGACATCCCGATTGAGCCAGTGTATGGCCACCATGTGAAGGGCGCCTGTGCATGTGCCGACTTATGTGTACAGCTCTTCCACACGAGGGGGAATCTTGGCCCAGTTATTAGAGGCGCCAGAGACAGGTACATCGTTAAAACCAGGCAGAGATCAAAATCCAAGGCATGAAGGAGGCAAAGGGAACGTGCGCTTGAGCAACTTCTCCCATGTTCAAATTGCAGAACAGGTCCTGGAGCTTTATGGAACCTGGTGTTTATGGATTGGCCCTTGAGGTAAGCTGACTGAACGCTCAGATGAGCTGGCACTGCAACCTAGGTAGCGCCCTCAGAACACAGAGCGCAATCTACCAAGGTTCTTATGGAAACTAGATGCTGGTGGAACAGAAGGTGATGTGCCGCAGACTTGACCGCTGGGAGATTTGGCCCAGGGCCCACCACCAAGGCTGTCTCCAGGTTTTGGAGGGCCCTGGAGCAAGACCCTCTCAATGCTGTCCCTCCCTCAGTAAGTCAACTTTCTCATCGCCATTGGCCATAGCTGCTCTCGCTCTTCGTCCTCTTTCTCATCATGGGTACCACTTGCTTGCTTGGTAGGTAGAGAAAAACCAAAAGCAGGAGAGCATCCACTTAGGTCAAAAAAAAAGGGGGAGAGAAACAGGTTCTCGGAAGGCTGAAATACTTTATTAATTCACGCCTCTTGCTTGCTTGGTAGGTAGAGAGCGAGGGAGCCAGTAGGCCATGGAATCTGCTCCTCCTCCTTCTCACCTCTAGCATTCTCAGGGTCAGACCAAGAGGCAGGTGAACAAGCAGGTTGAAGAGGAGGAGCAACTGCAGGGGCCTCTTGTTAGTGGGCCCCTATTGGGGTGTGGGCCCTCAGCAGGTGCCCCACCATACCTACCTTTGATGCCATCCCTGCCCACCACCAGCAGTCGATGACATGCAAGCCTTCAGATTTTGTTCAGTTGATAGTATGACTCTGATTCCCTACAAGGTCATGACTATATATATATAATCAGACTCATACAAATGACCAAGCTTTTTGTTGGACAACATGCCGGCCAAATGGCAATTGCGCAAGCCTAGCAGACCTAGCTACCTGTCTTTGCCGGTTCGTGGCAGCCATGGGCTCGACGGATTTTTAATCCTTTTTACATTTTTCTTGCACCTGTAAGCGATTGCATCACACGTGCGAATCATTCTGGATCATTTTTAAAAGGGACTCACAACAGCATCCACCACAGCGCCGTAAAGACTTCAGCGTTTGAGAGCTCTTCGACCTGCCTGAGCTGCATAGATATTCGCTTTTATTATGTCTTCTGGGAATTAGAGAAGCGTTTATCTCCCCCTCAGACATCAGTGATCGCATTATGTCTTGCGTTTGGCACAGAAGAGACATGGATGGGGGGGGGGGGAGCAACGGGGATGCTAAGCGGAGAAACAGCAACGTTTTCCAAGAGGCATTTCTTGCCACGCCTCGTCCCATGGATTCAATGGAGGAATGGCTCCAAAGTGTGTTTAATGGCAAAGCAAAGCCCTCTGCATAAGAGAACATCATCATATCCCTTTGAGATACGATGCAAAGAAGGAAAGAAAAGGAAAACAGGCAACGGCCACTGCAAGATGACATGAGTCCTTACGAAAGGAAAAGGATTAACGCCCATCCTTATTCCCAGAAATAATATCACCGCTTCATTCTGGCCTTTAAGAACTCGGATCTCCCTGCTCTAGCCTTTCAGTTTGGAAGGCTGCAGTAGAGGCTGGTGGTTCTGATTTCGGCAGAGCTGTGAATCTACCGAATTCTGGGTTTCACTCAGAACCAGTCGGGACTCTAAAGGAGCGATCCGAGGTGCTGTACCCTATTCCCAAAATGGATTCACGGCCTCTCTCCCTCTCCTTTTTAACTGATGTGAGCTCCTATGGAAGGGAACATTTGTCTGAAAAGCAGGATAAAAATAATGAATGAATCCGTATGATGGAATTTGCTGCCACAAGATGCTGTGATGGCCGCAAACTCATATGCCTTCAAGAGGGGTTAGACTGATTCATACAAGATCAGGCTATCAATGGCTACCAGTCGTGATGTCTATATGCTACCTCCAGGATCAGTGGCACCATAGCTCTGAATTCTACCAAGGATGACCACTTGGCATCACCAAAAAGGAGAAAATGAATCAATGAAAGAGAGGAGACGTATAAAAAATGCATATGCCAATTTATATGCTTAGATGCACATTTAGAAAGATCAATCATCATTTACAGAGAAACACAGTATATCTCACCACAGTGGGAAAGGCAGCGATTGGAAGATGGGTGTGTTTGCTCAGTCCAGGGCCGGCCCTACAATGAGGCGGAGTGAGGCTGGGGAATGCTGGGAGTTGTAGGTGTGTGTGTGTTTTTGGGGTCTAAATGTGCATAGCATTGCACCCTTATAGACCCTGTTCAACATCTGGAAAAATCTTAGATTGAATTGCTTTTGAACCCCGTCCATTTGAAACATGCAACTGAAGCGTGCCATTTACATCCCTCCGTCAAAATGGATGGGTCTTGAAAGCTCTTCACTTTGACCGGAGGGCGTGCAGTCGTTACAATCAAGCCGGCAACCTGTGCGTGTTCAGGCCCTGTCGGTTTCTATGGAGATGGAGTGCATGTCGTCATAAACAGTGATGCAGCCAGAATCCGAGAGGGAAGAAATCAAACGAAAAATAAACACATCTTTTTAAAAGTCTCAATGAAAAATGGAGCAGTCTATTTTTCCACACGTGTTCACCTGATTTCTTTCTCATACCTGGGATATTAATGACATAATGGACAGGCTAAATCTGTCACGCAAAACAGGAGAAGAAGGGACTTTCTCGTTGGCACTGTGATATTATGTACTTATTTATTTAAACATTTATATCCTGCCTTATATCACAAGGATCTCAGGGCGGTGTACAGATAAAATCGTACATATAAAATAGAATATACAATTCTAAAACAAATTAAACCATTGATATATTAAAACCAATACGAATTTTTAAAACAGTAAAATCCAATTAAAACAAGAGAGTGTGCAGGCTGGTGGATTTAGCCATTAAAAGCTTTATTAAAAAGCCATGTATTAACCTGGTGCCGAAATGAAGCCAGTGCCGGCGCCAGTCGGGCCTCCAGGGGGAGGGCATTCCACAGCCGGGGTGCCACAACAGAGAAAGCCCTCTCCCATGTCCCACCATAGCGTATATCTCATATTACTGGGGCACAGAGAAGTCATTAGCCCTGGCATGATGTCAAAAACAAAGATAGCAATTACAGGGGTGAACCGGTGTCAGGATTGGGCCCAGGCTCCCTGGTTTGGTTTTGGTCTGATTCAGAGGCAGAACTAGAAGAAGCCCAGACAAGACAGTGAGGAGGGAATTCCACAAGACTCTCCAGAAGTCAGGGATGGATCTCCCCAGGAGCTTTTCGAAGAGGAGGCTCGGGTTTAGAGACCATCTCCCTCCCCCTGCCATGGGAACTCAGCTTTTGTTGGAGGGGGAGGGCACACTGGAACTGATAGATGCCAGAGTTCGGCGCAGAGTTAAGTAGGCGGAGGTGGGAGGCAGTTATCCAGATTGGCTATCCGTCAGAAGTTGGGTCATGAGGACCATCCCTGAAGGAGGAGCCCGGTATAAGCCTGGGTACGGTGGGAAACCATCCATTTGAGTTCGGAGGATATGCTAAGCCACATTGGCCGACTGCGGCTTGAATATTCAAAATGGCCAGCAGCATATGCTGCAACCCACCCTGGCTTAAATAATCATGCTAACCTGTGAGCATTCAAACAAGCCCATTGTATGCCTCGAGCAAGCTTTTCTCCAAAGGAAACAGATCCAGCAAACCTGCACTGAGCTTCCGACCCCATAGGAAACCGGGGATGGAAATAGTAATATGAATGGTTTTACTAAACCATTGGGACGAACGATTACTGGTTATTTACTATGTGAAAACTAACAAAAGGCTATTTTCACCCAGAGGTACATTCACCCAGGGTACATTCATATTATGCAAATCTGTGTCCTCTTCTTTGGTGACGCATGTCCTCTTTTTGGGAGATGCGTAAGGGGCAACCCTATACCTATTGGGATACTGGCAAATTTAGGCAATCAAATGATAGGCCAAGATAGCCCTCCCCTACGGAAGACGGTGCTTTGTATTAGCTTCCCATTGTGTTTATTTCCTCCCATTTCAACTCTCACCTTGTGCCAGGCTCTCTTTCCTCAGCCGGAAAAGATATTTATAAGTATGTTTCCAACAAGAGTGCTTAACTGCAAATTAGCTTACATTATTTGCGTAGCACAGCCTGGAATGTCTTGGCTGGCAGACGAGTGCTCAATTAAGAGGCTAGCATAAATAGTCTTCTGCTCCCAAGGATTTCAGTTTGATCTATGGCGCCACAAATTGGGCTCTTCGAAAGTAACAGCTGGTGCAATCGCTTTCCAAGTCCCTAGTAGTTTGGGCGAAAGGCTGAACTCGTTCTTCATCGCCACCAGGGAGGGAGGGAAATGAATAGGCACAGTACCGCGCCTTGGGCTCCCTTGCTAAGAGAGGTTTTCCGAACAGTGTCTTGCATCGCAACCCTTTGGCGTCACCCCTGGCATTCTGAAGAACATGCTGGTTTCATAAATGGCAGCATGTTCAGGCTCCTGTGTGCGCATTTGTGTTATGGAGGTCGTAATGTGGCATCAAAGGCAGAATTGGGTCTCTGTTGTGGATGAAAACAGCCAAGACCTTAGCTCCAGATTACTTAGAGCAGGGATGCAAAATCTCTGTCCTACAGGCCAAAGCTGGTCCTTGGGAGGCCCCAATCTGGCCTGCGTAGTCTCTTAGCATTCCTCCAGGGTGTGGGTTTAGGGGCTGAGTAGCCTGTATACAGGCTATAATGAAAGTAATGTTCATTATTCTAAAACCAGGTTTGCTATAGCTCACATCCTAGAGAAATGCAACCAAAACATGCAACAGGGTCAGGAAAATCACAGCCTGACCCAATCACAACCTAGGATCTCCAGATGTTATTGGACTGTAGAGCCCAGCATTCCTGACCTTTGCTGTACTGACTGAGGATGATCGGAGTTCTTGTCCAACAACATCTGGCGATCCTTGGTTGGGAAAGGTTATTTCAATTTCAAATAAGAGATAGCAATGGGGGGGGGGGCTGTTAGGGGATTCCTCCAGGGGGTGGGGCTTAAAGCTATGAACTCTCATTTGAGATTGGAATAACAATGAGGAATACCATGCTGGTGTGCACCAACAACATTACTCCTGCTGTTATCTCCGATGTCAGATTGGAGATAACAGCAGGGACGTGGGGTGGCCTGGGCATTGGGACTTGCCTGCTCTTCCCACCCAGGTGAGTCCCCTTCTGTTTCTCCCACCTCGCTTCCTTCCCCCCATTGCAGCAAAGAGGCAGGGCGAGCAATGCCGGGGCAAAGCCAACCGAGTCCCCATTCCGCTCCCCACGTAAAATAAGCTCCGCATCCCTGGCTTAGATCAGAACCTACAGGGGTAGCAGAATCATGGACTGTAGTTTGAAAATTGTATATTCAAGTGTTCTTCCTTATTAAAAACAACAACAACACCCTGCATGCAGAAAATTAGCATGTCAAGCAGGATGGTCTAGTCTACTCTTCTCCTTTACGTATTTTTTTTTGGGGGGGGGTGCAGGGTGTGTATGTTTTTAAAACAGAGGAGAACAGTCAGATATATGATTTTGCTGATCCTGTAGCTGAGCATTCACGAAGATTAAGTGCTATTTCATATGTCATATCCTCCCACCCTTACACAGAGATGATCTCATTGTAGGAAAATGTGCATATCTTATTGAAATGATTCAAATGTGTTGTTCTTTTGCTGTGGAGACATCAGTTGGACAGCAACTGCCCAATGTGAATATTCATTTGAAGAAAAACCACACAACGGTTGACCACATTTCATGCATGGTGGTATGCAGCTATTGTCCTATTAGATAGAGCAGTCACCAAAAGAGGAAATGCATCACCATCAAAGAGTACAAATGAGGACACAGATTTATATAAAAATGCATATGCTAATTTATATAGATGCACATTTAGAAATAATTACTGGTAGTTAATTAGAAATACTATACATTTTGCCATGGTGGGGAAAATTGTGACCAGGTGACCTATGCACATTGCTCAGTCTGCTGTCCAGGTGCTAACGGTGGATGGGCAACTTCAAGGTCCCTGCTGTTCTCCCATCTTACAGTTCTTGATCTTCAAAACCAGAGTTGGACTGGGTAGCCCTTCAAATAGAGCCCTTCAAATAGAGTAGTATCCAATTGTGACACTCCACATACTGAAATATGGATAGCAGAACTCTGCTGAATCTTTCTGTTGTACAACTGGTTGCCCAGTAGGCTTGCTCAACCACTTGTGCAAGCAGCTGAAAGCGAAAGAAAGAATGATTTCCTCTTGTGTATTTGTGCTATTTCTACTGTACCATAGTGCCACCTAGATGTTATGTAGTGGAAAAGCAAGAAAGGAAACACTCCTCCTGTAGTGCTCAGGTCTCAATTCTCCGATGAAACCGAAAGATTAACAACCTTGTATAGAAAAGCTGTTAGAACAGACAAATCTAGCTTAAAGACGAGGCACATTTGTCCATTTTAAGCCTCAGTAGTGGTTTGCTGCCGTATTTCAGAGACAAATCACAATTTTTTTTTTAAACTCCCCTTTTTTGGAGTGGGTGATAGCAGTGGTCAGGGGACTGCTTGAAGTTCTCCACTTCTGGTATAAGCAGTCACAATGTGCATTATAAAACTGCTCTTAAGACAATTCATCTTCTTTGGTTGGTTGACTAGCCAGCCTCCTTCAGAAGATGCTGAACTTCTGAGTCATTAAATGCCTAGAAAGAGCACGCAGCTCTCAAATCATCAGAACAGAAAATAAATGAAATGTCACTATCAGCCTGGAAAGCCGAACCAAGTCTAAGATGGATTTGAGAACATAACTCTGAGCATCACTGGATACCAATCCTATATGGGTAGGATCATTTCAGTGATATTTCTATGCCAGCAGTGCTAGATATGTTTTCCACCTTATTTGGCATTGACTTTAGGCTCCTCCATTTCATCCTTTTAGGGCAATGAAGGAATCAGACAGTTCCGCAAACAGTTTCAAAATGACACAGTTTGGGCCTTAAGCCATCTATGGTTACGATAATAAGACCTTGTTGGAAGCAAGTTTTTATTTAGCAGCGGTGGTGATCCTTGAAGGAATTCTGTGTAATGGTAGGGGACTTGATGGCAAGGAGCTGTATCTAATGAGAATCCTACGTAGAGTAGAGTAGAGCCACCGAAATGGATGGGACTTAAATTAGGCTCATTCAATTCAGTGGGTCTACTCTACGCAGGGCTAACATTGTCTACTACCCATAGCTCTTACTTTACAGAGAACGATCCTGTATCCTCTATTCAAAGGGCTGTCCAGTCAAAGTCTGGTTCAAAGAACCCCAAGAAGGGAGAAGAGGGATTTTGAAGCTACTCATCTACCATTAGCACACGGACGAAAGAATAAGCAGGGCACATAAGCTGTCTGGTCACTATGGAGAGATGTATCGAAATTTATGTCTATATTATAGTAATCTCAGTGTCCATCTATATATATATGAATTAGCACGGGCAATTTCAATGAAAATCTTTACCCTCTTTATCCTTTTCTTGGTGATGTATTTCTTCTTTTGGGGTCATCCGATTGATGGTTGCTTAGGGCTTGGCTCTCAACCAGTTAGGAGATTTGGTTTCCTCCTCCACCTCCAAAGCATTCATATATCCCACTCATCAGCCAAAAGACTCCCCAGAGGGGCTTGCAACTCTCTACACCCTGCACTGATGACGGACTGTTCAGCAGCATTTGAAAATCCAGAACACCTATTCTCTTCCGTTTGACTTGGAAGCTTCCATCCCTTCCACAAGCTATAACTAAATAACTGTAACAGCAAAAAACAGGGATGTTGTATTGTCACCACAAAATGGGAAAAAAACACAAATTGATAAAGATAATATTATGCAATAAATAACTACAAGAAGCAAAAGATGCTGAAAATGCAATACCCCAGAATTGTGCTTGTTTGTTGTAAATAATTATCACTGTCGTTCACTTTTACAATACACCATTACTTTTTTTACTCTCACAATTTTCAGCTGGCCAGTTCATTATTGGGGTTGGATCTCTCGTATCTCCAGGTTTTGGCCATCTTGATCATTTTATTCTCTCTTCTTTTATGATTAACGTTAAAAAAAAAAAACTGTCACAGAATGAATTTTACCAAGCCCCTATTACTCAGAATATGACTGATTCTGCTGCACTCAGGCGACGGTTTTGATATGATATATCTTGACGCCGTGTTTCCAAACTTGTCAGCTCACATCTGGAGCAGCATTCAGTCACAGCCACCTTCTGGGTTTTATTTATTTATTTATTTACCTATCTATTAAGAGCCTTGTTCACTGATGCACAAATGGAGGAGAAACCTGTGATTGGTTAGATTAGTAAAACGGTGAGAAGAAAAGGTTGTGAATTTCATAAGATGGCTATGAGGGTTCATGAAAAAATGAAGCTATCTTACACTGAATCTCGCCATTGGTCCATCTATTCTGAGATTAATATTGAACCCTGAATTTTGCCCTCACATTTCCAAAGCCTACATGAGGGCATTTTCTCCAGACAAGTGACCTTTCACTTCAACTCTCAAAGCTGGTGTGCCAAGGACATTCTAAAGCTGACAGCTTCCCTCAGCAGATAGAACCTCCTACAACATCAAATAGATTGGCCAGTCTGTGCCAGATGCTTCAGCACCAGTTCCATAAAAACACACAGCACATTACTATATAGAAGGGGAAAGGAGGGAGGTTGCGTTATAAGCTTTCAAAACGTTGAGCAAAGATTCTTTTGTGCTGGTGAGAGTTTTGGCTCTCAGGTTACCGTGAGTGGGTCTATGGCAATGTTTTTTACCTAAACTGTTACTTGAATGGCGTCAGAGATCTGACAAAAGAATGTTAATGTACCTCCAATGGCTGTGGATGGTTCTTGAATGCGTAATTCACCTGCAAGGATGGGGTCTTTCAAAACGTGTGAGGTACTGGTTCCCCTCTATTCGGCACTGGTTAGGCCTCATCTTGAGTATTGTGTCCAGTTCTGGGCATCACACTTCAAGAAGGATGCAGACAAGCTGGAGGGGGTTCAGAGAAGGGCAACAAAGCCCTATGAGGAGAGACTGAAAGAACTGGGCATGTTTAGCCTGGAGAAGACTGAGGGGAGACATGATAGCACTCTTCAAATACTTGAAAGGTTGTCACACAGAGGAGGGCCAGGATCTCTTATTGATCAACCCAGAGTGCAGGACACGGAATAATGGGCTCAAGCTACAGGAAGCCAGATTCCTGCTGGGCATCAGGAAAAACCTCCTGACTGTTAGAGCAGTACGGCAATGGAACTAATGACCTAGGGAGGTTGTGGGCTCTTCCACACTAGAGGCATCTGGACAACCATCTGCTTTCAGGTGGATTCTTGCATTGAGTAGGGAGTTGGACTTGATGGCATTATAGGCTCCTTCCACCTCTACTATTCTATGATTCGATGATTCCCCATACTGGCTGGGAAATGCTGGGAGTTGTAGGACATTTTTCCGGTCTAAATATGCAGAGGATTGTGCCCTTCATTCCCCACCCCCACTCTCTTCCATTTTCCTTCTGTTTCATGTCTTTTTAGATTTGGATCTCCTTTTACTGACTGCATATAATCCGCTGGAGGAGCCTTTTCGGCTGAGGCAGGGCATAAAAAATGCTTTAAATAAAACAAATAAATATTTGTCAATAAAAGCAAATATTACAAAGAAACCACAAGCATTTCACTCTCGTCCACATGAAACTAAAACCAGCAGGACGAGGAGAGGACATAACAGTATATTCCTTGTTTTCATGAACTATGTGTGCAGCTTTCTATTTTAAATTCCCATTGGCCAATGTGCTTACACTAAAGTTTAGTAGAAGATTTGTTTCATAAGATTTGTTTCATCCCCCGCAGCAAAAGGGCAGTTTATATAGAACTTTTGTCAAGTAGAAAATGCTGTCAGTATATAAAATGCCATCACCCACTCCCTGGAGTCAAAAACCTTCACTTATTGTTTGGGGAAAACGTCTTGCCATACTGAATGCCCTTTACTGCAACAGCAACAACAAAAATGAAAAAGGAAATTCTGACTGGTATGAAATTCACAAAGCTACGGTGGCAAACTATGTTCTATGACACATGGGCTGAATTCGGACAACACGATAGTCAATGGTGGGGTAATAATCAACTTTACAGTTGTTCATCTAGGGGGTGCTCCCCACACAACATGGTAATAAATAATCAACTGTGGTGTGGATTGGGATCAGCGCTGAGTTGACTATGGCAGCATTCGGATGACACAATAGTCAATACAACTGACGATTGTTCCCCCCCCCCCCCCAGTTGCTTTATATATCATCCAAATTCAGCCATGGTGGATTGAAAGCATTATTTGATTGCTGCGATTAACCCCTTAACTCTAGATTAACTCATCTACATGACATCAGAGCAGGGCCATCTTGGTGGTGGCACCCCAATTGTGCCTTGTATTTAAGCCCTCTTGTGGTATCCATGTGAACAACAAGGAATGGCATACAGGAGAGTGAAAGGGAGGGAGTGTTCTGTCTCTCCTCTGTGTTCAGCAGAGAAACCAAGAGGACTGTAAGAGGAACCCCCTCCTCAGCATACAGGATAGAAATACAATGGGTTGCTGGATGACGGGCAGAGGAATTTCTTTCTCCTCTGCCAGCCCCTAACAAGCTAGTACAAAAGTTGCAGGCTACTAACTTCTGAGGGCTTATTTGCAAGGTGGTATAACAAGTATATAAATCAGTGGCCTCTCTACGTAACTAGGATTGGAGAAACGTGCTGAAGGAAATTCAGTGTTAGCAACCTCTGTAATTAACCTTACTGGGTTCCAGCAGAGACACAGACACGTGGATAACAGACCCAAGTGGCTTTATGAGGTAAGTAAATAGGGGCTGTTGCAGACATGTGGAGAGAGAGAAGATGAGGAACATTGGTACCAATGACTAGGAGGAGGAAAAAAAAGATCTGCTATCTATGTGTGCAAGCATCGTGACTTTTCCTCTAGTTTGGCCCATAATTATTGTTGCAAACAATTAAACGGGCTGACGTACGATACAGGCATGCTAACAATACAACTCCCTTTGTGCAGGATTTTTTTGTTTGATCTGTGGTGATAACGTGGCCATTGTTATAATGAAATAAAAAAACCTCTTAAGCTGCGTTGCTTTTTTCCCCCTTTCCCATTGTAATCTTGAACATCTTTCGAGAGCAGACTGTTAAATCTCGCTGAGTGTCTTTTCAGTTCTTACCGAGAACTGGAATGGCCGTCTCTCTGCCGTCAAAGGACGCTGAAGAGGATCATGGGTTTGCAAGCATGTACAGGAGCTGCTTTATTCCGAAGACATGATGTCAGCATGTCACTGAGTGCGCCGTACAATTACTGCTGTGGTTTCTCTTATGGCTGCTGAGGAGGCATTTTTGTCCGATAATTTTGTCCAGTGGAACATCCGTGAGGTCAAATTAGTATCGCCGATGGCTGTGTCAATAACAGCCATTGTCAACGGTTGCCAAGTCGTAGCCACTTCCTCCTCTCAAGAGCCTCCAAGGTCTTCCTTTCTGGACTAACTGGTCAAACCCTCATGCAACACACCGGTTTTCTACCTTGTTGGAGGCTGGTGGCTCCGATGTCAGTGGGGTGGCAAATCTGCTCCAGGTTTCAGTCAGAACCAGTCAGAAGTCTAAAGGAGCTATCCAGTTAGTTGCTAGGTTAACTTTGCGTTGTTTAACCCACAATTAACCCATGGTCTCTGGGTTCAAATGTCACAGAGCAACCTCTGATCAGGCCAATCAGGGGATGCATATTCAAAACGGTGCAGCATGTCTGAACAGGCCCAGAATAACCTTGCTTCCTGCGTTCCTAGTTTCCAGTGGTACAAACTACAGAACCCCGAGGGGCATTGAGTCCACTGCTCCAACTCTGCATCAGCCCCCTGGAGGATGCAACCTTCAGAGTGGCGCCCTCTGATGACATCATCTCAGGAAGCAGCCAGAGTGTGCGCTTCTGAGGCCTCTGGCTCCCCATATCTCTCTCTCGGCTGCCTTTCTTCCTGCCCATCCCTCATTATTGCGGTTGCTTCAGAATTCTGATTGCTAAATACCTCATGTCATCTCTCAAAAACTGGCCGCTTCCTACACGTCGTGATTTTCATTTATTTTTTGGAACAAGATAGAAACTTGAGAAAGACATATAACTGAGTCTCTACATGTGTCAGACATTATGGGCATGCCAAGCAAATCCGGACTTTGCTTGCTCACTTCTGACTCACACAGAGGCACTGAGCACAATTTTCATCATGGAACTAACTTGAGGGAGTGCTTCCCAGAACAAAACTTGTGAAGTGGGAAACAGCATTGAGTCTGTCTTTGCCTTGGCTCTTCATTACTTCAGTGTCAAGCTCCTAGACCCTAGGAACTCCTTACCTGTAATATTTCCAACTTTGCCGCCATCCCAACCAGGTCTCTTGTTCCATCTTATTGACGGTCTCTGTGCATGCTAATTTGACTCTTTTTCTCAATCCTGCCTCAAGACTTTTCTACCATGGTGTAATAGAGCAGATACCAGGATATAGCACCAGCCACGAAGGGCCCACTTCAAATCTCAGTTCACCCATGTATTCACTGTGTGAGACAGGACCTGTTCTCACAATCACGTGCCGGGGGAAAGGATTTGCATAATTACCCTCACCAGGATGGCTTGCCATGTTGTGTGAACCCGGCATGGGTGGCTTGTTACTACCCCAGAATCCTAAAACAGCCCACACTGGCTGGGGCATGCTGGGAATTAAAGGGCTTTTTTTCTGCCTGAACATGCATAGGATTGTACCCTGACCCCTGGACAGTTTAAATGATATGTAGTTTGTTTTTAGGCTTTTATGGTTTTAAATTTTGTATGTTGGTTTTTAAATGTTCAATGCTTTTAATTTTTGTAAATCACCCAGACAGCTTTGTCTATGGGATGGTATATAAATGTAAATAATAATAATAATAATAATAATAATAATAATAATAATTCATGCTAAACAGATAAAATCACTCAGAGAATTCTTCCACACCAAAAACACCCCCATTCATAAAGCCATTGTAAAAGCAGATAAAAACTACACCCCACTCAACCTAGCAAAACAAAACAAAGACCAAACACGACCACTCACACTCACAGAGAAAAAAAAATGGGCACAAAAAGCTCCCCATAGGAAGCACTACAACATCATACAGAACCCACAAATAAACAAAGAACAATCATACAAATGGCTCAGGAAGGGTGAGATATTTCCAGAAACCGAAGGATTCCTAATAGCTATACAGGATCAAGTTACAGCAACCAAGAACTACCAAAAATATATCATAAAAGATAACAGTGTAACAACAGACCTATGCAGGAAATGCCATCAATTCCAAGAAACAATAGACTACATAACAGGAGGATGTAATATTCTGGCAGGAATGGACTATCCGGACAGGCACAATACAGCTGCAAAAATAATTCACCAACAACTGGCCATAAAATTCAAAATGATCAAACAACCTACACTATACTATACATATTCACCCGAAACAATCTTGGAAAATGCAGATCATAAAATATACTGTGGCAGAACAATTCGTACAGACAAGACAATACCTTGCAACCGACCAGACATAACAGTCATAGACAAAAAGAAAAACACACATACCTCATCGACATAGCTATACCAATTAACAAAAAAGTTGTTGGAAAGGAAGAAGAAAAGAGAGACAAATATACACCACAGGCCATGGAAGTCAAAGAACTATGGCAACAGGAAAAGGTGACTAATTATTCCATTACCCACATCAGTCACCGGCATCACATCAAAAATATATACAAAAAACCTCCAGAAACTGGGCCTACCAGAATACATCCACACCAACATCCAGAAAGCAGTCATAATTAAAATATGCTCAATTGTCAGGAAATTCCTGAATCAATAAAAGACAGCATGATTTGGCAAAGTCCGTCATGTCCGTCGATAAAAACCGCCACGAGTGAGAAAGAGATAAATAATAATAAATATACCCCAATACACTCAAATGAGGAAACTGAACTGTGCAGCTGGACTTTTTATGTTGATGGCTTTGCAAGAAAACATCCCGAAGCTATTTTTGTAGCGGGGGTGGGGGTGGGACCCTGCAAGAAGTCAGAGCTGGAACAAAAGACTGAATGCCAACGTTTTAAGTTGTCGATGCAATGTGGCCCCTGCATTGGTTTTCTCTTCACCTAGGCGAGTCCTCAAATGTGATCACCATGTCAGAAGATGTCTTGGGACTCTCCAGGGCTTCAGTGCAAAAGGCCAACCGCTGAAGTGCTGTTAAAGCTTACATGTCTACACACCCTGTATCACATGACTACAGGATACGGACCACAGCTCGGTAGTGGAGCGCCTGCTTTGTACGCCAAAGGTCTAATCCATGGGCAGGGGATGGGAAGCCCCTTCTCTGATTAAGACCTGCTGCCAGCCTGAGTAGACAATATTGGGGTAGATGGACAAATACTCTGACCTGGTGTGCCCAGTGGAGGCTGGTGGCTCTGACGTCAGTGGGACGGTGAATCTGCTCCAGGTTTCAGTCAGCATTCTAAAAGAGCTGCCCAAGGTCCTCAACCTTTTTTGAGGATAGGGTTTAGCACCTTGGATAGCTCCTGGCTGGTTCTGACTGAAACCCATAGCGGATTTACCGCCCTACTGATACCAAGCCACACACTTCCTCTGGTTGAGTCCTTCTTAGCATAAATAAATAAAAAAATCAATCCTGCAGGTTTAATCCCAGACTTTGGGGGAAAGGAGAGAGTTATGTAATGGCGGCGGTGACTCATTGACGCTTAGAGAAATGTAAAAATAGATTAAACATTGAGAGATATAAGTTGTAAGTTACCGGGATTTTGCCTGGCTTTGAAACTGATATGCGTGGTAACGTCTGATTTAATGATGAACATTGCCTACTTTATTAATAGCAAAATTCCATCCTGATTTCAGAATTTAGGTCTTCAGCTAACGAAAGAAAAAGAGGGGTGGGGAAGCCATTTCAAAACTCTTGTTTGCACATTGACAACAGAGCATATATGCTGTTTCCAGCCCCCTTACGTCTTCCTGTCCTTTACTGTATAGAGGTTGGTGGTCCTAGGATGGGCAAACGAGTGATATCCGAAATCACCAGGATTCTCCGAACCTCGTACCCGATTCCCGTTCGCATTAGCAATCGTCGCTCACTCTGCCCAAATGGGGAAATTGCACAAATCAAACAGCGATCGAGCGTAACATTTGCGCAACTTTCCTCCGTTTGATTTTGCACAAACTTCCAAAAATTTCACAAATTTCCTCCATAGCCTAAAAAGGGGTCTGATTCAATCTACACGGAAAATTTGTGAAAATTTAGGAAATTAGCCCAAATCAAAGCCAAACGCAAGCTCGGCAATTTACGGACATTTTCAACAGACACGTGGTAGCGCTTGGAATCACATTCAGAGATGCGAATAGGGCATGTTTGCATGTTGTGTGAGCAAAAACGAAATCCTCATATATGCCCTAGTACCAGGCTCCACTCCTATTACACCTGGCTATGCTATGAATCCACACCTTCAAAATCACTCAAGAAATTATCACTTTAGATATGTGCCTTTACCCAGGAGGAAGCACAACACACACACTATCCTACAGGTGTCAATATCTGAAGCACATGTTCAAACCACCCCCTGGTTGCTGGCTCCTAATTTATTAATATTACCTGTAGTGTGTTTGTGTGTTGAAAAAAAGGTTAATAAAGATGACTTACAACAGATACAGTACAGACACTGAGAAGCGGAGATGAATTGCCAGGGCATACCTCGGACTTTTACAGGATACTAGGCAGAGATCAGAGCCGGAAATTAAAAAAATATTTTATGGCCTTTGGCTTCTGTATATACAAGCATTCATCAGGTTGACATGGCTAGGACATGGTATTTGATAGCTGCTGAGACAAACAACTGAATTGCTGGTTAAAGATAAGGTGCTCCACTGTACTCTCTAAAAGTATGGGAAGTGAACAACTATGAAATCTGGTTAAGACTCATGAGAGCCACTGCCAATCAGAGAAGACGATATTGGGCTAAATTGGGGTGGGCAACTTGTGGACTCCTAGATGTATTAGCCTACAGCTCCCGTGATCTCTCACCATTGGCTATAGTAGCTAGGACTCATGGGAGTGATAGCCAAATTGGGATGTCACGAGCATCCAAGTGGGTCCTGGAGTCCAGTGGACTCCCCTTTGTCCGGACCCCTGGATCCTGCTTGCTGAGGTGTGGCATGCTTGCGGGCAGGCTCACCAAGTGTCTCGCGGCTCAGTGAATGCCTGACGGGGCAGCCTGTCCCCTAGCTGAGCCGCCATTTTGGAGCATTCATGCCTGTAATGTTGCATAAATGGGCACTTTATGGCCACCATTTATACAACAAGACCTTACTGGACATACTGCAGCCGTCATGTTGTGCAAGGTGACCTTCCAAGATACTCCTGAGAAGCCATTTTGCGTAACATGGTGGATTGCAAGGGAGCCACTGGTGGGCACTCAACAAGGCTGTGAGAAACTTGAGCGGCACTGCGGGCTGGAGCGGCAGTTCATCAAGAAGCCACCCAAAACAGGTGGTGGTGAGTCTGTCCATCCCTGAGGCCAAAACATTGGGGGGGGGTCAAAGTCTCCACACAGCCAGCTAGATGGACCATGGTTTAACTTCCAGGATGACATCTGTATTCAGGCTATCCCTCTTGGGGTGAGGGCTGTATAATTCCTGGTCCAGTGACAACCCATCTGACTTTTGGGCTTCCAGCTAAAGCTCTGGATCCACCTGTTATCAATCCTTCTCCATCTACAATCCAGCTTAATAGCCCTTCCGTACAGTTCCTGGTTGGTGTGGGGCACCTGACAGCACATACTCCATGGTATTAGAAAGATGCCCTTGAGATATTCATGGACTCTGGAAGGACTGAGTTCTGGCATTGAAAATAACATCCACGGTTGAATCCTGGACGAGCTCTTGAATTCAGGGTTATATCACATATTTTTCAAACTTTCCTTAGCTGCTGATGAGAAAGAGCACCAACAAGGACTCCTTAACACATGGTATTAATGTCTGTCTTATATGGAATCTCCCAAAGAAAAGGAAGATGCTCCATCCATGAATGAACGTATCTCTGCATTCCAAATCACATTGTCAGTAGCGTTTTTCTCTCTCTTGGCATCTTGATGCATTATGTTCTGAAGGCAAATGATATTGCAACGTTGCTAAAGCTAAGCAGGTCAGTGTCTGGGTGGGAAACCCATTTGGAAGTTCTTCAGAGGAGAATTTCATTTCTGTATTTGGCTATGAAGGGACAGTATAATTTGAATTAAGCTTAAGGAGAAGCCCAATGCTGACCAACTATTTCTGAACCTAACAGGATATTGAGTCATTTAGATATTTTCTCATAGAGGATACAGCTATCGACGGCTACTAGTCAGGATGGCTATATTCTACTTCCTGTATTGGAGATAGTGTTCACATGTAACACTAACCGATTTTATTTAAACCATGATTTGTTGCCCTACCCAGGGTTTGTCTGGCAGACATTCGAGCAAACCATGTGTTTGTTTTCTCAGTCTTTGGGTTGTTTGTTTCCCTCCCTGTATCCCAAACACTTTTGCAGCAATGCAGTATTGACATGCAAAGAGGCTGAGTTTTTGACCGCTCCTGCCTGCTGCCTCTGTAGCCTGGTGAAACAACCCATGATTAACCCACAATTCTGGGTTCTCACATAATGGCAACCCATGGTTTAAGCAACTCACAGTTCACAATCCAACAACAAACCATGGGTTCTCTTTGTGGATTGTTTGTGATTAACAACCCATAGTTAACCCATAGATCCAGGTTCACATGTAACAACCACCTACAATTCAACAAACCACGCTTAATTAAACCATGGTTTGTTGTTATGTGTAAACCAGGTCAGTGTGTCTCTCAATACCAGTTGCTGGAGAACATCAGTGAAAGGGTGTTGGTGCCCTTTTGTCCCACTTGTGAGCTTCCTATTGGCATCTAGTTGTCCAATGTACAAACAAAATATCAGACTAGATAGCCCTTTGGTCTGATCTAGCAGGGCTCTTCTTATATTCTTACTAAGAGGCCATTCTAAAGACTGAAATATAGGCTCAGGAGTTTGCATCCATTAAGAAAACATTCTAGACACTTCAGTTCATCAGGACATCTCTAGAGGACCTCTGTTTACAGGTAGTAGCAGATTAGCAGAAAGTCAAATCTTGATATATGTTATTTTAAATCTATGTTCATGAATGAGTCTGTATACGAAAATGGATGTTTGAAGCAGCCTCCTGAAGAGTTCTTAGTGATTCAATGTTATGACTGCATATGCTGTGTGAAAACTTGTATATTACACAGACTTCATCCTGCACAGAGTTACGGTGCATTGTAATTTGAATTATACTACAATTACATCTTCTCTGTGTATTTTTGTATTTGGATATCATGTTTGTCAACCAATACATTTACAGCTGAAGATTCTATCTCCGCATGAATATCTTCCTGCTCAATTCTGGGGATGTAAGAACTAAATATAAACAACTTGATTAGCCCAAAATGGAAATACTTGAAGTAACCATTTGATTATAGATTTTAAAATTGAAGCAACATGCTGCTAATTTTTGGCTCCATATATACGTATCTTTCTCCCATAACGTAAGGAAATTGCAATGTTTATCTGCCGGAAAGATCTTGGAATTTGCTTGTCTTGAAATACATTTGCTAGATTTACAGTCCTATTAAAACGTGGCCTTTATCTAAAATTACTTTATTTAAACTGATGCATCCAAATAAACAAAGCATAACTTTAAATCATACACCACAGGAAGGAGCAGTAACATTTGCTTAACAACACAGAAATGCCAGTGGTTGGATGAGAAAATGAAAGAAAGAAAAAGACACATACCCTGCCTTCTACAAAGTGACTCAGTTTACAATGCTATATGTTGACTCATTGACTGATTTGCACATAATGCTAATCCATGGTTTATTTAACCTATGGTTTGCTGCCCTACTAAGAGTTTCTCTGGTAGACAATCAAACAAACCGTGGTTTGTTTTCTCAATCCCTGGGTTGCTTCCCTCCTCCTTTGCCCACTGCCTCCCTGTATCCTAAATGCCTTTGCGGATGCTGTAGCACTGGTATGTAGCGCAGCTGAGGGTTTTGACCACTCTTGCCTGCCACCTCTGTAGCCTGGCGAAACAACCCAACATTCTGGATTCAAACATACTGACAACCCACAGTTTAAACAACCCAGATAACAGAGCATGGTTTATTAATGTGGCTGGTTTCATGCATCGTAACAACCCAGAATTCAACAACCTGTAGGTTAAATAAATCATGGGTTAGCTTTATGTGTGAACCAGGTCCCAAATAGCTTTGTGATGCTGTAATACTGGCCTGTAGAGTTGCTGTTTTTTTGTGTTGGTTTGTTTTTTTAACCACTCTTATTTGCAGCTTCTGTAGCCTTGCAAAACAACTTGCAAACAAACCACAGTTCTGAGTTTGCACAACACAAAGCAGCACAATGGCAAAACTACACAGACCCAAGAAGGCCTGTAGTTCCCATCACAACACAGTAGCCTGTTGCTCCAATTGGCCTGTGACAGTCCAGACACAGCCAACAGCTTCAGTCCCCGTTCTGTTAACTTGGCCATTTTTATATGAGCCGGATGGTAGCTCAGCAACATTAGAGAGATTAATGCTTTTCAAATTATTATTATAATTATTGTTAGATTTGGTTCAAAACAGGAAATGGTGATGCTGTCTTTTGCCACCACACTTATTTCACTCACCCACTCACACATTTTATTGCTTATCCTCATGCAGCTCGATTAATGGAAACTGGAGAGTTCAGAGGATACAAACAATTGGTAACCTACTTTTTAAGTGTACATTTTCAGGCCAAGAAGTTGTAGCGTGAGGAATCCGGAGCTTGGAATTGTTTGCCTCAAAGTATTTTCTGCCCTTTCTGCCCGGCTCTTACAGCACACAGTCTAAATCCACTCACGCTGCAATATAATATAAACAGTCCAAGGCTGGATCTCGTACATCATCTCACTTGTGGGTGGGTGGTGCGTGTTCTGGCTATGCAAGGATCCGCGGTCAGAAAATGTCTTTGTTATTAGTGTACAGCAAGGATGCAAAACCTTACGTCTGGAGACCAGATCCGGCTCTCCAGATGGCCACGCCCCCTTCCCCTTGCTCCACCCGCTTTTCCTTCCACAGATCATTTGGGGGTTTTCAGGCTTTTGTATAGATTCCCCCCCCCCCCCCCCAATCCTCAAAGGTTGAAATGCCTTTCCTGAGGCTTAATTATTGACAGCAACTCAGCTAAACTATGATGGCCATTTTGATATTTTGTCTCTGCGCCTTTTGCCTCCGCCCTGCCAACTTCTCCAAAACGAAATTCGGCTCTCGTTGGAAGAGGTTCAACATTCATAGTTCATATAATCACCATGGGTTGTGCCACTGTGGCTGGTTTCGGACAACACATTAAGCAATGGGGGGGGGGGAACAATCATCAGTTGTGTTGCTTATTGTGTCATGTGGAGGGTTACACACCACGCACACACAACTGACAGTATGCTATTCTGCCCAATTAAGCAACCGAGAGAAACAACGGGCTTGCACGTTGTTTAGCCTGAAGCCCCATTGTTTAAAGTGTTGTCTGAAACCAATCCCCACTCTCTCTGTGGACTATTTTGTTTGGGAATAGAGTTCTGCCAGCCGGAACCCCCCGGCTGCTCTATACAGCCAGCAGAACTCGCGGTGCATGCTGGGATACGGCTGGAGGACTGAGGGAGGGGGAGGGAGCAGACGTAGCAACCAAGATGTCCGCCGGAACTTTCAGCTGCACAAGCACTGGAGTTGCAGCATGTCATGTGGGGAGCTCCGCCTACCTAACGCACAGTGAGTGTGCTATTCCCCCCTCCGTTGCCTAATGTGTCATCCGAAACCAGCCTATCAGTTCTCCACCTTTTCAGCTCCACATCCTTTTCTGCTGTGGCACCGCAGCTGTGGAATGAGCTCCCTCAAGAGGTTCGCCTGGCACCTACGTTATACTCTTTTCGACGCCAGGTGGAGACCTTTTTATTTCCCCAGCATTTTTGCTTTTTATCGCCTTAGTCTTTTAACTTCGCTGTTTTCAACCTGTCATTTCAAATTTGTATTTTAAATCTCTGCATTACTGCTTGGTTTTATTCTAGTTTAACTTTTATATTGCATATTATTATTATTGTTGTGGTGGTGGTGGTGGTTTAAGTTTTATACTTTCGGTTGCACTTTGTGCTTTTAATTTTTGCAAACTGCCCAGAGACCTTCAGCTATTGGGTGGCATAGAAATACAATAAATTAATAAATAAGACTATTCTGTGCAATTGGACCTGGCTGTTAACCGTGTTGTTTTTCACTGTTACGAACTGTGGCCAAAGACGCCAATTAAATCCATTCCTGTGGCCAGCAATTGCCCTGGTTCTCTCAATATCCTAAATGGTGCTCTACTTAATGATTGGACAGAGGGAAGAAAATGAGAGTTATCTTGGTCCTAAGAATGCTCACATCCAGGTCTACAGCTCGGCCGATTCTGGTTTTTAAGGGCTGCATGTTTTGTCTGCTTGTAGGCAAAGTTGTCAATGCTCTTCCATCAGCCTTATGTAAAGATGAGTCCCCCAGAGGGTTCCATTGCACACATATAGTCACTTCTCGTTAGTTTAGAAAGGTTGGCACAGGTCACTTGCCAGAAGATGAAACAGCTGCTGCTGCTGGAGGTTATCAGGACAAGATGTGCTGTCAAATGGTAACTTATGAAGCATTCCCTTGCATGGAATTAAAAAACTAACAACACGTTGGCTTGGATCCAAAGATCCTGCGAGCTGAGCTTTGTTCGTGGCACATTCCTGGTGGCAAAATTGGTGTGTGGGGTGTGTGTGATTTTTCCTTTGTATCTCCTAAGCTGGGATGCCTAGCTTACTACAATGCCCAAATGAATCCACTGACTCCCAACTAAGTTACACCCTCCACGCCTTTATCTCAACTGCCTGTGTCATGTTGTGGGTTCCAACATGGACACTCAAAAATATTTCTTTCTTCATTTTTTAAAAATATACATACATGAATTCATATGAAATGCATACAATCCATGTCTGGTCTGCAACAAAAGTGGACGAAAGATCTAAATAAGTGCCCATTTGAAGGTGATGTCTTTATTCCACCCTTTCAAATATTGGAAGTGTTCTAAGGTCCGCAATCCATTGCATTATAGGTGGTGAGTGTCCGTCCTTCCCATATTGCAATATCAGTCTTTTAGCTGTCAAAAGGGTGCAGGGAAACCATTTATGCTGACCGTTAGTTAATTTTCATGAAGCAGGTGAAGAGTTTAAAAGAGAGTGAATATTAAAGACTGTCCCTGCACAAGATTTATCTGTGCAATAACTTCCCTCAAAAACAAGCATCTACTGGACATTGACAAAACATGTGTTTAAAAGAACCATTGGCTGCATTGCACCACCAGCAATTAGCTGAATTAGATAATCCCTTATTAAAGAGATGTTGCGGACGTCCAATAAATATGAGGCAAATATTTTTGCTGAACAAGACACAGCCAAAGAAGACCCATAGATGCAAAAGGTAGATGACATAAAAAGGGCCATGCTGGATCAGACCAAGGGTCCATCTAGTTCAGCACTTTGTTCATACAGTGGCCAACCAACTGTTGGCCAAGGACCAACATCACCCTACCGCCCATGTTCCCCAGTAACTGGTACATATAGGCTTACTTCCTCAGACACTGGAGGTAGCACATAGCCATCAGGGCTAGTAGCCATGAATAGCCTTCTCCTCCAGGATTTTATCCACCCCCTTTTAAAGCAATCCAAATTGGTAGGCATCACAACATCTTGTGATAGTGAATTCCATAGTTTAATTCCACCGATTCTGCATTTTGTGATGGTGCCCACAGCAGTATCTCAAATTCCCAAATGTGTCCATGAGTCCAAAAAGGTTGGGGACCCCTGGGTTAGAGTGTTGGACTGGGGCTCAGGAAAGCCAGGTTCTAATACCCGCTTGGCTATGATGTTCACTGCGTGACTTTGGGCCAGTCACAGATTCTCAGCCCAACCTACCTCACAGGGTTGTTGGGAAGATAAAATGGAGAGGACGATAACTATATAATTGTTTTGGGTTCCTTGCAAGAGGGAAAAATGGTGGGATATAAATATAATTAATTAATTAATTAAATCTGCTCTGGAGTTTTGGGGGACACAGTGTTGTCACCCTCCAGGGCCTCTTCCTTCTTTGAAGCCACTTTAGTGGTGTGTGTGTATGTGTGCTTAATCAGGAAAAGTCTGGTATATCCAAGAATGGCGGAATGAAACCTTCATGTAGTTGCACAATTCCACTATACCACAGTGCCACCTAGAGGTTATGTAATGGCATACAGGAAGGCAGAGAAGGGAAAACCCCGGGGGGGGGGGGAACATGTGTAGAAGATTGGATCTTTATCCCACAAAGAATGCGGTTAGAATCTGGGTAATACCCTGACAACTGGTCAATATGACAACTGCAATCTCGTCCAACAGTCGCCAGCCACAGATGCCACCAATAATCTAGCCAATATGAGCATCAGCCGTCTGCATCCACTATACTCTGAAATAAGAGCCAACCTGAAGTTATCGCTTAGAAACAACACAAAGGGAAAAGCATAGCGGAAAACCTTGCAGTGATTCATATATATATATATATATATATATATCCATGAAGCTATTTCCAGAAGCTTGGCAGAGATGCAGCAAAACTGGACAGCTTAGGAGTATATTTATCGAACGCAACGTTCCAGCAGCTTTCAAGTAAGTGAAACATAAGGACAAAGTGAAAGCTAATCCATAGCCTATCCGAAATGTGAATAGGAGATGGTTTAAAAAAAATTCATCACAGATCTTCCCAGCTAAAGAAGAATCCTTTCAAGTTTACTCTGCCAATACAACAACTGGCAGAGCAATACATATATATTTGCCATGCATTGCACTCTTGACGTAAGGCCT
This sequence comes from Anniella stebbinsi, assembly GCA_029215795.1. NCBI lineage: Eukaryota > Metazoa > Chordata > Lepidosauria > Squamata > Anniellidae > Anniella > Anniella stebbinsi. The sequence goes on from JARDYH010000010.1 coordinate 5,089,258, forward strand.
ATTGGTCCGAGAGCATGGTGCAAGTGCAGATGGCGCAGCCACCTTGATTTCTACGATGAAAGAAAGGTGGGGCATGAATAGACTCAATAACTGAAATAGTCTTACGTTCGCTGAACATGTGGAGGGAGAGATGGATTGCGCTTGATGAAGCAACTCCCTTAACTCTTGCAGGCCTCCCAATCATATGGAAAAGTTGCATCACCGTTAAGTGTTTCGATCATTTCTATGCTGCCCTTCAATAAAAATATTTTGGGGGCAGCTCACACAATAAAGCAACAACAAAACAAACAGGCACTAGCAGTTGTATGTACAAAGGAGCCCCATTCTCACCTTTGACTGAAAGTGTGCATGTGTGTGTGTGTGTGTGTGGGGGGGGGGTCACAGGGTTGGCAAATGCGACCCTCCTCCTCCGCTGCCACATTCAAGCCAGAGCAAGATGGGAAAGTGAGAATAGGCCAATGGGTCCTTCTGTTGCAGTGCATTCTAGGTGAAAATCGCGATAATAATATGGCTAAAAAACACGGGAAAGTTTTGAATAGATAAGGAAGGCGAGCCATCCAGTCTGGTGTGTGTGTGTGTGTGTTGGGGGGAAATTTTGACTCTCCCTGCTGAACAACAACACTTGGGGCTTAGAGATAACAAGTGGAGCCTGAAACAAAATGTTATGTAGAAGAGTGCTCCTGTTCAGGGTTTCAGCAATGGTCTTTTCCAGGATACTCCAATCCATTCTCCCTCCTCCGGAGTTTTTCCTCTACCCACCCCACAACAGTCTGCATTCTGTGGCCAATGGGCTTAGATGTCATTGGCCCTGTCCCCTTAGCTCTTTTCTAACGTTTATGATCATCATCATCGCTATTATTATTATTATTATTATTGCTATTATTATTATTGATGCTATTACTACTACTACTACAGTAATAATAACAATAACCCCCTTGAGTTGATCCTCCTCCTTTTTATCATTGCAACCTGCTTCTCTATGTGGGTAATGAGCAACCAAAAAAAAGAGAGGGGGGGGGACCATAGCTCAGTGATTTAGCAGGTCACCTGCTTTGCATGCAGAAAGTCCCAGGTTCAATCCTTCCAATTAAAACAGATGCTGGTAATGGGGAATGGGGCTGGCGCCAAGGGCCCACACCCTAGCAGGAGCCCACTGTCGAGAGGTATCTGGAGTCGCTCCTCCTCTTCACCCTTGCAACCGGCTTGTTCCCCTACATCTCGCTCCGGCCCAGACAATGGTGGTTGTGGTGAGGAGGAGATATGGGCTGTATTCAGACAACACAATAGTCAATGGTGGGGTAATAATCAACTTTACAGTTGTTCATCTAGGAGGTACTCCCCACACAACATGGTAATAAATAATCAACTGTGGTGTGGATTAGGATCAACGCTGAGTTGACTATGGCAGCATTCGGATGACATGATAGTCAATACAACTGACAATTGTCCCCCCCCCCCCAGTTGATTATTGTGTTGTCTGAATGCAGCCATTGTGTCCTATGGTTCAAACCTATAATGTGGTGCCCTATGGCTTTAAACAATAACATTGTTCACTCACTCACTCAAATACATAAAACACAGCAGCAGTAAGTGACATTAACAGAGCGGGCTAAAATCGCTAGTCACCCTATATCGGAGTGCAACAAAGAGGCAAGATCCTGCAACTGGCTATATAAAACAGGTCAACAGACGTGTGCCCAGTCCTAGCAGCATGACAGAGTGGCCATAATGATGGAGAGGAAATACCCCAAGGGAATTTCATCCACCTTGGTCCACATGCATCCTCTTTTTCTCTACTTTCTTTTCCTCCCCTTTTTCTGGACTTTGATCCAAGGTACTGTCTTGCGTCCCTGTGTTGTTGTTCTTTTTAAATAGCTCAGACCATTTGCACTTCTGTCATTCCCTTTGGGGAAATGTTATTCCACTGACTAATAACTCCTTCGCAGGAAAAACAAAACAAAACAAAATACAACCACCTAAAAATCGCAAAGAACGCAATGGAAACATGCAGCGGTGGAGATGAAAAGGCCATCTCAAGCCGCTGTGCCTTTTCTCGTTGAAAGTTAAAGAAGGTCAAGGAAAACATGAGGTCAGCATAACTCTCTTGCCAGAATTGAAGACGTTAAGAGAACCCACCCGGCCCATCAATGCAGCAGAGCACACACAGGTCACCAGACGGAGGGGCTCCTTTAGGATTCAGAAGATCTCTTTGGGCAAACTCATAAATTGTTTGCCTCTTTTGCTCCCGTGTCATTTGTTTTATTTATGTACAAGATTAAAACATTTCTTGGCCACTTTTCATGGCAGAAGCCCCCACAAGCCAGCTTACAACAATAAAATACTTAGGAACAGTTAAAGGATTAAAAGTGATTAAAATATAAACACAGTAAAATAGCAACATAATTAAAGCCAACGACAAAACCAGCAAGATCAACAAAGGCAAACAGCAGCAACAACAGCAGTCATTATGAAGAGAAGGCCAAGATAAAACGATATGCATTCAACGCCTTCTTAAAAGCTTGCAGTGAGGGGGCATGGTGGACCTCTAACGTGGTACTTAAAATTGTTGAGATTGATCCCACCCTTTTAGCCTCACAACAATCCTGCGAGGCAGGTTAGGCTGGCCCAAAACCACCCAGGAAACTTCATGGCAGAGTTAAGGCTCCGAGGCTGGATCTCCCGCCATTTACGTTCAGCGCTCTAGCCGCTACACCAGACTGGATTTCATGGTTCCCGCTTTCCAAAAACGTTCCTTTGGGAAGTTTGTGTGTCTGGGAGAATGAGAAATGGACTACCATGGATGGCAAGCAGATTCTGGTCTCGTCAGTTTCACTAGTTTGTAGGATACTAGAAAAATCAGCTGACAAGCCTGGCATGGTGGGACAGATGCTGGAGCCCATGGGTGCTGGAAGGGGGTCACATACACACACACAGGTGAGGCTGGCTCCCCTTCAACAATAATAGGCTGCCTCTGCTATCTTCCTTACGTGATGTTCACATGGGGCAGGGCCCAGAAGGATAAGGACGACTCGGGATAAGAAAGACGGCGGTAGTGGCTGCTGCAGTTACTTTGCTCAATGCTAGAGATGTCCACCACTGGGAAAGCTGGCTCTTCGTTGGCTCGGTGGAGTTCCATGGTGTTTATGACTCACTTTCCCGAACTCTGGGACCTCTTTTTTTTTGGCGTATTTTGGGGAGGGAGGGAAGGTTCTGCAACTGGTGCAAATTCCTGAGCAAACGACGCAAATTCAGCCATAGGTTGTGTAATTTGTGCGAACTCGATCGTAATTTGCGCAAACTGCTCAGAAATTTATGCCAACTTCAGATCCTTCCAAGAAAAAATGCGCAAAATTCCCAGAAAACTCACAAACTGGCCCAACCTGCCACAGATCGTGTCAGGTACCACAGCCGGAAACAAAGCAATGTCTGGAGTGGGGGAGGGGCAAGCCTAGGAAAACTCATCAAACGATACCCTCCAAACACATTCTTTGACATCCTTACTTAAGGCTTCTCTTTAGAACAGTGAGCTAAGGGAGTACCAAATGACCGGAGGTGCGCTGCTCTCAATGTTCCTGCTCATTCCCTCTCTGCCTGCCACCACAACCCATCCCCATCCGCATTCCAGTAAGCTTTTGGGGGGGGGGGGACTCACCAAAGGGCACTTTGTCCAGGGCTCCACCAAAGCTGGCCCTGACCCTGTATATTGCAATAAGAAATTAAGGGCTCGGTCTTATGGGTTGCTCCCTTGATAATTGTAAGCCCCTGAACTCTGAGGCTTATGGGTATCCTATGCAGGGCAAGAGGAGCAGCAGAGGCGATCATTGCCTCCCATCCTCCCGCCCTTCGTTTTCGCTAGACAGGCTTTTTTTTTTGCCTGTCTAGCTGGGGGGTTCCTGAAGGGGAGGGAAGGAGTCTTACCAAGGCTCAGGATAATTCATATCCTGGCCTCTCCAATCTCTTCCCTTCCCCACACACTGAAGTGGCTCCTTTCCACTATCTCCCAGGTCGTGTTTCCAGCCAGTGTAGTTCTTTCTGCTCTGGCTTTGAGGTGGAGGGGGTCGCATCTCCGCTTCTCCTCTCCAAGGTTATCGAGGGGCCATAGGATTGCTCCCTAAGAAATTTAAGCTAGGGAAATAGAAGAGAATTGCTGTCTGCTGTAGCAAAGCTCTTCCCTCTCCTCTCTTACAGCACCACTGCTGGATCAGGATTAGTGCCACAGTAGTGATCAGACGAAGCCGTCCCAATCACTCCTCCGAAATATAAGAAGTTGTCTGTCTAAAGATTTGCTGAATTTGGACAACACATTAGTCAATGGTGGGTTGAATAGCCAACTCGCAGTTGGTTATTTTGTGGGTACTCCCCACATAACATATTCCTACACAACTGTGGGTGGTTGGGGCTGGCATTGACTGGACTAATAGCCAACCCGAGAAGCCTTGATATGGCCGATTACACGTGCCTTAGCTGGTAACTCAAAAGGAGTATCCTCCTGCAGGGCTCAAACAAGTATATGACCCTGCAAGTAGCTAAGTTCCTCCATTACGCAATTGGCTGCAGAGCCCTAATGGTTGTATAACATCTTATGGGTCCTTATGCCAACTCACCATAAATAGTATACCTTTTGGCATTTTAATCTGTCTAGTATTAAGTAGGTGAAAAGCCTCGCACTGTTGTTTACTCATATATTTATTGTAATGTATTTTACTTTTTAAGGGGTGAACCCTATGTTCAGCTCACCAATGTTTCCTATTTCAAGTGTTTTAATACTAGTCCTTTATTATGTATTTTTAAATTATGTACTACTGGCCAATAGGCTGTAATAAATTTATATATACCTAATAGCCAACCCATCATTTGACTGACACAGCCCCCGCCCCTCTCCCCACCCTCCCTCCTCCCTCAGTCCTCCCAGTTCTATCCCAGCAGCCTCTGCAAGTTGCACCAGTTGTAGCAGAGTGGCAGCCGCTGCTTTGGTCTCTCTTGCCACCTGCCTCTATGGGCTTGTGTTTTAACCCACTCACCTCACGCCATTAACACACTCAACCCTCCACACAACACTTTAAACAACTGGCTTTGAGCTAAACAATTTGCAAGCTAGTTGTTTCTCTCCGTTGCTTATTTGGGCGGAATAGCATAGCGTCAGTAGTTTGTGAGTGGCGTGTTATCCTCCACACAACACAATAAGCAACACAACTGACGATTGTTCCCCCCTCCCCCCCCCAGTTGCTTAATGTGTTGTCCGAATTCAGCCAGTGTATGTCCTGGCAATTGACACACCCATTGCTGTTCTGAAATTGATTATCTCCTGAGGCTTCCGAATCTAAATACAACCCAGCTCCAAATAGGTATGGCGCAGATACGGAGGTGGAAAGCATAGAAACTATTAAGGATAGTTAAGAACATATGATTCTCAAGATATTAATATATATATTTTTTAAGGAAACAGCAGATTGAGAAGGGAAGATAATTAATTTCTCAGATCTTGAACCGCACATTTTAATACATCTGTCCGACTAGCCCTGTAACATAGCGCAAGAAACAGAACTTGGTATGCAAGTTTCACCCGCATAGAATGAGATAAACTAATGTGTAAAGACGACAGCATTAGAACATTAAACTTTTAAACAATGACTGGGGAACGTTTGGGGACAACACACTATCCAAGTTGCATCGACGAGTAAAACCTCTGCATTAAAAAACAGCCAAAACAGCTAACTCCAACAGGGCTGTTTGATTTCTGGCATCGATGGAAGGGGCAAGAAGATGACAAACCTTTATGTGATCTTTCTAGCACACCCAAAAAACCTATCTCACCAGGTTAGATCCAGGTGCCACTTGTACAATTCCTAATATCCAGCAAGCTATCCAACTTTTATTGGTGCAGCAAATAACAACAGTGCTCTGTAAGGGATAGCATATATAGCCCTCATTTTAAGGTTTTAAACAGAATTATATTTTTAAAAGCAGAAATATTTATAGCAAAGTTATTCTAACCACTTACCACTGCATGCTCCACATCCACTAAATCAAAGTCTGTGACTAGGGTGTTCTGGCAAGTGGAGTTTGTAATGTATCAAGCCTTCCTGTATTGCACACCTGATTAAGATGTTAATCAGGTTCCAAACTGCTATTGCTTAAGGTGCTCTGCATTCTGAAAAAAAAATTACATTTAACTTTTGATCTTAACCGTATTCAATCCAACCACGGCAAGAAATGTATTTTACTAGGATGACTGTATGGAAAGGAGGGCAGGGCTCCTGTATCTTTAACAGTTGTATTGCAAAGGGAATTTTAGCTGGTGTCATTTATACGCATGCAGCACCTGGTGAAATTCCCTCTCCATCACAACAATTAAAGCTGCAGGAGCCCTGCTCTCTTTTGTATCTGGTCACTGTGACTGTTGTGATGAAGATGCATACAACTGACACCTGCTGAAATTCCCTTTTCAATACAACTCTTGAAGATACAGGAGCCCTGTCCTCTTTCTTGGGCAGAGTTTGTTAGCCACCCAACATCATACAAAGCTGTCTTTTTAACCATTCCTGGCCCTCTTTGGGCAAACCCAAATATGCAGGAAGAGCCTTGTCTGAACCGCACCACTTCAGGCTGCTGGGGGTGCCGGAGGATGCACTTTGTGAACAAAACAAACCAATCTTTCTTACTTAGTTGTTTCTGTTTCTGTTAATAAACGGTGACAATACTTGGAGTTATATTTTGTTGCTAGCCTTCTTTGAGAGATTGGTTCGGGTTAGAGGATAGCCTGTGAGGTTTGGGTCTTCTTGTTGACACAGCACCTCTGTAATTCCATTTAGAGAGTCTAACAGAATTACAGGTACGGCTAATTAGTTTCAAAGAGAACAGAAACCGCTGTAAGAGCCTATCTATCAGAACCTGGACTCAGAGAGCAAGTTTATTGCCTTATATAAGTAATTGGTGGTGGGGGTGATGGCAATGAAAGGCATCAGTTGTCAGATCCAATCATCTTTGAGCAGGCAACAAGCCACATCCGAGAAGCGGAACTGTAGCACTTAGGGAAACGATCCATCATAACCACATGAGTAACCCTTTTAAAAAAGTGGCAACTTAACCCACATTAAGAACTACAACTGTACAACTCACCACTAGGATTAGGAGGGGTATCTCCACTCAGCTGTCCACTGGAAAATTTAACATAAGGTCAAGGATCAGATGCAGTCTCCAACATCCTGAATATCTCAGCAGCCTTTTAAAATAAAGTGACTTGCCTTTATGGACTAGAGTGGCCATCTATTCTACTTTACAGTCCTTGGTCCTCTATTTGATGGTGTCTTCCATTTGAAGGCCTGTCCAGTCCAAGCCTGGTTTAAAGATAAAGAAGCCTAAGAAGAATAAGTGGGAGCATTGAAGTTGCTCAGCACTAGTTACACCTGGTCAGCAGATGAAGCAGGCACACAGGTCATCTGGAACTTTTCTGCACAAGGTTAACTGGCTGTTAACCAAAACTCTTGGTTTTGTCGCAGAACTGAGATCTGAGCACTATACCAGGAGTGTTTCCTTTCCTGCTTTTCCAATACATAAACTCTAGGTGGCACTATGGTATAGCAGGATAGCGCAAACCCACAAATGTAATTGTGCTTTCTTTTGCTTTCACAATTAAATGCCACATTTCCCCTGTACTAAAAAACCTTGCCAAACATGTTGGTTAAACACAGAAGCAAAACTGGAGGGTCACGAAGTTATCTAAAGAACCTATAAACAACCATGTGTAGGGAAGCTCCTGGTCACAGTCTTCCCTGCTATGATGATATATACTAAATTGCTATTTAAAATCATTATTTCTAAATTTGCATCCATGCATATAAATCAGCACATGCAAATCTTAGTTGTGCCTTCTTTCTTTGGTGGTGCATTTCCTATTTTTGGGTGCTTCCTAAATGATCATCCAATTATGGACTGAAAGCAAATGATGCTACAACATTTCTGAAGCTAAGCTGGTCTGAAAGTTTGGTAGCACATGGTAACTTCTACTTCCATTGGAGAGACTGGGGGTGGGGAGAGAAAGCAGTTAATCCACGGATTTGCTAAGTCCCCTTCCAAATTTGCAGGGAAATTCACGACGAACACTCTTCTCCTATGGTGCAAAACTGCCTCCCCCAACTTGGTGCCCTCCAGATTTTTTTGTTGGACTACAACTCCCATCATCCTGAGACAGCATGGCCCATGATATAAAATAGAGTTGTTGAACCTCTTCTTGGGGGAGGTGGAGCCAAAACACCAGCATATTTTAGTTTAAAGCTCTTACTGCAGTATAACTAAGCTTAAGAGAAGCATTTCAACTTTTTAGGATTGAGGCGGTGGGGGGGGGGACTACGCAGAAGCAGAGAAACCAACAAGCTATTGGCAGTCAGGGTAAATGGGTGTGGCCATCTGGGAATAATAATAATAATAATAATAATAATAATAATAATAATTGTTTATTACCTGCCTCTCCCTCCAGATCGAGGCGGGGAACAACATCAAACATAAAATACACAAAACTGATTAAAAGCACATAAAACCAATACCAGGATGAGACCTCAAGAAGCCTGGATTTGGCCCACAGGGCTGGGGCTCCACACCCCTGGTGTAAAGCATACCTGTTTTTTTTTTTTTTTTTTTTTTTTTTTTTTGTTTTTTTTGTTTTTTTTTTGTTTTTGTTTTTTTTGAAGTGTTGAAGTGGTTTTTAAATGTACAGATTGTGTGTATGTTGTATGTTTTTGCTGTTTTAATTTTTGTATATTGTTTTTAATTGTTTTTAATCCTATGTAAACCGCCCAGAGAGCTTCGGCTATGGGGCGGTATACAAATGTAATAAATAAAATAAATAAATCTGGCAAACATGACGCTTGGGGGACTTCTGAGTCAAGCCAATGCGGAGTCTCTTTTCGTAGCACAAGGCTAAGCTACGTGTTTCCAATGGGGGACGGATTTCCTCCCAATACAAAAACTAGCTGCAGACGAGGGATTTTCCTCTGGACTACGAGAGTGGAGGAAATCTCCTCTCCATGCCTACTCTGATTCTGTTAGCTATCACCGCTGTCCTTTTGCCCCACTGATGTATTATGCATGTTAGATGGGGGGGGGGGGAATGCATTGGGCATCATGTTTAGTTTGACTCACACATTCAAGGCATTTTATCGCCAGGTTTTGCAAGATGGCTGAAAAAAACCTCAGTGCCACCTGAAATCATTCTGAAACTAAACTCAACACAGAATATAACATTTTACCAAGTGCCACATATTTCAAAAATGTAATTCAAGCTCACACACTTGAAAGTAAGATCTATTTCCCATCTTTATTATGTGTGAAGTTGTTCTACTGCTATGTCAACACAAAGTTGTTGGGTGTTTGCTTTTTTAAAAAAGAGAAATCTGATGTTCACTTACAAGCTGGAATGTGCTTGGGACTCTACTGGTCTACTCAAGCCCTTTATGGGTTGTAGTAAGTCGCCTGACGGCGGGGGAGAGATTCGTTTTGGGGAGATGAGTATCTTGAAGTTAAAAAAAGAAGGCTCCCCTCTCATCACAATAGAACTTTTTTTATTATTTTTAGGTGGATGTTAAAGACCCATCTGTTTATGCAAGCTTTCCCTGTGTAGCTTTTCATCTTGTGATATATTCTATGCATTGGTCTTTATTTTTACATTTTTTTAATGATTTGTGTACGCCGCTTTGAAACCTTTAGACATTTGAAATCTTTAGAAATAAAGCAGTTTATAATTACTCGTCCAAAACATGAGCCCTCTAGTGCTAAATAGCACAGCCGGGGGAGACCTGGAGGAGAGGGGTTGATATTCTTTCCTCTTTCTCCCCTTCTGAAGCTCCTCTACCCCAAGAGGCCTGAACAGCACTCCAAGGCTCCAGTTTCAGGCTAGCTGGAGCCCTGAACAGGAGTACTCTTCTATGGGAGGAGGGATCAGGCCAGCAAGGCTATTATAGAATTATAGAATCCAAGAGTTGGAAGGGGCCTATAAGGCCATCGAGTCCAACCCCCTGCTGAATGCAGGAATCCACCTTAAAGCATCCCAGACAGATGGGTGTCCAGCTGCCTCTTGAATGTCTCTGGTGTGGGAGAGCCACAACCTCCCTAGGTAATTGGTTCCATTGTCGTACTGCTCTAACAGTCAAGAAGTTTTTCCTGAAGTCCAGCCGAAATCTGGCTTCCTGTAACTTGAACCCATTATTCCATGTCCTGCACTCTGGGATGATCAAGAAGAGATCCTGGCCCTCCCCTGTGTGACAACCTTTCCAGTACTTGAAGAGTGCAATCATGTCTTCCCTCAGTCTTCTCTTCTCCAGGCTAAACCTGCCCAGTTCTTTCAGTCTCTCCTTATAGGGCTTTGTTTCCAAGTCCCAGATCATCCTCGTTGTCCTTGTCTGATTTGATCAAGGGTCATTTGGACCATACTGTCTTGATTCCTAACAATGTTTTCTTTTCTTGCCTGGGTGATGTCCATGTATACAGTCTTCTTTCTGGAAGCTTAAACTATGCTCTGGTAACCTCCAAGTTAGATTACTGCAATGCGCTCTACGTGGGGCTGCCCTTGAAGATGGTTTGGAAGCTGCAGCTTGTGCAGAATGCAGCGGCCAGATTGGTAACAGGGACCAGAAGTTTCGAACATATAAGACCGATTCTGGCCCACTTGCATTGGCTGCCTGTATGTTTCCGAGCCCGATTCAAGGTGCTGGTTTTAACCTATAGAGCCTTACATGGTTTGGGACCACAATACTTGATGGAACGTCTTTCCTGACATGAACCTACCAGTACACTACGTTCAACATCAAAGGTCCTCCTCCGGGTGCCTACTCCAAGGGAAGCTCGGAGGACGGCAACAAGGGAGAGGGCCTTCTCTGTGGTGGCCCCTCAATTATGGAATGATTTCCCCGATGAGGCCCGCCTGGCGCCAACACTGTTATCTTTTCGGCACTAGGACAAAACTTTTCTTTTCTCCCAGGCATTTTAACAGCTCAAGTTGAGGTTTTGATTGACATTGTGGCCAGGCTTAACAGTTAAAATGTTTTAAAGTGTTTTAATGACAGCTGTTTTATGTTTATGGTTTTAAATTTTGTATATTGTCTTTTTAATGCTCAATCTTTTTAATTTTTGTAAGCCGCCCAGAGAGCTTCAGCTATGGGGCGGTATATCAGTGTAATTAATAATAATAATAATAACAATAATAATAATAATAATAATAAACATATCCTTCAGTTGGCAAGACTCAATCAGCTTTTCCCAATCAGGGAAAAGAGCCCCTGGCCTCCCTAGGTCATTGGTTCCATTGCTGCACCGCTCTAAGCACAGCTGGGCATCTGCCAGGGGTCTACTCCCCAGCAGGGCCCCATTGACAAGAACAACCTGGCGTTGGCCCTCTTCTTCACCCTGGCAGCCTACTTGTTCATCTACTTCTCACTCTGGCTCAGGCAACAGTGGTGGTGAGAAGGAGGGACAGCACATGCCACAGCCTACCTGTTCACTGTCTCCTGGCCTACCAAGCAAGCAAGTGGTACCCATGATGAGGAAGAGGATGAGGAGCAGGAGCAGCTGGTGTCAATGGAGATGAGAAGGTAGAATCACTGAGAGAGGGTGTCCAAGGACCTCAAAAATCTGCAGCCAGCACTGGTAGGGATAAACCGTGGCATTCTGGGAATACATTTGCGAATATATAGTCTGGCTCAACATTCCACGAATCAAGACACTCCCGCCCTGGCAAGGAGAGGAGCTTCTAGTCAGTTGAACATTTTCATTTAAATTGCCTCTTCTATTTATAAATGGAAACTGCTCGATATAGTTTAATGGCATTCCATTGGAGACCTCCTCAATTGCAACACAAGCAAGCCAAGGGATGGGATCGCTTGTACGGAGCTCCTTTCAGCTCGGCTTCCCTCTCTTCGGCCTGCTATTTTGGCTGGGCAAAGGATTCTTAAGACTCAGTTTGTTAGCAGGATGAGGAGAGGATTTGCCGGCTGCTTAGGTCATGCATGTTCGCAAGACACAGCTGCAGCCCGCATCAGGAATAGCTTTCCTAAATTTAGTCATTTCAATTTTTGTCAACCCAGGTACACGATTAGTATTTAAATGCTATCCTGGCATTCACAACACAAAAGGAGGAGGTAAGAATGTGTTTGATACACAGGGATCACTGAGCAATCATATTCTCCCTCACGCACCTGTTAGTGTATTTGAAATATGGAAGAATGTTTTTGTTTGCCAAGGAATCAATGACTAGTTGAAAATGATGGAGGAGAGATTGGGGGGGGGGGGACATTTCAGAGTCTCTTCTGTGAAGGAAACTATTATTTCACTGGAAACCGACTCACTGCTAGATTTTATGTTCCCCCAAATGGCAGAACATCTAATTTCACTTTGTTATTCCAGTAGCCCTAGATGCTCCATACAATCTGTCTTCCATCCTGAGAAGTTAAGCGCATTTCTACATGAAGCATTTATCCTGCATCTTTACCAAAACCTCTGTTTCCTGATTCTTTGCGGGATTAAGATTGGTTCCTTTACATGTTTTTCCCCCCAGGGGCTTTCTTTCTCTGATTTATTATATGTTTCATTATGCAACCACTAGATGATGTCGTGGTAGAGTGGAATTGCACCATTACACGAGATGCTCATTCTGCCATTTCTAAAGAATACCAGACTTTCTTCATTAGGAAAAAGCCGTGATAATGGTTGCAAAGCATGGGAGAGGCCCTGGAGGATGATGGCATCATGTAAAGGACCCAAAAATGACCATGAGTGAGTAATCATGAGCACACAATAGAAGTCTTTGCCAGGGATGAGGAGGGGGAAGTTTAAGGACAAGCATACTAGCTCTGCTGCCCTGGCACCCTCCATCAGTTGGAAGGAGAACCTTCTCTACTCATGTCAGCTCCACACATGATTTAGAACCCAGGGAACTTGGGGTTCTAAATTGGAGCTTATACAAGTAGATGGATTGATTGGAAATATTTCTTAGCCCCTTTCAGGGTAGGAGCTTTCCCAAGGCAACAATAAAATCCAACAGAATAAAACATGATGCGGTGATAAAACAGCAATCAATTCCTAAAAACAAGAATCTCCTGCAATGAACCATCTGGCCAAGAAAGTACTAAAAACCTAAAACACAATTGCAACTACAAATCAGAACAGTCCAGTAAAACAATACCAGAGGAAGGCAAGAGTTAACAATTAAGTCTTCAGGGGTTTCCCAAAAGCCTGCAACGATGGGGCTTGACAGACTCCCAACGGAAAGAGGTGTGGGGCCACTGCAGAGAAGGTCCTCTCTCACCCATGTCAGATGTCATTCCTCCAACTCATGGAGAGCAATGGGGATGGGGTGGAGGTCACATGTGTATCCTTACTTTCCTTCTTTGAGCATTGGTTCTACACAGAACACCTAAATAGGGCCATTGTTACGAACTGTAGTCTCGGAAAACAACTATATCTTCCCAGAGGTTTTTTCTTCACCCCACCAAAACTGGTTTTGCTTAACATCCTGGGTGACCAAGAGCTGTAGAGAATCCCAAAGCTTGCTGACTATTTTGTGATATTTCTGTAGGACCCAGATAAAAGTAATGGACATCTATGAAATTTGGGTGGGGGATTCAAATAGAAAGTATGGCTTTTCATCAATATGATTATCAGAGAGAAAAGTCTCCTCTTTGTTTGAAGTGTTCAGGCTCTCTTAAATCAGTTTTAGATTCACGGTTGAAGTATAATGGCATTTTTTGCAACAGGAGAGAAAATTCTACTTTTTTTTGGTTCTGTTTCTCCCCACCCCTTAGAACTGAAGCTAGAAGCTGGTTATCGTTGCGACCAACAGGAGTGGCAGGCTGATCACTTGGAACATGACCAATATGAATGTGTGTGTACACCACACAATTATCTTGTGAAATTTGGTCTTCCTTTTGCATGTGTAGATTGCAGAATGGAAACTTGGAACGATATTCACTCGGCCCAGATTACAGAGCTCATTTGATAGATAGATAGAATTAGGGATGTTGAAGGAATCCAGTTTGGGGGGGGGGTGCTTGGTGAGTTTTTGCCAGCTTGGCCCCCTGGATATCAGTTCCTGGATGCCTGAGGTGGCTCAACTCAGTGCACACCAAGTGGGACAAGCTCACGGTTTCCCACGTTTTAAATCTGCGCAATTCCCAATTTGCGCAAACCCATGGCTAGGAATACGTATGGAAATCACAATTTGCAGAAATTCGTGACCATAAATCGTGCAATTTGCAGGCATAAATGATCTTTGGCGCCTGTAATTTTATGCAAATGGCACTATTTGTGGCCATGAATTTGCACAACTCGCAGTTTCTATAAATATGTCTAGCCATGAATTTGGGCAAATCGTGGCTTATGGACAGACACAAAAAAGGTGAACTCCTGCCGGGTGCCTGCGGACTGTCTGGCAGCTCGCCCCATACATCAGCCAGGGTCGGGCAACTGGCAGGAGTCCTGCGAGCAGAGCATGAACGAGACGCAGGAGAGTTTGGCCATCCATAGATATAATATAACCTGCTATGTGACCATTTTTAACTGGAAATTTTAAGGATTGAATGGAGCCTTCCCTGATTATAATCTACTGATTATTACGGTGGTCCGTGACCCCAGCTCACACGGCTGCTTAATTGTTGGCAACTTTTTTTTAAAAAAACACAACAACCACAACAACATGATCAAATGGTAAACATAGAAAGTTATCTTGAGAATTTATATTCAGCACGGCAACGCCCTATCATGTAATTTTAATAAACGTACTTCAAGGCCTTCAGCTCTCAACTTGGCAGGGACACACCCAGGGCTAGCAGCTGCCGGACTCAAAAGCACACGCTCTGGTCGTTCAGCTTTAGAGCAAAACCGTCAGGTCCACCTGCTCTCATGTCTTACCTTGGATTCTTCTCAGCCAGCATAGGAAGGTCCCTAAACACACACACACACACACACACACTTGAAACTGGTCCCTAAAGACACACACACACACACACACCCCTGAAACTTCAGGGTGGCAGGGCTGACTCAGAGGCAGCCTTCAGGAAGGAGCTAGGAAGCAGACATTGCGCGAGCGGTGTCAAAGAGCCAGGAAACAAAGCCAAGAGTCGGAGCCAAGGTACACAGCGGAGCCCGGAAGACCATGGTTGCTCAGTCCAATCCGCAGTCCAAACAGGAAGCTTTTTATAGCACTTCCTGTTTAGGGGGGCCCAATGGCCAATCGGGAAGAGGGGAGACGATCCAGGGCCCGGTTTCCCACGTGAGGATGCTCGAATTTGTAGCTCTGGTGACTCACCCCACGGGGCAGCAGTGCACAAAGGCAACACTTCCCCATTCTAGACCCAGTGCTTTCTGACGCAGGATTTGAGCCTTCTTCTTGGGCCCTCGAGGGAAAGAATGGACTCCTCCAAGTAAGGGGCCAGGACGAATAGAGCCAGGTGTTTAGTACTCGGCCTGAGAGCTTCTGCAATTCATTCTACCTCAGGGATGATCAACCCCTTGCGGTGCAAGGGCTGAACTCAATTTTAGAGAAGCTGTACATTCCAGTGGTGGGTGGGGCCCACCGGAAAAGGACGGACCCAAAATATCAGCTTCTTTTAACTTCAGGCTCTGATACTCAGTAACCAAGTCAGTCTTGAAGTTAGATTTAACTGCTGCTCTAGTTGGCTTCTGTACGCCAACTCAGCCAAATTTGTTGGGGCTGCTGTCAGGTTCCATGTTTCTAGGGTTAAAACAGATGTATGCAATGTGTGACTCACCAAGCTAAATGCCATATACCCTGCTTTCCAGGTGTTGACACCCTTCTCTTCCAGCGTAACCTTATCCTGACAGCCCTTCATTTTTTTTAATGATCATTCTTATAAAATGGGCATGACCTGCCAACAGGAAGCTTTTAATTAACACTACAGGGGTGAACAGGACTTAGCAAACATTATAGATGAATCTAGGGGTACAGTTCTGGGGTGATGCACTTTCTTTGGAAGCAGAAGATCCCCGGCACCTCCAATTACAAATAAAGACACTTATCATGTAGTCTTAATGGCCTTTTTTTAACTAGGAAAACAGCTTTTGGAGGGGCATTTGGAATCAAAGAAACAGCAGGGGATGCCTAACCATTTCCCTGCTTGTCATTTCTCTTTTCCAACTATCCCCAGCTCCACCATAGCTCTCCTCCCAAAAGAGGACAAAACCACCAGGGAGGACAGTTAGACACAGGCAAAAGGCAAATGGGAAAAGCATTATGGGCCCCAATGTCTCTTCACTTCCCCCACCCCCCACTGCAAAAATGTTTTTTTTGTTTTAAATAAAGCAGCAGGGATAATGTTACACACATTGGTGTCTAATACCTTGTTTGGCCCTAGGGATCCAGAGAGGGCTACTCCAAAGGCCTAGCTATGCCGAGAGGAATTTTTGATTTCCCCCCTGTGAATGGCACCCACACTTTCTGCCATATCACAAATTGCTTTTGAAACGTCCCTCAGTTTCAAAGGGGGATGCCGTGTAGTTCCATGGGGGCTTTTGAAAAACATGGCCCAAACTTCCTTGTGTGTGTGTGTGTGTGTGTAACTCTCTGATTGAAATCCACCCCGAGAACATTAGGTATTTGGCAGATTAGAAATGTGTTAACTAAAGAATAAATAACTCGTCACACAGCCTTTCGGACCCAGAATTGGAAGGTCTCAGACAGAAGCCTTTAACTCTACTCTCGATCTATCTGATGCTCTAAGCAGCAAGCCCCATTGCCTGCATGCAAACTTTTATCTCAAAATAACCTATATGCAACATGCACAGCTCAGAGATCTGGAGGACAAACTGAACGCAGCAGGTTGCCTAGAGATAGTCAGACTGGTAAGATGAAGGAAAAGAAACAGAACGCTTTATGTAAGGTTTGACCATCTTTCACTGGCTTGTCTAAGAGCACAAGACCAGTCCCCTGGGTTTTTTAAAAAAAGGGAGAGAGAGAAATATTTATAGGTATTAATAGAAGTAATTAACAGGATTTAAACACACAGAGAAACACCAGAACAATTTATGCTGCTGCATTAATCTGCAAGGTACCAGACCAAAATTCCACAAAGCGGGAATATTGCACTTCGCTCATGGTTGTGTATAATAGGCAATTCTTAACGCAGAGTCCCTTTCATGCGCTTCCCTTGTTCCATGAAGGTGTCCAAGAAAGGAGTCATGATCCCCTCTAATATAGGTAGTATGGCATGAAAGAGCTACTGTTTACAATAGCTTGAGACAGGTACTTACTATTTCAGACATTGCAGAGTTTGGTACGCTTGATGCTCCGTAACAGCTTTCCTCAACCTGGTTGCTCTTCAGATGTTCTGGACATCAACTCCCATCATGCCTAGCTATCATGCCTAGCTAGCATGGCCAATGTTGAGGAATTCTGGGAGTTGTAGTGTACAAGACTGGGGAACACAAAGGTCCCCTCTACAAGGATTCGCTTTTGCGCCTGGTTAGGCGATTATGCGCATAATCGCAGAAGCGCATTTATGCCTAATCCCTCTGCACGAGAGGCGGTGAGAGGCGGCGAAGCGCATTAACAGATGTCCAAATTGCGCTTTACAAGTAGTTAATGCGCATAAGCACAGTCAAAATGCGCTTTAATGGCCGGAGCAAAATAAAACTCGCGATTTAATGCGCATTCGATAATGCGCATAATCGGGTAGATAACGCGCCTCTACGCCCGATTTGCGCTCCATTCTTGTAGAGGTAATTTTTTTAATGCGCCTTGAAAGAGCTTTAAATGCCTCTTGTAGAGGCACCCTTAAGAGGTGTCTAAGATATCGGTGGCCCGAGTTTATGACTATTTGCAATAGGGCTTTTTGCGGTTACAGTTTACTGTCTGGAACGCCTTCCGCATTCAAATTAGACAGGTAAACTTTCTCCCAGGACAAATGAAACCCCTTTGGTTTTTTTGGCACCTACTGAAAACTTGCTTGTTTCAACTAGCTTTCCCAGAAAACTGATCTTGTTCTTGCCTTGTGTCATGTTACAGATACTTTTACATTTCTACCAACCAAGATAAACACCAAGCAGCAAAGATGGCAGATATAAAAATAAACAAACTGCAATACAACAAGAAAGTGCAGAAATAATGGTATGCATTAAAAACCTGGGAGAAGAGAAACGTCTTCATCTATTGCCTAAAAACAACAACAACGTCCGTGCCAGCAGAGGGTCTCTGGGGAGAGCATTCACCAACTGAGGGGCCACTGTGCAAAAGACCCTGCTTCCAGTTAGCTATCACCCATCTCACAAGAACAAGAGTCCCTGAGTACCGATCTTGGTGGACTGGAAGGCTCATATGGGAAGAAGAGGGTCTGGAGATACTTTCAGAATATTGTTGTGGAATATCGGATCGAAACCTAGCAAAGGTCAGCTTTCCTAGTGTTTTGTGGCATGGTTAAGCATTTATACATCACCTATAATTAGACGGAAAACAAGCCTGCAAAATTAAAGGAGCGGGGGGGTGGGGTGGGGTGGGAATGAGAGAACAATCCTTCAATGGCCAGTTGCAACACTATCCCATCCTGAAAGCCTAGCCTGAGTTCTTCAAAAGCAGTTTTCATTCAATAAGCACCATATATAGCAAATCAAGGCCATTTGCACCAGACACAATACTAAAAAAACAAAACACCATTAAACCAGACAACACAACTGGCATTTATCTCTCCTGCTGATGACCCATTTGAGCATCAAGTTACGATGACTCCAAGGACGTTGAAAAGCTACACTGGGGAGGTTAACGCATGGACAATACACAGTTGAAATCAAAGCCAAGCTAAATCAACGCTCCCTGGAGCTGACATGCATACATATGTACACCCTTGAGCTCGCATCAAGTAAAACAACGAGACTGCATACAAGCAGGCAATAAGCAAAGATTCAGTTTTTCCCTTAATATCATATCAGCAAGCCCATTAGATTGTTTGGCCGTAAGGAGACTTACAAGACCTGATAAAAAGATCACAGCCAACACCCGCTATGCCGACGCTGTTACGGCGCATACAGAGATGTTTTTTGAAAGCAAAGGATATTTAAGGCTCTTTCCTTTGCATGAAAACTTAATTCATAATTCAAGTGCACAGCAGAGATGGAGAAAACTAAAAGGGGGGGGGGGGAAGGCTACACATGATACTCATATTCACACATCTACCGGAGATGCAAGCTGGACATTTGGGATGAATACGGAGGCTGTGGCTTTACAAACAATTATGACTTTGATCGGTTATTATTTCAAGGAGGAAAGGACCCCGGCCAAGGTGTATGCATTCGATCCTGGAGCTTTCAGCACAATTAAAAGCTCCATCATCCTGACCTGGTCTTCCAATGCGTCTCTCTTTTTGTGTTTTGCCTGTCAGTCTTAACAAGCCTCCCAAAACAGACAAGAAATTTGCTGCAAAACAACGGCTGCCGCCACCAACCACCCAGAAGCCAATGCTCTCTTTTGCTCCAGAGCCTGCTAAATCAAAGACAAGCAGCCGGGCAGGATCTAGCCATGCAAACAGAGCCATGATCTTGTGGCTGAATTGCACCAAAGCCTTTGCGCTTCCCGGCACATTGCTCGCTCAAACATATACCAACACACCCCCCCCCTTTTTTTCTCCCCCTTGCACAGAAGCCGGGGGGGGGGGGGAGAGAGAGAGAAACAGACAGACAGAGAAAAGAAAGCATTTAATTGGTGCCTTCAATGTACACAGACAGCAGCCGCAAAAGTCTGATAGGGCTGATGTACCGTGAAATGGTGGTGCCTCTTTAGGAAGGAGGACGTGAAAATAACCGGCATCAGAAAAATCTCTGCAAAGTAGGAAGCCCCCCCCCCTCATTCCTCCCCCAAGAGGAGGAGGAAGAGGCTTGTTGCGAACCTGAGCGCATCATCACCAACACAGGGGCCTCCAATGCCTTCTCAAGCCAACCTTTCTATTTTTTTGCCCCCTCCCATAGCAACCCAGCCCCAAAAGCAGCTCGCTGGCCCCACAAGCCAGGCCCGGCAGCCCCCCTTCCTCCAAAACCCCACAGTAAGCACCCCCCTTCAAAAAACCAAATACTTACGTGAAAACGAAGAACAAAGTAGTGGATCCCACTAGTAAGGCAGCTGCTGTGGAGACCGGGATGTATTTAGTAGGTTTAAATCTCTTTCCAGTGCTGTTGGGCATTCTGTAGTTTACACATCACTAGGTATAAATCCAGAGATTCCAAGAGGCACCAAAGTAGCCAGAGGGAATTTGAGAGAGCTGGGAGGGGGGGTGGGGAAGAGAATAATAATAATGATACAACCCCGAGGTGAAGTTCTTGCAATGCAGAGCCAAGGCAGGGGAGGGGGAAAGGGGGGGTAGGAGAAAAAAAGAGGGAATGAGACAGAAAGGGGGGGGGAGTGAGAGAAAAAGAGGGACCAAAAACAGCTGACCTCTCCAGCACAGGAAATCCCACCCACAGAAGCCAGCCCACTCGGCTGATGTCAGCGGGCCCCTTAAGGTAGAACTGCAGAGAGAGCATGTGAAGGGAGGGGGACGACAGGGAAGAGACAGTCAAGGAAGGAAGAGGCGCATCGAACACATGAGGCGCATCGAACACATGAGGCGCACCATGCGCCGTCCTGCCCTCGGGGATCCGCTTTTCTTGAGCTCACCTGCGGTGCATTTCCCCTCCTATGCTCCCCTCACACACCCCGAAGCGCCTTTTCGGTCCAAGCCCTACAGGCTCACAATCCCAGCTCATCAGCAGGCTCTCGCCTGCAGCCATGAGGCATGGACGCGGCACGGCCAGGCATAGCCGTGCAAAAAATGCAGACCTGGATGGGGAGAGGGAGGCGCGAGGGTGGACGGAGAGATGCGCTTCCCTGCAAAAATGTTTGGGAGTTCGCCTCGTGTTCAAAGAGGGCTTCATGGAGGTCAAGGGCCCTTTGCTAGGCAGGTCGCCTATCGGCCGGGAGTTCAGGAATAGGTGAAGCAAGAAACGTGATGCAAGGGAAGCAAAAGAATGGCCGTGGCCAACGACGGCTGTTTCCTGCACCTAGGGCCTGGCATGCACACCGGTAGTTCCCCAGGCTCCGTTACCCCATGGATTCAAGCATATAGTGGGATTTGCAGTGTGACGCTGCCCTGCAGCTTTCCCATCATTGTCACTGCTACTGCCATGGACAGGTGGACGAGCCAGTGAGCAGGTAGGCAGTGGCATCTCCTGCTCCTCCTTGTCACGTCACTGGAGGGAGAAGCAGGTGACCAAGCAGGTTGCAGTGGTGATGAGGAGGATCAAGCCCATGGGGGGGTAGTCTTGCCATTGGGCCCTTGCTGGGGTGTGGGCCCTCAGCTAGTGCCCGCCCATGCCTACCCTTGATGTCAGTCCTCCTCTCCCCACCCTGCATAGATGGACGTCTATTGAAGGAGAATGTTGCATGTGTAGCATCCTTGAAGGACCGCGTTTAGTAACTTGAGTTATTGCATTTGCTTGCTTGTGTCATTCGTACCCTGCCCTTCCACAAAATGGTGCATGAGGAGATTATCAATGGTAAAATACAAGGTAAACTACAAAATAACCACCAAAGCGTAAACCCAGGTTGGGAAAACATCAATAAAATCAATGTAACAAATCAACAACAGCAGCAGGCTGCACAAATTGCAACAAGAAGGTTTATTTAAGAGCAAAACTAGACGCACTGCTCAACGTGTCGTTAGCGATCACATCTGTGTGTGTTTTGAAAAACCGAATAGCAGGCTGTGTATAGTATAAGTGCATGTGTACGTACTGGACTTATTAAGACCAATTCTTGGTTCTAGATTGGTTGAGGGCCAAACAGCAGGGATGAAATATATTGAAATAAATATGAGAATAAAAGTTTTCTGAAGACTGCAAAGCGGGGCTGGATTCACACAACACGCCAACCCACGCTCAGTGGTTAGCATGTTGTGTCTCATTTTGCTCAAACAAGGCACTTCAAAAAGCCATGGTTTGTTGTTGGCTAACACACTGCATGGGTAATGATGAGCCACCCTGCAGAAAATGCCCTGAGTATGGACAACACACTAAGGCAAGGTTCAACAAACAACCCACGGTTCAAAACAACCCACACTCAACCATGAACCTAGCCCACGCTTTCTAAAAATGACAACGAAACACAGCAATGGATAAGTTGTTTCATAGAAAAGTGTTGCTAGGTTTTGAGGTGTGTTTGTCATACCAATAATGGCCATTGACCATGAGAGACTTGTTTTCTAAATCTATATTAATAGAATGAAATCATTAAAATCAGATGACCGGATGCCTATGGTAGTACTAAGTGCTTGAGCCTGCTTTGTTGCTTTTAAAAACAAACATCCAAAGCAGGTATCATCAAGAACAAAAACATAGACACACAACCACACGTTTTAGAATCTGAATTTCAACTGATTGAAATTTGCACATGCCCTGACATACAAGTCTACTTTCACAAAAATATGAACATGCACCATCTTTAATAAGGACATGATCCTGAGCCAGTCAAGCATTTTAAGAACTATGGATTTCAACAGGAGAAAATTTAACTTGCACTTAACTCTTCCATTGAATCATGGGGACTTAGGAGGCTTCAGTTTCCGCTGAATTGTAATCAATGTTTTCTACATATAATGGACTGCAGGTCTGGAACTGAGAAACAGTTCCCATTGGCTCCCCAATCAGGCTTCTCTGATCCCTTGGAGCATAGCTGCACTCCTCACGTCAACCATGAAGGAGTAGGGGAATGGATTTGCCCACAAGCAGGGCCGGCCCTTCCATTAGGCAGAGTGAAGCAGCCACTTCAGGTGGCAGATGCCAGGAGGTGGCAGCAAGATGTTGGAAGAATGAGTTGTGGCCACATCGCCTGTCCTGCAGCCCCTCAGCCAGCCTGCCACCTGCAGGTGGGGTGGAGGACACTGTCCCATTGCCAGTGTAGAAGAAAGGTTCAAGTGCCAGTCCAGGTGGCGTTTTTAGGTGGAGAGAGCACCCTCTTGTTCTTTGCCTCAGGCAGCACCATGTCTTGGGTGGCCCTGCTGAGCAAGAATATATAGTTGTGAGCTACCCCTATTGTAATGCGAAGTAATGCTATGGGAACTGTTCCCATGAGTGCCCACACTTCAGACTTTACCACTACATCCCGGGGAGGCGTTTTTGCCTCCATGGTCTAAAGCATTGCTAGAGGCGATCATCGTAGTTACCATTTCCCCCACTCAGCGACACAGAAAATATTTGGAGACACTGGTGCCTCACTCACTCACTCGTGGGGCTGTCAAAACCATTAGGGTATTCGTAACTGACTTAGAAAGCTGACACATAGTCCACACATAATCCAAAGCCATACTGATGACTGGAAATGGGACAGTTGAACATTAATTCTTCCAAAGAGGAGGGAACTATGAATGATAGCCAGAAATGGTTAAAGTCTTTCCACAGCACCCAGAAAGATGAATATACAAACAACACAATCTAAGGCACCCAGATTACTAAGATGTTATAAAAAGGGTGCATTTGTGCAATGACCCCAACCAATTAGTCAAAATGTGCCCTCCGTAGTTTTCTAAGAGTGCATTTTTATGCATGTTTATACAGAAAAAAGCCCTAGAACTCCCAGCATTCCCCAGCCAATAAACCTGGCTTGGAATGAACAGTCCTTCAAACAGAGGACTGTCCTCTGTAAAGGAGATTTTTTGGCTGTGTTGGGTTTTGTAGAGGAGTTGAGTGAGATGAGATGTGATCAGATGTGCCTGTATGTTTCTGAGCCCGATTCAAGGTGCTGGTTTTAACCTATAAAGCCTTACACAGTTTGGGACCACAATACCTGATGGAACGCCTTTCCCGACATGAACCTACCCGTACACTACGTTCAGCATCAAAGGTCCTCCTCCGGGTGCCTACTCCAAGGGAAGCTCGGAGGACAGCAACAAGGGAGAGGGCCTTCTCTGTGGTGGCCCCCCAATTATGGAATGATCTCCCCAATGAGGCCCGCCTGGCGCCAACACTGTTATCTTTTCGGCGCCAGGTCAAAACTTTTTTCTCCCAGGCATTTTAACAGCTTAAGTTGAGGTTTTAACTGACTTTGTGGCCAGGCTTAAAAGTTTAAATGTTTTCAGTATCAGTTGTTTTATGTTTATGGTTTTAAATTTTGTATAATGACTTTTTCATATTCAATCTTTTAATTTTTGTAAACTGCCCAGAGAGCTTCGGCTATGGGGCGGTATATAAATGTAATAAATAATAATAACAACACAGAATGTGTCCAATGAAATATATACATTGCTACTATGGAGAGATGTTCTCATGGGCCACTAAAGATAATCCTTGTCTGTTATTGGACTGTTCTTTGTAAAGTAGGTCACATTGTCACCCTAGAAAAATGGTAAAAGCAAAGGGAATCTTTACAAATAGTAATAAGTATACATAGAATATTTCGTCCCGAACCAGTCTGCCTGTGCCCTTAGATTTTGGGGAAGAAGTCCATCTTGTTGTTCCACTGGTAGGGGGAATTACATCAGGTTGTGACACAAGGTAGGGTCTTATCCGTAGTGCCATCCTGAATACTCTGCTCCTCCAAGCGGTATGTATGGCTGGCACCAACTTCACTAGCAATTTGGTGCCTGGCTAAAACTCATTTACCGAAATATTTATGAATGGTCATTGTATATGACTGGTGCTTTCTTGTTTGTCTCTTAGCTGATTGTTATTGGTTTTATTAGATGTGTTGCATTTTGTTGTAATAGTTTATTGCCCTTTATTGTTTAAAGTTATCTACTGGAATTCTCAAGAAGGGTGAGATATAAATAGAATAAAATTAATATTGCCTCTGGCATAAACTCACTAGGGACCTATAGGCATGGTACTTGGGGTGAATCGACCGGCAGTTACTCAGCAATTACTGTGACGTAAGATATATGCAGAATTGTGACTGACTTTCTGCACAAGTGCTTTGGGAGATGTACATTCTGCTATCTTCCATCCATGCCAGTGGGCGTGACATAGCCATGTGGGTGGGCAAGTGGCAATAGACCTAAGCAGACCATTTTGGCATATTTGTTTTGTTAAATCAGAATTTTAATCTGGGCTACAGTGCAATTTTCATGTACGCAGTATTGCGCGAACTTTTGATTTTATTGAAATGCAGGCTAAAAATTGTTATAGAGCAAATTAAAAGTTTGATTAAAAATAAACACGCTAAAATGTGCTGGTCACAAAGGTAGTCCAGGTGTACAACAGCATAGAACCAGGGTGATGGGTTCAAACACCCCAGATGTCAATGCATGTATTTTAAAACCCTATGCCTCTTAAAAGAAAAAAAATATGCCTAAGGACTACTCCTACACCTGTGGGTTGCATTATGGTTTGTAAGCCTGGTTTTGTGAATTCTCAGGAGAGGAGACTGTTGTAAAACCACAGAAGAATTTGATGACTTGTAAAACTTGAGTGAACAAGGAGTAGCGATTCCAAAGGATTTATTACATTTATATCCTGATTTTCCTCGAAGGAGTTCAAGGTGTCTCTCACTCCAATTTATCATAACAAGTCTGTGAAGTAGGTCAGGATATGAGTGACTAGTCAGGGTTACCCGATTACCCAGTAACCCGCTGGGGTAAGTATAGCACTTTCTCTAAGGTTCTCTCTCAATTGCAAAATAGGGTTAATACACAGCTAGCTTACAAGGTTGTTGTAAGCATTACAAAATAATCCACGTGAAACCATAAATCTATTAATTTTTTAAAAAGTTTTAATTATCTATTTTGAATATTGTGCCCTTCTATAATCCCCACCTGAATACCCCGCTAGACTAGTTTAAACCAAAACGGTATTAACTTGTTTCCAGAAAGCATTTATACAGGTTAAAGTAAAAGGGTGTATTTCTGTTGCGACTCATCACACATCACCCTGAAATTCTAAATAGAACAAAGGGTAGCAGGAACACATTTTAAGTAGATAAAAGAACTAAAATTTTGAAAGTGCTAGTCTGTTGTTTAATGCTCCAGAATTCTAAAAATGTTTATCTCATGATTTTCTAAAAGTCTGGACATTTCAACACTTGGAAATCAGTTTCAAAGTAAGAGTGTTGTAATTACATGCAGCAAACAATTTGGCAACTACCATGCTATCTAGACCGAATTGGTTTCACCTCAATTTCCAGTGCTGCTCTCCCTGCTCAATTATCTACTTCTGATCTAAACCATTGGGGAGGTCAAGAAACCTTTAGAAAATATGAACCATGCACCTTTTTTGAGGAAGAAAGGAAAATTGCAAAACAAGTCACAGAATGATTAAGCACACTTCAAAACACCCATATCAGTAGTTCTTAAGCAATCAAAAACTTTAAAATGTATGAGCTATTGTTAGTCCCTCCATTGTTCTCGTACCTTTAAATCCTTAACCTTTTGTTTTGCATTAAAGTTAAGCTCTGAATTTTCCAGGGGCAACTTCTAGGGTTGTAGCCTTTGTTATTGGTAGGTATAGTTCGCATGAGGGAAAAGTTAGATTATGGCTATTGTAGATTATTAACATGATTACTATATATTAAATATTAGACTTTCTGTTTACCATACTTTTAATTGATAAAAAAAATTGAATAAATCAAATAAAAATAAATAAAATTGATGAATAAAAATTTCAGAACCAGCACTTTGATGAGTTGATACTGGATTCAGATGCCTGTCTATATGTTTCCGCCAAATATAATTTAAAGATTTGTGGAGAAAGGTCGATTTAATAGTCATTTATTATTTTAAAGTTCAAGTATTTAATGCAATGTAATATCCTTAAAACATGTTTGTGTGTAAAGCCTGGCATGCAAGCAATTTTATTAGTATGTGGTTTGCTTGCCTCTTTTCTGCAAGAACACAAAATCTGGTAGGTTATTTCAGAACGTTTCAAATAATGCACATTTTAAAAGCAGCACTTCATAATTTATTTATTTTTTTTAACTGCTGGTACTATTATGACTTGATACCCTTTTCTGTAAATATTTGCATGTGACAGAGGATTGTAAAACTGTCAATGTTAAAAGTCAAAGTACTAAATTTGGACTAGAATTCACAAACACAACGATTGATGTCAGGTAATTCATTAGCAGCCAGTAGAAACCTGCCAGCATGTCCCTAATTTTAAAAACTGCCTTAATTCCATTTTCTCAACTACTCGATCAGCTAAGAGGATGTCTCAAATCCAATTGATGTGAATTACAGTCTTCCATACATTTCTTTTTATTCCTCTAATGTTGCTTAGGTAATTTCTCTAGCTGCTTTTACCAGTCATACTTTTTTGTCCTTCATAGTTTATCCAGTCTGCACTTTTATATATTTCAGTGGGGATAGCAGGGCTCCTCAAATTGAGTTTACACTGCCAGGAAGACAGAAGCTTCCTAGAAGTTTACATTACACCTTTATCCAAGAAGAAAACATCCGCAGATTCACTTTAAAAAGGACAACACATTTAAACAGAAGCTTGCAGTAGTGTGGTCAGTAATGCAGATTTAATAGAGCAAACCATAGCTTCCAACTGCAGTAGCTAGACTCCAATTCAATTTCCAATTTTAAAAGTTTGCATGTATCTAGTTTAACATCTTCCTTTAATATACTTGGATTTCTTTTTCACAGAATAGTTGAAACATTTTTATAAAGCTAAACACTACACAACTCCTATCAGTATGGCTTCAGTTCAGTTTTTAAACATAAAAATTCCCACAATACTGAACATGAACAGGCAATGCCCAGGTCAGAAGTCTTAATGAAGCATACGTAAGCTCTGGATTTTAGACAAGAGAGTAAACCATATTACGTTAACACACTGCAACACACAAGCATCTCTTCCTCCACCCTCGCTCCCATTCTCTGAGAAGAGCTACACTGAAAAACAGCTTCCTAAAGGTGGTCCATTCTTACTTAACACATGAGCAGCGTTTTACAATCCACGTTACAATACAAAAATCAAGTAATCTGAATGTGTTCAACAGTTGTAAACAGTCAGGGCAGAGGATGTGAAATGTACAAATATGTCCTGGGACCACACATATCAAAGGCCTCCAGCCTGAAGCAAAAACATGGTTGTTGACATTGAAGGGGCTGTTCAAGATTGGAAAAGGCACATTAACAATGTGGCTTGTGGCACCTTCTGCATGTGTGACACCAATCTGCTGCATTTGTTGTTTCAAGAACTAAAAATACTCAAAACAATAATGATTAAATTTAAATTTATTTTGAAGTTATGCGAGCATAATGTCTCCCTTTGACAATATAAATCAGAATCCACTTATGGTGACTTTCACAGATGCAGTATCTGGAGAGAGAGAGAGACAGACAATGCCCTTTCACTTTCAAATACATTGCTATCAAATATACTGCCAAGAGTCCTTAAGGGACCAGTTGAGGTATTTCTGCAGGCCGCCCCACGCACAAAGAAAGGTCCAGATATCTTCTAGCCGTCTTGACTGACTCAAGTGTAAGAGTCAAAACACGACAGTGCAAAACACTATGCTACTAACAGTACGCACTAGTTGTGCGATTAACAGGAAGGAATTAGTGAACAGACACACACATCAAAATCAGATACAATTATTGGAGAAAGAATCAAGGAAATGTTTATAGTTCCATGAAAAGGCCAAGGATGCGCTCCAAATGGAAGTTTTCCCACTCACTTGAATGTGGAAGGATTTGCATTCAAAGTAAGTGCTGTGCATACCGTTACAAACAGGAGGAAACGGAATGTTTTACATCTACACCCACCCACACTCAGGATACAGTATATGTAGACGTGGGAAGCTTGGACCTTTAAAGACTCTGCATCAGTAATTCTCACCTCATACATATGATATAGCCTATACTATGCTTTGGAGAAATCACACAGCAAACAGAGGTGGGACAGTATAAATTTATAAAAAGAGGACTTGGATGGAGACAAGCCCAAATCCAAACATACACGTGTGCAACCATGAACTGTATGCAGAGATATCTCTTCCCTACAATCCTGATTGGCATATTATCTGTTTTACAATTTGAAATGCAAAACTAGCATCCATGCAGCAGCATGAGGATAACCCTTTATGCTGGACACAGGATCCAGCTACAAACACCCTTTGATGTACCTGGGTGGAGGTTCCAAATGTCTCATGCATGGAATCACAATTCCCTTGCAATGAATGTAATAGGATAACCATGTTTAGTATCAATGGCACTTGGTAGGAAGCCTACAGTGAGCATTTGAATTTAAGTATATAATGCTAAAGAGTTAAAAGTTCAATTTGGCCAACCACGTTCCATCCTTGGGGTTGGGCTCAAATTTTAATACCTGTAACCCAGAGGTGATTGAGACTCCATTTTCCCACAGCCCATAGTCATGTTTGTTTTTTTCATTTCTCCAGATATCAATGGGTATGTTATTTTTAAGACAGCAAAATAGAATAGGGCATATAAACACACAACTCTTAGTATCTGTGCTAGTTTGATAGACTTAAGCTAAAGATGTTAAAGATAGATTTAGAGTCAAACTGGTCCATGTCCCATTTATACCACAAAAAGTCTGTAACCCCTAAGGATTTTCTAGATAGTACATTCTTGTTCAGCTTCAAGAGAAACATTTCTGAAATATAGTCTTAGAAGTTGTGTAATTGCCAATCAATACCCACTTTCAGTCACAACGAATTCAAAACATATGTTCTGCCTTGCTCCACCATCTATAAGTGACCGTTAGAAACCACAAGTATGTTGAAATACATAGCTGGCCATTGTAGGATTATGACATTACATTCTAAGGGACATGCCATTTTCTGTAATAAAGCTGCACAAAAACACGCAAGTTCATTCAAACCCCCAATTACAAGAAAAGGAATCTTAGCATAGAGTATCTTGTTTCAGTCATTACAGCTTTCAGTCACAACATACAAGAAACATCTTTATTACTTGCACTTTTTCCTATTGTATAATTCAGTTATACTACATCAGCTCATCTAAAGATAATGCACTCAAAAATATAACCCAAGGTAATAATTGCAGTCACACATCTGAAGCATATAGAAAACTCACTTCTGTCCTTTGATACCATTTTCAAAGCTTTATTCACTCTCTTGGATGACTATAAATAAGTGTTTCCACTATGGAAAAGAAAGTTTAGCACAGTACATTTTCATGACTGGGGAATGGATGTTTTCTGAAGATCTCTTCAAAAAGGGCAAAAGCTTAGAAAAAAAAATTTGGATGTTGGAATACAGTTCTTTATAAAGTTCCTTGAAAAATTTAAAAAAAATAAGAAAAAAGAAAACACAAGGCTCAAAATGATTTATTGCTTTTCTTCAGTTTTCTCCTTGACTTCTTTCTTCTCCAATTCTTTGCTCTCTTCCTTTACAGAAAGTTCTTCTAATTTCTCAGCAACTTTATCAGCACTATCATTTTTGTCTGTTCCTGCTAAAAGATGTTTTGAAATAACATTAGAATGTGGTAGGTGTAAACAGGAAAGAACATTATGGAACGAAGTACTATTTTGAATGGTGTGTTGGGTTTGGACTACAGATACCCAGGAAGTTCAATTCTCTGTTCACTGTACAGCATTGGCAAGCCTCTACATTTCTTCCTAACCTACCTGGAAGGGTTATTGTAATAGAAATGCAATGCCTTCTTTCATCCTAGTGATATAGGGCAGGGTACAAAGGTTTTAATAATAAAACAAAAATAAATGTACGTCGGTCAAGTTTCTCGGAGAAAACGCAGGATCCAGACATAAGAAGAAGATACTGAGGTTAGGAAGAAGTTAGTTGCTGCAGCCCAGGGCGGGTGGGCAATGCAGACTTATTTAAAAGAGCTCCCTGCAGTAAAGCTGTCTCACCTGAATACAGCAACACAATACTAACTAACAGCAGTACCCTATTGATCACTATTGCTAACATAAAGTATGTTACACTAGTCTAAGTGACCTCTAGTGCAACATCGATAGTATTTTCTGACATTGGTGTTGCGCGACAGATCGCTTACCTAGTGCAATTAATTTACGTTTCTACTAATGCTGAACTGGATACTGTCCTAAGTTGCTATGTATTGCTAACAGCAGATGCTATAAAGTTTTGACCCAGGGCCCTATCACTGGTTTGTCTATCTAAATTATTGCAGACAGAGCATTATGACACCGAGTTCCTAAGCAACTGTGTTTTTAAATATATCTGAAGTGCTTCAAGGAACTATAAATAATTTAGGACACTGTATTCACACAGAACTATGCTTCAGCTATATGAAAACAAGTCAATTTATGGTTGGCATTATTTGAAGACTTTACTTAGAAGAAAACCTAAAAAAAACTGGAACATATTTAGTTTATAGGTTTAACAACAAGAACCTCTCTAAAATTCCCAATATTAGCAGTGATGTGCCAAGATCAATTGAAACAGACTTCCATAAATAGGGAAGTGCTCACAACACCCTGGCTTATTACTCTAGCAGACCTAAAAAGCACCTTGACTGTATATTGCAGTTAGGCACAGAGTGAGTCTGCCAACAAGCATTAAAATAATTAAAGACTGCTTACAGTAAATTGAGAGCCTGAATATATTAAGAGTTACTAAGAGGATACAAAAATGCTACATAGCTCTCAGCTGTCAGCTTGCTTGTTCCCGCACCACCCTGCCTTCTTTCTAGCAGATGTTGGTAGGAGCAAATAATTCTATTCACTATAGCTGAAAATTACTTGTCACATGGGATTCCTTTTCTGATAGTGTCCCTGGGATGACTAAGTACAAGTTTGGCTAATAGGCGAAGGGCAGACTGGGAGGAAGGTAGAGAAGATATCGGACCTGCGCTAGTTGGCAGTCCCTACCTCCACAGGGCCATCTACCACTATTTGTTTTAAATGTCTGTTTGCCTGACTTTTCATAAGAGAGGTTTTTAGAGGATGAAAGCCAGGTCAGCCTGAGAACGTGCCACTTTTTGATATTGCCAAGCTGTGGAGTGTGGTTAAAAAACACCTAAAGTAAGGGAAGAACAAGGTAAGACAGTAATACATAGACAAGTTCAAAAGTGCTGATGTTCACTTGTTAATGGTGTTGAGAAGAGGAAAAACGGCCTCACTGCAGTGCCTCTTCATCATTTACACACATATATAAAAAGGCTCTAATAATTGGTGCAGGTTGCACATATAAATCCCTTTTTTACTTTGGCTGATCAAGGGGCTTCTGCAGAAACCTTTCAAGTGTCTTGACTGCAGTATTCCCTTCAGAAGAAAAGGAGCAAGAATTAATCGGAAGTCTTACCTTTCTTTCCTTTATCAACCTCATTTCTACATTCTTCAAATTTTGCCTTGAATTTCTGTGCATCTGTTTAAAGGAAGGAAAATATGAGTGTGCTCCAAGAGATCTAGACACTAAAAAAAATTGTCACTGGTAGCTCAACCACCAGATTTTGAAATGAGTGCATGTTCCAGCATCATTACCACATATATGCCTTTAAATAACAAAATACATGACTAATTGTTTCATATTAAGATAGTATACTATCAATAAAATTAAATGTGGCAGGTGGCTTACTCAGCTATGTTAAACTGATTTAGCATAAATGGCCACTTGAGGTCACTGTTGTTCAATACTACAGTCACAGGTTACACATCTTTCATTCATCAGGAAAAAAAGGTTTTCTTAAAAAAAAAATCTATAGGGAATAGCCCACAACGCCAGAAAAAAGTTTACTCAAAGGACAGTGTGTACAGCTTACTTTCCCCCCAACCCTGAGTCCTTAAAGCAAAGTTCAAATCTTGCACACAGCAAATCCCAAACTTGCTTAACAACCAACAAGAAACAGTCAACTATGCCTTTTGCTGGCACAGAACACAAAGGCAACACCGAAGAACCTTAAAATTACCAAGGCACTAGATGAAAAGACCAGTAGTTCTACTTAGGACTGGTTTGCATGCAGTTACAACCCATTATGGGGTCACCTGGGAATAAGGTGCCTTTGCCCGATTGCTGCTTCACATCTGGTTTCATAATAAGAAAACTACTCCAGAAGTTATTTGCCCTACAGAACATATGTATGCATTTTGTATCTCATCCATTTATACATGCAGTGACTATAAATGATCCAAGTTAAGTTGCTTTTAACTTACTTTCTGCATTTAAAAACCGAATTGCCAGAAGTTCTGGTTTAGGACTCTCATCTGCAAAATCAGCATGTGTATTCCACACCCATGCTCTGTCACTGCCGGCATTAGGCTTCAGCTCCATTACAGGTGTAACTAGCAGGGAGAGGAGGGGGAAAAATAGCTGGGCACAGGTAGTACTAGAACAAACCAATACAGCCTCTGGATGTCCCACGCTATAACAAGGTTAATATTTAGATAATATTCACAATTACGATGGCATTCTAAAATGCTGCCAACTACTTTTTTGAACTTGATTTCTCAAAGCTACTACACAGCGCAGCATATGGTTTTCATGCTATGATCTCTTTTGAGAGTTACATAGGTTTGAATGGAAGGTTAGACTGCCATGGATTGGACTCTGGTTAGCTTTGCCCCCCCCCCTTTCCATTGTACAGTGCAGTTCAACTGTCTTGCTTCAAGCTATCTGCATATTTTTGTGGTATACTGTAATCTAGATTTTATTAATCAGTTTGTGAGGGCTGTATCTGTAAGGCCCTTTGCTAAACAGAAAAAGGTAGATAACCGTTTTTGATCCCTTCTAACTTCAATTCAACAAGTATCCTAAAGATTTTAGTTACATATGTATACCGACTCCTCAATACCCAGAAGAACCTTCAGTATCTTCCGTATTCAAAATCTCTCCCATAAAAAAGGTTTGTCCCCATCTACAAACATCCTCAGGTATACTTAATGTTTTATGGGTACACTGCAGATATGTTTTTGTCCCCGTCAATGTTCACTTTGTTGCTATCATAGGAAAATGTGTAGGAATCGTAACAGTTGTACTTTACTAGAAGGACCGTGTACCAAATCACATACTGTAATGATTTGCACAGATTTTTAGGGTTTTATCTCTCCTCATCAAGAGGCGAATGGTCCCCTTCTCTCTGTGCTTCAGAAGCTTTACATCACCAGTGCCTCGTTCTTTCCATTCTGGAAGATCATTTTCTGATGCAAACCGGAACAGTTTTGCCCGCCTTTGAAAAACAAAACAAAAACAAAACACCAAAGCGTAAGCTAGTTATATGCAGAATTTCATATTAGATATTACACTGAATCAAGATCTTAATTTCCCAGTTGAATTGATGTAGTTTTCCTCTGTGTTTGGATAACTTGGGCTGACAGGATCCTTTAACTTGCAGCATGCCAGCATGCTTGAAGTTACTGACATACCAGCATTGTTCAACTTACATCTTAAAGAGTTCTTCCTCGTCTTCTTCAAGAGTTTTGATCTCCTGCTCAGGAAGAGAAACTATAGGCTCAAATTGGGGGTCATGATTAGAATCATCTACATTGTCAGTTGTTGAATCATGCTCCTCATGTGTCTCCTGTGGAAAGAGTAACATACGGTGTTTTAAGAACAAAGCTGCTAAAAGCATACTACATATAACTGCCTGAACAGAGCTAACCCAATTATCTACGAATAAAGACGTAAACTTTATGAACTTGCATTTTTTTTATTCAGTAGTAAGCCAATTTAATCCCATTTCTCTATTTTGCTCTGAAAGAAATGACAGTTACATCCCTTTTACAAATCAATATAACAAGTCTATACACACTGCTGTCTAGCTTCAGAGTTCAGAGTCAGAGAACCATGTAGAAGCTTCCAAAGAAGAATGTCCTAGTTACATTATTAATCCCCCTACAAAACTCATATATGCAGAATGCAACCCCATAGCCATCTCCAAAAGTAGATCTCACGAATTTGCAGGATGTCCTTTATATGCTTTCCAGCCATATTAAAAAACATTGTAACGAGGCGGATGAGTATTCTCTCTTTCCCACCCCCATTCCCAAACCAAGAGGGACACATGTTGTGATCAGGAAAAAAAGGAACACATGCTGCATTCAGAAAAAAAGCATGCATATTTGGAGATATCTGAAAAATATTTAATTCTTTTTGACATAATCTCCAATATGAGAGGGAAAGAAAAAAATAGGGAGAAACATATAAATCAGCAATAGACGTCATAAGACACAAAACTCTGGACAAGAAATTGAAGCCCCCCAATGGCAGTCCTATTCAGAGACCCTCTTGTTTTTGATATTAACTAGGCTTTGGTCAAGGCACCTCAGGGGTTTTCTTCATAGTTACAAAGACTAAGAGTTAGAACACTGTAATTAGGATTATAAAGATACTAAATAAAGTGCCAGATTTTATAATCAAAGGGCAAATTTTAGCATATATATATATATATATATATACATACACACACACACACACACACTCACACACCCCTGGCCATAATAAATTCCTATCGATTGCTTCAATGAGACGTTTTACAATAATACTACTAGATCAGAAAGAGGATCAATCTGGCACCCTGCAATTCAGATGCCTCCAGGAAGTTTACAAGTGGGGCATAAAGGCAGCAGCCCTCTCCATTGTATGTCCCCAAAACCTGTTATTTAGAAGATCCCGCCTCCAAACATGGGAGTTCCATTAAAAGTCATTGATAGACCCATTTTCCATGAACATGTACAGCCCATTTTAAAAACCATCTATGCTAGGGGCCAACACCATATCCCAGGGCAGTGAATACAACTATGTGTCTGAAAGAGTACTTCCTTTTGTCTGTTCCAAACCCAGTTCCTATCATTTATGGTGGATGAATCTGGAGTTCTAGTAATATGAGGCAAGCGTGTGTGTTCCATCCACTCTCTCTGTAGCATTCATAAGTTTATAACCCCCTTTCAGTTGGCTTATGCTACATTATATAGGGATGGAAACAGAGGATATTTATGCTCAAACAGACCATTGCACATTGTGAAAGTTCACACTCAATTTTTTCTAGTAGTAGCCTGATGCAAGTCCAGCATCTAATCCTGGAATCCTTAGTTTTGGAGCAAGCCTCTTTACTTCTGTGCATACATCACTGGGCTGAGAATTATTTAAGAAATTGGAGTCTTTGGGTACCTTAAATACCAACAGATTTTGGGAGACGTAAGCTTTTGTGGACCAGAGCTCACTTTGTCAGATGCATGAAATATAATCCTCAGCTAGCAGATATATATTTTGTTTTCCCTCTATACCCATATATTCACTCACATTTGTCAACTGAGGATAACATTTTACATATCTGACAAGCTGGGTTCTGGCCCACAGAATACCATGATATTCTTCTTATATTTCATGCAGCAGACTAAAGCTGCAATGCTGGCCACACTTACCTCAGAGAAAGCCACTTTAAACACACTGGGATTTACTTCCCAGTTTTTTAAAAAAAGCATAGGACTACAAAACACAACTATAATTTAAAAAGGTACTCTACAAACACCTCCTACCATTTTGAGAGTAGTTATATATAATAATTAGGAATCCTGTTAGTATTAAGTCATATCAGATGTTGAGCCAAGTGGCTCTCT
Organism: Anniella stebbinsi; assembly: GCA_029215795.1. Taxonomy (NCBI): domain Eukaryota; kingdom Metazoa; phylum Chordata; class Lepidosauria; order Squamata; family Anniellidae; genus Anniella; species Anniella stebbinsi. The sequence goes on from JARDYH010000010.1 coordinate 5,125,735, forward strand.
TCCATGCCCCCATTTTGTGTACAAGCATGCTGGAAAGGGAGGGCAACAGGTCTGGTTTCTAACCATGGAAGTTGTAAACCATACTGGGATTCAATAAAACTTACTTCCAAGTAAGATGCATATACAATTGGGGCATATTTGTCTTTCAAAAGGATAGTCCAAGTAAATGGTCATAAAAGCCAGGCCATCCAAGAATTACGGCATAGTCCTACCTGCACTTCACTTAAAAAACAATCCCACTCTTTTGTGGAACCCCCACAACTGGGTTTCCTGGGGGAGGGCGAAAGAATACGCTATGCTGTAGCAATGCCAGCCATCAGAAGAAGCATTTTTGCATTTCCATTTTATTTGCTTTTAAATGGAAGCCACCCTGGGGATCAAGACGAAACCCAAGTCAATCCCACACACACCCATTTTACTCCCTGATAAATGTGGATCGGGACGAGAAGTCGCTTTAAAGCGCAACCCCATTCCCTCTACTCAAAACTAAGCCCGATTGGCGGGGGGGGGGGGGGACGGGGGTCCCTGAGTCCTAGATACGTGGTAGGATCGCAGCCCTAGGAAGGCTGCTGAGAAGACATCGCAGCAGCAAAAGGGGCTTTCCGAAAGGAAGAAAGCGAGGACGGGTCACGTGGGCGGGGTGGCTGGCCAGCTTCTTCCCGCCGATGTTAGCACGGGGAGACCTTAACGGGGCGGGGGACACATCCATACAACCCCCCCCCACCCCCACCCCGAAACGTTGGAAGCGCCATGTTCCCAGAAGCGGGACACGCGAGCCGCGCGCAGCCCACGCCGCTCCTGCGGCCCTGCTGCTCTTACCCGCCTTTTGGAAGGGGGCGGGCGAGGAGGAGGAGGAGGAGGAGGAGGAGGCGGCGGCCTCTCAGGCCTCGTGAAGGGGCAAGGAGGAGAGGGAAATGGCTACCAAGCAGGGCGGCCGCCACCCCTCACACCCCCCTCCCCACCACAAGGGGCCTACAAGGCAGGCAGGCTCCCGCGCGCACTCCTCCCCCCCTCCTCCTCAGCGCCTCGGCCTGAGGAGACGGCGGAAGAGCCGCGCATTAAGAGCCCGAGGAAGGCCTGGCCTCCTCCGCCCTCGCTTCTTTTTCCCGCCCATGAGGCCGCCTCGCTCCCCCTCAGGAGGCCGCCTCGCCCCGGCCTTTGTCCCGCTCGCCTCTCACCTTCGTCTCGGCCATGGTGGAACTGGCGTGGCGGCGCCTGTGGTAGTGGTAGCGGCAGCGGCGGCGGCGGCGGCTCTTCCTACACGGTCAGGCCCCGGTTTTCCGTCGCGTCAGGGCCGATCGCTTCTCTCCCGCCGCCGGCGCGACTTGTAGCAGCGACTCCGTCCGTGGCTGGCTAAACTGGTCCGTCTCCCGGCCTACACTCTCCGCCTCACACGCTCCTCAGCGCTGCTGCTGCTGCTGCTGCTCCTCCTCCTCCTCCGCTCGCGCTCCCCGCCCCCTCCCGCTTTTTTTTTTTTTTTTTTTTTTACTTTATTCCCGCAGCCCGCGCCGTTGCCGCAAAGGCGGATGGGAAATGATGCCCTCTAGTTTCTCCAAGCACGCAGGCGGGGGGGGGGGGGTGGACGCACGCACGCACGCACGCACGCGTATGCACGCACAGAGGCACGTCCATCGGGTAGGGGCGGGGGAAGAGGACCAAGGCAAGATGTGAATGGAGAGCCGCGCTTGTATCCCAGGGGTCTTGAAGCGGTCTGTCCCCGAGACCCACCTCGGATTCCCAGTTTGCAAGATGGGAGACCCGCTTTCACAGTTGCCCAGCACGGCAGCAACTGCTGGACTTGAGATTTCGCGACCCTCTTTAGAATTTAAGAAAGCTATAAAGACTGTTCTCTTCCGGCAGGCATATCCAGTGTAATTTTTAGACTGTTTTTAGGATGTTTTAATGCAGTTTTAATAATATTTGTCATGTTTTAATTAGTTTTATGTATTTTATCATGTTGTTGTTCCCCGCCTCGATCTAGACAGAGAGGCGGGTAAGAAATAAATCATTATTATTATTATTATCTTTAGGGTCGCCACTCAGGGGTTGAAGACCACTGCTATATTAGGCCAATTCAGGGCGCAATCTTAGGCACGTTTAGGGGCGGGAGGAACAAAAATCCTACAATTCCCAGCATCCCCTAGCCATGACTCCAGGAATAAAATGGAGTTTGCTTCTGCTGCTCTTCTCACTTCCTGCTCTCTGAGTGGTTCCTTAGGGACCCTAAACCTTAACTCCAAGATCCAGCCTTAGGTGCACTTTCAGCTACTCCTTTGAAAAAAAAAAATACCATCCCTTCTTCCCACCCAGTTGTATAAGTCCACAGCTTGAAAACTTGACTTTTGTATATTATGGTTTTAATTGAGAACTGCCCAGAGAGCCTCGCCTGTTGGGCAGCATAAAAGTGTAATACATAAAAAGAATAAATAAATACAAGAAACATGGATACATAGGACTAACATTGGATACTCCCATCGTTACAGCCATACCATGGGAGTATCCGATGCTAGTCCTATGAAGAATAGACCTACTGAAATGAATGGGGACAAGTGACTAACAAGCCTGATTCATTTCAATAGGTCTACTCTTCGTATGACTAATATTGGACATTGCCACAAAGTATCCTAAGCTAGGGTGACCAGATAAAATCCAGGCCAGGGCTCATGTAACTTTAACAGTTGTAGAGAAAAGGGAATTTCAGCCAGTGTCATTTGTATGCAATTAGTTCCTGGTGAAATTCCCTCTTCATCACAACAGTTAAAGTTGCAGGGGCCCTGCCTTCTTTTGTATATGGTCACTCTAGTATAGTGCCTGCACCTTTAACTGTTGTGATGAAGAGGGAATTTCACCAGGAACTAATGGCATCCAAATAACACTGGCTCAAATTCCCCTTTCTCTACAACTGTTAAAGTTACATGAGCCCTGACCTGGATTTTATCTGGTCAGCTTATCCTAAGCCGCACTGAACACAATGGGGCTTATTTCTGAGTAAACAGGCCTAGGAATGCAGGGCTGACTATAGTCCCTTCGCTTCTTTCTGACTTTTCCGACTCCCCTGCATTTCCCGTCAGCCTTTGCGAGGCGGAGAGCAATCCTGCCGCAGACAGACGTTTGCCGCCTCCCGCCCCTTGAACCTAAAATGGCGCTCGCGTGGGGGGGGGGCGGAGGGAGATGAAGAGAAACCGTTGTCAGCTGAAGAAACCTTGTTTGTGTTGACTTCTAATAAGGACGCAACTTCTATTTTATATTTTGTTTTACATTTTGGGAAGAGGAACTCGAAGATTATTATTATTATTTTTTTAAAAAAGCAATAATAATAATTAGGGGAAAGAGTAAACACAGACACACACACACACAACCCCCCCCCCCTCAGAGAAAGTAACGTGTTTTTTTTAAAAACAACAAAAATACCGTTGCGCGCGTGCGCGCGCGCTCGAGGGAGGAAGGTAACGTCACCGTCGCACTCTACGCCCCGCCCCCTCTGGAAGCCCCGCCCTCCTCCCTCGCGCTGTGTTTGGCCCCGTCTGGCCGCCTGACGGCCGTCGATCGCGAGCGAAGGGCTATGAGAGGCGGAAGGAGGAGCGCGCGAGGCCAGGTGGGGAGGGGGACGCGTCGCGTCACTCCGTGAGGGGTGGGGAGCTGGAGTGAGGCCTTGAGGGGGGCGAGTCCCTCTCTGTGGATTCGCTCGGGAGGTTTTGCCGGGGTTGGTTAGGGGGGGGGGTGTTGAGCCAGTTACCTGAAAAAGGGGGGTGGGTTGCGCTAGCTCACAGCCCGACCGCCGGGCCCATTGGCGTGGGGGTAGTGTGGTGTAGTGGTTAGAGGGCTGGACTGGGGAGACTCGGGACCTAGCCCCCTCCCCCCCCCCCCCCCTCACTCGGGCCGTGAAGCTCACTGTGCGACTTCGGGCGAGTCACCGATTCTCAGCCTCACCTACCTCGCAGGGGTGTTGTGAAGACCAAATGGAGAGGAGGAAGCTCAAATATGTTGCATTGGGCTCTTTGGAGGAAGGCGGGATATAAATGCAACAAACATTTGCTTATAAGTATGCATGAGGACAGATCCATGGCGTAACATCTAAAATTTACAGGGGTAACAACAGAGGAAGGGGAGAAAAAGAGGCGAGTTCAGAGGAGACATGATTTTTAGTTATTTTTAGGCTGGGTTGGCTGCTTGCTTGCAGTAGGCCACTGTACTGGGACAACCAAGAATCAAATTCCAAATAACCCCGGAGAGATGCACCGGTGGCAGCTTTAATCCACAGAGAACAAGTGAAGGAATGCAATCTAGCTTTGCCACAGCCATGCGTGATCAGAGCTATCTGTTGTGCATGGCGCACATGAATTTAGAGGCATATGGACTTGAAGCAAGAGACTCAATCCAATGCACACTGGCCTGCTGGGAGTAAGCCCTATTGAGCACAGTGGGGCTTACTTATGAATAAACATGGACTGTGCTATCAGAGATTTTGACTTTTAGAGAACCTGGGGAAAGAGCATGATCCTAAAAAAAGGGACAAGTTAGCAAAGTGTGAACGAGATACCCCTACTCCCCCGAAAAACAAAAATATAAGTGTTTTAGCAGAGGCAAGGAACTGTGCTAGCCTTTTGATGACAAATTCAAAGGTCGAGGGTACAATCCTATGCATGTTTAGGCAGAAAAAAGTCCTATAACTTCCAGAATTCTTCTGTCTTGGGTGTGCTGGGAATTTAGGACTTTCTTCTGTCTAAATGTGCATAGGCTTGCATCCTTAGTCTCTTAGTCTGTACTGTACTATACCACTATTGATGGGTAACTAGAAGTAAAAGCTCTAATAGCACAGACCCAGTGGCCTATTGAAAGGTAAGCTTGTAACCAACCTCTACTTTTCTCCCCTTCCTCTATTATTTCCCCTGTAAGGAATTTTAGATTTTAAGGCATGGATCTGTCCTCATGCATACTGACAGCTTATAAATGGAATAGCTGCCTTGGTTAAACTATCCCCCTGATAGACATCGTGGTGCAGTTCATGTGTGTTGGGCTACAAGCCCCATCTTCCCAGCTAGTATGGCCAATCAATGGTCAGGAATTATGGAGGACAGCAGGTGCCCTAACCCCAAACCAGTCCCATCTAGAACGTGATGATTTCCCTCTGTTACAATCCTCACACACAAAGTCACGATCTTAATGGGGTATTTTTGTGTGTGGTGATGAAGCTTAAGTATCGTAACACGATTTGGCTAAGCATTTAACGCAGCATTCTCTAAGAGAGTTAATTTAGTTACTTTTCTTTACAGAATAACGGAATTAATGGAAAGTAATAATTGTGTGTGCTTAACTAATGAGAAAGACACAGTTCCTCTTGTGGAAATGGAAACTCAGACAGAAAAAGAAGCCAAGGAAGGTGTGGGAGAAGGTAACAACACAGAGAATACCTCAGATACTTCCAACATGTATAGGTATATTAAAGATGGCTTGTTTACTTCAGAGATTTATAAAGTAGAAATTCAGAACCTTCCCAAGTATATTGGTTTTAACGAAGTGAAGAAATTCCTTGCCAAATATGGCCTTAACCCTCACAAGATAAAGCTGCTGGAGAAACAGACCTTTGCATTTGTCACCTTTAAGAGCGAGGAGGACAGGGACAAAGCTATGAAGGTCCTTCATGGAGTCCGCTGGAAGAAGCAAAACCTAAGTGTCAGGCTTGCAAAGCCTAAGGCTGATCCCATCATCAAAAAGAGGAGAGAAGGGGGGGAGGGCGAGGAGGCAAAAGAGCAGGCGGTGGCAGCAAAGTGCCCGGCGTTATCAAAAGATGGCAAGGAAGAGCCTCTCAGTAAGCAGATAGCAGATGTGGTGACCCCTTTGTGGAACACCTCGTATGAAGAACAGCTGGCAAAGAAGAAGCAAGAATGTGAGCAAGTACTGTTCAAACTAACAAGGTATTTTTTTAAAATGTATAACGACTACTTCAGCAGCATATACTATAGAAGGCCTACAACTCGCAGCATTGCCAAGCCAGCATGGGAATGGCGGAGGCATGCTGGGAGTTGTACGGCCTTTTTCTGTCCAGTCGTGCATAGGATGGTGCCCTAAATTCTTTTAAGTGCTGGTCCGTACGTAGCCAAAGAAGCACCATCATCTATACACAAAAGGGAGGTATCAGTAGGCTCTGATAAACCCCAGAAGTTGTAGAAGTACAAAAAACTTTTTAAAAAACGTAATTTTTTTTCCAGGTGCTTTATATATAATTGATAATGCTTCAGCTTGGGACCCAAATATCTGCCAGAGTGCCTCTCCCTATACTTAATATCAGCAAGGCAGGCTCTTCTCCAAATACCTTGAGTATATTAAGTATCAACAAGTGAGAGTGCCTTCTTGGTTGTGGTGCCTCACCTATGGAATACCCTCCCGTGGTGGTGCGAGTGGCGCCAATTTAATATCTTTTTGTTAACCCGGGCATTTTAAGTGGCCGATTTTGTCTGTTTTATTGTATCAACTTCCTTATTTGTTTTATGATAATGTACTTGGGTATCTGCATTATATCTGTTTGCCGCCCCGGTATCTGCAAGGTGAAGGGTAGTTGAAAAATGTTTTGGTAATAATTATTTTTCCATAGATCAAGTAAACAATTGAACTGTTTTGCAGGGAAATAGGAAACAACAACAGAACTCTGCTACCATGGTTGTTCATGCAGAAGGAGAAGTACAGTGGCTTGTGTTGCTCCCTGGAGGGGGTGAAGGCATCACCAATACAGGTATTGGTGCTGTATGATGTGTGACCCATATTGACTAAATCTTGTAATTATTGGATGGGCATCTTTAAGTGCAGATATCCCATAATGCAGCTAGTGAGGGACTTCTGTGGGGTTTACTAAAATCCAGAGTTTTCTGGCTTTTCACTTCATAAGAAGCTTTGCATAGGGTCTTTATAAGAAGTTCTCCTGGTGGCAGAGAAAAGAGGGGATGGTTAAGAGCATGCACTATGAGCTATAAGTTCCAACCCTCAGCTTGGCCAAGAAATTGCTGCATTGCATTAATGAAGGTACTTTTACCCTCCCATTTGCTCTAAGTGCACTTAACTATGGACATGAGTGCTTCAAAGCTGAGGTCTTGAGTACAGAGATCTTTAAATATTCGACATGCTGCCAAGTTTTAATTTTATCTGTGGGTAACGATTTCTGAAGATCATGCACATCGGTAGTTTGATATGTACATGTGAAAAACATACTTTTGGGGGGTGGGTAATAGCCCGATAAACTTGTCAGTTGATTTGTAAATTTCTGGCTCATGAGACAGCTGATACAGGCCATAACTGTTGCTCATATAATTAACTAAGTTAATGTCTGATATACTTAATTCATTCTTCAGTTAGTTTACCAAACGTATGTCATGTTGCTCATTAGCTTTTAATATGGATTTAGAATATTATATCCTCAAATCCTTGCAACATCTGTTTACCATTTCTTAACAGTCAGATCTCTTTAATACTGCTGAAAACTGTTTTTTAACCCCCATAATTCTTCTTATTCCTCTATTTCAAAGTTCTAAACTCTAATTTAATCGGGTTCTGATGTAGTGGGTTTCTCACCATTTAAATTATTTAACAGCAATCTTAAGTCAGTGATCTTCACTATTTTTCAAGCAGGAGCCACATTAGCTTCAGGCACTGCCACCAAAATCACTCAGGGGTGGGGAACAGGGCTTTTCTGGACCACAGGGTGATGGGTTCTCCGTTTCCATCCCTGGTTAAGCAATAATGGACTCAGTTGGACAGGACCTCAGTCAAGTCACCAAGCAGGCAGATTCCAACAGACTCACTTGGTCCTTGGATTTTGATAGGTATTTTCCTTGTAATTGAGAGCGTGATCTGCTCAACTCAGCGGTGCAAAATCTTCCACTGGAAGTCTGCATTCTTCTCTCTCTCTTTCTCCCACACATTATATTTCCCCTCCAGCAGCTAGCCAGTCAAATTGTTCTTTACTTCTTGGGCTCCTCCCCATTGTAACTAATTAGCTGATTCTCTCTCTTCCCCCCCCCCCCCCCCATTACCTTACAGTTGAGGAGCAGCAGGCCTCTTGACTCTCAAACCCTTGAAGCCTCCTTCAGTAGCCCAGATCACAGCAGCTGGCCCATTGCTGAAGCAAACGAGTAAGGAAAGCTAGAGTTCCCCTGCTGAGAGTGAGCAGCTGCTTCAAAAAGAAAGAGAGTGAATGAGAGAAAGAGGCAAAAAGCCACATTTTAGGTGATTGTGAGCTGCCAGTGGCCCAAATGCCTTGCAGTGAAGAGGGCAGTTTTACGTAATCTTTACCTTGACTGGTTTGAATTCTGAAAGACTTGATATTTTGCAACAGACGTTTTTGGATGGAAGTAACGAGAACACATGCAAAGTTCTAGAAGAGATGAACGGCTGTTCTAAACTTTCTCTTACTTTCTGTTTAGACTGAGTATCGCAACAAATGTGAATTTTTGATTGGAATCGGCCCAAATCAAGAAGATAAAACTGTGGGTTTCCGCCTTGGCAAATATAAAGGAGGAACGTGTGCTGTAGTTGGCCCTTTTGATACCATTCATATTCCTGCTGTTACAAAACAGGTAGTGAAAGCCTTTCAAGATTACATAAGGTGAGTCTCAGTTGGGCTGAATGGCAGAAACTCTGCCTGCTCAAACCCCCACCTTTTCTGCGAAGACTTTAACACAACTCCCTACTCTAGGGGTAGGCAATGTGGTGTTGTGGGGTGGACACCTTTCTTGGTGACCACCATGGAGCCCTGCTCCTCCCACTTTAAACATATCAACACATTTTGCTCTGAAATAGATTTCCATTGTTGCTAAAAACTGTGGGCTTAAAGGTGTTGTTAATGTGTTGGGGCTCAGACCCCATTTCTGCCTTGTACTTCTGGGCAGCTTACTTGTACTTTGCCACACCTCCAACGGCAGCCATTTTGTGGTTGCGCCTAGAACAGTTTCTGAAATTCCCAAATGTGTAAATGAAATAACTGCACATTCTTCTCCCATTTAGTCCTGCCTCCATTCCCCTCCCTTGTCTCTGTTTCTCAGTTATAAGCTCTTTGGAGCAGGGATCCAGGCTCTTGTACTTTGCCATACATTTTGAGGGTACTATATAAATCCCAGCCAGGGCACAAAGCTCAGCATTGCCCTGTTTGAATTCCTTGAGACAGTAGTTTCTAAAGAGAAAGGCATTTCTTGGATATTCTTGAAGCTGAGAGTACATTGAATCTTCCCTTAAATGGTGAATGAAGCAATATGAACAGGTCATTGAAAATACGGAAGAATCTGAAAATCACAGTGGCTGAATTTGGACAACACGAAAGTCAATAGTGGGGTAATCAACTTTACAGTTGTTCATCTAGGGGGTACTCCCCACACAACATGGTAATAAATAATCAACTGTGGTGTGGATTAGGATCAGCGCTGAGTTGACTATGGCAGCATTCAGCCGACACGATAGCCAATACAACTGACAATTGTTTCCCCCCACCCCACCCCGTTGATTATTGTCGTCCGAATTCAGCCAATGTCTCAAAGCCCAGAGAAGAAAAAGGTTTCTCTTATTAAAGGCAAATGGGAACCATCACTTTAGAACTGTGTCTTGACCATGTCCAGAATCCGTCTCCTTTAATGCAATATAAATAATGTTAGTGTTACACAGTTGTGCTTTTAAAATTCAGATTGAGTAGCTAACAATTTGAACATTGCAGGTCTACACCATATGGTGTCTACAGCCCAGAAACATACGAAGGCCACTGGAAACAACTAACAGTGCGCACCAGTAGGAGTGGCCACATCATGGCAATCGCTTATTTTAATCCACAGGTACCGAATATGATTTATGTAATAAAGGGACACTAAATGCAGGGTTGTAAACATTTTAAAAAACTGTTCGCGGTGTAGTTTTTCCTGGCTGGAATATACTGTATGAAAGACTTAAACAGTATATGTGTGCATACCGTGTTATCCCTTAATTCCTTACTGCCTACAAACAGCCATAACTTGCTTCTTTCCTTGTAGCAACTTAGGTTGTCAAACATCTAAGCCCCTTTTTCCTTTTGAAATATCTAGAAGTTAAATAAAGAAGAGCTTAGTGAACTCCAGGCCTCTTTGGCCAAGTACTTCACAGAAGGCACTGGAAAGGACAGTGGAATAACTTCTCTGTATTTTGTGGAAGAAGGTCAAAGGTAAGTGTTATATCCCCCAAGATAAGCTATTTTTGACAATGTAATGCATGGGCAGCAGAGTTGTAGAACTTGAGTTGCAGCTTCAACCAAAAAGGCACCTGAAGGCACATGCCAGCAGTAAAACCCACTATACAACAGAACTTTCAAAACCTTAAGCAGCAGTCTGTGAAACACCCCACAGTCTATTAAGAATACTCCTGGATAAGACGAAAACTTCAGATAATCCAGCACCGTGTTTACACAGGATTCCCAATCACCAGTTACAAGAATTATTCAGCAAAAATTAAAAACTCCATCAGAGTAATCAGCTTCCAAGAGCGTTATGGTCACCTAGTGCTGGGAATAGACAGGCCTTAAATGTTATTCTTGAAATATAGCTAGTAGTATTTTTCTCTCACTGCTTCGTTCCCTGCAAGTCCTTTGGGTAGCTTGGTTGGTGGATGGCATCACAAAGAGAAGGGACATGCGGTTGTACAGCCATGTATGCTCCTCCTTTTGAGACACACAGCTAAAGAAAGAATCTCAACTGATTTTTAAAAAGGTTTTCTGTCTTAATTGGCTCTTTTTACTCTGGCATTCGAATGTGATATAGCACAGTCATGATCATGATTAAACACTGCTTCGCCCCTCCTCCTTTTCTCCTCTCCCTTCCAGAAAATCACCCAACCGTGAAGATTTAACCCTGGAGCATGTTGCTGGTGACAAGTACATATACGAAGATCTTCTTGAGCTAAAGTTCCGGATTTCTCCTCATGCCTTTTTCCAAGTAAACTTCTAATACTGTTGTGCTTAAATGTTTTTTCTAGTGATAGAAATTACTTGTTGACTGAGCACTGCATCTGGCCTTCCAGATGTTGTTGGACTGCTAGTGTAGCCAGTGGTGAGGGATGATGTGTGTTGCATCTGGAGGGTCACAAATTGTCCTCCTCAGGTTTACAAGCAGTAGGAGAAGCTGCCAAACCCTCCTGGCTTTGCCTTTGCTGAAATAGTCAAAAAGGAATTTGTGAAATTTGAATTCATTGTAAGCCAGCCTAAAACTGAGAAACGGAAGGGTAGTATAACAAATATTTTGAATGAATGAGTGAAAATACAGGTGCTCACACATGTTTAACAGCATACTTGTTAAAGCGGAAGCACATTAAGAGGCTTGCATCATTCCTACAATGTGTGAATCTGTTCTGACTTAACATTTAAAAATGGAAAACTTTGGTCGCAGTACCAGAAAATAATGCTCTGATGTAGATCTAGATGTGGTCTTGGCAGCTTAGTTGCAAACATGACATAGGAAATTTAGTTATTTATTTATAGCATTTTTATCCCGCCCCTCAGCCAAAACGGCTCCCAGAGCGGCTTACAAATGATCAGTAAATAAGACAGTCCCTGCCCTCAGGCTTACGTTCTAAAAAATACACGACACACAAGGAAAAGGGGATGAGGAGGGAAGAGAGGAAAAAGAAAAAGGAATTAAGTAGACTGTTCAGTAGGGCTGGTGGGAAGGCCCTGCTCACCCCTCTCTTCTCCCAGTAGAGGGGCAGCCCAACAGCTCCTTCTTCCCCACAGGGCCATGATGTCAGTTAGCCCTGTTTAGGGGGGGGGGGGTTCCAACTGGAGCAGGCCCTGACGATCTCTGTCTGCTCCTCCCTCCCTTGCTGCTGCTTCCTCACGCAGGACTTCTCATTTCTACTTTAGATGTAGGGACAATGGGCCAGTTTAGATGTAAATCATGGTTTGTTAAATCTGGACCAGGCTGTATTTTGTATTATTTCTCTTTAGTGGTTAGAGTATTAGCTTTAAAAGCATCTGAAAATATTCAATTGTGACATGATTTTTGCCTTGTGTGTGTGTTGCTCTTTAGAGTAAGCTTTTTAACATGCAAGTTTGTATTAAATATTTCACAGTTGATTAATTCCTACCCTGTCTGGGTGTTCTGGATTGATTTGAGTTTAACATTGGCAATTTTCACTTTGTGCTTGATGATTTTAGCCTTTGACTTGCTCCCTGCTTGCTGAATACTGACACTATTTATGTATGTTGGCGTTTCATAGGTAAATACACAGGCTGCTGAGGTTCTGTATTCAGCCATTCAGGAATGGGTTCAGGTGAACCAAGAGACTACCGTGCTGGATATTTGCTGTGGAACTGGATCAATTGGCATTTCACTTGCCAAGGTGAAAGAAAATGCTTAACATCAGCTCTTAGGAGCCTCCTTCTTTTTGTCTCTCAGAAGTAGTCCTAAATCATCAGCTTGGGATCCAGAAAGTCCAGGGGAAATATCCACATTTGTTTTGCCTGGTACTCTTTTATTGCCAGCCAAGTGTTAAACTGTGCATTATTGCCTTTTCCCTATAGAAAGTGAAGAAAGTTGTTGGAATTGAACTTTGTCAAGAAGCTGTTGAAGATGCCAAAGCAAATGCTCAGCTTAATGGTTAGTAAAATAAAACATAATACAGAACCTCTTAAACTTTAGACAACATTACTCGTTTAGCAATTAACTCAGTTACAATTATTCTGATGAGACTCTCTGTAGCTAAACATGTTGCCCACCTAAGGTTGGAGCATTTTTCAAGAAATTGCATATTGTCCCTGAAGTTGGTACTTCATGGCCCGGATCACACATAAGCCAGAATTCTTTAGAGCTGCTCATTTCACTCCTGCTAGTAGAAGCGGTAAACAACCTGGAAGCCATCATTCATGGTTTGTTTTGCATTGTGTTTGAACTGGGATCTCTGGCTTGTTTCTTCTCCTAACAAGCCGGTTGTATTTGTTCTTGGCTTATGACTCCGGCTTCTTAGGAGGTGACAAACCAAAGATCCTGGTTCGGATGAAATGCTGAACGAACTGCTGGCTGGAGGAGCCAAGTGGAAATAAGCATGTGTCAGCACAATTGCTCATTTCTGGTAAGTCAGAATTCAGGGTTAATGTTACATGTGAGTTGCATGACTACTGTAGTTCAATAATATTTTAAACTTGTTTTGCTTGTGGGTAAGTTTACTCACATTGTATTTCAAAGTATATATATATATATATATATATGCACTGACATAGGAAACTAAACTGGCAGTTGCAGGGCATCAGATAGCTTTATGGGGGAATAATGTTGGGACATCTTTTTCCCCACCCCAGAGTTGAACAATGTGGAATTCCACTGTGGAAAGGCTGAAGATCTTGTTCCTTGCTTAGTTAACTCATTAGTGCTGCAAAATTCTATTACAATTGTGGATCCTCCACGAGCAGGGTTACGTAAGTATTGCTTAGAGTTCTTTTAGTATAAAGGTTTAGTATAGGTTTGAACAGAGATGGTGTGTAGTTTTGCATACAGTGAACAGTTATGACAAAAGTAAAAGCAGAGATGTGCGGTTTGCATTAAGGCAGTAAAGTAGGCGCAGAAAACACACACACAAAGGGAAAATCTTGATTGACAAATTTGTTGTCAAACTCTGCTATTTTATGCTTTGGGTAGAATTACAACCATGACTGCATTTGGCCAGAAAAGACTGTTTTAACTTCATTTAGCCAAAGATAGGAAAGGGTAAGAAACCTCTACATGTTGTTGGCTAGAGGGGCATTACTTTCACACCATAATTGTAATTCTGCCACAGCCTACGTACTTTTACCCCAGCTTTCTCTAAAATTAATATTAGCCACAGTTGGATAGTATGGTAGATCACACTGACAACCATCTCATTCTCTTACAATGGATGGGGTGAGAAACACCACTTGACGCATGCTTGCACAGTGACAGGTAGAAGCTGCTTAACGTCAGGCACAGTGGTCAGTAAGGTAAACGATACTTTTTTCCCCAAATGTAATTTGTAGATTCTAAAGTAATCCTTGCAATCCGAAAAGCTGAACACTTAAAGAAGCTCATTTACGTATCCTGCAATCCTCGAGCTGCCATGAACAACTTTGTGGAGTGAGTTTATTATGATACTTGGTGGGCATTAATTTTTCAAAAACAATAACTAGGTTCCTCCTAATATAGATTTGCAATAACTTAAGTTGCTGAAAACCCTTGGCAATAAACGTTGGTATTGAATGCAAAGTGGAAAAGTCATCCCTATCATTTGCAAAAGGCATTGAAAGGGGAAAGAGTAGCACTTAATTGCTATTGTAAAATAAATTAGTAAAATTAATACTGTCTTTTTTATGCTAGCCTTTGCAGAGCACCCTCTAATCGGGTCAAAGGAAGTCCTTTCCGGCCAGTTAGAGCAATGGCAGTGGATCTCTTCCCTCACACTATGCACTATGAACTGCTGTTCTTCTTCGAAAGAATAGAGCATTCAAGTGAAAAACCAGACAAAGCCTTCCCAGGTTCAACTGAAGTTCCATCTATGAAATTGGAAGCAACAGGCTCTATGGAAAAGGACAATACAGACCTGCCCAAAAAGAGAGCAGCTACAGAATGTTCCAGTTAGTGATGGTTACAGACTAACCAGTTCATATAAATAGTTCTTTTAATTTTAAAGCTGCTGCTTTCTTCAAGAAAAGCGGAACAGCCAACTACTTTCCTTGGATTTCAAAATGGCGGCTATACCTAATTGAGAGGTACATAATAAAAGGCCAAGGAACTCGGCACAGGCAAAAAAGCCTGAAGCAGGAGGGACTTGAAACATGTACATGTACTTGTTTTTATGCAAAACTGATTTTTAAGTGTGAAGGACTATTGGGAAACTTGTATTCCAAAGGCTATATTGCAACCAAACAAATAAACAACTAACACTACTAGATGTATCTGTTCTGTAATCTAGGGTTTTTCAACATCCAAGCGTGAGTGAGGTGTGCAAATACAAACTTGTATTGCAAGATTCAAGATCAATGCACGATACATACAATGGATCTGAAGGCGCAGAGAATTTCTGCTGCTTTTTCATGCATCTGAACTTACTATCTTAAGGAGAGACGCCCTTACATAGGGTTCATTGCAGAAAGTAAGAGTTGCTTCCTCAACCACTGCTATATGACATGTGCCCAAATGGCTTCACCTTCAACATGGACCTAAAAGCTGTTTTGTCGGCACTGCAATAAGATGCAGCCCCTTCTTAAGGCAAATGGCTAGCACAAGGAGTGGATTGGAGGTCAGAGAACTAAGGATGAACAGTTATCTACCTTGGCTGCATGAAGGTGCTATTATCCAATATTTACAAGTAGGGCTTTAACATTAAATTAGAATGATTTATAAATGAGGATCTTTAATTTTCCTTAAAAGTATAAATAGCAAATAGCAAGCATCAGCTTGAGAGGACTTCATCTGCTCTCATATAGGGCAGGAGGGCTGCGTACACTCATCATCTAAGTAAGTGTGCTTTATTTTAAGAACTATTTTTAACTCAGTTAATGGACTAAAATGCATGTATTGATTGCCAAAGTTTTCTTTAATCGGGTGACAGTTCTACGTGAGATACAATGGATTCGGTGATTATCAACAACAGTCCCTCCTGAAGAAATAGAAAACTTTTAAAAAAATGCATTGAATGAACAATGACCTACAGTACCAGTTAATCACAGAATCTTATGCAATACCAAACTTTATTGCTCAAAACTAATATTTGGGGGTGGGGAAACACAAATATTCAAAGACCTAACACAGAGGCTCAGTGAAAGAGGCTTTATAGTTGTACCAACTGATTACTGGCATCAAGAAACTGCACTCAACATATAATTCATACAGCATCCAGTAACACCAAGTTGGTCACATTCATGTTCAAAATACAATACTGTAAATTGTTCCAAATGGCAGGCAGACTGGCTTAATTTGGAACTGTTCCCACAGGTACTACAGGAGCTATTAATTTCCCAGTCCTTTCATCAAAACTCAAGAATACAGACTAGTAGAAAATGGAAACTGGACTAGAAGGAAATACTTTTTGCAAGTGTGACAACTGTTAGAACAGAGGATTTGGAGACTTAGTTCCAGCAGCTGGGAATCTGAGCACTAAAACTGTTAATTAAGCTTAGCTGAGCCACTAGTAGTTTTAAGTGGGTGGCATCTGATTTCCCACTGAAGTTAGTGACTGTCCACCCAACGTACAAACAAGCACAAATTATATCTTTCCAGTCAGTATCTTACATCTCTCAAGCAGCACATAATATGCAAAGCAATATTAGTGTATTCATCTAATGAGGAAGAAAAAAAGAGGTCTTGAAGCAGTTTTGCTTTAGGCATTGTTAGGACTGAAATCATGACAGTCGATTAGAAAAACCACACATAAGTTACAAGTTATGCAACAATTTTGGATGTCTTGAATCACACTGCATAAGTATTCATGCAGAAGCTGAAGTTAATGTAACAACCTACCTTCTATCATAGCAGCTTGTGCTTATGTGCAAATGCAAGACTGTTTACACCTCAAACAATAGTAAACATCAGAAATACAAGAATACTTCACAGTGACAACAGCAGTTACATAGTTTGTTCCAGCAGTTATTGCGCTTTGTCAGAACATCTTGCCAAAGAGGCTGCAGCAAGTCAATTTTATTTATTTAAAGAATGCATAATTTGTACTAGCCTTTGGTTCACAATGATGTATCTGAATGTTTTAAGGGCAGTGGTAACCTTTGTAGGATTTTCAGATCTTGGCAGGTTGAGGTAAGACTAAAGATGGTCACTTCTTCTAGAATGAGGCATTCATGGATACTCTGCAGATAGCCTGCAAAACATTCTGATTTGGGGGAAAATGTGCTGGGGAAGTGGCTGACAAACACACATCAAGCTTTTTTCCCCCCAAGAAAGAAATGATGCACGTGCAAAAACCTACTTTAAAAGGCAAAGAAGGCTATTTGACTTCATTAACTTTTTAGTATGAGATCAGTAATCAACAAAGATGAAGACTAATACTAGAATGTAATATACAGGGGCAGTGCATTTAGAACGATGTCCTACTCATCTGCTGTATGAGTTGCAGATAACGTCAGGAGAGATGATGGAGCAAATTTATTTGCACTACAAGTATTGTTTGTGTACAGATATGGGTAAAAACAAGTTCATCTTGAGTAGCAGCAGCTATAAGTCACAGTGTTAGCATGGGCTCATTACTACTGTGAAGACTGACTAGGAATAAGCATGCCATACTGAAAACAGGCTTCCCACTGGGAGCTCTAAAGTAATCTGCCTCCTGTGGCTAAAGAGACAAACACTATCAGCTTGGGCAAATGTTCAATAGCATTTCATTAAACGATTTGTTTCCAATATTACATGGAATCTACCATGCACATCAAGCTCTCAGTATTGGTGGCAAAAAACTGGGTGAATCAAAATGGCTATTTGCCAAGCTGTAATGTACATCATAATGGGTACATAACTGTTTGTAAGAGAATCTGAGCATTTCCCTGGATTTCAAATTAGGCATGGAAAGGTGGTTTTAAGATTATACAAATAACTGGTCTACCAAGTAGTTATATGTACCCCATGATTAAATTATTGCTTTGCAAACGGGCATCTGTATCTACTCAGATGTTCAAAGGAGTAGTTCACTAATATAACAATGAAACTTACGCCTCCTGATGCATTACTTTCCTGCATGCTGCAGCAGATAACATCTGGAGGACGTATACCTTAAGCAAAATGACCACTGCCAATTAAAACATTGTATTAGGAGATACTCCCTTTTCTGAATTAACTAAAGTCAGTGGCACTGAGGTGGATGCCTAGCCTTTTTTGTAGTGTAAAAAATGTGTAAATATATTTCTGGAATAAATTATTCAATTGCACTGATGAGAGCGGGGGGGGGAGGTTGCTACTCAAAAGTATTTTGTAGCCAAGTACCAATAGCTTAAGAAACTGTATGTAAGACAAGACTTGCATATTTATGTTCTTTATTTCAATTCAATACAACGTTTGCAGAAGGGCTTCTTAAAGTCCTCCCTTATGTACCCCAATTTATATTCTAATAGTTTCCACAGCAGAAACTACTCTGCAAATGCTAAACATTTAGTAAAACAAAGCCAGTGACAACTTCAAAAACAAGTGTTAAAATTACTCCACTGATTTTTTTCCTGACCTCCAGTAGTCAAGCCACAAAGGAAACAGTTTTTTATTTTGTTTAAAAACCAAATGGTGCAAGAGACGCTATTACATTTCTGTTTTAAGTGTTGAAAGTCACGGTATATTTTAAAGTTGCTTTTCAACTGGCATCTTAAAAATGACAGAAGATGCAAGTCACTAAGTGCTGCTGCTGCTGCATATTCTCAGTTCATTCTGATGGATCTTGTAGAGGGTTCTCTCACAAGCCCCACCAATATGAACACAGCAGTGGTGCTTGCCAATCAAGGCTCAGTGTAGCAAGCGCATGAAGAGCCATATATTTCTGTCTGACTTGCTTGTAAACAATCACGTTTTCCTATGCTTAAAAAAACCCAACCCAATTAAAAGGTGTAACACCTTGGTGCTTCAACAGTGCTGGGTACCCTTCTTCTTGTCTAAAGAAAAAGGAGATTGGTGTACCGGGCTGTTAAAAACCCTAAGCCTGCCCAAATTCATGAACAAGCAGCACGACTGGCCTAACCTTTATGGCGTTAGAGAACATTGCTTTCCACTTTTTTCAACATAGCTGTTAAAAGTGTCTTATCAGTGCATATTATTCTGTGCTGAAATGCAACAAAGCTGTTCTTTAGGGGGAAAAAAGTTGTCAGCATGTTCCTACAAGAGCGTGTACAGTTGTATTCCTGTATTATACATTCACTCCACCCTTTACTTTGATATTCTGGATTTAATCTTTAAACACATCCATTCAAGACAGCATGGATACTTTCATGGGGTGAGAGGGAGAGCTTGCTTCAGCTTATCTTATATGAACAAGCCGGCCTCCTGCCCTCTTTGCATTGGCCCACAGAGGTTTTTGCTCTCTTGTACAAGTGTAAATTGTGGGAGGTAAAAATGCAAAGTTCCATACTATTGCCCTGATGCAAAAGAACAATGCATATTTGGAGCCACTTGAATTATTGTTATTTTGCATTCTGAAGTAAACTAATTCTTAATTGTTGGAAAAACTAGCTTTCTTCACTTTTTTTTTATTGCTCCCCAATTATTACACCTTCTGGTCACACATCAACAGTACACAGAGGCTCGCTGCCAGGTTGAGCAGATTCTACAATTGTCATCTTGGGTTTCTTCCGTGTTTCTTCCTAAAAATGTAAGAAGCCAACCATAATTATATATAAATGTGATCCTCATTGGAGATGTCAACACTTTAAACTATTTCCATAGAGAGAAAATTCAAATTTGGTACTCTTTGCCCATCACATCCTGATTACTAAAAAAACATAAAAGCGGGAGACAAACCTCGTTCTCTTGAAAATATGGAACACAAAAGATGATTTGCATGGAATGATAAACAAGGATTCTGGAGGATCTTATTGTGAATGAACTTTGTGCCGACATGTACAGCCCACTTGGCTCATCCTGCTAGCATGAATGGTAGGGGTGTGCATGCCAAAAAATATAATCGTTTATCATTATCGTCATTTCAGACCAAAAAAATTATCGTCTCCATTCATATCGTAGGTGAACCATATCGTCTTCACGATAATTATCGTGAAAAAACAATATTTTTTGCAGCCCTATTTTTAAAGAAAATAATTGCCTATAACTTCTGTATTTCAAAAGTTAGAGGCTTGAAACTTGGTCACAGTTCTTATGGGGTATGCCTAAGTATGTGTATGAAATTTGAGATCGATCCCTCCAACCCTCGATTTTATATGATTTTTTTAAAGATTGTTTCCGTTCTGACAGATCAGAATGACAGCTCGCCACGTGCGTTCATTTGGACCTGTCAGAACGGAAACTATCTTTAAAAAATTCATATAAAATCGAGGGTTGGAGGAATCGATCTCAAATTTCATACACATACTTAGGCATACCCCATAAGCACTGTGACCAAGTTTCAAGCCTCTAACTTTTAAAATACAGAAGTTATAGGTATATTTATATGGCAGTCCGATAAAACAATAAAATTGCCCGAAAATGATCGTCTCCGATGATTATCGTAGGTTTTTGTATCGTTATCGGCATCGTTAAGCACATGCACGATAACGACCCTATCGTATCGTACATTTAAACGATACGATACACATCCCTAGTAAATGGCTAAAGCAGAATATATATTTTTTGCACTTCATCTGGACCAGGGATCCTGGGTTGTTGCTGCCAAATAAGCCAGGGTTCATAAGTGAGTAATAAACCTCGGTTTATGATTCTGGCTTGTAAAGGAAGCAACAAGCTAGCATCCCAAGTTCATTCAATACACACACAAAACAATTTTTGATTCGTTTAGCTGGTTGTAGTAGCAGGAGGAGCCAAGTTGGGAGCAAATGCAGCTTGTTCTCAATAAGCTACGCAGCATGCAGCTCATTCAACAATATTGGGTTATCATTCTGTGTAAAACAGCAGTCACAAGTCCAGAGGGCAAGTGAACCCATAATGGAACACAAAGGAGAATGTGGAAGTCCCCATTCACGTTTGAGGACAGACTTTCGATAACTGCCAGGAAGCTATCTGTGCTTGCACAATGCAAGTGCTACAATACATTAAAAATCAAAGATTAAGAACTCTTGAAACAAAATAAGCTTAAAGTGGGAAAGTAGTGTGCAAGCCAGTTGTCTACACTTACAGATCATAGGGGGAAGCTGTCCCCTTTTTATGGCAACATTTCCATAAAGTAACAAAGGCCAGTTTCACAATATGGCTGGCTGTTGCAAATTAACTGGCACCATGTAGAAGCTGTGACCACAGCAAGATTCACAATGGTCACAATAGCATAGGAGGGGTTAGTTCCAGACAGAAGGGCTCCAATCAAAGGAGGTGCCTCTGTGGGATTTTGGGGGATTTCTCCCTCCTTCCCACACCTCACCCCATTCAGAACAGCCTCCCAACACTGTATTTTTATGGTGCTGGAAAGGCTGTCAGGCTTACGAGGGAGCAGGGATATCTGCTTCTACCAGCCCAGTTGCCTGCATCCAATCTGAGACTAAGTGTTTGTATTTTAGACAAGTAATTTGTTTTTTTAAAGGTAGTTTGGTAAAAAAGAATAATGCAAGAATAAAAACTATTTCTAAATACATGGCCTCTCAAAAAGATCTTAAAAATCTTTAAGGTATAAAAATCAGGAAGGCAATTTACTAAATAGCACTGTTAAGTGTGACTTTCATGCTTCTTCTCGGAATTGGAAAGCTTAAAAAAATTTTTTGTTTAGTAAGCACACACTCACTCTTTCTTGCGCCAATTTCTTCATTTCTTCCTGTAACTTGTTCAGAATGTGTAGATTTGGCTTGTTCTTTTTGGCATACTGCTGGAGTTCTATCACACTTTTATCAGCAGTCTCCTGCACAACAGCATAACAAAGACTAAACCAAGAGCTCCCATGGAGATTTTTTTTTATCTTCAATAGGGTGTTCCATTTAAAAATATCCTTTTTCCTAGGGTGGGAGATATGTTTTCTTTCACAGAGAAACTTTTTTGGTTGATGATCTAATATTGTGTAATGTTTGTATCGTGTCATTTAAGTGCTGCTATAGCATGACACCTACAGGCACAGCACTCATAAAATAAAGGAGTCCATTTACGCCTCAAACACAGCCACTTGCTAAATTCCACTTAAGTACAGTGGAACAGACTAGATACTGAATGAACAAATAAATTCCCCCTAATGGAAACCAGCACAGTGCCCTGTAGTGGATAGTGTTGTACCCACCCTCAAGTAACAGCCCTTTTATTTTCTTCCATGCCATTTCTTGGGTGCTCTTCACTTCTATGGGAGCAATTAATAGGGCAGATACATAATCTAGGTGCTCCAATGCCTGTCCTCCCTTCCCAAGGCATTAAAAATATTGAGAACACAAACTGTCATAGATAGATATAGTTATAACTTTTACCTGCTTAACCATCTTACTGTTCTCTCTACCATACATGCGCAATAAAGAGCCCCAGTTTTTCACATGTGGGTGAAGCAGCTGAAGGATTTTCTGAGACGCCAACTGTTTTCCAACTCGCTTGTTTTTACCTGTATAATCATCACAGAAAGAAGTTTAAAAATCAGGCCCAGTATGTTTAACAGTCTGGTATTTTGTAGAGCTGAAAAATGAAGTGAGGGCTAAAAATACTTTGCTTTGTCTAAATTAGCTACTGTATTAAGATCCTTTTTAATTATGTAACAACTTCTGAAGTGAGCTTTGTTTAATTTATATTTGTGAAACAAAAAGGCTAAAGCAGTTTCAAGTAAGTTTTATGTAATTCCAGAGCCATTCAAAAATCCTTTTCTCATGTCTTACACATGTGATCTGGAGTAGCCCCTCCCAGGAGCCCTCTCACAACATCAGGGTATCAAGATCTTGGGTTGGCTGATGCTTTGGTACTCAAGAAATAGTGCACTTGAGTGTATGCAAAGAGGATGGAACTCGGTATATATATATATATATATATATATATATATATCATACAGGGAAGGAAAATGTAAGATTTTTTCTGTGTATTGGAAAGCAAATACTTTTCAGGGAAACAAGAATGGCTCCACAAGATGATGCTAATAGGGTTTTTGATACATCACAACAGCACTTTAGAAAACTCTACATATAGTAAAAATTGCTTCATCATAGTTATGTTAGAACCAGACTAAGTTAGTTGCACTTAAATCCCACTGATTTCAATGGCACTTAACTCATGACTAACTTTTCACATCAATTTCAGTGGGACCAAAGTGCAACTAGCTTAGCCCTGGATTCTGTTCAACAGCACTATCCCACCAGCCACTCACTGAATCGTTAGCCTTTTTCTATAATGATGTTTGTACTGTTTTCATCTGCATCATAGTTACTAGTGGAAGTCAAGACATCAGAAGCCCAAGAAGAAAAGGCAACACTGGACAACAATATAACTGGCCCTCAAAACAGTATACTTCCTTCTCAAATGATTCAATCACTGGGTTGGTTAACTGCCTATGAAACTGTCAATGGGAAAGTCATAGACAAGCTGCTTGTCAGTGAGGGAAGTGCTCATATTAAGAAGTATTCACAGGTACAATAAATCATGTATTAGAAAATTAGAATTTCAATCATGTGCCTTTTTTCTATTCCCAATGATTAGAGCATTCACAAAAGGCAAGTCCAAAATCTTGGAACATCTTAGTTTCTCAATACCATGAGCTGTGTGGTTAATAAGTTCTTCTGATCTCAATGCCTATCTTAAATAAGTTGGTCTCACTGCCATGAAACCGGTATATACAAGAACACAGAATAAGCACACATTAAGGTTCAGGAAAATTAATTCTAATCAGATGCCAGAAAATCAAGCACAAATTAAAAGAACAAAATAGCCATCATACTTACACCAGCCACGCACAGTGTGTTTCCCACAGGTCATGACATATTCACTCTTCTGATTTTTACCAGGAATCACTTCAAACTTTATGGATGTGTCACCCATGCCATGATTTCTTAAGGACAGATAGAATATTGTTAGCATCTATTTGTAAAACCCAACTGAACCATGTCTGCCCAAAGATGTTCCAACGTCAGGGATTTGGCTAATGAAAAGTTCCTTAAAATTGAATTTCTGAAGTACAATTAGTGTTTTCTGCCCAACATTCTAAGCATCCTCCTGACAACCTTAAAGCTTGCCATTTGTGTAAATCAAAAGGTCTGGCCAAGAAAAAAAAGAAAAGAAAAAAGCTTCTAACATCTGAAGTGAAAACACAAACATATGAAGACAGACATTCCAGACAAAGTTATGAGCATTTAAA
Source organism: Anniella stebbinsi (assembly GCA_029215795.1). Taxonomy (NCBI): domain Eukaryota; kingdom Metazoa; phylum Chordata; class Lepidosauria; order Squamata; family Anniellidae; genus Anniella; species Anniella stebbinsi. The sequence continues at coordinate 5,149,633 of JARDYH010000010.1, forward strand.
TCCCAATGATTTCATGCTTAATTCTTTCTTTCAAATCGATAGGTCTGAAGTGCTTAATTTGGCTGGATTGTGTTCGTACAACCAATAGACAAGTACAAGAATAAAAAATGGCACACCTCTCTATTCACACATAGCCATATGAACATTCACTGCTGTGACAGGGAAAACTGAACGGTCACAGTTGGACAAGTTCTTGACTGGCAATGCAGAGCAGTGTAAGGTTATAGGCAATCTCCCATGGGGAAAATATCAAACCACTGATCTCTCCCTACAAGTTTTTATTCCACCTGCATGTGAGAGCACAAGCTGAACTTCTTAGTTTAGAGCCAGACGCTTGGATGAACTGGCCAGTCATAATGTAACTCAGGAAGTTGGCTTATACTGAGTCAGACTTTTGGTCCATCGAGCCTCATATTGTTGACACTGACTGGCAGCAGCTCACAGACCAGATGCAAGGGCATAGGTACCACCAGAATTTGTTACAGGGGCTGACTCCTAGGTACTATTGGTCAGCAACTATTACAGGTTAGGGGCTGTCTGTAAGCATCTCTCAATCATGAGGCTGGGATTAAGAACATCGGAAAATGCGTTATGCTGAGTCAGACCCTTGGTCATCTAGCCCAATATTGTCAACACTGACTGGTAGTGGCTCTCCAGGGTTTCAGTTAAGAGTTTTTCCTGCCCTACATGGAGATGTTTGGGATTGAACCTGGAACCTTCTGCATGCAAATCATGTGCTTTACCACTGAGCTACAGGTTCTCCCATTGTGCTATTGCTCATTTTAATGCTATGTTATGGACAGAAAGAAGAAGAGATGAGACTTTTTATTAATAAAAAGTGTCCCTCAGCACACTGGTTAAGGGGACGTGAATTTAGAGGTACCCCCTGATCTACAAACCACATTACTAGCACACAACCTTACCTTTTAAGGCACTCATGAAGGATTTGATATGGAGACAAGAGTCCAGCTTTACTGGTCAGTTCATATACCCGTGAGTCCTCAATACTGATATGGTTAAAATACTACAACAAAATTGGTAGATCATTATCACTTAATGGTCACATACACTGATTCTTATCCATTACTTTAAAGTAAAAGTTGTAAAGATGCAATCATAGCCCTAATCTGTTGGCACTGAACCATTAATGTGCTTCAGCAAAAACACAAAATACTATTTTTGGTAGCCTTACATTAATGCATTAGGAAATAAATGTAAGGTGTCAAAAGAGTACAACTATACTGATTTGGTTTAACTTCAGTTAGTAAAGCTATACGTTTTGGACTATTGTATGTTATTACAATTGATTACAGTTTTGGAACACAACGAGCAAAGGTTCAGGAAATCATATGTTTAAGCCTAGACTAAAAAAAGAAAGATTGGGGGGGGGGGGGAGAGAAGAGAGGAGGGATGGGAGAAGGAGACATGGTTATAGAGCCCTACAAATGATACAAAGTACATGGAACAGCTATGTTCAGACCAGTGTTACTAGACTCGGAACAAGCCAGGATCTCACATCACTGCTTGAAGATCCTGGTTTAGTCCAGGAAACTATGATTAACGAAATAACTTCTGGCTCAATAGCAGCATGCTGAGAGAGGAGAAGGGAATGAGCTGCATGCATAGGCACAAGGCTCATTCACATCTCGGCTTACTAAGCCAAGATATGATTATCTGAACATGATCAACAGTTGGTCAGGTATATCAAGATCAATAAAAAAATAATCTTACATACACACAGACTCTGCTGTTCTGGACACAAGCTAGTAGGAAATGTTTTCAAATATAGGAAAGCTCTAATGTTATCAATGGGCCTGACATAATCAAAGACCAACTAGAAGGGAAAGAGCTGCAAGAAAGAAATACATAGATGTGTTCTTCCTAAGGACAGTTACCTGAAAAATTACAACTGTTGCTATTTAAAAGCGTTAATATCAAGCATTATAAATTATCTCCTACACCAGCACAAGTACTTATTAAAAGAAAACCTGTGCAATAGCATTTTACAGTGGAAATTAGCAATGGATCACATCCAAATTAAGCTGCAACTACAAACATGCCTGGGAGTAAGTCTCACTGAACTCAATGGGACTTACTTCCAAGTAAACATGCAGAGGACTGTGTAGTGAACCATACCTCTAATTCCTCACTATCTTTGGGCTTTTCCTCAGAAGTCTGTTTCACAAAGTCAGGAATGAGGATTTCCAGTGTAGCTCTGGCTGTAGAAATAAAGTTATTGAAATGGTTACACGCTGCAGTAATCAGGTACGCTACGGGCTTAAATTCCTTTTTGAGAATGAAGATGAACATAAAACAATATTCCAAATGTTTTTTGTTTTATAGTGGGCAAAATCTCCATAATGATATAGCCAGATTATCTGCACAACATTTACGGAAGTGACATTAAGTAATATGGGCACAATCGACCAGGCACTGCTACTACTATGAACTCAGCACCCCTTTCATCTGGGTTCTGGCCAAGCGCCACTGGCATGGAACGGAGCACAGCAGCGGGGCTAGAGATTCTGTTAAGACTGTTTAAATCCCACTGAATTCAAACAGAGAGCAGTACTGCACCCCAAGGCTGTGTCTTTTTTCCTCATTGATCACCATCCTTTGCTTCCCTTGTTAAAGAAGTTAAGGGATTCCTTATTGTTTTATTATTTATTTGATTTGCATCTCACCTTTTCACCAAGAAAATGGCACTCAACACATTCTTCTAAACCCATTTGCACTATATATCTCAAAAGTTTAAAAAGCAGTACACACTTAATGGAACATTTCTTCATTTAAGAATGATACAGTCAATTCTAAGAACATAAGAAGAGCCATGCTGGATCAGACCAAGATGCCATATAATCCAGCACTCTGTTCACTCAGTGGCCAATTCTATCCATTAAAAACTACATGTACACCAATCCAGGACACATTTATTATGGTGTAAGCCCCATTTAGCACAGGGGAACCAACAAGCATACACCATTTGCCCTGCAGCCTTATTGGCAATAACAATCAAACACAGATCATCAATATGTGTTACTTCAGCATGTTTACATTACCAGCTTTATTCTTGGCAAGTTTCTTGCTGCTTGCGGTTCCTGCCCCATAAGTCACTCCATCGATAATAACTGAGGCTCCAAAAGGCTCACTTGGGTTCTCTTTAAAGATGGAGGAGGGGAAAGTGGAAGTCAGTATATTCTACGTAAGCCATAACCTTATATTACCAAAATATCAGCGAAATCTTCATTCCTCTTGTGAGGGATAAGAAACCTGCTTTGGTCATGTTATGCAAACAGGTTGCTTCCATCACAACTACATGGAATAAAAGTTAACATTTTTCCAAGTCATCTGACTGTAACGGAATTACTGTAAAAGCAAGTTTTTGAACTGCCAAATGACCCCAGATTCTACAGCAGAAGTTCTAACATGCAATCTGAAATATAGCAAACATGATATTCAAGGGTGCACTTTTAGAATGAGGATTCTCATGATTGTACATGAGCTGGTTAATAGCCTAAAGTCTTATGGTTTTCAAGGCCATGTGTTTATGATTAACATTTTGAAGTGATGTTAATTAATTGTTTAAGGCCTAATGCCTGGATTAGCTTGTTTAGCTCTACTCTCCCCCATCCCTTTCTTCCTCTGCATCTTGCCTTGTAGACTGTATGCCCAATGGCAGGGACTGATTTTTACTGATCTGTAACTTCTCCTGAGATCCATATTGACCGAAGAGCAAGGCAGTTTTTTAAAAAAATAAATAAATGCAAAGCTAAGAGTATGCACATTACAATGAAATAGATTTTCTTTCCAAACCTCCAGGAGCCACTTTAAAGTGTGCATTATTCAGGCACAGTGTGTATCCTGCATCCTGTCACTCATTCTGGAATGTAAATATATCGAGGAAGACGAAGTCTTACACAGAATTCTCAGTTTTTCTTCACTTCTTGGCTCAAACTTAGATATTATATCAACCACCACCCTACAAAAACATTATGCTGAAGACTTACCACATTCAAAGAAATTGTAAACAGGCCGAACCTTTAGGACTCGTTGCATATACTCATGCAGGATGCAAACTTCAGATTTCCCATTGGGATTAATAACGAACTCTAGAAAAATAAAAAGATTTCATGGTTGCAGTTCTGAGCCTTTGTGAAACTCACTGCTAGAACCAGTTTACCTCAAGGAATATCTCCTCCTATGCCAACCTCCCACCCCACCACTATCTTCACTCCACGGCCTACGGATATCTGTTTGGTGACGGCATGGAGACTGGCCTTCTCTGCAGTGACATTCGTCTTGTGCAATAATCTTTCCTCTGAGGCACGTCAGACTTCAACACCGACGTATCTGTTTGCTTTGGCTTTCCCTCAGCCAGAAGCTATCTTTGCAGCATCCTCGTGATAACTAATATGTGCGTGTATGCACGTGGGCTTTTTGTTTGTTTATATTCTTTTATAAACTGTTTCAAGGTTTGCTTCAAATGAGAAGTGGTAGATAAATATTGATAATAAATAAATAAAAATGTAACAACTTCCAGATTAAGAGTGTCCTGATCATAAAGCAAAGTACAAGTCAGTCTTCTAATACAGCTTGTCCAAACACAGATTACTTCAGCTAGTTTGCAGGCTTACTCAGCTTGGTTGGAGGGGCAGGTATGTACCGTATTTCATTGAATGTAAGACGCACTTTAATTTTAGGGCCACCAACATGGAAAAAGCTTTGCGTCGATTCTAAGACACACCTTAATTTCAGCACTCCTTCTGCCCTTCCCTCCTCCCCTCCATCACCATCGCCCGTCCTCGCTGCCGCTGCTCCGCACTACTGGCAGCGCTCGTCTTGGCCTCCCAGTAACGATGCCTTGATCGCTGCTGCCTTGGCCTGGTAAGGCATTATTACTGAGTTCCCAGTAACGACGCCTTGCCAGGCTGAGGGGAGTGTTGCCACCGGCGCGGAGCGGCAGCGAGGACGGGCAACGGTGATGGAGGTGAGAGTGGGAGGATTAGGGCCCCGCAAGTCCCCCCTCGTAAGTTCCCCCTCCCCACTTACCTTGATCGCTGCTGCCTCGGCCTGGGAAGGCTTCAGTACTGGGAAGGAGGCCAAGATCTCCCAAGATCGCAGCCTCCTTCCCAGTACTGAAGCCTTCCCAGGCCAAGGCAGCAGGAGAAATCCGGCGATTGCAAGACGCCATTGATTGTAAGATGCACCCTGTTTTTACAGACGTAAATATGGGATAAATACATTATTACCCTCTTCTACCTCTCCCCCATGGTAAAGGGTTTTTTTTTTTTTTTTTGGAAGAACATTCACTCGATAGAACCTCTGCCTGATGCACCCACCTCACAAATCACCTTAAATGTGTTTTGCAAGAGCAGTGTACCTGTTCCTCCATTGCGTAAAGGGGATCACTGGCTTGGCATGTGCATACACCAGCCCCTTAATTCCCAAGTACTCCATATTGGAAAATATTTACAGAACATCTCCAGAAACAGAACCCAATGACTAATGACTGCAATACTTAGAATGCATTCTCTCTTGTGATCAGTTTACTCTGAAGACTCATCTAACGAATTCTCTTTCCATGACTTGTTCCGTCAAGCAAGTTGTGTTCAAGGGGGCTCAGGCAGAGATATCTGGGAGATGGGGGATTGAAGCTGGTAACATAGCTTGAGGGTCTGCTGCTTCAATTAAGAAATCCCACCAGGAATATAAAAGCCCTTGGGTGAACTTAAAGTAGCTCTTTAGATACCAGCCATAGTGTTCAAGCAACACCAAGATAAAAGTAAACCTCACATTTTCCAGTGTTAAACACAAACAGTGCTGAAACTCAACACATTACTACGGTGAAAAGGAATCCCATTCCACATAAAACTGCCTCAAAATTTTTAGTCAGCAGCCATAGTACTAATATTTTAAATAAAGTAAATACATCAAAACGACCTACCTTTCTTTGTGGGTGCATCTTGTACAGACAAAGTAATAAGTTTCTGATTGGCTGGTAAGATGGGTCGTTCAGACTCTGCTTGTTTCCTCTTCATCTCACGGTTGAACTGCCGTCTCTCAGCCCAGGTTCTGAACTTCTTTACGGTTACTTGTTCAAAGTCAAAACGTTTTTCAAGGTAGTGTCTAAAATCTTCAAGTTCTAGAAAAAATAATAAATCCTGGTTATTCTGCATACTCCACCAGAAGATGTCACCTTCCAATTAGTATGACAGCGACTAAATGAATGTTGATAAATTTTATAAATGTATGATTCACAGAAAGATTCTTCATACCATAATTAGGATCAGAAAAAGCAGGGCTAACAGAGCTTCATTTCAGAATGTCTAGATGGCCATCAAGTCATAACAGTGCTACAGTTCTATGATTCTACCATGTATGATAGAGTATTTGAAATGGAAGTTTTATAGAGAAGTTTTATTTCACACACTCCGTTTGTTAATGTATGCTTTTCATTGGAGGTCAAACAAGAGCAGCAGAACATAACAATTGCAATTAAATGCGGTACATCCAAATTATATTTAAAGCATGCAGGAAGAAGCAATACCTGGTGTCAAATTGAATGTGAAATGATGGAGATTTGCAATATTGAACAAGGGATGCACAAGAATTTAGGTTTTGCTCATGAAACAGGCGAGCATGTCCCTTTCCAAGCCCTGAGTGTGAGCATGCATCCAGCGAATATTTGTGAAAATTGACGAACATGTGCTCACGTTCGTCTCTACCTAATTCCCAGTTCGATTTTTGCAAATTTCCTCAGTAGACTGAATCAGCTTTAGGCTATAGAGGAAAGTTGTGCAAATTTGGGGAGACTTATGCAAATCTCTTGTTCATGCAAGCCAAACAGTGATCACAAACACAAGCGGCAAAATGATATTCAGAAAGCTATCTTGAATATCACTCCTTTGCCCATCCCGATACTGAACTGGCATTCAGTTAAAAGCCATGAGTATACCACCCAGGTAATTCCTAGGTTTAGAATCCTCCAACTTGTGAGTGTCATGGCTTCTACCACAAGGTAGCCACGAACATGTAACCAGATTGTGAGCACACAGAAGTTACCATTTTCAGCACTTACCTATTGATTCATCTTTGCACACTTCAACTTTGGCCTTAACTTGACCTAAGGCTCCTTGTGCTACTTCTCCCCCAGATGGGTCTCTCTCATCTAAAGTTCCAGAATCAGCAGCAGTGGAGTCCGGCTCCTCTGTTTGGCAATCCAATTCTAAAGACTTATCCATGAGTTTTATAGGTGATACTTCACCGTTTGGGGTGATATCGTTGCTTTGTTCCCTTTCCTCATTTTCCTTCATTTTTTTATAATGCAAACAAGGAATGCTACTCAAAGGAGGATCATGCTTCTGCAAATAAAAGTTGAAATATGAGAACAAGACTACCAAATCTGGTCATTGCCAATGGTATTCGAAATATGCTATACAGCTGTCCTATCACTGACTGGCAATACTTCAAAATTCTGAAAATTCTGTTTAGTTTTGCTACATGAAAAATGTGACGTCTAATGTTTGCTTTAAACCTACATTATAAAACCAGTTGGGTCTCTGATTCTACGGCATGTTACCCACGTCTCTTCTGTACTATCTGAAGTGAAGTTGTGTGTGCATAAAAAAAAAAAAACCACAGACACAGGTGCACAGGTAGATAAACAAATGGGAAATGACACCCTGATACTTCCATGGTGCAAATGATCCATGTTCCTTCCAGTATTTTCAATAATAAACATTATTTATTAAAGTTTAGTTACTGAATTATAAAAAACAGCCATGTAAACCTGCACGCGATCCATAAGGCACTGCTACTGGAATGCCCATTTTAATGAATCATTGTGCAGCAATACCACTTTGTAGATTGCTATATTGTGAAAAATGAACTTGCTTTACATTGTTGACAGCCCACTACATTTCTCTTCCTTTTGCTAATGTAACTCTTAGAAGCATAAAAAGAGCCCTGCTAGTTCAGGTCCAAACGTCAACTAGTGAAGTATCCTGCTTTCCACATTGACCAACCAGATATATCCAAGAAGCTCACAAGCAGGGCCTGAACGCATCAGTCCTCCCAGGAACTGGTATTCAGCGGCACACTGTCCCTGAATACGGAGGTTTCATGTAGCTATCCCGACTAATAGGTAATGATAAACCTACCCTCCATGAAGAGAGAAATTGCTCAATCAATAAACAAGGAAACATTAATAAATCTAATTTCAGTACCAATGACTTGGGGTTTGTGAAGTTAGATCATTTTAGAAAACAGAAGAATACTGTTTTGGGATACAGGAACTGCCTAACAGAAGTACACAAATGACATGACGACAGACCATAACTTTTTCATGACATTATTATGAGTGACAGATTTTGCGGTCTTCATATACAACTTGGTTTACCAACCTACATAACAACCTATATACATGCACCTCCTAAGTAAAATAAAACTAAGTCCTTAGGTATAAAAATTCAGAGACCTTCTGTTAGCAAGTTTTATTAATAATTATAATAGTAAAAAAAACCCTGCAGAAACATTTTTAAATCTAATACATTTTCCAAAATGATTTATGTCTTTATACCCTTATGCTTCCTGTTCCCAAGAAATAAGGTCTGGACCAAGTAACAACTCTGGATTCTCTGTGCAAATATACAGGAATGCCTGAGTTATGGAATGTCATGATCCATCCGTCAGGCAAGGGCTCTGTAGGAGGGCGACCACGACCTAAAAGAGAGAGAGAGAGAGAGAGAGAGAGAGAGAGAGAAACTACTCATTGTACAAGCCTTCCAAAGCTTGCTTTTAAATAGGTACAGATACCTCCTATATTCTAGTTAATAGCCAAGATGGCACAAAGCAAGGACTCTGCAACTGCTTTTTAAAATTACCCTGCTGCCATTCAAGCCATACAAATGCACCAAGATGTCCCATGTAAAATTTCATAAAAGATTAGTTCAGATGGCATTTCCAGCCTGTCTCCAAAGTTTGCAGACAATTTGCCTTCCATGGTGAAACTAATATCCTGCATTTTGAACAGCAAAACGTACATGAAATAAAAACTGATATTCAATTTAAAACTATACATTTGCATTAATTTCAACTTTCATCCTCCACAATATATGTGGGACTTAAACTTCTTTTCCCCTCCAAAGCTACTTTGGCTCTTACACAATCAGCATTCCATAGCCCTAAATTTAATGAAGAATGTGACTGCCTTTCCTTCCAACAAGGGAGAGCCAGTGTGGTGGAGTGGCTAGTGTTGGACTGGGAGTCAGGAGATCCGGGTTCTAGTCCCCACTTGGCTTTCTTCAGCAGGACTCAAAGCATTGTTACAATGCTTTCTTTACACATTCAAACTGTTCTCCTTAAAACAGTGTCTTAACTCTGCATTCAGGCAAAGTATTTCACACCCATTTCCATATCACAGATTAACTTTATTTAAGCTACAATCTCATGTACGTTTATTTGACAAGTCCCATTTAACACAGAACTTATTTCTGACTATACTTGCAAAGGATTGTGCCGTTAGTTTTGAGAGCCACCAATTTGAGACAGTGTATGGCCACCTTAGAATATTGACTGTAAATTCTTTCCTGCTTGTACAGCACCTTGTACTTGCACGTGTATGCATTTTCTGCAGGGCTGCTTGTTAACCATTTTGAACAACCAAATAATAAGCCATGGGTTCTCAAGTTAACACTGATTGATTAACATGCCACCTTGAGGAAAATGCACTGTGTTCAGACAACACACTAACCCACCCTGTGGAAAATGCGCTGCATTTAGACAACATGATAACCCATGGTAGGTTAGCAAGCATGTTGTGGGAACCTGGCCCTTGTGAGATTTTTAAATTGAAGAAAGGTCTACATAACCTGTGTGACTCTCCAAGGATAACACATCCTACTAGCAATGTATGGCGGCCCACAAGAGACTTCACAAACTTCCTGGTTTTGCTACCTGCTTGGACTGCAAAAACAGAAGTGTTATCAGACATGGCTGGTGGGCTGCGTTAGGACCTGGTAAGTCAAAGGCATAATCTATGAAACTGCTTGCTTGAAAGAATCGGCATCTTTGTGGATATTCAGACCACTAATTGCACAAATGTCTATATATACCATGAAAGATAACATGTAAATAGCTTACTTTTAAGAACAGTTTTTATTTTGGTCATCATTGGCTGCACGCTTGTTTCGCCATCAGACTGATGGTCACTCTCCCCTCCATATTTCTCATCAACTCTCCTTTTCTTGGGAACACAAAGACCTTCTTCCAGCAGAGCATCCACATCATTATCAAATTCATCCTGAAAAACAAATTGCCAGATACAGTGGCCCTATAGCTATTCTCCTCCCCAGACTATGCTGACACAGCAAGGCAAGAATTATTTTCAAAGGTATCTACAAATACTTATCATCATAGGGCAACTAAAAATCAAAGTAGCGAACTCTCAAGCTAACTAACTTCACACTTTTTTGATATTCAGGAAGGAGCTGAATAAAGGCCACAGCCTACATACCGACACATAACGTACCACCTCATCCATTCTCAGCATTATCTAAACGTATCTTTTTTATGGTTAAGGCACCTGAAACATCCAAAATTTGTTAATAATAATAATAATAATAATAAAGCTTCCTTAATAAATGTTTTAGTTAACACAGATAAATCTTGTACAGGCCCCCCCCCAAATTAGAAATATAATTTACTTACCTCATAAGAATAGTTTAAGGTTTCTTCATCCGCTTTGTCTCTCTGAACGATTGCCTTAGATGTAAACCCTCCTTCTTCATCTATTTCCATCAAATTGTCTGTAAAATCTTCTAAATCATCCAGAACTGCATACTCCACTCGTTTTTCCTGATCTACATCATTTTCATCCTCCTTTTTGTCATCGCTTTCACCAGCTACACATGTAGCTTGACCATTATTACCCCCAGCAAGAGGACAAGCATGCATATCCCCATTGACATTATCTGAATCTGTCTCATAAACTTGCTCAGCTCCAGTGTACAGCACCTTTCTGTCTTTACTTTTGCAGCTCTCTGTAAAGCTAACACTAATCTTTACATCTTTAAGCAACTTAAGATCAGGGGTGAACTTCCTAACTGAAGGCGCGTGACGAGCAGTTCTTGGGCTTTGGTCACTATTAGGATCTACGATAAGACGACTTTTGTAGCATGAAGATCCCTTTGTGAGAAGCTGTGTTCTGTCGACAGTGTGCACGTCCCCAGCAGGGGTATCTGACTGTCCATCACCACCAGAGCCAACGTCCATTACCTCTGCGTCACTGGACGTTTGCAGGGGAGGTGGTGGAGGCTGTTCATTAGGCGGCAGTGGTGGGGGACAAGAATGATTCTCCACATTCACTTCTGTTGCCGGCTCTTTTGGGAGGGGAGGTGCAATTTCATAATTCTCCATAATTAAAACTTACCAAATAAACCCCCACCCCACAAGGCTTTAAATTAAAAAAGGCAAATAAATCTATACTCCTAACATGCAGAAGTCCATCAAGACAGGATTTGTCATGCTCTATTCAATATGCAACACTGATGATTCAATTAAGCTGACTACATTGTTCTTTTCATTAATGTAGACAGCTTTCAGAATCACTGTCTCAATTACTGGAAATCACAATGCATTCAGCTTAAATAGCTGGTGTCGAAGCAAAGAGCATCTTCTCTGGCCGCATGCAGGTGTCCTTTTCTTCTTTCAACCTAGGAAGAAAAAAAAGGTGTTGTCACAGAGCTTTAAATCTCTATTGTTTTATGATTACGAAGTACACAAAACTCAGTACGCTACACAAAACTCAGAATGACATCGGTTTTACCTATCTGTTGTTAAACAGCATCACAGCCAGCAATATTTATGGTTACCCAATGCACCTGATGAAGCAAAATGTTTTAAACCAGGCCGTGTAAAAAAAAAAATGCTTATTTTTTCTTAAACACTAAGCAACAGATTGCTAAACAGACTGTAATACATTGTTATTGGCCCTCTTGTTGTAGAGAGCTAATACTGGCTAATACTGTCAAACAAAAAATACTTTAGCAAATCACTTATATTCAAAGTAGAACTATCCCTTACAAGGGATATTTAACTAACCATTAACTAAATTCAACTTCAAAGCAGGCATATAATGCCTCACGAATATTAATTTTATTTAAAGACAAATAAACCTGAAATCCAGAGCCAACCTAAAGGAATTCAGTGACATTGGTATGATCCCGGTGACTTACATCACTGTGAGCAATCCCATTATCTTTGCAGTCATTTCACACAAGAAAGCTCTCCTATATGGGCAACACTTGGAAAATGCATGTTATTTCCTAGGATCTTTTCTGCCGTGCAACAAAAATGTATACATTTCTGCTGAAGGACTAGTTATCTATAATGCTTAAGAGCATGGGCTTCAAGAAAAATGATCCAGAGTTCAAATCAACACTCTCTCACAGCCTTTCGCAGACCATTCATAAAGTGCCTGGGGTTACCACAATGACTAACTTTAGTAGGGATAATTTAAAAATTATGCGTAGTGCTACATAATTTCCCCTTTCCACTACAAAAATCCGAAAGGCAGTTTACAAACCGATAAAATATTATTTCTCCTGTATGCACAATCTCAATCTGGGCTTTTTGTACTATGTATTACCAAACAGGCATGTGTGTATCACATGTAACCATGTACATGTGAAGTACAGTCATTTGCTCAACTGGTGCAGTGACCATGGAGAGATACAGTAATTTCTTACCTGTTGCTATTTCTCCAAGTCCCTCTATGTAAACCCAAACAGAAAGTTTTAAGCTCTCTTAACAGCAAGGAACAAATTAATTATTCACCCTCACCCACCCACAAACCCAGAGTGATGAATCTGCTCGAACCAAAACTTTACCAAGAACAATATATATATATATATATATCCTCCCCAAATATTTCAAGAGAACCAAATGCTTCCATACTCAGTACTTTTAAATGCCCCCTCCCCGTAAGATAAACAGCTTCAGCACATCCACTCTCCCTGTTTCTCCTTCTAAGGATGATGAATAGATTTGAAAAGTTGTGAGACAGGATAGATACAAGAGTTTCACTCCCTCAATTAAGTGTAGTTTGAAAGGAAGAAAGTTAGATAAACACAGATGAATGAAAGTCTAGAAGATCACTTCCAGAAATTAGGAGCACTGAAGAGCTTTCCTGTTTGGATAAATTGGAAGCAAGCTCCAGCTTGCGTAAGCTGGAAAGGAACAACACTATTTTGATTAGAGTCCCAAAACTGAGAAATATCCATCTAAGTCAGGTGAAGTTAACCCCATGCCCTTCAGATGATTCGGACTACAGCTCCCATAATCCCCGGTCATGCTGCTGGGTTTATAAGGGTTATAGTCCAAAACATCTGGAGGGCAGTAGGTCACCTACTCAGTACACGGGGCAGAATGTTTTCCTAAATGGAATAATTTCCAGTGTTTTATTTTTCTGTAGAAAACCTTCCTTTTCATAAATTCATTAGTAACAATGAATGGATACTATATATATATATATATATATATATATATATAGTATTAGACAACCGTGGCAGTTTCACAGTTGTAAGTAATGCTTTTCATGTGGTTATAGAAAAGATGTGAAAGAATACCTATATCTCATTGAAATACATATATACCTCAGGGTGAAATGGAACTAATAAGTAGGGGCAGTAAAAATGAAGGTGCCCCAATAATCTCAGAGTAAGAGTTGGAACTGAGGTGAAACAGATGAGTAGTTGTCAGCATGTCATACAGAGTTCATTCGGTTGCTCAAATGTATTAATACATCAACATTAATAATTATTAATACATCATTATCTTTGGTTTTTTTAAAAAAATTAAACAATACAAAGGAAGCTCATGGTATTGTCTTTAAAATTTTCAAGTGTTCCAATAAAATATTTCATATAATATGACATTTAAATCACATTAAGTTGTGATTTATTTTTTTTCTGTAATATTTCATATTAAATCTTTATGGTGCATTGGGGCAAAATGTTAACACGGGGTACTTTGTTTAGCTTCTTTGTTTATTAAACACAACTGAAATAAATACGCTAGGGCATCAATTTTCTGGAAACCCCATATTACTATGCCTACCCTTAATCTAAACTGTTGTATGGATAGCGTTAGTGGGGGACAGATATACCACAATCACACTTTCTAGGAATTACACTGTTTCCTCTAGAATTTGAGCAAGAGACAGATTAAGAGCAGTACTAAATGTTATAATGATTGTTCCTAAAAACACTGATGCACCAGCAATATTTTCTGCAGCAAACATGTAGAGTGAAGAACTTAATTCCTGAATACACATTTGTAAGCACCTGTGTATAAAGATTGGGAAGCCTGGGCTAATTAAATTCCCCACATATATACCGGCACGTTTTTACTCCAATTTGTCTGTTGAGGAGACCCCCACTGTAACACCAATGTTTCCTGTAGCAATTATAGCATATAGCTCTGCCTACATTGTTTTCCAACTGAATAACTGTCAAAGATGTCTAACCTGGGATGTCTAAAAGTCCCCTCCTTTTACATTTAAGTATTTTTGGGAAACAAGAAGAGAGCTTACAAACTATGCCAGGTTAACACACAATTACTATTCAATCCTAAATTTATTTAACTACAATTAGGAAGCAAGTCCCTCTGATTTCTGTGCAATTAGTCCAAATTAAGTGTGTTTAGGCTCACAGCCATAGTTAGCTGATTGGAAGGTGTTGTACTATTTCAATATAATGTTCCCTCTATTATATTTCACTCTCCAACTAAACTGGTCTTGCTTAGCATAAAAATGCGTTGAGTTGTTTCATGCTGCAGTATGAATAAAACAAAAAAGAATCCAAGATTAACAAGCAGCCAGGTGCTCAAGCTGCCTGGATGACATAACAGTAAAGACAGGCAGGCTAGTTAACAACTTTTGTAGGCTAGTACCTTCTTGTAATGATTTCCAAGGTTGAATTAAGGCTCTTGCGAGTCACACAAAGTTTAGGCAGAACATTCATGTTTTGAAAGAATACCACTATGAAATCTCAAAATTCAAATGTCCTGTTTCCAGGCTACTCATCATCACCCCAAAACCATTCCTAAAAAGAGAGCTCTTAGACTTCATAATTTCGTTAGTAGCACAATAAGATAAAATATTTTATGGCATTACCAACTGGGAAACTGCTAAGACAACTGGCAGGTTGGATGCACAGATATCCCAATATTGCCTTCCAACATCCACTCAGCCAATCCCTAATTTGCTCCTGAATGAGAAACAGCTTTCACTCTTTCTAAACATGCCAATCCACAGTTTAAGAACTAGCCGTATATATGACTGCAAGCAAAGTTCCAGGATTATCTTCTTAAAAAAATTGAGCCTGCTTCTATACCTTCAAAAACGCAACTCTAATACCTAACAGCATTACATAAAAAGCCAGGAAACCTGAGAATCATCATTCCACCTCCACTTCAAAACACACTTTGAGACATAGCAGAGATGGTCCAGCCAAGGTACAATGTTTGGCCGGGGCCTAGATCAACACTACACAAACTCCTAAAGGTGCAAGGACTAGCTAGAATCTCAGAGTGAGGCACAACTCCTTTCCAATGTAGCAGGATAGGCTGCGTTGAACAGCTCCCTACAACCTTCCTGGGAGAAATTAAAACTTCAGGAGGAAGGTTGGCTCTTCATCAACATCCAAAGGAAGGAGGAAGACGACATCATATTTTTTTATCTTATATTGTAAACCTCCATGATATAAATTAAGCAAGTAAACCAATGGACTGACTGTGGTATTTCTTCTAGTTAAATTTTGTATTGCCCAGCACGTGTTTTTGCAAACTAGACCCCACTTCGTCAAATGCGCAACGACGCCCATACCAGAACTCTCAACAGAAGATGCATTTGACCAATTGGGCTCTAGCCAGGGAAAACTCATGCCACAATAAACCTGCAAAATCTTTCAGCCTGCCACCACGCTTTTGTATACGTTTGCTTGGCTGCAGAAGGCTGAATGTTTGCCTTTTTCGCTAACAAGTCGAAAGAAACTGGGAGAATTGGATCTGGTACCTTCTGCATGCCCGACTATCGTCTATCACTGAACTATCGCCCAAAATTGAATGGGGGGGAAAGCAGAGGGGCGTCACTCCTTTTACCTGGGCGCCCTATTTTGAGTAACTTGGGACCTTCTTATTATGGGGAAGCGGGGGGGGGGGGGGAGAAGCGTGGCGGCCGAGTGGGCCCGACCCCCTAATCTTTTATAACAACCCCTCAGCCTTCAGATCCATGATCTAACTATAACTGGAGGGAATCCGGGGCTGGGATATGTTTAAGGTTCCCCCATACTTCCACCCACCTCTTCCCCCACCCACAAGTGATTCCTACCAGCATACCGAAAAGACCGAGCCGGGGGAGGGGAGGGGGGGGAGAGAGAGAAAGATGCCCGCCTCGGCCTCATTCAAAACCCTCCAGAATGATCCGCGACAAGGTTCTCCCACCGAGGAGGCCTCGGCAGCCCCCTCCTCTCCCCGGAACTCCAAGCCGGAGTGGGGGGGAAAGGGCTAAGCGAGGGGGCGACGAAGGGAAAATCTCCCCCCCCCCCCAACGCCTGCTATAGCTCAGGAGCGGCTCAGGGCCTGGGCCGAGTGGGCTCCCGCGCGTCACGACCGTCAAGGAAGGCGGCCAGGCCGCGCCAGGCCCCGTCCTCTTCCCCGCGCCCTGCCGGAGCCCACAGGCCCGGCACCCACCTGGGCCATACCCGGAGTGTCCCTGCCGCTCCTTTCTCTAGGGCTCGCGGTGTGTTTCCTCCTCGCCCCACCGCCACCAAAGCGGGGTCAGGCGGAGGGACGCTTCTTCTTCGCCGCCTGCTTCCTCGTCCTCCTCTTCTCCGTCGCGGAAGCCTTTTCCCCCCTTCTCTCCTCACCCCCTCAACGAAGTCGCCTTTTCACGGCCGCCGACGCCGCCATCTTTAAACGGCTCCAGTTCCCCCAAAGGGGCTCCTTGGCTGGGACTTCTCCCAACCAATCGCCGTCGAGGAGCGCGCGCGTTCTGGCTCCCGCTTTTTTTCCTCATTGGCTGGAGGCCGGATCAGCAGCGGCTTGTGAGCGCGGCCGCCAATAGAAGGAGAGACTGGGTTGAGGGGAATGGCCAATAGGAAAGGAGGGGCGGGGTAGAAGAAGCCGTTAGGAAAAAGGAGGCGGGATAAAAGGGAGATGGGCTGAGTGTCTGTCTGGCCAGGTGGTTGCTGGCTTTATGTCATCAGGAGAATTGTTTTTATTATATTCCTATTATTATTATTATTATTAATAATAATAATAACAACTACTACGTGTGTACTGCTTTTGTGCCAATTGGTGCCACTGAAAATGGCTGTCAACGAAATACCCCGCCTCGATCTGGATGGAGAGGCGGGTTAGAAATAAAATAAATAAAAATAATAACGACAATAATAATAATACAAAAAGTACACATGCACAGATGTGAATAAAAAGGGACACAAAATACAACATGCACATCAAATACACACTCACAAAATACAAAAGAGCATACAAATACAAATAAAAAATATGGCATAAACAGCCATAATAAAACAGCAACCAGACAGTATAAAAATCAACACGGAATCATTAGATAGTAAAGTTCCCTACACAAGAATTATTTATTTGTTACAAAACATGTTTTTATATTGCCATGGGAGCCTTAACAGTCCCCCCCCCCCCCAAGCAGTTTACAATAATTAAAGTCTGGTTACGATTAAATCTGGAGAGCATTGAAAAGCCAGAACAAAATCAAATAAAACAAGCCCAGAGTGACAGGGTGGGGAACCTTTTTCAACTGGAAAAAAGATCCAATTTGGGAAAGGTAGGCAAAAGTCACATTTCAGTGGTGCTAAAGGCAAATTGGGTGAGACAGAAAGTACTCCTCAACCTCAAGGACCCATAGGCAGAGAAGAAATAGTCTATAAAGGCCATCAGAGAAGGATCCAGTCTTACCTTCTTTGGGAAAGAGTTTTGCAATCCAGGTGCTGCTGCCACTAAAAAGGCCCTGTTCTGCGCCACCCTCTACTGGCTTTTCAGCACCTACTAAGAACATACTTTTGACCTCTGTACAACGCTTAGAATTTTCTTTAATATAAGCAATTCATCAATATCATTAAACCAATCAACCCCAGAAGGCCAATGTGCTTTAGCAGAGTTTGGAGTAGGATCAGGGTGACACAGGTTCAAATCCTCATTCAGCCATGAAGCTCACTAGGTGACCTTGGGCCTCTCTCTCTCTCTCTCTCTCAGCCTAATCTACCTTACCAGGTTGGGAGCAGGGGAGAGATCCATTTATACCAACCTGAGCTCTTTACATGGAAGGTGGGATTTAAAATGTCGGAAATAAATAAATAAGGACCCTTAGTCAGGAGAGCTAGGCTCCAGAGCAGAGGAGATGGAAGTAAATCCACGCATTCTTCTCCTAAATGATCCAAGGGCTGTCAACCTCATATTTGTCTTCTAGAAAGACAGAATCAATAAGCTATCAGTGGGCTAAAATACATGCCGACATCCCTCTGCTAGTCCTAACCCTTAAAGTGACATCCTGTTAGCTCTCCCTCTACAAGGATTCGCTTTTGCGCCCGGTTCGGCGATTATGCGCATTATCGCAGACGCGCATTTACTCCTAATCCCTCTGCACGGGAGGCGGCGAGAGGCGGCGAAACTCATTAATAGATGTCCAAAAAGCGCTTTACAAGAAGTTAATGCGCATAATCGCTTGTTCACACGGGGAAAATGCGCCTTAACGGCCGGAGCAAAATAAAACTCGCGATTTAACGCACATTCGAAAATGCGCATTATCGGGGAGATAACGCGCCTCTACGCCCGATTTGCGCTCCGTTCTTGTAGAGGTAAAAATTTTAATGAACCTTCAAAGCGCATTAAACCTCTCTTGTAGAGGCACCCCTGAAGTCCTTTCCAAGGGAGCAGGATTCCTAGTCCCCACCTCCCACTTTGCTGGGGCAGAAAAAGCACCTCCATGTGCCTCAGAAAAAAAGGAAGGTGCCAACTCTAGGTTTTGCAAGGGTGGGAGTTTTGAGTGGGCCCATCTCCTGCTCAGTTCACCACTGTCACGGACGGTAGCCTTCTCCTTCTGGATCCAACCCTTGCTTTAAAGGAGGGTTTAAGGCAGGCGAAGGACACTGCTTCTGCTCCTCACTGCTTGTATATTTGGAGAGCACAGAACGCAGGAGAAAGAACAGGTGTAGGACCTGGGGGGCAGCTCCGGAGGTCAGCATTGGGCCCCTTTTAGGAATGTGGGGGTTGGCCAGAGGAGAACCAGTGTGGTGTAGTGGTTAGAGTGCTAGACTGGGACTGGGGAGACCCGAAGCTCGTTGGGTGACTTTGGGCCAATAAGTCCCTTTCAGCCTAACCTATTTCGCAGGGCTGTTGTAAGGATAAAATAGCTATTACAAGAAATGTGTACATTTATATTTATATGTTTTAATTGTACATGTTTTAATCTTGTAAACCGTATTCCCAGTATCGGGGGAAAGGTAGGATGATGATGATGATGATGATGATGATCATCATCATCATCATCATCATCATCATCATCACCATAATCAAAAAAACTATACAGAAAACCTCCAGAAACTGGAGATCATTAGGGTCCTTGGAGGAAAAGGTAGGTTATAAATGTAACAAATAAATAAGTAATGCAAACCCCATATGCTAGTCCTGGAGTCACATAATATACAAGAGTATTTCCAGTTTCTTACACACACACCCCTTTACAGTTTACAGTTATCTGGACAGGTGTGGTTGCTGCTGCTTCTACAGTTGCTCCGACGTGAATCTAATTACAGATCTAAGTCCAGGTTTAAGGGCGTGCTGGGAAAAGTGGACTTCGGTGGCCACCCCTCCTCTATCTGATGAGTCCTAACTTCCAGGTTAATTTCCCATCATGCCTCGGAGCAATATGAACATAAAAAGAGCCCTGCCGGATCAGACCGATGGTCCATGTAATCCAGCACTCTGCTCACACAGTGGCCAACCAGCTGTCGACCAGGGACCAACAAAGCAGGACATGGTGCAACAGCACCCTCTCGCCCATGTTGCCCTGCAGCTGGTGCACACAGGCAATGCTATCTTGGGGGCATTATGGAAAATTAAAATGGCCACCCATCATTTTTGGTGACTGATTGGGAGGTGGGGGTGAATGGGATGTCAGGAGCCACGCTAGGAATGGAAACTAACTTGTATCTCCATACTGCTGGCCTAGCAGATGAGCAGGGTTCCCATGACTATGATGTGTATCATTCAGGCAGCCCATTGGCTTGTCCTGACCAAGAAGGGCTACAAAAGTTTCCAGGTCAAGCCATTGAAATTGTGCCTGCTGGATGCACGACTTAGTTTGTTTCTCCCAATGTTGCAGCTGCTGAAGAAAAAACAACTGCACTTTTTAGGCAGTTGTTATGTATTTACAATTAATTAATTAATGCCATTTTTTACCCTGTTCTTCAGCCAAAAACGGCTCTCAGAGTGATCAGTGACAAACAGGACAGTCCCTGCATTCAAGCTTACAATCCAAAAGGCACAACACAAAAGGAAAAAGGGAGGAGGAGGGAGGAGGAAAGCAAGCAAACTCAGGCACCAGTTCTTGAAGTTTCCAGGTTCTTCTAACGACCAGCATGAATGGAAGCTGTTCAGGGAGAGGAGGAGCCAAATGGACCTGGCCTCTCAGTGAAGCAGATGGAGGGGCCCGCTGCTAAAAGACTGTTGTGGGAGGGAGAGAGATGAGTCCAATACAGAAAATAAATGTTCAAAAGAGAAGACATGTCGAAAAGGTCTAGATGGAGAATTTTTCTATTAAAAGCAGCAAATAAGAGACAAGAACTTAGAACACCTAATCAATCTGATTTTGAAAAGTACTCCCTTTCCACTACAGGCAGTAGCTATTTCTCCTCCTTACTCTCAAAGTCTGCACCAGAGTAGATTAATGACAGTCTAATAATCTCCTGAACTGGATACAAAGAACGCAACATCCATCATGTCCTATAGGCCAGCTGTACGTCGAACACAGTACACAAACGCTCAATAGCAGCTATGTTTACAAGACTGATCAGGCTTAACTATATTACAAGGCCAAGGAAAATATTATTAATTTTGGCATATTAAAAGGGCTTTGACACTGGAAGGCAACATAAAACGTCGTTCTACAATGGTCTGTTTAACAGCCATTTAAACAGAATATATTTTTTAAAAAATATATAGATTTATAACTGTATTCATATGCCGTCTTTTGGGCCACGAGCCCATTCAAGGTGGCTTACATTATAATAATATATTAAAAATACATGGAAAAAGTCAAAACAATTATAACAATAACATAAGTCAGATGACCTATAATTTAAATAGAATAATATGACTGCAAGTTAAACTCCAATAAATAAAAAATAGCACTAACATAATTTTTAAGACCTCAATAAAACCAAGCCACATTAAAACCTCAAGAAAAGCCCTCCACACCCCTAAATAAATATGCAGCTCAGTAGGGACTGGGTTTCATAATTCAGGGGCCACCACAAAAATGGTATTTGTATCCAGCAACCAAATTTATCTCACTGGCAGGACTATAAGCAGGCTCTCTGAGACAGATCTTAACGCCCAGGGAGGGTAGTAAGGATAAATTGTGGTTTATTTATTGCATTTTCCTCTGGTTCTTCTTCTAAGGAGCTCAGCCCTGCCCCTTATTTATCCTCACAACAACCCTGTAAGGTACCCTCGGGCTTCATGATTTACTTCATTATTATTGCATTTTTACTGGCAGGGAGGAGACGATGTTGTGGAATTTTCTGCCTCAGGTGCCAAAATTACGTGAACAGACCTGGGCAAACTCACTTTGAGTGGTGTGGTGGGTTGTGTGTTGGGAACAGGATTTGTTCCTCCACTTCAGTCAGCAAAATGCCTAGTGCCAGTCCGTGTGGCCCATCCTTTGAGACAATTTCTCTTGATACTTGGATAGGGCAGCGCTTTTGAGAATATCAGAACAAAAGAGGAGCCATGCTGGATCAGACCAAGGGTCCATCTAGTTCAGCATTCTGTTCACACAGTGTCCAGTGTATATGCTCAAAGTGGCGTGTCCCTCCTTCATTGAGTAATGACATGCCTTATTCCAAATTGGCTCTCAATCTACTTGAAGGACCGCTTTCTCCTGCTCAACTCTGAGGTCATCAATAGAAGCCCATCTCACCTGCCCCTCATCAAAGGTTTTTAATCTGGTGAGTACAAGGCAGAGGGTCTTCTCAGTGGCAGCCCCACACCTCTGGAATCAGCTTCCATTGGCAGTTTGTCAGGCTCCTTTCATGCCATGCCCCCTTTCTATCCTCTCCGAGAATGCTGTTTTTAGCTCGGAGAGGCAGACAGGGCAGTTCTCTCTGCACCGGCTGCGAGGGGGAGGGGGGAGGGAATTTGGATTCCTGGATCCGAGGTCGGAATGCCGTTTCCGACCTCGGATCCAGGAATCTGAAATATCCTATGTCCCTCCAGAAGTCATAGGATTGTTCTCTAAAATTGCTGATGAAATTGTTGTAGATTCTACCTCGTTTGTAGCACTCTAGTCCCATGCTTGCTAATTGTGCAATCCCATCATCCGGAGTAACACAACACTTACAAACGATTTTAATTTTGCTTTAAGGCCCATCTGGGAAGATGACAGCAATTCCACCTTAATTTCACAATATGTGGTTGTGGTTCCAGAGTAGATGTGCCTTCTTGTCTGCAATCTATAACTCCCTCTGGGAGCCATTCCACAGCAGCCATCACCCCCAGTGACTTTAATTTTAGAGAGCATTGCAAACGGATGAGAAAATCAGCCGCTAATGACCATCCAAAGCTTCGTTTGACACCAGACGGAGAAATGTAGCTTGCAAAGACAATCTTTTTGAACCGAAGATGAACGGATGGTGGTGCTGTTGCATAATAAAGCTTGAAGTCAGGTCGTCCTCACTGTTAGCTGCTTTACTGTAAAATATATTTCAATTTCAGGGTCCCAAGGGGGGGGGGAACCAACACCTTCTTCTATGAAATATAGATGGCTGTATAAAACTATGTTTATTGGGGATGCAGAGGTAAACTACCATTAATACTAGTAATAAGGTAATAAATAGCTCAGCCTTTTGTTGTAGATAATACATTCACATGTCAAAATCCCCACAATCTTCACCACATTTTTCTAGAGAGTGATTAAGTGATTTGGTTGGGGCCCAATTCTGCACGCTCACTCCTCGCTTCTGAGGACTGGCCTTTTGGCTGCTCCTCTCCTTCAACAGCCATTCCTTGAGGCTGTTACCCCATGGCCGAGTGGGGACTAATAATAATAATAATAATAATAATAATAATAATAATATATTTATTTATTACCCGCCTCTCCCTCTGGATCGAGGTGGGGAACAACATCAAGCATAAAATACCCAAACTGATTAAAAGCACATAAAACCAATACATCATTAAAATACCAATAAAGCACCAATAAAACACTTAAAATTCATCTGGGTAGGCCTGCCGGAAGATATCAGTTTTTATATCTCTTTTAAATTCTTGAAGACTGGTAACCACTACACCACACAGGCTCTCTGGTTACAACACTACATATAAACTTTCTAAATCAGGGGTCCGCTATCCTTTTGGGTCAGTGGGCAGATTTGGAATTTTGAGAGAGTGTTGTGGGTGCCTTTAGTAAATGGCTGCCATGAGGTAAGAGTTGTTACCCATTCACAAAATGGTGGCCAAGGTGGGCCTGGGTGATGATCACAAAATACCCACCTATTTATACAGCCGTCCACCTGATTTGCAGCTCAACAGAAGTCAGCCTCTCCGTACAGTGAACAGTGGTCATCCTCCTTCCCTTAAGAAAAGCTGCTCAGATGATGATTTTTGCATTTTTTAAAATCATTTTGCTGCCCTCCCATTGTGCATTACACTTCTTTTCATGCTAATGAAAGCCGAAAATCAATTATAAATGTGTTCAGCGTACATGGTGTGAGCTGGCGATATAGGAACTTCTGCCTTTTAAATAAGATGCTGCCACTGATCCTGGGGTCTGGAAGCAGAGGCCTGATTTTGATAAAATGGAAGTAGTGAATAATAATCAATCAGTCATCACCATTGTCGCAACATCTACGCACCTCCTCTGGCATGCTGCTTTCACTAAAAAGGGATATTTCCCACCCTCTGTTGTAGACCACAATATTTTACATTGGATCCAATAACCATCCTTGCTTAATGGAATCCAACTGCAGTCCCTCCTGACTTTCTGCACTTTATTGGATGAGATGCTCTAAATTATTGCAGGAGATAGAGGCCACTTCATGCCGAAATATTTTATTCATATGCCAACTCTCAGGCTATGCATTGCAGAGGAGGAATGAACCGCATCCCCCTCTGCCTTATCTCTGCAACTGTCAGGAGCCAAGCGGAGTTGAGAGGGAGAAAGAAAGAAAGGGAATCACAAGGAAGACTGTGACATCTTCCGGAGCGGCGGCCGTGTTAGTCTGTTGCACTGAAAACAACTAAGAGCCTTGTGGCACTGTAAAGGCTACCAAATTTAGGATGGCATAAGCTTTTGTAGACTCCAGTCTGAGAAAAGGTGGAAGAACCATAGGGAAAATACAGGATGATAACGATTGGATGGCAGCTCTGTGTGGATTCCCTGTAAAAAGTGAGTGAACAAAACATGGTAAT
Source organism: Anniella stebbinsi (assembly GCA_029215795.1). Lineage (NCBI taxonomy): Eukaryota > Metazoa > Chordata > Lepidosauria > Squamata > Anniellidae > Anniella > Anniella stebbinsi. Next base: position 5,174,359 of record JARDYH010000010.1, read on the forward strand.
TCTGCAGTAAATGCCTAGTGTTGAAGTACCCAAAGAGGGCCAAAACAGTTATATCCAAGTCCATAGCCAGAAACCTTGTGGTGAGGGAGCCTAAGGGAATCACAGCAGGTTAGCCAGAACATAAATCAAGGCTACTTAATAGTTTCAAGTTCTTGCATAGTATTACTTTTTTTATGAACCATTAGATAGAACAAGCCTTCCTCATCCTGGTGCCCTCCAGATGTTCTGGACTTCATTTCCCATCAGTCCCAGCCAACACAGCTAATGACCAGGAATGCTGAGAGTTGTAGTCTAGAAAAGCTGGAGGGTGCCAGGTTGGGGAAGGGTGGGGTGGAATATTGCCTGCATGTGTCTTGTTATATCTTCCAAAGAAAAAGGGTTAGAGCTGAAGTCTCCAACTTGGCGCCCGTGGACAACTCTCTTGGTGTCTGCCTGGCTCCCTCTCCCTCTTGATTTTAAGTTCATTTTCTAATTTTTTTTTTTAAAAAAATAAACCTGGAAGGGGGTGAGGGAGGCTGATATGCTGCAAAATGAAGTGCTGCCTTTTGGCACCCTCTTTATTTGGGTTCAAAAAACCCAAATATGTTTCGGAGTTTAGAATCCACCTCTGCCTTGTATGTTTCCTAAGGTCCAGTTCACTGCCTGGAAAAATTAGTGACCAGCCATGCTCACTATGGCAGCTATTTTAGAAACGGGCAGCCATTTTGTGACAGCGTCCACAACACTCTCTAAATTCCAGATCTGCCCATTGATCCAAAATTTGTGGGGACCCCTGGGCTAGAGACTTCCTGCTATGTTTTTGAATGAAAACACAATGATTAGCCTTTCCTGACCTAGTGCCCTCTGGATGTTTTGAACTTCAGCTTCTACAAGTCCCAGCCAGCATGGTCAATGGTCAGGAATGCTAGAAGCTGTCCAAAACAGCAGGAAGGCAAAAGGTTGGGGAAGATTGAGCTAGATAGCCCTGGCAATTTTTTTTGCCAATTTTTTTTGCCAAGTATCTTGTTTATCGATTTTATTTATAACCCACCGTTCCACCCAAACAATAGCGCTCAAGGCGGCTAACCATAATGACACCAAGGTTAAATCAAAAACTGAATTAAAACAATAATAAAAAACCCAAATAAATTAAATTCACAATTAAAACGCGCAACAAGAGCCAGTGTGGTGTAGTGGTTAGAGTGATGGACTGGGGACTTGGGAGATCTGGGTACTAGTTCCCACTCATCCATGAAGCTTACTGGGGCAGGATCTACACTAGTGCTTCAAGATGTTTTCAAAGTGTTTTATCCTGCTTGGTGTAAATCTGGCCCAAGTGAGTCTCAGCTGGGCCACATCTCAGAGTTCTAATGTGGAAATAATACAGCAGTAGTCTGTTGGAACATCTAAGTCTGGGGTGGGCAACTTCTTGCCCTCTGGATGCTTTGGCCTACAGCTCCCACGATTCCTCATTATTGGATAAGCTGGCTAGGGCTGATAGGAATCATTGGCCAAAACATCTGGGGGCCACAAGTTGCCCACCCCGGGTTTAAGTTGTGCAAAGTTACGTTGTGCCCTCTCTGCTGTGGCACCCCGGCTGTGGAATGAGCTCCCTAGAGAGGTTCTCCTGCACCTACATTATACTCTTTTAGATGCCAGGTGAAGACCTTTTTATTCTCCCAGTATTTTAACAGTTTATCAGTTTAATTTTTAACTTTGCTGTTTTAAATTTGCATTTTAAACCTGTATTAATTTCTGCATGGCTGCTCAGTTTTATCCTGGTTGTGCTTTTATATTGTATTTTATATTGGCCCCATTCAGAAGACACCTTAAATCATGGCTTTAACCACGGTGAATAAGGAAAAAAAAGCCTTATTCACCGTGGTTAAAGCCGTGTTTTAAGGTGTCTTCTGAACACGGGGCAGCTCTCTGTCTTAACCACTGTGGTTAAAGCTGTGGTTTAAGGTGTCTTCTGAATGGGTCCATTATGTTTTTATACTGTTGTTTGTTTTATATTTTGAACGGTTTTCATGGCTTTAATTTTTGTAAGCTGCCCAGAGAGCTTTGGCTATTGGGCGGTATAGAAATGCAATAAATAAATAAATAAGTCACCTACAGTTCCGCCTCCGATTCTTTGGAAGTTATCATTGCTCCGTTCTCCAACTCCCTCCTTGCTCTCCTAGTCAGGCTTAAAAATGTCACAGCATGATCCGTACAAGATGGGCCACGTAATCCTCATAATTTGTTACTGCAGCTTCCCTCTTCAGTTGATTGCAATCCTGATTATTTCATTTCCACCAAGTCAAGGACCTCCATCTCCTCAAGTCACAAGACACCTCTATGGAAAATGGATTCAGATGAATCATTACCTTGTGCCTTATTAGCAGACACTGATGTATGGGGAGCTAATTTCAGAGAGATAGCATTTTTGAATAAACTTAAGGACATTTATTAAAGGCAAGGGGGTAGTAACCATTTCAGCCCTTTGGACAAATTGAATAGGCTTCGCCATTTTTTAACTCCATGCTGCTGCTTTCTAGTTATTTATGGATATTTAAGTTTGATTTAGAACTACCAAAATAAGTTAAAATGGTTGTTTAAGACTTTCTCAATATTCTTTGCACACTATTCTGCTGAAAAATAAAGCAAGCAAGAGGGAGAGAATGCATTTCCCTTTTCTGTACCAGTCACTTTGGGCCAAGCGACACATGACATCAAATGGATCTTCGTATTTAGCATGCAGATTTTGAAAAATGCAAATAGAATTACCGGGGGACTGGAGAACTGGTAATTATTAGGATTGCAGTGGATGTGGAGGGGGAATTTAGTCTTTTTCCTCTCCTCTGAGTTCTTTAAGAAAACCTCTTCCCCTCTGAAGCTTTGGGAGGGGAGAATCCTCCACTGGCACCCCTTCGCCTCCCCCCAACAAATACTCGCTTCACAGAAGGGTTTTTCCTCAGGATCAGAGCAGGGGAAGAAAAAAAATGGTATCCATGTTCATTTCTTTAGAGCAAGGGTGGGCAGAAAGTAGACACACAGATGTTTTGGACTCCAACCCAACATTCCTGACCATTGGCCATGGTGGCTGGGGCTTCTGGAAATTGAAGTTCAAAAAAATCTGGATAACTAGCTTCCGGCCACCCTTTTAGAAATATCAACCATATAAAATACTGAAAACTGTAGCTCTGGAAACCATCTTACCATAAGATGTGGTGATGGCCAATTTGGATGGCTCTAAAAGGGGGCTGGATAAATTCCTGGAGATGACTATCATGGCTACTAGGCCCGATAGCCACATGCTACCTCCAGTATCATAGGCAATATGCCAATGTACACCAGTTGCTGGGGAACATGGGTGGGAGGGTGCTGCTGCATTGTGTCCTGCTTGTGGGTCCCTGGTCGACAGCTGGTTGGTCACTGTGTGAACAGACCCTCGGTCTGATGCAGCCTGGCTCTTCTTATGTTATGTTCTTATCTCTTGTCTGTAGAGAGAACATTTCAGTTGTGTAAACCAGCCTTTCCCAATCTGGTGCTCTCCAGATGAGGGGAGTTGGAATCCAACACCTCTGGAAGGCACCATGTTGGGGATGGCTGGTGGGCCTCTAGAAGGAACTCTATATAGGGAAGATTCATAGTTCCTTTTTTCCTCATGTGTCACCCCCTTCCCCATGTTTTAGTGACACCCAGGTACACAGCCCATCCTGGGGCCATTATGATCTGGTTGAGCCACCACCCTCCAGAAGTTTTGATCGACAACTCCCATGTTCCTTCTCCATCGGTTATGCTGGCTAGGGCTTGTGGGAGTTGAAGGCCAAAACATCCGGAGAGCCACACATTGCCCATCCCTGAGCTGAGGGCTCCCCCACCTCCAAAACGAGTGATCTCCGACACATTGCAGCACAATTTTATCAGCTGCTAAATCAGCACAAGGGCTTCATGGAATTGGCCCTTCTGCACCCGTCACTGAATCCCATTCCCCCAATGTCAGGCGGATACACAAATAGCGCAGCAAAATACTGGTCAAGCCATTTATTGACTGCATTTGTATACAGATATAAGTGACAAAATATAAAATAACTTTAAAAAGAAAATGGAATATGTAAAACTATTTCAGTGGGCCAAACAACTCTCACTTCAATGCACCAAGAGTATGACTTTTACTTTAGCAAGATCATTAAATTCCACACCAAACTAGCAGTATACTTCATAGGCATCAAGTTGGCCTCTATTTTTAAATACATTACAAAAATAAAAATATATTTTCCTGCAAATTTTGCCTTGTGCCACGTTTATTGTTTGCATCTTCAGTGTACCAAAAGAAATTTAAATTTGCATTGAACACACATCACCTTACAATAACCTGTTAGGGAGAAGGGTAGCTTAGGATCCCCTCATTGAAATGCTAGATTTATACATGCAGGGAGTTTTGTTTTTTTAAGTGCGAGGTACAGGGCCGGCCTTACCATTAGGCAGCGTGAGACAACCGGTGGCAGTCATTGGGGGTCAGCTGTGGCAACCTCTCAGCTGTCCCTCATGAACTCTCTTGGCTGTTCCCTCCTGTTGAAGGATAAAGGTGAGTATATCACACAACCAGTCCTAGGCCATCTAAACTAGCTGGCTACCTCAGATACAGTCTTGGCCAGTCTTGAGGTAGATTTAACTGCTGCTGTAGTCGGTTTCTGAACCCCAACTCAGCCGATTTTTGGTGGGGCTGTGAATCCATTCTGGATTTTAGTCAGAACCAGCCAGGGCTCTGAAGGAGCTATCCAAGGTGCTGAACCTATTTTGGGGACAGGGCTCAGCCCACTGGATGGCTCCGTTATAGAGTTCTGGCTGGTTCTGACTGAAACCCAGAATGGATTCACAAGTCCACCAAAATCAGAGTTAGTGGCTCAATTCAGACGACACAATAAACAACTGGTGTGGGGAAAACAATTGTCAGTTGTTTTGACTATTGTGTCATCCGAATGCTGCCATAGTCAAGTCAGCGCTGATCCTAATCCACACCACAGTTGATTATTTATTACCATGTTGTGTGGGGAGTACCCCCTAGTTGAACAACTGTAAAGTTGTTTATTTCCCCACCATTGACTATCGTGTCATTCAAATTGAGCCACTGTCTTTCACTGCACCAACTGGAGAGGGACGCCATCTTGTCCTCCACCTCAAGCCGCAAAGTATCTTGAGCTAACCCTGGCGAGGTAGCATTTAAACTTTCACTTACACCCCTGCATTTTGAAGCAGTACACTCTAGCGACTGATACACTCTAGCGATGAGGTCCGTTGGCATCTTTCATGTCTTAAGTGGTGTACCCGAAGTTTAGCTTTCCACTTCTCATGCTGCTTTAGATAACACATTTCCGTACTTGACTTTTGAACGTATGCATGGGAAGTGGCCAGCAAACGTCAAAAGATTAACATCTTTTAAAAAAAGAGTCCATCATTCGCACCCATCAGATGCTTGTCTTGCCAAGCTCCAAGGGCCTTCGCTGTTGTTCACAAATCCAATAACTTGCATTAGGGATGACGGAGAGATTAATTGGGTTCCCCATTTACTGCAAACTTACATGATTTTGCACTTTACCAACTCACGAACTGAGACTCAAGTATCCTTTGAAATTTGCACTTATCAGATCTTGGAGTGGGATTTTTCAATCAAAACAAGTGGGCAAAACTGTGTATATTCATGAAAATGACATTCAAAAGACATTACGTTAGGAAAACTGCTAGCAAAAAAAAATTGTATAGTAGACAAAATTGCATAGAAAGAGGCATATACATTTTTCAGGCAAATGATATATTATCTCGAATTTCGCAATGGACTGAATTTAAGATTGGAAAAAATGAGAAATGGAGAGAAACCGTAACAGACGGAAGCTATGCCTGCGTCCTATTTCTCTCCCACTTCCTTATACATATGTTCAGAATCAAAATGTGATGTCAAAAATGACCCTCACCGCCAATACATTTGCTAGTTCCTATGACCACTGCTGGGTTGGTAACACATTTAAATGCATTATTTATTTATTTTTTTGCAAAATTCACCAAACAAACAATTTCTACCTTTGTGATTTCATGTTCTCGGAAATGAGAGGTAGTTTTAAAACAGAAGTGTGATTAGTTGAAACCATAGTTGAAATGTCCAGATTTGATATAAACAAATCCAAGAGCCTAGGGATTTCATCTCTAAATTAGCTTTTGGCCAAAGAGATTAAAAAAAACCCTAAGAGTCCTACTGGATCAGATCACCTAGTCTAGGGATGCAAAACCTCAGGCTGGGCCTCCAAATCTTTCCTTCCTGGGATTTTCCAGATGGCCCCACCCCTTCCCCTGGCCCCACCCCCTTTCCCCCATGCACACTTGTTTGGTGGTTTCCTGGTTTTGCAACCCCCAATTTCTAAATGGTTGAAATGCTTCCCCAAAGGCTTAGTTAGTGGCAGTAAGAGCTTTAAACTACAATATGCTGGTAGTTCTTTGTATTTTGGGACTCACTTCTTTTGCCTTTGGCCCTGCACCCCCTTTTGATTTCAGCCCCACCCACCACTGGAATGTGGCTCTTGAGAGCTTCTCTGGAATTGAAATGGTCCATTGGGCTGAAAGAGCTTTCCCATCCCTGATCTAGTCTAGTACTCTAGCAGATATTTCTAGGAAGCCTTCAAACAACATGACATAAGGGCAATAGCCCTCTATTATTGATGTCCTGCCCCAGGGCAGGAAGGTTCCTTTTAGCCGTCATGGCTAATTGATACAATCCTCCTCTTAGGAATTTAAATGGGGATTAGACACATGAATGGCGGACAGAGGCTCTCAATGGCTCCTGGTCATGATGGCTATATGCTACCTCCAGGATTAGTGGCATCATGCTGCTGAACACTAAATGCTGGGGAACTACAGCCCTCGTGTCCTGCACGTGGGTTTCCCAGGGGCATCTGGGAAACCCACGTGCAGCAAACAAGATAGCTGGAAGCCTTTGATCTGATCCAGCAGGGCTGTGCTCATGTTCTTCATTTGTCTCATTCCCTCTCAAAGCCTTTGAAGCTAGCGGCCCTCACCACACCTTGCGGCAGGGAGTTCTGTCGGCCCTGAATCTACTGCCCACCAGTGCTATTGGATGACCATGAGTTTTTGTATTTATGAAAGGAGAGAGAGAAAGAGAGAGAGAGACACACAGAGAGAAAGAGAGAGACACACAGAGAGAAAGAGAGAGAGAGAGAGAGACATTAGCCACGGTCTATATGCCAGGTTTCCCCAACCTCATGTCCTGCAGATGTGTTGGAACTGCAACTCCACTACCCCTAACTAGTATGGCCATGGGATGATGGGGATGATGGGGGTTGTAGTCCAACTCCTCTGGAGGACATTAGTTTGTGGAAGGCAGCTCCACACTTTGCATACTCTTATATACCTCCATCATGTCCCCCACTCCTGAACTAGAAAGCCCCAAACCATTCAGCCTTTCCTCAGCTAAACCTGTGGTCCTTTTACGGTCATTCACGCGTTCCTCTTGAGTGTGCTCAAGGCTCTATTCTTTAATAGTTTTAAAAAGTAGGTCACGTTCTAGCCATCACACCTTCCTGGCAGTGTTTTGTGTGCATCAATAGAACTCCCATCGATGCTTTTTAAGAACAACAAGCAAAAGATTAAAAAAGCCAAGTTCAAGTTGCACCAACACACGGGTGGACGTTTAAGACTCAGCAAAATATGGACAGCAGTAAACTGGAAACTACACCACAGTTAAGAAGGATCAATTCCCACGCAATGTTAGGTGTACACTGTATGAAAAAGATTCGAGTACATTCAGAAAGCTCGCATGTGTTTCATGCATGGCCTTTCTTCCCTTTTAAAAACAAACAAACATGGAGATGACCTCTGTGTAGGAAACCCCCCTGGGAACGCCATCACTTCAGAAGCGGGTCAGGACTGTTTCATTTTGATGCAGATACATGGGCCGTGAAAGTCAGATGTTCCCCACCCACCCTTGATTGTGTGGAATGCATCGAGTCCCATCTCGAATGAAACCAGAGAGAGAAATGCTTATTCCCTGATCATTCATCCAGAATCAATAGTCTGGAAAATGCAAACGGTATGATTCATGATTACCTACCTCAGGTCTGTGGGAGAGCACACCTGTGAGTCTAGTACAGTGCAGTCTGACTACAGACATCCCTGGATGCTCACCTCACACCTTTTGGGAGTTCCCAGGTGCACAGGCATGGCTGTCTTGAGGGTGTCGTTGTTTTAGTTTACTCCACAGGTACCAATACCCCAAAGGAGGGCAATGCCACCCCAAACACATGCAAAGACAACTCAACGGGACTACAAGCTCCAATCCCGAAGGCTTGCCTGTAGGTGAGGGCCCACAGAAAGCCTAAAGCTCTACAGCAGCCTCTCCTGCACTCTGAAGCACCCTGAGAGCTGCCCCAGGCATTACGATTGCCAGTATTTCCCAAAGCCAACAGGTAACAAGTGGCCATGGCAGATGAGCGCACACATCTTTAAATGATAATTAGAAATGACAGTGCGCTAGCGTAAACCAGCTGTGGCAAATCACTGCTTTTCTCCATTGCCCTAGCAAGCGAGACTTACGTTGCGCAAGTTTATGCTAGCGTGACGTCATTAATGCTAGGGTCCAGTCGGATCCTAGGCCTGCATCCCAGATGGAGGTAGATTGGTGTTTGAAGATGCATGTTCAGGGGCGCCTATGGATGTGCACACTCATGTGCAACGTTCCTACATCATGGATGGTGGGAAACGCTGGTGTAACTTCTGCATGTCCTGCGGCAATCCTTACATGTGGTTCTGCCCTAAGGCTGGGATGCAGTCCATTCCGGCATATACTTCAATGAAGATGCAGCCACTTAATATTAAAACCTGCTTCATCCCCACTCGGGGGGGGGGGAGGGGGAGAGATGTTGTTTTGACGTCCCATCATAACCCTAATCAAACATTTCCCACCAGAGTACAATGAGCCTACAACAGGATGCCTCACCCCTTGAAATTGCAACCAATTCCCCAGATGAATAGGCTAAACAATTGATTAAATCTGTAGGAAATATAAGAAAGGCTAAAATGGCAGTCAGTTCTGCTACTTGCAGAATACTAGCTTCGAAATGCTATATTGTTCCAGAGAGAGGAGAAAAGAGAGAGGAAAAAGCCCTGGCAATCCTTTCTTAAGTATTCTACCTCGCCCACGGCACAGAGATAAATCACCTTGGATTTAAAGATTTCTGGGCTTGAGCGATTCCTCCAAGCTCCTGGCACCGTCTAATAACCGAAAAGCAAACTAGCATTTAAGGAATGAACTTAAGCTCTTCGTGGCTACAAGGAACATACAAAGCACCACAACCACTATTTCTCAAGTTCCCAACTGAAAACTGCTGGGTTGCTACATGACACAGTTGTTTTCATTTGCTCCAAGATCTGCCAAAGCTGCCAGCTTTTTACATTCATACTGAGTAGAGGACTAAAGCCATGTGCATGTTAAAGAAAGCTAACCATGCGATTCTAAGCATGTCTGCTCGGACGTAAGCCCCACTGAGCTCAATGGGCCTCGCCCCCTAAAAAGGGTGCATTAGGATTTCAGTTTAAGGCTGCGATCCTATACACGTTTACCTGGGAGTAAGCGCCATGGAACTCAAGTGGGACTTACTTCTGAATGGACATGCATAGGATCGCAACGTAAAGCATGTAGAATTAACGGCACTTGTCTGTCTGTTCTGTAATTTGTTCTGCCTTATGTTGATAAAAGTCATTTCCATTTAGGGTTAAAAATATTCGAACAGCACAATCCTAGACATGTCTGTTCAGAAGTAAGTCTCACTGGCTCAATTCGGACGACACAATAAACAACTGGGTGGGGGGGAAACAATCGTCAGTTGTTTTGACTATTGTGTCATCCGAATGCTGCCATAGTCAACTCAGCGCTGATCCTAATCCACACCACAGTGGATTATTTATTACCATGTGGTGTGGGGAGTGCCCCCTAGTTGAACAACTGTAAAGTTGATTATTACCCCACCATTGACTATCGTGTCGTCCGAATTGAGCCACTGAGTTCAATGGGGGCTTTTCTCCAGGTAAGTGGATATAGGATGGCCAAGGAGTCATCTTTCTGCTTGATGTCACTCAAGTGTTAACTACAAGCAAGAATTAATATTAAAAAGAAACCAGTCTGGAACATTACTCTACTGGAGGGCATAAAATTTGAAGAGTAGCTGCCATTCTGCACATAATCATACATGTTGCAACACTGAAACTTACATATATTCACAGAACAAAAGCTGCAAAGTGATATATTCAGTGATCATGATGGGAAAATGTCCTTTTCCTGCCTTAAAAAGCAGAAGGAACACAGATTGATTTGTAAAGAAGTTCTTCATTTAGAAAGATTTGACAAAAGAGAGTTAAGATCAAAGCATTTTGATCATTTGTTGAAATCCTTTCTAGGCCAATTATTTTTTAGCCGTCTCAGATGGGGCTGGTGATTAAAACACAGTTGCCCTCAGCGGAAAGTTTCATTAGGATGCCAATGTATATGCAGAGCACCACATGAGCAGAGGCTCCCCCATTCCCTTTGATGTTAAGGACACCTCCTCAAAGCAAATGGGGAGCTTCTGCTCTTGCGTGGTTCTGTATAAGCAAAAAATGCCATTGTATTAAGACAAAGCATTATGAATGTTGAGGTACGTCAGTTTCTTTCTTTTTCCTTTTTTAAAAACCACATTACAAACTTACATTTTACTTTTCCAGCTCTCCTCGGAAACACACACTGGAAAATGCAACACATGATTTATCCAAGATATTAGGTATCCCTCACCGATAGCAAGTTAAAATATTTACGCTGAGCCTTTCCGTGATCCTTTCAAAAGCCAAACGTGCCGCTTGTGCAAAATATGGTCCGTGTCTTAAGAACAGCTCGGTTCCTTGTTCAAATTATTCTGTTTTGAATTGTGTGCAAAAAGGGATTTGCTGGTTGCTAGGGTACGCTATGCAACATCATTGAGCATTTCGCACTGTGAAGATAGTTGCCAAGGCCTTCCCTACCCCTGGGGTTCAATAGCTTCCTTTTCTCCCCCCCTTTTTTCTCGTGACCCATTCAGACATAAAGCTATTAAATCTGCAGTTTGAACTGGTAGGTGCTTGTTTTCCATTGGTCGACGTCGGCGTTCAGCATCGTGCGCTCGGTGAAAGTGACGCATCCTTCCGCATCAATGAGGATGACAGTATTCGTCCTGAAAAGGGGAAGAAGACAAAGAATAGTGATCCCACGTAACCATCTCCTGGGCTTCTCATTCTTAATTCATTTTTCCCCCTGTTCCCCCACCTTACATATGAAACAGAGAAACAAGTTAGAGGGAAAAAATATAATTGGGGTCACAAAGGGAGGAGCACAACCGATTCTGTTTTTTCCCCTTTCCCCCCCACACTGAATTCAGGCGCTTTGGTTTTGCTTCACTGCTGAGCTTATTGATGCGGGTTCCACAGAGTGCTTCAGGGTGATGGGTAAGGAAAATGTACAAAAAATGAAGAGGGAAAGCTGAGGCTAAAATGGTCATGTTCTCAGCATCCCTAGAAATAAATTTCTACACCTTGGCCCAAATGACATCTAATGCACATCGGGTTGCCCCTCCTTGTCCCCACTGTTTAATGAAACACAATTCTCCAATCTTACCTTTGATTCCAGTTTTCACATCGGAAAAGAACACTTCTAAAGGCACTGTTGCAAAACTCCATACAATGATTTCTGCAAATCCGTTTTTTGCCGCCATCTCCACTCAGCCGCTCACCCCAGAATCAATTCCTGTCAGAGCAGCCCAACTCTGCTCACGCTAACGTTCACACCAGGGTAGATCCACTGATTTGTTGCACGCTCCAGGAAAGTAGCCATGCTTGTTGTTTAAGAGTCCTACAGCACCTTAGCAAGTAGCAAACTTATTGTGGGGTGAGCTTCCATCAGATGCCTTGCACAATAAATTTGGCTGCTTTTTAAGGCATCACAGAATTCTTATTTTTTCCTGCTTTGATGTATTACAGTTCCTGCTTATTTGTAAAACATAGCTAAGCCCGAGAATGCATTTTTTATAGAGTGAGTTGAATCCATTGCCTTTAGTTTGGGGGAATCCCACTAAATGATTTAAGCAAATGTAACGGACAGCGAGATTTTCTTGCACAAAGTCTTTGGCACAATTCAGGAATAACAAGAAGCAAAAAGTTGCTGTGAATTCTGACTTATTGGTGATAAGCAATGTGCTTGTGTCCTCCACTTGATCTCTCTCATTTGGCTCCTTCTGCAAATGGAAATGGCTAACAAACCGGGAAACCTCCGGAGCTGGTTTGTTTAGTGTTACATCTGAACCGGGATTCCTGGCTTGTCGCCAGGAACAAACCCTGGTTTCAGATTCTGGCTTGTTAGGAGAGCAACAAGCTAGAAATCCTCATTTGGACATAATGCAAAACCCAATGAGCACTGGAGGTTTCCTAGTTGGTTTAGCTGCTCTTGCTGGCAGGAGAAGCTAAGTGGGAGTGATTAGGCAGTATGTGCCAGTACACTGCTTGTAAACAATAAGCCAGTACCCTTAGCAATTCTGGTTTACTGTTACATGCAGACCGAGCTTCTCTCTTACCTGGTTCCATAATCTGGGCAACGTACACATACAGCTGCATACTTGTTTAGGATGGGGAGGATGTAGTCCTTTCCCTGATCCTCAATGGCGGGGTCTGGCAACTGACTAGATAGAAAGACAAATGGAGATCACATATTTTTAATCTTCCAGACACCTAGCCTCCATTGCATCCAAAACACCTCCCTCGAAAGCATCCAGCAACATGGTAAGATGCCAAAACATTGCCAAGGGCAAGTTACAGAAGGTTTCCATGGGATTTTATGTGGATGTTTACATAGAATTGACAGCCCCCAAAGTCATATCCAAAAGAAGAGTCCACAAGAGCCCTTATGACAGCCAAAAGACTGATATTGCAATTTTGTTAGGATAAATGTTCACCTCCTATAATGCAATAGATTGAGGGCCTAACAATGCTTATCAACATTTGAATGGGTGGTTTATAGGCGCCACTCGCAAGTGGATAAAATTATTATTATTTTATCTCTTTCTTGCTCGTGGCAGTTTTTCTAGACGGACATGACGGGCTTTGCCAAGTCATGCTGTCTTTTACAGATTCAGGAATTTCCTGACAATTGAGCCTGTTTTGAGTATGACTGCTTTGTGGGTGGTTGGTGTGGATGTATTCTTGTAGGCCCAGTTTCTGGAGGTTTTCTGTATAGTTTTTTGATGTGATGCCGGTGACTGATGTGACTAATGGAATAATTGTGACCTTTTCCTGTTGCCATAGTTCATTGACTTCCATGGCCAGTGGTGTATATTTGTCTCTCTTTTCTTCTTCCTTTTCAACAACATTTTTGCTATGTGGATGAAGTATATGAGTTTTTCTTTTTTGTCTATGATCGTTATGTCTGGTCGGTTGCAGGGTATTGTCTTGTCTGTATTATTATTATTATTTACATTTTTATACCGCACCATAGCTGAAGCTCTCTGGGAGGTTTATATAAGATTATTCTGTATTTGACGGAATATTGATATTTCTATGCATGTAATTTCTGGTTCTTTCTTTTCCTCTTCTTTTCATGATACATTTTTTGTTCTGTTTTGTTAAACTCACATTAAGAAATAATAATAATAATAATAATAATAATAATAATAATAATACGGCAAAGGTCACAATTATTCTGTTAGTCACATCAGTCACTGGCATCACATCAAAAAACTATACAGAAAACCTTCAGAAACTGGGCCTACCAAAATACATCCACACCAACATCCAGAAAGCGATCATACTCAAAACATGTTCAATAGTAAGGAAGTTTCTGAGTCAGTAAAGGACAGCGTGACTTGGCAAAGCTTGTCCTGTCCATCTAGAAAAACCGCCAAGAATGAGAAAAGAGAGATAATAATAATAGAATCCACAAATACAAGCAGCTCTGTGTGTGTGTGTGTTTGGCTGGGAAGATCTCTGATTCTATGCCTGACCAGCCATGATATCTACTGGGTGCACTTTGGTTAGTCACTGGCTCAATTCGGACGACACAATAAACAACTGGTGTGGGGGAAACAATCGTCAGTTGTTTTGACTATTGTGTCATCCGAATGCTGCCATAGTCAACTCAGTGCTGATCCTCATCCACACCACAGTTGATTATTTATTACCATGTTGTGTGGGGAGTGCCCCCTAGGGTTAGGGTTAGTCAACCCACCATTGACTATCGTGTCGTCCGAATTGAGCCACTGTCTGAGCCAACAAAGGGATCATGTGTAGAGCCAGATCTGTCCTCCAACTCCCAAGCTTACAAAAATGGAAAATACCACTCCAGCAGATGACAACGTTGCTCCCACCGAGAAAAAAGTACCGGACTTTTGCCTTCCCGCACAACGACGCCACTGAAATTTACTAGGGCTGCCATTCAATTAAAGCAGGGATGGAGAACCCCTTACACCCCAAAGGCCGAATCCCATTTTGGAAAAGCTCTCAGGGGCAGCATTCCAATGGTAGGCAGGGTAAAGGCAAAAGAATCAGGGCCCCAAATAGTTAAAATACCAGCACATTTTACTGCCAGTAAATAAGCCTTGGGGGAGGCTTTTCAATCTTTTGGAATTGGGGGGGGGGGGAGTGGACTACACAAAAGTCAAGAGGCCCCCAAACCATTTGTGGTAGGGAGAAAGGGAGTGCAATCAGGCAGAGGGCACATGGCTTTCTGGGGACCCTCAGATGACTGGGTTTGGCTCACAGTTCTTCACCCCTGAATGAAAGAAATCTTCAAATCGTATCAGTATTAATTAACTGGTTAACTAGGCATATATTTGGATATGCGTAAAACAGAAGCAGATTATTGTGCTAGCTTTTTAAATAATTACATTTTATTTTGTGTTGGTTTTTAGATGATGCTCGCATGTGTCTTATTTATTTATTTTATTTGTTATATGTCTATACTTCGCCCAATAGGCGAAGCTCTCTGGACGGTTCTCAAAAAATTTAAACCACAAAATTCAGCAGAAAATACAATATAAAATATAGTGGCTTCAAAACAGCTCTATAAAAGTGCAAGCAGAGTAAAAGCTCGCAGCAAGTGCAGAGATTTAAAATGCAATAGCAGATTTAAAACAGCAGAGCTCCAACTTGGAAGCGAGATTTCCTTGTGTGTAGGAGGTGAGAAGAAATGCCCTTTGTAAGGTAACATCTGCCATCCACGGACTTGTAAGTCGTTATATTAAAAAATAAACAGTTCAAAACATAATCTTGTGCCTGATTAATTGGGAGCACCTTTTTTTTTTTTAAAAAAAAAATCGGGCTTCATATGTCACATCAAATGCAATCTTCTGTCTTCATTACCACCATATTATTATTATTATTATTATTATTATTCAATTTTGAGTTTCTCTTTTAGTTTAATTAAGGAAAACGCTACATTCTTTAAGTTAGTCCAAAGTGTATGTTTTTCCCTGACTCCAAGATAATATTACCTATTCCCAATCATTCATTTACAATAATTAATTTCAGCCTGCTTTTTTATCCTGTCGGATTCCCAGAACAGGATACAATTAGATTTTGACAACACAAATATATTCTAGTTTTAATTTTCTTCTGACCTCCCTTTTTACAGTTCTTCCTGTGATGCTCCTGTGTATAACATATAAATCTGAAACTCTCTATAATGCTCCAGGCATCTGATGAAGTGGGCTATAATCTACAAAAGCTTATGTCAGAATAAATTTGTTAGTCTTTAAGGGGCCATAGGACTCTTGTGTGTGTGTGTGTGTGTGGGTGTGTATGTGTGTACATGCATGTGTGCAGTGCTTGTACCAGGCAAGATACTCTCCATGGTCCCCCACTGAGTGTGTCTACCTTCTTATCGCCAAGAACACAACGAAGTGGCAATAAACACAACAATAAAACTAGCAACAACCAACAAAGCCAATAACAGTAAACAACAGCAATGATATCAAGAGAAAGCCAAGGTAAAACAATACGTTTTCAAGGCCTTCTTAAAAGCCTGCAATGACGGAGCATGGCGGAGCTCTGACGGCAACTCGCTCCAAAGGTGTGGGGCTACCGCGGAGAAGGCCCCCTTACTGCTGTCACGGATGAGCAAATGAGAAGGGCCTTCTCTTTCTAAAGTGCAGGCTGGCTGATATGGGTGGAGGCGGTTCTTCCAGTAACTTGATCCCAAACCATTTAAGGCTTTAAAGATCAAAACCAGCACTTTGAATCAGGCTGAAGTGAGATGAAGTCTAGTTTCTAAGAGAAGACTAAATGTCCCAGATACAATCCCTGGCATCTTTAGGTAAAGATGGGACAGACCCCTCTGAGATTCTGGAGAGCCAGTGTCAATCAAGGGACACATTACACAGCTAGATGGACCTATGGCCTCATTTAGTACAAGGCAGCTTCCTGTTCCTATCCTCTGATGCAAGCCACTGTGTACATTTTTGCTGAGAGGGAATCTAGTAACGTCCAAGAAACATTAAAAAGCATTCAAAGTACCAGACACACCCCTTTGAAGAACCAGCACTTCGTTTCCAACTACTGCTATTTAATAGTCAAAGCACATGCTTGGAGAAGATGCAGATTTGTGGGGGGGAAAACTGGACATTAAAGCAAGATGCAAAGTACAGCCTTACGGGTCTTGATTGTTCATCACTTTAATGAGTTCTTGCACCAGATCTTCCTTCGCAAGGTCCTGGCTGACCTTGATGACATCTGTGAAGAGCTGTTTTCCATACTGAAGTTTCTTCCACGGCGTATCCAGCAAAGAATTGCTCAAGCCATATACCCCTGGATGGGAAGAGGGAGGGGGGGAATGGTAGACGGAATTCTCTTTGAGCAAAAGGGTTAATACATTAGAACGACACGATCGGCTGCCCCTTCTGAGTCATGGTGACTATGCTTCTGAAGGGTGTCAGCTGCTTTTCTGGATGACAAACTCTCCATACACAAAAAGCCACACCGTTGACGTGTGTGTGCGCCCGCACACACCCCAGGGGCGCAGGGATAGAAGGTGTTGCACATTATCTATGATACTGCTCATTATACGATGACCCAAGAGCTGGATTTTTGTTGAAGTTGCGAAATGAATTCTCCAGATTTGTCCAGGTTTGCTTCCGTTATAAGATTAAAACAGACCTGACATCCAAGGAATATCTGCGTTTTCTGTTATTGCTTAAAGCAGCAGCATTATGACATGCTGCAGGACAGACTCAGAATTTAACTGGTTTAAATTGTAGCATTTTGATATTGATGTATTTATTATTATGGCTTTTGGGGGGGGGGCGGGCACTGGTATCTTAGTGATTTGGAATAATTAGCTGAAAGTGGGGGTTTTGTGCCTGATTGGGAAAAGCAGATTTGAGTTTTGCCAACTGGAGGATATGGTTATAACTAGGCTGACCATATGAAAAGGAGAACAGGGCTCATGTAACTTTAACAGTTGTAGAGAAAAGGGAATTTCAGCCGGTGTCATTTGTATGCAATGAGTTCCTGGTGAAATTCCCTCTTCATCAGAACAGTTAAAGGTGCAGGGGCCCTGCCTTCTTTTGTATATGGTCACTCTAGTATAGTGCCTGCCCCTTTTCATATGGTCAGCCTAGTTATAACAAACACATGGTTTAAGCTTCTAGAAAGAAAACTGTATACATGGACGTCACTCAGACAAGAAAATAAAACATTGTTAGGAATCAAGACAGTATGGTCCAAAGGACTCTTGATCAAATCAGACAAGGACAACGAGGATGATCTGGGACCTGGAAACAAAGCCCTATGAGGAGAGACGGAAAGAACTGGACAGGTTTAGCCTAGAGAAAAGAAGACTGAGGGAAGACATGATTGCACTCTTCAAGTACTGGAAAGGTTTCACACAGGGGAGGGCCAGGATCTCTTCTCGATCATCCCAGAGTGCAGGAGGCGAAATAATGGGCTCAAGTTACAGGAAGTCAGATTCCGGTGGGACATCAGGAAAAATGTCCTGACTGTTAGAGCAGTACGACAATGGAACCAATGACCTAGGGAGGTTGTGGGCTCTCCCACACCAGAGGCATTCAAGAGGCAGCTGGACACCCATCTGTCAGGTATGCTTTAATGTGAATTCCTGCATTCAGCAGGGGGTTGGACTCGATGGCCTTACAGGCCCCTTCCAACTCAACTATTCTATGATTTTATGAGCAAGTGTAGGCAAGGAATAGTCCCCCCCCCTCCATTTTGGGACACTTAAGTTGAAAATTGTATATATGTAATCTGACCATTGCTTCTCCATCTGCAAAATGGAAGCCAATTACTAGAGGGCATTGTTGCATAGAAATACAACAGATTGTCAAGTGTTACTCTGCACATTAGAAAACCATGCCTAATGATCACTCTAATGAAACCTGCAAAACACCCAACTGATTCATCTCAATAACTGACTAAATCATTCATCACATATCCTTTTCCCCCTGCAGATTTCAACTGGAACTTTCCCAGGCAAAAAGGTTATTTACTCACTGCTTCAGTTCACATCTCTTCATTCAGGCAGCAGCCTTGAGACTACTTCTGCACAAAGTAATCTGTTTGCATTAGGAATCCAGAGTCATCTTCGTTAATTATTATCCCAAACATACATCCATAGTTGGGCTTATTTTTGCCATTCAGTTAATTAAGAGACAATTAAAAAAAGTTTCCATCTGTGCATATATATATATATATATATATAGCAGGGTAAAGACAATGGTAAGTTTATAAACTGCTCTGCAGGCATCTGCCAAGTGGGTGGTGTGTGTGTGTGTGTGTGTGTGTGTGTGTGTATATATATATATATATATATATATATCAGAAGGAAAGAGAAGTAGTAGTAGTAGAAGTAGAAGAACACACCCTCATACTCTTTACCCTGGATTATTTCACTGAATGACTCCCCAACTGAAATTCTGTTTATGGGGGTCTTAAACATTATTATAGATCAGCCTTCCCCAGCACTTTGCCCACCAGAGATTCCGGGCTACAACTACCACCAACCCTGACCATTGGCCATGCTGGCTGGGGCTGATGGAAATTGTAGTCCCAAATATCACCAAGTTGGAGAAGGCTGCTGTAGATGAGATTCCCAAGTCAAAATAACTATTGCTCCAAAATTTCCAAACACAGCTAGAAATCAGTTCAGAGATTAGGAAACGGAGCATCCTGTGCGTTACTTCTACAAAGCAAAATGAAATGCCTAAACTGGCTCCAAGACCTGATTCGTGTGACATTTTCCCTCATTCAGTAGTCTAGGTACAATGCTTCTGCATACCCCATCATGTGTGGAAGTCAAACACACACACACATCAGCTTTGCTGCAGGTATAACTTTGGGAAGCAGATCTGGAAAAGCCAGACACATATGTGATCTGCACATGATCCTGTATGTATTTTTTCCTACATCTTTGTGCATCCCTGTAGGTAAAAAGTAATGCGTGGAGCAGATTGCCAAGCAGAGCTTACTGCTATCTTTGGGTAAGGGCTGGGGGAAGAACATAAGAAGAGTCCTGCTGGAACAGGCCAAGGGTCCATCCAGTCCAACATCCTATTTCACATTGATGCCAGCACATGGGATGGTTGAGTAGGCTCTTGCAGAAGGAAGCTGTAACTAGCAAGGCAAAGGTCATGTTTACCCAGCTTAATGACTGACTGAACTGACTGAACAAGAGCACAGCAAGACAGGGACTATGAGCGCCTTGGATAGCGCCATGCAGAAGCTCCTAGGCTTGGGTAGCTCCTCATATCATGAAAGGAGCTGTCCTTCCATCAAGGGACTAGTGGCTTCCATCAGCTCAAGTCCGACAGAAGGCCCACCTCCTACTGTCTTAAACCCCTATGCAGCTGAGGGACCTGAGCGGCTTTGGAAAAGCCATTCTTGGAAGTTGAGGTTGATGGGAGGGCCGAGTCCTTGGGTCTGAGGGATTCGCAAGGGTCCATTCTGGGGTGGGGCAACCAGTAACTCACTGGGTTCAGAGTTCTGACACTGAGTCTCCAGAACCAGGGCCATGACAGCCAGATGCCTTGGGGAAACTCACCAGTGGGGCACAAAGGCAGGAGCCATCTCCTTGCTGTTGCTTACTCCTATCTATTACATGTACATCCTGCCATTTTTCCTCCAAGGAACCCAAGGTGGCATACAGAATCATCCTCCGCATGTTATCCTTGCAACAGCAAACCTGTGAGGTAGGCTGGGCTGAGAGTCTGTGACTGGCCCAAAGTCACCCAGTGAGCTTCCGTGGCTGAATGGGGACTAGAACCCGGATCTCCCGACTCCCAGTCCAACACTCTAGCCGCTACCCCGCACTGGCTCAGTTGCCTACTGATGGGGTAGAGGGCCTGTAAACATCCAGAAGTTGCTGGACCACAACATCCCTAATCCCCAACCATTGGTTCTGCTGGTGGGGCTGATGGGAAATGATGTTCCCTAGTCCTGGGCTACAGCAACGTTCACACGGAGGAAAACGCAGGAGAGTGTAAGGTGCTGTTCTTACTTCCTTCTATATTGTAGCATTTCTTAACTCCCTGCCTGTAAATTAAAGGAAAGCATTCCTTATTAATTCAGTACATTCTGGCCTTTCCCCCAGGGATGGGAAAAAGCATATGTGGTGGTGGTGGGGCGGAGCGGAGCGGTGTCTCATTCTCAGCTAGGCTCTGGGGCTCCATGTCTAAGAACATAAGAAGAGCGCTGGTAGATCAGACCAAGGGTCCATCCAGTCCAGCACTCTGTTCGCACAATGGTCAATCAGCTGCCCACGGGAAACCCACAAGCAAGACATGAATGCAACCGTACCCGCCTGCCCATGCTCCCCAGCACCTGTCTGATACTGGAGATAGCATACAGCTATCAGGACTAGTAGCCATGGACATCCTTCTCCGCCAGGAACATGTCTTAACTCCCTATTTAAAGCCATCCAAATTGGTGGGCATCACTACGCCTTGCGGTAGCAGATTCCACAGTTTAACTGTGGGTTGCATGAAGAAGTACTTCTAACCCCCAATCTGATCTTCAGCATCAAGTGTGTGTTCATATACAGCGGCAGGCAAACGCATAACCGCACTCATACCTGCGAAGCATCCATCACTCCTGTTCATCTCATCGCGCCTGGATCCAGCAATGCGTTTGCGGTACACACCGCACGTGGGCTAGCCTGCCAATAAAAATGTGGTCTGCTGGTCTCTGACTATGCAATGAGGGAAGTGCCACCATAGTTCAAAGCTAAAGGGACTTTCTAAAGGGAGCCCAGTGCAAACAGCAGCATGAGCTCACTCCTGGTCCTGGGTGGCTGTCAGATAATTAGGTCACTTGCAAGGGAAGCAAATGCTTCCTATCCTGTTCTATGACTTAGCGAGCATAATGGTAAAGCCAGACCTGATCTCGGCCCGTTCTTTAGACGAAAGAACGTGAACGCTAAAAGGGGTACGTAAATGGCCTAATCAATTGCACTTTATCCCCTCCAAACGCATGAAGGCACATCTCTCAAATAGGCTCCTTAATGGTGCACAGCGTCACGCTGGCTGACAGCAGAGGTCTCTCTCTAGCAGTGCCCTACATTTCCTGGCCATAATCCAGAAGAATAAGCGCTGTGTAATATAACGATCTGTCCCGCAGCCCTCCAACATCCGCTCTTCTCCCCACGGAGCCCACATTTCACAGAGAATGAACGCTTTGTCGAAGCGGAGAGAACGGGGATGTCGCGGCCAGATCCTCTGGGTACCTGATGCTTGCAATTACTGTTTTGCGTCATGGTGTGAAGAAGGGACCACTCACCTTTTCAATGTAGAATTGAGGCAGGCAGGAAGAAAGCCAGAATGGTTAGGATTCTCAATTTCTCCCTTTTAATAGGTGGCATAATCCTGCTCCGGATTCTTGAAAGGCAGTGATGAATGAGAAAGAACAGGTTTGGATTCTGTTGCTATTCCTGGATTTATTTATTCCTGGGAGCACATGAAGCTGCCTTACATCAAATGAGACCACTGGTCTATCTAGTCCAGTATTGTCTAATCCAGCATCTCCTAAAATGATGCCCTGGACTACAACTCCTGTAATCCCTGACCATTGAATGTGCTAGCTGGGGATGACGGGAGTTGTTGTCACCCAGACTGGGGAAAGCTGGTCCAATCCATCTGGAAGTGGTCTTTTAAAATCTCAGGTAGATGATGTGCTGTCTGAGATTCTTTGAACTAGAGGTCCAAGGACTGAACCGGGACCTTGCGCCCACAGAGCATGTGACTGGCTACTGAACTATGGCCCCTCCTCAAGACTTTCCCAGTCAATGACTGTGTTGCTTTTATCTGGACACTCATTCCATAGACTAGCTGGGAGGGACTAGCTTTGGGTCAGCCCCACAGTGGCTGCTGATCAAATAAGAACACAGGAACATACAAAGAGCCCTGGCTGGATCAGACCAAAGGTCCACCCAGTAAATACAGCTGTCTACCCAGCGGCCCACAGGAAACCCACACGCAAGGCACCAGTGCACTTTGTTCACACCGTGGCTAACCAGTTGTCCACCATGAATCCAAAAGCAGGACATGGTGCAACAGCACCCTCCCGCCCATGTTCCCCAGCAACCAGTATATACAAGTTTACTGCCTCTGATACCGGAAGTAGCACATGGGCTAGCAGCCATTGATGGCCTTCTCCCCCCGGTTGTAGTGAATTTGATTTTGTGGTAGTGAATGCCATAGTTTTAACTCTGCGCTGTGTGAAGAGGTCCTTCCTTTGATCTGCCCTGCATCTCCCACCCATCAGCTTTACGGGATGAGCCCATTGGGTTCTAATCTTATGAGAGAGGGAGAAAAATATCTCTGTATGTATGGTTTGGCATGACCTGATTCTCCCCTTGGCTGCTCCCAGGCTGCTGTAGGCTAAAGGGATTATTAGGACACAGGTGGGACATGTAACAAAATATTGAAGTATAGGGTGCTCCTTGTTCAGGGTTCCAGTCTCTCCATTCTATTCCCCCAGAACCTGGTTTTCCACCCCCACCAGAGAGTCAACTTTCTGTGACCACTGAGAATACTCAATCATCATTGGGCTGTTTTGGGGATTCATCGCACCCCCACCTCTTAGGGGTTTTCTGCCCTAAAGATTTGTGTGTGTGTACCTCTGCAAACATCGGCCCTCCCTCTAGCTTCCTGATACCTCCCTCTTGGCTTACAGAAGGACTGGCACTCATGACCTTTGCATCACAAATAGAAGGAATGATGATGCTTTCAAGCTACAACCTTACAAATTTGAGTCAAGTGCTCTAAACGTATAGCCAACGCACCTCCAAGCTGAACACAGCATTGCATGAAATTCATCTTACAATATTCACTGGCTCTGTCTCATGGGTTTTCCCTTTTCAAAGGAAAGCCTCCCCCCCACCTCCACCCTGCCCCCCACCAAGACATCATTGCTTCAAATAAACCAGAATACCCACAGTTTTCTGATATAACCCACCGGGATTTAGGAAGACAGGTTCTGGGTCTCCTTTGTTTCCGTAATAGTAAATTACATCTCCCTTGGTGGTGCTAAAAGATAAAAATAGAAAAGAGTTCTCCTCGCAAAATGGCAACTCATATCTTTGATTAAGTTCTAATTTCATGCAACCCTCAACACAGCAAGACATTCTTAGCTCAGTTCAGAGATCAGCCAATTACTTATCTTCTTTCACTTAAAAAAAAAACATCAGATGAAATATTTGTGACAGAGCCGCTATTTAAAAGGCTTGTTAAGAAAAGGGGGGGGGGAACAAAACAAAAAACTATAGCTCAGAAAAGTAATATTGCAAGATTAATATGAGATAGGAAAGAAGAAGGGGAAAATAAATCCTTGACAGTTTTGTAAGTTGCTAGCTAAGGGCAGGATCCAAAGAGACCCCCTGCGTGCAAAAGGCCCTTCCGTTCACACGGGGCAGTGTGTGTGTGGGGAGGGCAGCAGTGCCGATTTCCACTGATTCACGCCCAGTTGCAGCCCCCACCCCACTTAAGAGGATCCCCTGGCCCTCAGGTGCAGCTTTTCAGGAAGTGCAAAAGGCAGCTCTGCTAAGGGGACAAGAAAACCCTTCTGCCTGGCAACCCTGCTTGCATTCTTCTGCCTTCACGCCTACGGGCAGCATCCACCAGTGTCGTTTCACAAACTCGGTAAGTGGTAGCAGAGTTCCACTGAATCTTCCCATTGCAAAAGTGCTGGCGCATTACACCTGCACAACCGCTCGCAAAGCCGGCGGCGCAGCTGCGCTTGCGCAAATGGAACTTTAGTGGCTTTTCTCCCCTTGTGCATAGCGCAGAAGCTAGGTTCCGCTAGGGCAACATCATTTGTGCAACATGGAATGATGCAGTTGGATACTGCCCATCAGCAGTGTGTATTTTAGCGTATCTTCAGGGCAATGTATGTTGTAAAGAAGGAAAAATGTGACTTACCCAATGAGCGTGTGAAGATTCCACTTCCCCAACCATCCCCACCGGCCACACACAAATTTAGTTCCGAAATGTTGGGTGTGCAACAGGTGAGCTCAAGCTGGAATCCAACTCAGCGCTAAACCCTTGCATCAACCATACCCGTATCTGCGCTGCAGAATCAACATCCTGCTTTAATTTCTTTCTTTTTTACTCATATGTATGTATATCTATCTATCTATCTATCTATCTATCTATCTATCTATCTACACACATACATTTGTTTCAATACGTTCACATCTAGCCATTGCAATGCCACACTCTCCCCACTATCTTGTCTGAAGCTATTTTCTGTCAACGTCACCGCTGCTTTGATCTTCTAGGGATATCGCAAACCATACACAAAGCCAATTATGTAAAGACAAACATACACACACACGTCAAATGCCAAAAATATGAATATAGTGAAGGTCCCAGAGTACGATACACGATTTCAGCATACACCTGAGCATTTAAGACCAAAATGAGACGGGCCAAATTTCACTGCAAAGTATACAGAAATGCAACTCCACAGGCACAACAATCTCATCACGACAAATACACAATTTGTCACGGAATAAAAGGTTAATCCATGAAGTCGGTAATATGGACAATAATGCAAAGAGAATATCAACCTCAGGCGCGTGACCCGATCCTGTCCTCTGGTTTCTCCAGATGTCCCCGCCCCGTCCTCTGGCCCTGCCCCATTTCACCTGACCACTGATTGGTGGTTTCCTGGATTATGCAGTTCCCCCCTCATTCTAAAGGATTGAAATGTATCAGAAGGGATATATTATCATAATCCAGCAACATAGTATATGTAAGAGGCAGTGGGCAAGAGGATGAGTAGAGGTAAGAGGGAAATGGGCTGGACGGCGGGCAGACAAGGGAAAGATAAAATTCCATTAGGAACAGCTCTTCTTTTATGACCCAGAAACAGATGCTGCAGAAAACAACTGTGCATTTAAAGGATCTCAGAGGACTCCATCTTCAGTATCCTTCTGAGGCACGCTGCATGTGTTTCAAGAAGCACTGGCATGCAGAGTAGGGTGACCATGTGAAAAGGAGGACAGGGCTCGTATCTTTAACAGTTGCATAGAAAAGGGGATTTCAGCAGGTGTTCTTTGTATGCATGTAGCACCTGGCGAAAGTCACTCTTCATCACAACAGTTAAAGCTGCAGGAGCCCTGCCCTCTTGACCAGATATAAAAGAGGGCAGGGCTCCTGTATTACATCAACGCGC
Source organism: Anniella stebbinsi (assembly GCA_029215795.1). Classification (NCBI taxonomy): domain Eukaryota; kingdom Metazoa; phylum Chordata; class Lepidosauria; order Squamata; family Anniellidae; genus Anniella; species Anniella stebbinsi. Next base: position 5,200,060 of record JARDYH010000010.1, read on the forward strand.
CCAATAATTTTGTTACTTCCTGTGCCATCCCCCCCAGGGATAGTAGGGAACCTACGAATTTCAACCATTATCAGGGACAGCTTGGGAGCAGCCCCGCCTTTGCTGGCTGAGATATAAACTGGCTCAAAGCAAGGCATGGTTTTGAAACAGAAGAGAGTCCAAACATATTTATGGCATTGAGTTCCCTTTCCAGATAAGGAGCTTTTAAAATAAGCTAGCAGACGCTGTTAGTAGCATGTCAAACTCAAGTGGAATGGGAAGGAAATTGGACAAGGCATCAGTTTTACGGACATGCCTTCCTTCTGAAACGGCAAGGGGAAAGAATTGCAAAGCTACCGTTAGATGGCTCACTTTAATCATCCTTCAATCCTTCCTGCCGTCAGAGAAAGGCAATTCCTCAGACAGCTCTAGGTTTATTGGGCTGGACGTCAGGATGAGATCATATCAGGCAGTATTTCACTCAAAACGATTCACTTATTATTTACAATACTAAAAAAAAAAAAGCATTTCTCCAGCCACTGAGAAATGAAGTACATTTGCAGTCGAGAATTGTAATTATATGCAAGCTTTCACAGTGCAGCAGAGAGATCTCCCACACTGCCTTTGCTCCTTGGCTTGGATGAAAAATAAATAAATAATAACTTGCAGCAGAAAGATTGAAAAAAATGTTATGAAGCTTTTGCACAGTAGATGAGCAACCATTTTCCAGCATTTCATTTTGTCAGAGAATGGGCTGAAGCAAACACAATCTGGTAAAAAATCTCGTTAAAGCCGAATGCAAAGCGTTGGGAGTTTAAGCTGTCGGCGCATAAGCTGGCATCCATAACGTGAAGCCAAACAAGAAAAAAAAGTCCTTTATTCAGGTATTTATAATCTTTTCTATACATAGCATCTGTAACACAGACTGGGAGTGTATATTTTCTATTTCTAAAACGGACAAAGCTCTCTTTGCAAGAACAACCGAACAAAACCACAACCTCTTCCTTTGTAAGTTACGTAGCGTAGAAACAACGGGGAGGAGAGAGATCGAGATCAAAACAAGGTTTTAAAAAAACAACACCTGCATTTTCTTGATCCTTGTGTTTTTCTTTCCTTTTGCACTTGTAGGGCACGCCTTATACTTATGGTACAGGCTTGTTTCTATTCGTTAAAAGGCTCCCTGGGAACGCAATTGTTAGTTCTGCTAATAGCACCACACTGCTTTGACACGTGAAAGTTTTGACGCTCTTCCCTCTCAGCTTTTCTCAAATAGTGCATTTCGGCTTTGCTTTTCAAAACTGAAGCTACCAGTTCAAATCCAGCTTGCGGCTCCAAGGGCTGTTCGGTTTGCTGCTCATGGTGGTTGAGTATCCAGCTCTTAATGCCTCCCTTTCCCTGGCAATCACAGCAAAGGTGCTGGTTTTAACCAATAAAGCCTTACACGGCTTGGGACCACAATACCTGATGGAACGCCTTTCCCGACATGAATCTACCCGAACACTATGTTCAACATCTAAGGCCCTCCTCCGAGCGCCTACTCCGAGGGAAGCTCGGAGGTCGGCAACAAGGGAGAGGGCCTTCTCTGTGGTGGCCCCCCAAATTGTGGAATGATCTCCCTGACGAGGCCCGCCTGGCGCCAACATTGCTATCTTTTTGGCACCAGGTCAAGACTTTCCTCTTCTCTCAGGCATTTGGCAATATCTGAGGAGCTTGAGTTTGTTTTTGTTTTTAGGCTTACAGCTTTTTAAAGTTATTATAGTGGTTTTAAATGTATGTGTATATTGCATGCTTTTGCTGTTTTAACTTTTGTATATTGTTTTTAATTGTTTTAATACTATGTAAACCGCCCAGAGAGCTTCGGCTAGGGGGCGGTATACAAATGCAATAAATAAATAAAATAAAATAAATATAAAGCTCCATAGCAGTGTGGCACCAACTCTCAGCATGCCCCTGCCATATACATTGGATTTGAACTCCAATGTGTTGCTCTTCATGGGTGTGTTGGATTGCAGATGTGTTGGACTCCATCTCCCATCATCCCCCAGTCAGCATGACCAATGATGGGAGTTGAAGTCCAACATATCTGGAGGATACCAGTTTGGGGAAAGCTGCTCTATAAAGTGCATCTTTCAGCACTCATTGGAGGAAGGCCTGATTTCATGCATGCCATAAATATCTGCATTATGTATATAGCACTTATTCCCTGGCAAATGGCCAGGCACAAAACACCCTTCATCTTATTATTCTGATTTTATTATCATTCACCCTTCCAGCCTTTGTCACAGAGCAGGCTTTAAATCCTACTTCTCTTTTTAAAGGACAAATAATCCACCTGAAGAATGAAACGAAGATTAATGGAATTCTTTGCCTTTCCAGACTGGGTGCTGCCTCACGCTGCAATTTGACCAACACTTAATGAGAGCCATACTACTGTAGGGTTCAAAACTCTGTGTAGGTTTAGCTAAAGCAGGAACATTTCACATAATAATTACTCATGCTCCCAACCTGTCTACTGTCGCTATACTGCAAGACAGAAAACATATTTCTTGTCTATATTGGGCTACAATGACCTTCCTTATCCACTTTTCTAGATCAGAGCCAAACTAACTTAAATTTGCAAGTGTGCAGACATGCCTTTTAAGTATCAGGCATAAGGACCGTGATCCAAATCGGGAAAACTTTAGGGGTGCTGGGGTGGGAGCAGGGGTTAATCCTTTTTTCCCGTGTGCCACGGCCCTGGCAAAAATCCTCAAGGAGCAAATAGACCACAGAGCCATAAAACAGTCAAATCTAGCTTGCAAACAAGCTAGATTTTATCTTTCTAGTGCTCTGTAGTGCTGTGGATGCCATTTTTTTGTCGCCTGCCAGGGAAAATCCAACAGGTCCTTCTGCTTGCCATTTTCAAAAGTGCTGTGAACACCTCTTTGTTCTGAAAGGACTTTTATAGCACACCTTTTATGAGCTGATGCCTAGATACTGTTTCAAACAGTTTCTACTGATGTGTTCTCCAATGTACCTTTTAATTGTTCTTCATTATTCATTTTTAGACAGTGCATAAACTCAATGCAGTAGGCATCAAATTAGAAGAGGCATTCCTCCCCGGGCATGAAAGGCAGAATGCCTCTTCTAACATAGCATCTGTCACCTGCTGTTTTTGGAAGTAATTGAAACAAAAATAATTAAGTTTTTTTTAAAAAAGTTGCTCAACCAATCAAAAGGTTTTTAATCCATTTATCTAACAAATGAATGTACTACATATTGCAGCCCTAATAGGAAACATTATGACCAATGTCACACATGGAAGAAGCATAAGTCATTTTAAGCAAAAGGGAACAGTTGTGGCAAACAAACCAATATCCGCCATCGGAAATGAAGAACTTCTCATCTTTTGAAATTGCTTTGTAGCCTTCATAAAGCAAGACAAATATACACTTCTGATTTATCACTTTATTTTCTTTGGAGGGAGCACCTTTAAATTTAATACATCTCCTCTCCCTCTCCCTGCAAAAAACCACAAGCAGATTTTATTATGCATCACCCATTAGTCATGTCGTAACGCTGCCTTCCAGATATTTATTTTACCCAAAGAAAGACATTCTAGCTATTCCTTACAAACCAACGACAGTCACACATGGGTAAAAGGTTGAAGGGTTTTGCACTCGCACCCAAGGCAAGTGAATCAGAAGTTTTGCTCGATACAAAGTCATCAAGTCTACTATTCCACAGTTCCTTAGGAACAGTGGTTTTGTAGTTCCTAGGCTCCTGCCTTTTAAGTATATATTTCACTTGCTAGAATAATATGAGAAAATCTTTTAATACAAATCGTGGGGAGAATTGTGAATATTTTGAAGCAGCTAAACAAGTATCAAGGATCGCTATGAGCTTCCTCCAATGGCCACGTTCACACATAACAATAAGCTGAGAATCCTGGCTTATTAAACAGTGTAGTCAATGTCCATACAAGCAGCATGCAGCCGGTACTCTCCTCCCTTCATGTGAGTGGATAAACACAACAGGCAGGGATACCTTAGTGTGAGGTCTGAACCTTATGGTTTAAAGCTGGCTCATGATCCCAGCCAATGGCTCAATTCGGACGACACGATAGTCAATGGTGGGTTGACTAACCCTAACCCTAACCCTAGGGGATACTCCCCACACAACATGGTAATAAATAATCAACTGTGGTGTGGATGAGGATCAGCGCTGAGTTGACTATGGCAGCTTCAGACGACACGATAGTCAATACAACTGACGATTGTTTTCCCCACACCAGTTGTTTATTGTGTCGTCCGAACTGAGCCAATGTTTTACATGTTCACCACGGTGGACAACAGTTAAGTGAATTGTATGCTATGGCTAGCCATGTAACTTTAAACATTTCACAGAGAAAAAAAATAAAATAAACAGTCACACTTCTAACACCCCAGTTCTTATACCAAGGACCACTGGCTGAGGGTTGTATCCAATGTCAGTCTAACTTAAGTCCCATTGATTTCAATCAGTTTACTAAGTAGGACTAACATTGGATACCACCCTGAATCTTACCTGCTCTTACTCATTGCTCAAGGCCCACCTCTGCCCTCTGTATCTATATTAATTTAAACTACAATTGCTCCGTTTCTACCAATGTAAAAACAAACAGGATGTTTGTTCTTTCGGTTATACATAATAGGAAACACAACTGCCCGACCATAGGATATCAAACAATTCAAAAGATACCCCAGCTGCTGTAGTGTATGATGCATGGTGTCTTATGGTTCGTACCCAAGCATTGATACCAGAGATGATGCACCCACCCTATACTGCATCATTTAGGGTGCAATCCTAAATGATGTTGGCCGGGGAATGCTAGAAGTTGTAGGACGTTTCACTGACTAAACACTCATAGGATTGCACTGTTATTTTCTAGAGAGCTTGGTAAAGGAGCTGAACTTGAAACGTGACAACTCTAGTACCTCACATTAGCATGTGTTAAAGCAAAAATTGGGACAGTGATGATCAGGGACAAGTAGTGATAAAATAAAGAATGTAGGAACTTATGCATCCATCAGTCTACACATTCAAGTATACGGAATTCAGGGTTTTGCCTAAGTGAAAGATTTAACCTCTTCCCCTTCTTAGCTGTAAAATGACACCAGCCCTCTACCCTTTTGATGGCCTAGATCAGCCTTCCCCAACCTGTTGCACTCTAGAAGGGTTGGACTACAATTCCCATTATTCCCAGCCAGCGGCCAAAATCATGGCACTCTCAGAAGACTCTCTGGGAAATGTTCCATCTTCAATGTGTGGTCCTCGTCCTAGAAATAATGTACATCCTTAAAGACATGTGTAGGCAGGAAGAAGCCAAATCTGGGAATAATGTGTTGCAATGGAACAAGGCCTACCTTGGAATTAATTCAGATGGAATGGCAAAGCAGGTTTGCTCAAGCTGTGGTTTGCAAACCAACTTCAAACCATCGTTTTAAAATATGATCCTCCCTCCCGTCAGATCATAAGCCATGGTTCGTCAATTTGGACATAATGACAAACCAGAGATAGGCTTGGCAAACCGTGGCTTTGGTGACACCTGAGCTGAGCCTGTATGGTGTATAAAAACATGAAGGTTTTTAACTGAGTGCAACAGACCCCAGAAAGCGGAGACTTACTGTAAAGCTTCTATCTTGTATTGACCAAGTCGTCACTGGCGGCTTCCTTTTGTGCCAGCCTTTTGTGTGAAAAGAATATGAATACCTCTACTGATTCGAGGGAGAAATGCAGTAATAAGGTTCCTTGGAGCCTAGGGGGTGGGGACGGGACAATGGGAGATATATCTGATGCTCAGGCTTGCTAATGCAGAACATCTGTAGCTTATTTTTTCCTGCATTCCACATTTCCCCAGAAGTACATTTTCTATTACACATAACCTCAAATTGTAAAGCTGCTGTTGGACCTAGGCGGCAAATGATTTTGGCAGCTAAAAAAACAACATACACATTCCAAGAAGGGATGCTTACGAAATTTAACGCCTTGATGCGGTGTGGGAGTGGGCAGTGGTGGTACAATGCTCCAAGCAGAAGAGACACATTCATACGGCCACCTTCCCCAAGTTTTCAACCCCATCATACATGTTCACTTAAAAGATTCTCAAAACTGGGGATGCAATTCTCTAGAGAAAGCCTTGCTCAGGTATGTAGAACCAGGACCATCACCACGATTGGAGGTGGGGGGAGGGGGAGAGAGAGGGAGGGAGAGAAAATTGGGAGTGTCCTTGTTTTCTAGATTTGGAACAAGGTTGGCCTTAAAAATAATTCCCCTATGACTCCAGCCAGTATCAACATGCGAAGAGGCTCTAAAAACAAGCAGCGTTGACTTAACCACATACAACCAACTTCAGTTTATATGGCTCCAGAATACACGGCTCCAAATTATTTCAAGGCCAGGCCTCTCAACCGAGACCTCTGTACCCTCTGTTATGAACCTTATAACTGCCCCTGGAGTTTGGGCACCTATGGCTCATTCTTTCTGCTTGGGCATCCCCCGCACTTGTGGGCCTCAGCTTTAAGAATAGTCCCAGGATCCAATTGGTTTCGATCAGCGTCTCTTGTGACCCTTTCTTAGCTCTTTTCTCTGCTCCCCAATGGCCCCTCGCCCACATTTCCAAGGCCAGCATCCTCCCGCTTCCCTATTAAGCCCCCTCGTTTGCCCAGAGATATCCAGTTGCCTTGTATAGCCAGAGAGGAAGCTTTACCCTCCTGGCAAAGCACCCACTGAATCCAGAGCCAGGTTTTGTACATTGCAGAAATGCAGCTCGACCTCTGAGGCCATGCAAGCAGCCTGCATCTTCCGTAAAAGTTGCTCAGAGCACTGGATGTGGCTTCTAAAGGTTCAGAGCTGAGCACGACCACTTGACTCTTATTGGGAATTCTAAGGAGAAGACCCATTTTAAGGCTCTCCCTCCAAACTCTTATTTTTGAACAGAAGGGAGGTAGCTCTAGTGACTTGACTAAATGCTAAGCCTTCATTTGCTCTCATCCCCATCACCATGAGTACTGATGGGAGCAGCCATAGCTCAGTGGATAGAGCCCTTGCGTTGCATGCAGAAGGTCCTAGGTTCGATCCCTGGCGGCTCCACATAGGGCAGGAAAAAGCCCTGCCTGAAACCCCAGAAAGCTGCTACCAGTTAGTGTTGACAATACTGGGCAAGATGGACCAAGGGCTCAGTATAAGGCAGCTCCGTATGTCCCTGGTTGTACCAGAAACTTTGGAAATATGTTCTGTTGGTTCTTTCTGGAGGACACAGTACAAAAGAGAGCCATTGGCAGGGAAGGCTGATGCAATGCAATCACTTTAAAGCACAACCTTTATCATCATCACACATGTGCACACACATGTGTCCGCGTGAGCAAGGACTCAAAGTCCAGTCTTGCCATCCAGTGAATAGTTGGCATGTAACCCAACCACATTGTCTGGATTGTTTTACAGCTAGCATAAAAATGTCAGTGATGCATGCAGGGGGAAAGAAAGGGGGGGGAACTGGCAGTTAAAAATGATGAACAGCAGTTTCAGGAGAAAGCAGCAGCTCACGCCGTTCTACCATTTTCTGTCAAATCCTCATGGGGTAATCAGAACGGCCCCTTGATGATTCAGCTTCTGATTAAGAACATATATACCTCGCTTTTGCCTCTGTCCTTTTACACAGCAGAGAAACAGTGGTCATATAATTAAAGCGAATAAAACCTGAGAGGACAGTGCCCAATTTCTGCTAGCCCAACAGTCCTATCAAATTGACGTTGGCCCATTTCACATGGGAGGAAGAGGCCAGAGAAACCAGGGAGGAGAGGTCACACCTTGCGTCTCCGTGTAATATCTACCTGTCACTTTGACTGGAGTGGGGAAAAGAATCCAGAGAAGACTTCAAGATAGGAGTGGATTCGAGAAAGGAAGTAAGTGTAAAGGCAGGTGGGAATTCCCAGTTTATGGGAGAACACAGCTGTGGCACAGCTGTAGAACATGTGTGGCACATGAAGGGCCCGGGTTTAATCCCTGGCACCCTCTCATTTGAAAGGTCTTCAGATACCACGGCTGAGAAAGGCCACTGTGTGAGATCATGGGAGAACCGCTGTCAGACAGAGTTAAGGTGGCAATGTGTCCCCTGTCACCATCCTCTTTCTGAAAGGCTGCCAAAAGACTGTCCTCCATTTTGAAGTCATCCTCTATATGAACAGCTGTCCAGACCAAATCCCGTTGAAAGATACAGAACCATCAGAAGCCAGAGCTGGGCCTTGAAGTTGCCCATCAACAGCACCTGGACAGCAGACCAAGCAAGGCCCACAGGTCACCTGGCCACAGACTGACTACTCCCATGCTATGTTGAGAAGTACTGTATTTCTAATCAAATTATAATAACTATTTCTAACTTTGCATATTAGCACATGCACATTTTATGCAAATAGGTGTCCTTTCTCTTGGTGAGGCATGTCCTCTTTTTTGGCGATTCCCAAGTGGCCACCCTGGACAGTGATGGGCTACTTGGTCCAATGGACTGACTCCATAAAAGACAGGTTCATATAAGGTTGTCAATAAATCCATGTTACTAGCCCTCAGTTTTTTTCTTTAAAAAAACCCTAGCCTGCTATGTGCAGCCTGGAAATACAAGACACTAGCCTCTTAATAGGCTACTAAAAAACCTAACAACCTTCTACCAAACAGGCTAATGGAGGAAGGAAAGATCTGAAGGATGGGCGTCTCTCTTTTCTTAGCCGGCATGGAAACCGAGCAGCCTGGTAGAGGAGAGATGGAGAGATCCGTCCCTCTTCTGCCAGCTCAACCACTTGCCTGCTCAGAGTTCCTCATTGCCTATGGCTACCAGGCCAGCTGCTAATTACCAGACTGGTTTCATATGGCTATTGATGTGGGAAGAGACACATTGGTGGAAGGGAGTGGAGAGGAGAAATCACCTTCGAGAAACGACATTTTAGGGCCCCTCCAGCTACAGCCTTTTTATTTTCCCAGGTGTCCAGCATTTTAAGTTGCTGCTACTGCTGCTTTTGAGCTTTATCTGTTCAATCCACCCATTGCTTTTGCTGCCTTTATCGTTTTATATTGCATTTTTACAGAGATTTTTAGAATGTTGTTTCTCATTTCTTTGCTTTGTTAGCCACCGTGACAATTCCTAGAATATCATTTTAAAATATTACTAATAATGCCTTCTTTTTTTAAAGAAACAGCAGCAAGGATATTGCCCACCCCCTTCCAATAGATTGTGCGCAGAGCAAGTTGTCACCGAGAAAGGACTTGTAAGGCTTATCACACAAAAGACCCATAACATCTGGGCTGGGGCAAGCATTGGCTGAGTGCGTGCAGAGGGGGCGAAACTATTTGAACTGTACCGAGAGAATGCACTGACCCATTTCTGAACCGCGTCTGCCTTTCCTTCATCTCCACTCCACCCCTGTTCCAGGAGAGCTTTTATCTTCATTACACAGGGACCAAGGGCAAATTAGCAAATCACAAGATGCCCTAGAGTAGTTACGATTCCAGTGGGATTTGAAGATCATCGCTCTAGCAGGAGATACTAGGAAATGCTTTAAATGAAAGCTTCTGCCTGACTTACCACGACTTGTGGCGGTCTACAGCTGAATTGTAATGGTCCACTTTACTTGGAGCGGGCACACACACGCACAGAAATGTCTACCATTGACTGTTTTGACCTTCTATCTATCTATCTATCTATCTATCTATCTATCTATCAATATTCTATCTATCTATCATCTATCTATCAATATTCTACCTATCTATCAATATTCTACCTATCTATCAATATTCTATCTATCTATCTATCTATCTATCTATCTATCATCTATCTATCTATCTATCTATCTATCTATCTTATCTATCTATCAATATTCTATCTATCTATCAATATTCTATCTATCAATATTCTATCTAGCTATCAATATTCTATCTATCTATCTATCTATCAATATTCTATCTATCAATATTCTATCTATCTATCTATCTATCTATCTATCTATCAATATTCTATCTATCAATATTCTATCTATCTATCATCTATATTCTATCTATCTATGAATATTCTATTTATCTATCCATCTATGAATATTCTATCTATCTATCTATCTATCTAAAAATTATATATATCATTCCTCAAACGGTATTCAGGATTAGCATGGATTCATCACAAGTAGGGAGCTTTATAATGGAGGGGAGAGCCAAACAGAAGAGATCTCCATTCCAGAGCTGGAAAGGAGGAAACACATAGCTATTCCAAGAATTAAAACAAAGCAAGGCATTTTCAGAATATCAAGGCATTTCTGGGAAGCAGGGAGGGAGAGGTGGCATGTCTCTCAAGGAGGGCATGAGAAACCATGCTGCATTCGAAGGGTGGAACCAGAGGGCATCCCACCTCTAAGGAAATTGAAACCATCTGAACTACTTATTTATTTGTTATTCATACTTATGTACTGCTTATTAAAACAAAAACTTTTCATATAATAAAATTAATATAATGAATCAATTACCCTTGACGTCAAGCTGTCTAGGGGCCATAGGATTGCTCCCTTATTTGCTTAATTTGATTTTAAATATTGCAACTCCATATTCTCTTTCCTTCTTTCCTCCTTTCTTCCTTCCTATTGTTCACTGCTCTTGTTAGATATAGAGTAGTATATACATCCTGAAAATAAATAAAATAACCTCCGTACAGCACTTAGCAAATGAGAAATAACAGTATTTATACATAGCACACCATCAATATACACGGCGCTTTACAGAGTATGGCTTTGATAACACTGGCAAGCGTCACTATGACTAGGGATCAGAGGAGAACTCCATTCGGTTCGCAGTTTAATATAAACTGACCTAGCTCGTGGTTTCCCAAAATCGAATGCAATTATGTTTGGTTTTCGCACTTGTCCGAATTTTGTGAAGCGGTTCTGATCAAACAAAGGTCTGCAAAAAATCATGCATTAGGGGAAATTGTGTTCAAATCACTCGCAAAAAAAGTTTCTGTTGGGGGAGGGGGGGAGAAATGTTCAAAAACATATACGGACTTTTGAGCACATGAATTTTCACACAGCCTTTTGAAAACAACACCACCCCACATATTTGCAAACTGATGCAGAAACAGGACAGAACGAAGTTGCGCTTGAACTCCAGGCAGTGAGCCCAATGGTCAGAGATGAGGGCAGCCCCAGCGTAATGGCAGCTGTAGTCCTAACGACGTTTAGAAGGATTCATGTTGCACACCCCTAATCTAAGCACAATTACTGTACAGGTACAGCTCCATCAATAGAGGTGACGCTGAAACATGGCCCTCTAGGAAAGCAACATTTGTCTTCCCTCCACCCCCAAATAATACCCATTGGTTAGCAACAGCTGCAGTGTATTTAAAATGCATTTGATCTCTCTCTGAGGAGTGGGGTGTCAACCCTGCATAAAGGAATGTTAATAACGTTTCATCCAAAGTTACCCTACCTGAGAGGGATGTAAAGAGGGGGAGAGGAGGAGGAGGAGGATTACAATACAGTTTCGGGAAGAAAGAATGTGGTCGGTTTGGCACGTTGTGAATGCTGGGTATTCTCTGGCTAACATCTTATGCATTTTTGATACACTCCATCAAGCTGCCAGAAATGGATATGGAAAGTAATTATTGCCCAGGGGTAGCTTCCCTTTCCTGTCAAAATATGTACAGCATATCTGAGGTTATAAGGTAACAGTTGTACACATAAGAACTGGTAAACGTACACCAAGCATGAAGGGTTTCAGCAAGAAGTTGAGCGTCTGTGCTTCGCTCCGGCACTCACTGGAGATCTTTGGAAACTAGTTCAACAAGAACCGGCGAAGACTTCGAGAGACCTACAGATTTTGCAGTATACCTGGCGTAAATTAGTCAGATTTAATAACGCTAGTACCTTATTGGAAAGCTAGGCAGATGGCAGGTATGCTGGACAGAGGGAGCTCCAGGAGGCGATGTGAATGCAAAAGGCAGAGCTGAGCTAAAGGGTGCCCCCCTCCCATCCCAAACTTTGCAATTCAAGTGAGGACTTGGGGTAGGCTGGGATGATGCTAGGCCTAGGCTCATGGGCACCTAGTCCTGAATCTATCTACTAAGATACTGGCTCAACAGAGCTTCGGCTATTGGGTGGTATAGAAACAAAGGAAATAATTAAATTCTCCAAAGGTCAGAATGACAATTGGTGCCAAAGAAAGTTTCCCCCTGAGTTTAATTACCATGCAAGGTGCAATTTTTAAGGGGGATTGAAGTGAGAGGGGAAAGTTTAACTCCCCCACATACACACATGATGCAGCATTCCGCCACCAGCCCAAATTTGTCCCTGCATGGCAATTGAACTTAGAAAAGCTTTTCCCCATTGATTCAGGATGATCTGGGGGAAAGGTGCAAATTAATTGGGGGGGGGGGAAAATTATTTGAGATGATTTCGAAAAGAAATCAATTGGCTGCCTCTTGTGAAATTTAAATAAAATCTAGTAGTTATTTCTACATTTCCTAGTAGTTATTTCTACATTGAAAGCCAGTGTGGTGTAGTGACTAGAGCGTTCGACCGGGAGTCAGAAGGTTCTAATCCCCACTTAGCTATGAAGCTCACTGGGTGACTTTGGCCCAGTCACAGACTCTCAGCTCTATGTACCTCACAAGGTTGTTGTAGTAAAGATAAAATGGAGAGGAGGATTGTGTAGGCCACCTTGGGTTCCTTGGAGGAAAAAGGTGGGATGTAAATGCAATAATATATATCAATATAAATAGATATAGATATAAATCACTGTGTAAATTTTACGAAGATTTATGTTCTATCGGCCTGGGCCCCAAATCTTCTAAGTGCCTCTTGAGCGAACTCCCAAAATTCTTATACCCCTACAAGGACTACACAAATGCCTGTCTCATAGTCCCATCTCTGCACTGCATGACGGAGTGTGCCAAAATAGCTGGAAGGATAAATAGGGTATATTGCTGGGTATTTATATCAGAGGATGGTGCCATTGGGCTAATTAAAGGATGGCCATTGTCTGGGGATGGGGGTTGTAGTACAACATATCCAGAGGGCACTGGGTTGTAGAAGGGTGGTTTACAGACTCTATATAGCACCATTTCTGAACACTTCATCACTAAAGAGGTTGAAAGAGTACAGCAATGGCCAGGTAGGGGCTTAAAACAGCGAGGTTGACCTTTTGAGATCATGCAGAGCAGGGGTAGGCAACCAAGTGTCCTCCACATGTCTTGGACTACAACCCCCATCCCTCCAGCCAGCAGGATCATTAGCTATGTAGGCTGAGGATTATGGGAATCATGGTCCAATACAACCGGGTTGGGAAAAGCCAAGGCAAAAGCTGAGCAGCTTTACTGTTCCTATTATACACCCAAACAATGGGACAACGCTTCTCATTTCTATAATTTCTCAAAACCAAGACACCTTTCTTTATCCTCTTTTGTCAGATGAGGTCCTGCGGAGAGACAATGCTTTGCGTCACCTTCTGGAAAGGCTCCCTTGAATCCAGGAGGTCTTAATGCCTCAATTAATTAGGATTCTGCAGAGCTCACAACGGGGTTGTATTATGTACGAGCGATGTGGTTCATTCAGAAAACCTGGCGAAGTCCTACAGAACGACGGGAAAATACATCTGAAGCGTGCTTGACTTCAGGTCCACTCTGCTAATCTCCAGGCCCCACTTGAAGCCTGAGATGTGCCATTTTGCATGCACGGATAGTGGCATTCTCGACTCCAACGTGATTGTCATAACTCGTTCTGCCTCTTGTTCCTTACCCACTCAAGCTTTCCCTATTTGCCTGGCCTGGCGACCAAAAGAAGATTTCAACCACTAGCTTGTAATAACTGTAGAATAGCACTGTGCTTCCTTCCCTACCCATCACTCTTCCCCTTTTCATGTTAGAACATGTCAGAGCCCTGCTGGATCAGGCCTAACATCCATCTAGTCCAGCATTCTGTTCACACAAAGGCCAACCAGCTATCCACGGGAAACCCGCAAGCAGAACATAGCATCCTCCCACTCATGTTCCCCAGCAACTGGTGTACACAGGCATACTGCCTCTGATACAGGAGATAGCATAGAGCCATGGATAGCCTTCTCCCCCTCCAGGAATTTGTCCCATCCCCTTTTATAGCCACTCAAATTGGTAACCATCACCACATCTTGTGGTAGTGAATTCCAGAGTTTAATGATGCGCTGTGCATTGGCTTATCCAAACGCCAATTTCTTTCTTCAACCCCTCTCCCATAGCATGTAGCCCTCCTCGACCTCAAGCACTGCAAACTTTGGCAGGCACCTCCTCTTTCCATAGCTGAACGTCTATTCTTTTCCTCAAGCATCCCATCCCATCGCTTAGTTCATGACAGCCATGGCCGCAGCACAGTGAGAGAGCACATGATCTCCATGCAGAAGGTCCCAAGTGTGATCCCCGGCATCTCCAGGTAGGGCTCGGCAAGACTCCTGTCTGCAACCCTGGAGAGATGCTGCCAGTCAGTGTGGGCAGTACTGAGCTAGATGGACCAATGGTGATGGTATCAGGCAGCTTTCCACACAAGGGCTGCCTATACGTTGCTGAGCCTAATTCGAGGTATTGGTTTTAACCTATAAACTGTAACATGGCCGGGGACTGCAAAACTTGACAGAGTGCCTCTCCCGGTATGAACCTACCTGTGCCCTAGGATCAACATCCAAGCACATCCAACGTCTGAGAGATGTTCAGGGGATGGCAATAAGGAAGAGGGCCTTTGCAATGGTGGCTCCCCGATTATGCACTGCCCTCCCCAGCAAGCCCTTTATCCCTACACCCTACGGTCCACACCTGGATCAAGTTTGCATTTCCTTTAAAGTAAAAAAAAAAAAAAAAAAAGAGGTGGGGGAGACATAGCTGCTTGCAATGTGTTTAAGTGAAATTTGGCCCTTAGAAACATAGGCTATAATGTATGGATTTTCAAACTCAAAGTGCATCCACATCTGTTTCAGTTTCCGGGTGGTGCGGAACGGGGAAGAGCTGGTTGTGTGTTATTCCTAGGGATATGTGAGCAAAGCTGTGTTCTCAATTTTGAATCCAAGAACTGCAGTTAGAAAAAAAAACACCCAGGAACTAGAAACTTTGCTATGACAAACACCCATGCTACAAACGTTTAGCGCTATCAATTATATCCACTCCACTGGTGTCCGTGTTCCCGTCCCCACCGCTGCTCCTTAACTATGAAGTTTTTATAGACTTACTTCAAGTCTGCTGCTATCAAATTGAATCCATTGTAAAGGTGTCCTTCTAAGGCAACTTTCTTCAAGTAAGAGTAACTGTCCATATCCGAAGTCAAAAAATTTGTCACTAGGGCACCTGCAAGGAGTAAAGGTGGGGGAAAAAGTGAGATTCAGAATCTGGTCAAATGATTTCTTGGGAGGAAAATTGACATTTCACCTCACTGGGCAAGTGTATCAGAAACGAATAAGTTTTTAGACTCACTCCTGTCAAGATCAAGAGCAAAGCACAAACACGGCTAACTGAAGTTTGATCAATCGTGGACATTGCTCATCGTTAATAAGTTACCTTTATATACCTCCTTAGAGCATTTCAAATATTTTATGCCTGCTCCAAACAAATGACGCTTTGTGACCTCATCACATCGTCTGTTTCCTACTAGGTAGGAATTCTGCAAAGCAAGGCAGGAATTCTGCAAAGCAAGGCAGGAATTCTGCAAAACAAACTCCATTGCAAACCTGCATTTTGAGCCCATGTGTATAGGTGGTGGGTATCCGCCGCCAACCCTGGCACTCTGGAGCATGCACTGGCATACTATACACGTGGAACGCAAAACTCGACAAAGACACATTGGCTCAATTCGGACGACACAATAAACAACTGGTGTGGTTGTTTTGACTATCGTGTCATCCGAATGCTGCCATAGTCAACTCAGAACTGATCCTCATCCACACCACGGTTGATTATTTATTACCATGTTGTGTGGGGAGTACCCCCTAGATGAACAACTGTAAAGTTGATTATTACCCCACCATTGACTATCGTGTCGTCCAAATTGAGCCATTCTGTCACATCCACACAAGATATCCACACATTCCTGCCCCATCTGATTTTTAAAAAAAACCCTTAGGGTTTTAAAAATTGTTTTTCTTTTACTCAGGTATGCTGTAAAGCAAAGGTGCTGCCCTCCAGTGCCATCTGTATTTGCATTCAAAGAGTGGGTTCATGTTTTGGAGCTCAGACCCCCACCACTTTGCCTTGTAAATCAGGTTTTTGGGTGAGTTGCTTTTCTTTTAGATAGGGGTTCAAATGACGTGCTAACCCACACTCAGCAGTTGAGTGTGGATTGTTGTTAAATCGTGGGTTATTGTGTTGTATGAATGCAGCGTGTTTTGTGCAGGGCGGCTTTTTTTTTTTAACAAGCCACCCTGAAAACCCATGGTTTGTTGTTGGGTTGCTCAGGATGCTTAACAAGCCACACTCCATGGTTAACAAGCCGCCCTGGGAAAATGCACTGCGTTCAGACAGCGTGATAACCTACCCTGAGAAAGATGTACGGCATTCAGACAACACGATAATCCACAGCTCAACAATAACGCACACTCAACCACTGAGTGTGGGTTAGCATGTTGTGTGAACCCAGCCATAGTCTCACCAGTTTGCCTTTTGGGAAATGAGTGGTTTGGGACTGGTGATGTCCACCATGGCAGCTATTTTATTAATGAGCAAGGCCCCCATTGTGGCAGCCATTTTCTAAGAGTGCCACAACACTCTCAAAATTCAAAATGTGCCCACGAAACCAAAGAAGGTTGGCGACCCCTCTGACTGGCAATGGCTCTCCAAGGTTTGAGGTACAAGGCTTTCCCAACATCTGTGACATGATCCTTCTAGCTGAAGAGCCAGGGACTGAACCTGGGATCTTCTGCATGCAAGCATGTGATCCACCATGGAGTTATAGATCCTCTCAAGGAAGCGATTTCTGCTGGTTTTCAAACTAGGGATCTTTTGGATGTGAAGCAAACATGATAACATCTAGCTGCAGAAACCGCGGCTTCAATCCTGTTTAAGCCTTAGGTATCTAAACACCTGGTTCTCATAACTTTCTGGCTGCTGCTGAACACTTCCAAAGCAACTTGGAACAGAGGAGTCGTATGATAGTTAATTTTTTTCGATGCTATCGACTCTTCTGGCAAAAATCCCTGCCAGTTGGGTCCCGATTTACCAGAAGGGTGATAGAAACCAGCTTAGCAATTACAGACCCATTAGTTTTAAAATTTCCATATCTCTGTACTATGCTAACTATTTGTTGGCAACTCTTGAACGATGGGCCTGTGAAAACAAAATTCTCCCTAAGGAGCAAGCAGCTTTTAGAGCTGCATTTTTAAGCGAAGTTCAGTATTCATTTTGGCACATTTTAGTTGTTGTTATTAAATTAAATAAATTTAAAAAACACTAACTTTCAAGTTGGTAGGTGTTTGCAACCCTAAGAGATGGTCCATCATTCCATCTTATTTCCAATGCTCAGGCTGTGAGTGCTGATCATTACGTAGCCAAAATGGCATTTGAGGAACTTGAAGATTTGCAAAATTAAATATCCCTTCTCTAAATACAAGTTGGAAGGGACAACTCCAAAAACAGCCAAATGAGGACCGAGCATGCTCCAGGAATAGGAGTGCTCTACACTACAATATCTTGTAAGTGCCACTTGTACACTTCCAAGTGTGAAATTAATCCAAGTCATTAGATCAGGGTGTTGAACTGCAGGCCCGTGGGCCACATTTGGCCCATCCAGGGTCCTACTGCGGCCCAACCAGTGTTCCCCAGATGGTCCCAGTCCCTTTCCTTGGCTCCAACCCCTTTCCCTCAACTGCTGGTCTCTTGACAGCTCTGCAGATTTTTCCCCATTCTAAAATTCTGAAATACCTCTTAGGCTTAGGTACTAGCAGTAAGATCTTTAAGGAAAAATATGCTGGCATTATAGGCATTTTGGCTGGAGCAGATCTTTGACCCCGGATCCTAGAGACTTGCTACCAATTAAGAGTTGATACTGAAGCAGGGCACAATAGAACAATGGTCTGTCTCTCTATAAAAGGAGCTCCTTAAACCCTTGCAGAAGTATATTGAAAAAGCAGGGGGAAGTTGAAGGAGATTTCTCAGTAGAGCGCCTCCTTCTAATTAGGGTCAGCCATGCCCCCATCATTGCAGGCTATATCCAAAAACATCTTCATGTTTACTCTAAAGGATAGTTTACAATTATTTTCTGCAACTAAATAAATATGCTTTTGGCTTAATAATGAAGAGGGAAGCTGTTCTAGGCCTGGGAATATTGTAGCCAACACATGGATGGGAGAGCAAGAACGGACCTGTCAAAAAATTAATTTCAAGTACGAGGATTTACAGTTGCCCACTTCCAGATATATTATGCATCATTGCCTCCCATTTCTTTATACATACCTCTTCCTTTTGCATTCTTCTCTATCTTTGGCTGCATATAGTTCGTCAGGGCCGCCATCTTGCCTTTCTTGCTGATTCCAAGCCAGGTCCCACCTTCTTTTCCTTCCTCCATATCCAAACCTACCGTAGCAATAAAACAAACAGCATCCATTAAAACTGTTAAGACCCACTGGATCAGACCAAAGGATCAGACCAAAGGTCCATCTGCTCTAGCGTTCTGTTGACACAATGGCCAACCCGCTGCCTGTGAGAAACCCGCAAGTAGGACATGAACGCAACAACACCCTCCTGTTGATGTTTCACAGCAATTGGTGCACGTAAGCATACTGCCAATGATACTGGAGGATGCACTTAGCCATCAGGATTAGTAGCCCTTGATAGCCTTCTCCTCCAGAAATTTATCCAACCCCCTTTTAAAGCCCTCCAAATTGGTGGCCAGCACTACATCTTGTGGTAGTGAATTCCATAGTTTAACTATGCGCTGTGTGAAGAAGTCCTTCCTTTTATCTGTCCTGAATCCCGCACCATTCAGCTTCATGGGATGACCCCACTGGGTTCTAATTTTATGGGAGCATTATAGTATTTAAATTAGGCTTTCCCAAGTGATGTGATGGGTTCATTACCAACAATTGTATGCTACTTTCCTGTTCTCATTGATCTTAGGAGCAATGAAGCCTGAAATGATCACATTACCTGGGCAGAACCTAATCTGAATGTCTGCAAACCCACCTCTTCCGTATCATCTTAAGACATTGGCTCAATTCGGACGACACAATAAACAACTGGTGTGGGGGAAACAATCGTCAGTTGTTTTGACTATTGTGTCATCCGAATGCTGCCATAGTCAACTCAGTGCTGATCCTAATCCACACCACAGTTGATTATTTATTACCATGTTGTGGGGGGAGTACCCCCTAGTTGAACAACTGTAAAGTTGATTATTACCCCACCATTGACTATCGTGTCGTCCGAATTGAGCCTCTGAGTCTGCTGACATTCCAATTATAACACCCAGTCAGCCTCCCTGCCCCCATTTTCTCTCCTATCCCCCCTCCCCGCCAACACGCTTTTTGTAACTTCTTACTGGATGAATAGATCTGGGGCTCTCAAAAGCTTAAACATTATTTGTGAACTTTTGAGTTGATCTAATGAAGGTATTACACTATAAGGAGTTACAAAAAAAGTCACACTTCCCGCTGCTACTTGTCTGACAGTATTTTCCAGACCGTGGCTTCAATCTCCGTCAGGCAGTCGCCCAGAATCTGTACTGTGTATCAGTTGCCACAGAGACAGCCTTTGTATCACCAGCAAATAGCACCCATCAAACAGGGGAGAAGTTTGACACACAAGCTAATCATGCCAGAGTCACCATGTGAACTCGTCATGGCCATTCTCAGTTGGAAACCGTAAAGTGAAAAAGCATTCAGGTCTGTGCCAAGCAAGGCATGCTTAAAAAAACCACTAGCTTCTTAGCAGGCAAGTCAAAAAGAACTCTTCAAGTGGATTGGTGAGAGATTCAGGGAGATGCCTGGTGTGGAGAATGTGGACAGGGAGACATTTTTCTCCCTCTCTCATAATACTAGAACCCAGCCGGGGTCATCCCATGAAGATGATTGGTGCGACATTCAGGACAGATAAAAGGAAGGACTCCTTCACAAAGTGTATAGTTAAACTATGGAATTAGCTACCGCAAGATGTAGTGATGGACACCAATTTAAATGGCTTTAAAGGGGATTGGACAGATTTCTGGAGGAGGTGGCTATCAATGGCTACTAGTCCTGATGACTATATGCTACCTCCAGTAGCAGAGGCAGTAAGTCCATGTACACCAGTTTTGGGTGAACATGGGCAAGAGGGTCGTGTTGCATTTGTGTCCTGCTTGTGGAGACAGCTGGTTGGCCACTGTGTGGACCAGATGGACCATTGGTCTGATCTAGCATGGCTCTTTGTACGTTCTTATGTTCCTCAGAAGGATGGATCGCCCTGTCCTTTATCCTTCAGACTGCTCTGTTTCTGTCCTGGCAGCAGAAGAAGGGACTTGCCATTCTCCTGGAGTGAACCATCTCTCACCCACCAGCTTTTGCGTTTCTGGGCTGGCATGCTTTCTTGGCGGCCATCATGGAAACCATGCAGGTTGGCGGAGGAAAGGCGGAGTGATCTGCCCCTCTCTCTCCTGCCACCTTCTCTCATGCCACGACCAGTGCGGAAACCAAGAAAGTTGGCAGAGGAGGGATGGGGAGAACCATCCCCTCTGCGGCCAGCCCACTCGCTCGCCTGCACAGAATTCCTTGTCGCCTCTGACAACCAGGTTAGTTTAAAAATCAAGGCTGCATTGAGGCAGAAAAGAAAGAAAGAAAAAGGCGCACAACTGTTTTAGAGCGTTATTTGTTGTTTTTGGTCCGTCTACTTTCATTTGAGACGAGAAAGAAAGGCCTTATTAATTCAAAGGGCATTAGCTGCACAATAAATGTAACCTAAACCACTCACACCCTTGAGAATATCTTCAATTCAAGGCACTCCCATCTCATAAAACTAGGCATGGAAGAGTTTAGAGAGACAGACAATAAACACATCAAAAATGGGGTTTAGCTTCTCCTCATTTTGCTATAGGCTAGCACTCGGTTAAAATTCAGATTTCAGGATCAAAGTGTGCGCCTTTTTTATTTTTGATCCTGCCATGCATCTGTACAAAAGCGGGGGGGGGGGGGGGGAGGAAATCCATCAAGAATTTGGAATGAAAGCCAAACTTTCAGAAAGTAAAAGGAGCCGCAGTGCTGAGAAAGTGATTTATCCTTGCAATTCTTCCTGCCAATGACAACAACATCAAGCATAAGAGAAAAATCTTTGCACAG
This sequence comes from Anniella stebbinsi, assembly GCA_029215795.1. Taxonomy (NCBI): domain Eukaryota; kingdom Metazoa; phylum Chordata; class Lepidosauria; order Squamata; family Anniellidae; genus Anniella; species Anniella stebbinsi. Next base: position 5,221,336 of record JARDYH010000010.1, read on the forward strand.
TCAAATGTTTTTTTTTTAAAAAAAGCGATGCCTTGCCTGCGCATGTCTCATTTATTTATGTGCATAGAAAGACTTGCACTTCAGATTGGCTAGGCAGAGAAAAGATGTGTTTGTGAGGGAGCGTTAAGTGGACAACAGGCTGAGGAACTTTTTAAAAAGTTCCCAGGCAGGAGGCTAATAAGCCAAGGATGCTGGAGAGATGGTTCTGTTTATGAGCCAGTAAATTGCAAATTGATAAAAGGCAATGAACGACACACTTCAGAAACTCTCTTTCCTTCAGCGCCAAGTTGTTTAACTGTTTTAAAGTCGCTTGATCAATGCCCGTATGATTAAAGATGAAAGCCAAGTTCACACAAACACTTTTAAAAGTGCAGCTTTCTAGTTTCTCTGCCAAAAGCCGTACACTTGAAAAATGGGTTGTCACGCCACATTTATGGGAGAGGAGAATCCATTTCTATTATATTTAACTAGGGCTAAAATCACTCGATTTCAAGTGTCAGATTAAAACACTGCTGTGTAAGCTGTAAACACACACACACACACACACACACACACACACACACACAGCAATGAAGGGAAAATCCAACAAATTGGGTAGTACCTATATTCGCTCCAAATAAAATGCCACAAAAGGTGGAAATCTACCCCCAGAAGAAGAGGATTTTCTACCACTTAAAGAGGGACTTTGCACTGAAGGTTGAATTTCTCCAATCACTAGGTAATGTTCACATTTGGGCTTGAATTAACTTATTTATCTAATGCACCACCTACAATTAATCTCCAGCTTTGATAATACGGGGACTGTCATGTCTCTCTGTAATTCTGTTCCATGGCAACTCAGGACCCCTGTGTATTTCGCCCAAGGCAAGAAGCACATCTGAGTTACAGTCGGCCTTTTAAATTTTCAGAAATGTAGTTCAGCCATTGCTTCTCTCTCCCAAAATGCATTCCTAAATGTAACCAGATACCTGCAACACTTAGCAATGACTAATTCATTCAGTTTGCAAGTCTCCATTTTAAGACTGGGTCTAAAACTGCGGGCATCACAGCCACAACAGCAGGCCAGACTTTTGAATGCTACTATTTCTTCCCTATCCTGTACTTTTTGTACCACTTTCTCGAAAGCTCGCATATGTCAGGACATTTTTGTTGGTCCTAATAAAGGTATTGCCCAACTATGAGTTTTGGATTTTTTTTCTGGTGGACCACCAGAGCTATCCTTGCTTTTCAAAATGTATTTCAGAAAATGGCGCCCATAATAGCCATATGATAGTCTTTGAAGACCACCTGAAAAATGACATCACGGCTCATTATAGACAGAAGTATAATTGAAAAAGATGAGAAAAAAGGAGTGTGGTACAATTAGAGTTCTGGACTAGGACTGGGGGGACCCAGATTCAAATAGCCCACTCAGCCACGAGGCTCAGTGGCAGACCTTGGGCAAGTCACTCTCTCTCAGTCTAACCTACCTCACAAGGTTGTTGTGAGATAGACATGAGAGAGGGAGGACCATGTCCGCCGCCTTGAGCAATGTAATAAAATAACTAAATAAACATTCAAGGAGGGTGTTACATACCGCTGAGGATCTCACTGCTGCTCTCCCAGAAGTCGGCTGTTTTCGACGGTCGGTGGTAAAATTCATCTCTATTAGCTGCTAGGATAAGCCTGTGGGACAAGAATGGGAAAATACCATTGCCTTGGACAGTGAAGAACGTTCACTGTCCAATTTTTCAACGATTGAGGAACATTCAATGATACGCAAAAAAGAAAAAAAAGGTTACTCTGGGCAATATCCAATGGTGTCAATACTGGCCAGTGGAGCTCCACTGAATCTTTCCGTTGTGTAAGCAGTTACCTAATATGCCCATACAAGTGGTTGCGCAACCGGCTGCACAAGAGTTATGCGCAACAGGTTGCGCAAGCACAACCCACAACCGCTTGAGCAACCATGCTTGCACAAATGTAACTTTAAATGGATTCTTCTGTTGTGCATAGTTCAGAACCTAGTTTCCCCTAGTGCAGCATCATTTGCGCTAACGGAATGACCCGGTTGGATGCTGCCCATTTCCATCTCAAGACTTGGTCTATCTCAACTGTGTCACAGCTTCTTGCATGGGGTGGGAAGTGGGGAAGCATTACTGACCCATGACGTCAGTCTCTAAGGAAGAGGACGGACGGACAAGAGACACTGGAGTCAGCTTGAGACATCTAGCCCTCTGGATTGGCATAGTTAAACTACAATGATTCCTGGTCTATCGTACAGAAATTATGACATCAGAACCCCATTCAATCATCTTTTACTTAGCCCCATTAACAGCCGGCTGGATTGCAGGTAAGCCTTAAGATGAGAAACGAAGCAGCACCTGAACCCACAAGCCTTGAGGAGAGGGCCCTTGCTGCTGCAAATCAAATATCAGACATTAACCAGAAAGCTAATAAGCAGCGATCAATCATGGCTAACGAATGTTGTTCCCTGGGAACAGGGGCAGCATTTGAGGAGGGTCTGGGGAAGAGTTGCTCTTTTGCTTGTGTCATATAAAAGTGTACGCTTGTGTGTGTACGGGTTTTAATGCGGCTGATATTGCTTCGTATTTTATTGGTTTTATTAGAGGAGCTCACTGCTCTGATAATTTACAAGAAAAGCAATGAATAAGTGATTATTTCTCAGGAGCAATGATAGTTTCAGGCCTGCTCACTGGTTGTAGACAATGTATTCACATTTTCTTATTCTCCTTTCTCCCCGCCGCTTCTCCCTGACTTTTTTTCTTTTGTAAGCCATTATTTTAAGCTATAATTATTATTTCTCAGGAGCATTGATGAAAAAAGTATTCTTGTTGACAAATGGGCCTATGTAGAAACTGTATGTAGGCATTGCCTAAGACAGAAAGGCAGTATCTACATACAGTAAAACAAAGCAAAGCATTATATGTGAATACTCAACACACACAGCTTTTATGCAATTCAACTTGGAAGATATCCAAGACTGGATCTTCAACCATGTTGAGTCTCCATATAGCACATCTATTGGAATTGTTTCCACCTCCTTAAGGGCAGAAGATTTCAAAAGGACTTAGAGCAGCCTGGTGCCATCCAGATGTTATGGAACTCCCTCAGCCCCATCCTGCATGCCTAATAGTCAGGGGTGATGGGAGTTGTCATCTAAAACATCTGGAGGACCTCAGGGTGGGGGAGGATAATTTGCAGGACGCATTTCTGTTACTTCCTGAGTCTCAACATTCAGTTTCAGAATTTCAAGGGCATTTATGGATCAGGGCTGCAACGTCCAGGCAGGCATAAACCCTGTTTTGAGTTAGCACTGTGTAAAAGGAGTACTTTACAGTTTGCACTTTCCCTTGAGTTTTATATCTTTAAAGGAACAGGGTGGGATGGGATCAGCGAGAAAGGCTTGAAGAAGTCTGCTTCCTGTGGCAATTCAATAAGTGGCTGGACATGTAAGATGTCTAGAGACTGAAAGAAGGGTAGTTTCTCCCCAAGATGTACACAGAAATGCATTTTTCTGAATTCAGAGACTAAAAAGGAGGCTAGCATAAGAGCAGTCGATACGGGAAGAAAGCCTCAGAGGAGCAGCGGACCCATAATATTTGGGCTCTTTGGCCTTTGAGCTCTAAGTTTCACTTGGCTATTAAAGCAGAGACGGTTGCTTTGCGTACTCATTTGGAGTTCGTTCTAACGCCCACTGGGAGTTGTAATCCGTTTCTCAGTGCTACTGATGGAGTAGATCCAAAAACTTTAGACAGTTACAAACAATCCTTTTAAGCAGAAACACAGAAATTACCAAAACCAAAAGATTCCATAGTAGCTTCTTGAAAAAGTTTTCCGCAGGAAGACCACCCTAAGATCCCATGCAACATACCCACACTGAAGGTGCTCAGAATGTATAGATGAGACTCGTCACAGAAATGTGTATCGTGTTGCTCAGTATTAACAGTTAACCAGAACCAACCATCAAGGCTGCCTAAATATATTACGTGCACACAAACATAGCTTATGTTTGTCATTAGGAAACTCTTCTTAACTATCCTCCAGTAACAGTGTGCCAGGAACAGAAACAGTGACAACCTGATGACAAAACTGGCCATTTCAGAGACAATGAGCTTCTAGCCTGCTCTTGGGAACTCCACACGACAAGAGCGGCTTCCCAACCCAAATTGTCCTTTGTTTGGAGCTGAAGTTCAGGCCTACCAGAACTGGAAGCCCCCCACTGAGCTTTTCTTATGCTACCACAAAATGGAGCGATGTGAGCTTCCCTTGTAATCTGGTTGGCCGTTGTGGGAACAGGGACTAAATAGGCCAAGGATGGGAAATCCAGATGGCCATCCCCACCAGACTCCTTTCACCCAACCGCCAATTATTTGGTGATTTCTCAGCTTTTGTGCAGCTTTCCCCCATTCTAAAAGGTTGAAACGTATCTCCTAAGGCTTAGTCACTGGCAAAAAGAGCTACAATATGATGGTGGTTTTTGTTGTTGTTATTGTAATTTTGGCCTCTCCTCTTTTGCCTTTGGCCCTGCCCACTGCTGGAACGTGGCCCCTGAGAGCGTCCCTAAAATTGAATTCGGCCCCCAGGTTGAAAGAAGTTCCCTACCCTTGAGAGAGGCCTTTGGTTTGATCCAGGAGGGCTCTTCATATGACGGTCAGTATGAGCCAACGCTACGGACCGCTCCCTGTTATAGGTTCAGGTTTTGAAGGGAGCACAAATGTTTCTAATCCCTATGAATGCATTCTCCTATGTGTGAAGGTTCCAAATTGCAAATTTTACCAAAAGTCATGGTGTTCCAAAAGGCTGGATGCTAAATAAGAATCAAGCGTTGCCCCCTTCTGCACTTGAGCAATGAAGCATAGATTCAAAAGGCAGCCAGGTAAGTTACTCAAGAAACAACAATTTGAACATTTAAGGGTGACCTCCAAAGCAGTCTAATTTCTTAAGCCAGTTATTAGTTATAATATATTTGGTCATTATGAAGTAATTTTGATGATCTAGGCTATAAAAGCTGACATTAATTCATGGGAAGAGAAGCCTTTGGCTACAATGCCTACACATTTCTAATCAATGAGCTAAACCAGTTTTATGCTCCGCAGAGTACCTTTAATCTCAATTACTGTCTGATTTGCCAGTACCCACATCTTGGACTCAAGGGTTATTCTAGTTTCTCTCTTGCCCTCAAAACTACCTTTTGGGAACCTTTTTTGGAGACTCAGGGTTGGCAAGATTTTGTTTTTCGTTATAGGGAAAGAGGAACAAACCTATGGAGGACTGTGCCAGTATGTGATCAAGTTTCACTGTCTGCGACCTAGGAGATGCGATGCATGGTCTAGAGCTTACAATGAGCTTCTGCAGATGTTCAGAAGCAGTCTTTGAAAATAATAATTTTGGCTCAAGCAAAATAAGGCAAGGATCTCTAGGCAAAAACTGTTCACCATTTTTGTATGTGCCCCACCAGTGTACACTGGTGAAGCACACTCTTGGCTGTGGCTGCCACCTGTGAATTTGGAAGAATGGCAGCTAGGAACATAGGAAGGTGCTTTGTACCAAGTCAGACCATTTAGCTCAGTGCTGTCTACACTAGGAATGGGGAAACTGCGGGCCATGTGTCGGATATGTGCCCCCCCCCAGGTGTTCCTCATTGATGCAAGCTTCTTTTGCTGATATTTTCAATTACCGATTGGAGACAAGAGGGTATTTAAAGGCAACTAACCTTTAAATCCCCTGCAAAGAATCGAGCTGTGCTTTTTGCAGGCAGGAGAGCTACATATAGGTGCTTGGTATTTGGGAAGCTATTTGAAAGTGCTGCTGAGTGATTAAGTCCCGCTTACCTATGATTAGACAGAAGCTTTGTCCTGCTTACTTCTGAGGAGGGTTAAAATGGTAATAATCACATTTGGCCCTGCCCACTCTGCCTTTGGCCCTGCCCCCAGATGGAATGTGGACCCCGGAGACCTTTCCCATTATGCAATTTGGCCCTCTGGCTGAAAAGGGTTCTCTACCTCCGGTCTACATCACTGGTCTTCAGCTGGTAGGTTGGGACCCACTCCCGGGTCACAGCCTGGCCTAAAGTGGGTCACAATAGCAGTGCTATCAGCATGCAAATATATGGGGCAGGGGGAGAACTAAGGTGTGGATCCCCAAATGCATATTTGGGCTAAAGGTTGGTCCCTGGTCCAAAAAGGTCGAAGACTGCATTGACTGGCTGTAGAGCTCCAGGATTTCACATTGGGGTTTCTCTCTGGGGATCGAACCTGGGACCTTTAACACTTTAAGCATTTACTCTACCACTAAGTTATATTCCCTCCCCGAAGCATCAAGGAGCACTTGCAAATTCGAGTGTGTCCCTGCTGGTACTCCTGGACCTCTCAGCGGCTTTCGATACCATCGACCATGGTATCTTTCTGGAGCGCCTGGGGGAATTGGGAATCGGGGGCACTGTACTTCAGTGGTTCTGATCCTATCTCTTGGGCAGGTTCCAGATGGTGATGCTTGGGGATAGCTGCTCTTCAAAAAAGGAGTTGCTATGTGGTGTACCACAAGGTGCCATCCTTTCCCCAATGCTGTTTAACATTTATATGAAACCGCTGGGAGAGATCATCCGGAGGCATGGGGCGGGGTGCTATCAATACGCTGATGACACCGAAATATATTTCTCTATGCCTTTGACAACATCGTCAGCTAAGGATAGTGTGTCTCCTCTGAATGAATGCTTGGAGGCGGTAATGGGCTGGATGAGGAAAAACTAACTGAAGCTGAATCCAGACAAGACGTAGGTGCTTGCTGTCAAAGGCCCCAACCTGGGTTTAGAGGTGTGTCAACCAGTTCTGGATGGGGTTACACCCCCCCCCCCCGAAAGACTGTGTTCACAGCTTGGGGGTACTCCTGGATCCGTCGCTCCAGATGACAGCTTAGATTGATGCGACGGCCAGGAGTGCCTACTATCAGCTTCGGCTGATACGCCAACTGCGCCCCTTCCTAGAGTTGGAAGACCTAAAGACAGTAGTGCACGCGCTGGTAACTTCGAGGTTTGACTTCTGCAATGCACTGTACATAGGGCTACCTTTGTGCCTAGTCCGGAAACTTCAACTTGTTCAAAATATGGCAGCCAGGTTGGTCACCGGTACACCTAGGGGTGACTACATTACACCAGTTTTAAAATCACTTCACTGGCTGCCGGTCAGTTTCCGGGCAAAGTATAAAGTGTTGGTTATTACCTTTAAAGCCCTACATGGTTTGGGCCCAGGCTACTTATGGGATCGCCTTCTCCCGTACAATCTGCCCCGCACTCTTAGGTCCTCTGGGAAGAACGTACTCAAGCCAGTCAGAACTAGGCTGGCGAGTGTTACCCAGAGGACCTTCTCTTCCATGGCTCCCAGACTATGGAATGGTCTTCCGGAGGAGGTTAGACAAATTAGCAGTCTTCATGAATTTAAGAGAGTTATGAAGACTGTTCTCTTCCGGCAGGCCTATCCGGATGAATTTTAAAATGTTTTAATGATGTGTTTTCTCTTGTTTTTAAAATTTTTTAACTTTGTGATGCTTGTATTTTGCATTGTGTTCCCCGCCTCGATCCGTAGGGAGAGGCGGGTTATAAATAAATAAATTATTATTATTATTATTATTATTATTATTATTATTATTATTATTATCTGCATTGCCCCTAAAAAAACAAAACAAAACACCCACACACATAAAAACCCAAATATTATTCTCCATATTATCCATCACCTCTATAGGTTTTTGTCATGAGCCAGTCTGAAGAATCTTCCTCTGAGGAGGAAGAAGTGGCAGAGACTGCAGCTTTACCCATTCCCCAGGACTTACCGGAGGAGGAGGAACAGCAGGAAAGAGCCCCAGGAAAGCCACCCTCTCCCACCCCGTTTCTAATGAGGAAGACTCGGGGCCTGAAGGAGTTTGTCCAGTAACTCCCCAGCAAAGGTGGCAGCTCAAACAGGCGGAGAAAGCTAAGCCCACAAGGCGAAGCATGAGACTGAGAAAACAGAGCACAGCTGATGCAAGCCTTATGTAAGATAACGAAGGAATTGCATGCAGCTGTGAACAGGCTCAAGCAACTATAAAGGAGAAAGAAGTCAGAAGCAAAGATCCGTTGAGAACAACCGTCGTCTTCGGCTCTTGACACCTAGCATACTCCTGAATCGGAACCTGTGGACTGAACAACCGGCTTGACTATTTTGGCTCTGGACTTTGGACTGCTCTAATACTCGGTTTGACCCTCGGCTTGACATTCGGACGGACTGAACTTTTGGTGTGACCTTGGCTATTGGTAATTGGATTTTGGAATTGCAAATAAACCCTTTAAACCGTTAAAGGCCTGGCATTTTTCCCAGACATTCTTAGATAAGGGAGTTGGCAGGCTTCCTATACTAAGAGTCGTAAATACGACAGTTTTAAAGACGGTTCGGAAGCTGCAGCTTGTGCAAAATGCAGCGGCCAGATTGGTAACAGGGACCAGAAGGTTCGAACATATAAGACTGATGCTGGCCCGCTTGCATTGGCTGCCTGTATGTTTCCGAGCCCGATTCAAGGTGCTGGTTTTAACCTATAAAGCCTTACACGGTTTGGGACCACAATACCTGATGGAACGCCTTTCCCAACATGAACCTACCCATACACTGTGCTCAACATCAAAGGTCCTCCTCCGGGTGCCTACTCCGAGGGAAGCTCGGAGGACGGCAACAAGGGAGAGGGCCTTCTCTGTGGTGGCCCCCCCAATTATGGAATGATCTCCTTGATGAGGCCCACCTGGCGCCAACACTGTTATGTTTTCGGCACCAGGTCAAAACTTTTCTTTCCTCCCAGGCATTTTAACAGCTTAAGTTGAGGTTTTAACTGACTTTGTGGTCAGGCTTAACAGTTTAAAATGTTTTAAATGTCAGCTGTTTTATATTTATGGTTTTAAATTTTGTATATTGTCTTTTTAGTGTTCAATCTTTTAATTTTTGTAAACCGCCCAGAGAGCTTCAGCTATGGGGCGGTATATAAATGTAAATAATAATAATAATAATAATAATAATAATAATAATTAATAATGTCCAGTCTGCAAAAACAGTGGTGACATTCTAGAGCAAAACCAAGTTAACTAATGTCATCACACCACTGTCTCTGAGAAGAGGCTAGCTTGCTTGGTTTTAAATAGGTTCACCCCTGTTTTTCATTCCGTTCTCCTCTGCGCCGTGAACATATAGCATCTTTTAGGAATTCTACTCCTCCCGCGCCCCCACGAGGCACTGCATCTTATTCGTTAGATTATTTTTATTCATATTCTGTCCGAACGCATCAACTGAAGAATGTATTAGCCTGAAACGACTTCTGTGTGTCAAATCTACTTAATCCGTGGGAGCAAGAACAGTGAGACTAACAAATAAGCACAGAAAGGCAGGTTAATGCTACGATGTTGCCTTTATTTGGGGGAACAAAGCTTAACATTTTGCCAAGTATTTAACCATTCTAATGAACGCAGAAGAGCATCTTGAATTCTGAACTGACCTTTGCACTGTGGCAAACAGAGAGACCAGTTTTTGATTCTACACCCTTGAGCTGCGCACAGGCTGCCATGGCACAAAACAGGGAATTCCGCAGCTTTGGAGAGCCAATGCAGTGTAGTGATTAGCACGTTGCAACTAGGACCAGAGAGAATTGGGTGTAAATCCTCACTCAGCCATGTAGCTTGCTGGATGACCTTGGGACAGTCACTCTCTGTCCCAGTCTAACCTACCTCGCAGGGCTGTTGTGAGGGTACAATGAGAAGGGGAAAAAACAGGTAAGAAGGATGGGATAAAAATGCATACGCTGAGTACATCTGTACTGGGTACATCTGTGTCTGCACTACACTGCACTCTCTGGGTGATAGAGGAAGGTTTTAGTTCGTATTAGTCACATCGCAGCAAATTTCCAGGTGCTATTTGTTCCTCTTGTGACTTATAATGTATATTGTCTTGTCTCCTCCCACCCACACCATCAAATATGGCTGTGTTGTTTTGCTTTAGGCAGTAACCACTGGGCCACCCCTTGGGGTGCAGAGATGCAGTTTGCTAATATGGCCTTAAGAGGATGGCCTTAAAAAAAAAAAGGGTTTATCGGACAATATTGAAACAGTGAAAAGGAAAAGAAGAAACCAGCAGCGGGTGACAATAAGCCAAGCAAACAAGGGCAGGAAGACATAGAAGCTGGCTAATAGGATCCGACGAGCAGGATTTCTCCTAATATTTCACTTCATTTATTACATTTCTGTACTGCCCTAGAGCCGAAGCTCTCTGGGCCATTTACAAAAAATAAAAAACCTTAAAAGTGAAACATTGTCAGCATGCACCTAAGCCATTTTAAACATTCAACAATAAGAAATCCAGGACCTGATTATGTTTATGTGGAACAGAAAATAAATGGGCTGAATGGTATATAGAGATGCAGCAGATCCCAGCTGGTGCCAGACACTGGCAATTCCGGCAAGATGGCTGTTGGTGCCTCAATTTAAGTTCATTATAACAGCCAGTGTACAAAACCACACTTAGATTCATATACTGATGCGGGCATCCTGAAATCTGAATCATTTATTAGACACAGTGGCATGGTTCTGGCATCAAGGGTTGACTGTTATGAACAGGCTTTGTGCTTGCATGCTTGCGGCTTCCAATTCACTCCCTCCCTCCCCAGTTTGAGTAAACTGTGGTTTGTTGCGATGGCCAAAGAAGACAAATTGGATCCAGATTTAGGCGCAACTGGACTGGTGGAAGGGCAGCTAAAATTATCAATGTGCTGGAGCAGCTCCCTGATAAGAGAAGGTTACAATAGCTGGGATTGTTTAGCTTGGGGCAAACGCAAGTAAGGAGAGACACGATAGAGGTCACAAAATTATGCCTGGTGCGGAGAAGGTGGATAGGAAGACATTTTTCTCCCTCTCTTATAATACTGGAATCCAATGGGATCATTCCATGAAGCTGATTGGTGGGAGATTTAGAACAGATAAGAGGAAGGACTTCTTCACACAACACATAGTCAAACTATGGAATTCACTACCACAAGATGTAGTGATGAACACCAATTTGGGTGGCTTTAAAAGGGGGTCAGCCAAATTCCTGGAAGAGAGGCTATTAATGACTACTAATCCTGTTGGCTATATGCTGGGAAACACGGGTGGGAGGGTGCTGTTGCACTCATGTCCTGCTTATGGTTTTCCATGTGCAGCTGGTTAGCTACTGTTTGAACAGAACTAAATGGACCCTTGGCCCGATCAAACATGGCTCTTCTTATATTCTTAACAAGTCTTCTTCACTCCTCCAGCCTCCTGAAAATGATACACAGAAGGTCAGGGGATTCTGTTGTCCGGGTGAACTGTATGGATCCCTCCAAAAAAGATGGAAGCAACTTCGGCATGTGGAGCCCTTCTGGCAATGGATGGCAGATCCTGGATCCAATCCCGTGTCTCCAAGCCCGAATTGGAAACCCATTTCAAACCGTTGTTTCCGGGACTGGTTTTTAAAAATGAACTACAGGTTGCTCAAGCCAGGAGACGAGAGAGTGGCTTAGAGCAGAAATGAAGAGAAAGCACACACAAGCATGAATCTCATTCATGACAGCCAAACCTCGGCTACGATGTCCGCACTGGAGCATGAACGTTAGTTCCGATGCAAACTAAAGCCCTGAAATTGGAGGGGGGAAGAGAAGAACGTAAGGTTTAAAGTCAAGCAGCTAATTAAAATACCTTACTTCTTTCTCCCAAAGTAAGCCATACCGGAGAGCAGCAGCAGAAATTATCTTCTCCCGAATAAATTATACAGATCTCTAAAAATAGCTCTATAACCTCAACTGTGTGAAGATTTATGTAACTTTTTAATGTGGGAGCAAGAGAGATGGAAACATGAGAAACCATCCCATCGAAGCAATTTCCTGTGATATAATTCAGTTCCATAAAAAGATCACGAGATTATGGCTCAGAAATCTAAAACCTGTATTTACAAAAAGTAGCAATTTGTATTACAAAAATGGGATTTGTGAACACACACACACACACACAAACTGAAATAAGAGACGTTTATACACAAACCAAAAATATATATGCTGGAAGATCTCATCTAACAAAATAAGAGCCGTGCTGGATCAGGCCGAATGCTGAACTAGTCCAGCATTCTGTTTCCACGGTGGCCAGTCGCATGCCTGTGGGAAGCCCACAAGCAGGACATGAGCGCAAAGGCATCCTTCCACTTTTAGAGCAATCTCATTCCCCAAACTCTAACTATATAGGCATACTCCAGCTGTCCACTACCATATGCTCCAACTGTGCCCTATTTACCAGGGACGATCCCTATGTTCCTGGCCTCTGGCAAGGCGTTGTCCCTATTATTTGTCTTGACGGTTGAGGACGTCTTGGTATCATTTGTGTCAGTGTGAGCCTCTGTGATTGTCATTCTTCCTAGAAACACAGGAGGCTGCCTTATACAGAACTGGACAACTAGCTCAGTATTGTCTACACCAGGGATGGGGAACCTCTGGCCCACGGGCCAAATACGGCCCGCAGAGGTTCCTCATCTGGCCCACAAGTTCTTTGGCCAGGCCACACCCCTGTTGGATTTCCCCAAGCTCAGAGCTACAGAAAGAATTGCTTTCTTGCAGCACTGAGCTAGGAATCCCAGATATGGTTTCAGGCAGCCCTTTCTGTGGCACTGAGCTGGGAACCAGTGACATAGGGAGTGTGGCTTCCGGCGAATTCCCTCCAGGGATACCCTCAGGGTCTGGATGAGGTCAGGGGGCAGGACTTCAGGAGGGAGGAGCCTTCCTTCTGGCATCATCCAGTCCCCATGTGGTGTCCCAGGAGGGAGTTTTCCCCTGCCCCCGGGGCCAAAACTGTTTCTTACTCCTGGTCTGTACTGAATGGCAGCAGCTCTCCCAGAGTTTTAGTCAGCATTTTATCCTGAGCCCAAGGTGCCAGGGGCTGAACCTAGGACGCTTTTGCATACAAAGCATGTGCTATTCCACTGATCTATGTATGGCCTTAAACTGTTTGGGACCAAGTTACTTGGACCACCTTCAACCATATCTGCCGGCCTGCATTTTAAGATCAGAAAGAGAGGCCCTTTTCATTTGCCCACCCGTGAGAGCACTCAGGTATGTGATCACACATGAGAGGGCCTTCTCTGCAGTGGCCCCACACCTTTGGAACAAGCTGCCATCGGAGGTCCGCCATGCTCCATCATTGCAGGCTTTTAAGGTGGCCTTGAAAACGTATTATTTTACCTTGGCCTTCTCTTTATATAATTGCTGTTGTTGCTGTTTGTGCCGTTGTTGATGCTGGTGGTATTATTATTGGCTTTTATTGTTGCTTTTTGCTATTTTAATGTGTTTCTGTTTTTATTGCTTTTAATATTTTAACTGTTTTTATGTGTTTTATTGCTGTAAGCCACCTTGGGAGGGCTTCTGCCCTAAAAGGTGGCCAAGAAATATTTTAAATAAACAATAAATCTATGGCTTTTCTGCCAATGATGAGTTCAGCTCCCTGCCTTCAGTGCTTCTAGAAGTTCAGCCTCTGAGCAGCTGAGTAGATGCACATTATTTCTAATGCAAATGCAGGAAAGTGTGTGTATGAACACTAAAGGCCCCATGCAATGCATAGTCTTTTATGGACCCTGAACATGATATTTTGAGATAACGTACATTTGCTGACACAGGGCTGGGTTTATAATTGAGCAATAACTGGAAGAAAAATAGTATTTTTAGTTTAGTGTCTATATTTCTAATTTTTAGAGCTGACACACACTTAGTTTATGCAAGCTTTAGAACTGGTAAATACCAATATACTGATAATTTCAGGAAGTATAGAAGAATAACATTAAGAGATTTCCCTTTTAAAAAACTCCTTTAAGTTTTATTTTAAGAATACCAAAATGTTTCTACTACTATTCTATTTCTTTGGTTGATTCGCCACTATTTACCATGCTGCTTGAAAGAAAATTCCTTTCTGTTTTGCAAATTCACTCTTTGCATAGATTTGTCATTTTCATGTTGCCTTTGTTATTTTAGTATTTTCACACCATTTCCCAGTATTATATACTTCATTAGTTTTATCTTACAAGTTTTGTTATGATTCTAGTATCCTCATTTTCTTAAATCACACTTACTATGTGGCACATTTCTGAAAAATATTGCTCAATAAACTACATTTAAAAAAAACTAATACATATTTATAAACAAATACATTAAATAGGCATTTAACCCTGGCTGAAGAGTACATTTTATTGAAATAAAAGTATGATCAGCAAATGCAATCCTATTGCAATGACCTTAAGCCTTTGAATGCAGAGGATTACAGTCAGCCTATGGAGGGTGGGAGGTGTCCTTCACCTCCCTGTCCTCCCACTCTGCATTTTCATTAGACAGTCTTTTTTTGCCCTTCTAGCGAAAGTGTCTCAGAGGGGTTGGGAAGGAGGTTGGAGTGGCCACAGGATAGCTCGTATCCTGGCCTCTGCGATCTCCTCTCCTCCCACCCAAACACCCACTTTCCTCCCTCTTTGAGGTCTCATTCCTGACCTTGGAGAGGTAACCGGCGTGGTTCTTTCCGTGCCAGCTGCGAGGGATTGGGGTTTCAGAGCTTTGGTTCTCCGGTCCAACCTCATATCTGGGAATCCGAACCATCCTATGGCCCCACTTCCTAAATTTGTGAAGATGACTTTGGCCTCATCTCCTAAACCAGCCTTCCCCAACCTGATGGTCTCCAGATGCTTTGGGCTTCAATTCCCATCATTCTCAGCAAGCATGGTGGCTGGGAATGATGGGAGTTTCAGTCCAACACAAATGGAGAGCACTGGGTTGAGGAAGGCTATCCTAGCCAATAGAACGAAAATGACGCAGGCAAGAATATACTACTGCAAAATCCATTCTTTCTTGTCCTGGGCACCAGAAACAAGAGACTAATGTTCTGTTAATGGTCTCAGTTTTCTATTTAGGAGACAAATAGGAGGTTGGATTAAGGTCATGGACAGAATCGCAAAGCGAGAGCAATGAGCAATCCCATGAATGGCTTTTCATATCCCAGCAACTGCAGCGGCAAACATTTAGATAAGAGACTATAAACCGGCGCTGAACATTACCTGTATGCATTTTTGGAAACAGGTCGCGGGTCAAATTTAAAGAAAAGAATGCACATGGGTAACTGAGAGGGAAGCTTTTCTTCTTCCGGGCAGGGTCAGTGAGAGGTCATACTGCGGCAGCCTGCAAATGAAACATAAGGGCCAATATGACTTGGACGTTTATACAAACACAGTCTTCTGTCCTCAAATGGAGTTCAAGATCCATGCTATTCTCATTAGCAATGTCCCACACTAAAACGAACAGGCTTTCTTCATATGTATATTTCACACTGACTTATTTTTAAGCATGCTTCTGTGAAGGCAGACCTTTGGCACTGCTGAAAATACTACTGGTTTAAATAGGAATTTAAAAATTCAGAACTTCGGGAGGACGAGAAGGGAAGAATCACAAAGTATTGACATGCCCAGAAGCAGCCCAAAACAGATCAGTTAAACGAATTCTCCAATCCATAGTTTGTGATGCTATACTCATACACACCCTCCTCCGTGGGTGCGTTTCAAATCCATCCCTCCTTTTCTAAATTGTTCAAACCATAGTTTGCCTCCAAACCAGAACTGGAAACCCAGTCCAAGCCATAGTTTCCACTTCTGCTTTGGAAGCAAACCACGTACAAACCACAGCCTGGCTGATTCAGACATCCAGAACAGCAAACTATGGTTCTCTCAAAGAAAACGAACAAATTTCAAGTGCGCGAAGAGAAAAGCGCGAGAGGCTTGTTCTGAGTCTTCCAAACCATGGCTTAGAGGATTGTCAGAAGCAACAGAAAGACTGATGCTCTCAAGATTTTTTTTTACTTGCTACCTGTACAGGCGCAGAGTGTGGCTGGATACAAGTCAAACTCATTCACGAATTCTGTAACAGAGACGGAAAAAAACTAAATCACAAGGAAATGTTTCCGTCACATGCAGGATACACATTTTAAAAGATAGTTTTTTTGCAAAGTTGTTTTTAAGTCAGTGGAAGAGGAAACAAGACACATGCATGCACACTGTATAACATGTAAGGTATATTTAGACATTAACACCAAATCATGGTTTGGCACAAGGAGAAGAAATTCCAGGGAGCTTCTTCTTCCATCTTCCTCCCTCCCATCCGCCCCACAAGTAGCAACTTCTCATCATGGGTTTGTGATCCTAGTTTGAAGGCAAATGCAGACTATAGTTTACTGGTTTGGACAAGACAGCCGAACCAGTAAACTAGAGTTTGTTGCGAGACAGCACCAGAAATGATGAAGTGAAGAAGAAGTATCGTGAGAGCGTAAAACTTGTTATTGCGATTCATCTGAATGGCCCCATGGGGTACCTAAGAAATGGCAGAGTTAATTGTAATAGAGAATCAGAACATAGAAGAAGGAAAGGACAGAGCTTAGCAGTAGAGCAGAGATTTTACAGGCAGAAGGTCCTAAGTTCAATCCCCGGTGTCTCCAGATCAAGAGTACAAAATTTCTTTCAGCCTGAGTGCGGAATTCAATTTTGGAAAAACTCCTGGAGGCCGCATTTCAGTGGTGGGCGGGCCCAAAGGCAAAAGGAGGCGGCCCCAAAATACAAGCATATTTGAGCTTAATGCTCTTATTGCCAGTGACTAAGCCTTAGGAGTAGCATTTCAATCTTCTAGAAGGCGGAGGGGAAATATGTGAACACTGGGAAAACACCAAATGATCGAGGGGCAGGGAGGGAAGCAAGAATCATTTCGGGATGTAGGGAGGGTGTTGGTCACCTGGGAAGCCCCGGATTGGGACCCCTGGATGGCCAAATTTGGGGCCCTAGGAGGGCCAGTTTGAGACCCTAGAGAAGTGGCTCCATATTTGGGGGGAATGGGTCGGTGACCCTCTGCCTCTCCCCCAATCACTTGTGACAAAGAAATCCCACCACAACCAAGTAGTTTTGCTCCAGCGCATGGCAGGCAGCGGCTGATCGCCACACATGATCATCTCCTGTCTTCCTTTGTCAATCTTAGCAAAGTATCGAGTGTCTGCCCTGCCCTCTGCCCCACCAGCCCCAATGAGCATCAGCCACCACTGCCTGGACCTAAAGTTCAACTCCCCTGCTCTAGACAAAGAGGATCAGGTAACAGTTGATGGGGAAGATCCTCCTCTTGAGACCATGGAGGACTGTTACCTGGCCAGCCAGACAATACTGGGTCTAGACGGACAAACAGCCCGACCTGTTAGCTTCCTACATTCCTAGCGTGCCTTTCGCAACACACAGTTCCAACACCGGCAGCACGCTTAAAGATGCGGTGCACGTTTGGACGGCATGACAAATGGTCTTTACATGTCAGAACCCTTGCAAGTCTTTTCAGATATGTTCTACATTGCCCCACTGGGAATGGTGTCTGGTAATAAAACTACAATGGGGCTTACTTTTCCCTCCAGCTGGAACAATGATTAGAATGTTAGCAATTGAACAGCCCCCTTGCATGTTTCACAGCTACAGACAGCTTGCATGGATTAAGGGTTTTCCAGCATGGAGAGAGATGGTGGTACGACAATCAATACCTGAACTCCATAACGGCCCTGAATAATTAACTTAACCTTGCCCCAGTGAGTGATGAGCGAGGGGTTTTATTGAAAACAAATTAAATTATTTTTTTATGAGCCCAAGAACATGGTGAAAGATAAAGAGATCTCTTCCCATTTCCCCACTACAAACTCTACTTCTAATTCAAGATCTGTGTTTCGTGGCACCTCGCCAAACCCTCCCACAATATCCCACATTTCGATTCCAACAGAAGGGAGCCGTTTTCTGTAGCTTTTCACACTATTTTGCTCTTTACTGTTAAAAGCGGAGTTAAAAGTACAAGCGTTGGTATGAATTTCAGAATTAAATAGTCTGCCAAAACAGCAGCTTGCTACTGTCAAGCCGTTATTCAGCTCAATATAGATAGCAGTCTACTGCCACTGTTCGGCTGCAACAAGCTCTCCAATTGCCACGATCCTGCTAAGGACGTCCGCGGCTGCAAGTAAAACAATCCAAGCAGGGCTGCCATTCTCTTCGCCATTGCAACCTCCTTGTTCACGTGCCTCTCTCTGTGGCCCAGACGGCGGTGGTGGTCAGGAGGACGAACTGGGAAATGGATACATTTCTCTCCTTTGCCTATCACCCCCTAGTGTCTGGAAGCATGCAGAGATGTACCATTATCCAACAGATGGAACAGGACTTACCTGCCTCCCCCTGAGAGGCAGGCCCCCGAGAGCTTCTCCAACATTGAATTCCGCACTCGGGCTGAAAGTGGTTCAACACCCCTCCTATAGTGAGGTTTTAGCTGAACGGGATTTCTCCATGAGGTTCTTATGCTGCTCTTTAGAGTTTGGATCCCGCTGCTTTTAGCTTGCAGTATCATGTTTTAAACTTTGGAAGTGTACATTTGATGTTATAAGCTATACATATTTGATGTTATAAGCTATATATATTTGTGTTATAAGCTCTCCTGGGAATTTATGTAATGGGCGGGATATAAAGTTCTATAATAAATAAACACATTAAAATAACCTCTCTCTCGGTTTGAAATACCCACTTACAGAGGACGAGAGCTTTAGAAACATCTGTTAAAAGTATACTTTTGTGATGGCTTAATAAGAACAGGAGCTGGATCCCAAGTTTGCTTTGGCTAGCTACTAGCTGTTTATGTTGTTTTCTTTCAGATGCTTTTCACAGATGATTCTATAATTAAACTAGTAGACAGGCCTTGATGATAACTCTTTGATGAACTGTTCCCTCTACAACAATAGAAAGACAGCCACCCAGACTTTGTTTATGTCAGCCAGTATCTTCCTTCCTTTGAGTTTCAAAGGGTATTTGTTCAGAAGGCAAACATCAGGGTAAAGCCCAATTCCTCAAAAGAAAGCTGCCCGTGAAGCCTCTTTTGTGCAAGCGTATGTGCCCTGCTAGTCTTAACTGTTTGAAATTATATTTCTATTTGCCAGGGTTGAAGAAAAACCTTGCCTCTATGATCTCACATGATCCATCATAAAAGCCCTGCTAGATCAGCTTATCTGGTCTTAACACCCTGCTACACTCAGTGGCCAAATACATACCACTGGGAAGCCACAAGCAGGTTATGATGGGCAAGAGCTTTCTCCCATTATTGGTCCTTCCCAACTGGTCATCAGAAGCATACTGCCTCTGAACCTGGAGTTTGCATACAGCCATCATCCCTTCTAATAGTGAACTCAGGGGCTGAGTGCCAACAGGAACGTAGCCAAAATGGGGCTACTGAGAAACAAGAGAGTGTAACAGCAGGCTTGGGGGAAACTCTGAGGTTTACAGAAGTTTGGACAAGTTAGCTAAACATGACAATGTTTCATTGCAGGTTCCACTTGTCACAACTAGCAGCCATTGATAGTCCTATCCCCATGAATGTGTCTAACCCCCATCTAAACTAGTAGCCATGACCACACCTTGGGGCACCAAATTCCAAAGGTTAACTATACTTTGATGCTTTTAACTTTTGTGAACCACCCAGAAAGCTTTGGCTATTGGGCGGTATAGAAATGCAATCAATCAATCAATGTGCTGGGTGAAAAAGGACTTCTTCGCCTGCCCTGAATTCTCTTGCCAGTCGGTTTCATTGGATGATTCCCAAGTTCTAGAAATAAAATAAAAAAACCTTAAATTGGGTCATTAGCCCTTTTACAACTCAAAGACATTTTTATCCATAGTGATATATTTCCACTAGCTGTGATCCAATGCAGGCATTTATTTCATTAAGTGTATGTCTTGCCATTGAATTAAACACAACATCTTGAGTTCCCAGGAAGACTCCCATCCAGGTACTGACCAGATCCAAACCTACTTAGCTTCAGCAAGGTTCCTACTGCAGGTGCCTTCAAACCTTGCATAAAAATGAACTATCGCATTCCCGCATAATAGAAACAGATGGTAGAACTAGCATTTGTTTTTATTTTTTTATCACCTAGTGTCTGTATTATAAGTGCAGTTACTTTGTATTCTTCTACCAGCCTATAACTCGACTTAATATTTCGTTTTAAAATCTCCCTAATAAATCATAAGGTTGCAGCTTGCCCTGCACCTTACTGTTCCAAAGCATAACAAAATTAGACAACTTCAGCTATTGGGCAGTACAAAAATGTAATAAATAAAGCATTTTTCAATAAAGTTTTATTTCCCCATCTGTCCTGTCTAATTCTTAAAACATTTGTAAGCTTCAACAGTTCCCAGACCATGCTCACCCATTTTCTCATGGACAGTGAGTGTGTGAGAGAGGAGGTCTTTTGGTTTCCATTTATAATAGATAGCTATCCTGGTGGCTCTTAGCAAATGAATAATCTTTTCCCTATCTTTCTGGGGAATGCCATCCTTCAAATATCTGGATCATAAGTTTGCATTTCATTCTTTAAATGTAACTGAATGGGCATTGCAACAGCACACATCACAAACAAAGAGATAAGTTTAAAAGAATGAACCGTTTACTAGGGCGAACAAGATGAGGGAAGAAGATGGATGGAGTCAATAATGAATGATGCACAAGGACTATCCAATTGGGGCTCCTGACGCTCCCAAACACGTTCCGCAGAGCCTTGCGATAGCAATGGGTACATCAGAGGAGTAGGAGCAAACTCTTCCATCTTCTGAGGAATACGAAGTAGTCATCTCAATGCTGGGGCAATGTATGATATAGCCTCATAACAGAACATACCTTGATGGAGGGCATTTGGATTTCACTCAAACAAGTAACCAAGTACATTTTAGCATGCTAAAAACCAGGGGTAGCCAACTGTGGGAGCATTGTGGCTACGGGGCATTTAAAAAGGAAGCTATTTCTAATCCTTGCAGCGCTCTGTAGCTGCCACGATGCATTTTCCCCCAAAGACCTCCCCCAAATGGGTGTGTGTGTGCGCGCAGCAGAGGATGCCTATTGCCTACTCCTGCTATGGACTGATAGTTCAGGAAGAAGCTGTTGAATCTTTATTCTTTTGTGAAACAGGCCTTCTAATTTCAACACAAACTACTATACATGTTTTAAAGCTTCTCGATACAAACGTGGGGGCTAGAAACGCATGTCTTTCAACCAAGCGTTGAAATCCTGTTGACTCCATTGAAGAGTTTGCAAGCCATGCTGCTGGCTTGCTAAACTGAAAAAGCATTAATTGTATATCTCAGCTAATGAACTACATATGAGATTATGGGAGATGTGGTCTAACCACCTTTGGAAGGCCACAGGTTTCTCAGCTCTGACTTAAGCCATAAATTTAAGCATTAAGAAAATATCTTAAAGCAGGTATCCCTCCCCGATATTGGTGAACTACAACTCCCATCATCCCAGACCAATGGTCACACTGGCTGGGGGCCCTGGTTCTCCACACCTGTCTTAACAGAAAGGCATTCTGGGAAAGGAATAGGCACAGGGCTTGCTTTTATTGCTCCACAATTAAGGGCCATGTTTTCAGCGTCCTCAGGAAGCAAGCAGAGAAACACCCATAAGAAGTAGCCCTCCAACCACCTATAAACATCCAACTTATCAGCCAGCATCAAAACAATGCTTATGATACCAAGGGAAGCTGCAGTGTTTCCTGGCTGGAACATGGCATGCAAGTTTTACAGAGATTAAAATTAACAGGAATTCCTAACGCTCGCACATCTCCCACCAAGGGGAGTGGATATAACAAAGTTAAGGACAGATGTCAGATGACTTCTATAAGTAGCAAGAGCATTTTGTCAGGTTTCCCGGCCAGCAAATTAATTGGATTACTTAATCAAAAGAAACTGTTGACAGTTAATGGCTCGCAACTACTCGCGGGGGTTGTTTTATAGGAGATTTCCGTCTCCGTGAGTAGATTAAAACGCACTGCCGAGTGGCAAAGTTTACTTCAGCAAGTACAAGTTAATTTCGTTCCAGCGTGAAAGCCAAACCAGCTGTTTGCATCAAGCAGCTGCCCACCACCAGGCTCCAAGGAAAGCTACTGGCACCAACGGCAGATCTCTCTTGGAGCGAGACCACAGGCTTGCCTCTACCGCCGACATTTTTGCCAAACACTTCCCCACTGGAGATGCTGCATTTCAACTCTTGGGTGATGATCCTGATCACCATGGGTGGATTTGTCTATGGCCAAGGGTGCACCCCAGTTATACTCTCTCACAGTTGCGAGTGGAGAAGGAAGCAGAGAATAAAGACACAGACACCAGAACTTCGGTTAAACTAAGGGCCTCTTTATTTGAATAACATGGGTAGTTCACCCCTCCTTGGATCTGCATGTGAATCTGTAGGAATCAATGGGTCCTTCCTCAGGCCACTTGCCTGGCTTTATGGGCGAGCATTCTCCAAAGCCAGGAGTGGGGTGGGGGAAACCTGGGCCCTTTCTTATATGACACTCTGCCCACATCTTCTCTAACAGAAGCCTCACAGCTCAGAGTAGGTGAACGCAGGGGAGTCTCCAAAGGCAAACCATATCCTGACACGTGAGGCTCACAGCTCGCTAGGAGCAGGTCCTCCAGATATGCCAATCACCAAAAGATGCCAGAGTGCTCACCGTCCCTATTCTAATATATTGCCAATTCCTGCACAGCTGAGTGTTGGGGCGGGGCTGGCCTTTATAGCCTCTGCCCCACCCTTGTCTCCAGAGGCACACGTGGCTATACAGGTGAGGTGCCTTATTTCTATTCCCTTCCCCCAGCAATAGCTGTCTCCCACCCAAGCCATTCCGACTGGGTGGGCAACTGATTAGCATGCATCTTCACCAGCCCTTCTTAAGTTCCTTGCTTTTTCTGCCTCATCTCTTTCCTGTTTGTTTAAATCAAATGCTTGCACGTGGGAGAGGGCCTTCTCGGTGGCTGCTCCAGTGCTCTGGAACTCCATTCCCAGGGAACCTAGGGTGACCAGATAAAATCCAGGTCAGGGCTCATTTAACTTCAACAGTTGTAGAGAAAAGGGAATTTCAGCCAGTGTCATTTGTATGCAATTAGTCCCTGGTGGAATTCCCTCTTCGTCACAACAGTTAAAGTTGCAGGCACTATACTAGAGTGACCATATACAAAAGAAAGCAGGGCCCCTGCACCTTTAACTGTTGTGATGAAGAGGGAATTTCACCAGGAACTAATTGCATACAAATGACACTGGCTGAAATTCCCTTTTCTCTACAACTGTTAAAGTTACATGAGCCCTGACCTGGATTTTATCTGGTCAGCCTAAGCTAGACTGGCTCCTTCCTTGATGTGTTTTCGGAGGCAGGAAAACACTTTCTTATTTTGGCAGGCCTTTGGTGAATAATGTGGACCTCCATCTATGTTAAAAATTTAATATGCATTTTAAATGTTTAAATGTTTTAATATTGAAACCTGTTTAATTATATTTTTAACTGTTGTATATTTCTATTTAAAGCTTTTAACTCTATATGTTTTAATTCTGTACAGCCGCCTTGAGGCCCAGCATTGGGCAAAAGGCAGGATACAAATAAAGGTATTATTATTATTATTATTATTATTAATTATTGTCCTGCCATAAACAGATGCTTGCTGTCTACACAACAAGCAGGCTGTACTGGGGGGGGGGGAAGGGTTTGAGGCACACCCCTGTTCACGTTTTCTCTTCAGTGATGGGGAGCGGAAAATTTTCCGTGGAACTTTTTCCAAAGCAGAAAAGTTCCAAGCACTATTTTTCCGTAGAACATTTTCTATGTCATAGGTTCATTAGTAACTCGTGAACGGATGCAAATTGTAAATACGGTATTAGGCAAGCTCAATAGTTTGAAAATTGTAATTAATGCTTTTTAGGTGATTATCCCTAGCAAGTAGGTGGGAGAATAAATATACATCGCTGAAATACAAATATCTCAAGAGTGAAATAGCGAAAGTAAAACTGAAGGTGCCCCAAAAAGCTCAGTGGAAGAGAGCTGAGTTCTGCTGAAATAGTTGAGTGGTTGTCAGCTTTTAATGCAAGGTTGCTAAAATCAATTCATGCAGCATTCCCCATCCTGGTGCCCTCCAGATGTGCTGGACTACAACTCCCAGCATCCCAATCCATCCATGTTATTGTCTTTAATTTTTTTTTTTACAAGTATTCCGATAAAAATGTCTACATTATGTAACTGTTCGATTGCATTAAGTGTGGTTTAGGGGGTAAAGTGGGGGGATGTCATGGGGATTTGTCGAGCCAAAAGTGGGCAGGATTTCCCCACGACCATCCCTACCGTGAACACACCCAAGTTAATTTTCACTCACACCACGGCCCTGTATCCTGATCTTAAGTTCGTTTAGCTTGTGGAATTGATTTCTGTAAGAATTCCAATACAAAAAGCTTCTTGGTACTTGATGGGGGGAGGGAGGGACTGGAGAAGTGGATATATAAGAGTTTCAGTAGTAGGTTCAATATATCAACATCAATGAGGAAAGGTTTAAAAAGATGCCTTTGTTGGCTATCAACAACAGGACGTTGCTCTAGCAATACTATAACTGTTGAGACTCTGCCTTGAGTTAAATGCTTCCGATATCCAGGTAGCAGCTCAACCCTGGGTTTTGTTTTGTTTTAGTAAGAGAGCAGCTAACAGGGACAGATTATGTACCCCCAAATCATTCCAGCCACATCTCTCTTTTACTTACCAGTCGGGAATTCACAGGTCAGTCCAAGAAGTGATCCGGCTTTCAAAGGACTGAAGTTACAAGTCAGAGAGAGAGAGAGACAGTCAGACTCCCAGAAAGAGGAACTGAAAGTTTTGAGCCCTGAAGAAACCAGAACTTCTGTTAACTGAAAAAGCAAAAAGCAAAACAAAAAGCTGATGGGGGGGAGTGGAAGAGGAGGAAACCAGGTCAAAGGCCCATGCAGCTTTTTGACTTGTTTTGATAGTTATTTTAAAGCTTTTCTCTAAATCAGTATCCAAATGCCAGTTTTGACATGCAATTAACGTGTTTAAAATCTTTAAAATTTAAAATCTTTGGGGGCAGCCTGCCTGCATACTACTATGATGCAGAACAGCAGGCAAACATAGCGCAAGAGCTCGTCAGACAGAATTGGGCAAAGGGTTTGGGAGGAGGCAGGGACTGTATTCTTTACACTATCTGCTCAATAAGATACTGCAGTAAACATTTCAGCTAGAAGATGCAGCTGATCTTCCATTAGTTTGGCAACTCAACTGCTCTGAGCAGGTATGGTTACTCAAATTCCTGATGGGTCTGATCCAAAGGTGCCTTTCCAGATGTGGAAAATGTTTTCCTCTCTCAGAAGCTCTACGTTACGCCCGACCAAGAAAGAAATCTTGGGTTTGTGGTAGACAGCTTGATGAAAATGTAGACCCAGTGTGGGGCTGCTGTGAAAAAGGCAAATTCCAAGTTGGGCATAATTAGGAAATTGAAAATAGAACTGCAAAGATCATTCTGGCCTTGTACAAATCTATTGTGCGACTACACTTGGAATACTGTGTATAGTTCTGGCCTCCACATCTGAAAAAGGATATTGTAGAGTTGGAAAAAGTGCAGAAAAGGGCAACTAAAATCATCAAGAAGCTGGAGTAACTCCCCTGAGGAAAGGTTACAATGCCTTAGCTTAGAAAAAAAAGATGTTAAATGGGGACATAAACAAGGTGTACAATATTATACATGGTGTAGAGAAAGTGGATAGGGAGCAATTTTCTTCCTCTCCCACATTACTGGAATCCAGGATCATCCCATGAAGCTGAATGGTGGGAGATTCAGGACAGAACAAACCAAGTACTTCTTCAAACAGCACATAGCTAAACTATGGAATTCATTAAATGTAGTGATGGCTACCAGCTTGGATGGTTTTAAAAAGGGGATTAGACAAATTCATGGATGATAAGGTTATCAGTGGCTACTAGTTCTGATGGCTATATGCTACCTCCAGTATCAGAGGCCGTATACCTATGTACACTGGTTTCTGGAAGCATGAACAGGAAGGTGCTGTTGCAGTCATGTTATCTTTGTAGGCTTCCTACAGGCACCCGGTTGGCCACTGTATGAACAGAATACTAGACAAAATGGACCCTTGGTCTAATCCAGCATGGCTCTTCTTATGTGCTAGAACACTGCATGACAAAAAAGGAAGTTCAAAGGTTCTGTTCTGCTTGCCAAAGCCATTGCACATCTTAATTGAACTGCATGAACTGTAGTGCAATCATTTGCAAAACAGCATTAGCAGCTAGATTTTCCATCTGCTCATGGTTTATTAATTTGTTATTTATTGCTTTTTTTTGCATTTTATTACATGGTTCTTTGGATCCACTCCATAGTTATCATTTTAAACCACTGGTTTTCAGACTTTGACCTGTGATTAAAGGATCACCAGTATTGATCTCTCATAGGAAGCACCAAACACAGTCTCCGGTTCACAGTATATTTACGTTGAGCAATGGTTAGGCCCAACAGACCTTTCTGACAGTTGGCACAAACTGAGAATTGGCCTTACATTGCAGCCCAGAAGCCCTGCAAAGTAAAGGGGTACTAGGGCAGCCTGTTCAAATTAGGAAATATTTGCCTTCCAGCACTGAAAGAATGGTTTGAATTCTACATGGGACAGAATTACACCTTATCAAGTCCAAGTCACATTTTACTGCTTGTCCTCTTTAAGAATTTATGCTGCTTTATGCAAAACATGCATTTTTCATAAGCATACCGCCAGACCTCTCACAAAGGAAGGAAAGAGTTGCATTTTCTTGACACCCGGAATTGCAGCATTTGTGGCAAGGTGCCTTTCATTCATTAGCATCCTCAGCACATGTCCTTAATGTGCTTCTAAACATCAGAGCAATGTCAGTCAACAATTTATTGTTTAACCAATTAGACTATTACAAGGCTCTGTCATTAATGCAGGCAGATAAAGATCAAGCAAAACTGCGCTCAGAATAACAGCAAACAAAAACAAACAAGCGCATGCCAGTATTTTGCATTTTAGGGGCCATTTTTACCATGTATGCATACTTTAACTAGGGTGGCCAGTTATGAAAAAAGAGGGCATGAATTGCAAATAAATAAATAAGACACCGGATTGCACAAAAAACACATATGCAATTTATATGACAAGATGAAAATTTAGAAATAATTACTAGAATTTAAAGAGAAATCCAACATATCTCATCATAGAGGGGAAGACTGGGACCAGTGTGCTTGCTCAGTCTGCCGTCCAGGTGCTAACTGGGCAAGGTCCCTGCTCTCTTGTTTCTATGGTTCTTTATCTTTAAACTGGTCTTGGACTAGACAAGAAAGCCCTTCAAATAGAGAAGGCTTCATGTAAAGTAAGATACAGTACCACTTTAATTTAGAGAGTTTACCGTGTACATGTGCATTCACTATTTAGACATAGCAGAACACACATGGCAGTGTGTTTATCAACGAGCCCACAATCAATGAGCACAGGCGTTAAGAATCTTCAACCAAGCTAAACCTTTATTTTGTGCCTTGTAGTCACCAAGGGAACAAACAATATTAAGGTAGATGCACACTCTCGATTAGTTTGCAGGAGAACATTCCGATTATCACTTCTTCAACCCCTTCCCTATAATTTGATTAGGAATGGCATCATTTAACTCACCTCTGAAAGCAACTACAATTCTTTAAAGATTACTGCAAACCTCTAAAAGTCATTATTAATGAAGCTCCCACAGCAGCAGTAGCTACAGAGAGACCAGATGAAAATGAGATATAAATCATAAAGTGATGGGTACATTAAGGCTGACATTTCCAATATTTTGCCTGTCTCACATCGCTGCTTCTCGTTATCACCCTTTGTTCCATATTTTATTTATTCTATGTGATTAACTTCATATGGATCTGTTAAAAACATGACAGCTTAACATTGTTATAATAATTGAAATCTATTCAGCCCCTTGATTTGCCAGTTTGTTGTTCAACAACAACAACATACTCACGTAGCTGCTTTTGAATAAGGAAATGTGCTGGAAAACTTATGGAAAAGCAAAGGACAAGGCAGCGTTTGATTTTCAGTCCATCACTACTAAATAAAGGGAGGAACATACACAACAACGGCACTTTCACTGGCATGATCAAAGCGACGCAACAAAGTATTAATTTTATTTTTTTAAACAGGCATTTGCTCGCAACACCTGCTAAAACAAATGTTTGTGAGACATGGGAATCTTTCACTATGCCACACTGTTACATAGCGAATATGGTTGTGTGAATGAACTGCTATTTTAACGAGCGCAGGTGGTCTCTTGTTTGTATTTCCCATGCCTAATATATTTGTACTATCCAAACACTTCCTTTTATCATAGCACCTGTACCTTGACATTTCTCCTTTATAATCTTATCTGTATTTGAAGATCATCCTCAGAGGACCTGTTACAGGTCAGCCTGCCATTTGAGATATGTTGGGAATTGCTTGAGAAAGGGCCTTTGACACCAAGACATTTCAAGGTCCTCCTGGGAGGGTAACTGGACCAAAACATATGTGCAATAGGTCCATTTCCTTTTCAGTCCATCCACATACACCTTTTCTCCTAAAGTGTTTCAGCAGCTGTGAGAAGATGAAGAGCAATCAGCTCTTGTAAAAAATAATATTGTATGAAACATTGAATTCATCTACATGACACTGCTACCCGTCTGATAGCTCCATGACAGCCCCAGATTGCATATCCCATGCATTTACCATGTCATCGCAAAGCTTTAGAACAGCCTTCTCCAACCTCACGCCCTCCAGATGTGTTGAACTACAACTCCCACAATCCTCAGCCCAAAAGGCCAAAGGCTGCTCTAGAAAACTAGCCTAGTGGTACAAATCTTACCCATTGTACAAATCTTACCTGTTTTGTTGGGGCTATTCTTGTATAGTTACTCTTGACAATGTTTTATTCTTTCTCAACATTGTCTGTCATCTTCTTTGATAATAATAATAAAAAAACATATTAACATTGCTGAGCAGACTCGCTATACCTCTGTTCTTTTCAGACCTGGGACCCACCTTTAAGCCCTGAAATATCCCATTTCTAGAACACCAGCGTCATCTTCAAGTGGAGTCCCTATATCTGCATAATCTCTCAAACCAGATTTGCATTTTTTAAAAAACAGATGCCACTTTCGCTTGTCCTCTCTTTTTCAGGATATTTCTGAAGAGCATGACTTCCTCTTGGCAGCAGCGGAAGTAGACCAAGATGGCAAGGCTCAAAACATTGCCTCCCCTTTGACCAATTGCTGTTTGGCTCCACCTTCCCCACAACTGTTTCCTTAGTAGCCTTTCCACGTGGTCATTACGCAACTGGAAAGTATTGCTTGTTTTCCTCTTTCCTCCCCAGACCTTTTCCCTTTTTGTTTTGCGTCTTCCGAATTTTACTAAATCACAGTTCTCAGGCTTTGTGGTGTTTGTGTGTGACCACAGCTATACATGTATTGAACTACTATACATTTGCACTGTGCATATACACTGAACTTTCTCCCCATTTCTCACCTTTAATGTCAAGCTACAACACATTAGCTGAAGACCGGTGAGTTAGGTCAACTGCTTTCCCATGGGTTTGAATCGCAACACATATCAAGTCAACTTTCTACACCAAAGAGGACATATCAGAAGATCCACGTAGATCATAGTGACAATTTGTGCTCATGATGAGCCAATGCATGCATGGCACCACTTTAAATATGCACATAATGTAGGACAAGACCAGGTTTATTTCCCCCCCAATGCTTGAAGAAGAAAAAAACCAGATTGTTGGGATAGGTCCCTAAACTGTGCTCAGACATTATGAAGTGTGTTACATTGCAGAATCTCACACACAAATCACACAGCCCTTCTGCCAACTACTTTATGTTTGGCATTCATTTTCAAAATTCCCCTTTGCGTTCCTCTCATGTGGCGTGTATTCCTTTTGCTCAGTCACATTAATTACTCTCCAATAACATTTGGCTAGTACCCAATGGCGTATAAAGAGCTGAACCAGGCAGAAAGCATTCCAGTCCCAAAATTGGTTCCTGAAGTAGTTCACAACAATTAAAATCCAATACAAGCAACAATAGAAAATGCTGCTGAGGGAAACGGCTTCTTGGCTGGACTCAGGTATGATGGAAGGGTGCCTAGCTGTAGCCTCTTCACCCTCCCAGCATTCCTGACTATTAGTCATGCTGGTTGGAGCTGATGGGAGTTGGAGTTCAACACTGGAGGGGGGCACAGATTCTTTACCCTTGGGGTAATCAGTACTACACCAGATTAATAAATAATCTGGGAATCTACACCAGATTAATAAATAATCTGGGAATCAACAAGAGGGGAAAGCACTTATGTGTCTCAAAACAGAAAAGAAATATTCTCAGGTGCCTAAAAAAGCTTTTATGATGACTTTCCTTCTTCATAGGCCACTTATATTTCTCCAAATGTTTCGTAAAGAATCTTTACAATGCTTCTTCTGTCTTAAAATGTTCAAACATTCTCAGAAAATGTAAAGATCCTTTGCGAGACATTTGGAAAAAGATAAGTGGCCCCCAGAGGAAGGAGAGTCCTTTCCGAAACGCATTGGACATCAACAAATTGTGATCAGGCATCTGAGAATATATTTTTCCCTGATTTGGAATAAGTCATCTGACTGTGTATAAGGTAGGTTCCTAAGGAGACTGTAGGATATATACATATGGTAAAAAGATTAGGATCTTAGGATCAAAGGTGGGCCCTACATCTAAAAAAAGGAAGTCTACTTATTGTAAAGTATTTGAATGAATACCACTTCAGAGACAGCTCTGATTGGACTGTACCTCCCTTTCTCCTACCCTCCCACAGGGCTATTACCACCAACTGCCCTGTGGGAAGGATCCTAATCAATTGTTATATTTTAAAATATCATTTATTTTATTAATGTATCTTTGTGCTATTTGAAAACTGACTGGAAGGAACGGTGGGCTATAAATACTTGTAATTAAATAAATAAATAGTGTGTAGTTGAAATCCTGAAGTAGTATTAATGATTCCTGACAGCTGGCTCTATCTACATTTTAAAAATATGGCATAACTTTTCAGTTCCCATCTTGTCACTAAAGTTATCGGAATTTTTAAAATGTCTCCATTTCAAACACACACAAAATGGATGGTCAGCATCAAAACCCAAGTTCTACACAAGATAGATAACTGAGGAGTGAGTACATATGTTTTTCTGAGTGGTACAAATATTGCACAATAGAACAAAATGTTTAAGAACAGCTGAATTATGCAAACGCAGAAACAGATGGCCAGAAGCAATATTGAGCTTGAGTTTTTTTTAAAAAATCATAGCATGTCACTAGTATTTATGCCAATTCACAGTTATTAGGTAAAACCAGCTATTACACAACAGCATTTTGTTTCTCCTTTTTCTAGTGAATATGGTCACATTCCTATACACACTTAACTGGGAGTAAGTCTCATTGAATTACTTTTCAGTAGACACACATAGGATTCTGCTATAAGAACGTCATTTATTAAACTCCAAAGAGGTTTAACAATTTATTTATAATTCCAAAGGCTATGAAAATATAAACTCTGATACAAACCAGGACCTATACCTCCAAGAGAAGCATACATACCTTGTTTCCCCCCCCCCCCCCCCACACCACCACCACTTTATCATCATAACTCCCTGAGATAGTGTTTGTGTGCTGATGCACATTTTATTCACAATGCTTGCTTTTTAGGGCACAAACACATATTTACACTATTCTCATGGAGACTGCTAAAATCCTTGCTTATTGAATGGAGATAAAACATAGATGCACTGGAAGATAGTAATTTGGATGATCTGGAAGATAGTCATTTTATCCCAGAAATAAGTTGCCACAGTTTGAGTACAGTTCTTGAAAGGAACTTCTACATAAGTCACTGAAATGAATAAAGACTGAGCCTTAGTTTAGCGCTAGCCTTGGATAACTCCCCTCTATTTCAACTGAGATTGAAAGATATTCTTGATGAACCATGGGTGTTTTTTTTATGAATGGTGGCAAAGTAAATCAGCAGAAACACACTTTGGAAAGATGATCGACATTGGGCCTTAAAAACAACAACCAGAAAAAAATGGAAAGATTCAAGAATTTCCCTTTCATTGGCATGGGGAAATTCCTTTTACAAGCATTATGTCTTGAAATATCAAGGACTCCAATAAGAATGGGATTTTGATCACTGGGTTTCAAAAAACAATTTTACCTCTATCTTTAATACCAATTTTGCATCTTTCCCAGCGTTCTCGTTTATACATCAAGTCCCCAGATTTGCCTTCTGTCTTACTTTTCTATGTTCAAGAGACCTTTTTGAAATCACTACTTTGTACACGTTTATTTTCAGAAGTCTAATCACATTAAGTTCAGCCACTGCCAAACGACAGAACACAGTTCTTGGAACCAAGGTTACACCACCTGTTTCTGCTGACTATAGGTTGGAGAGAATTAGTCTTGAAGTGTTCCTAAGCCTTCCTGCTAGGAAAATAAAAGCCCCCGAAACAATACTCCTGTTACAGCAAAAACTGATTTGGGAGAATTGGCACATTTACCAGGCCAGATTTATCTTAAGCTTGCATTTGTTCCATATGCTGAAAGCAGTCATAAACATATGCACACCTTTTCAGAACATGATTTATTTAGAACTGCCATTGAAGAGGCAATCTCTGGACAAATGTTAGGCATTCAAACCACTGTGATTCAAGGTTTCACTCAACAGTTACATTGACCTATAAACTTATTAAGGCTTAAAGCCTTTTAAGGATAAAACTTATCCTATGCATATTGACCTTAAAGCAAGCCCCACTGAACATAGGCCCTGTTATTGGTCCTGAATCACCCACCAATCAGTTTCATGGGATGACCCCAGGTTCTCATACTATGAGAAAAAATGTCTCCCCATCCACTTTCTCCAAACCATGCAAAATTTTGTACACCTCTATTGTGTCTCCACTGACAGCCCTTGACACAAGCCAACCATCTCAGGGGAAATGAGGCCAAGAGACCCCCTAACCTGAAGTGGTACAGCCCTGACACAAGCCAACCACCTCAGGGAGAATGACGCCAAGGGACCCCCCTCACCTGAAGTGGTACAGCCCAAGGGACCCCCTGACCTGAAGTGGTACAGGCCTGACACAATCCAACCACCTCAGGGAGAATGACGCCAAGGGACCCCCCTGACCTGAAGTGGTACAGCCCAAGGGACCCCCTGACCTGAAGTGGTACAGCCCTGACACAAGCCAACCACCTCAGCCAGAATGACACCAAGGGACCTCCTGACCTTAAGTGGTACAGCCCTGACACAAGTCAACCACCTCAGGGAGAATGACACCAAGGGACCTCCTGACCTGAAGTGGTACAGCCCTGACACAAGCCAACCACCTCAGCCAGAATGACACCAAGGGACTCCCTAACCTGAAGTGGTACAGCCCTGACACAAGCCAACCACCTCAGGGAGAACGACGCCAGGAGACCTCTCTGGTCCCCTCAGGAAACTGGGGAAGAAGTCGACGCCGCACCTGCCAACCACATCAACGTCCCTCAGCTTGGAGTACGGGGATTGCGCAGGAATGAGCCCGCTTCCTTCCCACTCCCTGGCTTGTGCCCGGCGCCCAGCCCCTGACAAGCCGGCCCGACTTCCCCGCAGCCCTCTCCACTCACCCCCGAGAGGATAAATAGGCCCCGTCAAGCTCCACCGACGCCGCTTCCGGGAACGCGCCCCCACCTCGCAACAACGAGCGCCCTGATTCGTCCCTCCGGGCTGAGCACGCCCTCGCTCGCTCCATGGCCCGCCTTAAATCGCCGCTTGTTCCCGCCCCTTTCTCCTCTGCGCGCCACGCCGATTGGCTCTTTTGCCTTGTCGCTCAAGCCTTTCAAATCCGCCCCGGAGCCTTGGCTCTTCTCTTTGGGGTTCCTCCTCCCGCCGGCATCAGCTACCCGCCCCGCTTAGCTTCCCTGGCTGATCCTCCTTCTGCTCGCTCCTCCCTCCTCAGCCTGTCAATTACACTTCACGGATATTTCAATTTCACTTTAGGATATTGGGTGGCTTGAGTGGAGGTTGGTGGCTCCTATTTCAGTGGGGCAGAGAATCCTGCCTGGGTTTCAGTTAGAACCAGCCACGACTCTAAAGGAGCTGTCCAAAGTGCTGAACGGATAGGGCCTCCAGCCAGGCTAGAAATCTACCTTGTTTCCAGCATTTCATACACAGAAACGGTGACACCTTCGTGACTCTGAGACTTCGGGAGAGCTGAGGGAGGGAACTGAACCCTCAAGATTCAGTTCAGCTCTTAATTTCTCACTCTACCAAATTATTTCAGGAGGTACAAGTGGAACCTGCAACAAAATGTTGCAGTATGAAGTGCTGCTGGTCACTATTTCAGCCAGCCAGACCCATGACATCATGCACAATACTCTATTCCATTCCCCATCTCACCCAGTTTTCTGGTGGGTGTGATTTTCTCTCATAACAGTCTGTCAGCATCCTGTGGCCTCTGAGAACTGTTCTCATTGGGCTGCTGGGGGGGGGATTTCCCGTCCTGCTTTAGGGATTCCCCCCAATATTGGTTGTACTTCTGCAAACTCTGTGTGTATGTGTGTCCCTTGCATGTGGGTGTTGTTGTTTTGGCTATATAAGGAACAACACTCACACCTGAACGTGAGATATAGAAGGAATGACCCCCCTAAAGTAAAAACAGAGCCAGGGGTTTACCAAGGAAAGGTACCAGGATATAAGGACTGTCCCTGGTAAATACAGAGCATATGAACCCAGTATATTATACACCCATGTAGGTTTGTGTACAATATATACTAATCACCAGCTGTTACCCCCCCCCCCCCCCCCAGTCAACTGACAGGTTTGGCTAGTGAGATTACTCTAGTCCATTGCATTCATGCAAATATTATGCAGATTGTGTGGAAGCTCAAACCTGCTGGAGTTCTCCTTTCCATAATACATTGTCACTGTGACTATGGAGCTGTTTAACTGCTCCTGGCTTTAAGGTTGCTTTGTTCCTGTGGTTGGAAAAGTGATATTATTATGACGGCCTGCCTCTATGTGACATATACACAGGAATAGCAAAACAGCAGCCTAAATCAACACAGGCAGAATGTTGGTGTGAAATGAATTTCTAAGGTGCGACACCTCTGAACAAACTGAGATGCAGCATCTATTAGTGTGCATGGTGCTCCAATTGATTACTTAATATATGTGCAATGCTTGGAAGCAAGAGGTCTCATCTCTCAGGAGTGACTTTGTACCCTGCTACATAGAGACCAGAAGATAATTTTGATGTTAAGCAGAAGAGATTTACATTGGGAAGCAGTGCATTAGAAAACGCTTTAGAATGGTTGATGATTAGAGTACAGTGAAACATGTCATAAGCTATCACTCAAGAGCCCAACCAAATGAGTTGTTTACCACAGGTGGATCTGGATTAAAGGTGGCTCAGAATTGTTCTAAAATAGCTTAAGGTAGTCTCAGAATATTATAATTTGTTTACAAGGGCAGTCTCGGTCACCAATGTTGTGTGTAGTGGGACTGGGCAGCTCTTCAGATAGAGGAGCATTCCCCAACCTGGTGTCCTCCATATCTTTTGGACTACAAGTCCCATCAGCCCCTGCTAGCATGGCCAATGGTCAAGGTTGATAGGAGCTGTACTCCAAAAGATCTGGAGGGCAACAGGTTGGGGAAGGATGAAGTAGGGGATAAGGCTATTCACACAACTCTCTCACTCACAATAGTGATTGACTGTGGGTTGTTGTTGAACCATGAGTTCTTTGTCGAACTATGGATGAGCATGATGTCTGAACTCAGGACATTTTCACAGGATGGCTTGTTAAACATGCAGTGTGGCTTGTTAACCACCCTAAACAACCCAACAACAAACTGCAGGTCCCCAAGGTGACTTGTTTGAGAAAAATAAATCACACTGCAAGTTTAACAAGCCTGTGGGAAATGTCCTGGGTTCAGACAACAGTTAACCCACTGGAAAATAAACAACACACAGTTCAACAACAACCCACACTCTAGGTAAATAGGACTAATCGTCACCTTTTGCTGTTCATCTGTCTTTGCTGATATTGGTGTGTGAGTGTGTGTGTGTGTGTGTAAATGATGCTGTTTTCACAGTTGTTTCTTTGCTTTGCTTTGTGTTAGAATGATTGTTTGTTTTTATTTCGTTACAATGTATATTTTTATTTGTAAGCAGCCTTAGGTTTAATTTTATCATAGAACGGAGGAGAGGGATGAAGGCAGAAATACAATTCACTACAATAAAAACCATAAAATGTGTGCCCTACAATAAAAACCATAAAATGTGTGCCCTGATGTCTTGTTGCTTCTATACAACTTCCAGTATCAGAGGATGTATGCCTACGTACACCAGTTGCTGAGGAATATGGGTGGGAAGGTGCTGTTGAAATCATGTCCTCTTGTGGGTTCCCAGTCGACAGCTGGTTGGCCACTGTGTGAACAGAATGCTGGACCTTGGCCTGATCCAGCATGGCTCTTCTTAATCCAGGTATCCTCAGAAGTAAGCATCCTTCCGGTGAGCTCAATGTAACGGACACCCAGGTCAGTATGCAGCGGAGGCTGGTGTCTCCTATTTCCGTGGGGCAGTGAATCCTCTGAATACCCGTTCAGCACCTTGGATAGCTCCTTTAGAGTTCCGACTGGTTCTGACTGAAACCCAGAGCGGATTCACTGCCCCACTGAAATAGTCCCCTCCCCATCCCTTGTTGTCAGTGTGTATATAAAGGATCGATTGCACCCTGAATCATGGCAGCGGGGATTAAGCTAAAACCCAACAGATCTACAACCGCGTGCTCAAAATGCGGCCCGAGAAGAATTCCTCGTTGCGTGTGTGAACGTCTGAATGTGTGTGAGTGTGAGAATGAGTGGGATGCGCGTCACAAGACAAGCAGAAGACAAGGGGCCGG
Source organism: Anniella stebbinsi (assembly GCA_029215795.1). NCBI lineage: Eukaryota > Metazoa > Chordata > Lepidosauria > Squamata > Anniellidae > Anniella > Anniella stebbinsi. The sequence continues at coordinate 5,258,247 of JARDYH010000010.1, forward strand.
CCAGCCGAGAGATCTCACCAACCAGACTGCGGTCGCTGGGTGGAACACAACCAATCCAGAGACTCCGCTGCAAACCGGATAAAGGACGAGGGAGGAAGAGGAGGACTTGGAGGCAGGAGGAAGGGCAGAACTGCCTCTCTCTCCCCTCACCCCCCCCCCCCCGCTCTGCCGCGTGAGTGCAGCGTCCCTCAAGCAGTCCTCTATAAAGGTTTTTTTTACTCCGAAGTCAGTCCCTCTTGTGTCCTGAATGGCACTTACTCCGGTGTAAAGATGCACAGGCTCGCAGCCAGGAATCGATCCTTCGCAAAGCCCAACGAAGAAAGATAGATGTAGATAACCCCATATGTACTTACCCGGGAGTAAGCCCCATTGAACGCAAAGGACTTTACTTCTGAGTAGACATGCATAGGCCAGATTGCACTCTTAGATGCACTTAGCTGAGCATAAGCTTCATTGGACTTACTTCTGAGGAGACATGCATTGTAGGGTTGCACTCCTCACTTACATGGGAGTAAGCCAAATTGAACTCAAAGAGGTTTACTTCTGAGTAGACATGTATAGGATTACACTGCAGGGTTGTGCTCCTCTACACTTGGGGAATAAACCCCATTGAATTTAGTGGAGTTTACTACTGAGTAGACCTGTATAGGATTGCACTGTTAAATTGCACTCCTCTATGCATTTAGCTGAGAGTAAGCTCCATCAAATTCAATTGGACTTACTTCTGAGCAGACATGTATAGGATTGTACTGTAAGGTTGTGCTCCTATATGCACTTATCTGGGAATAAGACCCATTGAACTTAATGAAGTTTACTTCTGAGTAGACCGTTCAGGGAGTTATGGGGTTAATAGCGACATAATACTGCAAGGATTTTGGTCCTAAAATATTGTTCTCAAGTGTTTCTAACACATGCCACTGTTTTGGGCTTCTTCTTTTTTTTTTAATATGAAGAGATCATTCCGACCCGTTCCGTTCCGGCTTTTACACCGTCCCCTTAAATCCATCTCAGTTCAATGGACCATATTCCCAGGCCAGTGTGCCTTTAAAACCACATTTGTTTCCAATGGGCTGTGATTTGATTGAAACGAGATTCGATGCAACCTCTTTTCAATTTAGAGCCTGGAGCTCTTCCATGGGATGGGGATAAACGAGAAAGGTGGTACTCTCATTGGCCCGATCGTAGGTAGGCCGACTTGCAAGTAAGCCTCCTGAAGCTTATTTGAGAATGCAGCTCTCTCCCCCCCCCCCCCCAGTCTACACCTCTCTCATAGGACTGGGGACCTTAAAAGAGGGGTGGGGGGAAGGAAAGTCAGATAAAAGTGGGGAGGCCGGATCCTAGACAGGTCTCCTTGAAAGAACCCCCCCCCCCCCCCCCGCTCCTGAGTTTCAAGGACGTGTGGTTATTAACTCCCCCTGAAGCGTGCACCAAATTGCCAGCCTTGGATAGGATTTGGAGAAGGAAAAAAAAACCTGTTAAGGAAGAAGGATCTGCTCTCTGTCGCCGTTGGCGTGAACATCGTCGAAATGGGTTCGATGCAAGCCCCCCTTTTTTTTTAAAGGGCGGAGGGAGGGAGAATTCCCAGGGACCGAAGGAAGTGTGTGTAACATATTTCTCTCGGTGGGTGCCCCCGATGCGTCCCCATTCTGTTCCCCGGGTGGTCAGGGCAGCCACTGAGGGTGTGAGTCTCCGAGAGGAAGGCTTTGGAAGGAGGGAGGGAAGATCGCTGGAACTGGAAGGGAATTCGGGGTGACCCTGATGCACCTCCAAGCAGAGCCGGCGAGGCGCGCGCTGGTCTTCCCTCCCCCCTCCCCCCTCCTCCCGCTTCCTCTCCCCTCCCCTCCCCCCTCCTCCCGCTTCCCCTCCCCTCCCCCCGCTTCCCCCGAGCCGGTGAGAATCTGCAAGCTTGGGCCGGAAGAATCCTGGGATGCGTTTGCAGAGCTCTTGCATTATTGCGAGCCGGCGAGACTGACTCACGCGCGCAAGGAGCGTTGGAAGATCTGGACCCTCCGGCCCTGGTGATCAATTTGCTGAGCAGGGGCTTTGGAGGCGGAGGAGGCGTCTCCGCCCCCTTCCGACACCCGCCTCCTTGCGATCGTGTGAACGCGGCCAGGAAGAGAGAAATTTCTCCGCCGGACGCACGCGCGCCCCCATTCAGCTGAAAGGCAGAGAACCAGCAGGCGAGGAGATGGGTGAGTGGAGCCGATGCGGGTCGTATTGGGAGGTGTGTGTTTCTGTGTGTGTGTGAGGAAGAGACAGATAGGAGCGTGTTGGCTGAGCTCTATTGTATCTCGACACGCGCAAGGGCAGCGTTTGATTTGTGTGTGCGTGCGTGTATCCCCTTTTGTCATTGCTTGGTCTGGCCCAAAGGTCCAGTTTTGAGATTCGCTTTCGCCAAGAATCGTGCGGGTTCATTGTTTGCACAGATATGGGAGCCACGAAGAGGTTGGATTGCGAGGGGGGATGGCTTGGAGTTGCGGGGGGGTGGGGGTGGGGAGGAGAGAGGAAAAAATCCGCATATGCCAAAGGCGAAAAACAACCCGGCATTGTGCCGGGTGGGAAACCCTGCAATGCTCTGGGTCGCCTCGTCCTGGAGGGAAATGGGAGAGCCCAACCCCCACTTCTGGAGGGAAATGGGAGCCCCCCCCTTTGGGTTTGCATTGTGAACGATCCAGAGCGAGCCCCAAACTCAAGTGACGATGCCCACTTTACTCAAAAGTAGAATGCAATTCTCTCCCTCTCTCCTCCTCACCCTGCGCCTTCAAGCTTTCCTGGTACAAAACCCACCTTTTCTTAAACTTCCCTGTCGCCTGCAGAATTGTTTCTTTCCTGGGTTGAAAATTGTTGTAGGGAACCCTTGGGAACTCCCCCCGCCCTTAAAAAACAACAACCCCAAAACAACCCAAGGGTCGCTCTGGTGGTATATTTCGAAGATTCGGTGAAATCTGATCCACTTTACTTTGACTCTCTGAATGTACTAATCCTCTGCGTCGAGGCTGCAATCCTCTAGGCGTTTACCTGGGAGGAAGTCCCCTTGAACGAAATGGGACTTGCTTCTGAGTAGACATGCATAGGATCGCACGCTAAGGCACACTTATTTCAGAGTAAGTCTAACTGCAGAATGGGATTTCTTTCTGAGTAAGCATGCATAGGGGTTATGTTGGACATGTTTTTGTTTTGTTTTGTTGTTAGTTTCTTGTGATAATATCACAGTGGGTCTCACCTTTCACCCCACACTGCAGAACCTGTCAGATTCTCCCCCCCACCCCAATTTCCTGATGCTTACTATGTTTTTGCAGGCGCAGCTTAACATATGTCAAAGCAGCAAATGCTTACAGATAAATATGTATTCCTACAGAGCGAGGATAAGGTATATTTTTGTACTAGAGAGAGAGAGAGAGAGGTACTCCCAAGTGACAGAATATTGACATGGCTGATAGTATCATTGCCAAGATGACATGCTGCAGTCATTTTAAGTGGGTTGCCAGTTTAAGCTTCCAGACAGATTGGAATTGATACCTCTAAGTCACAAAATTGTAGCGCTCAGCTATGTGGCTGTGACAACTGGATGTTTATTTTCATGCCACACTTTAAAAGCGTGGGGGGGGGGGGCGGGAAATCATAGTTTGGGCATTAAGTTGCTTTTTATGTGTGCAAATGATATTGATTGACATTGTGGCCAGGCTTAACAGTTAAAATGTTTTAAAGTGTTTTAATGACAGCTGTTTTATGTTTATGGTTTTAAATTTTGTATATTGTCTTTTTAACGCTCAATCTTTTTAATTTTTGTAAACCGCCCAGAGAGCTTCGGCTATGGGGCGGTATATAAGTGTTAATAATAATAATAATAATACTACATGGCAGGTTTAGCAGCCTTTTCTTTTTTTTCTTCTTTTTGTTGCAAATGGGAAAGGTTGGTTAGTGATCCAGGGCACTGAAAGAACAGCTGTTCTCCTCCATCTATTTCATCTAGTGTCTCTGTGATGTATGGAATGTTGATACAATACCCATCGTTAAGCAAAGTGTTCATTTGTTTTTTTCCTTGAGTAAGCAAACCGACCAGAGAAGGTTTAAGAATGCAGGCGAGTCCATGTTCCTCTGTGTCTTTATATTGCTGAGATTCTAATCTGGGCTTGGTTCTTCTTACCTATGTCGTGTGTTCCTTTTTAATTATAATTTCTCATCCAGTCCTTGCTGCCAAGGTTCATAGCTGTGGTCTGGTTTGAGTTGGCCTGATGTGAGTTGAAAGTAGCGGATGCCTTTGGTTTTTGTCTGGTTGTTAAAAATTTCCCCACAAAGCGGTTTTAAAAATGCACTTGGTTCTTTGTTGGAAGGACTGGTCCAAAGTTAGCAAAAAGCGAGGCTAGTAACTCTGTGTGTGCGTGTGAGACAGCTTTCTGGGAGTGCCAAATTCTCTTGTGATTTGAGCTTGTTCTTCGCTTGTTCTTCGCCTTCTGTCACCACTGTACTTAAAAACCTCTTGTCATCTTATCCAAGAGATTGTGTAAGTACGCAAAGAGATTGTGTATGTAACTGAGCTGGTGTATATATATATTTCTTTTAAGTGCAATTTGCTAGAGCTCTGCCAATGTCTCCAGAGGGTATGCACACCTAGCTTCGGAAACCAAAAATCTATCTGGAAACTCGTTAGAGCTGTTTGTAACATCAGATTTATAATTTGCTGATCTTAATATTTTATTGTGTGGGTATAATCACGGGCATGGATGCTATAAGAAATCCCTTGTTATACTTGAGAAGGGGGGAAAATATTTGGGTTTGTGTTCCTTCTCAAACTGATACTTGGGCCATTAGGTACCCTCATGTCTTTTGCAATCAATACATACTCTTCACCACTGCCATCATCCCAGATTTTTAAAATTATTATTATACGAGGCTCAAGGTGTCTACATGCAAGAACATAGAGCAAGGGGGCTGAACCTCATCAAACTGGAGGGCCAAATTCAATTTTGGAGGAGCTCTCAGGGGCCAGTTTCCAATGGTGGGCGGGGCCAAAGGCAAAAAGGGGCAGGGCCTTAATTCCAGTATAGTTTAGCTTAAGGCTCTTATTGCCCATAACCAAGCCTTAAGAGAGCTATTTTGATCTTTTAGAACGGAGGGAAAATGTGCAAAAGCCGGTAAACCACCACAAAATGGGTAGTCAAGGAAAGGGGGGGGGGTTGCAAGAGGAAGGGGTGTGTGACCATCTGGGGAACTTTGGGAGAGCTGGATGTAGCCCATGGGCAACCCTGGTCTACAGTGACACAGAGTCTGAGTTTCCTGCGAAAATGGAAAGCCTGCACTTTTCTGTAGGTGCAGAGGGGTGTTGCTCTAAGTCAGCCTTGTTCCCAAGTCCCCTGAAGTTACTAGCTAGTAGCTTGCACACAAAAAAAAGAGCTTACGTTTTACTCATCAAGCAGGTGATATTGGGTGTGTGTGTGTTTGGCAAGCTAGTAACACAGCAGGATTGACCTATGGTCCAATGCGCCTCCCGAAAGCTTCTCAGAAGTAGAATTCAGCCCTCTGTCTGGCAGAGGTTCCCCTCCTCTGTCTTTCTTAGATCAAGGATGGGGTACCTGTGGTGATCCAGGTGTTGTTGCTCCCAACTCCCATCAGCTCCAGACAGCTTGGCCAGTGGTAATGGGAATGGTGGCCTTCCAGGGATTGCTGGTCTATGTGTTCCCCACCCATGTCTTAGATGGCCAGAAGGAAGGAAGTAGAGGAAGAATGCTGAGGGTCGGTTTGAGAATTTCAGAGTGAAGGGGGCAAGGCACCAAAATCCAGCTCAGGTCAAACTGATTGTTCTACCACTGAGTCGCTGGCTGGTTGTTCTTCAATTTGCTTCTGTGGCCACAGGAAAAGTGGGGCCATACTCGTTGGTAGAGCCCATATTTTGCATGAAGCAGGTCCCCAGTTCAGGAACTGATGGGAAACAGCCCCACTTGCTAGGGGAACTTTCCCCAATCCGGAGCCTTCTGGAGGTTTTGGACTGCAACTCCTAGAATTCCTGACCATTGACCATGCTGACTGAGACTAATGGAGTTGAGGACTGAAGTATCTGGAGGTACCTGAGTGGGGAAATCTGGGCTAGAGGGAGCAGCATATGTTTAATGGAATCTTCTGCAATTTAAGGCTTTCCAGTACCCATCATTCCTGATCTTTGGCCCTGTTGGCTGGGGCTGATGGGAGTTGGAGTCCAACAGCCAAAGAGGCGGCTTTGATTCCCCACCCATACTGTAAGTCATCATAGACACTGTCTTTTCTTCTTTCGGTTTGCGTGGAGAACCTGGCTTTCTCTCATAATTGCACGTCCAGCAAATTTTGCTACAGATCCAGCTGTGCACAGCATTGACTGGCTGACAGCTGGAGTCCTGCCTCCCCCATTCCCAGGGTGGATTTTACAAAAAGGTTTTGTGTTTGTAAAAGGCTGCCGCATGAATGTTCATGAGTTTGTTACACAATTAAACCATGGTTTATTAGACTGAGGACAAGCGTCATGCCTGCTTCTTCCTCTGTGTCCCTCTTCTCTTCACATACCTTAATTCAAGGCTTGTTAAACCCCAGTTTCTTGTTGCACCCAGACCAGGAAACTGTGGTTTAATTTCTGCTTTCTATCCAGGATATGAAACCAGGATCTGATCCTGATCTCCTATACTGACTAGAATAGTTTAAGAAACCTCAGAGGTATTGAGTGCTGAAGTGAAAGGGAAATGTGTGTGGATTCAACTCTTGATCTAAAATCCAAGGGATGTGTGATTCCTTCTCTCAGTTGTGGTTGTTAGAAAGGCTTTGAAACCCCATCTGTTTTGAATGACTTTGAATTGACATGTTTTATTGGTCATGCTGCTGTTTTATTTATGTTTTATTGCTGTGGCTCTGGATTTTCTTTATTTTTAGACTGAATTATATTTTAATGTATTATCATTTTTTAAAAAAACAGTCTATTTTAATATTAGATTATTGCATTTATATGTTTATATATGTATTTTGTTCACTATCTTGAGTGGACATGGTATAGGAAGGCAGCCGACAAACATTTGAATAATCAATTTTCTTTACCAGACTAAGTGTTATGTCTAAATTGGACCATGAAGTCATCAGAAGTCATGGTAGCTTAATGTTACACAAGCTGGTTAGTAGAGGTGGGCAAACAAGCAATGTTTAAGGTTGCTGGGATTTTCTGAATGTCATCCAGGTGTGATCAAATGTGAAATTTGTGCAACTTTCCTCCATTGACTAAACTGGGGCTTTCTGTCTGCAGGGGAAAGTTACGCAAAATCAAACTAGGAAATTTGTGCACATTGAATGCAAGCACGTATCCTGCAATTTACAAACATTTTTTGGCAGGCATGCGGTCACATTCAGGGCTTCAAACAGGGCATGCTTGCGAGCAAAAATGAAAATTTTGGGACTTGCAGTAATGGAGAAACTTACTAAATATCTTCAGGTACAAAGAGGCCAAGGGGAAATTGACATTTTTTTATATGGAAGGTGGTATCCATGTATTGAATTCGCTAGTATTGAGAAGAATACACAACAACCTCCTAAGATACATGGAACTCAATGGTGTGCTCTATTAGGATAATGAACGATAACTTTATCAGATAATCTTGCTTGTACCAAACAGAGATCCTGAGCGATCAGAAAGATTGTATACAAAAGGACTCACATGTGGTGTATTTACCCTACTGATCACAAAAGAGGTGAGGTTAGGACTCCAGACATTGGCAAACAGTGCTTGGGTGCTTACCTGGGCTGCGATCCTATATCCTGGCTTACCTACCAGTAAGACCCATTGCACTCGATGGGGACTTCCGTTTGAGTGGACACGTACAGGGTTTCTGCTGTTACTTTGTGATTTGCTCCTTAAACGTGGAGATAAACCAGCCACCGGGCTGATCTCCGGTGTGATTGTTATTGCAAGACAGCTGCCCAGGTTGACTTAAAAGGATTTCGGAATTGCTCTGACTTGATACCGTCTTTTTTTTTTCTTCTTCTTGTGAATCTTTGTCCTCTAGAGTTTCCAAGTTATATTTTCAATTATGGGGTTTTTAAAAAATGGTTTTAGAATGGAAGCTGGGCTTTCCCAGAGTTAGACAAGAATCTGTTAGTAATCTAAATGCCCTATCAAGGGCTTACATTAGGGAGGGGCTGTTGCTCATGGAGAAAGTATAGACTTTGCATAGGCTCAGTCCCTGCCATCTCCAGGTAGGACAGAGTAATAATAATAATAATAATAATTATAATTATTTATAACCCACCTCTCCCTTCGGATCGAGGCGGGGAACAACAACAATATAAAACAAGAATCACAAACAGTTAAAAAATGTAAAAACAAGAAAAAATACATCATTAAAACATCTTAAAATTCATCCGGATAGGCCTGCCGGAAGAGACCAGGGAAGGCAATGTGGTAACCCATGGGCACCAATCCACCCCAGGAGATATTTCTTGGCACATGCCTAACACCCCCCTCCCCATTTTAAAAAGTAACACATTTTCACACCAGCAGCTGGGGTTGGTGTGAAAAAGGCTTCTGTTGGTGGTGAAAACGGTGAGTTCAAAGGAGTTGTTTGGTGTGTTGGGACTCAGCTCCCAACTTATACACAGTCTTTTGGACAGGTTGCTTGTCCTGTGCCATTTCTCTCATGGCAGCCATTTTGTGCAGGTGCCCAGGACAGTTTCTCAAATTGTTAAATGCACCCATAGGCCCCAAAAGGTACGCTACTGGGCTAGGGAGACATATAGACTGTGCTGGTATAAGGCAGTTCCCAATGTTCCTACATGTCAGGGTTCTTGAACCTTAGGCCCGTGGGTCAAATCAGGCTTGTGTGGGGCCCCAATCCAGTCCTTTGGTTTCTCTCAAATAGCCCCCTTCCCTGGCCCCACTCCGTCCCCCCAACTGCAGGTAACTAGGTAGTTTTCAGGCTTTATATCTCCCCTCCCCTATTCTAAATGTTTTGAATGCCTCTCCAAAGACTTAGAGCCTATCTACACTACTGCTATAAAACGGTTTATAACAGTTTTAAACCGCTATAAACCGTTTTACAGCAGTAGTGTAGATAGGCTCTTAGTTACCACAGTAAGAGATTTAAGATGAGCTACGCTGATATATTTGGTATTTGGCCCCATCCTTTTTATGTTGGGGGCTCTTCTGCCTTCAGACCTACCCACCGTTGGAATGCGGTCTCCAAAGAGCTTCTTCAAAACTGAATTCAGCCCTCAGGCTGTAAGAGCTTCCCTGCTCCTGCTTGAAGTTTGTGTTGCAAATTGACCATATTCTCATGGTAGTTCCTTGTGTCTGTATATTCCCTTCCACACGTTTCCCCCATAGCTTTTGCAGGGGCTGTAAAACAGGGGTGGGGAAATTTAGGACTTGGGGGGCAAATATGGACCTCCTAGGGTCCCAATCCATCCCTCTGGGATGACCCAGATGGCCCTGATGGCCCTGATGGCCCTGCCCCATTCCCTGTCCCCTTTCCCCTCTATCACCGAGCATTTGGAAGATTCCTGGCTTTTCTTCTTCTCTTTCCCCCTGCAGTTTTCTCTCCGTTCTACAAGGTTGAATGGCTTAGTTAATGGCAGTAACAGCTTTAAGCTATAATAGGTTTGTATATGTTGTATTTTTGGCTCCACCCCTTTTGCCTTTCCCCCTGCTTCTTTTGTCTTTGCCCACCAATGGAATGTACTGGCAGCCCCCAAGAGATTCTTTGCATTTGAATTTGGCCCTTGGGCACCCCTGCTGTAGAGGGAAATGCATTACTACATCTCTGTGGTAGTAATTTCATGATCTGCCAATCTTGCTGTGTAAGCAGTATACTCTCTATGAGGAGAGACTTAAAGAACTGGGCATGTTGAACCTGGAGAAGAGAAGACTGAGGGGAGACATGATAGCACTCTTCAAATACTTGAAAGGTTGTCACACAGAGGAGGGCCAGGATCTCTTCTCGATCACCCCAGAATGCAGGATGCGGAATAATGGGCTGAAGTGACAGGAAGCCAGATTCCGGCTGGACATCAGGGAAAACTCCCTGACTGTTAGAGTAGTATGACAATGGAACCAATGACCCAAGGAGGTGGTGGGGTGTCCCACATTAGAGGCATTCAAGAGGCAGCTGGACAACCACCTGTCAGGGATGCTTGAAGGTGGATTCCTGCATTGAGCAGGGGGTTGGATGCGATGGCCTTATAGGGCCCATCCAACTCTACTATTCCGTGAGTCTATTATCTTTTTCCATCGTTTTCTCTTTTGCCAGTTCACTACTTCCACAGTGATTTGAGTTGGTCAAATATTAAAAGGTCACTGTAAAAAAGTTCTCACATGATGTCTTAAATTTGCATCAGTTTTATCATGTAATTGCATGTCAGTGGTTTACAGAAGAATCACCAAGGAGCTGATTTGGAGCTGTTGAAGCAGTAATTTGTTCAGGAAAAACCACTCGTGGATAAATCTAAAATTACAATGAGATTAGGGCGTCAGGTGGAAGCCAGGAGAAGAACGTTTGTGGAAGTGGGGAAGGGTCCTACAGGTATCAAATGGGAGGTGATGTCTTGTTTTGAGGGCACTGGATTCAGCTACTTTTTGGAAAATTGTTTCAAGTTTGGCTGTCTGCAGTCCAATTAGTTGTAAAGAAATATCCAAGCCTGTAGAGCAGGTAGATCAAAGGCTATTTGATGTGGTGTCAGACCTGAAAATTGTATAGGTCATGGGGTAATAGCCAATGTTAACCTGACTTAGAGTAGACCCATTGAAATGAATGAGACATAGGTTAATCATGACTAATGGGTCCCATTCATTTCAATGGATCTACTCTGAGTAGGACTAACTTTGGATACTGCCCATGGAGCTTGTGTGAAAAGTGATGCAAACTAAGCTATAGAGCAGCCTTCCCCAGCCTGGCATCCTCCAGATGTGTCAGACTATGACTTCCATAAACTTCAATGGAAATTGTAGTCCAACACATCTGGAGAGCACGAGGTTGAGGAAGGCTCCTGCTGCAATAATGTCTACTGGTACCTCCCTTAGTGTAGAGAATGTGCCCGTCCTACTTACAGGCTCAATTCAGACGACACGATAGTGAATGGTGGGGTAATAATCAACTTTACAGTTGTTCAACTAGGGGGTACTCCCCATACAACATGGTAATAAATAATCAACTGTGGTGTGGATTAGGATCAGCGCTGAGTTGACTATGGCATTATTCGGATGGCACAATAGTAAAAACAACTGACGATTGTTTCCCCCACACCAGTTGTTTATTGTGTCGTCCGAATTGAGCCATAGTTTCTTCTGTAATTGCTCACACAGTGGTTCCTCCTCTGAGACTTTTGCTGGGGATGATATATTATTTTGAATATTGGTGGGCATATTGGTAGAGAGGCCACCTTCACCATGATGAACCTGCCTGAGGCTGAAGATCGGCTTCAGAAGTCATCTTCTGTGTCCCATTGCTGTTGTTGGGGCCGTTTCATGCTGGGGCACCATACACTGTAGAACATCAGCTAACTCAAGTGAGGCAGTGGAGGTGCTTAATCAGTCTCTTGGCCCTCATCCAGCCCATCACCATGTCCAGGCACTGAAAAAGCACCACCAAAGTATCCAAGAGCAATGCTTGCCCCCACATTAACTAGGGAAGCCTCTCTACCATGGTTGATGGTATCAAAAGCCAATGAGAGGGCCGGGAGAATCAACAGTGCCACATTCCTCCCATCTTGCAAGGCTTATCCTGTGGGGGTTGGTGGGTGACCAAGGCAGTTTCAGTGTCCCAATCAGGCCTAAAACCCTGTTGAAATGGATCTAGGAACTCAGTATCTTCCAAAGTACCTTGAATAGGCCAGCAAGCCCTTGCACATAAGTGAAATCTAGCAAAAAATATGGCAGGCAGATGTCATCTACCCTTCTGCTTCCCAGCTTTAAAAAAACCAAAACACCCCTATTGTTCTGTGTAAAAGACGTGAGCATCTGTCAGCCTATTTTAAAATGAGACTAATATTATTGGTGTGTGTGTATGTTTTGGGGGAAACCCTGATGCACAGCGTTTCCAATCACTGATGCAAAGCATCTCCAATCTCCTGGTTTAAAATACACATGTACCCATAGACATGAAAGCGCTTCTTTGATCAAATCTGTTGTGAGTCCCGTAATTGGAAGTAGGTTGGCCTTTTGGAAGTGGAAAAGCTCTTCAACGTTCTACATTCGATCACTCTGGAGCAGCAAATTAGGAGAGAGAGTTTGGATGCCTTTCTTAAAAAGCAAACAACCAAACAACCAGATGAAGGATAATCCTTGCTTTAAAAAACAGCCTCGGGTTTACTTTGGCAAAATGCTACAAAGGTTCTGGTGATTAATTGTGAAAGGCATTGAGCTTTCCTAGTGTATGAAAATGCATACTCTTTCTTTCTCTTTCTCTCTTTGCTCTTTATGCTATAAGGGCAAACCAAAAGCATATCTTTGTATGGCAAAGGGGTGGGTGACGGATGAAAGATATATTCTTTTATCGCTGCAATAACCACGCCTTTGCTTATTTTATCTAAATTGGTTGTGTTGTTAAAGAAGGGAGTCAAATCCAGTGCTCCCTGCCGTCTCTTTCTAGCCAGGGAATTTGTAAAAGCCTGATCATCAGTTGTTATGGCAGCATAATTTTGGTAAACATGACCTGTAAGTATATCAGTGCAATTTCCTTTATGGGCTTTTTCTCATCACAGTAAACAATCCCTGTTTTTAATCCAGGTTAGGTAGCGAGAAAGAGTTTTCTTCCCCAGCCCCCACTTCCGCCACCTTTTATTTTATTTTGCTGTTTTGATCGCTGAGGTTGGGTCCACAGAATTAATCTCATCCTAGACAGCGCTAAAACAGCTCATCTAGAATATAATTAGATTATCATTATGGCGGGCGGACTTAAACATGGTGTGATTAAGCAGTGGCGTCTGCCGCAGTGGGATAAATGGGGGTTGTCATGCAGGTGAATCTGTTTGATTAGGGATTTTTTTTAAAAAAAGATATGGTTCTTTGAACATGCAAAATTATTAAATTCTTGGGCTGGGGCAGGAAGTATTAAGGAAGGCATTCCTCCTAGGCTACTTACAAAGCTTCCCTCTTGGCTGTTACGTCCAGCCTTGTGTGCGTCTTGGCAAAATACCTAATTACTTAAAAAGCCAATAAAGACTGGAAAACTTCACCACAAGGTGACAAATCTGGCATAGTTATTTCATTGTTATCAATCAGGGATGGGGATTTACTTTTGGAGGGGAGCAGATGATCTCCCCAAGTCCTATACATACCAAATGGCATGGAGGGATGTGGGAACTTGGCCACACCTATGCCCCTGAGGTCATTTGGTTCTCGTCCAAAGCACTGGCTCCTGCTGCTACTTGGGCCACGTAATGACTTCATGGTGAGCCACTTTTCCCTGGATGGGGAAGGCCCTGGTGCCAAATGGATGATCCACCCAGTGCCTCGCCAAGGGCAGCTTAGCTCACCCCACACCTTCTTCCATTGGGGAGGATGTGGGGCTGGTGAAGCCACCCAGTTCAGTCCCTTTTGCTCCTTCGCCTAAGCATGGGAATTTCACTGAGTCCTATTAAGTCAATAAGTAGGGATGTCTTTCGCTGAGAAAAATGGGGTTTTTTTTTTTTTTTTGCTCGACAGTGTTTACAACTTGCTTTCCATCAGCAAGCTGTCCTGCGGGCTGTTCCCTGAAATTTGGGAACTTTTCAATACTTTATAGAATTTGCTCTAATTTCTGAGCCATTTGCTCAAATCTTGGATGAATTTGCACAAATTATGCAAATTCAGTAATATTTTCCCATTTTGCACAAATTCAGCCATAATTTGCATGAACTACAAAAGTCCTTGTAAAATCCACAAACTTGCCCGACTCATTGTGGATCACGTCTAGTGCCTCAGGGAGAACCAAAATGAACTCTGGGGGTGGGGGTGAGGTCAAGCCTAGGAAAACCCCTCAAACTCCATCCCTCAGATGGATTTCTTTGATATCCCTATCATCAAAGCATGGGTGATGGAATCTGGCTCCCTTTTCACATACGGGAGCATATTACTATATAGTAAGGGTGCACAACCTCTTTCAGACTGAGAGCTGAATTCCATTCAGAGACGCTTTTGGAGGCCTCCTTCCAGTAATGGCCCTCGGGCCTGACGTTCTGCACCTCAGTGGGGCCTTTATAGCAAGACTGGTTTGGTCACCCACCTAATAGGGAATGGCTTTACCTTTGGACTTACAAATTGTCCATCCCCATGTCTTGCAATGAGCCCTGGTATTTTGAGGCCTCAAAAGCTGAGGTAGACTGTACTCTACCCATCCTTTATTTATTGCCACTGAATAAATTTGTTCTGGGCCACGTTTTTGCCAGTCAGTCAGTACTATGCACATAGATACATGTTAAAAAATAATTTTACTGCAGATCAGGGCCATAAATTTAAGAGCTTTCCGCTGTGTTTCAGTTGTAAGTCCCTCTCCCTCTGGCTGGATAGGTACAATATTTGACTTTATTTAGTCAATGTAATGTCAGGTGGAGTGCTGCGGATGAATCGTGTCTGGAAGTGGCAGTGTTCTGCTTCCTGCCATGTTGTACTGGTATAACTTCTTCATTTTTTCTTTTTAAGTCCTCTTCTTTAATACGCTGCGACAACATGAGAAGTGAGTTATTGATGGCAGCTGAAGTTGAGGCCATTATAACTGTAATCAATAACATGCCTGCCGGAATAATAACCACTACCAGGAATGCATTTTTGGTATTGATTTCAGAATTTATGTTTCCTCTTGCTGTTGTCCGGCCACTCCCTCTCCCGCCCCCAAATTTGCTTTACTTTTGATTTATATGATCAAATTATTTACTTTGGAGAGAATGCTGCTCAACTTAAATATTGAGGAAAGATAATGACTCATCAAGATGTAAATTGTGCCATTGTGAAAATATGTCTTCCATCTGGAACAGTTGATCATGCCTCCAGATTCTGATGTAGAATTTGGTTTATTTCGGTGCTAAAGTTAAGTGAAAAGTTCAGCACCAGCCTTCCAAGGACTGTGTGTGAAAAAGCTAGGTAAGGAGGGAGTGTCATGTTCTCTGGCCTGGATCCCACCCTCTTGGTCTGAGATGGAGGAGACATCATTGAGTGAGCCATCTTCTGTTATCCTGGGACCTTCCAGACCAGAAGATAGGGCTTTTCCGGGCTTTTTGGGCACCCCCTTTAATGTAGTTCTCAACAACTCCATGCTGGAGGTGAAGTCAGCTGCAGAATCAGGCAATGGCTTTTGAAGAGCCAGATGGCTCCTCAGAGGGGTGGGGTTAAGTGCGGGCCAAAATCAGTTATCCTTCATAAAGCCTAAGAAGACATCTGCATGTTGCTGAGACAACAGCTCTTCTTGAGGGAGTGCCAGACAGCATAGAGTTGTCCAGGGTGCTGATAGACCCTGTCTGGTTTGGTATGGCCATCTTACATAACCAAACGTGCTTCTGCTTCATCGGATTTGATTCTGCCTTGCCATTCTAACAAGTTCAGCTTTGTTTTGGAAACCTGAGTTGAGCTACAAAGGACAGGGGGGACCTTTCAAAATAGCAGGTCTCAATGGAATACATTTTTGGAATCCTTATTCAGTAAAAAAAAAAAATCTCTTCACACTTTTAGTGTCTGTGAAGGCTAGGAGCTGTCCTCTAAGCCTAATTAGCTAAACAAAGCAAGGGAGATGCCTATCAACTAAATGTAAATCTGGCAGACAGCCTCTCACCTCTTCTTAGTTCTGCCCACTTCTCTGCAGCAGACTCTGGGATCTACCAATTTCAGTGCTCCCTCCCCCTCTGACAAAGGCTGAGTTTTCATGGGCTGGGAGGGAGGAGATGGTCCTTGAATCTGGTCCGCCGGTTTGAGTCGCTCCTTGGAAGATTCATCTCTGACTCCTGGAGAGTCTTGGGACACTTTCTCCCCCATTCTGTGTCTTGACTGTTCTTCTTCTATCTCTACCTCCAAATCTGACCCAGAATCTGAAACCAAATCAGAGAGCCAGGGTCCCATCTTGACAATTGCTGGACTGCTATTTCCAGGAGGGGCACTAGTACAGGCTGTTCCAAAAAGGAAGCATTTGTCTTCCAGCATTAAAATAATGGATAGACACCACGGCGACCTCAGGAGGGGGAATCTGAATGAGGATTTCCCCCTGCTCCTGTGCTGCTGTGCCCAGGTATTTTGAGGCCTTGAAGGCACAGGTGGGCTGTATTCTACCCATCCTGTCTATAGAGGAGCAATTTCTTAGGGTTGCACTCTAAGACATTAACATAAAAATCAAATACAGATGGAATACCTTTCTTCTTGTCCTCTGCATACAGGGGACTGGAGGGGGGAATCACTCAAAAACTGTGTGGGATTAGCCACTCAGACTCAGAAATATACACTTTTGGGCAACCTAAGGTGGGAAGGTTTTTTATGTTGTGGCCCACATTCCCTCGGGGATGAAGTGTGTGTGTGTGGGAGGGTACATGGTGCCTCAGGTGAGTGGGACTAGAGCCAAGAGCAAGGATGGGGGAATCAATTTCTTTAGTTCACATTTAACACAAATTTATTCATAGTTCCTGAGCCAAAACATGAACTGAAATGCAGTTGTTCTTTGATGTTCACACTTTCGCGAATTATGGAATGGAGCTCTCTAAAAAAATTGCATACAAAAATGGGGACAGTGCATACAAAACCCCATATATTTATGAAAATAATGTGCAAAACCATATTATATTAGGGGGATATGGCTTGCAAAAATTGCACGCATTAGGAAAAAGTGTATATAAAAAGTGTATTAAGAGTTTTATTCACTAAAACATGTATGATTTTTTTTCTATTATTATTATTATTATTATTATTATTATTATTATTATTATCACAAACTGATGCCAAAATGGGATGAAATGAGTGTGAGGTTGGAAAACCGATAAGCTGGGCAAACCCCAAATTGCAAACTCAAAATTATCAAATTCTTCTTTCATTAGTTTCAACAGCGGTTTGGTCAAAAGTTGTTTTCAGTTTAATAGATTGTCAGGTTAGCATTAAGAACACTGAATGTCCCAGATAAAATACTGTGCAAAGCTTTTTTTTTTTTTACACTATACCTTCCTTTTTGTCCTCAGAGGGCCTTCCTTTTGTCAAAATCAAATTAGTTCTGCAATTTCAATAATATAGGTGAAGTGAACTGGGGCTAAATGGGAGAGCAATATGGACAGATCTTTTCATTTTGTTTTTATCATACTTTTTTGTGTCTCTGTGACCAATTTCTCAAACTGAAAGAGTGGATAGGTGAGGCATTTGACCATAAATTGTAAGTAATCAACCAATGAGGATTTAGAAATGGTGGGATGTTTTTATATGAAAAGAACTTTCATGATTAAAACTAACCTCAAGTAGTGATGATCCAGAACACAATCTCCTCCTTCCCTATCCCCAAAATGACTTCTGATCCATTCCCAATCTGCCATTAGACTACAACTCCCTCATCAATGATTATGCTCAGTTTCATCTCTGAAACACCCACATTACTTTACAACTCTCTGATATGAATATGTTTCCATTACAGCCCTAGCACCTAAACTGACTTTCAAAGAGGTTGTTCCAGCAATCCTCTCCTCCAATTTCCCGAGGCATAGATTATGTTTCCCTGTAATTATAACTTGGGTTTTTCCTCTATAACCAGGTGCAGTCCCCTTTATCCTCTTAACTCAGATTGTTTTAAAAAAGAAATCAGCTCTGCTTACTCTGGACTTCAGAATAGCAATGCAACAGTTTGAACCGAAATAATAATAATAATAATAATAATAATAATAATAATATGAATATATACACCACTGGCCATGGAAGTCAAAGAACTATGGCAACAGGAAAAGGTCACAATTATTCCATTAGTCACATCAGTCATTGGCATCACATCAAAAAAATATATACAGAAAACCTCCAGAAACTCAGCCTACCAGAATACATCCACACCAACATCCAGAAAGCAGTCATAATTAAAACATGCTCAATCATAAGGAAATTCCTGAATCAATAAAAGACAGCATGACTTGGCAAAGCCCATCATGTCCGTCTAGAAAAACTGCCACGAGCGACAAAGAGATAAAATAATATTAATAAATTGAAAGAGGAACGTTAGAATAATCTACAGCTTCTGAATGGCAGGACCCAAAAGTCAGCAGCTATTCTGAGAGCCAAAGAAAAACAGATGATTGAAACCATCTGAATCCGATTAAACAGAACCCCCAAAGGGGACATACTTAGTGTAAACTTGTACATAAAATTTCAATTCTTATGTCCATATAAATGATATAGTATAGGTGTGGGGAACCGGTGATCAGATGTTGCTGGACTCCAACTCCCATAAACCCCAGCTAACATGACCAAGGGTTGCGGATGATGGGCATTGCAGTCCACCAACATGTGGCAGCCACAGCTGCCTCACCCCCTGATGTAGTAGTGGTAGATTAAGACCTCACTCTTGCAGGCTCTGGGCTCCAAGGATATACCTGCTGAAAGAAATTCTTTGCATGATCCTTGTTCCTCTTATATGCCTAGAAAAATTTTGTGAATCTTGTTGAAGAGCAGGATATAAATACTCTAAATAATGAAAAACTATTGGTAACCTACTCAAAACCTATAATTTTCAAGTCCCTCCAGTGGGTCGGCTGTTGATTTTTTCCCTGACCTCTCAATGCATTGTTCTCCTGGTTGCCTATTGCAGAACTGGTTGGGTTTTATGGTGTGTCGTCTGTCATTTAATGATGTTCATATTGTTTTGAGGGTGTGTTTTGGAAGTCAACTTGAGTTGACCTGGTGGAAAAAGGGAGGGGAGCAGTTTTTCAAATAAATAAATAAATATTGCAAGGTCTGCAGGGCTGCCCCTACCATTAGGTAGCACGAGGAGGCCCCTTCAGGTAGGTGGTTTTGGGTTTTATAGAAAACCAGCAAATTAGTTGTTGTTGTTGCTAAGAAAAAGGAGGGACGCTTGTGGGATCTTTTACCACGAAATAAATTGACTGCCCTTGGTAATATGCACCTTGACTTGGGCTAACACAGGCCTTGGGCTAACACAGCCTTTCTCAACCTGCTGCCCTCCCGTCATTGTTGGACTACAACTCCCAGCAGGCCATGCTGGCTGGAGCATGATGGGAGTTGTAATCCAACACATCTGGAGGGCATCAGGTCAGGGAAGGCTGGGTTAGCGCTTGTGCTGGGCAGTCCTCGACTCCGTTCCCAGATCCAAGTTGGGAACTGGAGAGAGGGCAGGGAGTTTTGCTGCACTCCTGAAGGCACTATTGTGGATCACAGCTGCCTGCATTTTTGGCCTCTCCTTGGGGCATCACTAGGCGAACTGTTATGATCATAACAGTGGCGCTTGCTGCCCATGATACCCAACTGGGATTTTGAAGGTACCACTCTGGATGTGGTTGCTGCACAACCTCTGCCTTCCATCTGCTTCCTTTGGAAGCAGAGCATCCGTTGGGTACCACATTCTTAGACCCCCAGAATTGGCTCTGTAAAAAGAACTTTGTGATCTAGTGTTGTTCCACCTTCCTTGCCGAAGTAAGCCCGTTCTTCTCTGCTTCTCTTATGCGACTTTCTCTTGAAACCCTGTATCTTTCCTCCCCCTCTTCTTAGATGTTCCAATTCATCTGTGCTGGTTTTTCAAAATGTACTGCTTTAAACCTCAGCTAGACGCATCCTATCCTTTTGCAGTCCATTTTTCACTAGGTTGCTGCCACAATTTCTGTTTAACCCCCTTCTCCCCAACTCAAATGATTCAAGTGACTTCTGCAGAGACTCAAAACGGTGTTGGTTTTGGAACTGTAAGTACAATAATTGTCCCTATCTCCTCTTTTGACAAAGTATTTCGTTCATGTCTACAAGAGGAGAGTGGCCGTGTTCTTCTCCTTGGGAGGCTTTTGACATTTCTTTGCTTGTTAGTTTTGCCCTTCTTGGAGCAAATGTCACTTGAGACCCTTTAACAACGGGCCAAAAAAAGAGGAAGAGCTGTATTTATTTTGGATCGCTCATGTCATTTCAGATGACATCAAGTGACTGACTTATAGTAAGTCAAAATGTCATGTTCATGGAGGTTTGCTTCTTCCCTTTTTATTAGAACAGTCACGTCATTCATGCAAGGAACCTTTTGAGCCCAAGATGATACTTAGGTTACTTAAAAAATAGTTGCATTAATAGGAAGAGAAAGAAAGAAATGTCAGTTGAACTGTGTGATCTACCTTGATGTGCTCTGCTAAGTCCCTGCAGGAGTGCCACAAGGGGTGCTCCTGTTCACGATTTTTATCAGTCCTCCTCCATGAAGCTCTATCAGTCCTCTACCACTGCCACTATCATCCTAATTTTCCATTGTTCTCTTCCAACTTACACAGAACTCTGCGGCTACTTACTTGGCATTCTCAGTTCTTAGTGGACTGGTTTTTTGGAGGGATGTATAATTCCCCACCATTTGGGCCCCCCTCCCCCAATTGTACATCTACAAACCTCAACATTGGGGAGATCATTCCACAATTGGGGTGCCACCACCGAGAAGGCCCTGTCCCTTGTTGCCTCCTTCCAAGCTTCCAAGAGGCAAACGGAAGAGGGCCTTTGATGCTGAGCGTAGTGTATGGGTAGGTTCCTGTCAGGAGAGGCGCTCCATCAGGTATTGCTGTCTCAAGCCATGTAAAGCTTTATAGGTTAAAACCAGCACCTTGGATCAATCTACGTGGTGATTCTTAAACTCATTTGAGATCTGTAGAAAGGAGCTTCCTACCAAGCAAGTGTGGATAAGATATGTAGTTGCCACAACAAATTGAGCTTGTAATCAAGTCACTGGGTCCAGTCCTAACGAAAAATTGCGCCCTTGTCAGCCTGCGTTGCTGCTTTGCGCCAGAGCCAAGGTTCCCTGCACGATGTCATTACTAATGCTCTTAAAACAGACCTTTTACCCTAGGGTGTAGTTGGAGAGGGGCCGGAAAGGTGACATGGAAAACCTTTTGAATATTTTAGAACTCATTAAGCAAATTCTCATCGCTGTTCAAAGAATGTAACTCATTACTCTGTAATAAATGCTGCGCTACACATTTGTTAGAGCTTGTGATAGTCGATTAGATTAAGTGCTTCCCCCCCATCATTAATGATGTTAAGCTATCTTAGTTGTATATATGGCAAGTTAAAATTACATCTCTCTTTTATGCTACTGCTTATAGGTTCTTGGTTGTAGCATTCCGCAGGCCCCTTGGGAGTTGATGTTTGGCAGGCAAAAACAGGTTATAAGAATACAAAGGAGCGCGGCTTGTTTGCCTGGGCCGTTAGCATTTCGTTTTTCCTTGAGAGCAAATTCTGATGTAATGTTTTGCAGTGCTTGGAATTCTTAGCGCGAGGATCGAGCACATAAAAGCGAGTTTTTGTCATCAGCTGTATGACGTGTTCACAGTGCCAAAGGTCCCAATTTTGAGTTGCGTCCTTCTCCAGGTAGTGCTGGGAAAGAACCATCCTGGAGAGATGCTGCCAGTCCGTGCAGACAATACGGAGCTAGATTAGGGATGCACAACCTGCTGCCTGCCTTCCGAAAGGGCTTTCCTATGTCCCTCACCAATGGGTGCCTGCTCCACCCTTCACTGTTCTGCGTGTGACCATGGCCCCATTGTCGGCACTGACTGGCAGCATTGCTCCAGGGTTTCAGGCAGGTGTTTTCCAGCCCTCCCTGGAGATGCTGGCGATTGAACCTGGGACCTTCTGCTTGTGAAGCAGGAGCTCTGCTGCTAAGCTATACCCCCCTCTCTCCCCAAGAGATCCTCTGCAAGCCACCATTTTCCCGTTGCTGCTAGCAGGATGGAAATAATGATCTGCATCAGGATCATTGAGGGATGTCTGAGAAATTCATTTCGGTTTGTTTTCGCCTGGGTTTGTACCTTTTCAGAATGGACAACCCCCCCCCCCCCTGTCAAAATCCGTACATGTCCCTGCATCGCAATTAAACTGAGGGGAAAAGATGTCCGCTGACACCCAATTTGGAGACGCAGGGCTCTCTGTGGAATAGAGATGGCACAAACATAGCCACATTCCTGGCTCTTGGCCTAGTTTTCAAAGCTGGCTGCAAACAATCACTTCAGGCCTCTGGCAATATTGATCGATCCTTTCAGCAGCAGCATACTGGGTGGGGAAAAAGGGGGAGAGAAATGTGTGTGTGTAAGGAAGTGGTCGAGAGGTGGGGCTGGTCCAGGAGATTTTGCTGCCTGGGAAGAAACACAAATGGCGCTTCCCCCATTCCATGTAGACGTTAGACAACCTCCCCTGATTTGCAGCTGAATTGCACTCTAATACTGGTGACTGGACAGTATCCCCTGCACCACCAGAGGACACCACTTAGGAAAGGCACCGCAGGGCGCCTGGTACGCATAACTTTAACACCCCACTGCCACTCCCCTTAGCGTCTGCTACCTGAGGCAGTGCCTCACTCTACCTAATGGTAGGGCCAACCCTCAGAGAGGGCGAAAGGGTGGCCTCGCCTCCTACTGGCTTCGGCCTCACCCACGGCCATGTCGTGGAATTCTTTACATGGCCAAGAGACTGGACACGACTCAGGTAGCGCTCGCCCGCCCATCGCTTTATTTCAGCAACAACACAGAGGACACGTGACGTTGCAATGGAGCTCTCTAGTACAACGGAAAGGGAACTGACCACCACCCCGAGGTTTAACACTTTCATAGGGTTCTTACAGTTTCCAAACGTAATTAGAGCACGCCTTATTGCAGAGGTCAGTTGTCCAATCCCAAAACGTTTTAAGCACGACATCATGGCACAACTTGTTGCAGGTGAAGTGGCTGATCTATACATTCTGTATCTACCTTTGGGCCCATCCTCCACCCGTCTCGGCCTTTGAGAAGTGTCGGACCCCACATTTCCCACCCATTGCCCGTTATTATTAGCAAAGAGAGGCAGCGGCCTGTACTTCCTCTTTTCCCCTTAATATTGCAGGGTAAAATGCAAGCTTCCCAGCAAAGCAAAGCCCCCTTTAATAAACAACTTTTTTATTGATAAAGGTGAATTTCCACCACAGCAGGCAAGTGGTCTCTAACAGACATTACCTTTGCCGGAATGGGGCCTTGGGCAGAAGAAGGGTTAAGAACATAAGAAGAGCTATGCTGGATCATACCAAAAGTCCATCTAGTCCAGCACTCTGTTCACACAATGGCCAACCCACTATCGGCTGGGGACCCATGAGCACGACAAGGTGCAATTCCACCCTCCCACCCATGTCCCCCAGCAACTGGTGGATAGAAGTGTGAGTGCCATGTTTAAACTTTCAACATCTGACATAGCAAAGTGTGGATAATCTAGCCAAGTAAGACATTTAGGATCCTATTTTGACAAGAACACCTGTGGTTATATAGTTGTCGTTTTTTTGTTTTGGCTATTAGAGGCAGAGAGGAAGGAGAATATATTAATGCCTAAATGTTATTATCTGTACACAGGCATTCTGTTTTTCAGAGTGCTTCCGGGGAAGAAAGTGACACTTACATGAATTGTATTTCTGCAAAACAACTTGCTCCTGATCATTTTTAAAGCACACTTGCTCTCAGGATAGGTTGCAGGTTTTTGCGGGCCCTTGGGCAAGACACCTTCGATGGGCCCACTTCCTCGGTGAGTCTACCTTCTCACTGTTGTTATCACCAGCTGCTATTGCTCCTCATCCTTTCCCTCATCATGGCTACCTCTTGCGTACTTGACAGGCAGAGAGACAGGGAGTAAGTGGACAGGGGCATCTCCTGCTCCTCCTTTTCACCGCCAGCTTTGTCTGGACAAAAGAAGCTGGTTGCAATGGTGAAGAGGAAGAGCAAGTCCTGGAGGGTCATGCCAGTGGTCCCTTGCTGCGGTATGGACTCTCAGCAAGTGCCCAACCAGGCCTACCACTGACATCGGCTCCACTAGCTCTTCCTATTTGCCAGTTCTAGAGTCTCTTATTTCCCCTCCAAAGGAAGACAGGTTGACATAAGCTTGGACACATAATTCTGCCTTCATAAAAATACAAAGAAGCCCTGGGCAGAGCTGTTGGAAATAAGGGCAATAGATAAAGTATTGTGGATTGGACATACTTCCAACATAGTGGTTTTACAGTACGCGTCTGTAAATACTGTTCCAAGGAGACATCTCTTGTATAGAGAACGTTACATAGAAGCTGACCTTTTGTATTGGGCAGCTGACATTAACAAGGGTGATCATTAACATGCTACTGACTTTAATATCCCTTGGCTGCTTCACCACCTGAGAGTTAATTCTGATGTAGCCTACTTTGGTCCATGGAATGCTACTCATTTTTTTTAAAGTTATACCAGAATAGATAGAATCCATATGGATTTTGCCAGAAAAATCCATTTGGAGGAGCAGATTCAGATCTACCCTGTTGCGGTTCCCCCCACTGAAAAAATCAACATAGTTTTGCATGCCAACGGCTCGGTGTGTCCCATAGCAGAGGGAGCGAAAGGTAGTCAGAGGGACAAAGGTGCAAGATGCTACGGCTAAACCATCTCATTTATTTATTTATCATTTATTTATCATAGGATATTTTATCCTGCCCCTCTTGTCAAAAAGGTTCCCAAGGTGGCTTACCAAAGCACTTCTTAACACAGTCCCTGCCCACAGGCTTGCAATCTTAAAAATATGACGCGAAAAGGATTGGGAGGAAGGAGGGGGAAAAAAGAGAGCAAATTTAGCACTAGATTCTTAGTTGTAAAGTTCAGCAGGTCATGGACACTGTGGAAGGGCGGCCTCTCCCTCTAATAGCCTCTTACAGATCCAGGCACAATGGAGGGGTGCCTGACTGCTGCTTCCTTCCCCTCTGATGGCCTCAACAGTGACAGCTGGTAGCAGGAGGGAAAGGGTCTCTCAGCTGGAGCAGGATCCAGGCATGATGGAATATTGTTGTCATGCCTACTCCTGGCTCAGCAAACTAAGCTGAGGTACAATGTGTTCCCTGGCTTAATAAATTCCGGACTTTCTCAAGATACCAGTATTTATGATTGGGTTCTCCTATTGCCTGCGTCCAACAAAATGGAAGACAAAGTATTACCATTACAAGCTCCTGCGAGATGAGAGTTCTTGTTAACGTTGTCTCTCATAAAGCAATCATGTTCTAACATATATGCTCAATTTTAGAGTTGTTTAAACTATTGATTTTTCTCCCTCCCTCCCCATCTGCTTCTTCGTGAAGTAGCCCATGGTTCTCCCCCCCCCCCATTTCAGATCTTCCCTCTTCCATTTTCTCTGATTGAATTACCCGTCTTTTTCTCATTAGGTCTTAATTGTATTCAGAAGCCAGTTTCTCTGAGGTTATGCCATCTCTTTACGACAGGGCAGGCCTCTTGTGGATTGTCTGTGGTTTCTCAGACAAGTATTGTAATCACTCCGCTCAAGACTTGAAGAGTCGTACCGAGTCTCTTTTTCCCACTTTCATACTCCCTCCCTCCCCTCCTCGAAAATAGCTTTTCTGATTGCCAGGCCGGCTAGTATAGATGAAAATACATTACATTTACTCATACCCTTTGAATAGATTGAAGGCTGAAAATAACCAATGTTCTGGCAGAAAATAGCAAGTAAGTTAATTGCAAAGGAGACCTCTTTGGAGGGCTGGCAGGCATAGCGCAACCCTTAAAAGGCACACGCCGACCGGTTGATCAGACTGTGCTACCTCCGTGAATGATGATGTGAAGTGTTGTTCCTTAGTTAGCCGGCCTGGAAAGTTTGGAAGCCAGCATGGAGGTGTAGAGATAGAGGTGAGTGTGCTCTTGTTTGGAGATGTGTGTGTGGTTGGTTGGCCTTTGTAGTGTATTGTTGGGCCTGTGATTGGCTCTCAGCCTAACCTACCTCACATGGCTGTTGTGGCAATAAAATGCAGAGGAGGCGCCTTGGATTAACCTTTAAAGGCAGACTATTTTTTTTAAATTTTTTTAAAAAATAAATTGGAGGAAAAGTCTCTAGAATAATTTGCACAAAGCTCCTATATTGTCTCTCCATTGGTGAATCCATTCCAGACGCAGTCTCTCAAGGCCAGCCCACACATGCAGTGGAGTGATGCAAAGGAATGGCCTACACCACTTCAGACTGTAGGTGGAAGATACCATTTTTGGCTGCTCCCCTGTGTAGAGTTTGTTTTTGTTCTTAAAAAAATATAAGAACAATGATGATGATTGATTTGTATATCCGCTTACCATAATGAAAGATATCTCTAAGCAGTTTACAAAATCAAATGTTAAAATCCATCATAATGAATAAAAAACTAATCAATTAAAATATTTGAAATCAAAGCTAAAATCAGAATAACGAATAAGCAAACTAACTGAACAGCACAATTATTTAGGGAAGGCTTGGGTAAAGAGATGGGTCTTGAACAGAGGGACGCGCCCAGGGAGGAAGCCGGAACCTCTGTTAGATAATTAGAATATTGACTGCAGAACACCTTTCCCTCCAAGTTTCAAGCCAAACATCATATATCAAGATGTTTTGGACTATAACTCTGTTTATCCCCAGCCAGCATGGAATTGATGGGAATTGTAGCCCAACAGTTCACACCTCCTAAGTAGCAGGAAGCAAATCCTGCAAGTTGGTTTGCTCATACTCACCTGTCCCTGATGTGTTAGTTCTTGTACTTCTGGGCAAGACCGGCACCAAGGTTTGGAATCCTCAGCCCCTGGCCACGACTTCTGCCACAGCATGGGGCCTACAGCCAGTCCTCATAGCCCTTATGGGCCTGCCCTTCCTCTCCTTGCCTGTTCGCCTGCCTTCTCTGAGTGAGCAGTGAGCGATCTCCGTGTGTTTTCCTCTCTCCCTACGGGGTGGTGCATATGGATCCATGAGGGAGAACCAAGCAAAAGGGGCAGTTTGGCGCACCTGGAGAGGAGCGGGGCGCTTGCAAAATCATCTTACTGAAGAGCCCCATAAAACCTAGAATGGGTGCTGCTTGTAGGCATGGTTTTTTTTAATTATTATTTAGTTAATTAATTTAATTAATTTTATTTCATAGAATTTCTACTCTGTTTTGCATTCAAAATAGTAATACTCCCAAAGTAGCTTGCAAGATAAAATCACGATAAAATACAATAAACCCAATCATTAAAACAATAAAACAGTGACAAAATAATAATAATATCTCATTAAAATCACTAGTGGGAGTTGACAATGCTATCGCACTTGGGAAAATGCCTGAGGAAGCGAGTTGCACCTTCAGACGTTGGCCAAAGCTCTCTCTACTAGGAGCCTACCTCATCTCAATGGGGGGATCATTCCACATGGTGGGCGTGAGGGATGTGCGGGAATTTCATTTCAGTTTGCAAATCCCTTGAAAATGCCCCGTTCGCATTCCCAAATGTGAACATGAACGGGAGTGCACCTTCTCTGGAAAAGTTTGCAAATCCCCGAATTTGAATTCGCATTTGCAAAAGATGTATTGGGGGGATGGGAATGCACAACTTCCTCAAACCGCCAATTTTGGGGGAAAAAAAGTGCAGTGTTTGCAAATATGCAGTTTTTCTCACGATGCACAACTTTGCCTGTTCAAACAAACAAACAAAAATATAAATATTGTAAATAAATAAATATTATATATTACATAAATGTTAAATAAATAAAATACAAACAGGTTGCGAAGGAGAACGGGAGCGAGGCGAACGGAGCTTTGAAGTAAAGTTTGGGGAATTTTAGCGAGCTCAGGCGCTCCCCCTCAGAACATTGAGACCAGGGTAACATAGACCAGGGAGATGGCGGTCTCTCAGATAATCTAGTTCTGAGTTAGGTAGGGCCTTATAAACCAGCAATGGCACCTCGTTAGCTAATTGGCAGCCAGTGCGACTTGGGGGAGGGAGCAGTAAAGACAGCACATCCCCCCCCCCCTTTGCAGTCTGAATTGGCACACTCCATTTTTACCTCAGAATTTGACTGCCTCCTTCTGCTGCGTGTGGAGATTAGGCCTCAGTTTATTTCCCCTCTTACTCTAAGGGGCTCAGGGGGCTTCTCAAGTGGTCTCAGCTTTGGTACTGGTGGGACCCAGACCCTAATTAGTTCCAGCCACTTCAGGTGCCCTCAGACTGTTGCCAGAGAGTATTTCACTGTGTTGATATTATTTTTTTTAATCTTTCACCCTGTGTTAACTGCCCTCACGCAGGTGTGCAGTTACCACCTCTGAAAGCCAAGGTTGTTTGTTGTCTTCCCTACATGCAGTGCTAGACGTAACCCAACCACATGAAATATTCCAAAATGTTTGTTGTGGTTTTCAGGGATGTTTTAAAACAGGGCTGCCTGCCTTTTTTTATAGGCCTCAAGACTAACAAGCCACAGTGAAGGGCTCCTAACACACCTGTGCCCAAGCGGGGTGGCTAGGCTAGCTGACGGCTTGCTTCTCTCCAGAGTGCGGGCTCAAAATATTTTGCAACTTTGAGGTATTCTCTTCTTCCACCCCATTATAACTATTCAGATATCAGCTCCTGCTTCATCTATTTTCACCCCCGCCCCTTCATGGTGCCACCTGAGTCCTAGGTTGGCCAGGTGTCCTATTTTGTAGAGAACAGTCCTCTATTTTGAAAAGATGGCAAAAGACAGCTCTCTATCTGAAGATGTCCTCTACTTCATGGGCTGCCCAGTTAAAGTCTACTTTATAAATAAAGAACCATAAGAAGGGAGAGATCGGGACTTCAGGTTGACTCTCAACAGTTAGCACCTGGATGGCAGACTGTGTGAAGCACACAGGCCACTTGATCAGTCTTCCCCACTAAGGTGAGAAGTATTTCTGTTTAAATCATAGTTACTATTTCTAAATTTGCACCTATACATATAAATTTGCATATGCAAATGCTATACAAATTTATTTATTTAAAATATTTTTACGCCATTCATCAGGCAGAAAGGATCTTGGAGCAGTCTGCTCTGTACTCCCTAAGTTAGCCTGCTGCCTTTGGGGTGGTGTGGGTGGAGGATGTGATCCCATTGCTATGTTGAAGAAATATTCAGTTACCAGCCCAGACCAGAAATTTGGGGAAGGTGACCAGTAAATCAGTCTTCCCCAACTTGAACCCCCCAATCTGAATGCGGTAGACTACAAATCCCAATATCCCCAGCCAGCATTGCCAAAGGGTATCCTGGCTGAGGATGATGGGATTTGTAGTCCAACTCATTGGGAAGGTGCCAGTTTGAGGAGGGTTGTAATAAGTGGTGGATGTGTTGAGTAGGTCAGAGCAGATGCTCAGTCATGTCAATCAATGATGCTGGCCCTCTTCTAAAACTCACCACTAGGGCCAACCCTATCATTGGGCAAAGTGAGGCAGTCTCCTCAGGCAACAGAAGCTGTGGTGGTGGGCAGCAAGGTGTTGGAGGAAAGATCAAATGCCAAGAGGCCTGCCCCGTGCTCCCTAAGCTAACCTGCTGCCTTCAGGTACAGTGGAGGATGCTATTCTATTGTCCATGTTGAAGAAACAGTCTGGAAGGCTTTCAAGACAGGGCACCATTTTGTCCTTTGCTTCAGGCAGAATGATGTCTTAGGCCAGCCCTGATCACCACACCACTAAAAAGAGGAACTATTGAGCTCCTTCTTTGGGGTGGTGGTGATGGCGTGCTATCTTGTTCCTTACTTGACTTTTGGTACTTTTACTGCTTATCTTTTTCAGGGGTGCTGTTGGGTTCATCACATTTGAGTTTCTAGCAACAGAAGTGGATCAGCTGGCCAGCAGTGGTAAGAGTCATTATTTTTTCTCCACAAAAGGGTACAGATGGCTATTATAAAAATCTGTACAATTAGAAGTTTCTGATCTTCCTGCCGTCTGCTGTTCCCAGACCTCTTAAAAACCCTGCTCCTTTTGACCTAGAAGACTTTCACTAGAAGACTTTAAGTTCAGCTTCTGGAAATTACTTTTAGTGACCTCTTTTTGGTCACATAATGAGATGGTTGAGATGGGTAAAGTTGTAGGCTAGAAGATTGGCTTGTTGGGGTTTCATCGAGGACTGTGGATAAAGGACATTTCTGGTTCATGAAACTGGTGCTTGACATCTTAGAAAGCTATCACCAGTCATAATAGACAGTACTGGGAGTAAGTTGACTGCAATCGTATGTAGGGGCTGTTCACACAACACACTAACCCACACTCAGTGGTTGAGTGTGGGTTGTTTTCAACTGTGGTTTGTTTGTTGGACTGTGGGTTAACCTGTTGTCTGAACACAGCCAGGATGGCTTGTTTACCATGCAATGCAGTATCTTCCTCAACAAGCCACCTTGAGAACCCATGGCATGTTGTTGGATTGTTCAGGGTGGTTAACAAGCCACCCTGGTTGTGTTCAGCCAACACAATAACCCACCCTGTGAAAAGTGTCCTGGGTTCAGACAGCACGCTAATCCATGATTCAATCAAGAACCCCCAGTTCAAAACAACACATACTTAACCACTGTGGGTTAGCATGTTTTGTGAACAGCCCCATAGCCTACTTTGCCTTTTAATTAGAACCTCAGTGGTGTACAAAGTATTTCATAAATTTCAAAGCTAGGCTGCACACTCAGGGTTTTTAAGGATCTTGGGAGGGACTGTAGCTCGGTGATAGAGCACATGATGTGCGCGCAGAAGATCCCAAGTATAAACTATGGCATCTCCAAGTAGGGCTGAAACCATGCAGAGACATTGCCAATCAGTGTAGACCAGGGCTGGGCAACTTCAGAGGATCCAGGGGGCAATTTCCCACCTCTGGCACCCACCAAAGGCTGCACACACACAAGCACACACAGTATCATTGAAATTCCCACCTGCGATTTGGCAGCTACAAAAAGGCTGCAATTTCACTTTAAATCAAGATGTATAGGGCGACATGCACTTTCTTTGAATGCATAATCGGGGGTCCCAGAAGCTCTGGGGGAACATGAATTTGCAATGAAACAAGGCTCCATCCCGACACGCGTTGTTTTAAAGTAGAAATGCAACCTTTACGCTGCTGCAGTGCTGAAATCTAGCAATTTGGTAGCGATGACATGGTGGTAGGTTGCTGTCAAAAAAGTCTGGGGTGCTAGCACATATTTGTTGCCACCTGTGGTGTAGACAATACTGAGGTAGATGAGCCAGTGGTCTGACTTGGTATAAAGGCAATTTCCATAATCAAAGGTGAGAGTTGAACAAGGGACAATGGGGCTGTAGTTCGGTGGTAGGTATGATAGATTATGCATGGTGTGGAGAAAGTGGATAGTAAGTCATTTTTCTCCATCTCCCATAATATTAGAACTCAAAGGGGTCATCCCATGAAGGTGACTGGTGGGAGATTCAGGACAAATAAAAGGAAGTACTTCTTCACACAGCACACAGTTAAACTATGGAATCCACCCTCACAAAGGCCACCAATTTGGATGCCTTCAAATGGGGATTAGACAAATTCCTCGAGGGTATGTTATCAATGGGTATTAGTCCTAGTAGATATTAGCTGGTTCATATAGCAGTGATGGTGGCAGAATGATTCCTGAGACATATTGGTCCATAGGCAGTTTGGGACTTTAAAGGGCCAAGCCAGCACCTTGAATTGATCCTGGCAACAAATTGGCATGCAGTGAATCTGGAATGGGATGAATATGGTCTGTCCTGCTGACCCCAGGTACTAGTCTTGCCCCAGCATTGTGTATCAAATGAAGTTTTTGGAGTATCTTCAAGAGCAGCCCCATGTAGAGTAGATTATAGTAATTATGTGGCAAATCTATACAAATATCAATCCGATTGGGTTCGATGGCATTTCCTTCCAGATCTGATGTGTACTGTAGGATTGCAGCACGAGGCACTATTTTAGCACCCCTACAAATGATGAGAGCTATCTCTTTGCAAGGCGCAATGTATGGTTTCTCGCAATATGAGATGCGGTTCTCCTTCTCCTTCTCTTCATCAATTGCTCTTACAAGAAGAGTGCTGTCAACATTGGTTGCAGCCCAAGCTTTTGACCCAAGCTGATCTCGGGAGTAGAAATCAGCATTGTAGTATTGTGATTATCTTGCCGTCAGCTGGAACTCTCGACATTAAATACAAGAAGGTTTTGTTATCTCTATTGTGCATTTAGTATACAACCCCATACAGTAGAGTGCCAACAGAGTCTGGCACTCTACTGTAGTAGAAAATAGCACTGCCTACTGTTGAAAAACTCAGGAGCGCAAATAAATAAACTCTAAATGTTCATTGTAAAGCTTCTGTAGTGGTGTTGTCTTGACAACTCTCTTTCTAATAGAAAAGAAATCCTGGATAAGAGGGGGCTCTCTCCTTATATCTGTTGGATATAAGGGAAGAAAGCTAATGGTTAGAAGTATCTCTCATTCCCCTGACAAAGCCTGTAGGAAGCAGCAAAACCAGTGACTCATAAAGATGACCAGAGTTATTATGGCACAAGCTTTTCTGGACTGGATGCTACTTTGTCAAATATTCCAAGAAAGCTCATCCTTCCTTCTGTATCCCCAACTCAAGGGCTGCCACTTCTGTAGCCAAAATGGCACTCTCCATGCACAAGAGGGCAAGATGAGCGGTCTTGGGGCAGCCCCCAGGTTTGCAGAAGTACAAAAATGCTTTACCAAAATACCCTAAGCAGAAAGGAACTCCCAAACAGCCCAGTTGACTGAGTGTGCATAGTGGTGTAATATCCTGGCAGTGGACTTAGCCTGCAGACTGGAAAAGTGAACAGGAACGCTCGACACTGCAACATTTTGTTGCAGGTTCCACTTGTACCCTTTTGAAGCTGTTGGCCTATAAAGTGCCATGAGATTTGCTGTTGTGTTTGCTGCAACAGACCCTTCTGGAAATTATAGGAAGCAGTGTGAATATGTCGATCCTTGAAGCTTCTGTCTTAGAAGCATGTAACACACTATCATGTTGTTCACCAGATAATTGCAATTGTTTGTGTGAACACTGTCACAGTTCAGCTCTCACCAGCCTTAGGGCTAAAGCTTTGAAAAATCTTTTGTCCTATTGTTCCTGAGTGCAGAAGCCACATTTGATTTTTCATGTACAAAATGGATGTTGTTGTTTTTTAGAAATAGTACCACCTTCCCCAACCCTCTAGACATTTTTGCCTTCAAATCCTATCAGCTTCAGGCAGCATGGTCCATGATAAGGAATGCTAGCAATTGTAGTCCAAAGGGCACTGTGGTTGGCAGTATTATTAATTTAAACTAAATTATACATAAGATTTGTGTTGTGCTTTTAGTTTTCAAAACACTTCAAATGTACTCTCTAGTTGTAATCCTTACAACAATGTAATATGGTAAGACAATATCATTATCCCCCACATTGCAGAGGGGAAAATGGAAGTTGACTTTTCCAAGGCGACCAAGTGAGTTTGCCTGGACAGCTGGAGACTGTCATATTTGCAGGTCGGTCTCTGGTTGGGGAATGCTGGGAGTTGTCGGACTTTTTTCTGTCTAAACATGCATAGGATTGTGCCTTTAGCTACTATTCTACACTGGAGCCATGAATTTAGTGAGAACCTGTCCCTATATCCTTAAATGATCGCTGACACAAACTCTAATAAGGTGATCATGAGGACCTTTTCTGGTTGACCAACCCCATTTCTTTCTGCAATTTAATTTTTAAAAAGAAATTTAACAGGACAACTGTCACATGTCTACTCAAAACTCAGTTTCTTTGGGTAGGGCTTATTCCAAGGTATGTGGGTATAGGATTGTCTTCTAAGATTCATTTCTTTTGTTCTCCTTCAGCCAGACCCTAGGCCCACCTCCTATAAGCAGTAAAACAGAACATACTTGCTTTTTGAGTTGTATAGTGGTTGTAGCCAAGGTGCTGTTTTTCAAAACTGGATAATTATTTTCCTCTCCAGAAGAAAAGTTACTGAATACTATTGAGACCTTAGAAGTGAGACTGGATGTTCAGCTGTTCTCATCTAAATTATAGGCTGTGGAAGTGTGTGTCATACCCTGTTATTGCTGAGCACTAGTTCCTCTCTTCTAAAGGACTCTGTGACTTTAATAAACTGAAAAAGGACAGGAACATTAGGATTATTATAGAGGGTTTCTTCTTCTTTCTATTCACTGGGGCTGTGATTTGCTTATTTCATGACTTAGATGTGCTCTGTCCCTTTTTGCGAAATATGTGTCAGCTTTAATAAAGGGAACAATATGTTTTCTGAATGATGTTAGTTTCAGAGTTCATTGCTTAGTGGTCTCTGGTGTGCTGATGGCTTGTTCTTTCCCCCAAAAAATTTGGGCCTGTTTGTGCTTCATTCTGAAAGTAGTTATTGGCTTGTTTTGATTTGTTACTGGATTTGGGATGGTGATTTCAAAAGATCCATATCGCATGTCCCACGGGGGACTTGGGTGTTTTAATTGATTTTGTTTTGCTTGCTTCTATAGGAGCAGGTGGTAGAATTTCCATTGCATTTAATTGGGATAGCTGCAAGAACAGCCAACATACAGATTAACCTTTCTATTTTTCAATAATATAATCCTATGTATTTATTTAAAAGTAAATCCTACTGTGTTCAGTAGCACTTCTCCCCAGGTAAGTGTGTATAGGATGGCAGCCTTAAGAGCTTAAAGTAAACCAGCACACATACCCCTAACTGTTTTGGGTCAGTGGGCACATCTAGAATTTTTAGAGAGTATTGCAGGTGCTCTCACAAAATGGTTGCCATAAGGTCTTGCCCAGTTGCAAAATGGCTGCCATGGTGGGCCTGACTGGTCACAAAACACCCATTTTTCTAAAGGCAAATTATAGACAAGACCGTTTGTAACTATGTTTTAGGGTTTTTTTAGGTTTTAAAAAAATAAAAATAGCATAGTGAAATTTGTCCCAGTTTGGTTTTTTGAAGGTTTTTGTTGTTGCTGCAGGTGGGCGCATGAGATTTTTCCCTGGTAAAAACGTTCTCTCACCCTTTGTGTTTTTTTCTTGGAGAAACTGAGTGCTGTGGCCCAATTTAAATCTTAGTTAATTATTTCTACTTGTCAATTAATGCCTAATCAGAGGTAAACCTCCTTGAATTCAGTGGGTCACATACCAGGTATATAAGATTATAGTCTAAATTTGCAGATGAGGGAAGTTCTGAAGCAAAACTGCTTTTTGATAATGCGCATATGTGTCATGTCAGGTGTAGTTTCGGAAGAATCTAAGAATGATTCAGAAGAATCATTCTTATGAAAAGAAGAGCAGGGCTCTAACTATACTAGAGTGAACAGATAAAAAAGAGGGCAGGACTCCTGTAGTTTTAACCGTTGTGATGAAGGGGGAATTTCACTAGGTGCTGCATGCATACCAATGACACCTGCTGAAATCCCCTTTTCTATGCAACTGTTAAAGATACAGGAGCCCTGTCCTGCTTTCCGTAGGGTCACTCTAAGAATGATTCTTCTGAAACTATGCCCTGATATGACACTTAGGCGCATTATCTAAAAGCAGTTTTGCTTCAGAACTTCCCTCATCTGCAAATTTAGACTATAATCTTATATGCTTGGTGTATGACCTACTGAATTCAAGGAGGTTTACTTCTGAGTAAACACATATAGGATTGCACTGCACATCAATCAATTCATGGATTAATTATGTGCATTGAATTACAGCCTTACTCAAGTGCATGCCATCTGTGTTCTATAATCTGCCCTCTGTTTAATTTGGACCACTTCTTTGGTCAATCAAAAGTTTTAAGAAGTTTTAAATCAATCAATTGGTTAAGTGGGGATGGCGAATGCATAACCCTCCAGATACAGGTAAACTGCAAGGCCTATCAGTTTTCACCATCATGCTGGCTATCCTTGCTAGGATTGGGCTCCAGGGGAAGCGGTCAGTCAATCGGGCGCTTGAGCAGGCTCTGGCAGAAGGAGTCTTCGACTGGCAAGTTAAGGGTCACGTTTAGTCTGCAGTTATGCTGGGTAAGGGAGAACACAGCAAGGCAGGGACTAATAGCACCTTGGACAGCGCTATGCAGGCGCTGCTAGGTTGGATTAGTTCCTCAAGAAAGGTGTTGTGGTTCTTGCAAGGGGCTAGCTGCAACTGAGGGCTTACCTAGGCCAGTCAACTCAGCAGGTCTCTCTTAAGCTCTACCTCCCACCAGGGACTAACTACAACATTTAAGGGTTCATGGTGATTGCCATAACCTTAAGCTTCTATGTTGCTAAGGGACTGAAAAAGCTCCCGGAGAGCCGTTTTTGGAGGCTGAAGCTGATGAGAAGGCTGAGTCCATGAGTCTGGGGGATTTGTCAGAGCTTCCTCAGGGTCCATCCTGGAGTTGGGCGACCAGCATCTCACCGTTCTCAGAATACTCTTTGGGGTGGCACTGCATCTCCAGACCCAGCTTGCATGGGTTGATAGGAGTTGCAGTCCCAACAACGTTTGGCATGCCTTATATCCCCCAACCCTGATGTAAAGGAAAGCTGTCCAAGGCACCAAACCCATTTTTGGGGTTAGAGTTCAGCACCTTTGGAGTTCTGCCTGAAACCCAGAATGGATTCACAGCCCCGCCAATATTGCAGCCCCCAGCCTCCATGTGGTACACCCCTTCCTTAGTGCTCAAGAATCCAGTACCGGCTTTAGTTTTTGGGGGGGTCTTTGGGCATGACTCTCTTAGTGGGGCTTCCCTCCTTCATTGGCCCACCACCTACTCTCCATCACTACCTGCTCACTTCCCTCTAGTTCTACTCCACACTTCTGACCAGAGGGAGTAGGAAGGTGAGCAGCGACGTGTGTTCCTCCTCTCATGCTGCTTGCCAGAGAAGGAAGGGAGGCAGCAGTTCTATGAGTTGGTGCCAATGCCTCTGCTGGAGAATAGGCCTGACAATGCTGACCCCTGATGCTAGGTCTGGGAAACATCAAAATGCATCGGACCAGCCCTGAAACAGTGCACCCTGTGGTCAACACTCTTTAGCCACAGTGGCACTGAACCAGGGCTTTTTAAAAGCAACCAGCAAAGAAGGTTCTATAACTCCTTGCTGGGTTCTGGATTTCAGCAAGCTTGTACAGTTGTTTCAGTTTTCTTGAAGCATTCTCTCCCCCCCCCCCCAACCCACAAACGATGTTAAGAGCTCACCTGTAGCTCTCCCTGACTTCAGGTGAGTTTCTCCGAAGGAAAGTTCAACTTCATTAAGAACCAAGACTCCAGGACTTTTCTCCAGGGCACTGGGCTTTAAGCTGATTCTACAACATTGTTTTGGGCAGCTGCCATCTACACTGATATCACTCAATTATTCATTTTCCAGGAATGCATTATTAATTGGCTTGAGTAGCGCTAGGAAGCCAGATCTGAAGCTTATAGACTTGCTGTAAATATTCTGGGGTACCTTGCGAAAGCTGGAGGTGAAGGACGTTGTCACAGGGGGAGGAAAAGTGCCCAGTGGCTCAAGACGGGTTGCATAGCTTGGAAGAGGGTTGATGCATCTTAGATCAAAACGAGGGCTAGTTTTCCCATAATGCTGCATGCGTGCCCTTCTTCCTCTGTTGTCATTTTGTCCGTGTAAACAGTCCACTAGGGGGTGATGTTGGTCTTGTTCACACACTGTTTTTTGTAGGCACTGGGCAGTGAGTATAAGGAACTGCATGGGGATACTGGGAGTTGAAGTCCAATACAACTGGAGGTTGCCAGCTTGGAGAAGACTTGTCATAGAGAGTCAGTGCTTCAGAGTACATTTTCTAAAGATTCCAAACTTTTTAGCTTCAGAGGATGCCAGTTCAACCCCTTTTGTGATGCCCAAATGGGAGCTGAAGTGAGTGATCTCTTTTGGGGTTAGTACCCTCTTTGGGTTAGTTCCACAACCTCTATGGGGAAAAAAGCTTGGTCCCTTCAAGAAGATGCCTATTAAGGACCTGGGAGTGTGTCTAGTACAAAGTAGAGGTTGGCAGCTGGAAGCCTCTGGGGAAAATATGGGCTCCTAAAGATACATTGGGCTTTGCTAGTAGGAATGACTGCTAGTGCAATGGGAAACTAGCAGAACTGAAACTATCCTGAACTACTGCTTCTGGAATGGGACAAGACAGTGCAAGTTGTGGAAAGGAGGTCCTCTAAGTTGTCGTATTCTGGAGGTGGCAGTTTTGCACACTTTCTCCAGTTGTGCTAGCATGCACTACTTTCCCATTGTACTAGTGGTCATTCCTATTAACACAGGGGTAGGCAATATGGTGCTCTTAGACACCTTTCTTGGTGCCAACCAGGTGTCTGACCCCTCCCACCTTTTTTTTTTTTAAAAAAAAGCAATTCACAAAATATGTTATTGGCAGCTGGGACAACTTTTATGAAAAGTAAAGACCTCTAACGGCTTCCATCTTCATTTCCTACGGATGGCTCTGGGATCCCACTTTTGCCTTCTACGCAGTCGCCTGGGCAGGTTGTCCTCTGTGACTAAACTATGCCTTCTGTCACAGCCATTTTGTGGTAGTGTTCATGGCAGTTTTTCAAATTGACAGGTGTGTCCGTGGGCCCCCAAAAATTGCCTATGTTTGCGCTAGCACAGTGTATTTATAGCTGGTGGGTTGGCAGCATCAGATCCTGCCGCTTACCTACCAGTTACCAACCTAAGTTGTTCAGGGGGAAATGACTCAGATTGTAGGTAAGCAATTTTGCACAGGGAGGGAGAGCCGCATAAGAGCTGCCTCTGATATCACAGCGTTCACAGTAGGATGATTGCTTCAAAATTATAACAGATTCCCTTGTCTCCCAGTGTAGAGTAAAGATAATAGAAATGCTTCCATTGTAGATTTATTTCTTGTGGGCTGTGCACAAAGGTTTTTCCTTTATGGCTGGTAATAAAGAAAAACAACAACAGCACCTCCAAGTTAATTACGGCATTGCTTCGAAAGGTTCAGCGCTTTTCCAGCAGCATCTTTAATCAGCAAATTGTTAGGCAGAGTCAAGTTAAACCAGTTTGCCATTAATCCTTATTCTGCCCCATGGTAACTAGCTCTATTGTCTTTGATTTAGAAGAGGTGATACGCTTTAAAAAGGATCCCTGTAGGTAAAGCCCATATAAAGTAATATTGCAAAATTTAACAACTATTGATGTCTCTTCACACATTCCCTCCTTGGGGGGCAAAGAAGCTTGACTATGATCAGAGTAGGCCCATATCTAAGGGACAAAGACAGATGGCATGGGAGATCTGGGATTGGATTTCCCAGTGTCTTTTTCCACACACACACACTTGTAGATTCCTAATTTGGAAAGGTGTGTGAGGGGGAGGAGTGTTAATTCATTCTCTCCTACATCAATTTCCTGATGCAGGGAATGAACACACCTGAGACACTAGCTCAATGACTACGTTTGGACATAATGCTAACCACAGTTTAGTGGTATGCAGCGGAGGCGCCAATGTCAGTGGGGCTGTGAATCCCCTCTGGATTTCAGTCTGAACTAGCTAGAACTCTAAAGGAGCTTTCCAAGGTACAAAGCAAAGCACCTTGGATAGCTCCTTTGGAGTTCCGACTAAAACCTGGAAAGGATTTACCACCCCGCTGGTATTTGAGCCGCCAGCCTCCACTGGTGGTACGTGAGCAAAACTGGGTGAGCCTTGGGTTAATGCACTCCTGTCTCTGCTCCTTTGGCATGTCTTGGGAGCAGATTTGATGTGTTCACCTCTGTTTTGGGCAGGAGTACAAAACCCTTGTCCTGTGGGCTTAATCCTGCTTCCCAATCTGGAGCTTCCTTGGGTTCCTTCAGTGGGTACAGCGATGATGTCATCCAGCAAGTGGAGGGCCTGGTGGGGCAATTCAATCCCTCACCTCATATTAGTTCTGCACCCATGATTGTAAACCTTGCTTTGAAGATAGCTTGTTTCCCTAGACCATAATTAAGACTAGTCACAGTGTGTCTGGATTGGAACATATGACTGGTTTCTCACAACATGCTAACCCCCCATACTCAGTGGTTGAGTTTGGGTCGTTGTGGAACTGTGGGTTGTTCGTTGAACCATGGGTTAGCGTGTTGACATTTTTTGCACTGTGGCTTCTTAACCACCCTGAATTTCGCAAGAACAAACCACCGGTTCCCAACATGGCTTGTTTTAAGAAAAATAAGCCACATTGCATGGTTAACAAGCTACCCTGCGGAAAGTGTCCTGAATTCAGACAACATGCTAACCTACGACGCAGTAAACAACCCACACTCAACCACTGCATGAACAGCGCTATCTATTAACTGTAGTTGGTTGAAGATGGAAGTGAAAGCTTCTCCTTTCCTCATGGCCGCATTAAAAGGGGGAACACATGAGCCCTGAGGTTTGTGTCAGTCATTCTAAACCATTGTTTTATGTTATGTGTGAACTGAAGCCATTGGAGAAGATTTCAGGAACTTCTGGCGAGGGAGAATGGCACATCCTTGTGGATGGAGTTCAAAAATACAAAATGGTGGTACAGTAGGGACAGCTGGAGAAGAAATGTGGTAGCGAAAAAAATGACAGCTGTAATGTGGAGCGGTACGACTCAGCGATCAAATTTATTTTTCGACCGTTTCATTCAGTTGGATTCCAGTTTGCTTTACAAGGTTCAACTGCTGTGCTACAATAAGTAAGGCTCACAGTGGGGGTAGAAGGTAGTAATTAACTCACAGCAGGGCTGTGCAACATTTTGGGGAAGGAAACGATGAGTGTGTGCCAACTGGAAGCTGCAGCGAGAAAGCAATTTACCCGGAGTGGAATTTACTAAACAATCCTTCTCTGGCAAGAGATGCCATGGGATTGTCGATGCTTACAAATGGTCATGAACTTTAATACAGAGATGCTGGCAACACAGGGCTTGTGGCGCACAGGAGCACCTTGCAGCATTTACTCCTGGGGTTAATTAGGTTCACCTAG
Source organism: Anniella stebbinsi (assembly GCA_029215795.1). Lineage (NCBI taxonomy): Eukaryota > Metazoa > Chordata > Lepidosauria > Squamata > Anniellidae > Anniella > Anniella stebbinsi. The sequence continues at coordinate 5,299,029 of JARDYH010000010.1, forward strand.
AGCTGCAGTTAATCGGTAGATGAGTCAACTTAAGTGTTCATTGATTCATTTGGTGGTGGCTAATTTTAATCACTGTTAAGGTGGTCTCGATTGTGTTAATATCACGGGGAATGAAAAACGAGTTTTAGGTTTTAGTTGGTTAAATTGTAAATAAATAAATAAATTAAATATTCTTGCATTGAGGGTTTGGTAATATGCATATCAGTGTGGTATGGTGCCTCTGAAATTTGGAGATTCTGCTTGGCCATTGTGACTAGTTAAGTAATTTATTTATTTATTTATTTATTTATTACATTTGTATACCGCCCCATAGCCGAAGCTCTCTGGGCGGTTTACATAGGATTAAAAACAATTAAAAACAATATACAAAAATTAAAACAGCAAAAACATACAACATACACACAATCTGTACATTTAAAAACCACTTCAACACTTCAAAAAAAACTACAAAAACAAAACAAAACAAACCCAGGCTCCTCAGATATTGCCAAATGCCTGAGAGAAGAGGAAAATCTTGACCTGGCGCCGAAAAGATAACAATGTTGGCGCCAGGCGGGCCTCGTCGGGGAGATCGTTCCACAATTGGGGAGCCACCACAGAGAAGGCCCTCTCTCTTGTTGCCGACCTCCGAGCTTCCCTCGGAGGAGGCACTCGGAGGAGGGCCTTAGATGTTGAACGTAGTGTTCGGGTAGGTTCATGTCGGGAAAGGCGTTCCATCAGGTATTGTGGTCCCAAGCCGTGTAAGGCTTTATAGGTTAAAACCAGCACCTTGAACCGGGCTCGGAAACATACAGGCAGCCAATGCAAGCGGGCCAGAGTAGGTCTTATATGTTCGAACCTACTGGTTCCAGTTATCAATCTGGCCGCTGCATTTTGCACAAGCTGCAGCTTCCGGACCACCTTCAAAGGCAGCCCCACGTAGAGTGCATTGCAGTAATCTAACTTGGAGGTTACCAGAGCATGGACAACTGAAGCCAGGTTATCCCTGTCCAGGTAGGGACGTAGCTGGGCCACCAACCGAAGTTGGTAGAAGGCACTCCGTGCCACTGAGGCCACCTGCGCCTCAAGTGACAGAGATGGTTCTAGGAGAACCCCCAAGCTACGAACCCGCTCCTTCAAGGGGAGTGCAACCCCATCCAGAACAGGTTGAACACCCTCCATCCGGTCAGCGGAACCACCCACCAACAGCGTCTCAGTCTTGTCTGGATTGAGTTTCAGTTTATTAGCCCTCATCCAGTCCATTGTCGCAGCCAGGCACTGGTTCAGCACATCCACAGCCTCACCTGATGAAGATGAAAAGGAGAAATAGAGCTGCGTGTCATCAGCGTACTGATGACAACGCACTCCAAAACTCCGGATGACTGCACTCAACGGTTTCATGTAGATATTGAACAGCATGGGGAACAAAACTGACCCCTGCGGAACCCCATACTGGAGAATCCACGGGGCCGAGCAATGTTCCCCAAGCACCACCTTCTGGAGCCGACCCACCAAGTAGGAGCGGAACCACTGCAATGCAGTGCCTCCCACTCCCAACTCAGCCAGTCGTCCCAGAAGGATACCATGGTCGATGGTATCGAAAGCCGCTGAGAGATCAAGGAGAATCAACAGAGTCACACTCCCCCTGTCTTTCTCCCGACATAGGTCATCATACAGGGCGACCAAGGCTGTTTCCGTACCAAAACCAGGCCTGAAACCCGACTGAAATGGATCCAGATAATCAGTCTCATGCTAGTTTCTGGGAGGCACAAAACTGGAAGAGGCTGATACTTTCATGCCAGGCTTGTGGACCTGTCACCTGGTCTGATCCGTCACGGTTTGTTTTATGTTCTCAGCATTGCTACCCACCCTCTGGAACACGCTTCTCCATGGGTTTTGGGAGGCAAAAAATGTGGCGAGTTTTAAACGCCTCCTGAAAAAGCACATGTTTATGCAAGCTTTCCTTGGCTTGTAATTTATTATCATGATGCTTCTCCATTTGGTTGTTTTCTACTGTTATTAACATTGTTTTAATTGTTTCTGTTGTTTCTTTCTTTTTCTTGTACTTGAAATTGTTTGTGGATAGTTTAACACTGACAATTTTTAAAAAAATATTTCAGCGCGTAAGCTGTTTAGAGATTTTATTACATCAAGTGGTATAAAAGCATTATTAATAAAATAAATGGATAATGCTCACCGGACATTCCTAAGTTTACTTCAGATCTTTATAATGTGACTCCCTCCTCTCCAAGGCTGCAGGTTGGAACATCCGGGTAACGATTCCTAAAAGCAAGAGTGACTTGGTCCATGCAGGCTGTCCATTGGCTGTCCTTGAACTTGAAGGGCTACAAAGACTTCCATGTCAGGCTGGGTATTTGCCTGGGTAGCAGCAGGATCAACTGTGTCTGGCTCCATAAGAACATAAGAAGAGCCATGCTGGATCAGACCAAAAGTCCATCTAGTCCAGCGTCCGTTCACACAGTAGCCAAATAGCTGCCTACAGGAAACCCATAAACAAGACATGAGTGCAGCAGCACCCTCCTGCCCATGCTCCACAGCACCTGGTGTACATAGGCATACGGCCTCTGATATAGGAGGTAGCATGTAGCTATTGATAGCCTTCTCTTCTAGGAATTTGTCTAACCCCCTTTTAAAGCCATCCAAATTCGTGTCCCTTACTACATCTTGTGGTAGCAAGTTCCATTGTTTAACTATGCACTGTGTGAAGGTCCTTCTTTTTAAATGTCATGAATCTCCCACCAGTCAGCTTCATGGGATGACCCTGGGTTCTAGTATTATGAGAGAGGGAGGAAAATGTCTCCGTATCCACTTTCTTCACTCTTCTGCTTGTGATTCCTGGCTCCTGCTCTGCTGAGGCCTATAGCCTGTTGCTACAAACTCCAAGCATCCACTAAGGCAAAGCAAGGGATGCTTGCTTGCTTCCTCGATCCGAGGGACCTCCGATTTTGTCTGAACCGATCCAGGACAACATCGGAGGTCCCGATCTGGGTCCTGATCCGATCCGATCCGGGGGGGGGGTCTGTGCACATCCCTACTAGAGAGTCTTGGGGAATTTCCTTCCCCGCTCCTTGTCTTGGTTGGACTTCTTCTAGTTCAGCCTCTGAGCCTGACTTAGCATCTGCAACCAAACCAGGGAGCCCAGCCCCCATTTTGACACACCGGTACTTGTGGGCACCACTTTACCTACCCCTGGTCTAAGCCGTCTCCACCCTCCCAATATGCTTCAGTGTAGCCTTGGCCAGACTTCGGCTGGAATTGGAATAGTTTGCGATGTAGCATGGGCAGTTGCCAAGACCTAAACATGCCGAAGCCTTCTGCAGTGGGCTACAATCCTGGCTCTGCTCAATGAAGCGAACAGAACTACTCTAGTGCAACTGGTTTGCAGATGGGAGGTCTGGCCGTGTTGATAGGAACTTCTAATTTATAAGAGCATGACAGGATTTATTTTTCCATTGTATTCTCCACTTAAATGGAAGAAAGGTCATCCAAGGAAAGTAATTTTTAGCGAGAGACAGGCTAGCAAAATGCTTGCTTCCTTCCTGCGAGGTCTTTCTTCCTGGATAACAATGTGCTCGGATTAATCCTTGCATAATCAAAGCTTGTTATGTAAACACTTGTGATTTCTGCATATTAGGCATTTCTTTGGTGCATAGAAAGGGGAAAAAAGAGTTTCAAAGAAACAGTCACGGTGGGGTTGCCCCCTCCCTTTTAAATTGCTTTCTCAAGCAAGTTATCCTTGATGTAATGAATTTAAGGTTTGGGTAGATCAGAAGAATCTGATGAAATGTGATAATGAAATATGATTGCGGCTTTTAGAACCTGTAAATATTTCTTTCTTTCTTTTTTAAAAGTGTTTCAGTGTGATTTATTTTAAAAGGCGTTTTAAGCTTTAAAGGTATGCTGCAATCATTTTTACCTTGGTTCACTGAAGTTAAAAGCTAATTGGAATTTGTTTCTTTTTCTTAAAAAAAAACACACAACAGCCCAGGAGGCCAGCATTCTGCGCGATAGATTCCCCCCCCCCCTTCAGCGCCACACTTTAAATTTTGCATCTCTGTGTTGTAACTCCTGACTGTTTCAGAATGATTTGTTTCAACTACTAGAACAGGCTAGATGCAGAGTTATTTTCATCTGGAATAACAGAATTTCATTTTGGTTAGTCTTTGACCTGTTCTTCAGCATGCAACAGAATTAAGTGGAGAATGTCTGAGCCCCTTCCAACTGCAGGTAGGGGAGCATTCAAACCTGCCCACCTCATGTTAAAAAAAGTTCCTTAATAGAAGAGCTGTATAATAAGCAAAAGGATGGGTGCCATGAAAGGGCAGCATTTTTAAAAAATATTTATTATTACTATGCCAATATCAGTCTGCCTGTGGTTTATGGCCAGCTATTAAGGCTCTGCTCTCTGGCCTGTGGTTAAGAGATATCTCCAGCCATTTTAGGTTGGTGGGCAGATCTGGAGCTTAGTGAGTGTTGTGGGAGCTCTCAGAAAATGGCTGCCACAGTGGGAATGGCCAGTCAGAAAACACCCATTTGGCTGAAGACAAACTGGTGAGAATAAAAGGAAAGTTACTTCCCAACAAGCTAAGTACATGACATAGGTGGGGACTTAGGTCCAAAATAGAAAACAACTCTTTTGAACCCACAATTTTCTGCTTCAACATCCATTTCACAGAGGGCAATTTGATAGGGGCTCAGAGATAAGTAACTTGGCCAAGGAGGGATGTACAAGGCACAGGTCTGAATGCTCACCTGTCACCTGTGTGATCCCCAAATGCCATATCACATATTTGCCTGCACAAAGTAAAACAGAATACCAATTTCACAGAAGGTAAACTGGTGATGCAAAACCCACCATGCCAAAAGAAACGCCCAACATTTTTATTTTCTAAGGATGTTTCTAGAGGCTTAGAGGCATTCTTGGAAATCGCTATTGTACTGGAGGCTGGTGCTTCATTTTGTAGCATGCCAGCCTCCTAGTTAATTAAAACAAATAACATTAAAGTAGAATAAAAATCAGAAGGGATCTGGTGGGTGCCAAGACACAGTGGTTCGCACCAGGGCCAGGGCCCGCATCATGGGTTGGCATAGACCAATCGATCCACAAGATAGGTTATTTTGGGGATCAATTGGTTTATATTATTTGTGAGAACATACAAGATGGTTAGTCTTAAAGATATGAAGCAAGAATATTGACTAAAAGGGCAAGTAAAAAATATCCTTTTGAGATTCACTTAAAACCCATGTAGATTATAAAGAAAATGTAATAGATGCAGCTTTAACTCTTATCATAGGCAGGATGAGATGGCCTATGTCAAATGACAGATTTTGGGATACCACTGAAGGGCACCCAAATTATCTATATATTACCCTAAATTTACTTACCAGGAAGTAAGCCCCATTCACCTCAATGCATTTCCTTCAAAAGTAAATCACATGAGATTGAGCTGCAAGCTCATAATCATATTTTTACTAGGGGTGTGCATCGGATCGGATCCGATCCACGATCCGAATCCGATCCGACCCAAAATCGGGAAAATCCGATCCGATCCGATCTGATCCGGCCAACCTCCGATCCGATCCGATCCGATGAGGTCCGATCCGGATCGGACGCCATTTTGAATGCTTTTTCCCATAGCCAAGTATTGTTTTACAAAAACGCCTATAACTTTTTCATTTTTAAAGATAGAAGGATGAAACTTGGGCACATTGTAGACTGGTTAGGGGTAGTTATCTGTGAGAAATTTCAGAAAGATTGGTGCATGCATTTTGTGGCAATTAATTTTTTAATAAATACCCAGGAATGCCTATAACTTTGTCATTTTTAAAGTTACACACATGAAACTTTGCCACATTGTAGGGGGTACCTTGGGACCTATGTGTGTGAAATTTCAGAAACGTAGGTGCTTGTCTTGTGTGGCAATTAATTTTTAGAAAAATGGGTAGTAGTGGGGTAAATACAGTTACGCCTCCCATTTTTTTATTTTTGAAGATACAAACAGGAAACTTGGGCACATTACAGGTACCACTTGCCTTGATATGTGTGTGAAATTTCAGAAACATTGGAGCTTTCCTTGTGTGGCAATTAATTTTTGAAACAATGAGGAAAGAAACACCTATAACTTTGTCATTTTTAAAGTTACACACATGAAACTTTGCCACATTGTAGGTGGTACCTTGGGACCTATGTGTATGAAATTTCAGAAACATAGGTGCTTGCCTTGTGTGGCAATTAATTTTTTAATAAATACCCAGGAATGCCTATAACTTTGTCATTTTTAAAGTTACACACATGAAACTTTGCCACATTGTAGGCGGTACCTTGGGACCTATGTGTGTGAAATTTCGGAAACGTAGGTGCTTGCCTTGTGTGGCAATTAATTTTAGAAAAATGGGTAGTGGTGGGGTAAATACAGTTACGCCTCCCACTTTTTTATTTTTGAAGATACAAACAGGAAACATGGGCACATTACAGGTACCACTTGGCTTGATATGTGTGTAAAATTTCAGACAGCTGGGTCCAGGCATGTGGTGGCAAGGTATTTTTGAAACAATGAGGAAAGAAACGCCTATAACTTTTTTATTTTAAAAGTTAGAAGTCTGAACATTGCTCACTTTGTAGATGGGTTAGGGGTAGATATGTGTCAGAAATTTCAGAATTATAGGTCCAGGCATTTGATGGCTATGGAATTTTTAAATTACATGTTTCAAAAAAATTTCTACAGAGGCCAGGTCTTCCCCTCCCGCTTCCCGCGAAGAAAAGGAAACACTCTCTCGTCTCGATCCCTTTGATCCTTGCTAGTAGTATCCATTACAGGGCTCGTGTTTCCTTTCCTACTTTCACTTTTCAAGCAGAACGGCTGAGCCTAGCTGAGTTTTGCAGCCATGCGTGCAAGGAAGGATCACTCTGGTCTCGATCCCTTTGATCCTTGCTAGTAGTATCCATTACAGGGCTCGTGTTTCCTTTCCTACTTTCACTTTTCAAGCAGAACGGCTGAGCCTAGCTGAGTTTTGCAGCCATGCGTGCAAGGAAGGATCACTCTGGTCTCGATCCCTTTGATCCTTGGTAGTATCCATTACAGGGCTCGTGTCTGCTTGAGTACAAAGTGAAAGTAGGAAAGGAAACACGAGCCCTGTAATGGATACTACTAGCAAGGATCAAAGGGATCGAGACGAGAGAGTGTTTCCTTTTCTTCGCGGGAAGCGGGAGGGGAAGACCTGGCCTCTGTAGAAATTTTTTTGAAACATGTAATTTAAAAATTCCATAGCCATCAAATGCCTGGACCTATAATTCTGAAATTTCTGACACATATCTACCCCTAACCCATCTACAAAGTGAGCAATGTTCAGACTTCTAACTTTTAAAATAAAAAAGTTATAGGCGTTTCTTTCCTCATTGTTTCAAAAATACCTTGCCACCACATGCCTGGACCCAGCTGTCTGAAATTTTACACACATATCAAGCCAAGTGGTACCTGTAATGTGCCCATGTTTCCTGTTTGTATCTTCAAAAATAAAAAAGTGGGAGGCGTAACTGTATTTACCCCACCACTACCCATTTTTCTAAAATTAATTGCCACACAAGGCAAGCACCTACGTTTCCGAAATTTCACACACATAGGTCCCAAGGTACCGCCTACAATGTGGCAAAGTTTCATGTGTGTAACTTTAAAAATGACAAAGTTATAGGCATTCCTGGGTATTTATTAAAAAATTAATTGCCACACAAGGCAAGCACCTATGTTTCTGAAATTTCATACACATAGGTCCCAAGGTACCACCTACAATGTGGCAAAGTTTCATGTGTGTAACTTTAAAAATGACAAAGTTATAGGTGTTTCTTTCCTCATTGTTTCAAAAATTAATTGCCACACAAGGAAAGCTCCAATGTTTCTGAAATTTCACACACATATCAAGGCAAGTGGTACCTGTAATGTGCCCAAGTTTCCTGTTTGTATCTTCAAAAATAAAAAAATGGGAGGCGTAACTGTATTTACCCCACTACTACCCATTTTTCTAAAAATTAATTGCCACACAAGACAAGCACCTACGTTTCTGAAATTTCACACACATAGGTCCCAAGGTACCCCCTACAATGTGGCAAAGTTTCATGTGTGTAACTTTAAAAATGACAAAGTTATAGGCATTCCTGGGTATTTATTAAAAAATTAATTGCCACAAAATGCATGCACCAATCTTTCTGAAATTTCTCACAGATAACTACCCCTAACCAGTCTACAATGTGCCCAAGTTTCATCCTTCTATCTTTAAAAATGAAAAAGTTATAGGCGTTTTTGTAAAACAATACTTGGCTATGGGAAAAAGCATTCAAAATGGCGTCCGATCCGGATCGGACATCTGGTCCGATCCAATCCGACCAGCCTCCGATCCGATCCGATCCGACCCCCCAGGTCCGATTCCGATCCGCTATCCGATCCGATCCGGGGGGTCAGTGCACATCCCTAATTTTTACCACCATAAGTGTGAGTGGATAGGGGGGACACTTGGATTATCTTCCTTAGGATGAAAAAGTCTTGTTAAAATTGCAGAATATTGTTTGTGTTTACACATTACATTAAAACTTGGCTTATGTTTACCATGGCTTGTTTGCTCATTTGCTGATTCTGTGACTCAGGCAGGCCGATCACACAATAAACGTTTTGTCCGTAAGCACTCCTAGTAATACGTTCCTCTAGCTGGTGATGGTAGATTTGATATTTGTGTACGCAGAACTTACAGTTCCAAAGAGAAGAACCCTCACTTAGGGATGTTGCAGATTCAGATGAGAAGAGAAGATTGAGGGGAGACATGATAGCACTCTTCGAATACTTGAAAGGTTGTGACACAGAGGAGGGCCAGGATCTCTTCTCGATCATCTCAGATTGCAGGACACGGAATAATGGGCTCAAGTTACAGGAAGCCAGATTCCGGCTGGACATCAGGAAAAATGTCCTGACTGTTATGACAAGGGAACCAATTACCTAGGGAGGTCTTGGGCTCTCCCACACTACAGGCATTCAAGAGGCAGCTGGACAGCCATCTGTCAGGGATGCTTTAGGGTAGATTCTTGCATGGATCAGGGGTTGGACTTGATGGCCTTATAGGCTCCTTCCAACTCTACTATTCTATGATTCTGTGATTCTATGATTCTATGACTTGTGGATTCTGCTGCAGACTGACTTTTCCCAAATCTTGTGGGTTTCAAGGATTGACAGACAGTTTTTTTTCACGGTGTGTGTGTGTGTGTGTGTGGGTGGGGAATTTGTGCAATTACATTAGTTGGCAAATGCATTTGTGCAACTGTGCATTACCACCATCATGCATTAGCGCACTCATGTGCACTTGCGCTTGTGGATTTGCAAATGAACGAAATTCTCGTACAAAAATTTCAATTCCGTTAACAAGCAGAGGACAGAACTAAAGATACCTGACAATCCATGAAACACAGAATGGATTTAACAAAATCCCTACCCTCCCTGTGTCCCATCCCACTAGAAACATTTCCCACCATGGCAAATAGGGTCATCCTGGTGTGATCATTTTAATAGCTCTTGAAAGCTTACCAACCATCCATGCTGATACTGCCAGCAAAAGTTCAATTTGCATATATTTGCATGCATCTGCATGAATTGGCGCAAGCGAATGGAAAGGCCCTTATTTGCTTTTGGAGCTCTTATCATGTAAAATATGCTTGTGACAACACATATTTTGAGAATGGCGTTCTTGTCATTCACCCCCTTAGTGGTTATGGAAGTTTGGGTTAGTGATGAGGAATGGAATTCAGAATGCAGTTTAATCATCTGCTTCCCTCTTATTACCATACAGTGAGATGTGTTTAAAAACAAATCAAAAAGAACCTGCTATTAATCTTCCTCCTCATGAATATCACAGCAATGGGGAAATGCTGATGGCCTCCTGTGACTTATTCTACTCCCTGTTTTCCCTTCTCTAAGATTAAAAGAATTATTCCACTGCCAATCATTGTATGTGTTACATTGTATGTTCTGTGTGTGTGTGTGTGTTTGTTTTCTCATGCTGACCTAATAACAACAACAACAACAACAACAACAATAATTTTAAAAATTGCAGTGTGTATACTGGGCAACTCCACTTTTGTCTCCCTAAGCAGGGAATGAAATACTTAAATATGTCCACCCTTCCCCCAATAGTGTTTGGGGAGTGAATTTTAGTATTTAGGGATGGTTTGCTCTTTAGATTCAAATGTGGTAGAAATCTTTCATATTTGGGCAATAGAGACATGTCATGCTTACAGAGGCGTCTTTCTCATGGATGCTGCCCAGGTGATGGAGAGGAATGTGAGAGTGAACGGACAGAGCCGGCCCTACCATTAGGCGGAATGAAGCTGTGGGTGTCTTGAAAGGGCAACAAAGGGTTAGCTATTTATTTTATGATTGTTGTATCTTTTTTTTTTTTTGTGGCAAAGCAGTGAGATAGGCACTTCTGGGATGTTCTGCCTCAGATGTGAAAATAACTTGGTTGTTCTTGGTTTCTATGCAGTGTGACTACTATTTTCGTGCCCTCCACAGTGCCCAATTCCAATGTACCACTGTTGTTCCAGGAAGCTGTGGTTTGTTGGGGTGTAAGCAAGCAGTGTCTTTACGTGCTCTTTCTCCTCTTCTTCCCTCCTCTCATGGTCCCATAAGATGTGGTGATACCTGCTAGTTTAGATGGCTTTAAAAGGGGATTAACCCAATGGACCTTATCAGTGACCACTTGCCACAATGGCTATTCACAGCCTCCAGTTTTCAGAAGCAGTATCTCTCTTGTACCAGATGCTAGGGAGCAATAATGGGTGAGGACTGTTGCCTTCATGTGCTGTTTGTGGGCTTCCCAGGGATGTCTGGGTGTCCACTGAAGCAAAGATGATACTGAAATACATAGAACTTTGGTTTGGGCCAACAGGGTACTTATATTCCTGTGGAGACTTCCACAGTCCCCTATGATGACTGAACTAAGAAACCATGGGTTAGAGGTTTCCTGCAATACTGGTTTGCAAACCAGAATCAAACCATGGTTTGCAATCCTGGCTTGCAGCCAACGTTTAAATCACAGATTTCTGAATTGAGATGTTACAGGAAACTGTGGTTTAACAAATGAGGAAGTTTTCTCCCAAGCCAGGTGTGTGTTGTAGGGGAAGAGGAGGGGAGGGGATCACTCTTGCTCATTGCTCATTTCCGCTTCAATAAAGCACAGTTTGTCGGAGCAGCAGTACTATGTCTGATCTGGGCTAGTGGGTCAGCTCTGATGTAACTTCAAAGGATGGTTTGGTGTTGCATGAATGAGCCCTGTGCTTCTGCGCTTCCTCCCTCTTCCACACGTGTGCTTTAATACCAGCTTTCCCCAACTTGGTGCCTTCCAGATGTGTTTGACGAGAACTCCCATAATCTCCCAGCCAACACATGTCAGGGAAATCTGCTTTAATCAGTTATGTCTGGTTTTCTGAACATCTTCCTTTGGCATTACCTCTGAAATGGGAAACTGTGGTTTCTGCGAAAGCAGAATTCGCTGATTAGACTAGATTGTGATGTAAGTGTGCATGTGGGAGTATGGAAGCACAGGGCTTGTTGATGGAAACCCAAGGCCTTTTTGCCTGAACAGACTTGCAGACCTCTTAAGGGAAAGGTGTGAATTTGGTCTTAGAGTAGGCAGATCTTTTCCCAGGAAAATCTCAATTTCTACATGTTCCAGGATCAGCACCAGTAAAAAAAAAAATGGCAACCCTAAGTGGGAGGGTAAGTGGCAAGCGTTCCTCCTTGCCCACTCTGCCTGATCTATTGGAAGTGTCATAGGTTGGTTCTAGTGACGTCCGCTGTTGGCAAATCCAGCCCTTTAGGGGCCTGACTGACCCCCATTGCCTGTATGGCTTGCCTTGCATTTGCAAACTGAACTGTGGCTTTCCCCCCAAATCCAATAACTTTTTTTCTCCCCCCCCTTACAAATTACACAAATTGCGGCTGTAATTTGCGCAAATTTCTACTTACGGCATTATTCCATGCTTCTGCATTCCTTATATCTTGCAACAACAACACTGTTTACCAACCCTGTTTTTTTAAAAAAACAAAAAAACCCAAACTCTTAAACACGAGCAGTTTTACATTTTAAACTCACTTAAATCATAGCACCATCATGATTACAGGCATAAAGTGGAGCTTGCATCTGGCATTCTCATAACTGTCTGCTCTCTGTATGGTCATTTCAGATGCCCCCTGGCCTTTGCTCCCAAGGCCCATCTGTAGCTGCACCACTGCCCATTTGTTGCCATATGATTAGTTTGCCTGGGTCTCTGTGTTTGTAGTTTGAGGGGTGAGGAGGGTTATCTTCAGAAGCAGCATGCTTGGGACCACTTTAAGCAACGGGGCCGAGCGCCAGTTCTTGCGTGCAAATGTCGCACATACTTTGAAACCTTTGGAGGTTTCATTTTGCCATAGGAAGGAATCGCAGAAGTAGGCTCAGGAGAACGTTGGGACCCTCCTCCCCCTTGCCCCCCGGCTGCCTAAGTAGAGGCTGGCAAACCCAGCCTGCCCTGCACACAGAGTCAAACACGGTGTACGTCTGTTGTTAAACTGATCAACCCCAGGAGCACCAGAGGGGTTGCGTGTGTGACTCGTGCCAAGCGGCTGGCGTTGAACTGCTTTTCAAAATATTTTCGCATACCTCTGATGTTATAATTATGGCATTCGTTCTATTTTGAATGTAATTGCTGCACTTTGAGTCTCCCTCCTTCCCCTACCTGCCCCACATTGAGTAATAAGGCTGAGCAGAAAATTCAGTCTTAGCTGTTGCAGTTTTCTGCTTTGTGGAACATTTTAGTTTTGCATTTTCCCCTCGTAGCAAAGCAGGGGTGTTGCCTTGCTCCAAATCTATCTACCAGGACCTCTGATCTATTCCCGAGCCTTGAGTGTCCGTTGGTATCAATGCAAACCCCCTTTCTCCAGCTTAATTGCGAGGCAGGCAATGGAGGCTGGTGGCTCCAATTTTGGTGAGAATGTGAATCTATTTTGGGTTTTAGTAAGAACCAGACAGAACTCTAAAGGAGCTATCCAAAGTGCTGAACACTTAACCCCCAAAATAGGGCCAGCTCTTGGGCAGCTTCTTTAGAGTTCTGGAGTTTGGAGTGGATTCACATCCCCTTAAAATCTGGAGTCACCAGCTTCCACTGCATGCAGAGGGCAATTTTCAAGGGGCTTTGCAGCTGGGGAGGGAAGGGTTAACTTCCCCCTTCCCACATGCTGCAACAATGCCTGAAAAAAGTATTTCCTTGCATGGCAATTATGCTAGGAGGCGGGGAACATTTTCCACTGGTTTGGGATGAGCTGGGTCAGGGTGCAGATAAACTGAAGAATTCATTTTACTTGAGATGATCTGGAAGAGAAATTAATTGGCTATCTGTGTCTCTTGTGAAAATTACATTTTAGTAATTATTTTTAAATTTGCATGTATAGATATAAATTGGCGTAAGTAGATTTGATGCTTATTTTATGTCCTACAAGCCTGGGCCCTGAATCTTTTCAGAGCCTAGCTACAGAATTAACGTCCCTTCAAAGAATAGTAACTGTAAGCGATCCCATTCAAAGCCTGTTTCATGGGACTGATTGCAGAGGAGACATGCAGGAGGCAATTGCAAATGGTCTCCTGTGCTCTTAAAGCCCTAAAGGTAACTTTTCTACTTGGGTACATGGTTACTCTGCTGCAACTAATGTGGAGTTTAGGATTAGGTCACGTATGTTGAAGTCAGTAAAGCCCACCTTAGATTAAATTTGCAACCTTTCTGACCTATCAAAGTGAACCCAGGCTATAATTGCCCTGAATATCTGTCTAGGATTTCTATTTGGTTGGTGGACATAAACCATCAACGTTCATTGTTCCAGTTCCCCGGCTGACACAAAATTTATTGGAAAGGCTGTTGCAGCAGCCCATGTTTGGGAAGGCAGTGGTCAAATTGGGGACCAGAACAGGTGAGGCTAGGGCTAAGCCCCATGAACTACCTGTGAGGTGTAGAGATCTGGACATGAACCATTATCAGTTTCAACCTCAATTGTTTGCACTTGAAATCATAGAGGGATGCCATCAGGCTGGTGCAATCATGCAAAATGTGCATTTAGATCTCCACTTCATGCAACTGGTACCACCCCATAATTCTGCTGGTCTCATTATTTACTAGAACTCCTATCACATTTTGCTTCTCTTGGAGTTCTGGTAAAAGAGAATAAAATTTTCCAGGGATAGATAGATAGATAGATAGATAGATAGATAGATGGATAGATAGATGGATAGATAGATGGATAGATAGATGGATAGATAGATGGATAGATAGATATCCTGCCTTTCTCCGCTTGCAAGGAAACCAGGGCAGCTTGCATGGTTCTCCTTCTCTCCATTTTATCTGCACAACCCCCTGAGATAGGTTAGGCTAAGAGTCAATGGCTTGTCCAAAGTCACCCAGTGAGCTTCATGGCTTAGTGGGGACTAGAACCCTGGAATCCAGAGTCCCAGTCTGTCACTCAAACCACTGCACCATTGCTTCTCACGTCTCTTAGTGTTTGAAATTGGTCCAGGTAGGTAACCTTGGACAACTTGCTGGCTGGTCCCTAAATAGGATGTACATGTTACCACTCTGTCCTCAATTCATTTCAAAAAAGAGAAGCACCATTTGCAAGGCCTGAGCACTGCTGCATGTTAGACATAAGGCATTGGGAAGCTTTGGAGATCCTTGAATGGCATTGAGTGAAGTACTGCTGAATGGGTCTCCTTGACCTCATCCCTTTTCCATAACCTTTTCCGTGTTCTTCTCCCGCCTCATCTCCTCTGAGAAGGGACACGAAAGATGCTGTGGTGTCCGCCTGTCGTCTCCTGAGTCCCCTACAGTGCTGAAGAGGCTTGTTTTTGATGCTGAGGACAAGACACCCCTCCTGTGCTCCCTGCTCTGCAGTGACACACCAGCTGTCTGCAGACAAGGGAAAGCAGCCCAGCCAGACATTACTGTTTCTCTGCATGCTACTGCCTGTTGAGAAGGCAGCCAAGGGGAGTTGGGCGGAATGCACGCAGGGGACAGGAGGATGGACATGTGGGTTTGGGGGTGGGTTTTTCCTTTGGTTTTGTTTCCTGCAGTGTCCATGAGACGTGCCCGGGTGCTGGGATGGGGGTAAATGACCTCCTGCTGTCGGCAACCTTGATTAAATGCTGAGCCATCCTTGGAGCACTAGAGTCTAATTCAGCAGCATTGTCTTCAAGAGCCTCACTCCTTGACTTGATTGCAGAGAAGAGAAGCAGGGGACAATTTTTGCAAATGGGTTTTTTTTGTGTGTGCGTGCTGCCGAAGCCCTAAACAAGACCTGCCTCCTTTGGCTGTGTGTCGTGTTATGCCGGCTTAGTGCAGAGTTACGATTTTATGACATCCCCGCCCCCATTAAACCTACTAACCCTCACCCTCAAATCTCATTGGGTCAATCATCCTGGCTCCTGCACCCTTCTATGCAGTTCCTTCCTCTGTTTGAACGCTCATGCACATTTACCGATTGGGTTTGCAAACACTCCCTTCCTACTTGTCCCCCCCCCACCCTTTAGGGGCACCTCCAGTTTTTGAGACAGTGTACTGTCTAGTAATCAGGGCATCTTTCTGTGTAGATCCTATCATCTCCTTATGCTGTTTTCCTTAGGCAAGCCATCAAACGCATCACTCCAATTTACCCTGTTGCCGTTTCCTCCTCCTCTGGAGATGGCTGGAAGCGTATCCTGTTATTGCTTAGCAACCTCATTACAGCTTTCTGCCGCACACAAGATCCCACATAGATTGTCCTGACGAACAAAGGCAAATGGTGTTAAGATCAGATCTTCCAAATGCGTTGTGTGGGGTGGGGTAATAATTCAGGGATATATGCCTTGATTCTTTATTGTTGTACTTTGTTTCTATTACATTGATGCATCTCCAAGTTCTCTGTCCAGTGGTGCTGTTAGGGAAGGACTTCGGGGGCAGGAGTCCATGGCCTGCCACTGGAGAAAGGGCAGTATTGGTGGTGGTGGTGGTGGTGGTGGTGATGATGATGATGATATGCCATAAGTATGTTTGGCACTTTACAAAGTACAAGAAGACAGGAGTTTACAATCTAAATTTAACACAGGGAACAGAACAGAGGAGGGGAGGAAAATGGAGGCAGGGATGAACTGGGAAAGTGTTTGAGATTCTTTCCAATTATATATCTTTAGGCTTAGGTACAAGCTGAAATACATTAGGGCGTGGGGACAAAGAATGGGTGAATGAGCAATGTTTGAGGTTGCCATGATTCTCTGAACATCGTGTCAACACCCATCTCGTACCCAATTCCTGACCAGGGTCCTCCTGATGGCCCTTTAACTTGTGGTGACTCTGTTCTTTTGGATGTGATCCTGTTCACTGGACCTGACCCTGCTTCACTAGACTTGACCAGTGGTGAAGTGGATCCAGGGCTGACAGAGACACAGCGGTGGCATTTTTTTATTAGCAGGAATGCTGACATCATCTGGCACTCTCCTCAGACTTCCCTGTTCCCCATGAGTTCAGTTGCAATCCCTCACAGTAGCTGCAGGGAGTGGGGGGCAGAGGGTGAATTATGTTGGTGGCTTGGTCTTCAATGGGCAATTAAGCCCCAGTATGAAATATCTGCTTTTGGTGGAGATAAAACTGCTATCACTTGTTCATTGATATAGATGAATACAGCTGCTTGAATGTTTGTACTCTCCTTGGTAGCATAGCTGCAGGAATTGTTATGACAAATGCCTGCACTTGACCTCTACCCCAGGCAACAAGGCAAACCGGAACAGTGCCACCATCTTCATGGAAAAGGTGTGTCTTGAGGATGGGTTTGAAGGAAGCAAGAGAAGCGACATGCAGGTGATCTGGGAGGCAAATCCCAGCCTGTGGGGAAGCAAGGGAGAAAGGAGACCTTTGAACGATGGAGGGTGGTGGAACTGGAGGAGCAAAGATTGTGGGCAGGGATGTGTTGGGATATAAGAGTGGGGAAAGAGCAAGACTATGGAAAGCTTTGAAAGTAAAATGCTTCTCCTGGACGTGGGACTGGGCAAGAAACCATTATAGGGATTTAGGAAGGCGTGTTGGGAGATCAGAATAATTGAATAATTCTGACAATAGAGTGCTGGGTAGACAGGAGGGGAACAAGGTGAGACAAAGGAAGATCAGAGTAGGTAGGCATAGGTGAGAGATGACCAGGGCTGGACCAGAGTTGTTTTTAAGAATGTGCTGGCACCAAAAGTGTGAAACTTCCTCCTGAGTTGGTTTGCTACTTGCCTTCATTGTTATTTTTTTAGGAACCTGGTAAAGTCCTTCCTGTTTGCTTGAGCTTTTAATCATTTGCTTTTATGATCTGTTTTCCTCCTGATTAGTAACTTGGTTGCATTTATTTTATGTTGTTTCTGCTGTTCTTAGTTGGTTTTGAGATTGTAGTATTATTATTTTCATCATCATCTGCCTTGGGGCATTGGCAGTAAGGCAGCATAGAAATAAAACAAAATCTGCAGATTTTTAAAAAATACAATACGCTATAGTCTGGAAGAATGGCCTGTTGCCATCAGGTGAAGCAGACATATCACAGACATTGGCTGAATTCGGATGACACAATAAGCAACTGGGGGGGGGGGAAACAATCGTCAGTTGTATTGACTATCGTGTCGTCCGAATGCTGCCATAGTCAACACTGTTGATTATGTATTACCATGTTGTGTAGGGAGTACCCCCTAGATGAACAACTGTAAAGTTGTTTACTACCCCACCATTGACTATCGTGTTGTCTGAATTCAGCCACTGAATACTCTGACATTACATCGATTTTTCAGTGGGAGAGATTTAAGAAGATACCTTCCACTGGAAAAGCCAATGGGCCCTAAAATGTGCTTAATTGTGCCCATAGTGTCCTTTCAGGTCTGGTGTTCATGTCACATGCCATCTTCTAACTTACAGGTGAATTGAGTTCCCAAGGTGGAACAGGATAAAGCTTAATGCTACAATCCATGCACTTACTTCACAGCAAGCATGCATCCAATCCTGTTGTAAGCACGTCATGAAATTGTCTCAGTTTTTCCACCTTATTTTTTAAAAACGGTTTTAATTGTTGTCAGTATACTGCTTACTTATCAATTAAATGTAGAACATTGTAATAACAATGTGCTGTGCTAGCATTATCCATTTGGGTTAGGGAGCATTCCAGAGTTACGAAGTTCTTAATGTAAGAAAATCTGAAATACACCTTTGGAAGACAGAGGGCTGGCATTTATCTCAGATTTAATAGTCCTTACGCCCTTTATCATTTTGTGGGGAGTCTTTTATGTACTGAGTTTTTTAAACTGGCAGGTAGAGTGCTTAAAATCATGAGGCTGGGCTTTGAAATGTACAGCTTTACATTTTGTCTTTGATGTATTCCATAGGTCTTGTGACGTCTGTAAGGATGCTACAGAGAATTGAATAGGAAATTAATATAGCGCTTTTAGGTGAGCCCCTTACCTGGCCAACCTGGATCTTGTTTCAATTGATCAATGATTGCCTTTTGCTGGGATGATTTGGATTTCATGCTTATGCCCAACTGGAAAATTTTTTAATAGTACCAGTTCCAACATCAATACACAGCAACCTAATTAATTGCTGGAACCCCAACACTTGGGTGGGGTTCACTGCCTATTCCTGCCTTGGGCCCCTTAAAAGATTCAGCTGGAAATCTGGGAGTCACCAATTTTCCACGCTGCCACGGAGAGACTGTATACCCAGGAGCATAGTGAATTAAAATGGTGGCTTCCAGCTGCCTGTATTCTAGTTCTGTCTTAGCAATAGGCTTGCCAATTCATTCAGCACTTGCTTTTGTCCTGGTCCCTCCTCAAGAACAGCTGGAGAATTTACTGTGCCATCCATGACAATCCTGCTAGTCGCATGAAGACTAGCAGTTATTTGCTGGCATTGTACCTGAGTGACCTGAAACTCTCAGGTGTGCTGATACAGCACGCGTGGTCACTCTTAGCCATTTACTAAACAAAATAAGCCAAACTGAATTATTCTTAAGGTAATGCAGACTCACCATCTTATTATTATTATTTTTAAAAAAGCAAACAAAATGCAGGCGCAAAGCTGCTGGTGCTTCAAGAGCACCCGTGAAACTGCAGCACACACACAGCCGGGAGCCAGGAAGGCAGAAGGAGAGAACCAATCTTGGAACCTATTTAGCTGCAGTTTCCTGATTGTTAGCCCAATGGTAGTAATTGCCCGCTGTCGCTAGAAACTGCTTGGTTGGAAATGAAAGTCAAGAGGATTCAAATGCATTTATTCCTCTCCAAGGAAACACCGGATCTTGAAAACCTGAATTATCTGGATTTCAGTCAGAATGATACCTTCTCTATAATCTGACAGATGGAAATAGATCTGGCCTCAGAGTAGGAGCACTGTAACGATGGGCTTGTCAGATTTGGATCCCAGCCTCAGTTCCAAATTGGAAGGAAGGCTGAGTGGAATGGAGCAGAGTGGATTGCTCTGGGTACATTCTGTATTCGATCTACCTTCTTTGATTTAACAAGAAGAGCTTCCAAAATTAATTCCAGGACTGGCGCATGCACTGTTTCTACAGCCTTCATTTCTTTATATCCCCCCTTCTTATTTTTCCTGTGCCTTTACAGTGTGCACGAGAAACCATTAAACAAGAATGGCATGTCTAAGCAGGCGAGCTTAAGATTTTATAGATTTGCATAAACTCTTGGGCACATTAGTAAAATGGAAAGGAAAACAAGATGGCAACAAAGGATGGAAATTAAAGCTGCAACAAATTGCATGTGTACAGTGGTCTCTCTGAGGTCCAGTAGTCAAAATGGTCTAATGGAAGATTTCTGGCCTCTCCCATCACAACTCTAGGGTCGCAGCTGAAGCTGACAGTAGCAGAGGCACTTACTGGCAGAGCAGAGTCAGTCAAGTACAGCTAGATTCCATTTGATAAGGCAAAGTCATGGCAGTCACATTCCATTGGGCAAAGTGTGTCAGAACCCTGGACAGAGCACTTTGGAAGGTGCAGGGTTGAACATTCTTAATCACAAAATAGAGAGCTGTTGCCTCAGCAAGTTATAGAGGCCTTCTGAAGCCTGGCTGGACTGGTCCTAGAAATGTGAAGGCCCAGGAAAAACCAGACACTTAGGGATACATCATTGCATGCTCAGTTTCCTAACTAGAGTTGCCATATCATAATATGTCAAGAAAATGTACGTTCTTAACAGTTTGAGTTTTGTTCTATAGTCCATTGTTTCTGGGCTTGCTCTGGTTAAATGCTGTAGCAGTCTAAACACCACATAGGAGAGAAATTATACAGGTTATCCTACCACTGTTAAGACATGGGATTGGACAAGTAGATCATCCCACCTACATTTTTAAAAGACATTTTTAATAAACTTCCCAGTTAGACCTCACTTTTAAGGGATGCACAGCTCCAACTGATAGTTCCCTGGATGAAGACTCTGGCCTTTATCCATTGGCCGGAGAAGCAAGGACCTGCTTGCTGCATGCCCTACCTCACAGGAGGAACATCCTGGCAAAGGGAAGACTGCCCTAACCCCATACATTGACCCAAAAAGGAACAGTTGCAGGGAGCTTATTTCACCCTTCCCTACCAGAAAAAACTCCTGTGAAACTAAGAATTGATGCCTGGACTTTGTTTTTTTCTTCCTCCATCTGAATCCTTTTTCCTTTTGTGCTGTGTCTTTTAGACGATAAACTTGAAGATAGGGATGTCGGAGGAATCCAGTTGGGGTGGTGCTGGAACTGGACAAGCTTTCATTGGTTCAGCCCCCTAGCCTTTGGATTGTCTTCTTCCAGCTGCCCAACTCAGACCAGCTAGCAGATTTTCTGTATCTTTTAAGATTTGCAGGAATAGATGCAGCCACAATTTGCGCAAATGTCTATTTTGCAAATTTTTTTTTAAAAAAAGGCCAAAAAAGGCCCTGAATTTGGAGAAAACATGCAGTGTGACTCGCAAATGAAAGCCAAATAGAGCATACAACAAAAATTGGGAGAGCCCCCAAAGTGCCAGATTTGCCAGCGATGGACATCCTTACTTGAAGGCAGGGACTGTTTGGGCCCATTCAGACAACACTGAGGGCTCTGTGGTTAACTTAACCATGCTTCTCTGTGGTTAGCACTAACCACAAGCCATACGCTCGCACATGACACTGTTAACCCTGTCTGGTTCCTGGTTTCCTTAGCCACACGCTAACCACAAAGCAGTTAGATGGGCACCTGAGACCTCCGAATCCTCCATCTCGTATCCCATTAGCCCTTGTGCTAAGGGAGCCAGCAGTTGTACGATTTAGGTTATTTAGGCCACTCTATAATGCTAGTTCTATGATTTTGGCTCCCGAACCACAAGTGCATGTCAGACGACACCTTAAGCCAAAGTTAATGCCGCTAACCCTGCTGCAGAACAGGATTAGTGAAAACGGCCACAATGTGGTTAGTGGAGGCACCTGGTTAAGGAAGACGCATGTCAGATGACACTGTTAACCCTGCTGCTTAACCAAAAGCCCTTAACCAGCATGGTTAACAGTGTCGTCTGAACGGGACCTTCGTAAGCCTTTTTCAACAGCACAGTGAGATAAAAATGCCAGAAATAAATAAATAATTAATAGCTGTGTACACCGAGCCTAAATTGTATTACTTTAGCACTTAGGAATGGGCGTGAAATAAGGCACACTTTGAAACTGTTCAAGATGCACCAGAACGCTTCATCGTAATTTGCAAAGGTGGTTGCGGTGGGGAAAAGGAAAAAGTAAACAAGCATTTTAATCCTGAAATCCATGAAACAGGCACATTTGGCATGTCAGTTTCGTGCACGTAGATTTGTTTTGCTCTTGAACTGGTAAATGAGGGTTGTTTTGGTCCAGAGCCAAATAATATATTGAGGCAATTTCATGCCTCATGAATTATAGAAGAGAATGCTTGGTACGTGGTGCTTGCGCCTTCTCCTCGCTGGCTGGCTCACCCATCCCCTCTCCCCCTTTTGGTTTAATCCCTTTGGGAACTTGCTTTGAGCCATCTTCCAGAGGCTGCATGATGTCTCTGAAATCCCGCAGACT
Source organism: Anniella stebbinsi (assembly GCA_029215795.1). NCBI lineage: Eukaryota > Metazoa > Chordata > Lepidosauria > Squamata > Anniellidae > Anniella > Anniella stebbinsi. Next base: position 5,321,136 of record JARDYH010000010.1, read on the forward strand.
CCTTCAGCAGAATGGAAGGAATTCTAAATATGAGCCCCTTTCCCCCTTGACAGGAGCCTTTTCCCCACCTTCTTCATTTTGTTAACTCCCAGATGGTAGCAAAAATGCTTTGATCTTATCATAATAGTCAGCTTTGGTGACAAAGGAAAACACTTTTTTGAACTTGGGGCTCCAAAGAGAATTATGGCACAATGTGTTTTGAAATCCCGTCTGTCTCCTTAGCTCTTTGGGAATCAAGAGTTGCTTGCATGAAAAAAAGAAAGAAAGAAGCAGCTATATATTTAGGAAGGAAGGCTAAATCGTATTGGCTGCTTTGCTTACTTAGGAGTCACTCACACAACTGAAGATACTCTGTTTCAGGGGCAAGGAATTTGTTCAGCGCCAAGGGTCTCAGCGGGAACAGATCGTGAACCCAAGGGCTGTCTCTAATTTGCATATTTTAGTTGCAAGTCATTAACTGAATTTGCATATTGTTTTCGTAGGCTTGGCGGACGCCAAACACCGGTGGGTGGACACATCACACACATGTTGCAAATTCCAGAGGGGGTTCCGTGGTAGGTCTGCTTAGGGCAGAAAAAGCTGTCACACCATACAGCAGCCTTCCCCAGCCTGGTGACACCCAGAGGGACTACTACTCCCATCATCCCCCAGCCAGCCCTTCTGGAGAGCACTGGGATGGGGAAGGCTGCCATACAAATTAGCCACATTATTGTGTCTTGAGTAGCCATTTTCATAGATGCGTAAGTTTGGTTGCTTTTTCTTTGGTGTATCTATCTTTACATGTAGGGTTATCCAGGATTGGATGTGGGGTTGTCTATGATTGGATGTCCTAATTTTTATATATTTCCTTAAAGCAGCATGTGTGTGTATCAAAATGTGAGTGGAGCAATGTGTTCAGGCCCCTTAAATCCAGGCAATCAATGAGGCCTTGGAAAGGTAGAAGGTCACGTCCCAGAGTGTGCAGGATTAAAAGGACTAGAGCAGGGAGAAGGAACCTCTGGCCCTCCAGATGTTGTGGGACTCCAATTCCCATCAGCACCAGAGTGGTAGGTGATGAGGGATGATGGGAATTGTAGTTCATCAACATCTAGAGGGTCACCAGTTCCTCTGGGCTAGAGGCCAATGATGTGGTCTGGGATGGGTCATGTTCCAGTGAGTGAGATACGAGTCTTTTCAGCGGTTTTGCTGAAGGCCGACTTGCTTAGATTGAAGGACCCAGCAGTTAAATAGAGTCAGCCAGGCCCCTGTTGGTTCCTCACATCATCTGGCCAGGGTGGGCCAGTCCATGGTCATCTTATTCAGTGACAGGGGTGAGGCAACAACCCCTCCATGGTCCCCCTTCCTCAGTGAGTCTACCTTCTCACCGCCATTGCCAACTGCTGCTCTTGCTCCTCACCCTTTTTCTCATCTTGGCTGCCATTTGCTTGTTGGACAGGCAGAGAGGCAGTGAGCAAATGGGAAGTGGCATCTCCTGCTCCTCCTTCTCTCCACCCACTGCGAACCAGGCCAGAGCGAGCGGCAGGTGTAGAAGCAATCGTGAAAGATGAGCAATAAGTCCACGGGGGCTCTTGCCAATGGGCCCCTTGTTGGAGTGTGGGCCTTGGGCAGGTTCCCAAGCATGCTTACCTTTCATGCTAACCCTGGGTTAATTCTTTGTCATTGTAAAAGTCTTCTTTTCCAAATCTTGCTTCCCCTGGCTACCTTTCCTGGCACATTTTCAAATGCATCTCCTGTTTTCTCTGCGTGCTCAGAGCGTGCTGGCTGTTTAAAAATGAGAGTTTAGGTCCTCGGAATTCTAAGGTGAGGCTCTGCTGGCAGCACAAAAGTATATTGTGTGGGAGCTACGGATGTCCCTCTTCTGCTGTTCTTGTCAAAAGGATAGAAAGCGATTGGAGTGACCTGAAAAATGCACACAACAACCCTGGATGAATAGGATTTTAATTGCACTGATTATGGGGCTAATTAAGGAACTGAGGGCCGGTGGACCTAACTAAAAGTATGAGCAAGGGAATCCATGGCTCTGCTCTGACTCCAGCTGTGAACTCACTAGAACAGCCTTTCCCAACCTGGAGCCCTCCAGATGTGCTGGACTACGACTCCCATAATTCCCAGCCAAGAATGATGGGCATTGCAGTCCAGTACATCTGGATAACACCTGGCTGGGAAAGGCTGTACTAGGAGAACTTAGGCAAGCCTCTCCAACCCCTGTATTCTGTAATAGCCATTTCAAGAGTTATTGAAATGATCGTTGCTGTTCTCTTTTTATTGTTTGCTGCTGGAGTTCATTGAAATGGATTTAGCTTTTATTTTATATGTACACAGTATATTTGCAATGGACTGTTTTTAACTACTTTGCTAGTCATCTTGGATGCCTAAAAGGTGGGGTCCAAATGTATTTAATTAAAAGAAAAGATGTACTTGCAAAGTGATCGTTCTCTGTTTGAGGCTAATCATGTTTTTGAACTTGTTATTCCAGAGTTATCCTCCTTTGTGTCGCATGGAGCCAGTCTTAAGTTAGAAATCTGAGCAGGTAAGAACATTTTGCATGTTGCATTGATAAAGAAAAGTTGCTGCAAACTGATTTTGTTCAGTTAATGGTGGGATAAGGTGTATAAGGTTGCCATGTGGGTATTGCGTGTGTGTGTGTGTTTAGTAAGCATAAGTGGCTGAACTAAATAGGTGGTGTATAACTGGAACAACCTATGTGTACAAGAAGCTGCTGAACATGACCCAGAAGTGAATGCAAATGATTAAGGTGCCCATAGATTAGATTCTCAGAATGCTTAAGATACTTTATTTTCAAGCCCAACGCGTTTCAGCCTATGTTGTTTTTTAAGACCTTCTTCAGGGGGTTGATAAGATATGTCTGCAGAAATACTCTTAACAGGATGATAGTCTCCTATGGTAATCACTGGCGATTGAGTCAGTGATCATCAGTGATTATTATAGGAGGCTATCATCCTGTTAAGAGTATTTCTTAGGTCGAAACGCATTGGGCTTGAAAATGAAGTATCTTAAACATTCTGAGACTTGCTTCTCTCCCTTTTGTTGCCTTAAGTGGATGCTCTCCTCCTTTTGGTTTTTCATAGATTAGATTCACCATGACCAGTGGTGCTTTCCTGCCCCTTCCTTATCATGTAGCTTTGTTTGTTTCATAAGTGATCTCAAGCTATTTTCTATGACTCCCCCCTCTCAAGCATACGTGAATCATGAGGACATGTTTCAACCACCTTCTTGTTTTCTTGAATCGCCAAAAAGCATTGGCCCACCCCTGCATATGCAACACTTGATGTGGGAAAGTGTGTTTTTCTCTGCGTCCTTTCCCTTCCTTTCCTTTTCAGTCCAAGCAGGCTGGTGGATCAATATTTATCTTCTGTGTGGGCTGCACACACTCAGAGTGCCAGTGTTGCGTTCTGCTTTTGATGCAAATGAAAAACCGTGACAGCAGATGCGGCATCCTTTGATTCATTTGAGATGGGCCAGGGTTGAAACACTTTCTGCTCCTTAAAGAGGATGTTTAAAATGTCCATAGGGACTTTGTATGAGGAAGCTTGCGAGGGTTGTGAGGAAGAGGAGGCAGGAGTCTAGACAGAGCAGAGGAGGTTATTTAAGAGTGCTTTTTGTGTGGAAACAAAAGCTTCTCAGTGAGGTCAACCTCTGTCTTGAGCTCACATGACTGAATGCACCTCCATACATTAAAAGAAATATATAAATCCTGTACATAGAAAGCTAGCATGCTGGGAAGGTAGCTAAAGTATCCTTTGAGAGAGGTGTATTGTGCAATTTGGTTTTTTTTTTACCTTGAAAAATAGTGAGTAGGGTCTGCAAGAGTGCCCTCGAAAAAGGGTTTTTCATAACCCGAAATGTGTCGGGCTTTGAATAAAAGACATCACAGTCTTCCAACTAGCGGTGCTTGGACAGTTCCCTCCTTCAGTCTGCACGGTGTTTACTGGTGCCTTCCCATTTCGTTTGTTTGGTCTAACAGAAGCAATCCTTCATCTGGGAGGGTTGAGTGGTTGTCTACGTGTCTCCTTGTGATGACCCATCAGGAGAATTAAATCACTTCTATTGCTTTTATTGTTTTATCTCTGGCCGGCATATGTCTTACTAGCATTTATTGCCCTTAAAGTATAGCAGCTTCAAGGTATTTAGGTTAGGAGCCAGTCTGCTGTTTTGTAGCTAAGGGACAGCTGAAAAGGTTCCATCTTAAGTGGCAGCAATGGATTGTGAATTATGATTCATGGAACAGGCTGTGACTTTATAACTTTTAAGCTCGGAGCTCTTCCGTTTTTGATGGATTTGTTTTGGGCCTTTCCTGTCCCTGGTGTCGCCTCTGCTTGTCACATGTCCTTTTTACCTAGGCTCATTCCCTTGGCTCATGAATTCCTTTTTGCCTTCTAGTTTATTCACACCGCTTCCTTCAGTTCTGCTTTTCTCTGAAATCTAATTTCCTCTGCATTTCCCCTTCGTCCCCTTCCTTTATTTTTCTCCACTAAGAGATACACAATTAAATAGGCAACATACTTTAAAAAATGCCAGCTTTCCTATAAAATTAACTCAAAAGCTTCCATAGCCATACATGTCTCGTGTAACGCTGCTGAAACAAAAAAAAAAACATGGCTGGGGTGGGTGGGGGGAGGATCAAATTTCTTTCTTTTTCCCTTTTAAAATTATTTTTAGGTTGCCTTTAAGGGTAGTAGATTCCTTAGGCACCAGCATTGTGCTGGGTTGAAGATTCTGATACCCAGCAACAACCTCATTTTCCTGTTAGGGTGACGTAACAGTTGGATGAATGGCAACTAGGCATGAAGAACGCTGGGATTATGGCTCTTTGGAGTTTGGCAATTTAGCCAGCAAGAGGAAGAGCTATAGCTAAGAGGTTGTTTGCAGTCAAACAAAGAAGTCAATATCTTAGTAAATAACCTTTATTATGTGAATCAGCCAGATCAACAGCGCTTCAGGTTACAGACTTCCTCAGCTTCTAGCAACCTAAAGCTAAGATCTCTAACAAGCTTTGCGCAATGCTACATAGTGCGTCATCAGATGGGGGAGGGGAATCACGGTTCTCTACCGTCGCTTTTTTTGCCCCTGCTCCTGTCCCACATTACTTCCTCTTTCTTCCCGGAGAAGAAAGAGGAAGTAAACAAAGACCATGTATTCCATTCAGGTGCCTTTTTTATTGGGCCACTTTTCCTGCACACAGCAGGAAACGGCGGTACATTCCATCCCCCCCCAAAAGGTGGATTAAAAGGGGTCCATTTAATGATGGAAAAAATGCAGGAAGGAACGGGAGGTGCGCAGGAGATGGACGTTGTCGTCTAAAGGATGCGAGAAAAACCGTGAGTGGGCAGTAGTGAGTGTGTGATATCAACACTTGTCTGATGAACCCCATAGATTACCCAATGATTCCTTTGATGGATGCGCTGTTGCTAGGAGAGTTGCAATGAAACTGGCACCAGTCAGCAGTACGAAACCTGAGTGGCTTTTCTAGTCCCACCCTCAGGAAGGGTCTTTCCCTAGGAAGCTCTTTTGATGGGCCAACCTTGTAGAACACTTTACTTCCCAAAGTTGCTTCTCCCTCTTCACCTGACATCTGATTCTGGCGTCCTTCACTCCCAACTCCTCCCTCCCCTTAAGACCTTATCTTCCCCGCAGATGGAGAAGTTTCTCTTTGGTTTTGAACCAAATGATTTAATGGCATCTGGAAAGGTTCCTCTCTTCCATTGTCTCCCTGCTCTGCCTCCTGAAACCTCGGTAACTCTTCCCCCACTGCTTCGGCCTCTTCCTCATTGGACTCTGAGCCTGTTCCATGCTCTCTCGGGATGCTTCTGTAGAAGTGCTTGGCCCAATCTGTACGGAGGTCAAGCTCATGCAAAAAGTTTCAGGTGTGATCCCTGGCATCTCCTAGCAGGGCTAGGGAAGACTCCTGCCTGAAAACCTAGAGAACCGCAATTAGCCAGTGTAGACAATATACTGTCTGGGATGGGGAGAGGGGGATGGAAGTATCCTGGAAGAGTGCATGGCTAGCTAGCTGGCTGGACTCCTAAACAGGAGCACTCCCCGCTGCAACTTTTTTTTGCAGTTCCCATTGTACAGCTTTCTCTCCTGTTCTCCCCCCCCCCCCCCAAACCTTGTATGGTTAGGGAGCAGATTTTCTAGATTTCAGGGGGAAAGCAGTCTTTGATCCCATCCCTCTTAATTTATGGATCGAGCCGCGATTCCTTCACTGCGGTTCCGGTGGGATTTTTCAAAATGTCCGTTCCTTTTGTAAACTCAGCAGTTTCAAGCTGCCTAGCCGAAGCCCGGATATGTCAGAGTAACGTTCCATTAAGCCAACCAGACACTTATGGCTCAGAGGAGTCGATCAACTGCAGATGGACGTGATCCCCTTCTCCGTAAAAACTTGTGTTGCTCCAAGTGCTTTCACGGCTATGGTACCCAAGGGCCGCCATTTGCGAGGCCCGTTGAGCGAGTCTTCACCCTTCCTCTTGATTGCACCTCTGACGCAGATGGGTGGTTAGTCAACGTTTGTGCAGGTTTTCCCCCCATTCTAAAAGATTGACATGCCTCTCTTAAGGCTTACTGACTGGCAGGTAAGAGGTTTAAGCTAAAATGTGCTAGGGTTTTTCTTGTTGTTTGTGTTGCCTTTTCCCCTTCTTCATTGGCCTTTGGTTCTGCCTCTTTGGCCTTGGCTCTGCTTCTGTGGCCTTTGGCCCTGCCACTCTTGCTTTTGGCCCAGCCCTTTTGCATGTGGCCCCACCCCCCACTGGAAAGTGCCTCCCGAGAAGTTTTCCTGGTGAGTGAGATGGAATCCCTAAAGGCCATGGCTGCTTCACTTCCCTGATCCCCAAACGTGGGTGTCTTACTGCATCCAGAACCCATATTTCCACAATTATCCATTTGCCAAATTCTAGTTTCATCCTACTGCCTTTGGAGAAAGGCGTACAACCCATACTGTTCCGTGGCCTGTACACTTACCATTTGGAATAATCACCACAGGCTCAAAAATCCATGTTCCCAAAGCAGAGCAATTTAGCCACAACAGGACCAGTCCTTTCCACCTCCACCACCCATGTACCTTCTCTTAATTTGCAAATGAGGCACATACATCAAGCTTTATGTAGTACTCTGTGGTTCTTTTGCTAGCTTTGGCCATTTGGGAAAGTGCCTGGGGTTTTTATCTTTTAATTGGGTAACCACTGAATATTAAAACAGCCCTATTATGCAGCCTACTAAATTCTGAGATGCTCTGAAATATAAAATCATTAAATGGACATTAAGAAAGGATGGGGCTGAGGTCAGTTCCTCTGTGTCCTATTGACAAGGACAGAGATTTAAGCAGCCTTCTCTAAACAATCTGCTCGGTATGGATTATGCTTATTTCCATTAGTACAAGTGGGTGTACACGATCTTCTCTATTTTATCCTCACAACAACCTTGTGAAGCAGGTTAGGCTGAGAGTCAGTGACTGGCCCAAGTTACCCAGTGAACTTCAAGACCAAATGGGTACTAGAATCCAGGTCTCCTGAATCCCAGTTCAACACTCTAACCACTACGGTACACTCACTCTCAATAATAATAATAATAATAATAATAATAATAATAATATTGTATTTATTTATTTATTATCCGCCTCTCCCTCTGGATTGAGGTGGGGAACAACATTAAATACAAATAATATAAAATACATAAAACTGATTAAAAACATATAAAACTAATACATTATTAAAATAACAATAAAACTCCTACAATTCAACTAGATTGGCCTTTTTTCAACCCTTGACATTTCCAACTTCCTGTTTTGGTACTTCTTTTTGGTGGAGAATTTGCTGGAAGCCCCTTTCAGATTCCGCTCTGCATTACACCCCAAATCCATTAAGTCTTCCTGCTGTTTTCAGGTGCCGTGAAACTGGATCCTAAAACCCAACCAACCCTATTGGCTGCTTTGAAGGCTAAATGGCATTTATCTCACTGATAATAGGATAATTTGGCAGCTCTGTCTGCTATAAATATTTTGGCTTGTCAGTTTGGAAGAGGTGCTTAGTAGTTTTATATCCCCCACCCCACCTCAGTGAAATAATCAGGAGTAATGAATGGTTTATGGGAGAAGCATAAATCGTCAACTTTCATGTCGGTATTGTTTTACGATATTGCTCGTCTTATTGCTGGCCGTTGCAAACTCCATTCCTATCTCCTCAGGTTATGTTCCTTCTAAGCACCCCAGTTAAGATTTGGGTCCTGATTAGTTAGTTCAGTAGTTTATCTCCTTGTTTGCATAAATATAAATAAAAACAAAGTGCTTAGTCCTAGGGAGGGGGGAAAGGCATTTAATAATAATAATAATAATAATAATAATAATAATACATTTATTTCTTACCTACCTCTCCCTTTGGATCAAGGCAGGGAACAACATTAATACAATGACAATATAGATCAAATACATAAATTAATTAAAAGAGCATATAAAACAATCAACACATTAAAAAATTCTTGGTTTAAAGTTCATCTGGGTAGGCCTGCCAGAAGAGGCTAGTCTTTATAGCTGCCTTAAACTCAGAGAGAATGTTAAATTGATGAATCTCCTCTGGCAGGCCATTCCAGAGTCTGGGGGTGACAGAAGAAAAGGTCCTCTGGGTAACAGTTGTCAGCCTAGTTTTGGCTGACTGAAGTAAATTCTCCCCAGAGGATGAATTGTATGAGAGAAGGCGATCCTGCAGGTAACCTGGACCCAAACCATGTAGGGCTTTATAGGTAATAGCCAACACTTTGTACTTTGTCCGGAAACTAACTGGTAGCCAGTGAAGTGATTTTAAAGCTGGTGTAATATGGTCACCCCTAGGTGTACCGATGACCAACCTGGCTGCCATATTTTGAACTAATTGAAGTTTCCAAACTAGGTACAATGATAGCCCTATGTACAACGCATTGCAGCAGTTGAGCCTCTAAGTTACCAACGCTTGCACTACCGTCTTTAGGTCTTCCAACTCTAGGAAAGGGCGCAGCTGTTGCAACAGCTGAAGCTGATAGTAGGCACTCCTGGCTGTCGCATCTATCTGGGCTGTCGTTTGGAGTGACGGATCCAGGAGCACCCCCAAGCTGCGAACACAGTCTTTCAGGGGGAGTGTAGCCCCATCCAAAACTGGTCGACACACCTCCAAACCCAGGTCTGAGCCCTTGACAGGAAACACCTCCATCTTGTCTGGATTCAGCTTCAATTTGTTTTTCCACATCCAGCCCATTACTGCCTCCAAGCATTCATTTAGAGGAGACACATTATCCTTAGCAGATGCTGTTATCGAAGGCATAGAGAAATATATTTGAGTGTCATCGGCATACAGATAGTTCCCTGCCCTTTGCCTCCGGATGATCTCTCCTAGTGGTCTCATGTACATGTTAAAGAGCATTGGGGATAGGATAGCACCTTGTGGTACGCCACACAACAGCTCCTTTTTTGAGGAGCAACTATCCCCAAACATCACCATCTGGATCCTACCCGAGAGGTAGGATTGGAACCACTGGAGCACAGTGCCTCCAATTCCCAAACCCCTCAGGCGTTCCAGAAGGATACCATGGTTGATGGTATCGAAAGCCACTGAGAGATCTAAAAGTACAGCAAGGACACACTCCCCCTGTCAATACTCATGCAGAGATAATCTACTAAGGCGGCCATAGCTGTCTCAACTCCATATCCCGCTCTGAAGGTGGTTTGAAATGGATCTAGAAAATCTGTATCATCCAAGACTGCTTGGAGTTGGAAGGCAACCGCCCTCTCGATCACCTTGCCCAAAAGATTTGATACCAGTCTGTAGTTATTAAGGTCCAGGGGGTCTAGGGAGAGCTTTTTTAGAAGCAGCCATACCAATGCTTCTTTTAAACATGGTGGAAAATTCTCCTCCCTAAGAGATGCATTAATAATATATTGTAGTTGTAGTCTAACTGCATCTCCTCCCTGGGTGACCAGCCAAGAAGGACAGGGATCAAGAGGACAAGTTATCTTCCTTATTCATCCAGGTAGCTTGTCTACGTCTTTGGTACTCAACAACTGAAACTGATCCAGTGTAATCCTACTCACAGAGTTGCTGGACACTTCATTGCCAACTTCTGTTATAACGACGGCATCTAAATTGGCTCTTATCTGAGAGATTTTATCTGTGAAATGATTGTTAAACGCATCACAGCGAATTACTGAAGGCTCTAAAACTGGGTTCATGGGGGAAGGCGTCTGGGTTAAACCTCTCACCACCCTGAACAGTTCTGCTGAATGTGAATTTGCAGACGCAATGCGTGCAGAGAAAAAAAGGCTTTCTTCGCTGCACGTATTGCCACCCCATAGGAAGGAAGATGTTCTCTATGTGGTGTTTTGTCAGATATAAGTCTAGTTTTCCGCCATTGGCACTCCAGTCATCGTTCTTCCTGCTTCAACTCCCTGAGATCTTCTGTATACCAGTGTGCCCAATTGGAAGCGGGTCGAAGAGGACGTTTGGGGGCGATCGTGTTGATAGCCCTATTTAGGTCTTGATTCCATCTATTGATCAGGTCTTCTACAGGATCGTCGATGATACCAACCATAGAACCCTCTAAGGCTTCCTGGAAACCAAGAGGTTCCATCAGCCTTCGAGGGCGGACCATCTTAAAAGGTCCGCCACCCCTGCAGGGGCGGGTGGTAGCTGTGATACTAACCCTGACCAGAAAATGGTCTGCCCATGACAATGCAGAAGTATTTGTCACCTCCACCCACAGATCTGTCTGTTTGGAACTGGAAACAGAGACCAACTGGGATAGGCCCATGTTTGTTATGGATACCATGAACTCCCGAGCTTCACCTGACAAACTGGTCCTGAATGGGATGTTGAAATTGCCTAGGACCAAAAGCCTGGGTGACTCCAACACTTGCTCTGAGACCTGTTCTGTGAGCTCAGCCAGGGAATCAGATAGGTAGCGGGGTGGCCGGTACACTAACAGAATCCCCAGTCTATCCCTGGTCTTCAGACTCAGGTATACACACTTGATGTGATTCAATTCCCGGTCAGGTTAAGTCTGGTCAGGTTAAGATTGTCTTTGTAGACCACAGCTACTCCACCCCCCGCCCACTTTCCCTCACCTACTCACTAACACAGTACTCTGCTGGGAGGGCCTGCGCCCATGTCGGGCCACTGTCATCTCCCAGCCAGGTCTCTGTGAAGCATGCCTGGTCAGCCTCCTCATCTGTAAGGAGATCATTGATGATATTTATTTTGTTTTTAACTGAACTGTTATTGCAAAAGACCAAGGAGAGGTTCTGTGGGTGGCCTGGTTTGTTCTCCAAGATCTCTGGGACGGCAGGGAGACTGGAAGGTAAGATGGGTGTTAATATCTATCTCTCCTTCCCCTGTAGTAGCACTTCACCCTGCCATTGCCATATCTCCCTCTGACCTGCACAACACATATTGCCGCTCCCTTTCCCTCACACATTATGCTCTACAATACACACAATAGCAAACAAAATACAAGAATACAGTTATCAGTGAAAATTTAACAATTAAGTAGCTCAATTTGATACTCCATTCAACCAATCAATCATACACATCCAACTAGCACAATCACAGATGATAGTTTGTGGTAATAGCCAGCCACCGGTCACAAACAGGACATCAGGCTAGCTAATCCACTAACAATATAAAAGTATTCCCCAGTCATTCAGTCATTCCCAGTCATCTCTCACATGGAGCTCCACATACATTCCTCCCCTCTGTCTCTCACCCAGAGGGTAACCCACATCAAACCACAACACGCTCTCACCCTGAGCAGAAGAAGCAGTCCTAATACCCACCCACCCACCACCCACACAAGAAAAAAGCAAATTAAGAAGGCAAAAATAGAAGGCGCCTTCGCCCTCGTGGCATCCTGAAGGGGCAAACCAAAGGGGTGCACCCCCTTTGGTGTCGCCCCCTTTGGGGACACCCCTGCCATGACGGCCCGGCAGTGGTGGCTCGCCACACCAGAGCGTGGTCGCTGTTATCTTTCTCTGGGCCTGAGATTGTCCAATGCCCAAGAGAGAGTCTCGGGGAACTGGGTCTTCCAGCAGGTATTGTGCTTTAATTCACTTGGTGAGAAAATATTGTATTCCCTGATGGGGATTCCTCCCCCCCCCCCCCCCAGCCTCCTACTGGTTGGAAATTAAAATTGCAATTAAAATGCCCCCCCCCCCAAGGCCTCTACTCCCAGTAATCTGTTTTGATTAATCTTGCAGCAAAACCTTACCTCTCCCTTGTCTGTTTTTTTTTCTCCCCTGGGCATGGCTCATTATCTCCTGTAACTGACACAGAAATGAGATGTCCAGGAAAGAGCCTTGTCCTTTTTAATATGCTCAGTGTCGAACGGTGCAATTTCATAAACATCTGAAATGCCAGAACTATATAAATTCTGCAGGGCATTATAGTGACCTGCAGAAATAATGTTTTGCTGGTAAATTGGGACTAGGATCTGTTTTTAAGAGACTGGCTAGCATGGACTAAGCCTAAAAAGGAGAATCAATCCATAGGATAGAATAGGTTGGACACGGCCGGCCCCACCTTTAGGCAGAGTGAGGTGGCTGCCTCAGGGAGCAGATTCTGTTGTAGAAATTAAAGTTAAATAAATTAAAAGCAATAACACCAGCAGCAACATTTTTTAAGCAAAAGATAAATATCTAGGTGGCATGGAGGGGGGCAAATTTAAAAACATATCATCCGGAGTAAAACAAAAAGCAAGCTAAGCTAATGAAAATACATGAGAGAATAAAAAAGGCTTTTGCCTGGTGCCAGAAAGTCAACAAATTTGGTGCCAGGCGCACCTCCTTGGGGAGGGCATTTCACAGTTGGAATAGGTTTTCTAAAATATCTTGTGGCCATGAATTCCATACAAATTGCACATTTTGTCAAGACGTATTTTCTTTTCTGTCTGGAATCTACAGCCAGAAGAATTCAAGTGTTATGGGAGAGGCAGAAAAAATTCACACTGTACTCTCAATAATCCAAAGGTTGTTGCATCCTTGACTGCTTGGATGGTCTGCGAACTGAGAATTGCCACCTACATTTTTACAGGATTAGGGTTTTCTAAATTTGTAGAACTGCCTTCCTCAACCTAGCATTCTCCCAGTGTGTTGGACTACAACTCTCAACATCGCCTGCAAGCACCACTGGAGATCTTAAGAATTGTAGTCCCATGCATCTTGAGGATGCCAGGTGGGGAAATTGTAGAAGCTCTCCGACACTTGAAATATTAAGAGTATTATTGCAGAACTTCCTCTGCTCCCCTGACACTTTTATTCTTCAGGACAAAAAAAAGGCCCTCTTCTTAAATCAAAATGTGTGGAGATAAATATGTCTTCCATTAACAAAAAGGAACTGTTCTTTGCCTTGCTGAGACGCAAGAACTCTATCTGTATTACCTAGATTTACAGATATTTTCCTGTTGTGACCTCCTAAAAACAAAAACAAAAACAAAAAAGGCTTGTTTGTCTTGGCTGATGGTTTTCTAACCTTGTTATGAAGGTCACACTGGAAGTTGGCAGGAAGGTCCTCCTGCGGTATTTAAGTTATGGCTCTAGTATTTATTATATTACATGGGTTTGATGCATGACAGTATGAATATCCAGTGAGCTCACAAGGTGATTCATCAGACCAAATTTTATAGTTCTTTTGCTGCTACCAAAGGCATTATGTGTTACAACTCTACCATAGAACCCAATTCATTCTCATCTGAAACATCAGGATACCTCCTTATCTAAGCTTGTGAGTAATTGTGCATGGGTGGAAATCTGGCTAGCCTCACTGCTGTACCTGAAAATAATTTTGCCATTCCCGAGGGAGGGAGGTGGGAGCCGGCAGTCATAAGCAGCTAATGAGCCCAAGCCACAAAGAGAAAAAATATAATGTGATCGAAGACAGAAGGAGACAAGACAGCCTATGTGTGAAGCTGTACAACAGACCGGCGAGTTTTGTTTTGAAAAACTATAGGAGGTGATCAGAATTAGTGATGGGCTAATTGACCTTGGACTATATATTAGCAAAGTATCAGCCTCTATGATGAGCTAGCTATCTCTTGTTTAAGGCCAAGCTGGAAAATATTTGGCTTTCTCAAAGAGTTTAGAGAGGCTAAATGAACTCTGAGAGACAGTATCTTTAAGAGCTTATCACAAAACTATATAAGGAAAACACCTTGCTTTGGCTGTGTGAGAGCACCAAGCTTCGGCCTTTGTTCTTAAGGCAGAGAGGGAAAAGTAGGTGCAAGAGCCTTCCAGACTGTCATGACCTTGGGTTCTGATTCCTCATCCTTGGAAGGGGAAGCCTCTGACATAGTTCTCAGATGGAGAAAAGGATGTGACTCTGGAAGGACCCATCAACACATGAACGTAAGAAGAGCCATGCTGGATCAGACCAAGGGTCCATCTACTCCAGCATTCTGTTCACACAGTGGGTGACCATGGGGAACCCACCACAAGCAGGATGTCAGTGCAACAGCAACCTCTCACCCATGTTCCCCATCAACTGGTGTACATAAGTATACCACCTCTGATATTGGAGGTAGCATATAGCCATCTGGACTAATAGCCATTGATAGCTGCCCTCTATCTACTACTATTCCCATACTACTATTATCCTAGTAGACATTGATAGTCTCCCCCTCTTCCATAGGAGGCAGCATTGCCATTCTCAGATTCTGAAGACTCCAGTTCTGAAGCCACTATCACACCCCAGTTGCCTCCATGCCATTGAAGCCAATGGCTTCAAGAGCAAGCATGGTCCCTTTAAGGGAGAATGCCTCATGCACCATATGGGAGGAACTAGCAACCTCTTGGAAGCTCAAGCCCTACTTAAGGCTCTGTCTAATTCAGCTAGTTGTTGGAGCAACATACATAGAACCTTTCTTGGCTTCTAGCCCCACTTGGAGCTGTCCATAGTGCTGTCCTATTCCTATTCCTAGCTCCCTGGGAAACCTGACTTAGTCAGAACCCTGTTAAAGACCCAATCCATTGGGCATTGGGCAATACATATCTTGAGCATGTGGAGTTAGCTGTAAATGTGGAAGATCTGCCCTTCCAAAATTACTCCTTTAGAACTACGTATGTCTGTTGCTGGACTTGTACTGCTTCTGACTGCAGGCGGGGCACCTCTGTGCGTATGTGTGCATGTATGCTTTTCTGCATGTAGAATACCCTTCAACATCTAATCCAAAATTGTGTCGGTAATATAAAATAATTGCATCCCCAAAGTTAACTGTAGGAGAATGTGCTAGGTAAGCGTCATACACTCTGGCTAACCCTATTTACTGTGGACATTACCTATTTCCTGGTTTCTGTCCTTTGTAATTCCATATCCCTCCCTTTCGGGGAATGCCTTAATGTTTTCTTAGCATGAGTCAGTAACATTGCCACTCTTCAGGATTCAGCTTCCTCCTCATGCTTTCTAGAAGTTAAATTTCTGAGTAACTGAGTAGGTGGATTAATCTTGTCTCCAGTGCACACAGGTGAATGCATGCGTTGCACCTGAGTACTTCCAATACCATGCAGTGCACCCACCTGGCATTTCCCTCCCCAAAGCTGCTGAAGTATATTTTGAAGTTTATTGAAGGACAATTTGTCAAGGATATTTTTAACCAGCCTTGTATTTAAGCACTAGCCTGGTAGCGGTAGCCATGAGTGAGAAGGAATTCTGTGCAGGGGAGAGAGCAGGCTGGCAGAAGAGAATGGACAAAGTCTCTCTGTCCTCTTTTACTAGGTCCCAGCAGACCAGTTTTTTTTGTTTGTTTTTTTGTTGCAGGCCAGTAAATTATGTGGGTTTATTTTACAAGGCTGTTTCTAACAAAAGAATAGACACTGTCTTGCCTCTTAAATCAATGGACGACAGGGCTATTGCAGAGTAAGCAAATACAGCTGGTGGTGAAGAGCATTCAGTATGCAGTAATCCTTGATATGCAATTTACAGTGCAATCCTATGCATGGTTAATCAGAAGTGAACTCCATTGACCAAAATGGTGCTTATTCCCTCATAAGTGTGTTTAGGATTGCAACCTTAAAGTATTAAAAGCATGTCACTATTTTCACCCATGAAATGCTGGAGAGCATAAAACTTTTCATGAGGTCTAGCTGCATGCCCTGCCAAACATTTTCATGTGACAAAGGAAAGGGAAATACTCAATAGACCCTGTGTGCTAAATCTGCATACAATATCGTTTGGGACACTTCCACAGCAGACATAGCCTGTGTGCAAGAGAGATGGATGTGTTTATATGAAGACCTCAGAGTATAGTTTGTATGGTGTTTTTCAGATCTTTTAATATGCTCTTGGCTTGCATGCATTTGTAATACATTTTTTAAAAGAAATCAGAAGCAGTTCCTCGTTACCGCTAAAAATAGTTAAATTGAACACGTGGATTTATTGAAAGCTATGCTCCTCACCCTTATAATTTAAAATGTGGATTTAATTTGAAGTTTGGTTTGATTGTAGCATATCTTAATCTGTGAAAACAGGTAGAATGCAGAAGTTGATGAGACAATGGGATCAGGTTCTGTTTGCTTTTCTAATATAAATAAATCTGGTGTTTATTTAAGATCTAATCCTTGGCTTGCTATTACTGGATGAAATCCAGACCAGGAATTCCTCTGTGATCCCATTAATGTACTGCCACGTGCCATCACATATATAAAGGAGCTATTCTGACTGGTTCTGACTGAAACATGGAGTGGATTCTCTGCTCCATTCACATCGAAGCCAACAGCCTCCACAGGAAAGAAGTACATAGTTAGGCGAGTTACTGATTCTAACCAGTGATCCCATCAGAGAAGGATTTGGGGTGGAATTCCAGGACCCAGCTCAGCAGAATGAGCACACACCCCTCGTAGCTGTGCTGTCTTACCACATTTTGACATAAATGTAGTAATACCCACTACTACCGAAAGTCCATAACTATTAAGCCCAGAGTCTAAAATTACCTAACTGCACCACTGGTTCTAACACAGAGCCCAGTGTGATGGAACCCCATTTGGCATTTCTAAAGGTCTTCTTTAGCAAAAGAAGGGATGGAGGTAGGGGAAATGTGTTTGTGATTCCAGAAAGCAGCTGGTCCTAGTGGCCAAGATTGTTTCTTTTCCTATTTGGCTTAGCTGGGCAAAATTCTTAATGACGCCCAATCAGACATAAGTACACCGCAGGAATTTGCAGCTAACCCCGCCTCCCCAAACCCAGCCAATTCCCCTTGGAAACTTTGGTTTTGAGAAATGCAGGGAGATGGTTGGTGGTTAAATTATTTAGCTTCTAAAGAAAACCAGGAGAGATCAGTAGAAGGATTTGAATGTAGCTCTCTGGAAATATTCACCGGCAAGGGAGGAGTTGGTGGCCTTTTTCAAGGAGTGTCTGATGCATCCTTTCCTTGTTGCCTTATGATTTATTTTATTTTATTTATTAATGAACTTCTAAATTGCCCTTTAAGACTAAAAAGCCCTCGCAAGGTAGTATATAGCCAGTAAATAAAACCTAATCATATAATTAACACAAACAAGAAATCAGAATCTTAAAACATATCTACAAACATCTCTAAAACGAACTGTACTAAAAATCATATGTTCCTGCCCCATTGCTAAGATTGCCTACGGAGACTCTTTTCTGGGTCCCACCACTCACAAAGGTGCAATGGGTGACTACCTGGGAAAGAGTCTACTTTGTAGTGGCACCAGGCTACGGACTGCCCTTCCCAGGAAAACTACCTGGCGTCTTCATTGTATAGATTTAGATGCCAGGTTAAGGCTTTCATCTTTAAGCAGGCATTTAACTTTTCATCTGTTGCTTCATTCATTTTACGGCTGGCTCCTCAATGCTTTTAATAGTCGTTAATGTTTAATCCTGTATTATTTTGACACTTGTATTGTTGTATCGTTTTTTATTATTATTTTGGGGTTGTATTGTTGTTGATGTCCTTAAGTGCACCATTTATACTTACTAGCGAATCTGGAAGTTTTTAAAGTGTGAGCAATAAGTTATAACTTTTTTCCCCCTTGATCGTAATTCTGAAGCACTCAATAAAACAGAATGTTCTCTAAAAAGTAAGTAAAAAGCTAATGTTAATGCAACACCGGCCAGGCAGGTCAGTGTTTTCAATTTTACAACTGAAGATGAACTGTTTCCACTATTTGTTTCAGTTGGTGAGTGAAAAATTGAGTAGTTGGCCTTTGTCAGCTGTTTTCTAAGCACAGCACCCCAGGTGGTGCCTGGGTCACCTGCCCCTAATTCTGACCCTGCCACTGGATAACATGAATAATGGGACAAACACATTTTCAAGAATTCTTTCCAATAAACGTAAAGGAATTCTAAGTCAGAACTATTTTTATTTGAATGGCGGCTTCAGTCTTTACCTAGAATGTAAGTTACATAGGCTGTGTGTTCAGATGTCACAATAAATCATGGCTTATGAGGGGAATGAGCCTAACTTTTCCCTAGGCTGCACACTACCCCCACCTTCTCTGGCACAGCTTTAAGAAGTTCAGAAGCATACACTCCCATTTTTTAAATTAACTACAGCTTGTCATGTCATCTGAACCTGAGAAACTGTGGTTAATTTAAACAATGGTTTGTTGAAAGAAGCCAACTTCAAGCCATGGGTTATGAAGCTAGCTTGTGTCAACAGTAATTAACCTTAATCACAGTTTAGACTCAGATAACATGCTGAACTGCATTTAATCTAAAACAAAAGCAGACATTTCTGGTCTTTTCCTTGTAGTTCTGTCAGAGGATTGAGAGGGGGAAGCCCACAAGCTGTGGCTGGGGTGTGGGGGAGAGCTTGTTCCTATCAAGATAATCATTCGTTTATCATGATGTCAAATTGCAACCATCAATTTCTCTTATTTGCTGAGAAAGAGAGACAACATAAAGAGTTACATAAATATGCTTAGAGTAACACGATCGACTCCAGTTTCTGTTCATTTTCTCAGAAAGTTTTACCAAGAGTTGCAAACCTCATTTTCACTGTCATCTAAACTGAGCAAAAAGAGCTACATTAAAAAAAGACACTGGTTATACTTGAAAGAAAGAAAGAAAGATTTTTCTTTAAAAGTATGTTTCTTTGGCACATTATAACTGAGGAATCTTACTGCAGAGTTGAATTTTGCTTCTGTTACACGCCTGAAGCACCATTGACCTTAGTTGGTTCTACCTGGAAAATTATCTTCAGCTGACAGCAGAGTTCAAATTTAGTTTCCATAACAGTGAATTCCGTAAAGCAAAATGCAGATGGATTATGTGGAATGGATTAAATTAAGGGAGCAGGGGAAATATGTTGCAATGTATAAAGAAGGGTTTGAGGTAGGGTGGGCAACTAATATCCATTAATTTATTTCTTAGCCAGCTAACTTGCTAGATTTGTATACCACCTTCCAGCCAAAGCATTTCTCATTGGCTTTCACTACTATTGATCCTGATATCCAACGCGGGCCAAAAATGAGTGGAAATTTAAATATAAATGGTAACAAAGAAGAGTTATGAACATAATCTTACCAGTTAAATTATCTCTAACAGTAAAGAAGGTTGTTCTGAATCCTAAACTTTGATCGTTCCAATATAAAAATAAAGAGGCTAATTTTTTCTATAAATAAATTATTGACTGAATGTCCCTTTCTGACTCTAATCATATTAGTTAATTTCATCATCGAGGCCATATCCCAGAGCCCCTCACACACCAATAAAAAACTGTTGGGTATTAACTCTCTTCCACCTATAGTTTTTTGCCATACAGCTGTCAGAAAGTGAATAGTCATTTACGCATCATCAACTGGAACTATATCTTTAACATATCCAAATAAAAATATCTATAGATCCAAAGAGCGCTCAACACATACAATTTTCATAATTTCATTTTTTACCATCCTCCAAAATTTTACAATTTTGGGGCAGGAATTTGAATTCAACTTCTGAACCAACTCAACATCTTAAACACTAACAAAATTATTGTGACATGAGCTTTCATGGTCCATAGAGCTCATTGTCAGAGGCAGCCTGGTCTTAGCAAGCTTATTAGTCTTTAAGATGTCACGAGGCTCAGAGAACAGGAATTAGAAAATACCCTTATTGATTAGCATATTCCCGAGAAACATGGATCCCGTGTTGATCAAACCATTCTTTAACGAACACACAGTCCAAGGGTTGAGAAACATCTTTCGAAACCGTTCTAATTAGTAACATCGGTAGCTACTGCTAAGATCTGTGGTTGCCTAGGAAATATCTGGCTTTTTCAACTGGCAGTTTCGTTTCATCAACTCTACAGTAAAATACTAGATTTGCAAGGAAAGCTAGAATATTATCCCTTCAACAGTCAGATCTTGACTACTTGATGCAGCCTCTGATTTAAGTAAACTTTGGTTATGACAGACAATAGCCCTTCGTCTCTCAACAGCCTCTCCCAGCATGCCATTGGCACTCTTTTTTTTTTTTTACCACGTAAGGCTTGAAACTTCTTGCTTTAGGTCAGACTGAGGTCAGTAGGTCACAGACCTTTAATATCAAACATAATACAAATATACGGCAAAGGGATATAAATCCATATTCACCCTCCTGCACATTCCAGCTCATGAGCCAGGGGGATGCAGGCAAACAGAAGTGAAATACTAAGGAGCATGAGAGGAGAACTCTGAAAAAGCTTTCAAAGGAAAGGAGAAGAAGGTGAGGCATTTAATAGGGCTCTGCCTGCCTTTAGGAATGAAGTGTGTGACTGAGATGTATAATAAGGAGGGTGTGTGTCTGATGGAGCATCCGTCATTCTTTGTGGAGGGAAGGAGTCTATAAAACTACTATTGATAGCAGCGGCAGGAAAACAGCAATCTGTATGAGGATCATTGGGGAAGGAGGTGGAGAGAAGACCCTGGTACAGATCCGTCTATCTCCACTGCTACTATCAGTGAGGAAAGAACGATCTATATCAGGATTGGTGGGATGTGTTTTTGTGTGTGTGCTGCCCTAAATCCTGAGTTAGTATTCAGGCCAAAAAAGTTGTGCACCAATGATTTCATAGAATCATAGAATAGTAGAGTTGGAAAGGGCATATAAGGCCATCGAGTCCAACCCCCTGCACAATGCAGGAATCCACCTTAAAGCATCCCTGACAAATGGCTGTCCAGCTGCCTCTTGAAGGCCTCTAGTGTGGGAGAGCCCACCAGCTCCCTAGGTCATGGGTTCCATTGTCGTATTGCTCTAACAGTCAGGATGTTTTAATGCAGGGGGAGGCAACTTGGCACCCATGGACACACCAGTGCGCCCTTCAACATGGTTCTTGGTGCCCACCAGGTTGCCCTTCCCCTCTTTCCTTTTAAAACAGTATTATGATTATTACCACCAGCAGAGATCACGTCAAAGCAAAGTGAGGGCCTCCAGCCACTGCTGGGCCACACCTGAGGATCAGAGGCATCCTTAGGAAATGAAGATATTGGGTGGCTGCAGGCCAATGCTTTCCTCTGCAGCATGTCGAGCCATCAAGAAAAAGAAGTCAGGAGCAAAAGGGACTCCTGTCACTTCTGTTTGATAAGCTACACCACCCCTGTCAGCCATTTTGTGGTAACACACACAAAATGATGCATGGTGTGGAGAATGTGGATAGGGTGACCTTTTTCTCCCTCTGTCATAATACTAGAACCCAATTGGGTCATCCCATGAAGCTGATTGGTGGGAGAGTCAGGATAGGTCAAAGGAAGTCCTTCTTCACACAGTGCAGAGTTAAACTATGGAATTTGCTACCACAAGATGTAGTGATGGCCATAATTTGGATGGCTTTAAAAGGGGGGTGGATAAATTCCTGGAGGAGAAGGCTATCAATGGCTGCCAGTCCTGATGGCTTTGTGCTACCTTCAGGCTCAGAGGCAGGAAGCCTATATATATATATATATACTACAGTCGCTGGGGAACATGGATAGGAGGGTGCTGTTGCACCATGTCCTGCTTGTGGGATCCTGGTCAACAGCTGGTTGGACACTGTGTGAACAGAGTGCTGGATTAGATGGACCGTTGATCTGATCCAGCATGGCTCTTATGTTCTTATGACAGTTTCTCAAATTGCCAAATTTGTCCATGGATCCAAAAAGGTTGCCTATCCCTGATTTAAGGTTCTTGTAGAGAGTGACAAGAGAGACTTCTGCTGGAGAGCCATGGCCAGGCAGATTAGAAAATACTGGGCTAAATGGACAGAGAGTGACTTATTAAAGAGCAGCTGCTCATGTGACATACAAGATTCCTGCTGGCTTCTGGATCTGCAAAAACCTGTAAAAAAAATACTCTGGCCTAACATATTCCATATCTACACCTCACCAGGGATTATTCCACGAGTCTCACATGGGGAGAAATGTTAATTTTGGAGAAGGCATTCACATCTTTTCTGTTCCGCCTCTTGATGGGTTTTGTGTGACTTACCATCTTGTTGTATTCCTAAGCCAGCAAAAGTTGATCCTGTGATGGGCATTGCCTCATTCTATGTTGTATATTCCTTTCACTGGGGAATGACAACCTGGCAACAGCTGTCTGTACCAAAAACTGGCTCCTTTCCCTTCCCAAGATATTAAGGGGCTTTGGATAAATCACATTTGCATGAACTGCTGGGCTTCATATAGCGCTGTAGCTATTAATAGTTTATGTGCCATGAATAGGTAGAGAACAAAATATTATTACTAGAACAAAATTGTTTAGTGTGTTTATCATTTCGGCTTGATAGCTGACAGCCAACATAAATCAGAATAATTA
This sequence comes from Anniella stebbinsi, assembly GCA_029215795.1. NCBI lineage: Eukaryota > Metazoa > Chordata > Lepidosauria > Squamata > Anniellidae > Anniella > Anniella stebbinsi. The sequence goes on from JARDYH010000010.1 coordinate 5,343,866, forward strand.
AATAACACTTGGGGAGAATGGTTGCATATCGGTGCCATACTGACATTTCCCTACTTACTTGATTTGTGCTTTGTTGTAAGGAACTGTGATAAGGAGTTTCAAACTGCTGCATAATAACCTTTCTAAAACTTTAACTTCGCCTTCTGATCCCAGGAAAAGTAAATCCACTGCCTCCTTAATGGAGGTGGGAAAATTGGAGAGTAAAAATTCAATCATATTTTGTTGCGTGGTCCTATTGTGGGTGGCCAAACACACTGTAAGAGCACTGCCATTTCTTTCTTTGATAGTTCGCAGATACTGGGACGAGTCCAACAGCCTCCTGCCGCTAGCGCTATTTGCATTACGCCAGTGGAAGCCAATGGTTGCACAATGTCTATAGAGTTTGCTGGTGCAACGTTTTCCCCAGGAAACCTGCCATGCTGGCAGTTGGGTTAGTGGCTGGACACCATGGGATCCTTCCCAATGTGATGTTAGCTTTGGCTATTGGGTGGCATAGAAATGTAATAAAATCAATCAATCAATGGCCTGCTCTTCCAAGATGTGGTTCTCTCCTGTACGATGCTCTAAGAGAGTTGTTATGCACTCAGATATGCCTGCATACCTGAATACAAAATACTCTCTCACCCCCCCCCCCATCAAGTCCAGAGTGCTCACACAGGTAGAATTAAGCATATGTCTTTTAATTAAAAAAAACAAAAGCTCTGAAAGCAATTTGATCCTCTTTTAGAGGGTCTGTAAGAGAGAAATAAATCTCATCCTACACATGAGTGTGACCTTCACACTTGACGTGTGGGATAGGGTACATATATTTTGTACTTCATACATACCTGGGTGTTGAAAACTGCTATTTCAGCAAAGCATTTTCTTTTTAGTGAATCCTCCCCTGATTTGGTGCTTTGGTTTGGGGTGGTTTTTTGTGTGTGTGTTCTTCAGGTTTGGTTTAATCCACATAGACTTCACTGATACGACTTTGTCCTTGAGATATCAAATGGTCCCAAAGAAACACTGGTTCCACTCTAGCAATGTCAGTATTGTGGTTTGACATATACCTGCGGTAAATTACAGTTGCTTCCAGGCAACCAGGTCCATGTCCACTACCAGGGGGATGATTCCACCCATGAAGTTACTATAGCAGCGTTCAACATAGGGCTGTACTGTAGTGGTTATTGAAGCATGTGGCTTTTTCACTAGGGCATTGCTAGATGGGAGAATGAAATGCAGGCAGCTGTCTTAGTGCTGTGCCCTTTGAAGCCTAGCAGTGTGAGGGATTCTGCATGCGTGGCTGTTTTAGTGTGTGTGTGCGCATCCACGTGCATTGGGGCGGCCCTCTTATAAGGCAGCAGATCTGGAAGGGCGGTAGATGTAGTGATAACCACCAATTTGGATGGCTTTAAAAGGGGGTTGGATAAATTCCTGGAGGAGAAGGCTATCAGTGGCTATTAGCCCTGATGGTCATGTGCTACCTCACAGGCAGTAAGCCTGTGTGCACCAGTTGCTGGGGAACATGGGTGGGAGGGGGCTGTTGCACAGTGCCTTGCTTTGCTGGCCCCTGGCCGACAGCTGGTTGGCCACTGTGGGAACAGAGTGCTGGACTAGATGGACCCGATCCAGCATGGCACTTCTTATGCTCTTATATTGCAGCAGGGAAGCAGCTGACATGGCTTTCTGGGGCAGCTGCTGCCACCCGCCCTTTAACTCAGTCTGAATGAGGCATAGGTGGCCGGCCACTCTAAAGAACCCCGCCAGGCACTCCCCTGCTGTAGTACGGGCTGCAGCAAGAGAGCACCTGGTGCAGCTCCCTGGGGTGCTGCCCACCCAATGCCTTGCCCCCAGGACACCTTAGAGTAAGGCATCAGGCCCAGACCGATTGCCTCACCCTGAGAGGGCCCTTGTGAGAGTGAGGCATTGGCGGTGAGGTGGCCCTGGAGATTGCCTGAGCTTGACGTCATAGGTGATGTCCAGGGCCACCTGCACACCAATGACTCAATCTCATGAAGGATCCCTCAGACCGAGGGGAAGGCAGATGGTGGTGGTGGACAAATGGGAAGGACAAAGAGTGGGGACAGCAGCAAGCATGGCAATTTGCACTCCTCTTCCCCTACCCTGAGTGGCAGTGGCAATTCATGCCCCTCTTCCTCTTCCACCCCCACGTGGCAGCAGTGGTTCACGCTCCCCCCTCCGTATGGCAGCGGTTCATGTGCCCCCCTCTGTATGGCAGCAGCGGTTCATGCTCCCCCCTCCGTATGGCAGCAGCGGTTCATGCTCCCCCCTCCGTATGGCAGCAGCGGTTCATGCTCCCCCCTCTGTATGGCAGCAGCGGTTCATGCTCTCCCCTCTGTATGGCAGCAGCGGTTCATGCTCCCCCCTCCGTGTGTGTAACCAGCACAGGCATTATGCAGATTAGATTATGGCTGTTGTGTGTGTCTGAGATACTTCATTTCTTTTTTGCTTGCTCTCGTGTATGTAAACGTTTTACCTGCTGAAAGCAATATCAATTATGAAAACGACTTGTTCATGAGTGCATGTTGAGATGAGCCTTCTGCAGAGGCCCAGGTGCTGGAACTCTTACGCCATTCTCTTTTGGAAAACACCTGTCCGAGTGAATCGCTTAAAAAATGAAGGAAGAAAAAAGGTCTGTTTAATTTTAATTTAATTTTCTTTAAAAAAGAAACAGCTTCATATTATTGTTTCCCCCCCTTAAAATACTTAGCCTTCAAGGCAATATGAGTGAAACATAAAAGTGAGGCATCTCATGAATATTAAAGGCTTTTTAGATTTTATGTGGCAGGTACCACATCTTATGTACACATACACACACACACATATATATATATAGTGCTTTCAGAATCTAAAAAGAGGGAGGGGGAATTTTAGATGAAACGGCATCATGACAGTATCTACCTCCTGACAGATTAAAGCTATTTAAAATGCAGTATGCTTTCCCTTGCTCTCCCTGTGCACAGCACACATACAAAAGAAGGGTGAAGATGTTTCACGAGTAACTGTGAATGAGGTTCTGGTGTACAAATGTATATTGGCAACCTCCTTCATCCTCATTCAGGTGGACCAGATTGATTGATGATCCCGATCCGGAGAACATTAGCATGTTGCACTTGAGTTCTCTGTGAAAACTCAAGTGCAGCGTCCTAATGTCCTTTGGATTGGGACCGTCAATCAATCTAAATAAGTGAGATGGAATTTGCAAATGCCCAATTATACTCACGAGCCCCTATCAGCTGTGGCAAAAGCTGGAGAAAGGAGGAATCCCTTACAGCACATCAGTTGCACGTTTCTTTATTTTATCCAAAATTTTATTTTATTGGCATAGTATGAGGTTTCTGAGTTGTGCCTAGGGATGCTTGGATGGAATTTAATGTGTTCCATGTAAGTTCCATGGATTGGGTGGAGTTTTGAGCTCTGTCATTCACAAACTCACAAATTTGGATATTTTCCCCCCCGCTCAGAAAATTATGTAAATAAATTTGCAGCCAGTTACGGAAGTATTCACGTAACCATTTACGGAATCTGTATTTGTGAAGCATGTAGCATTCTTAATTTAACCTGCAGTTTTGCTTACGAATTTGTTTATGTAAATTTCAGGTGTTTCTTTTAAAGCTGCATGTCCGTGGAATTGCCTCATGTGCAGGTGCCGGGTTGGTGCAAAATTTGCGGACTGGATTACAAGATATCTGGACTCATTTCAATCCATTTTGGATTTCTCTGACATTCCTAGACTCAGTTTTCATGGAGGTGCTAACTATGTTTGGGGTGTACCATTAGCATGACTGAATGCTCCTCCATAAAAATAAATATTTAAAGAAAAATCCCTGCATATAGAAAGCTAGAATGTCAGGTAGAATCCAGGGGCTAGGATCCCTCCAACTGCTGATATGCTATTCTTCCTATATGTTCAGATGTTCCCTGTGGCATCGGATTTGTGTTTTTGTTTCTGTGTATAGAACAGTATCAATCACATGAACACTTACCTTGCTCACATCTAGACTGAAGTTCAGATATTTCTTCCTATTCCTCATTTGCCATTTAGCAGCCAGTCAGCAATGGGAGAATCTTCACAGATACATTTCTCATAGCATTATTTGGCTATCAGTAGGAGCCACCGAAATCTAGACTTATGGGAGGGTATGTTGGACAATTGCTGGTTGCACATTATCATCCTCCCCCTTGCAACACACTCTCACATAAACATCTGCTGAAATTGATTTCACAGTTCTGGGATATAGGTCAATGTATCTATCAAAGCTACAGAGCATCTGGAGCCGGAGACTTAATTTAATTTACAATGAATAGTCATCTGTAACAACATGGAATTATATGCTTCTGTGGACAACTGTCCTTGAACTACTCCTACAGCTATAGTGCAACACACTGGCACAGTTTGCATGTAATGACAATTCACTTAAATATATAATTAGGTTATTGTGAACCATCAGTTATTTCTCTGGTTTGTTTTTCTAGCTATTTATAATCCAAGCATTCACATCTTCTTCCTTTTTTTTTAAAGTACTTCATGATTACAGTGGTGCTTTTGCAATGACAATGGCTGAATTTGGACAACACATTAAGCAACTGAGTGGGGGGAAACAATCGTCAGTTGTGTTGTTTATTGTGTTGTGTGGAAGGTAACATGCTGCTCACAAACTACTGATAGTATGCTATTCCGTCCAAATAAGCAACTGAGAGAAACAACTGGCTTGCAAGTTGTTTAGCTCGAAGCCAGTTGTTTAAAGTGTTATGTGGAGGGGTGAGTGGGTTAATGGCGTGTGGTGAGTGGGTTAAAACACAAGCCCATAGAGGCAGGCGGCAAGAGCGACCAAAGCGGCGGCTGCCGCACTGCTACAACTGGTGCAACTTGCAGAGGCTGCTGGGATAGAACTGGGAGGACCGAGGGAGGAGAGAGGATGGGGAGAGGGGCGGGGGCTGTGTCAGTCAAATGCCGGGTTGACTATTAGTCCACTCAACGCCAGCCCCAACCACCCACTATTGTGTAGGAATATGTTGTGTGGGGAGTACCCACAAAATAACCAACTGTGAGTTGGCTACTCAACCCACCATTGACTAATGTGTTGTCCGAATTCAGCCAATGTGTGTCAAACCTTTAGTAGATCAGATGCAGTAAGCCTATGTACACCAGTTGCTGGGGAATTTGGGCGGGAGGGTACTGTTGCACTCATGTCCTGCTTGTGGGTTCCTGGTCAACAACTGGCTGGCCACTGTGTAAACAGAATGCTGGACTAGATGGCCCTTGGTCTGATCCAGCATGGCTCTTCTTATGATCTTAAATGTACACTATTTTTGTTTACTATCTTTATCATTATTTGTTAAAATGACACATTTCTGAGCTGCAGTCATTTTTTTAATGATAGATGTTACATCGTTTGCATTCCTGAAGAAAGCTAATTGCATATTTTCATTTCTGACTTTATACTTGCAACATTGCATTTTCTATGTTCTTTCTATCCATGTCACAGAGAGTTTGATTGCTTTGGGTGTCACCACACCTGTCTGTACTTTCCAGATGTGAATAGTCCGTTGTCACCTTGAGACCTTGTGCTTTTACTTGCCACAGCAAGTTTAGTTTGGTGTACATATTCCTGCATTTTTAATATATATCAAACGTATTCTTATTTATTTATTTACTGCATTTCTATACCTTCCAATAGCTGAAGCTCTCTGGGCGGTTTACAAAAACTAAAACCATAAAAACCATTCAAAATAGAAAACAACGACAGTGTAAAAGCACAACCAGGATAAAAACCGAGCAGCCATGTAGAAATTAATATGGATTTTAAATACAAATTTAAACAGCAAGGTTAAAAATCAAATGGAAGAACTGTTAAAATACTGTGAAAATAAGAAGGTGTCTGAAGGAGTATAATGTAGGTGCCAGGCGAACCTCTCTAGGGAGCTCATTCCACAGCCAGGGTGCCACAGCAGAGTAGGCCCTCCTCCTAGTAGCCACCTGCCTCACTTTGGCAAGGGCTCACGGAGAAGGATCCCTGGGGATGATCTTAAGGGCCGGGCAGGTACATATGGAAAGAGGCGTTCCTTCAGATAATGTGGCCCCAAGCCACTTAGGGCTTTGAATGTTAATATCAGCACTTTGGATTGGGCCCGGTCCTGGACCGGTTGCCAGTGAAGCTGGAAAAGGACTGGCGTCCATATCATGCATTTCATCTGCTTTTTGTCTTAATTGTGGGTCCATTGACTCATTTGGTGGCTCTTATTGAGGGCGCCCATCCATTGTGCTTCAGATGTTTTAATGGAGAACCACAACACGTTCTGAATGCATAATTCCCATTTTTGAAATGGTGGAAGTTTTTTTAAAAAGAGAAATGGTGGAAGGTTTTTTTTTTTTAAAAAAAAGAGAAATGGCAATCACGTGGGTACACTTTTTACAAGGTGGAGCTATGAAGCAATTTTAAATATTTGGGGAAGACTCTTGGCTATAGCATACACAGCATTATAGTTAATCTGTCCTTGTATGAGAGGAAAATGGGATGCATTGGGGCCAGGCTGTGGATGGCACAGAACGCCGCAGTTTCTTAACTCTGTGCAAAAATGGCTGATATGAGTGAAAATAAGATGCTATAAATAGATCCTTATTTACTTGCTGGCAGCTGTGCCTGTTAGTAAGCTTCTTTTGCTCTGCAGGTAAATGTAGCCAGCCTTTTCAAAGTGGGGAGGGGAGAGTGGGGTGTGGATTCGGCTGGCCTCTATCTAGATTGCAACGTTTCAGCACTGTACGTGACAGTACGTTCTGGCTTATTATTCCTGCTTCCAGCTTAATGGCACCTTCAGTTAATGCTGCAAGACTGTTTTGACAGACTGCTCTGCCAAGTCAGCATCTCGGGTATATTTGACCAGTCATTATGGAATAGATTAACTCTCCAGAGGGTAGGCAGATTGAATATTAAGCAGGTAAAGTGACAATTAAAACCAAGGTGCCCAAAGCTGGAAGGCTAGAAGGAGCTCATCTATAAAAACCCTCCTTCAAGCTTGTTCATATAAGAGGAGTGTTGGTGTTCCCTTGACATTAACATCCCTGCCAGAGACGTGTGGCTGAGGATCTATGCAGAACATTTTGAATCAATACCAATCTGAATCGCTCTTCCGTGTCTCCTTGACCTCTTTGGCTCCTCTGTTCTTGTATCTCTTCACCATTGTGGCCTGTCTGGCCATCTTCTCCTTAACAGTACATATCACCTCTTGTCCTTAAGTCCCATATGTGGTGGTTTCCTATTCTTCTTCTTTCATCTCCTACTACTGTCCTAGATGAGATCTCAGTAGAGGATCAGGATCTTTTCACTGGTCCTAGTGTTTGCAGGGGCCAAGAGGAGTCAGAGGATGCTGATAGCCCTCTTGGGATCACCATCTGGAGGATGCCCTCTTGAAGGGGCCTTGGCATTAGAAGAACCAAAATGTCTTGACTGGTCCCATCCCCCCACTCCAGACCTACCAGGATCATCCCCAGGAATAGAGGTGGCAGTGTGTTTGGATGGCCCCTCAGAGCTGGAGCCATGGTGCCTCTCTGGCAGTTTATCAAATATTCCTGAGCCCTACTCATGAAGAAGAATGGTCTGGATCAGGGCCCTAATGACAAACCAGGAAGGGTTGCTGCTGGGTGGGGCAGCAACATTTAAAAATGCTCAGTTGGCGTCTATGTGTTGCTGAAACAACATTGCTCTTGCTGTGCTCCCTGATGGATAATTCCCCAGAATTTCCTTATTCAGAGTAGCAAGAATGGGAGATGTTCCTACAACTTCTTTCTTTCTATGCAGCCAATCTAGAGCAGAGAACAAACAAGGAGAGATTGGATTGGGTGGAGGCATGCACATAATGCACTGTGAAAGGATTGTTAAGGTTCCTGGAAATGTATGAATGCGATCAGGTGTGCAAGAGAAAAGACGGACTAAGATTCTTGAGAATGGTAGTAAGGTGTGTTTTCAGGAGGTGTTTAAAAATGTTACATTTTCTACCTTCCCAATGGCACAAGGGAAGGCTTTCCAGAGAGTGGGTGCCACTAGATAGAAGGCCTGACCTTGACCGACCTAGTACTCAAGGTCGGTCAATTTATTTTGGCACAAAATCCCATAAACACCTCTCACCTTTTTTGGAAATACAATGGCAATGAATTAAATAACGATTTGCTGCCCTTTCATGAGACCCCAAGTCAGCTGCTTGTGGCAACCACCTTCACTCTGCCTAATGGTAGGGCCAGGTTTTGGAAGCCATGAGGGCTAGAAGCACAATCTATTTCAACTAAAGCTTGGAACTTTGACAGGATGCTGGATTGAATAAAAGGAGCTTTGTGGGCACCATCATGTCTGCCATGTTGAATAAATATACTAATATTACTATCAAGTATCGCTGGGTCTAGAAGTGGGAACCTTCAACTCTGTGCAGCGCCCCATGTAGTGAGCCTCCAGAACTGCAGTTTGGAGCATCTTCTTGGGCAGTGAAGTATTTTAAGATTTCACTCAGGACTGATTCTGAGTGTTGTTAAAGGGATTCTTGTTTGGGTTGGACAGCCCTGGGCAACAGTGTGGTGCTCCCATCTCTGATGTTTTTCAGCTCTGGTTCCTGTCTTCCGCTTTCTGGTACTGTTTCTAGTCCCCCTCAGACCACTGCCTTTTGCTCATCCCTGACAGTTAGATAGCAAACTAACAATACAAAGATTATATATATATATATATATATATATATATGAAGAAACACATTTCTGAATCGGCTCATTAAGGATGATAGTGGTTTGCCATATATATATATATATATATATATATATACGCTTTGGTCATAAAGCACTACTAACAGCGGAAGCCTTAAATAAAACCCTTGCTTTGTCTGAGTAATAAGACGTATAAGTGCAACCTAATCAAATGGAGTCGGCCTTATAGCCATTACCACGGCAGGTATTCATTCTTTTGCCTCAGCAGATAATTTGCCTTTTAACTGGCTGCAAAATGCATTTGTAAAGACTGCAAAGCCATAGGCCCTGATTATCTGGCAAGTTTGTTGAGCGGAAGGGCAGATCTGGCCGGCAAACAAGTTCGAAGTATCTGGCTGCAATCGTTTGCCTTTTATTTAATTACGTAGCACTAAAACCTACACAAGAGGCTGCATGTCAGAAATATGGCAGGGGTGGGGTGGGGGAAGATGCTTTGAAAATGAACATTTACTGAGCTGTGCTGCTAGATACGTGTGGTGAAAACTGGCTCAATATTTTCTCCCTTTATCTGTAAAATGTGTAGTGTCAAGTGTCCAAAAAAACGGGAAGCCTTTGAACAGTTCTGCTTTAGAATTTTGTTTTCCTTAAAAGAAAACAAACAGTAGTAGAATATTTTGGTGGGAATGAAAGAGGGGAGATCTGTCCACTCACAAAAAGTACGTGGTACAGGGCCTGTTCAGACGACATTTCAGGCTCTGTAGTTGGAGAAACTGTGGTTTTCTGGGGTTAGCACTCACCACAAGCTGTGCTGTCGCACACAATACTTCAAGCCACGATTTGAGCCGCTAACTGTGCTGCGGAAGGTCCGACTGTGGTTAGTGAGTGAGCAGGGTTTAGCAAAATGCATCGCACAAGATGTCTTAAACCCTGCTGCTTAGCCAAAAGCCTTAACCAGCAGGGTTTAAGGTGTCTTCTGAACAGGCCCACAGTTCAGAAGACACCTTAAAGAATGTATAGTACCATTTCAGATTCCACTTGCAATCTCAAACGGTACACTTCACTTCATGGTTCTACCTCCTCATTCTGCTACATTTATAATAGACCAGACTGCAGACTTCAGAATTCAAGTGAGAGATCATGTTTCATTGTGTCTGTGTACGGGACCTTCCCTGTGTGTAGAAAAGTTCTCCCATTAGTGAGGAAAAAGACTTCAACTAGCTCAATATCACCTTCCTTGTCAACAAATTGTTTAACTGCAACACTGCAGTCTGCCCTGGTCAGCTGGTGAAAATATGCCCTCTACTGGCTAAATGCCAATGCTGCTGCTTCTTCTTCTTCTTCTTCTTCTTCTTCTTCTTCTTCTTATTATTATTATTATTATTATTATTATTCAGTATTGGCATTTAGCCAATGTTCTTAATAACATTTCTATACTGCTTCATATAATAAAACCTTTCGGCAGTTCACACTAAAATGCTGGCCCGGCCCTTCCATTAACCTGAGTGAAGTAATCACCTCAGGCGGCAGATGCTTGGAGGTGGCAGCAAAATGTTGGAGGAGAGACCTGTGGGCTATGCAGCTTGCTCGTTGCCCCCTAAGTTAGCCTTCAGAGGCCATGAAGGATACTGTCCCATTATCAGTGTTGAAGACAAATCCATCTGCCAGTCCAGTTGGCTTTTGTACATGGAATGTGAGAGGGCACCATCTTGTCCTTTGCCTCAGGGAGGAAAATATATATATATAAAATAATAAAAAAATTGAAAGCATTACATCGAAGACAACAATAAAACAGAGCAATGTCATAGTCTAGAACAAGTGAGGAAGAGCCTGGGTAAACAAATATGATTTCAAGAGATGTTTGAAGCTTATCACAGTTTCTGCCTCTCAAACCACGCATGTTAGAGAAAGCGGACTTACATGCTCTTACCTGGCAATTACCATGCTATTACCTGGTGATTATCTTCATGATCATGGTCATCAAAGACCAATGCCTCTTTCCATGCTATTTTTATGAATTGTTAGATGGGTTTACTTTCCAGAGAATTGGCTATATTAGTCTGTTTCCGCACAAACAACAGCCATATGTTTGCAGAGATGAATATGAAAACACCATGGCAGTTTTATGTTTAAGGGGGTCAAACATCCCTGCGAAGGACACCCAAAATTTATTGCTGTTTTCCAAATCTCATAACGTCACACCAATTTCAAAATGTTTGAAGGAACTGACTGGCAGCTGGTCTGACCATAAAACAAGATGTTGTGGTTACAGGTCACATTTGGAAGGACAGATGACTCTTATTTCAGAATGTCCTTTAAAAAAAACATACACGCAGCTTCAGTCCAGGTCAGACAGGGCATGACGGTCAGATTTTGGATTTCTTGAAAACTTATTTTATTTATATAGAACTTTAAATACTGCCCTTGTAGAAGGCTGTGTAGCACTTCAGAGTGGCTCACAACAATTTATAAAACCACAATGCAATATAAAACAATGCGTTCAGTAAAAAAATACAAACCCAAAGGCAAACATGTATACAAATTAGGGATGTCGGAGGAATCTGACTGAGGAATAGAGCTCAATGAGCTTTCAGCAGCTTGGCCCCCAGACTCCATTCCGTCTTAGCTGGCCCAATTCAGCCTGCAGCAAGTCAGGCCAGCTAGCAGATTTTCAGGTTCCTGAATTTATGTGAAACATAGCTTCATATAATTTACACAAATTACAACCTCAATGTGCAATATATATAAATTTCATCCATAATTTGTGTAAACCATGTCCAAAGCCATTTTGGCATGCATTAATAGAAGTATAGCTTCCAAATCGCGTGGAGTATTGGTTCCCCTCTATTCGGCACTGGTTAGGCCACATCTTGAATCTAATGTCCGATTCTGGGTACCACACTTCAAGAAGGATGCAGTGGTATGTTTTCCTCTGTATTAGAAAAATGCACATTTCAAAGAAAGGTCTCATTATACAGCTCCTACCTTTTTTTTTTTTTTTTTTTTACTTCCCATTGATTTGTAATTAGGTTGGGTCAGATTCTTGGCTATGCTAATCAGCACTTCAGGAATTCTAAAGAAGTCATTTCTTTTTCCCAGGGCAAAGTTAATCACTACTTCAGGTTTATTTTAACAAGAGTTCGGAAACACCCAGCATCCGTTGAACAACAAGGAGGCAGTTTCCTGGTGGAGATCTAGAAATGTGCAGATCTGATGGGATTTTGCCTGAAAGAATTGCAGGGGGTAGGGTGGGGACTCTTCAAAGCCAAAGGCAGGGTTTGTAAAATAATATCTCTCATTTCTTGCAGATATGAGATGCGTTGGTATGTATGTCAGTCATCCCTCCTCTCTCTCTCTCTCTCACACACACACAACACACACAGAATATTTGCAAGTTTATCACCAGCTCCTGTGTGGATTAGTGATGCCTGAGCAGTCTGGTGCTTGCCCTAGGGTGGCCATGTGTCCTCTTTTACAGAGGACCATCCTCTATTTGAAGGGCTGCTGGAGGACTGCCCTCTATTTTGAAGATATCCTCTGTTTGAAGCCATTTCTACTCTAAGTCTGGTTTAAAGATACAGAACCATCAGAAGCCAGAGCTGAGCGTTGAAGTTGCCCATCAATGGCACCTGGACAGCAGACTGAAGAGGCAGGCACATAGGTAACCCAGTCACAGTCTTCCACACTATGATGAGATGTGCTGTATTTCTATTTAAGTTATCATAATTATAATAATATGCATTTTTAATGCAAACCTGTGTCCTTTTCGATCCCCTGTTTTTGGAGATGTACGCCCTCTTTTCTTGGCAATTCATAACTGACCATCCTAGCTTGCCCTGAAAATAAATTGGGCCCTTTGAACATCCGTCAGGGATTTTTTAAGCATTCGGAAGGGATACCTGAAGAACTCCATTCCTTTCTCCCCCGGCTGTTACCCCTCCTCCTCCCCCAAGGAAAAACACCCTTGCCTTTTGTGGTAAGGGGTTGAAATAGTAGCCAGCAGAGACTAGAGAGTTCCATTGAGAACGGAATAGGCCTGTAGGCAGAATCAGAAGTACAAGCCCCACAATGCCCAGCAGAAGATGAAGCTGGCAACAACTGTACACCGGCAGCATTCACTCTCTTTACTTACATCTTGGGATAAAGACGGTCATTTTGGACCACTTCAGCCATTAGTGGGGCATTGTAGCTCCCGGCGCTCCTCCACATATAACACCAATTCCCTACAGGTGAGAGAACACTGGCATGTCAGGGAGAATGGTTCTATCCCAACCCTTTGCCAACTTTTCTCATTTTCTCTTTGCAAGACATTTTTTTAAAAACAAAAATGTAGGAGAGCATTAAAGAACATAACCGCCCATCTGCAGTCTGAAGGAGCTTGTAGCTTGGCGGCAGATCTCCTGCTTTGCACGCAGAAGGTGCCAAATTTGATTTCTGGCGTCTTCAGGTAGGGCAGGAAAAATCCCTGCCCGAAATTCCTGGAGAAGCGCTGCCAGTCAGTGTTGACAATACTGGATTAGATGGATCAAGGGTGTGACTCAGTATGAGGCAGCTTGCTACGTTCTTAAGTGGTCCAATTCTTCGTTCTGCCACCTCAGCACTACAGCGCCTCATTTTGCCAGATGTAGAAACCAGGACGTTGTCTTAGCAATGCAAAAGCAAATCAACCATCGCGCTTTGCATTTCCTTGATTTGCTTTTAACCTCTTCTTGTCTTTGAACGAGAAAAGAAGGAAAGTTTGTGAGTGTGGCTTCTAAAAAGCTGTTTCCTGTTCAGGCAATTTTTTGGAAGAGTAAAAAGCTTGGAAGGGCTACACAAGGGTTATATGTCTAAACCACAGGGACATTCCTTAGATTCCATTGGTGTCGACTCTTCTGTCCCACGCTAGAGATGGATGTTTTCTTTGGCGAAGGGGAATAAAAGTACTTGGTTTAAAGACGATTCATGGGGTTGGTGGGAAGGAAATTGTGAAGTTTGGGGGGGGGGGTCTATGTTATTTATTGCTGCAACTTTGTGCATCTAATTAGAATATAGGAAGAGCTATGCTGGATCAGACCTAAGGTCTGACTAGTCCAGTATTCTTTTCATGCAGTGCCAACCAGGCACCTGGGAAGTTTACAAGAAGGACATGAAAAGGGCCATCCTAAGCACGTTTAAACATGAAAAGATGTACAACTCCCAGCATGGCTGGCTGGGGAATGTTGTGTTTAAACAGGCATAGCATTGTACCCTAAAACTATGAGCTTTTAAGGCGCTGCAAGACTTCCTGTTGTTTTTACTTGAAGTTGTGTATGTGTGTGCGGCCATCAGTAATGTGCAGTGGTTAATTGCTCCATTATTAACATTAAAGCTAAGCTTTAAAGCAGATATGCAAATGTCAGCAGGGAGGATAGCTAGCTATGAAAGATGGTTCAGACATCGGCCAGATGGCCACATCAGCAGGGCATTTTCAAACAATGGCTAAAAAAGTGCCCTTCATTTTCTGCATTGTTTTGCAACTGATAAACTTCGTTACTGTGATTCATAACCTGTTACTATTTATAATTTAAATGGACGTCATGGAGTACTAGGTTTTTATATCCTTGCTGGTAAAGCTTTATTTACTGGTATACCTTTATTTTTAACTTCCCCAGACTGTACTGCTATAGATACCTGTCTGGTGCAGAGCTTTAATTTGTCATGAGATTTTAATCTTTGGATGTGGTGCTTGTGGGAGAGGTAAATTCTTCTCCCCCCCCACCCCCCCAGGCTGGTTGCTGCAGTTACCATTTTTAACTTTCCTCAGGATAATTTCCCTGAGCCAGCAGGTCACTGAATTTATACATAACTGGAGAGAAGATACTTTGGAAATGGCCTCAGGTTCAGTTTTGATTCTGGCTGGGACTGGGAAAATGGCTTCGTGTAGCCATTCTGCATAACTTGGTGTACATGATGTGCAACTGAGAGGTTTAAAATAATGCCCCTAAGGCCTGGGCTGCTGGAAATCCAGAGTTTTCAGCAATGATAAAGAAAAACAAGGGAGTGTTGCACAAGGCGAGAGCTTTCCTCATGCACAGTGTTGCGGTGGTACATTTTGAAGTGCATGCAGCTATCATGACAGCCTCCAGCGCCACACACCCTCAGGGAAAGTCTAACAATTCAGGCTGCGGTTTTGATCCATATTTTAGGGGTCGGCTTCAAATTACACACAACTCAACTCCTAGTTCCCGATCTGCCTTCTGCCTGCCCCCTGCCTTTAAAGACTAGCAGATATATTATGTATGGCATGAGCTTTCATAAACTAGAGTCCACTTTGTCAGATGCATGAAGTCTCATCCCAAATGGGCAGGCAGGTTAGTTTATAAGTATTGAGGAGAGAGGGAAATGAAATGCAAAATAATAACAATAATAATAATAAAAAAGTACAGACAGTGACAATTATGTTAAAATTTAAATATGTGCAATGTAAGCACAGTGGCCATCATTTCCCCTGGAAAGATATATCATATATATGAAAACTGGGATTTCTCAGGATACCTAGATTCTGGAACCGAAGAGGAAACTATTAGCAAATGCCATATATACTTCAGTGCTCCTGATACTCTGCATATTTTTTTTTTATTCCTCCCTCCTACCAGGGAGCTCAGAGCAGGTCATGGTTCCTTTGCCCCCATTTTATATTTTCGTAGCAAACAACATAGGGCCATAGGAAGCTGCCTTTTATTGAGTCTGAGCCTTGGTCCATCTGTTGACACTGACTGTCAGCAGCTCTCCAGGGTTTCAGGCAGGATTCTTTCCAAGCCTTATCTGGAAATGCCAGGGATTGAACCTGGGATGCAAAGCAGCTGCTCAACCATTGGGCTATGGCCTCTCCCCAAACCCTGGGAGATTGGCTATAGATAAGAGGGACTGGTTCAAATTCACCCAGTGAGCTTCATGGCTGAGTGGGAATTTGGAGCCAGGGCTACCAAGCCACTCTACCCCAGCCTTTCCCAAATTCTGACGGGGGTTGTAGTCCAACGTATCTGGATGTCACCAGAATGTGTACGTGTGTGAGGCTGCTCAATCCACTATGCCACTTTGGCTCTCCGATGCCTAGCTACATGTAAGCCATCTCAAACACGCTTCCTAAAATGTGTCTGGGTCACTGAAATGTCTGAACTTGCTGCTCACATCCCCGCCTTTCACTCCTCACATTCCAGTGACAGGTCCATGGCACATGCACAACCTTTCTCTAACGTCCCTTCTTTTAAAATGTGCTGTGTTTTGGTTGCTGCCATTCTGAACTGAGAAACCACATTAATTCTGATCATCTGCAAACCTGAACCACGCAAGAGCAGGCTCGGAGGAAAGAAAGGACAGTAAATTTGTTCTGCCAAAGACGAATCACCTCCTGATATCCTTGTGAATTCGAGATTATTCCCCCACTCCGTCACTTTCCCCCCTAACTCTCTGTGTAATGAGGAAGAAAAGCTTCTTTTCTGCTCTCTTGAACAGATACTGCACTTGAATTCTGAAACAATGACGGAAAGGCCATGTGTGTGCAACATCTGGCCATGCTTTTATTACAATATATTTTAAATTGTATTTGTTTACTAGGTTTCTA
The DNA here is from genome assembly GCA_029215795.1 of Anniella stebbinsi. Taxonomy (NCBI): domain Eukaryota; kingdom Metazoa; phylum Chordata; class Lepidosauria; order Squamata; family Anniellidae; genus Anniella; species Anniella stebbinsi. The sequence goes on from JARDYH010000010.1 coordinate 5,360,134, forward strand.
CTTTGCTCTGCCCCATGGGCTCGGATGCAACAGTCTCTCCCTCCCCAAATGTTAATATGTCTGTCCCACATGGGTTCACAAACTAAGGCATCAAAATGTTTGGGGAAATAAAAGAAGATGGATTAAATCAAAACTTTTTATAAACATAACATCATTTGAGATATCTATCGATCTATCATCTATCTATCTATCTATCTATCTATCTATCTATCTATCATCTATCTATCTATCATCTCTGCCCTCACGACACCACTATGATGCAGAACTCAAATTACTTGGGAAGAATGGGCTGACCAAAGCCCTCCTGTACTTTTTGAGTTGTCCCCCTTAGCTACTGTGTTTAGAAGTCTATGGGGTGGTGGGTGGGGCAAGATGTGGCTACATAATTACTTCCAATAGTCATAGAACAAATGAGTATTTACCGCAGGCTGAGGCCGCCACCTGCTTAAGTAGCGATGGAGAGTTGGATAATCATGGTGGAAGACAGAGCTCTATTTTGGGTGTGCTGATGGTAACGTCCTTGGAACTCTGCCCGGGGGAAATAGCATAGGCAATTTTAGACTCTGAACTAGGGATGTGCATTGCTGGGAAATCCAGTTCTTTTTTGGCTTGATGGAGGTCATAGATTATCAAATAATACAGTTGGAAGGGGCCTATAAGGCCATCGAACCCAACCCCCTGCTCAATGCAGGAATCTACCTTAAAGCATCCCTGGCAGATGGTTGTCCAGCTGCCTCTTGAAGGCCTCTAATGTGGGAGAGCCCACCACCTCCCAAGGCCATTGGTTCCATTGTCATATTGCTCTAACAGTCAGGATGTTTTTCCTGATGTCCAGCCGGAATCTGGCTTCCTGTCACTTGAGCCCATTATTTCGCATCCTGCACTCTGGCATGATCGAAAAGAGATTCTGGCTCTCCTCTGTGTGACAACCTTATAAGTCCTTGAAGAGTGCTATCATGTCTTCCCTCAATCTTCTGTTCTCCAGGCTACACAAACCCAGTTCTTTCAGTCTCGCCTCATAGGGTGTGTAGGACTTGCTTTATGACTGCATGCTGTGTTGCAGGCTCTTTCCCGAACTCTGGGAACTTTTTTTTGCACTGTGTGTGTGGGATATCTCAGCAATTTGCATGAATTATGGCTGAATTTGTGCAAATTATGCAAGTTTGGCCCTGATTTGCACAAATTACAGCCCCCCCCCCCAATTGCAAAAAATTCCTCAAAAATCCACAAGCTAACCCAACTTGCTGCAGATCAAGTCAGGTGCTGCAACAGGAACCAAAATGAGGTCTAGGGAGTCGAACCTGGGAAAGCCCTTCAAACTCAGCCCCCGAACATATTTCCCCAACATCCCTGCTCCGAACTAGATGGTCTTGTGTTCCTTTAGATCACCCTTGCCCAACTGAATGCCCTCCGTATGTTAGGGATGCTGGGAGTTGTTGCCCTACAAGTATGGAGAGCATTGGCCTGGGGGAAGCCAATTCAGATGGCCCTCTGTGTTACTTCACTTATTTCAAAATGTGGTAAACTGATTCCTGTTGCATTTCAGGGTGCTCCCGTTCCTTCGTCTGGGTGGGACTTTGGACACCTGCAGCAGAGTCCCACTCGGAGGACACCACTGCCTTGGAGGCAATAAAGTCTTCACCCCCCCCCCCCCCAGTTCCTGGATTGTTTTGGCAGGTTATCTCATCTGAAACCACTGGGAAATTATTTTCTCCTGAGAAGTTAAGCTGGTTGCTATAGCTACTGAGCTTCTGGTTCTGGGAGGACCTGCTTCTTGCCTCCCCACTTTATAATGTAAGTTGTTAAATATGACTCTTATTGCCAATAATGTCTACTATTGTGGTTGCTTAGAGATGTTTCTCTTCCAGCTCGCTTGAGATTGCATTTATGTACCAGTTGTTTGAGTACACACACACACACGCAAATTGTGGGTGTACAGCACACCCACATCATAAGCCAGTATTTATGTTTTTTGATAGCCTGACGTCTTGTTAAGTAGTTTTGAAGAGAACGTGGATGTATGAGGATTTCATTTTCGCTTGTAGAACATGCAGGCATGCCCTGTTCGAAACTCCAAATGGAAGTGTGAGCATGTAGCCGCCTAAAATATTGACAAGTTGTTGAAGACACACTCCTGTTAGTCTCTTTAGAGTTCATGGTTCGATTTGTGCAAATTTCTTCAGCAGATAGAATAACCCCCACCTTAGTCTATGGAGGAGATTTGCGCCAATTAGGAAATTTACACAGATTTGTGCAAATTTGGGGAGATTTTGCAAATCGCCCATTCAAGCCCAGCTCGATTTGCATCAGTTTTCTGGTCGGGCAAAACAAGCAGCAATTACGATAGGACTTTGGCGTGAGACAAGAAGCGAGCAGTTGTTCAGCGAATCCTAGCAATCTCAAACATCGTTCATTTGCCCATCCTTAAAAGTGAAAGTTGTTTCAAGTCCTTGGGAAGTCCAGGTATAGGTGGTATGGGGGAAAATCAGGTCTAGCAAGAACTGCTTTGTTTTGGCTGTTGCTGGGCTAGCATCACGAGTTGGCATTGTTGTGCACCGGCTGTGGCTCACGTCCCAACAGAATTCCTTCGCCCTGTTGCTGCTGGTTCACCAGCGCTCTCCACCTGTGTGAGCAGTGATGAGGACAGAAAGGAGCAGCAGCCTCCGCTTGCCTTGCCCTTTGAGTGGTGGACTGGGTTTAAAGAGGGAGAGGGCCAGCAAATTACTCGGACCCATCGGAACAGAGGATGCACCAGAAATTTGAGGTGCATGTGGGTCACTGATAGTGCATTTTTGGGTGAGCGACCTGTGCTCCAAATGTTAAATTTCTGAAAAAGAAATGATGGTATATTTCATACTAATGCTGCCATCTTAAGCGTATTTTGTTTTTCTGAAAGGCGTCCTTTTGGTTTTGATGAAGTTAATGTAGGTGACATAATTTACATTGTATACAGCAAGTATTAACCAACCAAATTATAATAAGAGGGAGAGGGAAGGGAGAAAGTCTTCCAAATAAACATTTATCCAATGTAGAAATTAGGCAGAGTATTGATGTTTTTCTTTAGAAACCACAACTTGTGTTTGAACTAGGAATGCAGGCTTTCTGTAAGTGAAAATTAAGAATAAATTGCAAGACAAGACATCCCCTGGGGAACCCTGTGAAATGCCCTCAAGAGGGCTCGGATTAATTTGCCCCATGGCCAATAGCCATGGAACGAATTCAAGATGAAGTGGAGCTCCAGAGAGGCAGAACTCTGTTGCATAGTTTAGAGGTGTCTGGAGAGTCCATATTTAGAGAGAAAGAGAGCTGACCTTTCATGGCCTGACACCCTGATGCCTCTTTTCTATAAGAAGAGGGCTTTGAAGACTCAAAGAATGGAGATCTGGGTTTTTGAACCACTGCCGGAGGCGTTCCGCAAAATGGCTGTCCTGCTTGTGATTTTCATGGAGTCGGAAGAAAATAAAATTGTTGGATGGGCTCTTGGGTTCCCATGGGAGGAGGTGATCCTTCCAACAGCAGCAGCAGCAGCAACAACAACAATAACAATCCATGTGATTGCAGATTTTTAAAAATTTATTTCATTTCTATACTGCCCAATAGCTGAAGCTTTCTGGGCAGTTCACTAAACCAAAGGACACTCCTTGTATTCTAATAAATCTGGAGTTGTCTATAGCTTAGTGATAAAGGACAAGCTGTCCTTGTTAAAAATATCTTGTAGCTGGTGACAGGAAATGCAGTCTGCTTGAGAGCTGCCAGTCGAAGTAGGCAACACTGAAGTAGATGGACAAACTGTCAGGGCAGCTTCCTATTTTGCATTACAGGCATTAACAATATATGTCAGGTGTTGTGAAGAGACTGGTCTGGAATACATGTATCCAGAGGTCTGATTTAAGTGACTTAGGAACATAGGAAGCTGCCTTGTACTAAATCGGTCCATCCAGCCCAATATTGTCGACACCGATTGGCAGAAGCTTTCCAGGGTTTCAGGCAGGAGTTTTTCATAGCACTACCTGGAGAAGCCAGGGATTGAACCCGGGACCTTCTGCATGCACAGCAGGTGCTCTTCTACATAGCCAGCAAATTGTGACATGGTAGTGGTGGGGTTAAAGAAAACTTTTTAAAGTGTGTTGTACTTTATCAACAGCCCATATGCCTGTGCAGATGGCTGCCGAGGAGGAGAAAGTAAGCAGTCTGGATCTTTTGGCCTTCGTGTTTTTGACAAGGAATAACGCTGGGGTTTTTTAGACTCCACAAGCCATTAATCTTGTGGCTGTACACTTTTGTTGTAGTTGTTGGAAACACAATAATTTTGAATCATGAATATGATTTCAACACTGTTCTGTTAAGAGATCATTACACAATTTTGCAGCACATATAAACACAGTTCCTGGAGCCAAAAAATTAGTCTCTGTCAGAACCTGCTGACAGACCCATTTTTCCCTCTTGTTCAAACAAATAAATTTGTCTGAAAGAAGAGTATCATTCATACTCTTCTCTGAAACCTTGACTGGAACCCCCCACCAGTCCAACCTTGTAAATTATGTAAAGGTTTATCCTCCAAGTCCTGTTCTCACAAGGGTGGCAATCCAATATATGGGCTGTATCGCTTCTACTTGTAGGCAGGAGTTTGTATAATGGAATGCTCCTCCATGTAAAAATAAAAATTCTCCATGCATATAGAAAACTAGCATGTCAGACAGAAGGCCAGCTTAGAACCCTTCTCCCTGACATGCTGGCTTTCTGTGTGCAAGGATTTGTTTTTTGATGGAGTGGTCAGTTAAGACAGTCATCATTTGCAGACTAAAACCTCAATAAAACCTTGGATGTCACATGGCTGTTTCAAAATATCTGGGGTAGGTGATTTCTGCCTATTTGTGTGCTGCTGCGCCACATATGAGCCACCAGGGATGCAAGATACAAAGGGCTGAGGGATTGTACCTATTCCCACCCATTCAGGCAGGAACAGCTTCAGGTTTGAGGGAGTCTTTGGCAAAGTGCGCCCTGCTGGGCTTTCTCCTCCATCATGCCTCCCCTCCAACCATCTATTTACCTAGCAGTAAAAGTATGGGGGGGCATTTTAATTTACCACATACCATTTCTCTGGGGCACTGTGAGACATTGCTGGCTGGGGCATGCTGGGAGTTGTAAGTTTTTTTTCCTTCTCAACAGCATAGGGTTGCACCCTTAAACATCTAAAAACTAGGGGTGTGCATGCCAAAAAATATTATCGTTTATCGTGATCGTCATTTCGGACCAAAAAAATTATCGTCTTCATTCATATCGTAGGTGAACCATATTGTCTTCACGATAATTATCATGAAAAAACAATATTTTTTGTAGCCCTATTTTTAAAGAAAAATGCCTATAACTTCTGTATTTTAAAAGTTAGAGGCTGGAAACTTGGTCATAGTGCTTATGGGGTATGCCTGAGTATGTGTATGAAATTTGAGATCGATCCCTCCAACCCTCGATTTTATATGAATTTATTAAAGATCGTTTCTGTTCTGACAGGTCTGAATGACAGCTTGCCATGTGCCCCCTGTAAAACAACAACTAAATTAAGAAGCCCCATCATATGCTGTCAAATGCTTGGAAGTAGAGGAAAGTCTTCATTTGGCACCACCATGATGACAATGTCGGTGTCAGTCGGACCTCAGACCCCGTGATTGTATCAATAGGCTCTTGGGTTTTATTTCTTTTCAAATCCCAGAGGAAGAGAACTTCAATGCTTGTGAGCGGCCATCACTATTATCTCTCTAGATGCCCCCAGTGTTCAAATGTAGCCGATGGAGAGGGCCTTGTGGGCTGGTTGTAAAGACTGCAATGGTAAACAGCGCTAGTCTTGCTAGTCTTGCTACCTTGAACAAGTTGTTGGGATTTTCAATTACTCTTCACATACAAGTGGTGAAAGGAAATGATGAGGTCGCAGGCAGCATTTCAACCCACCTTTGACTTACCCCGGTTTAAGTGAATAGGCTTCCTCTAGGGTGAGCAGTATGGGTTGGCAATCACACCAGAATTAGAGTGGAAATTGTCCTCCAGCTCGGACTGCAATGCAATCACCAATCTCCGCAACCTTTGCTTTCTCCAGGCTGTCAACAATTTACCTCGTTGATTTCAGACCCCATCACTAATCCCTTATCAATGTATGAAGCTTGTCATTAACATTCTTGTCCTGGAGCCAATTTTCTACAATGCGATCCATCCACGAAAGATGGAGTTTGTTGGCTTGGAGCCTCTCGGGGAGGGGAAAAAGACCTTGGGAACCGACTATAAAATATACCTAACAAGACAATATTATTACTGCTTAAGCTAATTGGTAGGAAACATGCTCCAGAAAGAGGTATGATATATATTTCCTGGATATAGCTCTGAAACGACCCTAATTGGTCTGTGTCATTTAGAAGTCTTGTTACAGCAAAAACTGATCTGTGGGAGTGAATCTTTCTTTAAAAATATGACACACACACACACACACACACTAACTAGGGCTCAAGATTCACAGATGTTTCTCTGCTGCTTAGGAGTTATTCTTCCTATTTTAGGGGAGAATGGATACCCAGGCAAAATAAATCACAGGACTTTGGATCGGCACCATTTCCCCCCCCCCCCCCCCCCATCCAAAGAATGTAATGTAGTGTGACCATATGGTAAGGTTAACTATCTTTAACAGTTGTATAGCAAAGGGAATTTCAGCAGGTGTCATTTGTATGCATGCAGCACCTGGTGAAGTTCCCTCTTCATCACAACAGTTAAAGCTGCAGGAGCCCTGCCCTCTTGACCAGATACAAAAGAGGGCAGGGCTCCTGCAGCTTTAACCGTTGTGATGAAGAGGGAATTTCGCCAGGTGCTGCAAGCAAACAAACGACGCTTGCTGAAATTCACTTTGCTATACAACTGTTAAAGATACAGGAGCCCTGTCCTCCTTTCCATATGGTCACCCTATGTAATGTGGGGGGGGGGCAGTGCCCAGGGAAATTATTAGAGAAGGTTGGCAAGAGGCAGGAATTTTGTAGCAAATCTTATGGAGCAGATGTGGGTAGACTTGAGGCTTGTGATGGAATGTATTTTGCTGTGTGTGTGTGTGTTTGCATTTTATTAGAATCAAACCTGGATATCCACCAACTGGAGCCAGATATAATGGTGGCTCAAGAGGAAGAGCAGACCATAATGATGGTTTTATTTATTTATCACATTTCTATCCCAACTCACAGCCGGCGCTCTCTGGGTGGTTCACAACAATTGGAAGGCTTAGAGGGCAGGATGGAGTGGGAGTTAATCAGTTACCTACTACACCGACATACCATACACTAGGATAGCCCTGCATAAACAAGTACAAATCTACATTTGAAGAATTACAGATCAGGGATTTATTTATTTATTTATTTATTTCAGGGTGTTTTTTTAAACCGCCTTCCAATTATATTCCCAGGATGAGTTAAAAAAAGAATAAAACATTTATGCTGTATTTTTTAAACAACAACAACAACAACGTAATAAGCTGAAAGCAACAAAATATCAAAAAACAGCACAAAATATCAAAATTAGCTCAAAACAGCCATCAGTATTTATACTGTTATCTCAAAGACTCTGGATTTTTTTTTTGCCTAGTGACAAAAAGACAATAGAATAGGTGATAGGCAAACCTATTTGAGGAGAACGTTCCACAACGAATGTGCCACTACCAAGAAGGCCCTCTCGCATGCAGAATGTTGCAGGTTCAATCCCCGGCTTCTCCAGGTAGGTTTAGAAAGAATCCTGCCTGAAACACTGGAGAGTCATTGGCTCAATTCGGACGACACAATAAACAACTGGTGTGGGAGAAACAATCGTCATTTGTTTTGACTATCGTGTCATCCAGATGCTGCCATAGTCAACTCAGCGCTGATCCTAATCCACACCACAGTTGATTATTTATTACCATGTTGTGTGGGGAGTACCCCCTAGATGAACAACTGTAAAGTTGATTATTACCCCACCACTGACTATCGTGTCGTCCGAATTGAGCCACTGCCAGTCACAGTTGACAATACTGGGCTAGATGGACTAATGGTCTGAGCTACATAAAGCAGCTTCTTATTGGAAGCTTTTAAGCTATGTGTGTGGTGGTTTGCATCCTTCCTCAAGTTTTAATTTTTATTTTACCCAGCCCCTGAGTTCATAATGTAACTTAATTTATCTTCCACATCTTCCAAGTTTCCTTGTTTCATTTAGGCCGCTCCTTTTAAATAGACTTAATAAGAGTTTCAATTCCCCCGATTACCTCTTCAGAGATGCCACAGCATATCCCAGCTGTACAAGATGTTCAGCATAGCATTAATTATGCACTAAAAACCTAATGAGAGCTCTTGACATTTCCCCCCACATCCGTATTGCATCGTCTTGTCCTGTTTTCATTCACATCGTCTCTATCGATTGGAGGCTGGGTGTGGGGAGAGAAAAAAAAACCCCCTTATCTGATAAATTCTAATTTGATCCCAAGCTTGGGGTAATTTGCTTTTTCTCCTTGAGAAGACCTATTTTCTCATGTACTCTATGATGCTATTGTTCAAAATGGAGATCAAAACAACCCAAACCCAGTGTGTCTAATTATATATCTGGTAATTACTTATTTTGCCTCCCTATTGTCTTCTGCAATCTGCAAGCTTGCAAATAGCACATTTTGTACCATTTAGGTTTGATTTCATTAATTATTGATTGCATCTGAGATGAGGCCATTTCTGCACTTTCCTCTCTTACGCCCCCTCCCCCACCTCGGCAACAGTGGACAAGGCATATTTTTTGGTTTATAGTGTAAGCAGGAGTGAACGGGCATATTTCCTTTAGTTCATTTAGGGGTGCGTGTTTCAGGGCCAAGTGGTTTCAGAGGCAATGATGTGGTCCTAACAGAGCAGGCATACTAGGCTTCAAGGCACCAGGGGCTGATGATGTGGTTGAAAACACAATCTGGTGGTCAGGTTGCTGAGAAGGCAAGTTTGGTCCTGTTTGTTTAGAACAGGGGCATTGAACTCCATTTTAACCCACCAAAGGATGTGAGGTGGGTGGCTACTAAGAAGAGGACCTTTTCTGTTGTGGCCCCTTAGTTGTGGAATGAACTTCCCAGGGAGGCTTACCTGGCATCTGCATTGGACCAGGTAAAGACCTTCTTATTTTCCCCAGGCATTTTAATCTTTCTAGTCCTGGGCCCCAACAGTTGTCAATACCATTATAAACCATTATAAAGCAGTAGTATAGATCCTGCCCTGATATAAGGCAACTTCCTATATCCTTTACAAATGTCCTCTTTCTCCCTCCAGTGTGTTACGCAGCAAACATGCTTGCCTGCTATACTCGTGTCTCTATCTCTGGCTTGTGTCTGTGATCCTGCCTATGCTCATGACTGCACACACCTTTGGCTTGGCTTCGTTGCTAGTGGAAACACTACTAGAACCTATCAGCCAATATCAGAGACTAGTCATTTTACATTTCTGAACAAAGATGTCCAGAATATCAAACATCATTTATGAAGACTGGAGATTTTAAAACAAAAAAACATACAGAAGCAATAGCAAAATTAAGCCCTCCAAACCGTTCATCAAAGTAGTTGCTATTCTTGTGTCAAGACAGATGGTATAACCATAATTAATGAGCCAAGGAAAGCAGTCTCCAACAAGTGCATTTTAACTAATAATGGACAAAATCTAAGAGTTAAGTGCTGATCCAATGACTTTTTCTTCCCACAACATTTCAAATGATTGGTAACCGCTATGCACATCAGAGGTGCCATTTGAAACATACATTGTTGCACCATGGAATGGGAGCCAGAATAATCCAGTCGGTTCTTTTTAAGGAACTTCCTAGGAAGTGTAATCCCCAGTGGGTCAAGGTGCTGGAAAATGCCTGATAGAATTTCAAGGTGGTTTTTCTAACATGCTTTTGTAAAGCTACTGAAGTTTCAATGACTTTTTGTTTTTACTCCTGTAAAGTCCTTGCCCTGCAGACCTTAAAGATCACCTTTGTCATGTGCTCCGTCACGATTTCTATTGTCGAGAGTTGCTGTTTGAGAGCATCTACTGAGTCTAAATGAAATTACATAGGAAGGCATTCTCACTCACTAGAATCTTTGGAAAGTTCCTTCTGTCAAGTTTGTTCCAAGCCTTAAACATCCCTTAGATGTGGAGATACATTTTATTCAGATGGAGCTCTAGTAATATTGATCACCATGGGCTTTTAAAAAATATATATCTATCATCTATCTATCTATCTATCTATCATCATCTATCTATCCTGTTCTTCACCTGTTCAGCTTCAGGGAGAATATTTAATAGCTAGCAAGATTGTCTTACAAATTTAAAAGTGACTTCAGACCACAGGCTGTCCTGTAAAGGAAGTGAGAGCATCCTGAGGTGCAAAGGAACTGAAGGAAAATGCAAAATGGAAGGAAGTAAAACTACAAAAAAAATAATGAAATAAAATGGAAGGGTGAAGAAAAATAGTTCAGCTCACCCTCTACCTTTAGCCAACACTAAGTTGTAGATGTCATTGTCTTGGACTGAAAGCCTCCAAAGACTGATTTCTCCAGTAGCAGCAGCTCAGATGAGGAGTCAGAGCCTCTCCCTGATCCTTGCTCGGTAGAACCCTCCACATTGTATCCTGCACCCTGTCTGCTGAATCATGGAGAAGTACCACTGCCCTCAAACTCCGAGGAGTGGGCCATGGATTTAACCACTGAGCAGAAAAGCCCTGGGTAGCAGTCTTCAACCAGGCCAATCACTGCTCCAATCCTCAGTCCCTAGAAGGAGCCAACAACTCTGGAACAAGATTATAGCTCTTTAAGATAGCCAGATGCAACACTTCAGGGAGGTGGAGCTTCCAGAAGGACTGCCCTGCCCAGGGTATAAAACTCTGGAATTCCTCCTGATTGGTGTAGCCACAGCTTGCCTCTTGCCTCAACTGTGGGATTGCTGGCCATGGTCCTGAGTTCAAGTCAAGGATATCTGGGTCTGGACCCGCTATATTGTCCAGGATCCTGTACCTGCCTGACTCCAGATCTGTGCCAGTTATCCTCCTTACTGTATGCTCTCTTACATGAGCGTTGCTTTGCTTCTCTAGGGCAATGGAATCCCCAATTGATCAGGACAGTAAGTTGGGAGGGAAGCCTCTCTGGACAACCGTGGGCCATGTCATGCTTTTGTAGAGACCCTGCAAAACCCAGATTGCTGTGAACCAAAGGTGTCATTAGTGAGTGCCTACTGCATGCCTGATGTAATCCAGGCTTTTCCCCACTTGAAGCTCAGTGATGGTACCCTGGCAAGACATGAGCTTCCTTCCCTTCCTTGGCTGCCATGCAGAGTTGGCAGCCACGTAGAAAAGCACTCACCACCACTCAGGCTACTGTGAGCAACATAAAATATTTGTCTAATTAATGTAAAAATATTTATACCCCATCTTCCATTAGTTGAAGCAGCTGATGGCATAGTTTAATATGATCGCATCACAATTAAAATTTTGTGACCATTAAAAAAAGCAGATTAAAATAAACAATACAATTAAATTGAAAGAGCAGTAAAATCCAATTTAAAAGTGTAGCAAAATTAGATCCCATGAAAAGCTTGGAAGAATAATTGTGTTTTCAATGGATGAACGCACAGGGGGAGGAGTATCCATAAGCGAGGTGCAGCAAACAAGAAGGCCCTGCCTGTAGTAGCCATCTTCTGCACCTCACAAGGTGAGGGCGTCCTGAGCAGGACCTCTTAAAAGATGGACACATTTCTATGTCCTAAATATTCTCTCTGTATTTATGCAACAAAATGATGGAAGCACAAAGTTCATACAACCTCACTTAAGCAACATTTTTTTTTTATCATGAAAAGAGCACATGTGAACCTATGAACCTGCGTTATTCCAAGACAGACTCAAGGTCCAGCCAGCTCAGGTTTGTCTAGTCTCTACTAACTAGCAGAGGCTCTGCCATGTTTCAAGTGGGAATGTTTTTCAGCTCCACCTGAAGATAACAGAACTTGTGGCCTTTTGCATGAAAAGCACATGTACTACCACTGAGCTCCATCCCCTGGTCTCTGAAGTCTTATGTAACCTTTTAAATTTGGAGCTCAACATGCTGGATATTTATCTTTTTAAAAAAAGAGATTACATCAAACCCCTTTTATAAAAGTTTCTTCTGTCTCAAGTTTCTTGATGTAAGCCTGGAAAGTTGGAGCTGGGAAGTGATAAGCAGCTTTAGAAAGATGTTTCCTTTTGTGCAAATTAATGCTTGTAGGGGTTTTATCCCATTCTTATCCCTTACGTGTTTTTATTCTTTGTGGGTTTGTTGTATTTTCAAAGAGCTCAAAAGTAGATAATCAGACTCTTAAATGTTTCAATTTTTCCTACACAGCTTAGGGGGTTAGCAATTGCCACAACAATCACACCAGTTGTGAGAAAGTTGGCTGTGATTAGCTAAAATGCCAGGGATGTGTGCAGGTGAGCATCATGTTCTTGCACAGAGTTCTGAACTGCCCTATCTCAAATACAATTCTTGCACTCCAGGTAGCCAGGAGCTGAAAGATAGAAACAGCACGAAGCCCATGAGATTGTTTGTCACTGAAACCATTTTCTGATTTGCTAAAGAGAACTCTTGGAATAAGATGGCCCTAATCTGGGATGGAGCAAGACTTTGCAACCAAGCTTAGTCTTCTTCAAGATAATGGTTCTCAGTGATTTGTAGCATGGAAAGCTCAACTACAGACCCACAAACAAGACACAGTGCAACTGCACCCTCCCACCCATGTTCCCCAACAACTGGTGTATATCAGCTTACTGCTTCCGATACTATAGGTAGCAGCACATCATCATCAGGACTAGTACTCATTGATAGCCTTCTCCTCTAGGAATTTATCCACCACCTTTTAAAGCATTCAAATTGGTGGCCATCACCACATCTTGTGGTACTTCTATAGAGGAATCCAAGGTGACTACATGTGGTTCCCATGTGGTAGGGTGACCAGATAAAATCCAGGTCAGGGCTCATGTAACTTTAACAGTTGTAGAGAAAAGGAAATTTCAGCCAGTGTCATTTGTATGCTATTCATTCCTGGTGATATTCCCTCTTCATCACAACAGTTAAAGGTGCAGGCACTATACTAGAGTGACCATATACAAAAGAAGACAGGGCCCCTGCAACTTTAACTGTTGTGATGAAGAGGGAATTTCACCAGGAACTAATTGCATCCAAATGACACTGGCTGAAATTCCCTTTTCTCTACAACTGTTAAAGTTACATGAGCCCTGACCTGGATTTTATCTGGTCACCCTACCATGTGGTCACCACTCCAAGCACTAACCAGCCCCAAACCAGCTTAGCTTTAGCAAGGTTGCAGCATCATATGCCTTCAGACTATGCGATGGGAACTTGGGGTTCCCCCAAGTCAGCTACTATCTCCCTCTTGTGTGTGGATGGTGTTGTTTTGGTTATATAAAGAACCATGCTTGGAGAATGAGTTGGCTATTAGTATGTAGGTGTCCTATATGCTAATATATTGATGCATATATATCAATGTCTTGTGACTTTATTGAATGATGGTTACAATTTCAATGATATTGACAATGAAACTGTAGAGACCAATGAGCGTTAAGTAAAGTATTCAGTATTATTTATTAATATGTTTTGAACAGGAAGAAAGAAACAGTCTGCACACTTCTTGGTTTAATAGCAATCAGGAGTAGTATTTAATGTATTAATCAATTACATTAACCAATGGCTAAAAATGTGCTCCCAAATTAATTGGGAAGCAGATTAAAAAAAAGCCCCACACGCTTAATTTTAATACAAGTACTTATGAAAATGCCGACGACAAGGCACCATTGAAAAGAGGCATTCCTGCTTTCCTCTCACATAAAAACGCAATGTCTCTTCTTAAGAAATGTCTGCAATGATATGGATATGATTAAAATCAAAGAATGGACGTGTTTAGTCTCAAAACTTATGAATATGCAAATTTAATCAGTCAATCAACTGACTAAATCCGGTATGATTAATCAACTCTGATTCTTTGTTCAGGTGACAGTCCTAGTAACAACATGGTAGTGAAAGTAATTTTGATTACTTCAGTGTCTTCTGTTATATTAGCTGGCTATCAAGTTTTGAGGTTGTAATATATATTTAACCTTTCTGTTTCCAGTCCCATAGTCTTATTGAACACACTCATATGGCACCAGGCTTAGAGCTGTAGGTTCATAAGCAACTTCTGCAGAATTGTTAAGGGGTACTGGTTGTTTTATTTTTGTCTTCATCTCATCTAAATTTCTTAATAATGAAAAAATGCATTCTTAGTGGGCTTTTTTGCATGAAACAAGCATTGTTTTTTTTGGAATATTAAGAACTGTGGAGTATTAATTAATTTGATACTAATAGCTTTGTTGATAATTTTCACAAAAACAGTAATTGGGTCTTTACTGTGAGCTGGTATCGCTGGAGGTTTTCCTACAGTGCATTTGTCCTTAATATGCAGCCTTACATAGTAGGTGCATTTTTGCTGTGGAAATTAGGTCATCCTTGCTAAGGCATATTTTTACATACACCTGCTTATGTTGGATTGTGAGATTCTGCTGTACAAATATGTGTATGTGTCACATTTCTCCTATCTTTGCTTGTTTAGAGTGTGTCTTTGGCCTGTGTGTACTTATCATTATTTTAATTTCTTAAATAATTGGATATCGCCTTGTATCCATCTGCCCAACCCTACTTTTGAAGTGTAGGTGTTACACTAATGTGCTTTGGTTCTCTTGGCCAGATGTAAAACTGTATTCTTGCTTAGAATATCCTCTCCTATCTATGGCTGATGCGAGCACCCCAGAACTCTCTCTTTCACATTTTTTTTACCACCATAACTCCCAAGAGGCTGAGTTTTCACATTTTGCAGGCAACAATTTCCGAATAAAAAAAGCCCTGTAGACTATAAGGGCAGCTGTAATAATACAGGTCTGTGTTGTGGATGTGAAAGGAGGTAAAGTAACTATCAATCTGTGGCTTCAGGGAATGTATAAGCCATGTGTGTGTGGGTGGGTGTGCCTATCTATGCTGAACCAACATCATTGTAACAGAACAACTGGTGCTCGTATACAATAAGAAAAATTGGCAGCCGAAATCCAATTACTTTGGTTCCATAATACTATTGCTTATTTAACCCTAACTCATGGAAACATGACATAGATTGCACCAAATCTCTTGCCCCCTACCCTGAGCACTGGCATTTTGTGGATGATAAAGGCAAGTCGCTGCACACAAAAAATCTTATCAACCAAATTCCTTCTTAGATTGGATTTTCCCATGGTTATACAGGTGCTCACATTTCCACCTGCTTTTCAGTACTCCGTCATCAATGTTGTCTTGCCTTACATTCAGCCTTTTTCACTCAGTGCTTAATTAAACGATGGAATTTGCTACTGTAAGATGTGGTGATGGCCACCAATTTGGATAGGTTTAAGAGTGGTTAGGTAAATTCCTGGGAGAGAAGGCTGTCAGTGGCTACTAATCCTGATGGCTATGTGCTACCTTCAGTATCAGAGACAGTATACCTACATACACCAGTTGCTGGGGAATGTGGGTGGGAGGGTGCTGTTGCACCATGTCTTGCTTGTGGGTTTCCCATGGGCACCTGGCTAGCCACTGTGTGAACAGAATGGTGGACTAGATGGACCCTTGGTCTGATCCGGGATGGCTCTTCTTATGTCCTTATGTTCTTTTCAGCCACCCATTTTCCTCCCTCCACCCTCTTTCTGCTCTCTCATTCATATTCCATTCCGGCTGCCTTCAGGCTCCTTTACTCACTTCCCTAACATGTCATGGCTAGGCAAGTGCTACATCTGGTCCCTGGTCCTATGCCTGGTTCATTTCCTGCTACAAAGGCTGCTGCAGCTGCTGAAGATGCCTAGAGGTTGACAGAATTTAGGGTTTGTTGCTGGGGGCAACATTTAGTCTTGGATAAGGTGTATTGCTTTTGCTGCTATTTGGATTAGAGTTTTGTATTTGTTAGCCCCTACCTTCTATCAATTATTAGTAGGTTAACATAAGAACTTAAGAGTGATGCTCAATCACACTGAAGGTCCTTCTAGTCCAGCATTCTGTTCACACACTGGCCAACCAGCTGCCCACAGGGAACCCACAAGGAGGACATGAGTGCAACAGCACTCTTCCACTCTACCACTTATATGAGGTAGTATATAGCCATCAGGACAAGTAGCCATTGATATTTGCATTCTCCATGAATTTGTCTAAACCCCCTTTTAAAGCCATCCAAATTGGCTATAAATAGTTTAGATAGGTGCTATGTGAAGAATTTATTTAATTATTTATTTATTTACTGTGTTTCTATACCGCTCTATAGCCAGAGCTCTCCGGGCAGTTTACCATAAAAACCATTCAAAATATAAAACAACAGTATAAAAACATAATTTAAAATACAGTATAAAAGCACAACCAGGATAAAAACCGAGCAGCCATGCAGAAATGAATACAGATTTTAAGATACAAATTCGAACAGCAAGGTTAAAAATCAAACTGAAGAACTGTTAAAATATTGTGAGAATGGAAAGGTCCTCACCTGGCGTCTAAAGGAGTATAATGTAGATGCCAGGTGAACCTCTCTGGGGAGCGCATTCCACAGCCGGGGTGCCACAGTTCCCCTTTGTCTGTTGTGAATGTCCCACGACTCGCGTGTGCCTTCATATATATGTTGTGTTTGTTCACTGTAGTCCATTGACATGGAATAAAACCACAGGTGAGAGAAAGAAGCGTCAAACCATGTGTGGATACTAATCGCAATGAATATTTCCTCATATGTTGTATGGTTTCACACTCAAACTTTTAAACTGTCTGGTTTTTGCAAGGAGTAGATAAAGGGTTAAAGCAAAATCCCTCCACACTCACATGTATTGTAAATAGGATGCTTATTTAGATTTCCTTCAGAAGCTAAAGGGTGTGCTCAAAATGGCGGGATTTGGATGCTCTGTCATGCAAACCAGAAAGGTACAGAAAATATAAATTAACTCGTCATCAGTTTCACTTTGAATTATGAAAACTTAATTATTCATTGGATCGAGGACTCAGTCCATTACACATTCGGGAATTATGAATCTAATAGATTCAACTTACAAACCAACCAATTATGGGTTTCGGCAGCATCTCTAATTACATCCTATCCGGAGTACTGCAACGTGCTCTACGTAGCTGCCTTCGGAGAATGCTCAGAAAATATAATTGGATCACAATGCTTTGGTGAGGCTTTTAATAGGGACCCCATATAGGGAGCAATTGACCTGGTTATTGGAAAAGCTAAGGTGGCGTCCAATTTGTTTCTGTTCCTAGTTCAGACAGCCTTTGAAGTCTTTCAAGATTTGTATTTGGGCTACCTGAAGGACCTCTGCCTTCTCTTGTACGACCCCGCTATGGTGATAATGATCCAAGGCCCTCTTATATGTCCCAAGATCCCCAGAAGTTGGCCTTGTTGAGACCAGGGAGAGACCCTGTTGCAGTGGTTGCACCCAGGCTCTGGAATTCCCTCCCAAGAGTGGCCTCCTGTCTAACAACTTTCCATAAGATGGTCAAAACCTTCCTTTTTAGGAAGGCTTTTGTGCCATGCATAGCTACTCCCTTTTTGATGCTGTTTTAATTGCCGCGGCTAAATTGTTTTTGATAGTTGTTGTATTTCCCCCCCCCCCACTTTTTATAATTTTATTGATTTTCAGAAACAAACTCTACCAAAAGAATGAGAAAGAAAACAAGAAGTAGTAAATAAATAAAAAGAAATACATTATATTTGGAATCAACTCATTGTTACAGTTGACCCTCTCTCTTTGTCTTGATCGTTTTAGTGGTTTAGGTTTGATTTATTTATTTTATTTATTTATTATTGCATTTCTCTGCCAACTTTCTTTCTTCTTGCAAGGAATCCAAGACAACTTATACGGGCCTCTTCCTCTCCACAATAAGCTCTCATTTTTTTACTCAGACCCCACTGGGTGAACAGCTCAAGTTGCGCTACCTTGGGCTCCAGGTGCATACGCAGGACACTAGTTGGACAAACCATCAGACCACAAATGAGGCAGCTCCCTCTGTTTCCTTCTCTGCCCATCCCTCTCTACGTGATACCTGGCAAAATGTTCCATCTTGGTAACTAACACGTTTTGCTTCTGTGCAATCAGCTTGCTTACACGGAGAATCTGGGGCCCTCTTGCTAAAACCTGGCGTTTCATGTCGCTCTTGCAAGGAATCAATCTCCTGCGCTCAATGGGAAGCCAGAAATAGAAATAGTACAAGGGGCCTGAGCAGCTGTGGACTTATTTTTCTTCTTCCATGGAGATATGGTTTCCTTTAACCCTTGGCATTTCTTTAGTGGTGAATAATGAAGAGCTGAATAGCAAAGGGTGTGCTTTTTAATTGGTTTCTGTTTTTGTTCGCAAGGGTGCACAGGAGGTAGGCTTTTAATATACAAAGGATGCAGGTTGCATAGGAACACACCTGTAATCTGTTTATTCACAAATATCCTTGGCTATTCTTTATTCAGCAGCAGAGTCCAACAGAGCAAAAAAAAAAAGCAAAAGAAAGAGAATTCTCTTTGGTAGCGATCCCCAAACTTACCCTGAATGAATTCATTCATTACTCGGAAAGTAACAAATTTGTCCAGGCCGAGCTTGGACAAGAATTCTCCTCCAATATGAAATCACATTCTGTGTACATGAGTTTTTGCGAATGCAGAATATCAAGGTGCAACTTGGGAGATGTAGTTTGGAGTCTCATTGTGCAGCATGATGTCACGTGTTCTGGTTGTTCGTTTTCATGTGACCTCCCTGTGTGATGATGTCATGCATTGTTTACTCATGGATACCAATTGCCACTATGAAGATGGTCCCACAGAGTTGTCCTCCTCCTCCTCCTCCTCCTCCTCCTCCTCCTCCTCCTCCTCCTCCTCGGAGCTACCGCTGTGGCAGCAGCAGTGAGGAGGATGAGGGAAGCAGCTAATGAGACTACTTCAAGTATATTGGAGTGGAGGGGTGGGGCGGTCTTGGTGATAGGATGACTGAAAATTCAAGAGGAGGAAACGCTTGGATACGACTTCACTGGGCATGCTCTAAAGCCCACAGTCAATGCTGAATTTAATACCGCATTCGTAATATATCAGTTCAGGTTTGCTACAAAGGTGAGCATTCTGAGAATAAAAGGAAAGGAGATATCTAGGGATCCTTTCCCTGAATCTGTTTCTCAACGTATCCTTGCTATCCTCCAGCAAGAGTGGAGGGTTTCAGATGGCAGAGGCAAGCGGTTTGGGGCAGCAGGGGCTTTGTTGTTGCTGGCACGGATTTCTTTTCTCTCCCACTCCGAGCGATTCTTCCCCGTTCTCTGCTTTGAAATCCCGCTGGGTGCCAACTCAGCAGAGCTCTGACTCTTGAATATAGAAACCATCAGGTGTGGTGGGAACTGAATATTTTAAACCAAGCAGAGGAAAAAAATGAAGAGAGAGAGAGAGAGAGATGGTGGTGGTTTATGCATTTATTACCTTATATGTAGGCTTTTTCTGGATACAAAACCATTATGATTTTTTGTGCCACTGTGTAGCAGCAGATTCTGTATCAAAATTGCTGAATTATATACCCTGTCAGCAGCTTGTCAAGGTCCCAGGGGTGCCCTTTGGCTCCTCTGACAGCTGCTGCATTCCAGTTCCACCTGTGTTCCATCTTGAGGGCTCAGATGTAAAGGGGTGGGTGTGGCTATTATTTATTACTAGCAAATGGAGCTGGCTTTGCACAGGTTCAAATAGCCCTTAGTTTGATCCAGCAAAGCCTTCAAGAAGAGTTACACAGCTGTCAGAGTGGGAAACATTGGATCCATCCTGTTAAAGTGAAGCCACATTACTGGCAAGCCATAGGCATGAGCCCACCATGGTGTACTCCTATAGCCCCTTGGGGGAGGGGCCTGTCCACTCCATCCCCCTGAGGGGGGTTGCCTCAGAGCAGCAGGAGGGGGCATTTATATAGTTCTGCCCTTCAGATACTCCCCCCCCCCAGCTTCAAACTCTATTGACTACAAAGCTGTGGAGGTCTGCCACCTAGTGACTGAAGTTGTTACCGCAGACTTCAAACACACAGACATATTTAATTAATTAACATTAATTAATACGCTTTAAAATCCAAATAACCCTGAGGTGTGCACCTCTAGGGTTCCTTCAGTATGCATGCCATGTTTCAGGTGTTTAGGTGTCCTGGTCTTGGAGGAATGTTGCTGACACATCTTTTTTTTATTACTTTTCATTATATTCATATCCCATCTTTCCTCCAAGGAGCTCAAGGCAGTGCATATTCTTCCTCCCCTCTTTTATCCTCACAAGAACCCTGTGAGGTAGGTTAGGCTGAGTGAGATGAACTGATGGAAGGACACACAATGATTTTTGTGTCTGAGCAGGGGGTTGAAACTGGGTCTTCCTAGTACCCAGTCCAATTCTCTAACCATGCTAGCTTTGAGAAGGTAACTAATATACATTAGACCATCTCAAGCATATTTCCCTCATGTTGCTATCATCTATGTTCCTCCTCCTCTGTCCATACTCCAGGCAACAGGAAAGCTACAGGACTCCTACTTTGCTTCTCCCTCCCTCCTTTTGAACCTAGCATAGCAAGCCACATAGACTTCCCTAAGCAGCCTGTCTTCTTGTAGGACCTGCAGCCCACCTCTGGGAGATTATGCCAATTCTATCACCTCGATATCCAGGAGGTCTACGTGATTTTTAAGCAGAAGGCACGCTTAGCCCCACCAGGGCTGGTCTCAAAGCCAAAGGTAGGTATGGCCAGGCATCTGCCAAGGGGCCACGTTTCAGTAGGGACCCACTGACATGAGCCCCCTTGAATTGTTCCTCCTCCCCGCCGTTGCAGTTTACCTGTTCACCTGCCTCTTGCTCTGGCCAACACAACAGTGGTGCTGAGAAAGAGGAGCGGGAGATGCCACTGCCGACTTGCTCGCTGGCTCTCTGTCTGTCGAGCAAGCAAGTGGTAACAATGATGAGAAGGGGGATGGGGGCAAAGGTCAGCTGGTGACAATGGCAGTGAGCCGGTAGACTCACCAAGTGAGGAGGCCCACTGAGCTGTCTTGCCCAAGAGCCCTCACAAACCTCGAGCCGGCATTGAAGCCCACCTAAAGATCTCCCTGCCTTTCCCATGTTATCCCTTCATTGGCATCATCCACATTGCACCTGTTCCACTGCACCTGTCCTACTTCGTCTCCTTGTTGTTTCTGTTTGTATATGTTCAGAATTGACGTTATATTTCCCCCCCTCCCAATTTTTGCAGACTTTAGGTTTTAATAAGCCAAATTGTTCCACGATCTCTTCAGTTAGGGAGGTCTCTTTGTTACTTTCTTTATGGTTAATACTTCAGAGGCTGAAGCCCCGGTAATGAGTACATGGATAGCAGCGGTGCAGTACAGTTGGCTCGTCTGACTAATCAGTTAGATAAAGAATTCAGACTGCAGAATAGCACAGCCTTCATGCCTGATTGATGATAAAGGTAACCAAATGACTTATTGCCCTTACTGGTAGCATCCCCCACACTATTAGAGAGAAAGCATTTCCTGCATCATACAACAGATCTGCCTTGCTGAGTGCAGCGCCGCCTCCCCCTCCTCTATGAAAAACAAAACAAAAGAGAAATGAGGTCAAATTGGATGGTCCCTTGCATTTATTCACAAAGGCGCTGCCCGAGGGGTGTGGATGAAAGCTTGTTTTTGGCTTGTTTCTCTGCTCTTATCGCCGAATTTAGAAGTTAATCTCCTAACGACCTCGACCACAGAGTTCCGTTTTGATAAATCGGCCGGAATGGGAGTAGAGTTATTAAATAGGGATGGTGGCAGCTCTCCTATTTGCTCGAGACATCAGCAATGTGCTCTATCACAGAACAGAGGGTTGGTGTATAATGGGACCATTAAGGGCCTTCTCCTGCGGGTTCAGAGTGCCATGGGAAAAAGTCAGGAAGCCCTTATTAGAGCTGCTTCTGGAGGGCAGAGTCGAGATTTGTGTGACCTGGAGGAATGGGTAGGGAAGGCTCCCTCTCTGCTTCCGCCATCTGTTGCCACTGCTTTGAAGCGGCAAGTAGGTTTGCCAAGGAGAACCAGTGTGGTGTAGTGGTTAGAGTGTTGTCAGGACTGGAAAGCAAAGAGTTAATCAGGAGGCATAACCAAAGAGCAAGCCAGAATGAAGACATAAGCTACAGAGTCAAGGGACAAACCAGGATGCAGGATCTACACTACTGCTTTATAACGGTATGAAAGTGCACTGACAACTGTTGGGGCCTTGACACATTCCATGTACCATTTTCAAACTCTTTGAAAGCATTATATCCTGCTTGATGTAGATCTGGCCCAGGACTGAATAGCAAGCAAGGGACAAACCAGGAGGCAGGACAGAGCAAGCCAGGATGGAGAAGTAAGGTAGGATCAAGGGACAAATTAGGATGCAAGACAGAATAGCAACCAAGGAGTCCAGACCTGTGTACTGCAGGTGCAGTGGCTGTGTTTGTGAGGATCAATGTTGATTGCGAATAATGCACAGGGGAAAGGTTATTTATTTATTTATTTAGTTTATTACATGTCTTTTCCACCCTTCCTCCGAAAAGCTCAGAGCAACACATTTTGCCCTCCCCTCCTCAATGTTATTCTTGCAAGGAAGGTTGGGATATAAGTGACTCACCCACGGCTGAGTGGGGATTCGAACCCTAGTCCAGCGCTCTTCATTATTTCATGACACTGACTCTCTACAATGAATCCCCCTGCCCCTAGTGACACTGCTCCCATAATCAAGTAAGTTGTTGGTTTCAAGTAGGTGGGGAAAAGCCGAGCGATCACCAATGTCACATCTGTTGTGGGTTTGCCTGTGCACCTGTACATAAAAGAACCAGAGTTTTTTAAAAACACACACACGCACATGCCCCGAATTGCATGAAAACAAGAGATTGCTACTAGTCCAACTCTATGGCTCAGTTCGGATGACATATTAAGCAACAGAGGGGTAAATAACGTACTGACCATGCATTAGGCAGGAGGAGCTCCACAGACGACACACTGCAGCTGGCGCTGCTTGGAACCGGCAAACGCCTGGCTGCTACGAACTTGTGGCGGCCATTTTGGTTGCAGCCCCTCCTCCATGTGTCCTCCAGCCATATCCCAGCATGCACCGTGAGTTCTGCCGGCTGCATAGAGCGGCTGGGTTTTTTTTGGCTGCTCTAGGGAGCAGAACTCTATTCCGAAAAGGAATAGTCCACGGAGAGAGGGGGGGCTGAATTCAGACGACACTTTAAACAACGGGGCTTCGGGCTAAACTACGTGCAAGCCCGTTGTTTCGCTCCGTTGTTTAAAGTGCCTGATTAACGTACTGTCAGTTGTGTGTGCGTTGTGTGTTGCTCTCCAGACGACACAATAAGCAACACAACTGACAATTGTTCCCCCCCTCCTCCGTTGCCTAATGTGTCATCCAAACTGAGCCAATGTATAGTGTGTGATGGGAAGGGAGTCTTCCCCCACTCTTCTTTCCTCTCTGGTTCCTAAGATCTAAATTATACTTGTAGGACTAGTGATGCTGTCATGAGTGTCGGAGAAGCGCATGAAGTGTGCATGTAGCTACTTGTGGAGGAAGTGTGGCTGAAGCCCAGAGGCAATTTCTGCATTGAGCCGAGATTATGAACTCGCTTTCCTTGCAGAGGCAACATCTGGTCAGGAACTTGAAAGGAGGAGCTTGTGTGTGTGTGTGTATACGTGCCTGAAATGTAGGACAGGTGGTTCTGCAATATGCAGGAATTTTTAACTATTTTTTAAAAAGGTCGATAAGACATGGAAGAAATAGGTTCTGCAACAAATCGTTGCAGTGTGGAGCGCTCCTATTCTGGATTCCAGCCAGCCATGTCCTTTTCCAGGGTACTCCATTACATCACCCTTCCACCTGGTTTCCATCTCCACCCCCAACAACAGACAAGTCATCATTCCCTGGTCAGTAAGCATGCTCAGTCCTCATGGAGCTATTTTTGGTTCTTCATTTCCTCTCTTTAGTCCCCTCCCCCAGCAAAGATGTTTGATACTTTTGTAATCCTTAAGGATCCTCCAAGCCTACTGATACCTCCCTCTTGGGCATGATGGAGGGTGCTGTTTTTCTACATTTGACTCACACGGACTTACATGGATTGTATGTATGTATGAATGAATAAATAAATAAATAAATAAAGACTCTACACTCAGCCCTCGGTTTCAGAAATAGAGAGGTTATGAATATACGAAGCTGCTTTGTGCATAGGGGACAGTATCCAACGGTGTCATTCCATAATAATAATAATAATAATAATAATAATAATAATAATAATAATAATATATTTATTTATCACCCGCCTCTCCCAACGGATCGAGGCGGGGAACAACACCAAACACAAAATACAAAAACTGATTAAAAGCAGACAAAACCAGTACATCATTAAAACACCAATAAAACACCAATAAAACACTTTAAAATTCATCTAGGTAGGCCTGCCGGAAGAGATCAGTCTTTATAGATCTTTTAAATTCCTGAAGACTAGTAAGTTGGCGAATCTCTCCTGGCAGGTCATTCCACAATCTGGGAGCGGCAGAAGAGAAGGTCCTCTGGGTAACGGTTGTCAGTCTAGTTCTTGTTGACTGTAATAAATTCTTCCCAGAGGACCTGAGCGTGCGGGGCGGATTGTATGGGAGAAGGCGATCCCGTAGGTAACCTGGACCCAAACCATGTAGGGCTTTAAAGGTAATAACCAACACTTTGTACTTCGCCCGGAAACTGATTGGCAGCCAGTGAAGAGATTTTAAAACTGGTGTAATGTGGTCACCCCTAGATGTACCGGTGACCAACCTGGCTGCCATATTTTGAACTAGTTGAAGTTTCCGGACTAGGCACAGAGGTAGCCCTATGTACAGCGCATTGCAGAAGTCGAGCCTCGAAGTTACCAGCGCGTGCACTACTGATTTTAGGTCTTCCAACTCTAGGAAGGGGCGCAGCTGGCGTATCAGCCGAAGCTGATAGTAGGCACTCCTGGCAGTCGCATCTATCTGAGCTGTCATTTGGAGCGACGGATCCAGGAGTACCCCCAAGCTGCGAACACAATCTTTCAGGGGGGGTGTAACCCCATCCAGAACTGGTTGACACACCTCCAGACCCAGGTTGGGGCCTTTGACAGCAAGCACCTCCGTCTTGTCTGGATTCAGCTTCAGTTTGTTTTTCCTCATCCAGCCCATTACCGCCTCCAAGCATTCATTCAGAGGAGGCACACGATCCTTAGCTGACGCTGTTGTCGAAGGCATAAATTCAAATAGCGCTAGTGGAGCTCTGCTGAATCTTTCTGTTGTGCAAGCCGTTGCCCATTATGCTTGCGCAACCCATTGTATGAGTAGTTGCACAAGAGTTATGTGAAACGGTTTGCAGAATGGGGTTGCATGAGCATAACGCACAACCTCCCGCCCAACGATTGGATTCTTCTCTGGCGCAGAGTCCGGAACCTAGTTTCTGCTAGTGCAACATCATTTGCACTGATGGAATGGCACAGCTGGATACTGCCCATGAGTTGGATTGCTGCACCTTCTAGTACTGTATTGCCTATTCTGAATGCTAACTGCCAGTATCAGAGGCAGTTGCCTGTGCGCATCGGTGTTGTGTTTCCCAACACCCCTTGCTTTATTGGGAGACAATAAAGAGGTCTGCCATGTAATTTGCAAAGCTTTATTCAGGCTTTAAAGATCTCCTCCCACCTGAAGGGACTCTAATTTTCTAGGAACTTCTCTCTAGGCAAGATTATGCAAACTAAGCGAGACAATTGTACTTTCAAGAAAAAAGGGGAAGTCCTTTCCCAGTGCACTTTAACTTGAGGGAGACTGGTTCTGAAGAAGCCTTTGGCGAGAAGCTAGCTGGGCCGACCTTCTCTCACCTTCCTTTCACTCCACCCATTTTAGTCTGCGGCAGATTCTGGGATCAGCTAGGCTTTCAGTGCCTTCTCCCTCGGAAGAACACTGATTCCCAGCTTGTGGGTTGTTTACACCCTCAGAGATAAGTTAGTTCCCAGCTGCTGAAGAGCCCGTGAGAGTGACCTCTCCCCCTCACCCCCATACAGGCTGGTATATTTCTCTTCTGCATCAGAATTTGACTCTGATCGATCTGCTGAAACTCCTTCTCTCAGCCCAAGGGGAGCAGGCCTAGATATAACACCTGGTTGCTGGGGAATGCAACTGGGAATGTGCTGTTGCACTCGTATCATACTTGTGGGTTTTCCACAGGCTGGCTACTGTATGAACACAATGCCGGACTAGATGGACATTGGTCTGATCCGACATGGCTCTTTTTATATTCTTCTGCTGCTTGTGTTTTTCTGCTGTCTAGGAACTCAGGTAGATTTTTTCCCTAGTCCTTCCAAACTGAAACTGCAGATGTCAGGATTGAACCAGGATCTTCTGTGCTCAGAGCTTGTTCTCTGTGATGGAGTTGTGTGTCATCTTTGACATGTGCTCCTAATCATGCAAACCTCAGATGGGCAGAACATGATGTAGAGGTGGATCTGTGGGTGATTTGTACTAGTAGGTTTGTAAGAGATTCTGGCACCCAATGGTTTGTGAACAGCAACAATAAAAAAGTGAGGGACTCTTCCATAAATTAAGCTTCTGAAATGGAGGAGGGTCAGGGAAAAATCAGGAATAGATTTGTGTGTAAAAGGATTACAAGTTCAGTTCTGGTACTGAAACACATTCCTGGGCTGAACACCTGTTCAGAAGCACCCTGAACCTTAATACTTAGTATATATCATTTGCCGCTATTTTGGACCTGGTGAATCCCCATGGCTCTAATTTTGTTTAACAAAAAAACCCTAGTAGATTTAGCAAGCCTGAAGTCTGCACATCCCTGATGTAAACATGTCCAATGACATCTTCCTCCTCCATCAGAATCAGCCCCAGAAGGCAGAAGAAGAGACTGAACAGAAATCTGGCCATCATGTAGCTGGAGTATTGTAACATTTCGCTCGATAGAAGCAATTACACGTTTTTGTTTCCTGCTCGCGTATTACAGTTTTGCAACTTCGGCATGTCTTGAAGACGGCTTCGAATGGTAAATTAGCTTAACCTGATGCCTCTGTGATTGAGTCGGCCTACTGGGGCTTATAGATCAAAACAATTGATACGTAGGCTGTTTAAAGTTCAAGCACATCTGTGCTCTTGGCTCCGGTGAGCACTCTTTGGCTGCAGAATTCTGCACGAGTGGCAAATAACAGATTTGCAGTCCGGCTGCCAGGATCGGATCATCTCAACAGTTTGGCAAAGCACTTTAGGCCGTGAGTGAGAGTTTTGAAGACAATATTAAGATGATTGATGCAGTAAAAACAGGCTTCCCAAGGTCACAAGCATTTAGGTAGATGGGCAGGAGAAACTTAACTCGCAGGGATAACAAGTTAATAAAGGGGGGATCACCCTATGTGGCTGTTAACAATTCATTTTTATGTCAATAATTTATATAAGATTTGTAATTGCAATGTGATAAGGGCTGCCTAGGTGGTAGTAAAGGCCTTGTACTACTGTAGTGAGCTGAACATTCAGCACTCCGATTGCATTAGAGACAAGAGGTTTCAGCTAACATGCATATTATGGTTGCATGCAGATAGCATTCTTTTGCAAGTTGCTTCTGTGACCATGCGACCAAATGCAGACTTCGTAATTATAAGCTTCTAGTTATTGGAAACCTGCAATGTGTATTGTATATAAAATTAAACTCTCCTTATCTGTCCTAGTATTCCGAAAGACCTGGTTAAGCATCCCAGTTGTGTGTGGCACTTTACAGGATAGGAGTTCTGCAAGCAGGTGTGAGTTAACTGGAAGATAGTTCGGGGGGGGGGGGAACCCATTGAACAAAAGCGCCATCCAGACCTCTGATAGAAAACTGTTGGCTTAATGGCATCAGAAGAACAGAAAGTATGGCTTTCCTTCTGCTTCCACTGAACTAGTAGAAATGTTCTTCTTTGCAGATAATAATTGCTTTCACTATCTTGTATTATTTCATGTTGAATGTGTATGTATTTAATATGTATGTGAGCCTATCTACACTACTGCTTTAAAACGGTTTATAACAGTTTTAAACTGGTTAATAACAGCTATTAACTGGTTTAAAACTGTTATACACCATTTTAAAGCAGTAGTGTAGATAGGCTCTATATTAAGTTATATACAAGTGAAATAGCTGTAGAAGGGGAGAAGTGGGGAGTTACCACGTCTCCCCATCTACATGTGTATGGAGGCATAGATGCACATTTGATCATCACAGGTGAGCATCTTTAGCCTCTAATCATGTTATGCTTTGGTAGGAATTGAAGTACTGAATTGGGGGAATGTTGAAGATCAGGGGTAGGCAACCTGGTTCCCACCAGATATTTTGAACTACAGTTCCCATCAGCCTCAGCCAGCATGGCCAATGGTCAGGCTTAAAGGGAGTTGTAGTCCAAAACATCTGGAGGGCATCAGGTTGCTACCTTGATCTAACAGTCAGCCAGAGAGTAAACTACTCAAATATATGCTTTATTGCAGAAGTATATAAAAAAGTAAGTACTGGTGAAGCAACTGAATTGGTCTGGTTAACTGAATGGGCCACTTGTAGAGGTGTATAAGAATTTCATTTTTGCTTTCAAAACATCCGAAACTCTGAACGCGAGGGCGAGCATGCGTTCGCTGAAAATATTCGCAAATTGACAAACACGTGGCTGTGTTCATCTCATTTCAGATTCCCAGATTTGTACAAATTTCCTGATTTCAACAAATTTACTCAGTAGACTGAAGCAGCTCCGCTTAGTCTATGGAGGAAATTTGCACTAATTAGGAGATTTGTGCAAATGTGGGGAGATTCGGTGCACATCTCCCATTCATTCACTGATCAATTTGCACAAGTTCCTCTTTTGCTCTAAGCGAGTAGTGATCACAGCTGCGAATTGGAATTGAGGTTATTCCCCTCTCTGCCCCACAATCCATCTCATTTAGAAGGATCCCCCTTCAGGTGGCTTCAGGGAAATGCTGGGGAAAGGGGAGGGTGTGAAAATCATCTCTGCCCATCCCCTTTTGAGGGCACTTCTCTGGATTCAAGCCATGATTGTGTGTGTGTGTGTGTGTGATATAATTTATTATAATTCAGAGAGTGTTTGTTCAATTTATATCCCAGTACTTGACCCACAAAGTTGTTAACTACCAATAATAATTATGTCCCTCATTGATAAAGGATTGCAGAGTTGTTTGTGTATTCTTTAACTTGGCCAATGGGTTTTGTGGGGACTTTTGAGTCTCTTCTCACATATAGATTCCCTAAGTTTGAAGACCTTCTTGGATATGGTGAATGGTAACGGGTTGCCAATGGCACTGAAATGCCAGAGGTTGGCCTATGGCCAGAGCTCCAGTTTTACAGCATATATGGGGATGGTGAAATCGCCATTTGAGTCTTAAAGTTGGACATTGCTGCTCTTGGAGGCTTGAAGGCTGTGAGAAAACGATCCAGCAACATGGAGTGACTTGATCATAGATAATAGCTCTGTCTAACATATGTTGTAACCCCCAGATGAACTATTTTGCTAAATGTCCGCAAATGTGAGTCTGAGAGGGGCATGTGGGCTGGAATCTTCATTTTACTATTGCTACCATTTTAAGCGTGATTATCAGATGGCCAGTCCAATTGAACTCGACCTGTAGTGGGAGGCAAGCAGCACACCAAATGGAATCCCCCCCCCCGGTTATCTTTTGTCATTCATCAGAGCTTACAAAGGGATTCCCCTCCACCACCCCAAGCCTACCAGAGGATTGGGGAAGGGAATCTCTTGTTATCTCTGATCAATGATCTGAGATAACAGAGGTATTCCTGTCTCATTCTCAACCCCCAGTAGTCTCCTACAGCAGGGCTTGAACCTCTGCAGACCAGATGGGGAAAATCCATGGGCCAGAGGCTTCCCTCTCTTCCTGTAGCCAGGCATTTTATGGTGACATGGCATAGATTTACGGTGGTGTGGGGCCACTGTACCAAATGTCTAAATAAAAAGTAACTTAATACATTTAAATGTATTTAATTCATGAAATAGTTATAATAAAATACAATGGACATGATCCAATACTCATGGGTGGAGGATATCAATCATTGCTTAATAGTACTCTAATGGATCCCTTTGTGCGCAATTAGATGTTTGGGGAAATTTGCATGCCGTCCCATATCTCCATTCAGTCCTTCATTCTGCTTGGGGTGTGTTACTGTCTGTTAGGATGCTCCATCCATGCATGGGTGCTGTGCCTGCAATGGGCTTGGATCATGTCAGCTAGTGAAAGAATTTAAAACTGTGCTAAGTGCATGATACTCATCCCAGCAACCTGTGCACTAATTGGCCGGAACACTGGAAGGTGGAACAGATTACTTTTTACTCAGCGATTCAGTAGAAGATACCCTGTACATTTCCCTCCTGATATCTCTATTCAATAAACAACAACAACAACAACAACAAATCAGTTTAACGTGTTGTGTTAAGGGATTTCCATGTTCACCCAATTCCAAAATGTTAGGAAATTCCAGCTGTTAAGGGTGATGTCCTTAACAGGTATGTTATTTGGTATCTTACACTGGGGTTAGTTCCAGCTTGGAGATGGATGGCTGTCAGTGGCAGAGTAGTGGACTTAAGACTCTGTTTTCTGGAGTTTGGGTTCTTCTGCATATAAAGCATGTGCTTTGTCACTACATTACAGCCCCTCCTATCTTGGCAACCATCATTATATCCTATGGAAGTGCTGGGCTGGCCCTTCAGTTAGGTGGAGTGAGTAGTAGTAGTAAACCTTTATTACAGTCAATAGACCAAAGCAGTCACTTCAGGTGGCCGATGCTGGGAGGTGGCAGCAAGATGTTGGGGGAAACAGCTGTGGGCCAGGCAGCCTGCCATGCAGCCCCTCAGCTAGCATGCAGGTCTGGTGGAGGACACTGTCCCATTGCCAGTGTTGAAGAGAAATCCAACTGATAGTCCAGTTGGCATTTTAGATAGAATGGGAGAGAGAGAGAGGGAGGGGAAGAGAAGGAGAGAGAGAGAGAGAGAGAGAGAGAGAGAGAGAGAGAGAGAGAGAGAGAGATTTTGTTCCTTGCCTCAGGCAGCAAAATGTCTTGGACTGGCCCCGTGGAAGTGAATTCCATACTTTATTTATGTGCTATGTGAAGTCCTTCCTTTTATCAGTCCTGAATCCCCCCACCAGCCATCTTCATTGGTTACCCCAGATTATAAATGGAGAAGAAGAAGTGGTCTCCCTATCCATTTTATCTATACCATGCATAATTTTATATACCTCTATCATGTGCCCTCCCTACTCACCTTTTTTTTTCTAAGTTAAAAACCCTAAACATTGTAATCTTTCCTCCAGAACTTAATCATTTGGTTGCCTGTTTCTTCACCTTTTCCAAGTCTCCATCCCTTTTGTGGTGCAGTAACCAGAACTATACACACACAGTAGTCCAAATGCAGTTGCACCGTAGATTTGTATAAAGGCATGATGCTATTGTCTGTTTTCTTTTAGATCCCTTTTCCTTCTCTGCGTGTTAATTGCTTTGCCTTGTAATTTTGAAGCTGCCCTTCTTGGGTTTACTGGGTTGCTGTGTGCAGCTTCTTTTAAGTTAAAGCTATGCAGGTTTTGCATTATGCAGTCATTCCACCCCTCCATTCTCACCTGTTTTTCTTTGCTGTTAAGTCTCTTTGCAGTGTAGCACAAAAAGCTATGGAGCTTTTTAGATTGTCAGGGAGTGCCTGGGGCGATGTACGGAATTAGATGATGGAAAAGATCCCCTTGGCATCAAGAGAGTGAGATGAACCCTATGGAATGACTCCAGTGTTTAATTTAAAATATTGGAAGCAAAGATACTCACCTTGTGTCTCCTATGTCCTTGCTCCTCTGGTGGAGAAGAAGCTAATTCTAAATGCCTGCAGAGTCATCTAGTTTTCTCTGCTCATCCTACTTCTTGGCTTGAATTACAAATCTCTTGCTATAGCCTCTTCTTATTTAAGAGTTTGCATACTGCTGCCCTGCAGTATAAATCTTTTCAGAGTAGTTGATAAAATAATAACAATACAATCACGAAGTATCAATATTAATTTTTTAAAAAACATACGTGGGTAAAGCAAGAGGTAAGAGTAGAGTTAAAACATTCTCCCCCAATTTTGTTTTTAGTTCTAGAAAATTAAAAAGAACTTCACTCAGCGCCGAAAAGGCCACGAGGTTGGGCTCAACCTGAGCATCGGCGAGCGTTGGGGAGGGGGAGAATTCCACAATCAAGGTACCACAACTGAGAATGGCCTGTCTCTGGTTGTCCTGCCACATCTCATATTGTGGGGTTTCCGGAGAAGGTCCTCTGAAGGTCATCAGAATGCATAGTGAGGTTGACGTGGGAATAGGTGTTCCTATGATGTTGATTAGGGTTTTGACTAGGGTGTTGACGGCTGCAAGTAAAGCAACTCTTCCTGACTCTGTTTGCATGATGCAGGTAGTTGTATGGATGGAGGGGAGAGTATGCAAATGTTTCTTCCTATAAGTCAGGGCGTAGGCTACCTTTTGGGGCTATGAGCACATTTGGCAATTTGAGAAACTGCCCTGCTGTGGGAGGCATGGCAAAGGACTAGTAACCTTCCAAGGCAGAGGCAAGGTCTGAGCCCCAACACGCTAAACAATTCCTTTGAACCCACAGTTATTAGCACCAGCAGAAACCTGTTTCAGAGCAATCCCAGCTGCCAGCAAGAAAAGGTGTTAATTTCAAATAATAAGGGCAGGGCACCTTGGCAGGTACCAAACACAGTGTCCTGAAGTGTGTTGTGGCCCACAGGCACCACATTGCCTACCCCTGCACTAAGTGTTCCTAAGTTTGTTGGGCACCATGGGTCTTGAGGAATCCTTGGGCTATTGGTACTGGTTCATGCCTCTACGCACCATCTTTGACAGCAGAGGAGAGAAGTGAATGTCAGGCTTTGTAGGCTGACTAGGAGTTATGACTTTGAATTGATTCTGCTGAAGGAAACATCTATTAGTGACTAATGGCTACCATAACTCTTTCCAATTCATTTGATCTGCTGGTCTTAAAAAATGTATTACTTTATTGTTTGGATTTCGATGCTTGCAGATCTGCACCTTCTAGTGCCATGACCCCCAGCCCTCAGGCCTTTCCTGTGTGCAGCAGAGGATTCTCGACATGCTCCTGTTGGAAGACTCCTCTACAGAGGAAGTGCTGGAGGACCAGGAACTACCAGTCACCCAGGATCTGCCAGTAGACCAGGAGGAGCCCAGGCCCTTAGGGTTGATTACCATGAGGGCATAACCTCTGGAAGACAAGGACTTTGCATCAGAGGTGGAGGCAGAGAAACTCCCAAACCCATGGGAGAGATGCCACTTTAAAAGACAGGAATCCAGAAGGAGTGCTAGACTGAGCTAGAGGCCTCCTGGAGAGAAAAAAAGATCTATTCACATGTAGAAGGCTTGCACACAAGAAGGACCCTTTCAGCTGCAATCAGTAACAGCTCACAACTGAAATTTGGGTGTCGCACTGTCAGCCTGTGCATAAAAACAGCAGCATAAAACAGAGAGTGGCTGGA
This sequence comes from Anniella stebbinsi, assembly GCA_029215795.1. Taxonomy (NCBI): domain Eukaryota; kingdom Metazoa; phylum Chordata; class Lepidosauria; order Squamata; family Anniellidae; genus Anniella; species Anniella stebbinsi. The sequence goes on from JARDYH010000010.1 coordinate 5,393,773, forward strand.
AACAGTGTTGACATGATCTTCCTGAATCTAGCTTCTCTTGCCTTGATTCTGGACCACTTCCTTTACTGATTCCTGGTATGTGTACTTCTGGACTGAACTCTGACTATATTTCTGGCTGCCCCTTGTCTGCCATATTTCCTTGGGACCTTCTGGTCTATGACTTGGACTGTTGTCTTTTGCCTGATCCTATTTGTACTAACCACCTTGGAACTCTTGTACCCTTGTACCTGCAACTGCTGGACTCAGAGTCTGGAAATGTGACAGTTTCAATGAAGCATGGGGTACTTCCTCAAGGATAGGGCAGTCAGTGCCTTATCCATGTCCTTCTGGTAAGAGAATCCAGCCCTGCCATCCTTTTTTTGGCTCAGAGGGTGCATCTCCAGCAGAACAACCATCTTCATAGCCTCGCAGATGTCTTGGGCTGCCAAATTAGGCCAGGGCCCTTTAAAAATACAGGAGGGGTGGAGCTGACCACACTACAATCTTGCTAGCCTATATAAAGCTGTGTTGGCTTTAGCTCCCTGCTGAGACAATATTTTCCTGTTGTCTTAGTAAAAAAGAATTTCAGCCTAAAAGTCCCACTTGGAGCTATCTAAGGACTTATTCTTTTTGCCTTGACTATCATTAGGTACCATCAGCTTTCCCTGCAAGCCTCAAGGAACCACAGAATGGTACACCTAAGGCAGCTTATAACTTGCTCTCTTCTTTCCAGATCCTGCCCTCCAGGCTCATTCATCCCATTTGATGTCGCTCTTATGCAGGTAATGGTGGTGCCTCATTCATTAGACTAAAACAAGGCCAGGAATTTAGTATGACTCCAGCGAGACAGCTCAGAGGGCTGTTGCCAAGAGCTGATGTACTTAATGGCCACCTGATCAGTGGGCTGTAAACAATTAGTGGCAACCAGCACAACACAATAACAACCAAAACCTTTTGAGATAAGCAGCAAAGGTTTACATTCTGAGCTCATCTCTGCATCAACTGGGCATCAGCAGGACTGTTTGCCTTTGCTGTGTGTTGTATGAGGTTAATGGCTTGACAGGTACACTGATATTAATAACTAATTCTTAATTGCATGTTATATTGAATTGCCGAAGTGGGAGGTAATAGCTCTTGACTGTGCCAATATTGCGTATAGCATGGGTAGCTAGCTTTAGTGAACCGCCAGGGATGAAATGCTAATCTGTGCTGGCGGATGTTTTCATGAAGCTCCTCAGCCAAGGAACAGAGTTGATTTGTTATTCTCCCCCCTGTTGTTATATTCTGCATTCAGTCCTCTTTTGACTGGTTGGGCCCCACACAACGAAACTTCATTAGTTATGTAGACAGAATGGTAGTGGTCGATACTGGGAGCAAATAGCTGAGAAAGCTGTTGGGAGAGCTGCTTAATGAGTAACTGCTTCATGGAATTTTGCAGTCACAAGATGGAGAGATAGCTGCTGGCTTAAGTAGCTTCAGAGGGAGATAAGAGAAATTCATGAAAGAAGCATCTATCAATAGCTTTCTGGTTCAGAGCAATAGGCCACTACGAATTGGCAATGACTCTTGCCTTCATGCCTGCTTCCTGGGCTGGATCTACTCTGCTGCTTTATAGTGATATTGAAGTGCACTGACAACAGTTGGGGCCCATGATACATCTACACAAAGCAGGATATAACACTATGAAAGTGGTATGAATGCGGTATGTGGAGTCCATCATGGGCCCCAACAGTTGTCTGTGCACTTCAATACCACTATAAAGCAGTAGTGGTGTAGATCCTGCTTTATATACTGCTTTCATATCACTTTCATAGTGTTATATCCTGCTTGATGTAGATCTGGCCCTGGAGAAATTTGGTTGGCTGCTCTGGGGGGGTACAGGATGCTGGACCAGATGGACTCTTGGTCTAATTCTGCAGGACTTATGGGAGCTTGGGAAAAGACTCAGGCTGAATTCAGACAACACGATAGTCAATGGTGGGATAATAAACAACTTTACAGTTGTTCATCTAGGGGGTACTCCCCATACAACATGGTTATAAATAATCAACTGTGGTGTGGATTAGGATCAGCGCTGAGTTGACTATGGCAGCATAATCTGCTGGTCTATGACCATAATAAATTATATTTGGATTTTGGACTATGGCAGCATTTGGACGACATGATAGTCAATACAACTGACGATTGGTCCCCTCCCCCAGTTGCTTAATATGTCGTCCGAATTCAGCCACAGAGTTTCCTGTCGGTTCCCCTAATGATTAGTCATACTTAAGGCATACTTAATTTTTGTGATTTACACTTTTGTGGACTAGTGTTCTCTTGATTAGATGTATGAAGTTAAATTCACTTGGCAAGAAAATAAGACAGATGTGTACACATGGGTACAGAGCAAAAACGGTATTAAGTAGTGGGCCTGAGGACCTGAAATGGTAAAATATGCAGTGACATTGTTGTGTGCTGAAGCCAAGCTTGAACTCTGTGTTCTCAGAAAGAGTTCCCTGTATGTAGGATTGGAAACAGTAGTAACAGCTTCAATGGAGCCTGGAGTGTCAGTCATGTTAAATATCAACTTGTGGTCCAAATCTAGACAATGGTCTGCAAATCACACATGCTTGTGACTCGCTTGGCTCCATTTACTGAAGCGTGGAAGACAGTTGGGCGATGAGTGAAGGACACAGTATTGTCTTCCTTGTGATGTATGAAGGGGCACCTTCCAAATTATGTTTCCCACTTCCTTTTTTAAACACCTGTGTTTCCCTTGCTTCATTACCTTGCAAGGTATATCAAGAGAGTTGCAAGTGCCGGTTTGTTTCCCGTCCTGGCCTGTATCCAAAACACATTAATTTAACTTGGTTGCAGGCAAGAAAACCAAGCTCCTCCAAGTGTAAAATAGGGGATCCAACTGCTCTCACATGGCATCTGCTTCATACTGTAAACACATAGGGTCTGGTATTTTTGGCCTGCTGAAGGCATAGGAGCAAGCTAGGAAGGGCAGCCTGCATGTTCTTATTAGAAAACTTTGGCCCTTCCTGCGTTGGAGTGCCACTAGAGAGCCAACAGAAAGCTGGTGGGTCTATGTAAAATAAATAACATTGACACAGGGATCATAACCTCCAATCTGTCAGAGTTGAAAATTGGAACACACTTGTAGCGCCGCAATTCTCATACAAAGGTTCGTTTAAACCCGTTCATTGTTCTCTCTGATACCCAAACACAGTAGCCCTGTGCCGACAGAAATGAAGCTACAACAGGGCCGGTGAGAAACAAGGGGGATGTATTGGCATGTTAGGCATCGGTATACCTTTCTGTCCCTCCGTTGGATGGACAGCCATATTTCATTGATGCTGAGGCTCCATTGCAGGAGGTGGGTCTAGGTGATCCACAAGCTCCCTTCCAACACTCCCGTTCTAGAGCTGTCATCATCCCTGGCCATTGGCCGTGCTGGCTGCAGCTATGGGGATTACAGTTCAAAAACATCTGGGAACCCAAGGTTGGGAAAGACGTTTGTTAAGCCAACTGGTCTTCATTGCCCATTCGAGAGCAAGACACCCTACGATCAACAGCAGAGGCCTTCCCCCAAATGCCTTCTCCAAGGGAAGCTCAGAAAGTGGCAACAAGGGAGAGGGACTTCTTAGTGGTGTCCCCATGCCCAATTATGGAATGTTCCCCCCACTGAGATCCCCCTGGTGTCAACACTGTCATCCTTTCAGTGGCAGGTTAAAACAGTTCTTTACTCCCTGGCCTTTGTATGCATATGATAGGGCATCTATGTCAATTGTTTCTATCAGGTCCAGTCTCTTATTGTAACTGTTTCAGCTGTTTAAATTGTTTTACATTTTATACATTAGAGAATATGTATGTCTCTCTCTCTCTCTCTCTCTCTCTCTCTCTCTCTCTCTCTCTATATATATATATATATAGCTGAACTGCCCAGAGAGCTTTGGCTATTGGGTGAAATAGAAATGAAATTATTATTATTCTCTTTTCTCGCTCGTGGCGGTTTTTTTAGACGGACATGACGGGCTGTGCCAAGCCATGCTGTCTTTTACTGATTCAGGAATTTCCTGACAATTGAGCATGTTTCAAGCACAACTTCTTTCTGGATGTTGGTATGGATGTATTTTGGTAGGCCCGTTTCTGAAGGTTTTCTGTATAATTTTTTGATGTGATGCCGGTGACTGATGTGACTAGAGGAATATATGTGACCTTTTCCTGTTGCCATAGTTCTTTGACTTCCATGGCCAGTGGAGTATATTTGTCTCTCTTTTCTTCTTCCTTTCCAACAACATTTTTGTCATTTGGTATTGCTATGTCGATGAGGTATATGTCTATGAACGTTATGTCTGGTCAGTTGCAAGGTATTGTCTTGTCTGTATGAATTGTTCTGTCCCAGTATATTTTATGATCTGCATTTTCCAAGATTGTTTCAGGTGAATATGGTGTAGGTTGTTTGATAAGGTTGAATTTGATAGCCAGTTGTTGGTGAATTATGTTTGCAGCTGTATTGTGTCTGTCTGTATAGTCCATTCCTGCCAGAATTTTACATCTTCCTGTTATATGGTCTATTGTTTTTGGGAACTGATGATGTTTCCTACATAAATCTGTTGATACACTGCTATCTTTTACGATGTATTTTTGGTAGTTCTTGGTTGCTGTAACTGATCCTGTATAGCTGCCATTATTATTAATAATAATTTAATTAATTGTAATTGATAGCAACAACAACAGGGAACAATATATTGTTGCTGGGAAAATTCATCCCCCCCTTCTACTGTGATGATTGTGATCAAGCTCAGAGGGAACATGGATTTCTGAGGGTGATGTCAGATGATGTCAGCATCTCTGCTAACCAAAACATGCTGGTGCTGTCTCCCTACAAGCTCTGGCTCCACTACACCACACTCTATCTCTCTTATCTTGCCTGGGGGGTTCTCCTAGAACTACCTCTGTCACTTGAGGTTCAGGTTGCCTCAGTGGCACGGAGTGCCTTCTACCAACTTCGGTTGGTGGCCCAGCTGTGCCCCATCTGGACAGAGATAAACTGGATTCAGTTGTCTATGCTTTGGTAACCTCCAAGTTAGAGTACTGCTCTACGTGTTCGGAAACTGCAGCTTGTGCAAAATGCAGCAGCCAGATTGATATCAGGAACCAGAAGGTTCAAAATATATGACCGAGTGTGATTCAAGGTGCTGGTTTTAACCTATAAAGCCTTACATGGCTTGGGACCACAATACCTGACGGAACGCCTCTCCCGACATGAACCTACCTGTACTCTATGCTCAACATCTAAGGTCCTTCTCCGAGGGAAGCTCGGAAGATGGCAACAAGGGAGAGGGCCTTTTCAGTGGTGGCCCCCCAACTATGGAACAATCTCCCCAGCGAGGTTCGCCTGGCGCCAGCATTGTTGTCGTTTCGGCACCAGGTTAAGACTTTTCTCTTCTCCCAGGCATTTACCAGCATATGTCGATTTTTTAAACTGATCCCTGGGTAGTTGAAATATAGTTTGTTTCTATGCTTTTCATGGTTTAAAATTTTATATATTGGTTTTTAAATGTTTAATGTTTTTAATCTTTGTAAACCTCCCAGAGAGCTTCAGCTATGGGGTGGTAAATAATAATAATAATAATAATAATAATAATAATAATAATAACAACAACAACATGTTTAAAAGTACCCAGAAGCATGGAAGAATTGCAGGGATGTCGCACTTTAAGGTGAGAGAGTTGCCCCTTAAAACAGTATAAATCCATCGCTCCCCACTTTTTGGTACATTCTTCTCTTTAGCCTAAAGAGACATTTTCTTGCTCTCACCTTCTGTGGATTAAAATTTTATTTATTATTTGCCTAGTGATTAAAGCTGTGTTCTGTTACTCCAGTTAACAAGCTCTTTGTGTCTCTGTCTTTACGCCCCTGGCTCTTCTGATTTTGTATGGATGGTTTCTGAGACCTGATTTATTTGTTTATATATAGAGAGGGAAATCTAATTTTGGTAGTGAATCTGATTATTTGATTTTATTCATTTCTTTTGGGCTGAGAATCATATGAATACACATATAAATTAGAAAAGAGATTTTATGTGTGTGTGATGAAATGCCTGAGTTGCAAGATATTCAGGAAATGGGATATCTCCATTCTCATGTAGTCCTAAAAATGCTAATGAATTTTAGCATTGTACCGCAGCAAATTGAAAACACTGTGCGTGCATGTATATTTATCTGACAAAGCTAATTCAAAATTATGCAGTGTATAACTATTTTATTCGGATATAATCATAAAATGTGGGGGAATTGGCTGTTGCTTGTGCTTCTTTGAGCATGGGGATATGGCATACTACATCAAAGATTAACCAGACCTGGCTTCCGGGGCCAACGTTTTCAGGGAATCCTGTAAAATTATCAACCCAAATCACATGTCTGTTTTTGTTTGGGAGTGTGTAAGACGCCATTACAGCTTATGCCAATTGGCATGCATGCAACACCACCATTTATTAATTAAACTGCGAGCTTTAATATGCATTTTTTCTGGTGCCTTTTCGGCTTCCTTTGCCATTTTCTTTGGATTTGATGCTTAGCTTTTCCAGTATCAGACTTTGAAAATAGATGTCAAAGGTAGTGTTGTACCACCTTCTTCGTAGCACAAAATCGTAGATTTTGCAGGAGAAGGATTCTGTCAGTGGCCCTTATAATTGCAAGAGTCAGGAGGGGTCAGAGGAATGCTGATACTCATCACCAGGAGTGATGCTTCACTCAGAAAGGCCAGGAACCCAGGAACCCAGGAACAATGGCACAGAAGCCCAGAGATGCAGCATCTGTATGGCAGCATGTCAAATATCCTTGAACCGTACTCATGAGGAACAAGTGTGCTTTGAATTGGGACCCTAATGAGAAGCTGGGAAGGGTGGGGCCGCAACAGCCATATGATACTGCACAGTTGGAGCCTAGCCCTTGCTGAAACAACATCTCTCTTACCATGGTCTCTGCTGGACAGCTCCTCTGCTGGTCTGAACTTGATGGTAAGAATAGGACAGGCAGGCAAAGATTCTCTCCTGTTGCAAATCAAGAAAATGCAACTCAGACTGTGTAAAGCAAAATAATTTCAGGGTTTGGGAGGGAGAAATCCTGGTTCTTCTATTTTTTCAGCCTCTTCTCCCATCCATTGGCCAGTACCACTTATTTATGGTTTCATTTCTCTACATATTCATGAAATTTATCTACTGACTTTCTGCCAATGTGGCTCAGAGTGGTTCACAGGTAAAATAACAAGTTGCAATGTAATGGGCACAATACAAAGGAGAAAGCAGAGGAAAATATGCCAAATTTGGGCACTTACTCTTTCATACAGGTATATGATGGAGTTACATAATGACCAAGTGGAATTGGTCATTGCAGAAGACAGTTCTGGGAGGGGACAAACCAAAATGGCATTTGGTCTCAGCTGACCTGGGGCTCTCACTGCCTCAACTCTGCCTCTGGTGCAGCCAGATGGAATGGCTGACGATGGAACACAATTCTGAAAGGGAGGAGCCAATTGGAAGTTGGACACAGCCAGGTTGATGGAGAGGGCTTTGCTATTACTTCTTTTGTTAACATTCAAAAGAAGCAAAGCTGTCCTGCTCCCTTTAACTAGCATGTGTATATGCACACGTCTGGCACTTGGAAGTTTCAGTGCCTCACATAACTCTTTGCGCTCACTATCACCAAGGAAAGTAGAGTAAACTATGGCAACGTTTGCTAATTTGCATGAGTTGCATAATTGAGTCAGGTTGCAGTATGAGTCCGTATGATTTACTGTATTTCAGAACTTGGATGCACAGTCAAGCTTCCTCAGCCTCAGCTTCCTATTACTTGACCACCTGACAAAAGACTTTGTGTGATGGGATGGTGTGTACGTCTACAAATATACTTCTATCCTATGTGAACATTAATTGCACCATGTGTGTCCACCGAAGGGTATTTTGTTGCCCCTTAAAGACCAACAGCTATATTTTTTATCATGGCCTAGAGCCCACCTCATCAGATGCTTGTAGTGTTTTCTTCAATTGGCAAATAAACATATATGTGGGTATAGAGAATGAAATTGTAAACAGAAGGGCAAAAGGCTATGGAATGCAAGAAGTACAGTCTGAGTGGCATTTTATATATAAAGCTGAAAAGGCAAATATGGCTGCCTCTGTGGAATTCATCATCTGTGTGAAGCAGTCCTTAGTTCTGATTTTCTTTACAACAATAAGAATGCTTTAAGCTATGAACAACCCCATGGCCTGCACTCCATCAGTCAATTCACATCCAGGCAAAGAGCAGGCATTTCGTCTAATGCCAATTGGTATCTTGCTAATGTTCCAAGCTTGACAACTCAAGGGAATAATTACCTGCCTGGGTTCTTTGTCGGGCTCTCCTTCCCAACCCAATACTGGCTGCTGTCAAAAAGCCAATTGCTAAGCAGTAATATTTTATTTAAAATTTTTGTTTTGCAAAGGTGCAACAGATGAAGCCAACAGACCATCTCCAATGATAGTGGAAGGTTTCTTTTAAAAATCAAATTTATAGATAATCATTGACAACTTTGACCCATGTTACATAGTCCCAACTATGGAAATCGCTACCACAAGACGTAGTGACGGCCACCAATTTGGATGGCTTTAAAGGGGGATTGGGCAAATTCCTGGAGGAAAAGACTATCAGTGGCTACTAATCCTGATGGTTGTATGTTCCCTCCAGTTTCAGAGGCAGTATGCCTATGTACACTAGTTGCTGGGGAACATGGGTGGGAGGGTGATGTTGCATTCATGTCCTGCTTGTGGGTTCCCTTTGGGCAGCTAGTTAGCCTCTGTGTCAGTAGAATGTGGGACTGCTTGGACCCTTTATTTGATCCAGCTTGGCTCTTCTCATGTTCTTAACCACCCGATAAGGCTGAGAAAAATTGTGACTGACCCAAGCTCACCCAATGAATGTCATGGCTCCATCTTCCTGGGGATGATGAGAGTTAGGACATTTGGAAGGCATCAGGTTGGGGAAGGCTGGCATAATTGATTAATGGAACTGATTGCTGCAAGGTGTGATGATAGATGTAGTGATCTCCTCCTTGTGGATTTCCTGTGGGCAGCTGGTTGGCCACTGTGTGAACAGAGTGTTGAAGTAGATGTACCTTTGGTCTGATCCTGCAGGGCTTTTCTTATTATAAAGGCAGATTAGATAAAGATGTGGATGATGGATCTGTCAATGGTTATTGGCCTTGATGTATGTGTTGAAAACCTTCCTTGAATTGGTGCCCTCAGATGTTGTGGACTACAACTCCCAGCATTTGTCATCATTGGCCAGGCTGGTTGGGGCTGATGGGAGATGAAATCTAAACCATTTGGAGGGTACATGAGGTTGAGTTTCAGGGTTAAATGAAAATGTATGTCTGCGAAAGGATTGCAGTCTCTAATTATTTGTTTCTGTAGGATTAGGGTAGCCCATTTGGCTGTCCATGCTACATCCTGGAGTATGTGTCTATTTATTTTACAATTTGGCTCAGTAAAAACATGCGGCAGATTGTATTGAGGAGGCTTCCTAAAATAACTAAAACAAAACGACTCTTCCTGCTGTCAATAAAGAATGAAAGAGGCCCCATGAAGGGATTACTTGCAAGATGTGAGGTGTGGACAGTCGCCAATGGCAATAGACACTGCTCCTTGATTCTCTCCTTCTGTGCATTGTGATTGGGCCAGGAATCATTGCCAGCCCCTCCCCTCCCTCCCTCCCTCCCTCCCTCCTATTTAGCAATCAATACCAGCTGGAGGGTCAATACTCCCCACTGTTTGTGTTGAGTGTAATTTTCGTCTCATCTCTAAATACCTCAAAACAGGGTTCCCCGACGTTTTTGGACCCATGGCCGCATTTGCGAATTCGAAAAACTGCTGATAGCACGGCCACAAAATAGGGCTGGTCACAAAATGGCTGCCGTGGGGGGCATGGCTAGTCAAGAGGTAGTGTGGGGGAGAAAGAAATAGTGAGGCTAGGGGCTGGGTGTGAGGAAGGAATGGAAAGAATTGCTTCCTGGCCCGCCCAATCGTCTTCCGTCCACACAGACACTTCCCCTTTGCTCACTCTCTCGTTTTCTCTTTCAGCTCCCAGCCTCTAGGCCCACAATTTCTCTCCCCAACCCATTTCCTCATGATTTCTCTCCCTTGCTTTTTTCTTCCTCTCTCTTTCTAGCTCCTAACTTTGCTCTTTCGCTCCCACTCATCCCTTTATCTTCCTCTTTGCCTTCTTCCCCTTCTAGCCTCTAGGCTTGCTATTCCTCTCCACGCTACCTCTCTTCCTTACTTTCTCTGCCTGCCCACTGAACAGCTCACCAGGCACAGGTTCAGGAACAGGAAAGAGAACCTGACACCCGACTGTTCCCTCCCATTTTTTATTAGAAATATTTTGGGGAGAAGGCAGGGCGTGAAGAGCTTTACGGGCTCCATTAGAGGTGTTCACAGGAGTCATGGTGCTTGTGGGAACCACGTTGGCTACCCCGGCTTAAATAACTTTGTAGGGAGGGGTGGTTGCCTTTGTTTTGTGAGTGTTTGCTTTCACCATAGGAGATGCTCTTTTGTGCCATCAACTGCAAACAGGGAGAACTCGCTGCTGTCGTCGACTCGGCCACTTCTGCCTGCCCAAAGTGGAGATGCGCAAATCTGAAAATTTTGTTTTTGCTCTGTTTCTCGTTTTCTTGACCATAAAATTGTTTCAGCCTATTTCCACAACAGTTTGCAATTTCAGGGAGGGGGAGAAGAGCCTGTACATATTTTTCACACGTTTCCCCAAATAAATGCATTTTTGTAGGTAGCTTTCCTAGCATGCACAGTTTCTGCAAGTGAGTTTTTCAGAATATAATACATTTTGTGCACACATCCTGCTAATATACACATTTTGTGCGCGCTTGGCCTTAAAGAATGCACTTCGGAATGCATTTTTTGAACTGTGAACTTTCAGTGCCCAAGTGTTTCCTAGTATAGGTTTGGGATTGTACAAATTGTTTGCCCCTGTCTCCTTCTTACTACAGAAGGACCATGTTGGAGGAGGAGGGTAATTGGCAGTTGTGGGAGAAGAAGAGGAAAACAAATTTTAGCAGAACAGATGGTATGGGGCTGCCCAGTGAAGAACACTTTTTATGCATTTTTTTCCAATAAAAAAAAATTCTCTTCAAGTTTAAAAAAAAAAAAAATCAGATTCGTAATTTTAAAAATTTTATTATTGTATTTATATCCTGCCTTTTTTTCCCTCCAAGGAACCTAAGACGTCAAACATAATCCTCCTCCTCTCCATTTTAGCCTCACAACAACAACCCTATGAGGTAGGTTGGGCTGAGAGTCTGTGACTGCCCCAAAGTCACCCAGTGGGTTTCTATAGCCGAGTGGAGACTAAAACCCAGATCTCCCAACTCCCAGTCCAACACTTTAGCCACTACACTACACTGGAGGCATGCATAAATACTTCTACCCTTGCAAAACTTGGATTCACCATCCCACAATGAAATAGGATGCAATTTAAAAACTGGGATTTGGATCTTCAAAGAAACCACCCATTTAATCCCCATTGTAAAGTCCACACAAACTGGATCACTTAATGACCCAAGCGTCACGTGGCTTTACTCTTATTACCAAGATTATTAAAGGTCACCCTGATCTTCTCTGTATTTTCCCCCAGCTGGTAATTTACATAGAATATTCATTTTCTATTTTGTGGAAGAAAAATATTATTGATGGTGCTGACAAATGAGTCCTTATTGTGTAAAAGTTCTCCATATTCTTGGATAGCCATATAACTTCTCCTGCCACACGCAGTTTATGGAAAATCCAATTAAATTTTAGACGATGAATATTCATCATTTTTTTTGGGGGGGTCCTAATTCTAAAGCATTGTGGTTAGTCTGAATAAGCATAATACTGATGTTTCAAGTTTGCTAGGTCAAGTTCACAGAGCTTGTCATGTCCCAGGGTAAAGTCGGTCTTTTTGAACACAAAACTGACAACTCAAGATTGTCATGGAAATAGAGCACATTTTGCATCTTGCTAGTTAATAAAGAGCATTTATTCCTTCTTCTTCTTTTTTTTCTAAGTAAGACTCTTCATATTTAAATCTATTTTTAAAAATTCCTGGCAGAACACACTGCTTCAAGCGACGGTGCCATTACTGTGATTTCATTCAGCTTAAATTATGCAAACTTGGCAGTTTTAATAAATTGCATGAGTTATGTCGGGTTGTTGTTGTTGTTGCTGTTGCTGTTTCTGAGCAAGCAAGTGTGCACCTGAAATCCTGGATGGTTGGAATGATTCTAGTTTTCCATAGCAGCCAAGTTGGAATGGGGTTTATTGATTGAAAATGTAGACCTGACAAAGCTCATTGTCAGGACACTTGTTTTGCATGCAGAAGGTTCCAGGTTCAGTCAGGTAGCAGGTGACGGAGAAGAGCTCTCTTTGCCTGAGACCATGGAAGTCCTAGATTCACTCCCTGGCATCTCCAGGTTGGTCTGGGAAGGAAACCCTGTGTGAAACACTGAAGAGCTGCATCTAGTTAAAACTGGAAACACTGAGCTAGATGGACCAATGGTCTGATCTGGTATGAGGCAGATTCCAATCTTCCATGGTTCTCAGATGAACCAGTAAAGGCCTTCTTGTCTGTCTACCAGTCAAGTTTAAGACTGCTTAGCAAGCACAGTCCATTCTGTAGCATCCCCACTTTAATAATTTTGGCTAGACAAGGCAACCTTGTACCCTCCAGACAAGGCAACCTTGTACCCTTGTACCCAACCTTGTACCCTCCTTGTACCCTTGTACCCTCATATGACCTATGAGGGAAGGTTATAACAGTTGGGATTGTTTAGCTTGTAAAAAAGGAGGCTGATGGGAGGCATGATAGAGGTGTACAAAATTATGCATAGTGTGGAGAACGTAGATGGGGAGACATTTTTCTCACTCTCTCAAAATACTAGAACCCAATGGGGTTGTTCCATGAAGCTGATTGGTCAGAGATTCAGGACAAATAAAAGAAGTATTTCTTCCCACAGCGCATACATTATGGAATTCACTACCACAAGATGTAGTGATGGCCACCAATTTGGATGGCTTTAAAAGGGAGTCTCCAGTATCTGAGGCAGTAAGCCTGTGTACACCAGTTGCTGGGGAACATGGGCGGGAGGCTGCTGTTGCACCATGTCCTGCTTGTGGTTCCCTGGCCAGCAGCTGGTTAGCCACTGTGTGAACAGAGTGATGGACTAGATAGACCCTTGGTCTGATCCAGCATGGCGCTTCTTGTGTTCTTATGTTCTTAGTCTAAAGCATCTGGAGGGGGTCAGGTGTCTTACCCATGGCCTAGAGAGAACCTTTGTTGATTGTGGCCCAGACTTGCTTTCCTGCTGTCAGTACTAAGACAATATATGCCGAGTGCTTTGGACATTTGAAATGTACTATAATCCAGGGCCTTTTCTGTGGTGACCCTGAGCCTTTGGAATTCCCTTCCAATAGGCCTAGGCTTCCCCCCCCACACACACTTTACCACATAAGGCAAGACTTCACAAAATAATCCTGGACATGTGTTCTGATGTGACAACTTTTAAATTTATTTATTATTTATTTATTTACAGTATTTATATACCACTCCCCATTCAAAATTGTGGAGCGGTGAACAGAATAAAATAGATTAAAACAAATTAAAACCCCATTAAAATAGATTTTTAAAGAAAGAAAGCGCAAAATAGACCGTGGCTGGTCATTAAAGGAAGGCTTCCTGGAACAATGACGTTTTCAGGAGGCGCCGGAAGGAATACAAAGTTGGTGCCTGCCTGACCTCCAGAGGTAGGGAATTCCATAGGAGGAGGGGCCGCCACACTGAAGGCTCTTCCCCTGGTGGACTCCAATCGGACAGCAGGTCTATGTGGAACCACCAGGAGCATGCCCTTGGATGACCTCAGTGACTGGGCAGGTTGATGGGGGGGGTATCTCTTTCATTTATTTTTTGTGTGGCACTTTGGAAAGGCATAAGCATTCCCCTCATACCAGGTCACACTGAAAGACCTTTATATTCCAAGCTAATGGGCAGAATAGAAATGTGGAAAACAAATAAAAATTACACGTGAAAAGGGATGTTGTGAGCGCCTGACTGGGTATGGGAATCTGGCAGATCCCCCCCACGTCTTCGCCCCCGGACTCAGTTGGATACACTTGGCGTGAGTGTGGTCCCTTTATGCATGGTAAACTTGGTTGTTTGTAAAGGAAGCAGGTTGATTGCCAGGGAGAAGCTGAGAACAAACAGCTTTATTCTGATAGCACGTGGGGAGCACTTTAAGCTGCCTCATCTGCCCGTTGTCTTTGGGGAGTGATTAACATTTTGGGGGGTGGGGTGGAGGAGGAGAACAGGCAAGTTTGAAATATAATTTAGCCTGATGATGGATGGTACATGTCGATGAACACATTTAGTGCCTGGAGGTGCTCAAGTTACACGATAACTTTTGCAAGGAGTTTGTCAACCTTATTATGCGTTGAGCTTTCTGTAATGAGATCCATTTGGCTCTGAGTGTTTTATACTGGTAAAAGGAGCAACGAGTTAGCTGTAGCTATTTGCAAATCTTCAATTTTTTTTGGGTTTTTTTTTGTTTTCATGGTCAGGAAGGAACCGCTATCTGAAGATTTATGCAAACTTCTTTTTTAAAAGAGCTGCAGTGTTTAGTCGATTAGGTAGACCAGTCAAAAATATTTCAATTAATTAAAAATCCCTCCAATTAATTAAACTTTATATGTATTTTCTTTATTACATCAATACCCCTCCCTATTTTGTTTTATTTATTTGTGGTATTTGTATACTGCTTAATATAACAAAATCCACAAGTGGTTCACATCCACACAATAACTTTGTGAGGTAGGTTAAGCTGAGCTTCCTGATTGCGTAGGTGATTTGAACTTGGGTCTTAGTTGAACAGTCACCACTATAGTACAGGAATGGATAGCTCAATGAAAATGTCAACTCAGTGTGAAAAAGGCAAATTCCATGTTGGGCATAATTAGAACATTTACTGAAAATAAAAGTGCCAATACCATACTGTCCTTATACATGTCTATGGTGCAACCACACTTGGACTACTTTGTACGGTTTTGGTCATCGCAATTTAAAACAAAGGAGAGTACAAGGAGACGTGATAAAGGTTTACTAAATTATGCATTGTATGAAGAAACACATAGGGCGTTTTTCTCTCTCTCCCAATACTAGAACCGCATGGTGGGAGACCCAGGGCAGATAAAAGGAAGGACTTCTTCACACAGCACAAGAATTAAAATCTGGAATCCCTACCACAAGATGTAGTGACGTCCATCAACACTGATGGCTTTAAAAAGGGATTAGACAAATTCATAGACGATAAGGCTATCAATAGTTACTACTCCCAAAGGCCATATGCTACCTCCAGTGTCCTAGGTAGGCAGCATGACCTGAAGGATGGTATTGTGTTCTGCCCTACTTCTGGGATAGCTGCTTGGCCATTGTTTGAACAGAATGCTAGACTAGATAGGCCTTTGCTCTGTTTCAGCATAGCTTTTCTGATGTTCTCTTTTGTCTTATCTTTCGGTGATGCATTTCCTCTTTATTCGAGATGCGTAAATGGCTACGCTATTGCCTAGGGGACTTCAGGATTTTATAACTTACCCATGAAGCTGCCTTCCTGAAGCCCAGGAATCCCTGTCAGCCAAGCAGTCTGTCTTTGTTACGACATTGTTCTGCCATAAAGCCTCAGCTTCCCACCCCAAACCGTCACTTAGGTAAACTCACTCCAGCATATTCGGGAAGTCCTGGTTCATGGTCCTCTCTAGCATCCCAATAGCTTTCTCCAAAGATTCCTAATCCCACTACAGCTTTAGGCCTTATTATCTTTTTCCTAGACGCATTCTTGTAACAGCCGGCTGTGACAGCCATGCCCTCAATGGGATAATCATTACAGTGCAGTGATTCGGGTCTTTTTATTGACACCATTTCTGTTTTTAGCTCCAAATGTGCGTGGGCACCTTCTAGTTGTGCCAAATCTTGCTTGGCACAGCAGCTCATGTTGACAGAGTGTAGGTATGTTTCCTTGGTAGGTTTTTGTTGTTGTTGTTGTTGCCTTCCTGCTTGCTTGCTGAAGTCGGAGCCTGTGTGCATTCCGAGATGCCTAGCCCTCTTGCATGCAGAATGAGCTTGCCAGAGGCCTACATAGGGAGTATCTGTGGGCCCATGACAAAGTGAGGAAAACAGCTGTTTCAGGCCTGGGATAGCTGGAGCAGGAAAGTGGGTGGAAGGTGCTAGTGGCATCGAACCGGGGGATCTGGCAGCAAAGCCCAGCCGCCGTACTCTTGGAAGTTGCAAAACGATCAAGTTGGGATTGCTTAGTTGGGAAAAGAGGAGGGTAAGGGGAGACATGATAGAGGTGTACAAAATTGTGCTTGTTGTGGAGAATGTGGATCGGGAGACATTTTTCTCCTTCTCCCATAATACTAGAACCAGGGATCATCCCATGTAGCTGATTGGTGGGAGATCCAGGAACAGATAAAAGGAAGGACTTCTTCACACAGCGCATAGCTAAACTATGGAATTCACTTCCACAAGACGTAGTGATGGCCACCAATATGGGTGGCTTCAAAAGGGGATTGGACAAATTCATGGAAGAGGAGAATGCTATCCATGGCTACTAGTCTTGATGGCTATGTGGTACCTCCAGTATCAGAGGCAGTATGCCTGTGTGCACCAGTTGCTAGGGAACATGACTTGGAGACACCATTGCACTCATGTGCTAATTATGCATTTCCCACAGGCCGCTTGGCCACTGTTGGACTAGATGGACCCTTGGTCTGATCCAGCATGGCTCTTTTTATGTTCTTGCCCTCTGCACTACTGAGGTAGCTCACAGGGACAGGAAAGGAAATTGTCATCTTGGTCTGTGGTGCTCCACAGTGGCACCTTGATGATGACAAGAAGGTATACTGCAGGTAGTTAGATGGTTCTAAGGTGGCCACATGCGTGTCACCAAAGAAGAGGACAACACCAATTTCCAAAGCTGGATGCAATGGTGAAGAGGAGGAGCAACTCCAGGAGGCTTTTGTCAGTGGGCCCCTACTGGGGTGCAGGCCCTCAGCAGGTGCCCAGCCATGCTTACCTTTGATGCCAGCCCTGTATCTCTATCAATATTATGGCTGCTCTGCAATGACATGACATTCCACCCCATCCTGCACAAAGGTTCTGCAGGCCTTGCTCACACGTTTAAGATCCGAGAATAGGTAGTAGGGAATGTAACAGTGAGTACTAGTGATGCTCATCTTACAGAGGCTTCAGCGCCAACTGGGCTGTATCACCAAGCCTCTTTCCCTAAGCCTCTCTCATGGTGAGAACCAAACTCACTTTCCCCCCTGTCTTGGTTATGGCTTGCAGGTCAGGTTTATCACCCTGTGCCAGACTGGACATCACTTTACAATGTTTACAAAAGCCATGAAGACTTCCTTGATGCTGCTTTTATGTCCACTCCACTTGAATTGCTCTGGTTAACCAGAGGACTCCGGTCAGGAAAGCTGGAGCTTCAAAGAGAAAGCTCTCAACTACGCAAGATGGTTCTAGCCGGGATGCTCCACTATTGACGTCGGTGCAGATTTCATTTAAAAATCTCACTCGTGCAGCATGCCATGGAGTAAGCAATTTAGGAAACGCTTCAGCTTTACAATTTCATTCCCTGGAGTCCCAGTTCCTTCTGCTTATCTGCATACGGTAAGAGCATCCCGTGGCTTTGATCTTTCAATTAGCAATTAGGGATTCTGTTTTTGTTTGGGTGTTTAGAGGAAGCTGGCAACCAGACAGATGGGATGAATTCTATAACTAATGACCTTCTCGACCTGGAAATCTGCTTAGAAACCCCCCCCCCCCCCAGTGGCTCTCTGTATATTCTTTTTCCACCCATATATAATATTATTCTTCAGTCAACAACAGATGATTGCAAATGATCTCAGGTGAATTTCCCCCCCAGTTATACATACATACTGCATGTGTTCAATAATTGATTGGATTTTGTCATGCTGTGCAGAGATGGGGTTGTTGTATGGGCAACATGAAGCCACAGCCCAACCTGTTTTCCAGATCTTTCGGTACTGTATACATTCCTGAACGATACGTGTGTGAACATGCCTGGACGATACACATGAGAATGTGCCTGGATGATACACATGTGGACAGGCTTGGATTATATGTGTGTGAATGAGCCTGGATTATACACATGTGGACATGTCTGGATGACACATGGGGGTGGAGTGTGGGTAGGGCACTTTGCTACCCCTCTCTCCAGGGCAGAACCTTAATGAAATCCACAATCTCCTGACTCCACCCACTGCCAGCCCAAATCATGCCCGTCTGACCTCCCCAACAGCTTTCTAAAAACAGTTGCTAAGGGAGGTTCCACAAAAATGAAGGATACTGGACCCACCCTGTAATTTGAGTACAATTGCACACAAGCCAGCGTGGTGTAGTGTCTAAAGTGTTGGACTGGGAGTCGGGAGATCCGGGTTCTAGTCCCCACTTGTTCATGGGAGCTCACTGGGCGACTTAGGGCCAGTCACAGACTCAGCTCAACCTACCTCACAGGGTTGTTGCTGTGATGATAAAATTGAAAGGAGGAGGCGGAGAATTATGTACGCCGCTTTGGGTTCCTTGGAGGAAAAAAGCAGGATATAAATGCAATAAATAAATACAAATAAATAAATAAATAAGGCTTTGGAAGGAAGGAAGTAGGGTGGTATAGGTGGTGCTTCTCCTCCCAATTTCCAGCTTTGTTGTGGAATTGCCTCTGGAGCTCCTTCCTTCCTTCCTTCCTTCCTTCACGAAGCCCACTGGGTGGCCTTGAGCAAATTGCACTTTCGAAACCCACATCACAGGGATGTTGGGTGGATTAAAAATAACAACATCACATAAGCCATCCTGAGCTCCTTGGCGTGGGGAAGAATTGGTTGTCAATAAAGGGCTGGCCAGATAACTGCCTCAAAGAGACACTACATCATCTGGAATGCAGACGTGATATTTAATGACGATAAATATGCGTGTCAACAAAATATCACAGGCGAATGATTGATGATGTGGACAAATGGCCTCTTTAAATGTGTTCTTTGAATAAAAAGCTTGGGTGCTGGCCACCTCCTGCTGAAGTCAACATCAGTCGGCAGATCTCTCATTGATTTGTAATAAAAGCTGGATTGAACTGATGATTTACCGCCAAGCCAACAGCATTCGGCACCTTATCGCAGGTGGCAGCTCCGAGTTAATCCTCATTAAAAATCTATAATTATTGGATTAATGAACTGGGCCCCTTAACTGATGAACTGGGTGTCTTAATTGACATCCAATTGTTACAGGTAACTAATTAGTAGCTATTTATAGCCTAAATATATCCCACCCCTTTTTGAATAGGATGTGTGTGTATCGATCTAGAAAAGTCATGTTTGATATTTCCCCCAAAGCACCAATTAATTGGGGGCAGGTCTGGTCTCAATAGCCAGCTGGGCATTCGTTTCAGAAGACAGAATGCTGACCCTTACCAAGCTAGCTTTTGACATCCCTTGTGCGCCTTAAAAGTCAGGGCGCATTGCATTCAGTAACTGTTGGGTTTCATGGTGACCATCATGGCTATTCCCACACTTGCGCGGCCACGCATAAGTCCACTAATAACACTGGCCGTTCAGCCTCTTAAACCGCCACAGTATGCCAGTTCTCTTGGACTGTGCACCAGAGAAATTAACGTCCTGTGTTAATTTCCTTCCCTAAGTCATCATTTTACTGAGTCTATGTTCTTCATCTTTGGCTTTGCCCGTAAGGATTCCTAAATGTAGAGCAAATACAAGGATCAATTATTAATTCTTCCGTATAGGTCTACCCAGTTAGTTTCCTCCCTTGTCTTTTTGCAGGTTACAGCCTGGGTGATGCTATTTATATCCTCTCTCTCTCTCTCTCTCTCTCTCTGCAGTGATACCCTCCCCACTTTTTTCTCTTGGAAAGCATCTGTGTGAAGCGATCTTAATCTATGCTAACGTAATGCTATTCTGCAGGTGTCTAAAGTGCAGGGTTGGGTGGGGAAACGCTCTTTGTCTTCCTTTGTGTTTGAACTTCACCTTTCACTTTCAGATCGATATAGATAAACGTTCCTCTCCAGAACTGAGATTATTCAGGGAGGAAAAGCGGACTATGAAAAGCATTTTCAGAGGTGTTTTCAGCATAGAGCAAATGCGCTGCCTGTTGTCCCCTTCCCCTAGCTCCGTGCTTGGAATTGTGGTGGTGTAGGAAATCGATCCTTTTAATTGCAAACTCAGGTGGTGCGTGCCAACAGGGTTAGGCCAAAATAAGGCTGCTGAGAAAGAAGAGGGAGGTATCCCCCTTCTTGTATTTCCTTCCCCAGAAATAACATATGGCTTCATCTTTGTCCATTTTTAAGAGAGATATAAACATTTTTTAATTTTAATCTTATTTTTATTATTTTTTTCTGATTAATTGTGTAAGGGATGTAATATGGTTTTAGTTTGCTGATTTTGTATATTATTTTTAATGGAATTTTGTACACTGCTTTGGGAAGGCGATACTGGTCCTGAAAGGCAGCTTATAAAACACTTAGGGAGCAATATGATGGTCCTACTCAGAGTTTGGAGGGCCAAAGGGTAGTTTAGATTCCTGGATCTGAGCTCAGAGTCAGAGCTCCAACCTTGGAGCCAGGACTCTGAGCTCCCCACCCCTCCCCTCTTGTAGCTGGTGCCAGCTGCTTCTCTGTGCTGGCAGCCTCCTCGAGGTCTCAAAGGCAGCCTTGGAGAGGAGGCATGCTGTTGGGTGGGGAGGGGAGGAACCGGGGAGGCTGGCCCTGTATTTCCAGGCCTCCTCAACCTCCTTTCCTCCTGCTCCTGCTGTTTTCCATCTGTCCGGCTAGATGGGTGAAAAAGACCCTCTTCCTAAAATGCAGGGGTGGGAGGCATGCGGAGGTGAAAATTGCCTCCACTATTCTTCCCGCTCTGCATTGGATGGCTGTAAACCTCTGAGTTTGGAAGCTTAAATCCATCCCCATAGGATTGTGCACTTAGTAAACAAATATATTAGACTGACCCTATGAAAAGGAGGACAGGGCTCATGTAACTTTAACAGTTGTAGAGAAAAGGGAATTTCAGCCAGCGTCATTTGTATGCAATTCGTACCTGGTGAAATTCCCTCTTCATCACAACAGTTAAAGTTGCAGGAGCCCTGCCTTCTTTTGTATCTGGTCACGCTAGTATAGTGCCTGCAACTTTAATTGTTGTGATGAAGAGAGAATTTCGCCAGGTACTAATTGCATACAAATGACGCCGGCTGAAATTCCCTTTTCTCTGCAATTGTTAAAGTTACATGAGCCCTGTCCTCCTTTTCATATGGTCAGCCTAAAATATATCAATGCTGGCTAGGGGTGGGGGACCTGCTGCAAGACAGGTAGAGGTGTTTTGTTGTTGTTGTTGTTGTTGTTGTTTTAATTTAAGGGTGTTGCTCAGTGACTGCCAAGGTCTTAGGCACCCGGTTATGTCCATGGCACAGGGTGTAGGTAGCCAGTTAAGTACTCTGGTGAGTTGAACGGCCATCATTTCCAAAGGCTCCGGAAGTGTTCTTCAGGGTTGATACTCTGCTGGACGCTTGAGGAAGGTTTCCACTCTTGATTCTGTGTCTCCCTCCAGACAGTTCTTTTGATGAAATTCTTTTAATTGCCTGCTTGTTCTGTGCTTCCTCTGTGTCCTTTGGGGGCACTCTGCTTTCTTTCACCCATGAAAAGGATTCCCCTCCCCCTCCCCATGTACGTATGTTAGGGAAGAAGTGAAGCATTCAGCTCAATAAGTAGTGGCTACATATTTGCCTCTTTCTTTTTGTTTTGTTTTGCTTTTGGAGTTGAGCCCTTGCCAGCGTAATTGCTCAGCCGATGGATAGTGGCCACTGGCAGCTTACCATTGTACTGTGTAATTAAAATTCGAGCCGAACGTCCGCAAAGTACGGAATCGTTTGACAGCGTCAGCTGCCGAGCGCTTCTGGTTATTGCAATTACAACCAAATTGTTCCAGCATTGTTTGTGTGTTTTTATAGTAGCTAATTTCTGTGTTTGTGGGAATACAATCAAGAATGATTTGGGAATAGCGGGTTTCTTTGTAAATTTACAAAGTGTTGGCATTGATTTGCTTCTTGGAGGTTTTGTTTGTTTGTTTGTTTTTAACTTCTGGGGGAAAAAATATTGCAGATTGCTTTGAAGAGACCCTGTATGCATTGTGGCACAGAGCAAAAGCTGGATCCCTTGAAAATGCCCTTTTCACAACAACAACAAACCCCAATTCATAATGGGAGGGTCACTAACAGGACTGCACAATTCCTTAGGAGAAGGGCCTTTGTTGAAAGGGAAGTTATTTAAGACCTGGCTGCCCACCGACATAAGATGTGACCTTCTGCCTTCCAGAGCATGGAATGTTGCTCAAGGCTATAGAGGTATCTGGGATGCAGACCTCTCAGTATTCTCCTCTTGGTGCCTGTGAATTGAAAACAAATTGAATTTCTTGGAACGCATTGCAGCAAGGACTCCTTTTTCAAGATACCTTTCCAACACTTGCTAGCAGGCAGGCTCTTCCGACCTCTTTAGCACTCCAGGGTTGATCTGCACGAGTGGTGGGATCTTGGGGTGATGAAAGAACCTGTCTGGCAGTGGGGTTCACCTAGCTTTCATGAGCTCCCCCCCCCCCCCCGACTTTGTCTTGCTTCCTGGTGAGCTGACCCAACCCAATCTGCATAGAGCCATGCAAGCTCACAGATTTTCTGGGATTTTTGTTTTGTTTCGTTAAATAGAAATCTGCAGAAATTGAAGCCACAGTTGTAGTTTGTGCAGATTTTGGCTGTAATTTGTGCAGATTTCGGTTTCAATTTGTGCAAATGATGCCCACAATTTGTGCGAATTATGCAAATTGCAAATGCTGGGAATGGGGGGGGGGCAGTGGGAATCTATCAGGCCTCAAAAGGACTGGATTTTTAAATGACGGATATCCTAGTGGGATCTGAGTAGCTTGGGAGAGATATTTCACTGAAACTGCTGTAGCTTAGCTTGCAAGGAAGGATGGTCTGTGTCAGGGCAGCAGTTGAATGGGAGCCAAGCTATGGAGAGAACATAGCTTGTGATAGAACATATTATGCCTTCATTGGAGAAGGTCCCAGGGTTGGAGGTCCGGTCAAAATGTTCTCAGGAAGCAAATGATGTGAAAGACCATTCTCTACTTGACATCCTGGGGAACAGTAGATGGGCTAATTCTCTGACCTGGCACAAGACAGCTTCCTATGCAATATGGCAGACTTCCCCTAGCCTGGACTCCCCCTGCTGTGATGGGCTGCAACTCCTATCATTCTTAGCCAGCATGTCCAATGGTGAGGGCTGAAAATCTACTTAGTTTTTTTCCTCTCCCCTCCCTATCCCTTTTCCCTTGTGTGCTGTGCCAATGGCCATGCTGGCTGAGAAGGATGGGAATTGCAGTCCAACACAACTGGAGGGCACTACATTGGGAAAGCTGTAATATTAGATCAAATGTTACTTTCCGAGGAGCTGAGAAGCTATGAGGAATGCAATGAGGACTAGCAGAATGTTCATTATCATGACCGAAAAGGCTTTCCCCATCCTGAGTGCTGAGTCACACCATTATCTGAAAATGAATCTCTTAAACTTAACTTTTAACCATCAGCAGCAGGAGCCAGTCCAGCACGCTATGCAGAGAGAGATGAGATTGGGAAGCAGGGCCTTTCCACCAGCCCTGCTGAAACTCTACTTAATTTTTTCCTCATCCCTCCGCATCCCTCTTTCTTTGTATGTGGTATCTATTTAGATAGTTGGCCTGTGAGGAGGGACTGTTTTGTTGACTGATTGCAGGCAAGCTGTTCCATGAGCTTTGTTCACCAAGCTGCAGGATAGCAAGATTTTAAATTAATGAAGTAAATGTCTGTCTGATGTTAAATGTAGTGATGGTATAATTGCTGGTGGGTGGGGTGATCATGCCTCCAGAAAATGAAATATCCCATGTCTTCTGATTGCTGCCTAAAGAAGGAGGAAAGAATTAAGACCTTGGCTTGGAGCATATTTAATGGACTGGGCAGCACAACCGGATCATTCATCACCTAAAGGATATGAAACTCAATATTAGCATATAATGCAATAAGCCCCTTTAAAATTTGCATAAAAGGTGATTGCACATTGCATCTTAATTTAATTGGGTCTGATGAACTCTCGTGCGTATCAGGTTGTAAAAAAATAAATAAATTATGGAGTTCTGCGGTAGTTTCATTGCCAAATGAATTCCAAGGGGATCCTCTGTTGTGGGCGCATAAGAATTTTGATTTTGTGTGTAATTATTTCTACCTACTTATTAGTATGTCGTTTCATTCCATGAGCATAATGCAGGGAACACATACTTCGTTTTTCACTTTCTAAATATCTTTTATTTGCAATCAGAAACCTTACAAAAGGTAATGATCTCAGCCTTTCTGCAGAATCTTCAAAGAAGGATTATGGTACATTAGCTTTAAACAGTTGGAAATGTATAATTCATGGCTGCTCACTGGGTTTTGCAAATCTCCCGGTTGTATACAGCTGTTAATCTGTAAGGTTCATTGGAAAACAAATTTTTGGTTCTGCTGCCACTTGATGCGAGTTTCCAGGAATTATCCGTCATGATGGCATGACTTCTCAATCGCTCCTAGGAAGAAATTCTTTAACTCTGGGTGAGTATCTGTCTTGGCTTTTTATAAATGCGAATTCAGTAACAAGGAGAAACTGCTGACGGACGCTTCAGTATCCGGACTTAATTGAAATTATTATTTTCTGTTGAGATAAACTCAAAACAAGTGCCTCACATCTGCTGTGCTGTAGCTGGTGTAATTTCATAAATGTAACCTTTTATATTTTCAAGAGCAGGGAAGTGCTAACTGGAACGTTCCATTTTTGATGTTTTGTTTTGAAAGGCTACAGATCAGCACTGTTCTTAAATAGCAACATGGTGTTTCTCTGTTGTGTTTATATGACACCATTCCTCCAAGGACCTCAAGCTGGCATACATAGTTCTGTCTCTCCCCCAGCCCCAATTTATCCTCACAACAACCCTGTGAGGTGGGCTTTGCTGAGAGAGAGAGAGAGAGAGAGAGAGAGAGAATGACTGGCCCAAGATTGCTTGGCAGAGTGGGGATTTGAGCCTGGGACTCCTCAGTCCTAGTCTGGAACTCTAAGCACTACACCATACTGTTCTCATCACGTTCTCATGGTTATTTATCTTTAAAGTGGGGCATCCCTTCAAATAGAGGACCAGCCGGACAG
The DNA here is from genome assembly GCA_029215795.1 of Anniella stebbinsi. Classification (NCBI taxonomy): domain Eukaryota; kingdom Metazoa; phylum Chordata; class Lepidosauria; order Squamata; family Anniellidae; genus Anniella; species Anniella stebbinsi. The sequence goes on from JARDYH010000010.1 coordinate 5,419,102, forward strand.
GGGGAAGAATATTACTTGCATGCATTGCTGCTTTTGTGATTCTCAAAGGCATCTTGTTGGCCACTATGGGATTCAGGTGTTATAATGGATAAAATTCCACTTCGATGCAGTGGGACTGCTCTTACATTCTTACTAAATTTACCTGTTTTGGTCTCTCACCTTGTTTTGGGCACAATCCCCCAGGAGTGTCGCTTGGGCAAGGCCTGTTGGAATGCATATAAATTGTGTCATGCCATACATCGAATTCAATGGGGCTGGTGCCGGAGACATCCTGCTTTTACTGCGCCTTGATCCGCTGCAGCAAAAATGAGATGGGCTTAATTTCCCGTTGTTAATTTACAGCCTGTCCTTAATAAATGATTTTACATTGTTGCCATCCTGTAATGACTTGGATGACATTTTATAGTTCTCGGCACATTTTAACGCCGTGGCATTTTTAAAAGCCACAGTTCTTGTTAATGGCCTGTGTGTGCACCGATGGCCTTTTTAGTGTTCTTTTACAATATCTAGATATAAGTTACTGGCAAACGGACACCGTCATCCTTTGCATCTGTTTCTAAAGGAGTACCTATCTATCTAGCATGTTCCTTTAACCAATGAATGAACCACACTATTTAGTTTTCCAGTAATTTCCTAGGCATTTACACTTACCGTATCTAACCATTGATGTATCCTTTTAATGAATAATAATAATAATATAAAACAGTTTTAATTTGTGGCAGACTTTTTCATGATAGCATGTAAACTATGCATTATCTGTTGCAAGTGTACATTTACAAAGGGGTTTCAGTTTGGAAAATAGCACTGAACGTTTTGAAGTGATTAATTAGGAATAAAGGTGGAATCTTGAGCAATAATGCACTTCTTAATATTAATGGGTGAGGGGAGCTGTTGGACCTTGATGCTGCAGTGTGGCTATGGTGGCATTAGGCTCTGAGAATGGATCCCATTGAGGACAGTGCTTTCTGATGACTTTTGAAGAAGTCCCATTGGCATTATTATTAAAGGCAAATTCACAATGGAGGACTTTGAAGTATGAGCTAGCCTACTTAAAAGCCCACATCTTATTTAGAGAAGGCTTTGGTTGCCAGCTGCTTGACCTTAGATGATGCGGACACCTGCCAGAGAGCCTCCAAAGGTTAGGGGTGTCAAAGAAATCCATTTGGGGAGGGGTGTTCAGCAGGTTTTCCTAGGCTTGGGCCTACGGACTTCATTTTGGTTCCCATAGCTGTGCCTGACTCGATCTGCAGCGGGTCAGGTCGTTTTGCAGATTTTCTGGGAATGTTGCCTATTGTGGGTACGTGTTACTGCAATTAGCCCAAATCTCTGAGCAATTCGCTCAAATTATGGACAAATTTGTAGTTTGTGCAAACTGCTCAGAAATTTGTGCAACTTGCGGAATGTTAAAAAATGTCAAAAAAATCTTCCTCAACTTCTGGGAACAGCCCACAGCTCAGCTTGCAGATTCAAAGTGAATCATAAACACCACGGAACTCTGTTGAGCCAAAAAGGAGTCAGATTTCCCAGCGATGGACATCACTACCCAAAGATAACTGACATACACTTGTAGGTTGATATGGGAGCAGGTGTTCCTTCAGGTAACCTTAAAGCGTATAGGGCCTTAAAGATAAGTACCAGCACTTTGAATTGTCATTGGAAACAGACCAGAAACCAGTGCAGTACTTTCAAAAGCAGCAAGATTTGTTCCCACCAACCAATTTCAGTCAACAGCCTGGTTAGACTTGTTTTGAATGAACTGCAGTGTCCAAATAGGCTTCAAAGGCAGCCCCAAGTATAGCACATCACAGTAGTCAATCTGAGATGTTATCAGACCATAAATAATTGTGGCCAAGATGGGGAGATCAAGCAGAGTGTGGATGAAAAACCTGGGAGTATAAAAATGTCTTTGCCTGGTAATACCAAGGATAACATCATTGGTGCCTCTTAGGCCTTCCTTGGGAGGAAATTCCACCAATGGGGAACCACTACCAAGAAGGCACTGTCTCTGCTCCCTTAGCAAAGTTCTACAGCTAGCAATGGACTGCGTGGCCGACATAGTGTGCTTTCCCTCATGCTATTTGAAGAATTTTGATCCAGCCAAATTCCATTGTCTGAAAATATTTATCCACATTTGTTTCTAGAGACGGTTGTCACAAGGATGGCTTAATTGTGCCTCTACTTTTCTTCCTTTAACACCAGAGGTGATCTTCAGTTGAATGAGCGTTAAAACACAATCCTGAGAGCCCACAACAGTGTGACTGGGGTAATTAGTTACAAGTGACAAAGAACAAGCAATTAGAAAAGCGATTACAGTTTCCCCCCCTCTTCCACCTTTCTCATCCTCAAGCTGTAAGATATTTGATTAAAAGCCATGATAAAAGTATATCATTAGAAAGGGGACCATGTTTCATAATGAAGTACAGCTTGCGTTTTATTAAATGTTGGGCACGCTGCATCTTTTCCCCCCCTTCTCTTTCTGGATTGATCATGTTGTCAAAATGGATGGCGGCCAAGAGTAGAGAAAAGAGAGAGCACCAATAAGCATGAGGCTGGCAAACTCTCTGCGCTGCCGCTTACTCTCCTCCTCCTCCTCCTCCTCCACCACACTGGCACATTGGTTTCCTTCACACCTACAGAAATGCAACTATGAATGAAGAGACGGTATGAGACTCCTTTTGAATATGATTCTCAGTGGGGAAACGACAAATTTGCATGACCAAATTGATGTACCAAGGCACAAAGGGGATGCGAGGTTGGAAAACCATGATCTGATTTGGCATTGAAAGATTTAGGTAGAGTGACCACAGACTCAGTTCTGCCAATGGTTGTGTGGCTACTTTGGCATTTGTACTATTTACAAAAGGTTTGTGCTCTCTATAAACACAGTGCTACCCAGACCTGTTTGGCTTACAATCTATCCATACCAATTTCAGAATTTATTTAATTTTGTTGGCAGACCAGTTTGGTCATTTTAACTGGTGAGGTTAATTGAAGAATATGACCCTTCATGAGAGGGGAAGATGCTGGTCTACTTAAGTTGTGGTTTAAGGGTACGCTGTTGGGAAATACCACTGTAGGTTGAAAGGGCATCATATTGGCTCAGCTCTGTTCCTTCTGTCATTTCATTGCCCTGCCTTGAACTGTAATGGCATCATCATCAACTACAGTTCTTTGGAGTCCTTTATCTAAACCTAACAACCAGTTTGCATGTAATTCCTAAGTATGGGTTGTTTAACCTATAGTTAGAGAGTGAACACATTGCCCCCCACTTGCTCATGATTTCTACTTTCCCAAACAACCTAGAAACGCTGCATTCCTGGGTTGTTGTTAAGGTGCGTGAACCAAGTACTCTGGGTTATTTAGGCTTAACAAACCATGGGTTAAATCTCTGAGTTGTTGAACCCTAAGCAACCTAGAGTGCTGGGTTCAGACACCACCACAACAACTCAGGAACAGGCATTCCTGGGTTGTTTTGAAAAGTGGAAGTGGGTGAGTGGGTGAAAAACCAGCATGGTTGCTCGATCCTACATGCTCACAAACAAGCATGTAGATTTGCTAACCCTGGGTTGTGTTGTCGTGTGAATTATGTCATCGATGTAACCTCATCAAATGCTCTGCTGGACATAATCACAAAGAACGTGGTTTTAAACAGGAAAATTATTGAGATAACATCCTTATGGTACAGATGTGGAATTCCTTAAAAATGTGGTGTTTGTCCCATGATTTTAGGATGAACTGAACAGGCATAGACTCTTGGGACAAGGGTTATGAATAGAATCAAAAGAAATGTTAAGTGAATCTGAAAGCTAATAAGATTTCTCTTCAAACTGATTCCAACATTAGAGAACTCCACTCTTTGCTGCGAAAGGGAATTATGCAGAGACATTTCAGCAATGTTGCTAGTAGAGGAGACAGTTTTGATTGCTGAACGTGTTCCTCAGCTGGGTCATCAAGACCATTTAGACCTTTTGGTGGCAATATGTGTCAATTACGCCTTCTTCTTAAATTACGGGAAACCTCTTCTTCACTTCTGCTGTCTGCTACATCCCCTGGTGATGTGATGGGAAGTCAGAGTAGTCCAGGGGGGAAGTTATACTCGGTTTTGCCTAGCACAGCTCTTGTTACAGCTATATTAGTCATTTGCCCAGGGGTGTCCTGGGGTCTACGATTCTTCATTAAGGAAGCATTCCAGACTCTGCAACCACAGTCAGCAGCACAAATATGGCAATGTGGATAGATTTGAGTGAGTTTCTCTACTGTGATAGTCTCATTTGCAAAAAAAAAAAAAAAGTTTTCTTTTTCTTTAGGTAAGAAAAAGGACTTCTGGGGATTAGAAGGACAAACATGTAAGAAACGGGGATGATGGTTTATTTGAGGAGAGGAATAGGAAATGGTAAATAAACCCCACTCTTTTGACATTGCTGCTCAAGCTGGGCCATGGGCAGCAGTCTCAGGTGAACCAGGAACTGCATGGCATGGGACAAGCCGGTAGTTTATCCTGGTGTGTCCTTTAGTCCTAAGGACAAAGCAGGAGGAAAGACTAAAGAGCAAGTCAGGACTGAAGGACAACCACATGCCAGAGCTCAATACCTTGTTGCTCAGCTGGAACAGGAAGCCTTTCATACTCCTTCCTGTCCGGCAGGATCCAGTGACTATCCCGGATGGGTGGAGTCAGCCCACGGCTGGAAAGTACTTCACCGAGAAGCTTGAAGTTCAATGGTTCACCACATGGAGGAGTGGTACACAGATCCAGAAGCTGCTGAGACAATGTGAAATGCACATTTTAAAATGTATGAATAAATAAATAAATAAATTAATACTCGTTTTGACGCTTTAGTCTGTGGGGGAGGGAAGGTCACATCTTTGAAAAATATGCGCAGAACGCACACTTTCCTTATTTGAACAAGCTGAAAAACAGGTTGAAACAGGCAGGACTGCCTTCCTATATGGAACTGAATTTTAACATGGCAGAGGAGGTCTTTCTGGTCACTCTGAAATTAATGGAATGTCGCCATACAATATCTCAACAAGGGGCCTTCTCGGTAGTGGTAAACTGACCAGATAAAATCCAGGTCAGGGCTCATGTAACTTTAACAGTTGTAGAGAAAAGGGGATTTCAACCTTTTGTATGCAATTAGTTCCTGTTGAAATTCCCTCTTCATCACACCAGTTAAAGTTGTAGGGGCCCTGCCTTCTTTTGTATAGGGTCACTCTAGTATAGTGCCTGCACTTTTAACTGTTGTGATGAAGAGGGAATTTCACCAGGAACTAATTGCATACAAATGTCACTGGCTGAAATTCCCTTTTCTCTACAACTGTTAAAGTTACATGAGCCCTGACCTGGATTTTATCTGGTCACCCTAGGTAGTGGCATCTACTTTTTGGAAAACCCTCCCCCATGCAGTTTGGTAGGCAGAAAATGTGGCATCCTTCAAATGCCTTCTTAAACTTCACTTGTTCACCCAGGCTTTCCCTGGGTAGTAATTAAATTAATCATGCTTCTCCGTTTTACCGCTCCTTGTGTTGCACTACTGTTATGAGAATTGGAATTGTTTTTAATGATGTGTTTTTAATATTGTATTTTAAATGTGATTTTGGTTTTTATATCTGAGGTGCTTAGGGATTCTGTTATATTTAACAGTATGTAAATGTCACAAATAAATAAAATGAAAACAGGAGCAAGGTGAAATGAACTTCTATGTGATTTTCAGAGAATTTAGGGGAACTCGAAAATTGCTGGTGCTCTCATCCCTACAACCAATACCCTGAGGGATCATTGCCTGTGGTAGCAAAAGAGACTTGTGACATGCTAAAGGGGAAGGCATTGATTTATTGTGGCATAAGCTTTCATGGACTGGCAGCCATTTTATCAAATTCATAAAATGGATTTGTTTGTTTTGAAATGGTTACCATAGTATCATAGAATAGTAGAGTTGGAAGTGACCTATAAGGCCACTGAGTCCAACCCCCTGCTCAATGCAGGAATCCACCTTAAAGCATCCCTGACAGATGGTTGTCCAGCTGCCTCTTGAATGCCTCTAATGTGGGAGAGCCCACAACATCCCTAGGTCATTCGTCCCATTGTCATACTGCTATAATACTCAGGAAGTTTTTCCTGATTTCCAGCCGGATTCTGGCTTCCTGTAACATGAGCCCATTATTCCATGTCCTGCGCTCTGGGATGATTGAGAAGAGATCCTGGCCCTCCTCTGCATGACAACCTTTCAAGTCTTTGAAGAGTGCTATCATGTCTCCCCTTAGTCTTTTCTTCTCAGGGCTAAACCTGCCCAGTTCTTTCAGTCTCTTCTCATAGGGCTTTGTTTCCAGACCCCTGATCGCCCTCCTTGCCCTCGTCTGAACCCCCTCCAGCTTGTCTTTCCACTTCAACATAGTATTCCTGTTTGATTTTTTTTTTCATTCTATGCTGTTCTTTTGCTGGATTTGGTGGGTGGGGAACAAATTGTTCACCATCGCTTTCACTCTCATCTTGGTTAAATTTTTTTTATTAATTTTTATTGTGAGATTTCAACAAAACATGAGAACTGTATATAAACATCAATATATCAACTTCAATGCATGCATGTGAAGTGTGTGTGTATGTATACATATATATGAAAACATGGCTTTTGAAGAATTATGCAAAAAACTTCAACAAGAGCAGACCTAGATCCATATAAGTGACCATTCGCAAGTGGCGTCTATATACCACCCATTCAAATGCTAAAGGCATTGTTAGGTCCTCAATTCATTGCATTATAGGAGGTGAACCTTTATCTTTCCAATGTTGTAATATCAGTATTTTAGCTGTCAAAAGGGAATGGAGAATTCATTTGAGTAGATTTTGCATTAACTTCCAGGAAGCAGGAAGATAATTTGACAGGACCTGTACATCAGCAAATATTAGCAAGTATTCCAATACAAGATTTATTTGTAAAATAACCTCTTTCCCAAAGAGACAAGTATTATGAATTGTCAAAACATATATTTAAAATTAGGGTGACCAACTGTCAGGATTTCCCCGGATTTGTCCTGGTTTTTGTTCTATCCTGGGTGTCGGGGGATTTTCTGTAATTTTCTACAATGTCCTGGAAAGACATGCTTTCCCCTTTAAGGCTGCCATTAGCATGGTGGGAGGGAATGATGTGCTTTCTGGAGGCGGGTCATTTCCCTCCCATTGCTCCAATCACAGCTTTAAAGGGGAAAGTGTATCATTCCCAGACATTATAGAAAAGGCCCCGATTGGAGCAGTGGAGGCAGGATTGCCACACTTTCCCGTCCTCTGCTTCAATTGGGGCCTTTAAGGAGGCAGGGGGAATGACACACTTTCCAGAGGCCCAAGAAAGCTGCTTTCCTGCCCACCCCCCAGCTTGTCCTCTTTTTTGGTCTCCCAAATATGGTCACCCTATGTTACACCTCCAGCAATTAGCTGGGATTCTGAACACAGACAATGAGAGAGGTGGCCCATTTATGTTTCTGCATTTGATATGATCCAATAAAGCAGTGGATATATATATATATATATATATATATATATATAGCAAAAATTGTGCTAAAAGCAGCAAAGCTTTAATTATGAACATTTCAAACATATTTGTAAACATATTTACTACCTTTGTGTTTGTCACATTATTGAATGTGTCTTTCTTTCCCTTGGCAGCTTTCATCAAGCTGAATTCCCTGGGCTTTAATACCAAGGAGGTGGATTTCACTTTACAGCAAGTGCAATAAGAGACTTCCACAGAAAGGTATCGCATGCCTGCACTTCGTCACATATTCTGCTCCTCTTGTATGTGTCGCAGCTTTGACGTTACATAAAGCATTTCTAATTCATGGGAGTCCTTGCTGCTTCTAGTGCTCAGATCAAATCCTTTGTTGTTGTTGTTGTTGTTGAAATTAATTTGATACCCACTTCATGACTAACAAGCCCCTCTGGTGTACATTGCTACTGCTGATTCCACATTCTGAATTGAGGTGGGGTGCAAAGAAGGGAGATGGGCTGCGATGCAGGAGAAGAGACTTAATGCTTTGAGGAGGTTGAGAACCTCAGCATTTTCCACAGTATCCAGTGTTTTACGCTACAGTTCCTAGGTGATGATGAAATGAGAGAACTACAGCAAGGCAAGATTTATTTCCTGCTTCCAGTATGAATGCGCTAACGTATTCTTTCAGCTATATGTTCATTTTTCCATGCCATTCATGGTCTCCACCTGTTTAAATCACCAACGTTCACATGCGTAGGTAACCAATACTTGGATATTGATTGTACAATTGGTTAGTTTTGTTTATTCCACCTGATTAACACATTTAAAAGGTGAGGTGTCAACCTTTCAAGGTCGCCTGTAAATTGAACTGTTGACCTGGAAGCCCTGACCTCCAATTCGAAGGGCTTGTGGGATTGATCTGTTGCCCACTATGGGTGAAACAATACTCGTGTGTCTTCAGGGACGCCTTAAGCTTCATCAGTGATTGGAAAATAAGGCAGATTGGGACATCCTAAGAGCTGAAGGTTTTCCATCCCTGGAGTAGACAATACTGGGCTATATAGACCAATGGCTGGATTCTTATCTTCATGTGAATAGCCTTGATGTCACCACAACATGGCTGCTTCCTGGCCATTCCAGTAACATTTGAAGGAAAGCCATCTCTCAGGCAGGCTTAGTAGTTTTGCCACTTCCAGGCCAGGGTTGTCCTCTGGGTCAGAGATGCTCTGCCTCTGGCAATGACAGCAACTCCTAGCTTTGGGTCTGAGAAACAATAGAAGTTAAAGTAGTTAGAGTTGAAACAGTGATGTCTGCTTGAAAAGCCACATCCCTTCACTCAATGAGCTCATTAAAGCAGGATCCTGAATTTTACTTTGGCTGCTGCGATTTGCTTGAGATGCCTGTTCCTCTGGGTCCTCTGGGACTGAATAGTGGTGTATCAAATGTGAAACTTGTTTTGTTCTCACTTATCTCCAAAGAATGGTCTCATTCTGTACACCATAGTTTGTATCTCTATGTGCAGGTGGATTTAGTCTTACCTCGACAGCTTTCAGTCTTTTATTTCTGGCTTCCTGAAATTGTTCCTTTGCTTCCCAAAACAATTAAACAACAACAACAACAACAACAACAACAACAACAATATATTTTAAAAAATCCAAATCAAATTTTGCATCATGTTCCTGCAGCTAAGCCCGTTCTATTGTTGTCAGTTGAATGTCTCCAATCTGGTGCCAAAGTTAGCAGGCAATACAGTCTACACAAAGGTTTATTTTGAATGTGATCTGGCCATCTTTGCAATTCTGTCACCTGAGATTCCTCCATGGTTTTTTCATTCCCCTCATCCATCTTCTCCCTCCTTCCTACTTTTTTGGTTTTGTTTTATCCCCTTTTTATTTTCTTTTTGTTGTTGTTGGGTAATTCCAGTCTCGTAATGGAAACATTTCTTGGTATTCTGCTGCAATCCAGTTGAATTTTGCTTTGTTCTGCTCCTGGATGCGAATGCAATTTATTACTTTTCACAAAATTCTGCAAAGTGTGATAGGGACAGGGTTGGTTTAGTCATAAGCGCTTTGATGCTGTTGTGTGCTTATCTATATGGTTTATGTAAACTTTTAAAAGGAGAGTTTATTATAGCTAAAAGCCATTCTGATTTGAACATCCTAGGGTTTTGGGTTTAAGAGTGGGGAAGATTTATTATTAAATGTTTTACGAGATTAGATCATTTTTTAATTAAAAAATCTGACTTTAAAACTTCCAGCTTCCAACAAATAAAGAACAGTAGAGTAGTGTATATATATATATATATATATATATATGTATGTATGTGTGTGTGTGTGTGTGTGTGTGTGCGCATATGTGAAAAATGATGGTTAGTGTAAACCAGACTTTCTAGGCCAACTTCACAGAGGTTTTCTTTTTTCCCTGAAAAAGCAGGTGTTACACCTACCATATGTCAGGTTTATGTGTTCCAACTAGAAATGCCAGCAATCTTTTCCCAAACCAGGCTTGGACGAGAACCTTTGGAGCTGTGCAAGCTCATCCGAAAGGGATGGAATTCCTCTTAGCCATTTTTTATCAATTGTTAGGACCCTCCGAACCAAGCTGACACGCTGTATGGCAGACACAAAGAGCTAATTACATTTTTTGTCGACAACTGCTAGAATTGAAATAGCTAAGCAGTGGAAAACCTAAAACTGGATAAACAATCCCAGCTTGGTTCTCTAGGATTTGGCTAGTAGCTCTAGCAGAAGAAGGAATACAGCAAAGTAAGTGGCAAGATGGGTTATTAACCAAGATCATTTTCTCAAAACCTGGCTTGTGTTGTTTACTCATATCAGTAAATGAATATTCCAAATTTTTGCCTCCAGAGGCACCTATCTTCTTTTGGGAGTGATGTACGTACTTGAGTAGCAGAGCAGTCAAAAAGATCCAATTAGCCAAAACATCTACTTATCTGTATATGACTACAATAAACGCTGGCAACACTTGTTCATGTTCATTTTTAAAAATGTTTATTGCTTCTATTACGTTGTTCATCACATGCATACAATTGTCGATAAGATTTTTTAAAAAACAAAAGCAGAGGACATCTATTATTGGAGGGAATTAAATATATATATATATAACAAAGAATTAAGAAAGAAAACAAATAAGCCCCTGAATTTTTCCAAGCTGGAGAAGGATTTCCAGCTTTGCCTCTGCTGGGCTATGCAAGCTGAGGAAGTTGCTTTTCTCTATTAGCTTGCATAGAGATGGAAGGATGCTGCAGGGGTTAATTTGGAGGGTGCGGCAGCCCCCTGCTGCGGACCAGAGAGGGTGGACCCCTCCCCATCCCACCCCTTGAGTTCATTCCTACAGGAGTCTTTCCGTCCGCCCATCCCTCATGTAAACAAATAGAGTAAAGCAGCTCCCTTTGATTATATAGGGGTGGGAAAAAGGGGTAGAGGAGAGAGGCTGGAAAGGGGTTTAGCTCATAAACAATATCTGAAATCGTCCAGGTGGTGAGGAGGAGGGGTAGTTTCCAAGTTAATCCAAAACCAACTTCAGAGAGTTTGCCCATCTCTAATTCCAATGCTCCGCTTTATCCAGGGGTACTCCATCTGTTAATTTATGTATTTATGTATTTATTTACAACATTCATATACTGCTCCACATCTAAGCAGATTCTGGAGTGGTGGACAATAAAAGATAAAAGAATAAAACACCATATTAAAAGCATTTTTTAAAACACACACACAACAACAACAACAACAACAACAACAACAACAGAATATCAATGGAAACCATGGCTGTTCAGTCAAGGAAGTGTTCTTGAAAATAATATGTTTTTAGGGCACACTGAAAACAACATAATATTGGCTCCTGCCTGGCCAGCCTCCAGGGGAAGGGGGCTCCACAGAAAGGGAGCCACCACACTGAAGGCTCTTCTCTGAGTGGATTCCAATTGGACCATAGGTCTTTGCAGAACCACCGAGAGCAGGCCCTCTGATGACTTCAGTGACTGGGAAGGTGGATAAGGCAGAAGGCCTTCTGATGTCAATGGGACTGTGATCCATTCTGGGTTTGAGTCAGAAACAGCCAGGATTCTAAAAGAGCTATCCACGATGATGAACCCTGCTCCCCAAATAGATTCAGCACTTTGGACAGCCCTTTTGGAATTCTGACGGGTTCTAACTGAAAGCCAGAGAGGATTCACAGTCCCATTGACATCAGAGACACCAGCCTTTGCTGCCTGTGGCTATTTGTGCTCCGAAATTCTGGGAATCTTTCCTCCTTCCATCCGTTCGGTTTCGTTGTTTACCAAGAGATCCGGTGGAAGAAACTCCTGCTGAGTTTGCTTTTCCTCTCTCCAGGAGTTTAGGAAGGCGACAGGGGATGGCAGGAGAAACAGGAGGCTGTTCCTACTTGCTGAGTTGAGCATTCATTTTGTGTGTTGGGGAGGGGGGCGTGTTTCGGGGAAGGAATCCCTGCAGGCGTTTTTCCTTCCCCATTTCCATTCCATTATGAGCCTGCATGTTGGGACAATTGGAGATGAGATTCATAGCTGTGTAATCTGCATGAGCTCTGCATGGACGTACCTGCTGAAGATGGCGAAAGAGCTGCAGCTAGTGCAGTATTTGGCAGCTTGCCTCACAGTGAGACCTGCAGGGAACTTGGTGTACTCGCTTGCTGGCCACCCGTTCCTTTGTTAGGTGGATTACCAGTTAATAGCCCAGAAGTGCTACCTGTTTCCATTCATCAACAGCTAGGAAATAGTAGTCTCCTGTTAGCTGGGGAATCTCTGATATTTGGAATGAGATACCCATGATAGGCATGTTCAGATGTGGAGTGCCGGCTCCAGGATTTGAGGGGTCCCTGGGCTGGGCAACTTTGGTCTGCGCTCCCCAGCCCTCCAATCTGGAAGAGACATGCAAGAGCTGTAGAGTCTCTTAGGCTGCATCTGATCTTCTTTGATACTCTGTGCAAAGTGGAAATGAGAGATCACTGGGCCCCTCTGCTGTGTGGGGACTATGGCAAATGCCCAGGCCTGCCATCCGCTGGAGCCACCCCTGCAGGCGGCAAGGAAGCGGCGGGGAGATGCCCGTTGGTTGGGCGAGGAGAGCTTGGGAGGTGCAGGGATTTCAGGCTGGCGCACATGGGTAGGGCAGGAAGGTGAGGCTTTTCTAATTTGACTAGAGAGCCAAAATGCCTGGGGCTCTCTCTTGTTGTCTCAAGAGGCCTCTCGTATTGAGCAGACTGGTAAGATACAGATGTGCAGGAATTGGAACGATGGCTGCACAGAGCCTGAAATGAAGCTGGTTTATATGCGCAAGTCACATAAAACCTGCTCCTGGTTAAACAAGCATCTGTAGTGTTCGCAGGCTCTGGTGCGTAGGCTGCAAAGCTATTTGCATATCTCTTGAGCACCTGCAGCATTTTTCTCCACAGCAGGTGTGGGGGGCATTTCTATAGCCTGGAAATAGATTCATCACATCCTCTTGTCTCAGTTGGCCTGGTTGTCTAGTTGCAATTATGCTTTCTGAGCTCAGACCTGCAGACCCACTTAAACCCCGCGCTGCTCGAGCAGGGAGCGAAACGTTGGCCCTGTGTTTTTCGGGACAGCACATTCTGAGCCTTACCAGGGCTGGTTGGCACCTCGCACCCCAGAGCTGAGAAGGGTTAATTGGCAGGGTTCGCGGAACCGCCGCTGACTCTCAGTCGGGCACCGATGCTCTGCGGCACAATGCAACAAAGACAGTTGTGTTTGGCAGTGTTACTGAGATGTTTCCATGCCAGAATCCATCATGTCGGATGACGGGGCTCTGTGAGCCTGTCATTAGCATCTATCTGTTTCTCATGCCTTCAAATGCCTGTGCGTGAAGCGACTGATTATTCCCAACATCTAGTGAGACTCAGAACATTTGCTTCTCACAGATATGGTTTATTAGTGCTCTGAGTTAGTTTGCCTTGTTGTCATTGTGGTTTAATGCAACTCCAAAAATGACCATGTTATTCAAGTGAGGAATTTCTTCTGCAGTTGCTTTTATGCCGAAATGCGGAAGACCATTTCCAAGTCTGAGGCTAAAACGGGTAGGTTTCCACTGCTATGGAAGTGAACCCCTTTGGTGTTTGTGCATCATCATCATTCCATCTGTTTCTGATGTTCAGGCAGTGGGTGCTGTTGTTTACGTAGCCAAAACTGCACCACCCATGGACAAGAGGGGAGGTATCAGCAGGCTCGGGGAAGTGCAAGGCTTGTAGAAGTACAAAATCTTTTAGAGAAAAAAAATGAACCCACTGGGAGCCCCCTGAAAACAGCCAGCTGAAGACAGAATGTGTTCAGGAGTCACGGAATGCCAACTGACATTTTGGGGGATGGTAATGAGTGGAATCCTAAACAAAGAGCATTTTATCCTGAAGGCCACCAACAGCCCATGTGGCTTGTGGGCCACCAGCTGCCCATATATGTATTAGAAGGTATGGAGACAGGGGGTTCTTGTGTTCTCCTCCCCACCTCCAGATGATGTTATAATTTGTAACATATTTAGGGAGCAATTCTACAGGCCCTAGACCGAGTCTGGGGGACCATAGGATTGTTTGAATTCTCAACGCCAAGGTTGTTGACAGCCTTACAACTGTGGAGCTGGGAAGCAGAGCTCCATGGCCCTCCCCGTCCTCCTTGCAGACAGCTGCACCCACGAGTTCACGAACGGAAGCTCGCAGAAAGGGAAAGGGGATGGTTCTGTGGGCAGGGAGGAGAAGAGACCAGGGCAGCTGCCTGGCTTATGAAGAATTCTCCAGCCTTCTAGCCTCCTTTCCTTCCACTCCACACAGCCCCATCTAGATGGGCAAAATTGCCTGCCTAGTGAAAATGCAGGGCAAGGGGAGCGGACTCCCCTCATCCTGCATAGGATGATTGTAATCCTCTGGGGGCTTACAATTATCTAGGATTGCTCCCTGAAATTAGGAAATTTGAGCAAATTGAACTGGGAATCAGAATCAAGATGAATGCGAGCCTGTGTTGGCAATTTGTGAATTTTTTTTTGGCAGACAGGTGCTCACAGGGTTTTTGTGAGTAAAAATGAATTTCTCATACATCCCTAGTTAGAACATGATACACATGCACAGTCAGAACACAAGGGGTGCGTTTCCTTCTATGTCACTCCAGATGTAAATGAAGAGCTTCAGGCTGGGGAAAGTTGTTCTACATAGTGAAAAATCATGAGCAAAAAGCTCGCTTTGAACTTCGTGGGACATCTTATTATTTTCCCTGAGTAGTAAGAATGTGTTCACCTTGGAGGGAACAACCAACCAACAACAACAGCACATGGCAGATATTTATTGTTTGATTCTGAGTGTATCTATTTGGCTTTGATGCATTTATTTGCTTGACTTCCGCAAGGCAGGAATGGAAGTTACCCTCATAAATCCAGAGAGAGAGAGAGAGAGAGAGAGAGAGAGAGAGAGAGAGAGGCTCAATTCGGACGACACAATAAACAACTGGTGTGGGGGAAACAATCGTCAGTTGTTTTGACTATTGTGTCATCTGAATTCTGCCATAGTCAACTCAGCGCTGATCCTCATCCACATCACAGTTGATTATTTATTACCATGTTGTGTGGGGAGTGCCCCCTAGGGTTAGGGTTAGGGTTAGGATTAGTCAACCCACCATTGACTATCGTGTCGTCCGAATTGAGCCAGAGAGAGAGCATTGCCCCTGATAAGAGAAACATTTTTGGTGGTTACAGAACTGGACCTACAGAGTTGTGTGCTTGCAAATGTGGATTAAAAACGGAAAATAAAAAGTGCAAGCTTTTCTCCACTCCAATCTCCAGACCTAATTAGCTACATGCTGCACCGTGCTTTCCCGAACATAAAAGTTGGGAAGTATCCCAATAGCCTGCAATAAAATTTTCTGACTAGGCTAATCTACTTGTGAAATAGCCAATCCCCTTTATTTCTTCTTCCTCGCCCCTCCAACGCCAGGCCTTCTCCTTGGTTTCAAATTCACGTAAGTGATTAACAGCACGGTTAGTCTCTGCATTTTAGATTGGGGAATTCAGTAGCTTTGTGTTCATGGTGTGTCTGTGCGATACTATTTATAGCATCAATTAACTCCTTGTCTTTGGAATATGTCGTTTGACACATCTGTTACAGAGCCCACACAGATATTTGGCGGTGTGTGCTCTCTCCTGTGGCTTCATTCAGAGCATAATTACAGCCCAGACTCATCCAGTCATAGCTTTGGGATTGTTTTTCCCCCCATGTCTCTGGGCTCAGTCCTGGAACCTGGGAACAAATAATATAATGAAACCATTGCCAGCATTTTCTGCCTTTGCAATTGGGCCTTAAGGGTGCTCATCTTTATAGTCTCACAATGAAGACAATCTCTTAGTAAATAGCTTTTATTAGGCAAGCCAGAGCCAGATCAGCCATGTTTCATGTTACAGATGTCATCCGCATACAGCAACACAGAGCTAACTTCTCTAGTCATCTTTACACAATACTAATTAGACTACAAGAAGCCACCTTTGATGAGTACACTATGATAGGAAGTCATGACAAAAACTGGTGCCAGACAATAGTATGAAACTTGAGTAGCTTTTCCTGTCCTGCTCACAGGGAGAATCTTCTCCTATAGACCTGTTTGGGGAGGTCAGCCTTATAGAACATCCCATTTCCTGAAGTTGTTCCTCCCTCCACACCAGACATCTGATTATTGGGGCCGTCATCCCCAACTCCTCCACCAAATTAAGATTTTGCATTTCCATGGAGGGAGATGTCTTTGGCTGGCTTTGATCCAATTGTCTAGCAGGCCTTTGGAAAGACTCCTGTCTGCCTCTAGTACCCTGCCCTATCTCCTTGGTAGCTCCACCACCTCTTCCTCTCTCTTCCTCATCAGACTCTGAATCTGTTCCCATGGGTTTTTGGAGTGCTTCTACAGAGATGTTGGCCCTAATGACTTACAACAGAAATTAAGTCAGCAGTTTTCCTTAAAACACTCTCACTACTGCTTTGGCCCAGAATGTCCTGGTGAAACTGGAGACCTTAACACTTGGCAAAGTATTATTATTATTATTATTATTTTATTTATTATATTAAAACGTTTGTATCTTGCCCTATTATCGCTGGGATCTCAGGGCGGCATACAGAGAAAACCAGAACAATATAAACATGAATAATTTGCACAGCTAAAAACATATTAAATCATTAACAAATTAAAACTGATAGAAAAATGTTAAAAGCAATAAAACAATTAAAAACAATTAAAACGATGTGCAACCATAGAGAATTCAGCCCTCGAAGGCTTTGATAAAGTTCTAACCAAATTAGTTCTTCAAGTACCAACTTGACTGCAGAATCTTTCAGTGTTGATGGTACTTCAAAATCTAATGTGATTAAAATTTTGCCACGTGTTTAGGTCCATTTCCTCCCTTATTCTTTGTTTTTTTTAAAAAACCAAACACATAACATCTAGACTGACAGTTCTGTACAATAAACAAGTTTATCTTCTTAATTGTTTAATATACATTGCTATGTGAATAAAAGCATGCTTTTATTGACCCTAAAAATAATACTCTGAGATTAACGTCCCAAAGTCCCGAATGACACATGCATGTCTATTCATTTCTGAATTAATTTCAATTTGTTCAGGAAAAGGGCTGGGCAGGCGGAAGGTTCCTTACAACAAAGCTATGGTGCAATTTTCCAGGGAATAACAGGCCATTGAACAATAGTAATAATGATGGTGATGAACAAACATCACTGAATAAACTTAATTACTTTTTTTTGAAAATGAGAAATACAAAATTAAGGAACAAAGGCATTTCAGCAGATGTAGGGTGCATTTAATCTTTAGCGGAGCACTTGATACATTGTCTTGAGTCTTATTTCATATATATATATATATATATATATATATATGGATTAGACGAGAGCATCACCACTCTGACTGGGAGAGCGCTGGTCTAGTGACGATGGAGAACTGGATTTTGGCATGTTGACAGCTCTGAGCTGGTGGAGAGAGAATTGACAGGGAGCTGTGTTGGGTTCATACTTATTCCACACAGCTCTTGAAATGAAGCTCAGAAATGAAGACAAGCAAACGTTTGTTAGTCTTTTGGGATGGCTCAGCAAACTTCTTTGGAGTGGGGGTGGCTCTAATTGGCAAGATGCTGTAAACACAAAAGAAATAACGGTGGAGTTTATAAAATTGTTTCAGAGTATGGCCAAAGGGGGCAGAGGGGAGAATGGAATCCAGTGTAGCGAAATGCAGTTTCAATGCAGCTTGGAATTAGCCCTCAAAACTGACATATGCTGGAGATGCAGCAGCTTTGGGAATATTGCTGGTAACAAATGTAGGCATTGGAAGTGGATGGTACGTTCTCCATGGCTTATCTGGGAAGTAGTGATGGTGGTGGTAATGGCAGGAATTGTTCTACAGAGTGCTATCTGCTAACCTCAGAGAAAGGTGATGCCCTTTCTGAAGTAGAAATATGGACATTGGTGTGCTTTTAAGGTGCCATATGCCATAATGGTAATCCACCAGTGTTGATTTCTAATGTTGATATTGTTGGTTTGCTAATGCAAACAAGTATCTCATATCCTCCTCGCATTTAAATTGGAGGATTGATCTCCATCGTGAGTGGGTGAGACATATTGCCGACTAGATACACAAATGTTTGTGCATGTTGATTGGATTTTTAAAACTATGGGTGCAGCTCAGTGTTTAAATTCTGGTGCATGCTGGTCAGGGGCAGGTAGGAGAAAATTATGCACAGCATTTTATGCACAGTTATTCCCTGAACTCCTGTTTTGGTTAGGTCAATTATTCCCTGTACCTGCACCAAGGCTGCTAAAAACTGTGTGGAAACTCTTTTCTCTCCATCTCTGCCAAATGAGAAACCAACAAGTGAAATTGACACATGTCTGTCAGTTTCAGCTCCAGGGTTGTAGTTGCTTCTCACTCAGTTGGCTACAGAGGAGTGTTAAGTAAGATTTACTAATAATGAACTGTTACTATTTGTATGTTTTTTATTGTTGTTATCAGTTTGTATTTTATTACATTGTTTATTATTTTTGTTGTAACGGATGGTTGTAAAAACATTTTTGTCGTTATAACCGATAGTTGTAACAATTCAGTTCAGGAAGGAAGTTAAATCATTTTCCTTTGCCGCCTTTGTGCTGGAGTAGATGGTTTGCAATTAGCGTTGCAAATGTAAATTGCACCGCAAGCAACTGCTACTATTGTGGACGTAAAATCCCAGTGTGTATGCACCAGATGCCTGCTGTAATGATCATCCATTTGCTCAGCTGATCAGCACAGTTGATACTTCGTGAAAAAAAAAGTATGAGCTGATGTGTGGAAAAGCAAGGGCATATCCAAGCTTCTGGGTTCCATCCCCGTGGATCACCCAAGTCTTCCTGCAGAGCCATGGACACTGTACAGCAGAGTCAGGAGGTGAACCGGCTGAAAGAAGAGCTATTATGCAGATTCCCAGAGAAAGGAACTGCCTAGGGAGATCTGACCCAGGCAGCCAGCCAACCGCAGCTTGGTTGCAAAGGCAACCAGGGTGTGACTCTCGTCCAATCCTGGATGTCTTGTGAGGTGTCTTAGTGGGATAGAGCACGGGATAGGGGAGCGATTCATTCAGTCTACATTTTAATAGAAATTTACCTAATTGTGCACTTTTGAACTAGTTTGTGAACCAAAATGGAGTTATCCTTCAAAACTTGCACTTCTCTGAATTTTGCAATGGAATTCTCTCTCTCTCTCTCTCTCTCTCTCTCTCTCTCTGTATTTTAAAACATACAGAAATGTGTATATTAGAGGAAAGGCATACAAGAATGCATGTTAACAAAAGCATTATATTAGAAAAATCGCTTGCAAAGATGTATATATCAGGGAAAATGCACACACATTTTCATGGAAACATTTTTTTTAAAAAAAATCTCAAAGTTCAGGACAAACTGAAATTTAGACAGTTTCATCCATCCATAGCCAGAGCACATGTGTGGCTTGCCACGCTTAGTATCATAAGGATGAAGGGAACTAATGAAGAGGCAGTTTTACTCCCTTGTCCAGAAAGTAGGGGTCAGGGAGAGTCGGGATAAGGAAGGTGTGGGGCAGCAAAGTCTCTAGGGCAAAGGGTGCTGCCACCAAGGAGTAAGAGTAATCACCGGTTTGTTCAGCAGATGTAACTTTTTCATGAATTATTGCATTGCTCTTTCATTCCTGTTAAGTGAGGTTTATTATAGAAATCAATAATTTAAGAACACAATGGGAGACCCTGTTCTCTTAGCATTGTGAATATTAAATTCCAGCTGACTGAATCACCAAGAGGGTTCGTGGAGGCTGTCTAATTTCTAAATCAGCAGTTATAATCTTGTATTGAAATGCTAGTCTTTCCTCTCTGTTTTTTTTCTCCTCCTCCTTTCCTTTTCTGCTGAGGCACAATTTTCATTGACCTAGCCCTACTGTCGAAGCTTTAAATAACTCCAGAATTCCTTCCTAAATGGGTGTCTAGTTAGAGAGTATTTCTTTTTTCTCGATGGCATTTCCTCTGCTCTCATTCCTTCTTTAGCTGAACTCTTTGTTTCACGGCTTGCTTTTTTGTGTGTGCAGAACAAAGCTCCTAACCAACCCTTTTTTGTTTCTTTTGACACCAGCACACTAGGTCTGCCTGTCTGTGCCTATATCGAAACCACTCTCTTTGTGCATGGCTTTTCATTGGTGTGGGATTGTTGATGATGGGCCAAATTGGGGGGTCACTCAACCACAGCTATGGGCAGCTGAGCAGAGGAAACATCTCTGACTATTTCTCAATCAAAGCACTGGAAAAGGGCTGGCTTTGGAACCGAGTACAGTGGCAACTGTAATAATATATTTGTATGATAATGTGTAATAATTGCTCCCTCCAACAGCAAACTCAGTGCCCCTGTGCCGACAGGATTGGAGCCAACAGGGAGCTACTGAGCAACAAGAGGGAGGTGTCAGCGTGATTAGGGGAATCCTGAGGTGTGCAGATGTACAGAGCAGACAAAAGCATAGGGGGGAAGCAAGGCTAAACTAGGCAAGGCGAGACTGTTTTCAGCAGATTCTTTTTATGATGAGTCGTTTCAGATGTTAGGTCTACATAGAAGAGATGTGTTTGAAGAACATAATGGAGCAAACCGAAGGTCTATCTAGCCCAGTATTCTGCTTCCACTGGGACCAACCAATTACATATTGAGAGCCCGCAAGTGGGATATGGGTGTAAGAGCACCCTCCTGCTCACATTCCACAGCAATGGGTATTGCGAGGCATACTGGTATTGTCTCTATCAATTCTCCTTTATTGCAGTCCATAGACCATAGGAAATATGACAAGAGTAAAGTTATTACAGAATAAAAAAAAATTAAAATTGTTAATAACAGGATCCAACACACCTTAAAATACTTTATACATTTCATAAAAGTTAAAACACTTATCTTAATCAACAACCATTGCTCTGATGGATATAGTCACATTCAAAAACTTGGCCACTTGTATAGTAATATCCTCATTTGTGCCCTGTAGCAAGAGGTTTAAATGATATCCTGGGGTGAGATTTGTTAAAGGTCGTATAAAAGGCCAGATTAAATCCTCCCTTGCTTTTTGATAAAAGCGACATGAGAACAAAATGTGCTCAACAGTCTCTACATCTAAATTGTTGCATTGTTACCGGAGGTAATATATAGCGGTCATGCTGAGTAGCCATGGATAGCCTTCTCCGTGAATTTGTCTCATCCCCCTTTAAAGCCATCCAAATTGGTGGCCATCGCGACAACCTGGGGAAGCAAATTCCATAGTTTAACTGTGCGCTGTGTGAAGAAGTCCTTCCTTTTATCTGTCCCGAACCTCCCACCCTTCATCTTCATGGGATGACTCCATTGAGTTCTAGTATTACGAGAGAGGGAAGAAGCTTTTCCTTCCCAAGCTTTCCCTATCCCCAAAAAACAATAATACAATTGCAACCAAATCAAGAAATACAACAATAAATATATCAAAAAAATTAAAGTATTAATGGTGCAATCCTATGCATGTTTAGACAGAAAAAAAGTCTACAACTTCCAGCATTCCCCAGCTGGGGAATGCTGTGAGCTGTAACCTTCTTTTTGTTTTTGACAAACATGCATAGGATTCCACTGCAAAACATTCAAATATTCAAAAATATTACAGAGACAGCAGTAAAGTTAATTAACCACCAGTGCAACAGATTAAAGATTAAATGCCTGCTGGAAGAGGAATGTCTTAAACTAGCTTTTAAATGTATACAGTGAAGGCACTGGACCGATCTCCCAGGGAAAGGCATTCCACAGATTGGGGGCCGCTACAGAGAAGGCACTTTCTGTGAAAACCACCAGTTACGTCATTGTGGCTGGCAGCACCCAGAGAAGAGCCTCCAATAATTATTTTAGCAGTAGCCCAGGAACATATGGGAGAAGGCGCCCCTTAGGGAAGTATGAGGATTTTGTTTCTGTTTGCAAAGCATGCAAGCATGCCCATACGAAGTCCCAAATGCAATTGATAGGATGTGTCCCTTGACAATGTTTGCAAATTGCTGGACATGTGCTCATGTTTGATTTGTGCCACTCTTCCAGTTTGATTTTGTGCAAGTTTCCAACCTGCACAAATTTCACTTCCAGATGGAAAGCCTTGCTTTACTCTACCGAGGAAAATTACGCGAATTTCGCGTTCGATCGTGCCTTGATTTCTGCGATTTTCCCATTCGCGCAGATCGAGCAGTGATCGCAAATGCGAACTCAAATTGGTGAGACAATGTTTGGAGACGAGTGTGAGCCAATGTTTGGAGCTATCTCGAACGTCGCTTGTTCGCCCATCCCTAGCTCTCTTTCAGTTGCCTGAGGATGGTAGAGTTCTAGAAGCGGAGGTCACTGCAAGGGACATAATGAGAAACGAGGGCTCAGACATAGGTGGAGTATGGATATAGATCGATTCGAAGTAAAGAACAAGGGTTGCTCAGTGGTTGAGCAAATGCTGTGCATGCAAATGTTTCCAGATTCAACCCCTGGCACCTCCAACCTTTTAAAAACCCACACTCCGCAAATGATTAGGTAAGACATAATGGGGGGGGGGGGACTTTCCTTGCCTGAAACCCTACAGAGTTGCTGCTGGTCAGAGTAGCGAACACTGGGCCAGATGGCCAAAGAAATCTCATCTGATCTGCTGTCGGGCAGCTTCCATTGTTTCAGAGAGGCAGTTTGGGATATAGCATGGGAGCTGCCTGCTGAGTCTTTTAGAAATCAAAAAGCCCTTGGGGTTTTCCTGGAAGAAGTATTTTGGATTCTGGCCACCGTCTGCCTAACAAGAAAGTAAAGCATTTGCAATGAATGGATAGTATCCTTAACTCTACTTTTTCCTCCTCTTCGGGGTGATGTAGCCACACTCTCTGCTCCACAGTTTAACACACAATAAAATATTCCGGTTTTACATCTCCTTGCATTTATGCCCTAGAGAGTACATGATTGGTTCAATGAGGTATATTTTATCTGGGTTCTCTGCGTCTGTTTCTAGCCATCGTTGTTGCAAGAAAATGCTTGTGTGTAGCCAAAAAAAGGGATTCCCCCCCCGCAGTTACTAACACCTCAAGAACTAACTTTTCTTCTCTCCCCACCCCTCTCTTTTGTTGCAGCTGCTTCAGCTTGAGGCTGTCTATGGCTTTCATTTCCTCTAGGTTTTAATGTGTGATGTCCCAGCATCTTTAACCTAGAAACCTTCCTAACCTTCTTAGGTGTGTATTGTTTTGTTTCCAATGCACGCTTTCCAAAATTGCATGGGGGAAGTTGCATGACTTTGAATGCTGTTGGAAGACTGTGCCGTCTTCAAGGGGAAATGGAGTAGCAGCAGCTTTGTCTATCCTGCTCCACAAACTATCAGTTGGTTGCAAATAGGATCATGTCCTTGGCCCTTCCTCTTCAAGACTGTGTAGCTACGCAATACACACCTCTACACACTGCAGACTGTTCTGGTTCTACATCATCTTGCTTTTGTACACACCACAGAACTCCTTAAAAAAAAAAGCACTTGAGTTTGGATTCATGAGGACTATAATTTCCTTTTCAAAATATTTGTTTCTGGCCCTCATTGTTGGCAGAAAGATGCTTTTGCAAAAAGGTTCTGCTGCTGGAGAATCCCTGGACGGTGATGTCTAGCAGTGAGGAGGTAAAGAATAAAACAGGCTTTCTATGCTGTTACGTGTTTTATAGAGCAGCATAAAAACTACTTGTTTTATTTGGCTATTTATTTGTTCCAGTGTTGTTTGGGGAGCAGAGGGCTGTTTCCAGCCCATTTTAATTTACCTGCAAACAGTGGAAAATTTGCAAATGGCAGTCTATATTTACTACCTGAGCCAGTGTTGCTACTAGATAAATAAGTGGGGATTCAATCAACAGAGGTTGTGCAAGAAAGAACAGGGCAAGTTGCTGCTGCTGTTATGTCAATAATAATAATAATAATAATAATAATAATAATAATAATAATAATCATAATAATAATAATGATGCCATTTCTCCAATTCTCACAACAACCCTGCAATTCTCACAACAACCCTTAGCCCAATCACTGCAAGGGCGAGTGATTGGGCTAAGACCTCTCAGTAAGTTCTATGCCAGAGTGGGGATTTGAACCCATTTCTTCCTGACACTGGACTAACACCACAAGTACTATTCCATACTGGGTTTCATGATAGCCATTCGCTCATGCGAAGATACACTTGCAATGAGAGTAAAGACAGACTCCCATCTCTGACTCAGGCAGACCTGAGTCAAGGCTGCCCAAGGTCACTTGAGACCTTGGGTAGAGGCGCACATGGTGGGATGTTCCTCCATAAATACAATTCTCTCTAAATAGAAAAGTAGCATGTGTTCTATCCCAGATGGTGGTCACATTGCACATTACTTTACTGGCTAGGCCAGAGGAAAATAAATGTGGTGCTCATGAGCACTTTTCTTGGTACCCACCAAAGTGCACCTCCCTCCCCCTTTTATAATTAACCCATTTTCTTACCAGCAGCTATGATTGCTGCAAAATACTTTTCCGTTGGTGCCGAAAACTGTGGGATCGAAGTTGCTCAGTCTCATCCCACCTCTGCCTTGTACTCTGCCTTTTGGCTAGGCTACTTGTCCTTTGCCACACTTCCCACAGTTCATCAAATTGCCAAAAGTGCCCACAGGCCCAAAACCTTGCCTATCCCTGATCTAGACACACTAGCTTAATCTCTGCTTTTGAATGTATGATTTATGTAGTAAACACACACACACACACACACACACACACACACACACACACACGGAAGGATTCATACTATTGTTTCTTGAAAATAAGCCATTTTAGGGTGCCTTTTCATCAGTGCCTGAATTTGCTGTTCATAAGGAACCATCAATAGTATCTGAAACAGGTCTGAATTGTTCCTGAAACCTTCATGAGTGCTTAAGATGTCCTGGCTGGGGGAGGTGGTTATTTCTTTGCCCTCCCCCCTCCTCCGTGACTCTTTCCTTTTACAACTGGAAGCTGCCGCAGCATGTTCCATACACTCAAGTGCACAGCGATAGTGGAGCTGGTGGGTTTTGCTTCACATTGGCCCTGGAAGAAGGCTGAGGATGGGGGTTGATGGCTGGGAGAGTGAGAAAGAGAGAGGGAGAGACGTGCAGCTTCAGTCTTTTAAAAGGGCGACGGAGCCGAAAGTTCCCGGATTCTTCTTGGATGACCAGCCATAACCCAGGTCTCTCCATGCCTCATGGCTATAGAGCTATGCAGGCTTAAAAAATACCATCCCGTTAGGAATCTATAATGCTGCATCAAGGGTCCTATTGTAAGATGTTGAAAAGGAATGGTGGGGAAAGGTGGGGGGGAGTGACACAGACCTATGTTGTTGGAGGGAGCGAGACACACACAGACAATGCTGAGTAGACAGACTCTAGCAGACAGACAAGAGCTTTTCATGTGGGTAAAGGAGGGCATAATTCCTCTCTGAAGACCTATTTCTACATAGGAGAAACATCTGAGTCTGCTCCTTCAGAGCTTAGCATTTTGAGCTTTAGCGCCTGGGAAGTCACTTCATTTTCGCCTTTGTGATGGAGGACAAAAGAAAGTTCAGGTGAAAAGCCCGAGCAGGTAATTATCCTTTGACTCTGATGGCCAAAGTTATAGAACAGCCTTACCCAGCCTGGTACCTTCCAGAGGTGTTGGACTGCAACTGTGAGAACCCCAGGGACAGCATGGGATTCTGGGACTTGTAGTCCAACACAGCTGGAGGCCGCCAGGTCGGGGAAAGCTGCTCTAGAAAAATAGCCACCATGACAGCTGTTCAACCAGCATTGGGGCTCTGAAGGCAGAGATGAGGGTTCAGTCATCAGGAAGCCTGGAAACGAAAGTAAAATGTAGCCTCAGATGCATAGCAGACTGTAGTTATGGCACAGATGACAGATATAGTTCCAGGGGGCCTTTGCCATGGTTGTCGGCATGATCAAACACCACAATTCTAGTCTGTGATAGCCAAAGCAATCTGTGTCCCAAAGCTGCCAAAAATCCCCAGACGCTTGGTTGAATACTTGATGCTGGCGCCCAGGATATTGTAATACACATTCAGCTCCATAACAGAGCTGGTGCCTCAAAAAAATAATAAAAATAAAATGATATTGGCTCTTCAGAATTGTAATGCCGCCAGCATTTAGTAATTCGAAAGCATTTCCCAGCTCCTGTTGCGTTTCATACAGCCACAGGGTTGCAGTGCAAATATAGATTCTTTCCTGGTGTGGGATGTGTGTATTTGAGAATCCCCCTTGCCTTTCAAAGTATCCCTCGCCAAAAAATCTTTTTATGCTTTTCAGCTTTTTCTGTTACCTTGCATCACCATTTTGGGGAGTAAAAAAACAAAACAACCACCCCAAACTCACCCGCCATTAAAAATAAAGCATGTCCTAAATTATTTGAAGCAGTAAAGCAGAAACCTTGTGCTAATTTCCCTACTCTGATACCAATCCAGATCACCTCCCTCCTTATGATTCCTACAACCCAAGGAGTGTTGCTGTTATGTCTAGGTCCCCCCACCTTGCACACACAATTAGGATTTTGCTGCTCATGTTGTAAGAAGAGTGATGGGACAGTAAGTGTAGATTTGAGAAAGGAACCTCTAGCAGACAGCTTTCATGCATTCACGCTTCTTTCTGCAACAATGGGGACTAGAAGCTTAATTCCTCTTCAAGGAGGTGCATGCCAACGATTTGACGGACGCACCAGAAATCTTCCCTGGGAGCCTTCTAGGCTCCTTGGACATCAATAGGTGCACAGAGTAGGACACCATACAAGCTTCTGTATAGAATAAAGTTCCAACCCAGCCACACCAGAAGCTTCCCTCCTGCTTCTGTGTGGTCGAGAGCACCATGTACTTCTGCCATGTGCGCTTCATAATCCAGCAACATGTGCTGAAGCTATAGAATCCCTGGCATTGCCCCCTTTTTATTTGCAGCTTCAGAGAAAAGAGGCCCAATTTAAAAAAAACTAAAGGAATCTTGGTCTGGTGGGAATCATTTCACTTGGCAATGACTTTGTGTGTTTCCAAGGTCAATGCAGAGTTAATTTCCATACGGCTCCTATCTGCCGGTGAGGATTATGCATTGCTCCCTTCTAAGGTCCTACTGGCATCTCTTTTGAAGAGTGTTCACAACAGTCTACCTTAGTCTGACTCATTGCTTTGTTCCAAACTATTTGGTGCTCGGCAGCCCCTATGGTTTCCACAGAAGGTGATGGCCGCAGGACCTCCGGCTTATCTGTGTTGAATAGCAAGCTGCCTGCTGCAGCTTGTGACATTCCTTACTTATTAGCTTGTGTCTGGAAATGATCTGCTAATGAGATGTGAGGGGCACCAGGTTGGGGAAGGGTGCTATAAGGTGGCCTTTAAAGAAGGCCAAGGGGAGTGGGAGAGGCAGGACAGGGCTTTTGGCCCACCAAGCTGAATGCAGCTCATCAGAGAGATGAGACAGTCTATTCGGTCATTGCTCACAAAATATTTGAGGCCCGTGTCTGCCGAAAATATTCACAAATAGTCAAATTCCCAGTTCAATTTGCGCAAATGGCCTCAGTAGATTGGATCGGCCCCACTCTGGCCTATGGAGGACATTTGCGCAAACCTCCCATTTGGTTGCCGTTTGCGCAAATTTCCTGTTTGTACTAAGCAAGCGGTGATCACGAATGGGAATTGGGTATGAGACGGGCGGAAAATCCTAGCAAACTAGAACTTTGCTCGTTCACCCATCCTGGTGTGGATCTTTCCTTTTTCTTTTTACTCTAAGGAATGGGAACAGCCCCTGTGAGCTTCAACCTCCTGGCAACCTGCCCACACCTACATTGTTTTCCCTACAAGGGTCTGGACTGATTCAGCATCCGGGGCATTCTGGGACAAAGTAAATGAGAATCTCATTCCAAATTGCAACTGATGGAGCTTGTAGCTCAGGAGGGCAGCAGGCACATGGAAACCAATGTGGAGGGTTCTGCCATGGTGCAAAAGGATGCATTGGACTGGCTGCCACAAAATGGGGTTTGGCAGACCACAGCACCTGGCTGTGCTGCGTTCAGCTTTGTGGCTACAAGTGTGTGGGTCAGAATATTCACCATGGCAGTGTTACTCTTTGCTTTGTCATTGATCAGAGATTCTAGAAACCTTTGATTTAGCCATTTTTTCCTCCACCTCTTTCTAAGAATTCTAGGTGTTCTCCACAAAAGACTCCTAGGTTCCTTGGGGAACTTGCAGTCCTCCAATGTTGTTTGACTCCGTCTCCCATCAGTCCTGGACACTGGTCAGGTATAATGGGACTTGTAGTCTGACAACATATGGAGGGCCACAACCATCCCTAAAAGACTGCACATCTGTCAATGTTAGAACTAGAACTTCATGAAACCGAATTTAGTTTAAACTAAATCTCATTTAAAACACCTGCTTAAATGAACACATCGAACTTCATGCCTTTTCAAACATTAAGATACTTTTTGGCATGGTGAAAGTTTAACATTTGTGAAATGTACACTAGCAGAGCTGTCAGAACTGCCCCGCCTGCTCAGTCCCTTCCCGTGAACTTCTGTGATGTCACAGCATGTCTTGGGTAGCCTTGAAATTCCTTGTCTAAGCTAAGTCACTGCTAACAGGCTTCTCATGTGGTGCTTTTGCAGCTTTGAAAGTGTTAATTCTTATCCATCTGTGCTATTAAAAGCAGAAGACACCAGATGTGAACAGAAAGTATAGAAATAATTGGTCTGCCAGCAGAAAAAGAAGAAAATGGAAAACTAATGTCTCCTTAAAAGTACATTCTTGTTTGCATAGTGAAATTACTTTCATGAAAAGTATAAAAATCTCTTGTCAGGGGGAAGCCTAAAAAGCCTGATACCTGGTCAGTTAAATCTAAATTCTGTTCTTGGTGTGCATATTCTTTAAAAAAAGAAAAAAAAGGTAAAATGCTATTCAAGCAACACACACACAGTCTGGAAATGAAGTGTTTCTAACCAGTAGGGAAGAACATGCTTGTTGCCGTAAATCAAGGGAGCAGAACCTCAAACATGGGGGGGGGGGGGTCAAATCCAGCTCTCTGCAGGTCCCAATCTGGTCCATCAGGGTTTCCCAGAAGGCTATACTCCTTTTCCTCCAACCACTAATCATTTGCTGGTGTCCTGGTGTCTGTGGAGTTTCCCCCTCATTCTAGAAGATTGAGATGCCTCAGCTAAGGATTAGTTAATTATTGGCCAAAGGGGTTTTAAGGTTAAATAGGCTGGTATTTGGCCCCACCCTTTTTGCTCTTGGGCCTGTCCATTTTGCTTCTGGCCCCACCCCTTTGCACTTGGCCAAGCCTTTTGCCTTAAGCCCCCGCCCACCACCGGCATCTGGGCCCCACAACCTTCCAATTTGGCTTTAGGGCTGAAAGAGGTTCTGCACCCTTTGCCGTAAATGTTACACTGCGGAGTAATTAACGTGTGCCGTTCCTTATTTTATCCCTGACCTGACCTGTGTCTCCTTCCCACCCTTTGCACCTAACTCTTGTCATTTGCCCGGACCAGTGAACAGGAAAGACCGTCCAAGCCCCGCCATGGATGATTATGACATCCGTTCCGCTGCCAGCATTTTGGCATCCGTTAAAGAGCAGGAGGCTCGTTTTGAGCGGCTCACCCGGGCCCTTGAAGAAGAGCGGCGCAATGTCTCCCTGCAACTTGAGCGCGCCAATCAGCCCTCGGACCGCGTGAGCGTGTGCAACATTGGCAGCAGCCAGCCCCTGGCAACCGCCTGGCAGCAGCTTGTCCTGCAGGTAAACCGCCTGCTCCCCTTTCTTGTCCCTCTGCATGGCACATCGTCATCCACCTGATTCCCAGAGAATGTGTGCTTCACATGTGTTGGCCATCCTTCCTTCACAGGGGTCAAGGCGACTCTTGTGGCACGTCTGCCCCACTGTTGCCATTTTTCAGTCCTAGTTGAGCACGTGCCAGAGAATGTGGTGATAGAGTGATACCGAGGTGGCAGAATGGACAACGGCTCTTCAGGTGGGCAGGACCAGAAGGAGTCAGGAGCAATGGACTTGGGTGCTGGGCTTGTGGGGTGCTAGCCTAAAGATAGGCAGGCAGGGAGGGCAGTCGTTGGGGAACTTGAGCTGGGAGGTTGCTATTCCACCCGTGTCCTGTATGTGGGCTTCTCCCTGGTAGCCAGTTAGCCACTTTGTGAGTAGAACATTGGGCTAGATGGACCCTTGGAGCCTATCTACATAGTCCCTTGGAACATTTTAAACAATATTTTAAAACGTTCCAAATAGGTGCATTCTAAAATGTCTTAGGCCACAAAAAGGAGTACTCACGTTACAGGAGAAACAGTCTTCGGTCTTCAAAGTGGTGTGTGCTGTCACACACTCTTCTGCCCCGTCTCTTTCTGTTTCATTTTTACAATGAGTTTAGGGCAAAGAATTGTGGGCGTTGTAGTTCAGACACCCACTTCCTCCTTAGTTCCTCTTTCAATCCCTAGCTTTCAATGAGTATAGGGCTAAGGATTGTGGGTGTTGTAGTTCACTCACCCACTTCCTCCTTAGCCCCTCTTTCTTCCCCACCAATCAACTGCTAAGCATTTGGGCTCCGGTAAACGAAGCACTACCCCCATGAATCACAAGCAGTAAAGAAGGACACATTATTTTACTTAAAATGATTTATTAAAAGTGAAACCGTTGTATATAGCTGAAGTGAGTTTCAAAAAACCTCAGGTATACATCATTCAAGGGAGTGCCCAAAGAGTTTTCGTGACCCTTATAAAACGTTAAAAACCTAGTGTGTAGATGGACCCTTGGTCACATTCAGCATGGCTCTTATGTTCATATGGCAACTTTTGAAAGCTCAGGATCATTACATTACAAGCAAGCTTCTACTTGCAGAGTGTTTAGGTGAGCATTCAAATATGTGGTTGCACACCAGCCGTCTGAAGTGATGCAGTCCATTCTACCATCTCATTCTCCTGCATTAGGATAGCCTGTTGGGTACTTTCCCCTCAACACTCCATATTATCACGCGGTGTGAAACGGCTCTCTGGGATTCCTTCAAGTTCTAGGGCCATGCTCTAGACTGGATCTTGCATGCTGTGCTAATGTGAATTGGTGCTGATTGTGGCCCTCTTGATGCTGAGATTTATTTTTGCATGCATTCTGGTTCTTGAGAATGTAGTTTGAGAACATTAGACAAAAAGAGGAGGCGATGGTCTTGTACAACCTTCTCCAAAAGTCCTGAATTTGTTATTGCTTCTTAACTTAGCAGGATTTTTGTATCTGGGTGCTAGCTGAGTGGAAATTGGTAGGGATGTGCACTGGATCGGACCCGATCCACGATCCGAGTCCGGTCCAGTGGGAAATCGGATAAATTATCCGATTTCCGATCCCGCAGCTGGATCGGCCGATCCAATCCGAACCGGTCCGAAAAAGCTCCGAACCGGTTCGGTGGATCGGCGGATCGGCGGGCGCCCACTGGCGCCCACCGCCGCTTCCATTGGCGGGCGCCAGCGGGCGCCCGCCGATGAAAGTGGACAGCGGGGGGGGGAGGAGGGGGGCACTTACCTTCTCGGCCCGGTGGCTCCCGTCCGGCGCCGGCGCCTACTACTACTAGCAGGCTCCGCGGCCTGCTCTAGGGTGGCGCGCCGGGTGATGTCATCACCCGGCGCGCTACTCTAGAGCAGGCCGCGGAGCCTGCTGGTAGTAGTAGGCGCCGGCGCCGGACGGGAGCCACCGGGCCGGGAAGGTAAGGAGGGGGTGCGTGGAGGGGAGGAGGGGGCGCGCGGAGGGGGGAGGGGGGCCCTTACCTTTCCGGCCCGGCGGCTCCCGTCCGGCGCCGGCGCCTACTACTCCCAGCAGGCTCCGCGGCCTGCTCTAGGATGGCGCGCCGGGTGATGTCATCACCCGGCGTGCTACTCTAGAGCAGGCCGCGGAGCCTGCTGGAAGTAGTAGGCGCCGGCGCCGGACGGGAGCCGCCGGGCCGGAAAGGTAAGGAGGGGGTGCGTGGAGGGGAGGAGGGGGCGCGCGGAGGGGGGAGGGGGGCCCTTACCTGCCCGGCCCGGCGGCTCCCGTCCGGCGCCGGCGCCTACTACTCCCAGCAGGCTCCGCGGCCTGCTCTAGGATGGCGCGCCGGGTGATGTCATCACCCGGCGCGCTACTCTAGAGCAGGCCGCGGAGCCTGCTGGAAGTAGTAGGCGCCGGCGCCGGACGGGAGCCGCCGGGCCGGAAAGGTAAGGAGGGGGTGCGTGGAGGGGAGGAGGGGGCGCGCGGAGGGGGGAGGGGGGCCCTTACCTGCCCGGCCCGGCGGCTCCCGTCCGGCGCCTGTGCCTACTACTCCCAGCAGGCTCCGCGGCCTGCTCTAGGATGGCGCGCCGGGTGATGTCATCACCCGGCGCGCTACTCTAGAGCAGGCCGCGGAGCCTGCTGGAAGTAGTAGGCGCCGGACGGGAGCCGCCGGGCCGGAAAGGTAAGGAGGGGGTGCGTGGAGGGGAGGAGGGGGCGCGCGGAGGGGGGAGGGGGGCCCTTACCTTTCCGGCCCGGCGGCTCCCGTCCGGCGCCGGCGCCTACTACTCCCAGCAGGCTCCGCGGCCTGCTCTAGGATGGCGCGCCGGGTGATGTCATCACCCGGCGCGCTACTCTAGAGTAGGCCGCGGAGCCTGCTGGAAGTAGTAGGCGCCGGCGCCGGACGGGAGCCGCCGGGCCGGAAAGGTAAGGAGGGGGTGCGTGGAGGGGAGGAGGGGGCGCGCGGAGGGGGGAGGGGGGCCCTTACCTGCCCGGCCCGGCGCTCCCGTCCGGCGCCGGCGCCTACTACTACCAGCAGGCTCCGCGGCCTGCTCCAGGGTGGCGCGCCGGGTGATGTCATCACCCGGCGCGCTACTCGAGAGTAGGCCGCGGAGCCCGCTGGTAGTAGCCGCCGGCGCCGGACGGGCCGAGAAGGTAAGTGGCGGGGAAGGGGGCTTACCCCCCCCCCGGAGCCGTCCGCTTCTATCCGCTGGCGCCCGCGGGCGCCAGCGGATGGAAGCGGGCGGCCCCAGGGGGGTAGGGAGCGCGGGGGAGGGGGTTTACCTGCCGGGGCCGTCCACAGCGGACGGCCCCGGGGGGGGGAGGGAGTTAGGCCCCCCCTTACCCACCCGCCGCCATTTTTTCCTCATAGACTTGCATTGCAATGCAAGTCTATGGGGAAAAAAATGGCGGCCGATCCAAAAATTTACGATTTTTGGGTCGGGATCGGACTCGATCCGGTCCGGGGGGCCTCCGATTTTGTCCGAACCGGTCCGGGACAAAATTGGAGGTCCCGATCCGGGTCCCGATCCGATCCGGGGGGTCCGTGCACACCCCTAGAAATTGGCGACCCGGTCTTGTCTATGGATCAAAAGTAGGGGCTCTCGTTAATCTCTTTGGCTGGGGTCCTCAGGATTGATTCAAATATAGGGAAACCTGAGAATATTTGGCACAAAATACAAAATCTATTTTGCACTGAAAAAAGCTGAAATCTGCCACCAGTATAAATTACCGAAGGTATGCACAATTTGCATATATTTGCTTCCTTATAATTTATCCTATTCCTGCTAGCCATGGGGAAAGTTCCATGCAGGACACCTTAGACCATTGGAAGCCCTACTCCATTTTTCTTAGCTCTTGAAATTTTGCCCACCTGATCAGGCCAGGTATTGCTTGGGTCAAGTATCTCCACATCTTTTCAAGCTTCTCTTCATTGCCTTAATGCAGTAATGGGCAGAAGGTAGATCTCCAGATGTTTTGGATTCAACTCCCATAAGACCCTGCCATCATGGCTAATGGTCAGAGATGCTGGGAAGTGATGTAAAAAGCATATGGAGATCTACCTTCTGCCTACCCTTGTTTTAATGGATAGAAGGTTCATTGTTGTTGTTTTTTAAAAAAATGAAGTTGTGCTGCTCAGGATTCTGACCAATAGCAAATTCTGTGCTCATGCAAAGTAATCACAGAAAATAGACACACATAACCCAACACCGTGTCTTGTCTTAGATAGACTGTTCAGTTATTATAGTATCATACACGTGCAGTACCATTCTGACAGCAGAATCGTGGTCTGCGTCCAGATAAACATTTGAGAAGATAGTGATCTTCAAGGCTAGTAGAGCTGGAGGATAGTAGGATATGGATGGGGCCTGGGGACATAAGTGAAGTGGAATAAGGGTGTGGAAAGTTCAGTGGGACATGGAAAATGGCAGCCTGAAGATGTATTGCAGGGCCATCTGTGTATGGACGAACGGAATATTATTATTATTATTAATAATAATAATAATAATAATAATTTATTACACTTATATACCGCCCCATAGCCATGGTCAACCCAGTGAGAATACAATTCCAGGCGGATAGATTTGAGGATAGTTGCATTGAGATACCAAATGCTTATCCAGAAGCACTAGAGGCTCTTGTTCAAGACTTGCTCAGGGGTATGAGTCTTTACGTAGAGATGGGAGACTTCAGCACAAGCAACTCTTGGACGGATGACCCACAGGTAGGTCCAAGCCACAGGGCAACATTCTGTTATTATGAGCTGACTTTGGCTGAAAACTTGTTATAATGCCATACAGTAAGAGCTTTAATGTTATGGGTGAATGGGATGGAAGTGAGCCCACTGAGATGGCAGCTTTTACTTTATAGTGTCACTGCATCACATGACCTTTTATTCTTATTGTGTTTACCTGGGTTAGCCCATCAGTATCGCTAACATGGCATCAAAATGACGTCATTGATCGCCTGAGCTCATGGAGGATATTTGTGGTCTGGCCGTAATTTCTGGTGTCGGTCCACTACTGGTTTTATTTGTTTGTAGTTTATTATGGGGACTTTATCTGGGTATTTTCTGTTTGTGAGAATGCTGGTGCATCACCTGTGTGGGGGCAGTCCATACCTATTTCCTGCTTAATTAGCCCCCTTTAATCCCCCACCCCCTGCATGGGGTATTTTGCATAGTTCCACCATATATTTTTGTTGTATATTGAAGATGGCACAAATATTTCATGCTACGTGTAAACAAACGGGGGACCTAGTCTAAGGCGTAACTTCCACACCTGTGTACCTACCTGTGCCACCCTTTTGTTACCTTTTACAATTAGCGGCTCTCTGTATATCAATCTGCCCATGGCTTGAGGTCTTCAGGTGAGACTCTTCTGTATGGTAGGATACATACAGTACATGACAACACAGGTAAGAGTCTTTTCTGTGGTGGCACACCAGTTGTGGAATACCCTCTACATAGAGGTCCTTCTGGTAGCAACACTGCAAGCATTTTAAGTGATATTAGCACCTTTTCAGTTGCCCAGGTGTTTCAAGTTGTGCTGTGTTGGTTTTGCTGTTCCATTGTTCTGCTCTCTTTCTCAATCATTTCGTTACGAAGGTTTTATTTCACTGTATATTTTTATTTTGGATTACCTGCTTTGCTCATGCTCTTTATACACAATCTCCCACATCTGTAGGGATGAAGTATGGTCTATAAATATTTGCAATCAATCAATCAATCAATCAATCAAGCACATGTTCATAGAAGAAGCCTAGAGCAATCATTTTGCTTACGAATTTGGATTTCGTTTTGCATTTCTCAATCAAGAAGACAAGGACTGGGTTGCTTGATGTGGCTGAAGGCCCATCCAGTTCAGCAATTTGTTTCTAACATGCTGGTCAGTCAATGTTACGCTCTTGGGAAGCTAACAAGCAGAAGCAGGAAGGGTGGAGAGCTTTGGTTGTCCCCAACATTTGGTTGGGGTCAACACCAGCATTTGGCATCCTTGGACAGCTACTGCACCCAGCTCTGCCCCCCCTCCCCATTCTGGTCCTCCAATGAGCACTGTGGCATCTTGGAGCAGTATTTTACTTTTCCACAATGCCCCAGGACAGTATCCCATCAGGAGCACTCTGGTGCATTTTAGGGAATTTATTTGGCAGCTCTAAACCAGCCAGGACTGATGGGAGTACTGTTATTGCTATCACCAATTCCAGATAAGCCTTCCAGGGCTTGTAGAGGGCATTATATTGAAAGCCTCCTTAATTTTAAAGCCAACTCTGCAACTGGTAATTCCAGCATAATGCTTCCGAGGATGGAGGTCCCCTTTTTAGCTCTCGTGATTGCTAGCCTTTGAAAGACCTAACCTCCATGAATTAATCTAGAGAGCCAGCATGGTGTAGAGTTAGAATGTTGGACTGGGACTCAGGAGATCCAAATTCTAGTCCCTACTCAGCCATGAAGCTTACTGGGTGACATTTGGGTCAGTCACTGAGAGGAGGAGGATCGTGAATGCTGCTTTGGGCTCCTTGGAGGAAAAGGCAGGATATAAATGTAATTAATTAATTAATTAATTAAACTTAAACATCTTTAACAGCTATCTATGCCAATGGCCAACGGTCACCTCTTGCGGCAATTACATCCAACAAATGAAACCTGCGTTTCATTATGAAGCATCTCTTTTTATGTGAACTGACTCCTTTGGAAAGCATTGCATTTGATGATGGGACACCAGGGCTGTCTGTGGTGTTAAGTCTGTGAGGGCTCATTCACACATGCAAAGGAGTCACTTGATGTTGCAGTTATCAAGTAACGGGCATGCGTATGCCTACCAGACTTTCGTCTGAAAAGCCAGACTCAGAAACTGCGTTTGGGAGCTAGGAGATTAGTCCTGTGTATTAGGTTGTGCTAGAAACTGAGTCTGGGCAAAAGTAACGCTCTCTGGTTTTGGGATTATCTCGATACAGTTTTGCATCTGTACCATTCCTTCTCAGCAAGTTGGAATTAATTGCGGTAGTGGTGGTTGTTTTTGCAAAGACAGTCCTGCAAGGGAAGCTGACCTTGCAACAATTTTCTGAATTTCCCCTTGCTTTGGGAAATGGGAACTTAAACAATACTGTTGTTTCTGTTCCAGTGGCCAGTCTTTTCCCTAAGCAAACCAGTGACCTGAATTGAAAAGTTGTGTTTGACGCTTTCCTTAGGCAAAGCGTAACTTCTCAGTTTCTCACACCTAGCAGGTTCAGGAGTTGCTGCCGACCAACCTGCTAATGTCCGCGAGCTGCTTCGGGCTTGGAGGTGTTGGCTCCAGCACACTGTAGCCACAAAGACTGGTTTTTGAGTAGTGAATCTTTTGTATTGGAGATCACACTCTGCGAAAGATCCTGTTCTGCTTCTTCTTGGGATTAGTTCACATGCTGCATAAGAAGCAGGTATACCAGGTGGGTGCATTGGGTCATTTATTTATTTATTTTATTACATGTGTATACCGCCCCATGGTCGAAGCTCTCTGGGTGGTTTACATAAGATTAAAACAATTAAAAACAATATAGCAAAATTTAAACAGCAAAAACATACAATATACACACAATATACATGTACATTTAAAACCACTATAATAACTTTAAAAAGCTATAAGCCTTGCTGTTGCTGTTGTCGTCGTCATTGTTGGTGCTTTTGCTAAGTAAGCAAATAATCTAAGACAGCCTTCCTCAATGTGGTGCCCTTCCACCTATGTTGGACTCCAACTCCCATCATTCCCAGGCAGCATGGTCATTGGTCGTCACCCCTACCCAAGTCACTTTCTTTTCCCCGTTCAATGCAACGCTCTACCTTTCACATTTACAAAGGCATGAATGTCTGAGCCAGTGGCCATGCTGGCTCAGAATGATGGGCATTGTAGTCCAACACAACTGGAGGAACCAGTTGGGGAAGGGTGATCGAAGACTATGATTTTCTGTACATTTACCTGGGAGAAAGCTTGTTGAACACAAAGAGAGGCAAACTACATGCCACATGAAATTTGTAGCATGTACCTGATCCTCATCATTTCGTTTACCTTAGTGTAAATGTGTGGGGCTCAGCTCTTGATTGGGACCACTGTGCATGGGTAGGGGAGATCCAAACCTTCCCAACCAGCCACTCCCCCACCCTTTGGCTACTAAAGAAAGGGGGGGAATCCATCGACACCATACATATGTTTCTTCTGATAGAGAGGGCAATCATCACTTCGATCCCTGGTTGCTGGATAAGGATATCTGAGAATTTTGTTTCTGTTCAGAAACCAGGTGAGTGTGCCCTGTTTGCACCTCCAACGTGAGTGTGATCAGGTGACTGTGCCTGCCGAATACGCTTGTAAATTCTTGAACATTTGCTCCCCTTCGATTTGTGCAAATTTGCCCATTTTATCTCGTGCAAATTTCAGAAATGTGCTAATTTTTAAATCACCCGCACATTAGTCTGCGGAGGAAATCTACACAACTTTGGAACTTTGCAAATGGAGGAGAGTCAAGCAGCAAGGTGATGTTCAGAGAATGTTGATGAGCTGAAACAGCGCTTGTTTACCCATCCCTATTGCTAGACTACTGAAAATTATCAAAGAATATATATATATATATATATATATATATATATATATCCCTTTCCCATTTTTCCTATGTACCAAGCAGACCTATTAATATTTTGGTTTTATGGAGTGGTTTACAACACAGGATTGGCGTGATATATTGAAAAAAAGAAAGAGAAAATTTAGACAGAAAATCAGAAGCAATGTCTAATGGAGCAACAATAGAAAGTTAAATGCTTTTTCAAGGATGTGGGAGAAGCTATTTGTGACAGGAAAGTCAAGTCATGGGGTGGCGAGCCAGGCAATTTATGGAGCTTTTGGGAAACAATCCAACACTGGCAGGGGACTTTAGATCTTCTATGTTTTTCATCTTGAATTTCTTGCCATCCTAGTGTGAAAAACAACAACCCAGAAGCTTAAAAAATAATTGCCAGAGCTGGGAGGGGAAAATGTAGATAAAAAAATAAATAAACAAATAAGGGAAGGCGGCAATGTCAGAATGAAATGCATTGCATACTAGTTCATTCATCAAAAGGGGAAACAAAGCCTAGACCTGTGCTTACGATGCTCAGTCATTCAGTGTGTGCTCACTCATCTTAGCAACTAGGGCTGCCCCCTTTCCTGGGACATAAGGACCCAACTGCTGTGATTTATGCCTCAAAGTTGGATTGCTGCAATAAATGTGACCCAGGATTACCTTCAAAGTCATGCTGGGTCAAACTTTTGAACCTATGAAGCTTCCACCCCAAATTTGGGGTTGTGTGTAGGGATATTTGGAATGCATTCAACCTGTTGTGTATGAGTTCCATGGATTAAGTAGAGTTGCATCTAGTCCAGGATTCAGTTCACACAGTGGTCAAACAGATGCCCATCGGAAACCCACAGGCAAGACATGAGTGCAATTGCACACTCCCACCCATGTTCCCCAGCAACTGGTGTACTTAGGCATACTGTCTTTGATACTGGAGGTAGAGCATAGCCATCAGGACTAGTGGAGATTGATAGCCTTCTTCTCCAGGAATTTGTCTTTTTTGAAGCCATCTTGTGATAGCAAATTAGTTTAACTATGTGCTATGTGAAGAAGTTCTTCACTTTATCTGTCCTGAATCTCTCATGAATCAGCTAGATGTGTTGACTAGGCTGACCATCTGAAAAGGAGGACAGGGCTCCTGTAACTTTAACAGTTGTACAGAAAAGGGAATTTCAGCCAGTGTCATTTGTATGCAATTAGTTCCTGATGAAATTCCCTCTTCATCACAACTGTTAAAGTTGCAGGGGCCCTGCCTTCTTTTGTATATGGTCACTCTAGTATAGTGCCTGCAACTTTAACTGTTGTGATGAAGAGGGAATTTCACCAGGGACTAATTGCATACAAATGACACTGGCTGAAATTCCCTTTTCTCTACAACTGTTAAAGTTACAGGAGCCCTGTCCTCCTTTTCAGATGGTCAGCCTAGTGTTGACCCCACTGGGTTCTAGGATTATGAGAAAGGAAGAAAAATCTCTCCCTATCCATGCATAATTTTGTACAACTCTGTCATGTCTCCTCATAGAGCCTATCTACACAGTCCCTTGGAATGTTTTAAATAGTATTTTAAAATGTTCCAAATAGGTGCGTTCTAAAACATCTTAGGCCACATTAATGAGTACTCACGCTACAGGAGAAAAATTCTTCAGTCTTTAAAGTGGTGTGTGCGGTCACACACTCTTCTGCCCCGTCTCTTTCTGTTTCGTTTTTACAATGAGTTGAGGGCAAGGCATTGTGGCCGTTGTAGTTCAGTCACCCACTTCCTCCTTAGTTCCTCTGTCATTCCCTAGCTTTCAATAAGTATAGGGCTAAGGATTGTGGGTGTTGTAGTTCACTTGCCCACTTCCTCCTTAGCCCCTCTTTCTTCCCCGCCAATCAACTGCTAAGCATTTGGGCACCGTTAAACGAAGCACTACCCCCACGAATCACAAACGGTAAGGAAGGACACATTATTTTACTTAAAACGATTTATTAAAAGTGAGACCGTTGTATATAGCTGAAGTGAGTTTTAAAAAACCTCGGGTATAAAACGTTATAGGGAGTGCGTCATGTGACCCAAAGAGTTTTCATAACCCTTATAAAACGTTAAAAACCTAGTGTGTAGATCGGCTCTTACTCTCATTTTTTCCAAGCTAAACAATCCCAGTTGTTGTAGTCTCCCTCATAGGGGAGTCGCTCTAGCCTCTTGATCATTTTAGTTGCCCTTTTCTGCACTTTTCCCAACACTACAATATCTTTTGGCCAGCACTGTACACAGTATTCTCTATGTTTCTCAATAGTCTCAAGGGCTCCATAGTTTCAAAGCCATGCTATCATGATAAAAACCTGCCTAAAGGAATGCAATAATAAACAAATAAAACTTTGTCCTTGGGGCACCCCATTGAGAAAGTATTCCACAAAACATGGGCCCGCTACTGGAAAAGCCCTGTAGCTAAGTGCCTGCTAGCCTAATTGCCATTTCATGTTTGACGCTGCAAACACTGAAAGAGTTTGTCTTTATTATAACACTGAATTATAATAAAAATGAACCCGGTGGTCTTTATTATAATCCCTAGTTTTCTGTTAGTGGAATGCAACAGCCAAACGGTCCAGGAACATCCCTTGTCTGCCTTTTATATGGGGAGCCAAGATTAACTGTCTTGAAAGCCTCTTTCTTCCCTCTGATGCTTATCGTTTGAGGGATGCAATTAGCACGTGACAGCCCGAAACAGTGGAAACATTTCCTAGGAGAGGGTGAGAAACACAAGAGGCACTGGAATCGGGAGGGGGCGGAGAGAGGTAAGGATGAAAGAAGGGAGTTTGATGTGTGAAAAAATCCCTTCTCTCAGAACAAACAGCCATCTGTGTCATCGGCTACAGACTGCAGATCCCTCTCCCTTTTGGCAAGGGACAATTTGGGCCCCTTCTACACACTTGGGCAGTCTCTAGTTACCAGCATATGTAGGTCACCGGCTGCTAGAATTGATGTGATCTGTGACATTTGCGTCCTGCACTTCCTGCAAGGA
Source organism: Anniella stebbinsi (assembly GCA_029215795.1). Classification (NCBI taxonomy): domain Eukaryota; kingdom Metazoa; phylum Chordata; class Lepidosauria; order Squamata; family Anniellidae; genus Anniella; species Anniella stebbinsi. The sequence goes on from JARDYH010000010.1 coordinate 5,460,467, forward strand.
GCTTGGGAAAGCATACTTGAGGTTGCTCCATTTTCTGCCAACGATAGCCCTGTAAGGAAGGTTTGTCTGACTGTTGACCAAAGCCAAGTGAATGCCAAAGCTGAATGGGGAGATGGGCTAGGGAGGCCTAGTTCAAAGTCCCGGCATTCTATGTATCTGCTGCACAACACTGGCTGATGGTGTAATGACCACATTGCTCTCTTTCTTATACAGATCTGTCTTGGGGATGTATGAGAATTTCATTTTTGCTCAGGAAACGTGGGAATGTCCCTTCAAAGCCCGTCAAAGCACATGTTCGCTGAAAATATTCGCAAATCGTGGAATGCATGCTTGCTTTTGTCTTGTCCCTGATTCTCAGTTCTATCCACGCACCTTTCCCAATTCGCACACATTCCTTCAGTAGATTGATTCAGGCCCTCTTTAGCCGACGGAGGAGGATTGCTCAAATTTGGGGAGATTTGCGCAAAGTTGCTGACGTTGGCGCAGATCTCCTGTTCGATCGCTGCTCGATTTGTGCAAGTTTACTGTTCGTGCAGAACAGGCAGTGGCCGCAAACATGAACAGGAATCAGGCATGAAATGAGTGGCGAGCTGAAGTTCGGAGAATCCTGGCTATACAATATTGTTCATTCGCCTGTCCCTAATCCGTGTACATTTTTTAGCTGCCCATTAAGCACTGAACGGTGTGGTTTGATTTTATGCAGCAGCCTTTGCTGATGGCGTTATTTCCAGTTGGAAAAGAAGACTTCAGTATTGTCACACCCTGTTGGGGGAGGGATTGTGACTCAGTGATAGAGCACCTGTTTTGCATACAGACGTTTGGCATCTCTGCTTAATAGGATCAGATAGGATTTTTTGGGGAAAACCCTTCTTTGCTGGAGACCCTGGAGAGATGCTGACAGTCAAAGTGGTCAATAATGGTCCAAATGGACAAAGAAACTGACAGAGGATTAAGGCAGCTTCCTATCTTCTGCACCGTTACTTGCCATCTTGGTCCAAAGCTGCCCTGGAGCTTCCATCAGGACAGTGAAAGTTGTGATTTCTGCAATGACTTGCGCGTGGTGAAGGTAGCCTCCAAAGAATGTCAGGAAATGGCAAAGGCCAGATTGTTAGCCCAGTATCGTTAAGAAACCTTCTATTGGTGGAAGACTCCTTTTGTTGCAGAAAGGGAACCAGCCCATAACGTGTGTTGAAAATCTTTGTTTTGTTTATTGCTCGATAGCCAGCCAAGATTCTGAATATGCATCAGACTAAAAACACAAAGCAAAAAAGACACAGTGTGTCAACATACAAAAAAAATATATAGGTAGATATAATAGGGGGAAAAGTGATAATTCAATACACCATCCACAACCGATTGTATACTAACAATTATTAAATTGGTTAAAATACCTGGGTATGGACATACAAACATGTGTGTCTCCTGTAATGTGTGAACTTTTGTTGTGAAACGATCTAAAACAAATACCTCTGCCTTTTAATGTAATGTAAACAAGCCTATGGAGCGGGGTCTTTAGAAGAGAGAAGCATATAGCTACCTCATATCTACTTCGAAATCCCAGTGGGCATTTATCTATTAGAACTTTTAAAAATCCACTCTTTCCCACCAGGGGGGCGTATGCGGTTCCCCCTGCCCCACTTATTTTATTCTCAGAACATCCCTATGAGGTAAGTTAGACCAGAGAGAGGGAAAGAGATTAGCCAAAGTTCAACCATTGAGTTTAATGGCTGTGGACTTGAGTATAGGTCTAACATTGCCCTCTACACCACATTTGCTCAGTGTCCTGCACCTGATTACGCTGCCTGTGTTGTTTTAAAGGCCTCTTCTGGTGCCTAACCCTCTGGGGGCAAAGTCCCTGTTATTTACCAGGGTGGGATCAGGGAGGTCAGAGCCAGCGGGGAAGTGTATGTTATGGCAAACATCTAGCTGAAAATGGCAACTGTATGCAGAATGCTTCCTTCCATAACGTATCGTACCTTTGGATCCAACCCGTATAGTACCATTTCTTCCATATTTCCAAGGAATAAAATCCAGTACAGTTACACCTTGGAGGTTCACTCCTGACCAAATCTCTAAATCGAACAGCATCATCCATTATTATTTATATTTATGAAGAGCTTATCTTGCTGATCCCCCAACAAACTCACAGTGGCAGATATCCAATGACAACCCTGTGAAGTAGGTTAGCCTGAGAGAGAGAATGTGTGTGGCCCAAGGTCACTCAGTGAGCTTTGTGCCCGAGTGGAGATTTGAACCTGGGTCTCCCAAGTTCTAATCTGACACTGTCACAATTACACCAGACTGCCTCTCTATCTGAATTGGGAGAATACCGAACGTTCAGCGAACATATCTGAGTTCGAAAAATGTGCATGAGATTTGAATTTTCCCAGAAAGGGGCAAATGAGTACTTCTGCCCTCTACTGCTTCCGCCATTTTGAGTTTTCTATCATGGATACCATTTCTGTGTAGGGGTGGAAGCTCATGCACTGTACAGGACATCACGTGCCACAGTTGTACACATGGCGTTTTTCCCCCTCCTACACGGGCAAAGAAAGAGCGGGGTGTGCCCTTCCCGGGTGGCGACTCCATACATGTGTCGAACAAGCTGTTCCTTCCCCAGGTAAGAAAACTGGCGTGCATGATGCAGCTTCCTCTGTAATTTGAAAGTCCCTGGAAGAGGCTAACAAGAATCAGTTTGGAGAGATCACGGAAGGGTCAGGTGTGTAGCACCTAACCCAGCTATTACATGGCTCGCTTCATCTGCTGTGAAGAGGAAGCAACCTGAATCGAGACAACCCTTGCACCTCTTGCTTGTTGATGGTGTCACCGTGGTCTGCTGCATGCCCTGAGCGTGCCTCCCTGGAGCTGCTGGGTGTGGCCAGAGGCTGCTGTAGTGTGGAGCTTCCAGCTGTGACTGTCAGTTTCCACTCCCCCCTCCCCAATTCCCCGGCAAACTGGGAGAGTTTGCAAAGCTCAATCCTCAGGGAAGATCAGCACTGCCCCTTCCCTTCCCCAAAGCAGCAGCAGCAGCAGCCCAAGGAGATCCGCCTGGGCTTCTCCCTCCTCCCTCAGGAATGAAGAAGGGCGGAGGAGAAGAAATAAAAAGCATGTGAAAAAGAGTCCCCTCCTCCCTTTCTTTCAGAGCAGCTTGGATTGGGGGGCCGGCCTTTTTCTCCTACCCGGATTGGCTCTGCCGCTGACTGGATCAATTCAGAGGGGCTCTCCAAACACAGAGAGGAAGGAGGGAAAGCTGAAGGCGCACCAGACTGTCAAAGCGGAGAGTCGGCGGCACCCCCTAAACCGCCCTGCCTGGAAACTGGATTGATTTGGGACTTAATTTTTTAAAAAATTTTTTTTTTCCCTTTTTGCCCAGTAGGGAAAGCAAAACTGGAATCTTGCCTAAATGCCTGCAGAACTCAAACAGGTTAGTACATTAACTTGGCGCCTGCCTTTCTCTTTGCCTGCCTTTTCAGGTTCAGGCGGTTGGAGGGTTGGGGGAAGAAGGTGTTTGGTCTTGATGCTGCCTAATTAATGTGTGTGCATTTGGTGTTTTTCATTAGCATGTTTCATGTGGCCTGAAGGAAGGAGAGATGGCTTTCCTTCTTCTACGGAGAAACCAGGGGAGCAATTCAGCTTGTTCACCTAAACCAGCATTTTGGAGAGTTGAGAGATCAGCGTTTTGTCTTTTGCAGTGTTACCAGCTGGAATGGAGGGGAGAAGCGAGCTATTGTTTCCTTTGACCTTCCAGCACTGCTCAATAAATCCAGGGAACTCTTTTGACTCTGAATGACCAGAAAGAGCTACTGGAAATAGGGGGCCTACACTGGGAAGATTTCCCAGGTTTTGCTGTGGCCGGCTCTGATTTTGCCATGCAGCATTTTGCCAGTGTGCATAGAAAAATAAAAAAGAGGATGTTGATGGAACCCCAAAACAAAGTTGTTTTTAAGTCGGACGAGTGATATCTCCCCCGTGTGTGTGTATGTGTGTGTGTGTGTGTGAATAATATTGCATAGGGACTATGGAAATCCTTAGCTTTCTCCCTTACCTTGCATTGTATTGCAGGGTGATTTAAAATAAAAACACATTTGCAAAATTATACACTTTTCTTCAACGAGCTTTTGCTTACTTAATCTTATGAAGGAACCCTAAAGAGAGAAGAAGATGGAAAAAAAAAGCCCAGTTGACTATGAAATGTGAAATACATCTGTATCGTTGATGTCGTTGTTTTAAACTGGGCTATTCCACTTTCAGTCTTGATTCTGGCACCTTGTACACAATAATGGTACATATTAGTGGACAAGGAAAGTAAAACTTACTTGCTGATGTTTTCGAGTCTTGTGTATATCTTGAATAGGGGGAGAAGAGAACCGCTTGTTGGGGTTGAAAGAGGTTTGAAATCAGCTTTATATCAATGTGGTTTAAGAGATGGTGTGCCTTGGTGTCTCTGCTGATCTTTGAATAGGTGTCACCCTATCTCAACTAGATTATAGGCGGGTTGAGATGTTAGACATGTGTGTTTATGCATGAAGGTCTAGTCTCAGGGGCTCAAGGTTTGATGGGGTCACCTTCAGCTCTGTGGCAAACCCTGTAGCTCCAACTATTAGGAATGCACATACGTTTGCGTTGTCTGTTGTGGGAATGCTGATTTCACGTCCTGCTGATGGATTAGTAGAGTTTTTGAAAAGAGCGTATTTGACCCGGGCATCTATTCCCCCCCCCCCCAATTTTAAATTTCTGAAATTCCACTCCTCTTTGAATGCTCACTTATTTGTATTCCTTGTGGGGCATACCACCTGTGGACATTGCATGAAGTGGAAGTCTTTTTTTTTTCCGTTTCCTTTTTCTGCTGCCTGACCTGAAACTATTTCAGCTGTCTCTTTGCATGCAACCAGCTGTTGATGTACACAAAGTTAACGACAGAAATCTGTCTCTTTGGATATTTTTCTACTGGGAAGGGGCGGGGGGGGGGGAGTGGGGAGAGACAAAACCATAGAGGTACAGAGTGGAATGTTGACAAGAATGTCTAGGACTAGTGTAGCATCCACATATATTTTTGGGTGGGAGGCAGAGAGTCAGGGACAGAGGAATGCATACATTTGGGAATGATTATTGTCTTAACTGTGCTAGATGTACATTTTCCCATGCCACTGTTATTTTTCAGGGTCAAACTAAGAGAGATTAGTGTTTGTGGCTTCGATTTGAAATGGACCGCCAGGCATTTAGGAGAAGACAGATGTTCTGTTTAGCTTCCTATGCTCTTTTTGGATGGCACAGGAGACTAGATTAATCGAGGCAATTTTTAAAGTCTGAATTCTTCGCGTGTTTAGAACTGTAGATGAGTGTAAGAGGGGCTTTCCTTGTAAGGACATTGGTGGCTTCTGAATTCAATGTTGTCAAAGAAATGTATTGTCCTATAGCAGAGGTTTCACAGACTGGGGAAGAGTAGTTATAAATCCTACTCCTCCAAGCCACATACAAAGACTGATAAACATAAACCTGCCAATGTAGGGGCAGAGAATAGGAGCTCATAGGAAACGTGTTTTATATGTATACCCCAAAATATAAAACCTGAAGGCCAATACTGATGTGATGTGGGAATCCATGACCCAATCTCTTGGAGGGGATGCGTAACCCTTTGAGACCCCTATCCCAAGTTTCTGCTAGCTTCTTTGAGGAAGGAGAAAAATACACATTTTAGTCTTAACAGCTACTTCAGGTAATTTTGAAAATGAAAATAGTATGGAGGGCAAAGGGGTAACCTCTCTACCAGTGCTGCTGCTCTGATCCAACTTGGAGTTCCTCCACAGCTACTTTTTGAGTTTAAAGGTTGGGAGAGGTGATCATGAATCACCTATGTAATGTCTGCTATGAATTTTAGACTTTGCAATGTTAGGTGCGTATTTATTTATTATTATGTATTATTACATTTATATCTCACCCTTTTTCCTCTTGCAAGGAATTCAAGCCAGCTTTCAGGGTACTCCTCCTCCTCGCCAACTTATCCTCACAACAACCCTGTGAGGTAGGTTAGGCTGAGAGTCAGTGACTGGCCCAAAGTCAACCCCAGTGAATTTCAAGTTCGGGTGGGGACTAGCAGCAAGGTCACAAATCACTCAGCTAAAAGCCTTAAAGCACTACAAAAACTCAACCTGACACCTGAAGGGCACCAATGTTGGTGCCCCATGAACCTGTTGGGGGAAGGGTGTTCCATAAAAGAGGCTACCACCACTGAAAATGCCTCATCTTTGCTTGACACTTGCCCAAACTCTGGGAGATCCTCAAGGTCAGGCAGGTTTATATGGGCGAAGGGGTCCCTCAGATCCTACTCTTAATTTGTGGGTGATCACTAAACTGTTACATTTGGAGAGGCCCTTATTTTCCAGTGCCAAATCCCTTTCCCCCCTGAAGGAGCCACTTCAAGACTAGCTGGCAATCTCAAGACTTTAGTGCCTATCCAGAGGGCTTGCTATACCTGTAGTTGGAACCCACTTTATGGTGGTGGCAGCCACACCCAATGTACTCATTTCGTTCAGATAGAACAAACAGCCTTTATGCTGGAATCAGGTGGTATTGGCCAACAAGGAAGGGACATGAGTTCCTTTTAAGAGTCCAAAATCCAAAACAATGAGTGCAAAAAAAAAAAAAAAAAATGCTAAGGAAAGCAACCACCAGAGAGGTTTGGGGAATGTTTGTAACTAATCCATCTCTACTTGAGAAGGAAGAGGAAACCCACACCTTAGCAACTCATATGTTTCTCATCAAATTATACCCAACTGGGCCTGGTTGGCATTTCTTGTTCCAAAAGAAGAAAGACAGCTCTATAGAGTGAGCATGAAATCAAAGTTGTTTTGCTTAAAAAGGGTACAGAAAGGGGCACCCACATAGCAAAGCTGTTTATAGGCAAACCACCTGGATCAAAGGAAAGTGTTGCCTGCTCCCCAAAGGCCCTTTGTGTAAATCAATCTGTATAGTAGGTGTTGTAATTCAATATACTGGGAAGGACGGATTAACGTCAGCATGTCCATCAAAACGTTGTGTTTGCCCTCCTTCGGAAACATATAATAATATCGCTGCTTTTTATAATGATACTGAATTGCATGATTCTGTTTCATTGTAGATTTGTAAAACAATTTGCCAATTAGGGCTGCTTCTTACCAATTTATTGTTGTTCATGACAATGACCTAAGTGCATGAAAATACCCCCATGCAACCAGTGTCTCCAGGAGCAAGGAGACCTCATGCCACAAAAGGTCTAGCCCCCTTTTAGAGCCACCTGGGCCAATAGCCACCTGTCATGGAATTCCATAAGAAGGCAGTCTTTGAAATAGTCTGGTCTCAAGCCATATAACACTTTATAGACCATAACCAGCACTTTGAATTGTGCCCAGAAGTGTTTATTGTGCGAAGAAGTACTTCCTTTTGTGCCATCTGAATCTACTGCCCGTTAATTTCAGAGGGTGGCCCTGAGTTTTCCTGTTTATGGAAAAGGGTGAAACAATATTCTCTCTCTGCTTTGAGGAGCAAAGCTCTAGTTTATAAACAGGCTAAAAGAAACCATCCATTTGTACGGTTTTAGTATCCAGACCATCTAAGTAGCTCAAGTTACACTGCAACTATTTAACAGCCAAATAAAAGCAACCAAGTCATAAAACATCTTCGTAACAGCTGAATTCCAGATAACTGGAGCCCAGCTTCTCGTTCTCTTCTGACCAAGAACCACCATCATGAGAACATCAACTACTATTTAAAGTTCTCCTGGAAACAAATCAAGGCTCTTGGCTTTGCTCCCCTCCCTCCAAGCACTACAAACAGCTTTTCTGGAGTTGCCTATGGGAAAGATACACCTCTGAGAGATCTAGAAATGGCAATCTAGGAGCTGCAGGCTATGTCTGGATATTTCTTCATGGTAGCTTTCTGGTCCAAAAGAGAAATTGTAGAGCTGGACAAGATGCATATAAGGTCAGCAACAGGGCTGGGGAACTTTCTCTCCATTCCCACAATCTCAGGCCCTTAGATGTAAACTCTTCACACAACACAGAATCAATATATGGGATGCATTGCTATGCAAGCGGGTCACAACAGAGCTGCAAGCACTAAATGGAAATGGGGAGAAGTCTTGACAAGGCACAGGAGTTCATAGCTTCCTAATCTTGTAACGGATTTAGGGGAGCAGGGTGCTGGAGATTCAGAGCTCCATCAGATGGGGGAAATCATGGTTCCCTACCGTCGCTTCTCTGCCCCTGCTTTGGTTGCACAATACTTCCTCTTTCTCACGGAGAAGAAAGAGGAAATAAATAACATCCACGGGGCCCATTCAGTGGGCTGTTTTTATCACACTGCGTCTCCAGCAATACAGCAGGAGATAGCGGCAAGTTCCATGTCTAAAAATAAAACAGACTTACTAGGGTCTTTTTTTGTCATGGGAAGAAGGCTAGAAGGGGTGGGAGATGCATGGGAGGTGGATGACATTGTGAATAGGACACCCACAAAAGTTTGTGAGGGCCCAGCATGCAATAAAAGACCCATCTGATGACTCTCTCGCTCTCTCCTTCCCTTTTAAAACTCTACAAGAAACAAATTGCAGTATTGAATATCAATTAGAATAGAAAAGATAGGACTTATTTTCCGAACATCCCACTGTTGGGATAACCTTTGCTTGTTTAAGTCGGGTAGACTACAGGGATGAAGTTCTGTTCTTCAAATATTTGCAATCAATAACTTTCTCTCCTTTCTGAGAAGCACTGATTCTTGCCAAGGATAACCGAAACAATGGCACGTTGGGATTACTAAGCAAATCTGTTGTCCCAGACAAATGACTGAACGTTTTGGGGAGGGAGGAGTCGATGAAAGGCAGGTGTATTCAGTGTAGTTCTTCTAAAACCTGCCTGCAGTAAAATCTAAATAAACCTTTTAATCTGAAAAGTAGCAGGACTAACATCAGGAAAATGTCTGTCTTGGTCATGACAGATAACTGTAAAAAAAAAGAAAGAAAAAAAAGACCCACCCAAAACCAAGAGAGCTTTGACTATCGGGTGGTACAGAAGTATAATAGATGAAATGAAATGTCCTCTAAGGTTGCAATAATAGACACACTTGACTGGAAGTAAATCCCATTGAACTCAGCGGGACTTACTTTTGAGTGGACATATCTAGGATTGCACTATCAGAATGTGGGTGTATGTGGGTGTATTACTGTAATGTGGGATAGCTTTTGAAAAGAAACTTCAGTTAGTCCAGAATACGACTGACAGATTGGAAATACAGCTTCCATATTGTACCACGTGCAGTGGCTACCCATTTGTTTCTCAGAACAATTCAAAGTTTTTGCCTTTAAATGCCTGAACATTCTGGGGTCATAGTATTCCAGAATCACCTGCACTCATATGAAGATACCTGAATGTTAAGATAATTTGCTGAGGGCCTGCTCTATGTCCTGCCGCTCTTGGAGTTTTGACAGGCAGTACAAGGTCTTTTCTGTGGTGGCACCAAGTTTAGGCTGACCATATGAAAAGGAGGACAGGGCTCCTGTAACTTTAACAGTTGTAGAGAAAAGGGAATGTCAGCCAGTGTCATTTGTCTGCAATTAGTTCCTGGTGAAATTCCTTCTTCATCACAACAGTTCAAGTTGCAGGGGCCCTGCCTTCTTTTGTATATAGTCACCCTAGTATAGTGCCTGCAACTTTAACTGTTGTGATGAAGAGGGAATTTCACCAGGAACTAATTGCATACAACTGACACTGGCTGAAATTCCCTTTTCTCTACAACTGTTAAAGTTACATGAGCCCTGTCCTCCTTTTCATATGGTCAGCCTAACCAAGTTGGTGGTAAATCCTGCCAAATTTGTTTGATCCTGTAGCTGCACAGTGTTCACTGGGCAACTCAAACCTTTATCCTCCGGGGGCCAACTTTAGATGCAACATTTTGAAATGAGTTTTATTGCTTTTTTGATGTTTGGAATTGTGCTTTAATTTTAGTTTTATTGTAACTGGGTAATTTTTTATTTATTTATTTTAAGAAAGGTGTTTAAACTGCCTTTCATCGTGATTAATTACAAGACAGTTTACAAATGTGATAATTGTAGTCTTTACTGCTTTTGATTGTGTTACAATATGTCACTTAGATTTTAGCGTGACCAAGGGGCTGTCTTCATGGCGCTGGGTCCTCCACTCCCCCCCCCCTTGGAATGGCGTTGGGTAGTCCCAATGCCAAGGAGGGAGGGGGGGTTTCTGGGTGGCCATCCAGGTACTGGAGCCACCCTGCCCTCTTCCTGGTGGACCAATAGCTGGTCGCATTCCACCAGGCTCCACCCCTGGGTTAGCCCTGGATTGGCTGCAGAGCGACATGTCACAGCGGAAGTGTCATGTTGACATTGCTCCCTTTGAAGAAGTTAGGGTAAATCCCCAACCTTTTCAAAATGTAGCATCGCAGGGAAGCCCCACAGTGGCTGCGAACTTGCACCTGTGTCATCTAACCGATGGGGCACAGATCCACAGCCACCGTGGGGCTTTCCCCACATATAGATAGCCCCCAAGAAACAGAACCCAGGGCAGGGTTATGCAGATCAAGGGGGCAGGGCTTGATTCTCATTGGCTTCACACCAGCAGTGTTATTAAATGCACCCCCTTCAACTTCCCCAGTATGACTGAATGGCTGCCAATGTAGCAACGTTTTTCATTCAAGAATAGTCTGTTTTATTTTCAATTTACGTGGTTTGACTGTGTCCAGGCAGAGGAAGCTTGGATACAATGGCAGTGTATATTGTCCCAGGCAAGTTTTTCTTAATTGCTTTGTTGTTCGCATTTGTTTGTTTTGAAAAATATCTTCTGCTAAAGACTATGGCCCAGTTTATACATCCAGTAGAATGAAGTGGTAATGCTTTTTCTGGACTGCATCACTTCATCAGGTGGGTATTTACATGTTTTGACTGTTCCCCATGAACAAAGACTCCACGAACATAAAAAAGCTAGTGTTTTGGGAGAAGCTAAGGTGAACTTCCTGATATTCCATTTTTCTATATGCAGGGAGTTTTCGTGGAGAGTCATTCCCAACAGCATTTAACTTCACTTTTTTCGATATTTTACTTGCCAATCTAGTAAACTTACTGGTTACTCTTTTTTCACATATTACATAGCTGCAAAGTCAGGTTTGCCAGTAGCATTGAATATTTATATTTGTTTGTTATATTCATATCCTTCCTTCCTCCAAGGAGCTGAAAACATGCTCCTCCTCCTTTCTAGTTTGTCCTAACAACAACCCTGTGAGGTAGGTTAGGCTGCGAGTCAATGGCTGGTCCAAAATCACTCAGTGAGCTTCATAGCCAAGCAGGGACTAGAACCTTGGTCTCTGGAGTCTCAGTCTAACTTTCTAACCACTACACCACAATTGCTTTCAATAGGAAACCACAACCAATTTTGTCTACTGTATGTAGTCTCTTTTGCCTTGACTTAGGAGTGCAAGGTGTGGTTAGGAAAGGAAAAGCTTTTTGAGAAAGTTGTGCATTTTTTCAAGTTGTGGATTTTGCAAACATGAACTCATGCTCAGGCATTCATGAATATTTTCAGAGAACCTGCATTCCATTCGTATTCAGGGTTCTAAATGGGCATTTTCAGGTGATTTGCAAACAGAAATGAAATTCTCGTACATCCCTACTCTATATGCTAGGGTGTTACGGAAAGTAATGTACATTTTTGATATGTGCAGACAGCAGCTGTTTGTCTGCATCTTTCGGCAAAACTCACATCATTTATAATGTAAGTTTTCTGTACACTTTATACGGTTCTGAATGTTTGGATTCACTCAGCAACTCTGCAAAACCCGATCGCAGATTTTCAGGAAGGGTTGCCTGAGTGATCTTCCCCTGGTTTCTCAATCTCTTTATGAACAATGATTTGATTATCTCTAGACTTCCTTATTGCATCAGCCCTTTTTACAGATAACCCATGAATACGCTTGCTATGCAAGAAGCATTTCTAATAAGGAGGAAATAGCAGTAAATATTCATCGGTCTTGCCTTTTATAGGGACCTGAATATTTCAGCCAAAAGCAGACTTTTGTGTAGAGGCATGGAAACAGTTTTTGTTGGTAAAACCAACAGTTTGCCAAGATTTTTTGTTTTAAAACATAGAGCTGTATATTTTTTTAAGGAGCTGGCATATACTGTGTTAGACCATAGACCATCTAGTCTCATATTGTCTTCCTCAACATGAACACCTTCCTTCAGATGTTTTAGACTTCAGCTTCTATCAGCTCCAGCCAGCATGGCCAAGGAAATCTTGGAGCTGCAGTCCAAAAGATCTGGAGGGCACCAGGCTGGGTAAGGCTAATTTACACTGACCAGCAGCAGTATTCCAAGATGTCAAACAGGAGCCTCTTAGCTCGGCTAACTTCAGGGGTGGACAACTTGTGGCTCCTTCAGATGTTTTGGCTTACAACTCCCATCATCCCTCACTATTGCCTATGCTGACTGGGGCTGATAGGACTATAGTCCCAAACATCTGGAAGGCCCCAAATTGCCCTGGTTTGAACTGGTTCTTCCGGTCATCTCTCAGTATTCTTTCTAGAATTTATATCCTGCCCTTCAGCAAAATAGCTAAGGTGGCTAAAAATCACAGTTAAACACACACTACGATGTATCAGTTTTAGTTGAACTAAAAAAACATGATAAATTTCAAAACCAGCAGGAGAGAGAGAGCCAAAGACAGACGCAAAGCCTCATTTCAGCGTTTTGAGAAGCCGCTTAGACTATTTTTGGTTATTTTATTTACTTCGATATTTATAGGCAACTCAGAAAGTACTAAAACATACAATTCATTCATAGTGTAATTGCAAACAGAAATTGATCTTGTGTGCTGCTTTTCAGCCATTGCTGCTGTAGACCTTTTGAAGCTGCTCACATTAAGTCAATTCCTGTATTTCATAATTCCTTGATAAAAGGCCATGTGTGCGGTGTGGGTTTGTGGGTATACTTTTGAAGAATGGCCTCTATTCTGTGTTGATTAGTTTGTGTGTTATCATGACTTGGCCGTTCCCTTTTGAGTTGATAATATTCAACAATACTGACATTCAGCCAAAGAAATGCTGTGCCTGAGACTGGGTTATCACCTTTTTAGTCTTTTTATTGCTGCCTCTTTTTAATCAGCACCGCTGTAAATCAGTCTTTGTACAAAAAAAAGGGGGATGGGCTCTGTATCCCACAAGACCTCTGTAGAGTCCAGAACATTAATGAAAGGGGGGAATGGACTTATTGGGCAATACAATCTCACTCCTTATTGTATTTTATCCTTGCAACAATCCAGTGAGGTGGATTAGACTGTGAGAGAGTAATCCAAAGAAACTGAACAGTGAGAGATTCAGGACAGATAAGAGGAAATATTTCTTCACACAGGACAGTCAAACTGTGGAATTTTGCTACCAATTTGGATGTCTTTCAAACGTCGTCGGTCAAATTCCTAGACAATAAGGCTGTCAATGGCTTCTAGTCATGATGGCTATATATTACTTCCAGTTTGGGAGACAGTATACTGATACACACTCTTGCTGGGGAAGATGGGCAGGAGGGTTCCATTGCCCTCATGTCCTACTTCACATTGGGGCATTTGGTCAGTCACTGTGCCTATTTCACTGCCAGAGGCATTAACAGAGAAAACTAAAATGATCAAGGGGCTGGAGCAATTCCCCAATGAGAAAAGGTTACAACAGCTGGGATTGTTTAGCTAGGAGAAAAGATGAGTTGCAGGAGACATGATAGAAGTGTACCCAAATAATGCATGGTGTGGAGAATAAGGCTAGGGAGACATTTCATGAAGCTGTTTGGTGGGAGTTTCAAGATAGAGAAAGGAAAGACTTCTTCACACAGAGGATGGAATTTGCTACCACAAGACATAGTTACGGCCACCAATTAGGATAGCTTTAAAAGGGAATTAGATCAATTCCTAGACGATATGGCTATCAATGGCTACTAGTCCTAATGACTATATGCTACCTCCAATATCAGAGGCAGTATGCCTATGTACACCAGTTACTGGGGAACATGGGTAGGAGGGTGCTGTTGCACTCATATCCTGCTTGTGGTTTCCTGGTCAACAGCTGGTTTGCCACTGTGAGAACAGAATGCTGGACTAGATGGCCCTTGGTCTGATCCAGCATGGCTCTTCTTATGGTCTTAATAGTTTGCATCTGAATGAAAATCAGCACTAGTTATGGGACTATGATGCAGAAATTTCAAAACTCTTGCACCCGTAAATTAAATTAAAACTCAATTGGTTTTGCATGAGACCATTAGAAGAAGGGAGAAACTGTTTAATCTCTTGCTATGGATCAAGCAAGAAAGTGCTATGCATATTTACTCCCTAGTAAGGAAGTATAGGATTGCATTGGAGCAACACCATCTTATGCATATTTAGTTGGATGTAAGTCCCACTGTGTTCAGTGGGGCTTACTTCCTAATAAGGAGGTTGTTGTTTTCATTTCAGCCGTAAACTGATAAGTGAAGCATGCAATTTTGTAGGAATTGCCGATTCACTCGTCAGAGCTAGAGTTGTAATTGGTATCAGGGACTCAGGCCTTAAGATAAAATAAGAAGGGGACACCAATTGAAACTTGGAAAAGACAATCAGAATTTGCCAAGGCACAGTGTTGAATCAGGATAGAATGGAAGCTTTGGAGGAAGGAAATGCCAGCAGCAGACTGGATCAGATTGTCTCAGAAAAAACAAGCATTCAAAATCAATAGCATGGGCTTATCCAGTTTAAACAACACAGGAGACAGTTGGACTGAATCTGCAGTAGACTACGTAAATATTTGCTGGTGCTGTGGAAGCATGCACAGATTGTGGTACTGTCCTTACCTTTGGACAGACTTGCCATATCTGCAAATGAACTTTGCAAGAAGTTTGCAAGCATGCACTGATTGGTGTTAGAAAGCAACAAAAGATTCTGCCGGCTGGAGAAACCACTAACTATCTGTTCACAGGGAAGACTACAGCGCCAGTGGAAGAGAGAGCTTTTTCTTGGGGAGTCCGTATACTTGTAATCAGCATCAAGTGACTTGACAATTACTTTAAACATGAATGGAATTGTATTCATAAGGATATTTGGACTTGAAACATGTCAATTAGTAGTTCTTATTAAGATGCTGTATGATCTGGAAGGACAGGGAGACATTAATATTAAAGATCTAATTTGAGATTTCTTTATTGGCGTTGGAAAGCTCACAGCAGAATGGGCTGTATCGTCTTGTCCTGTTGTATATGTGCTTAGAAATGTCCCTCAGGCTCTTAGGGAAAAGCTAAATGAGGAATTAGATAGACTGATGGAGCTAGACATCTCAGTGAAATTCATCGAAATCACAGAACAGGGGTACTTTGAAGGTATGCATGTTACATCCTCCTCTCCTTTATCTGCCTTGGAGTATTGGTCAGTTGATTTGTATACAATCAAGTCTCAACAGAGAGGCAAAATGTTTTTGATACAATAAATACCTGTGGCTGAAGAATAGTTAACCATAGTGTTGGCCAGGGAGAAGGCAGTCCTTGACTTAATTGTGAGTGGTGTCCCAGAATCTGGTGAGAGATTGGGTTACCTGAACTGCATAGGACCAGTGAGCAGAATACTCTAAAATCTATACATGCAAGTGAAAAGTTGCCATCATGTTCAACACAGTCAATTGAAATTTGCATTCACACCCACCCTTCATACATGCGCTTTGATGTTTCATAGCTGGCAGTTGGAATCCCATGTGTGGTTAAATTGCAGCCATTATGGGGTGATGCAAATCTGGGGTGAGCAATAATTATTAATCTGGGTGCCAGTTCTCAAGAGGCAGGAAAGGTAAATGAAAAGGAGAGGGAGAATTTTCTTGATCCATCTCTTGCGCTCCTTCCATCCCTGGCAAAGTTTTTTAGAAGGAGTTTGCTGCTGCGACTTCAGAATATATTGGGATTTATTTTGGCTTGATGCTGTCTAATGGGCACCACATTGATTTACAAACTTAAATATAGTAGTTGTTTTCTGGATGCATTTCAAAAGAGATCATGCAAGCATATGTAAAACTGTCCTGGTTTAGAAGTTTTTTCTTGCTTTCTTCTTTTGAAAAATTCAACATTCTTGACAGGTACCTTAGTGGATATTTCATAACAAGAAGTGCTGCATGTTAACCCATACTGTTAATCTTATTTAGTGTCTTCCTGAGCTTCAATGGTAGATGCATACAATTCACTGTCTAGTGTTACAGGAATGTGAAGGCAATCTCAGGTGATAAGGTCAAAGAAATTCAACCTCCGTGGCATAAGGTGCATTTTCACAACCACTCAAGTGTGTATCAACATGCAGCCCGTGATGTCAATTCAGCCCATGTGCTGATTGTGTCCCTCAGTGCAATGAATCCGACTGAGGACAAAGCACTGTGACCCCACATTTATGGTAGTTTTGGAATGGTGTGCCAAAAATTGAAAGTTGGTGTATGGCAGAAACGACATACTGGAGCAGATGGCTGTTAGGATCGTTTTGGTTCTTCTGTGACTGCCACAAGCTGAAATGATTGTGTGGACATGCTCTTACAGGCTTTAGGACATTAGTGAGTATAAGAGGGAATAGTCTTCATTAGTTCAGTTCACATCTTTAAGGTTGGCAAAAAAAAAGTGGGAGGCATACTATCTTAGTCATATTTGGCTGTGTACTGTGATGACACTGAAAATCTGGTCTGGTGGTTGGAGGTTGGCTTCAGGCACCTGCCAAGGACTACATTCCTAGGAGGCCATCACTCCTGATCCCTGTAACCTGTTGGTGGTCCTCCTTGCTGTTGCTTCCCATTCATCTTCCCTCTCCAGTCACGTGAACATGAGAAGAGAAAGGAGAGGGAGCAGGACTGTCCACTTACCTTCTGTTCTCCTTCGGGGCAGGATATGTTCTCTTTGCACTATCAACCTTGTATAGCTGGGCTGAATTGGTGTCTTGCTTTAGGTGACACAGTTTCAGATGTAATGGTCACCACTGGATTAGCATTATGTGCATGAGCATTGTGCTTGTGTAACTATCCTCCTGCACAGCCACGAAGAAGAAGTTGGAAACTTCCACTTCCATTTTCAGGAGGAGATTGGAAGCTTCTGCTTCCATTTTCAGTTAACCATGGTTTATCATTTATGTCTAGACCCAGACAAACAGGTTAATTCTGACTGTGGTTTAGGGAAACAACAAGCCAGGGTCATAATCCATGATTTGACATTGGCCTGTGTCCCTAAATTATAGTTGAGACTAACCACCCTTGGTTGGGTTTGTACATAACAATAAACTGTGGTTAGTTAAAAGTAGAGATGAAAGCTTCTGATTTCCTTGTGGTTGCGACAGAGAAGGAGAGGGGAAGGGGGAGCTGATGACCCCGGGGCTCATTCACATAATGCTAATCCACTGTTTAGCATTACATCTGAACAACACCAACAAGTTTATAGTAGAGGGCAGAAGCAAATCCTGGAAGCAGCTTAGATATTTCCACAGGATGATATTAGTCCCAGTGGTCATGGAACCTACAGTCCATGCCACAACTACACTATTACTATTACTTCTTGGGCACACACTGTTCATTTCTGCAGCAGTATGCAAACGCAGAGATTAAGGGGATGGCACAGATGTCTCTAGCCTTTCTTGAATGTTGCCTTATGTGCTTACCATACATATATACTCGAGGAGCTTGATTGCATTTAATATTTGTCCTTAACCACTTGATCTTATCACCACTACCCCAGGTGATAAGATCAATACATCTCAGTCAAACCAAAGTAGCTATCTTGTGTTTTATGATATGATCTTCTCGGGGCACTGTTTCTGTGCTCATTTCTTTTCAACATTTCATCCATCAACGTCAGTCTAGACATCAGCCAACGGTGTAGTAATGTCAAGGCTGTGTATTAAGTGGGGCTTCTAGAGATTTTTCCACACAGAAATACACCTTGTTTACAGGATATGCCGCTATTTCCAATAGGTTATTTCTGGAGGGGGGGGGGAAACATTTGAAATTTCACTGAAAATACTCTTTCCTCCCCGCCCTTTACAACAAAGAGGAGATTTGGCTCAAAAAGAGATGCACGGACAGTACAGATGAAGAGAATAGGAGATGACATTTTAAAGTCTTCCTATCTTTATTATTAGATTAAAAGGAGGCAGAAGGCAAGGCAGTTTCTGTTATTTATTAAGTGTCAGGGATGACCTTCACATCTGGAGTTGCAGCATCTATGGCTTAGAATCCTATTATTTTAATAGCTATAAACATTATTAAGTGTGATCCACCTTGTTAAAAGAAGCAATTTAGTGTCATGGCTGTGGGAACTAGCAGATTGTAGAAAAGTTGACGATGGGCTTGATCCTACTGAACACGGCTGGTACTTGGAAAATAGCAGGTACCACATAAAATGGTATGATGGGCCAACACTCCCAGAAAATCTTGAAACAGCCACAGAAGAGGACAGTGAAAAAGAAGACGAGGAAAGTGATTTTGACAGTGATAATAGCAGTTCCAATGAAAGTGAAGAGGACAGCCAATGAAATTTATTTGTTAACCTTTCTCGCAGAATATAGTTTTTATTTTGTAAATTGTAAATTTTTGCTGAAGATTTTAAAAACATTTGTTAAAAACAATTCAACCTAATAAATTGTCTTTTTCTATATATCATCATACTCATCCGGTTTGAAATTTTGTAAAGAACGTTTGAACATGTTCAACTGTAAAAATCACAGTTGAACATGTTCAAAATGATCTGTGTATCAGATCGAGAGATATTTAGGGTGGATACTTTTTAAATGAAAGTCCTGTCTGATAAACTGTAAAATCATACAATCCTGAGAAAGTGGATGTATAACGAGATATCACTCATAATTCCCTAAGCGTTGGAGTAAACCCCATGTTATTATACATTTTCTTAATCTTCATTAAAAAAATCATTTTTTTTATTCTTGAGTATTAGTTTGAAAGTTGTATAGTTTTTGAGTAAATCATGGTTAAACGTCACACATAACCAATGTGAACACTGCTTTTATGTATTCAGATGAAATTATCTCAAAAACGATTGGAGTTAACAAAAATGTGTAATTACAAAAAGTATTTGTCTTTAAACTTGAAACATTTCAGAAACATTTCATCTCTGTTGCATAAACGGGTAAGAAGATATGCATATTTAAATGTGACAACTACGTAATAGCACGGCAGCCATATTGATGATGTCATCACGCAGCCCCACCACCACTGGAATTTTGTAAGACTCACTTTTCTGAGACAATTCTGTCATATATAAACAAAAAATATTCGCAAAGCTTTTGCACTCTTCAGGTAAATAAGTCGTGGTCTGGCTCTGGGATTAATATAACATTTCTTTTGCATAAGTGGGTCTGTAGGAGGACTAGGGCTGGGGGGTGAATAATTTCACCTTTAGGCAGGAGGTTGGACCAGGTGATCTTTGGTCACTTCTATATCTATCATTCTATGCCCTGCAAAGTCTTGGCTGTTTTAGAAATCCAATCCAAAACCACTTCAAAGGTGCCGCTGCATGCCTTTGATCTGTCAGGACAGAACTGGAGGATCTGCGTCTCCCTAGCCAACTTAGCATTACTTATATTTTTCTTTTCTCCTGTGGCTTCACATTTTCTTCCTTTGTAATTCCCCCCCCCCCCTTGTTTAACCTAGCGGAATTTAGAAAACACACGGAGTTAAAAGCCAACATAAAATGAAATCCAAATAAAATGTAAGCCTCCCCCCCCCCCCCCCAGTCTTTCCATTTCTTAGTCTGTACCAGAAGTCTAGCAAATACCAAATTAACCCCCCCAAGAGCCTGGCTGGGGCCCAACGTCCTTCCAGAAAAAGAAACACTGATAGAATCAACATCTGCCTTGTACAACATCTGCCTTGTACAACAAGATAGCTGAAGAAAGACGTATTCCAACAGTGGCTTGAATTTTGAGTCTGCATATAATAAATGTTATATTTTAAACTGTGGGTGCATTTCCACAATTACAGCTCTCTCTTTGGCTGTTCAAGAAACTTGGCCAAAGTACATTATGTGGATAATGTTTCATCCTCTGGTTTTGCATAGAACAAGATTCCTGCAAATAAAAGTATAACTTTTCTACCTCCTTCCTGTTTTGAAAAGAGAATATTTAAAGGAGTATTTTTCTTTAAAGCATTAGAGCCAAGATTTTTGTTGCTGTTGTAAAGAAATGAGCTTAGAATTAGACTTTCAGTGGACATAAACAATATATAATTTCAGATCTGGACATTCTTCCTTGCTAATAAATATTTTGGGACATATGGGATAAGAAGACTCTGTATTTGTACTTCTGTGGTATTCAAGGTTCAAGTTTAATCTTCAGGCCAGGTCCAGCTTTTGGGAGGCTTTGGAGCAACTTGGCTTAAGAGGACCCTTTTCCGTTTTTGGGCATCGGAATAAAGAAAGGCCCAGCTAGGGAGAGATGCATTCAGGGCTGTCCTAAGACATTTTGCTGCCCAAGGTACAGAACAAATTGGCACCCCTCCCATTCCATGTACAAAAGCTGACCGGACTACCAGATAAATTTGTCTTCAGAGCTGCTGATGGGACAGCATCTTACACTGCACTTTAAAGTAACAGGCAAAATTAGGGGGTGCAGGGCAAGTTGCGTGGCACAAAGACCTCTCCTTCAACACCTTGCTGCCACTTCCCAGCACCTGCTGCCTGAGGCAAACTGCTTCACTCTGCCTAATGATAGAGCTGACCCTGGACTAGAAACTGGTTTGTGGCTTAGTCTGTTGATCCAGGGCCTGAACTGGAGCCCTCCACACTGCAACATTTTGTTGCAGATCCCACTTGTATCTCTGAATACCTAATGCTGGAGACAAATAACAAGGAAAGGCCATTCTTCCTGCGTCCTGTTTTGACCGTTCCATAAGCAATTGTTGTTGTTGTTGTTGTTGTTGTTGTTGTTGTGTTTCCACTGAAGCAGGTGAACATTTTCTCTGTACGTTATATGGATTCCAGTTCTCTCTCCCCAGCTCCCCCCGCCCAAACTCTGGAAAAAAACACTAGTCTTAACTAGATGTGAACAAATTCTGTACAGTAAATCCACAGCCTGCCTTTGGGCTTCCAGAAGCATTAGTTGGATTGTTTCTCTCGAGGGCACAGTGGAGGCTATTCCATTCAACACCGATGCATTCATCCGGATAGGCCATTGTTCTGTTTGCTGACGGAAAGTGCAAAAACAGCTGGTTTTTTTTAAGCAGAGCTCTAAGAGTGAGCTACTGTTTGTAAACCTCTGCAGACAATTGGAACGCACGCTCGGCTCTCTGGCTATGCATAATGCAGGCGTGTGAACTCCATGGCTTGTCGCTCAGAATCCGAAAGGGTTGACGTTGAAAACTTGAGCCAATGGACGGGCCGATGAGCAATCTGTGAGCTCGCCAAGATTCTCCAAACATCGGCACACTGCTCATCTCTCGCTCATTTGCACGCATTTGCAATCACTTTGTTTTGCGCGACTGGGGAAATTGCGTGACGTGAACAGCTACTGAAGGTGAAAGTTGCGTAAAAAATTCCAAATTTGTGCAAAAGTGTGAATCTCCTTCTCTTTGTGCTAATTTGCAGTTGCGCTAAAGTGGAACAGTGCATGCGCTCATTAGTTCTAATGTGCATTGTAATGTGGATTGCCACATTTTTGAAACTTGTAGGGAACCAAACTGGGAATTTAGCACAAATCAAATGTGAGCAGATGTTCAAGAATTTGCAAATATTTTCATTGCACATTTTCTCCTGCTTGCAGTTGGGTTCACGGTTGCAAACAGGGCATGCTTGCATATTTTGCTAGCAGAAATAAAATTCTTGTATATCCCTACTTGGGCATGTGCAAGTTTAATTACACTGAGTGGATGTGAATGTGGGGAATTGACCAAATGCCTCTATGGAGAGGTTTTCAGCCATCCATCACAAAAGCTGTGGGATCTGAAATCACGTTGCTCCAGACTATGACCTTGTATTAGAAGCAGAAGGGAGAAAGAACAGGCCAGATGTTTTCACCAAGTTCCCCATGTGCTATTCTTGGAGCTTCTCCATCTGTGGCCTACTTGGATTGCTTGTATTTATGGCATCATGTGCATCAGCCTGCACCTTCCCAAGCATATTGCCCCTACATTCATTAAAATGGAAAACCATCTGAGGCCATCCCACAATCAACTCCACATGCATGAAGGGGTTTCCCCAGTTGTTGGGCAGATTTTCTGTGCAGCAAAACTGGGGAAACCCTGTGGTGTGTAACTATTAGTTTTTTTACATGTGTCCACCCTAAACATAGACTTTTAAAATTCTCTTTTGGTTTCAGAGCAGCACAACATCCTCAGTACAGAGTGAACAATCAATACTATTTCTGCATTCGGGGAGGTGCAGCATTTCTGGCCTGGATCGATATATATTTGGCACAGAAATATCTTCATAATGTTGTTACTTTTCGTAATTTTCATACAGGAATATAGACCATCACTACCTGAGATAGCTATGTGAGATTACTTGGTCGAATTGATTTTCCTCCACTCAGAGGCATCCGTGCAACCCGTAGGAATGTGGTGTAACGATGAACTTTTAGGTTTTATATTGCAGTGGAGTCATTTTGGTATTTATGAAGAAGAGAGGCCAAAGACAATTCTCTTATTGTATGGTTGCCAAATCACTCTTGGGATGGGGGGAGATGTAATGATATTAAAGCTTATTGAAAATTCTTGGTTATGCTAGACACTTGGCAACAGTGTAGTTTATTTTGGCTGCTCATATAATTATGGTACTGTATAGATTAGTGAGCGATAGCTCAGAAGTGGTGTGGATTAAGAAGGACAGAGGGATTGTTGTGTTGGATTGGATTGTCTGTATGATGACATTTACGTGACTGTATCTTGGAATCAAAGGCTGTGGCCATTAAGGCTGCAATTCTATACTCACTTACCTGGGAATAAACCCCCATCAAACTCACTGAGACTTACTTCTGCATAGGCAATGTATTGGATTAACCGTTTATATTTATTTTCTATTTCTATTTATTTATTTCTAACCCGCCTCTCCATCCAGATCGAGGCGGTGAACAACAATAAATATAAATACAAGAATCATAAAATAGATAAAACATTAAAACAAATAAAAAAACAAATACATTATTAAAAACATCTTAAAATTCAACTGGATAGGCCTGCCGGAAGAGAGCAGTCTTCAGATAATCTTCCTCTAAGTTCAGATGATCTTCCTCTCACTTTTCTGTGCAGGACTGCAGGGCTAGCTGATTTTGTTGCAATTTTAATTATCTCTGTATCTTACTGATTTTGAGATTTCTCTTGCCAGTTTTCAGCACATCCTTTTCCTTCAAATGTAATGGAAATTCAGAACTAAGAGCAATCCTATGGCTCTTAGACAGCATCTGGGGGCCCTAGGATTTTTTGGGATTCCTGGATTCAAGGCGGGAGGCAACACTCCAACTTCGGACCCAGGAGTCCGAGCTCTCCTCCCCCTTCCCCCTGCAGCCCACTGTTTCTTAAAGCTTGAAAACGTGAACTCAGAGAGAAGGGGAACCTTCTGTGGGCAGGAAGGGGAGGAGACTGAGGTGGTTGGTTCATAAATGATACAAACAACCTCCTTCCCTCCTCCTCAGAGCCCCAGGTAGATGGGTAAAATCACTCATCTAGTGAAAATGCAGGGCAAGCGGAACATGGAGGCAGGGGGAAGGAGCAAATATAAGAAACCACAGGAAAGCACAACACAGGTTATGGAGATCTTAAGGCTCGCTGTGGTCAAAATTCCCTTGAATTAACGAACTTCAGTACTGCCCCCTTTCAGTAACATGCAGGCGAGTTTGCAATATTCCCATCAGGCCCAAAGGTGTGCAAAAACTCCACTGTCCCTCTCATTTTTCTGTTGCAGAATGCTCTTTGAAACGTCATTCTTCCAAACTCTGAAGAGATCATCCAGTCAATTCTTCCCTCTAGCTTCTTTTAGCAGGTATTTGCATATGTCCTCTATGCAGAAGCAAAATGAAATGCCTTGAATGTCATAAGATTGAATAATTCCGCTAGAGAGATTCATAGTAAGGAAGGGGGCTGGTAGACTTCCAGGTGAGTAGGAATGAATGAGCAGGTCTATTTTTAAAAGAGGTCTGCCTTATTAGTTTGTCATTTCCCTCCATTAGATACCTTTAATTACCAGCTATGTATGTGTTACACCAGGCAGCAAGTAGTTAAAGTTTTCTGGACATGTTGAACAATCTGCCTTAGAACTGCCGCATTGATAGCCAGAGACAGAAGATTCTTCCTTTGCCTGGAGACAGGATCTTGAGGCCACTATTTATTGGCCAGAGTTGTCAAAGTCCACTTGGCTGGCTATAAATAAGGGAGGTTGAGGCAGAACACGCTGTTTGGTTACTGAGCGATGATCTGCTGCTACCTAAATGAGGGAAATCAATCATTCTAGGTTTAGACTTGAGAAAGATCAACGTAACTAGATGAGGTGGTTTCCCACACGATGCTTAGAATGGTGTTCACAACCTATAATGTCTAATGGCAGTGGTTTATTCATAAATCTGAATTTGCTACACACTGTTCTTATTCATGGTTGTTGTTTTAATGAAAGGTTATTAAAAGTCCTCTCTCTCTGGAACGGCTGAGTAGTGATGAATAAGACACTTTATCTTAGCTGGAATAAGGTGGTAGGTGGGGAACAGACTACCCTGAATAAAAATCATAATCTTTGTGTGACCCCATTTTAAGATTCAGACTCATGCACTAAATAGCCTTCTGTCTCTCAGTAAGGCTTGGATCTCCAATCCTTGAAGGTTGAGGTTTGGAGGAGATTTTCACCACAGAACTGTACCTTTACTTTTTCAAACCTCAGGTGGTATCGCATTCACATTATAAGCTGCCCAGCTCCCAGCTGGAAAGAACTAATACCCTGATATTCTTTGAAGTGGAAGGTTACATGTACACCCAATTTGGTTGTTTCAGGCAGCCAATTAAAATAAATCTAGGTAGGGAGAGTAATAGGCTGGCATCCCTGGAGCAGGCTTGATTAAAAAAAAAATTTACCTCAGAGCAAGGGATGCTTCAAAATTTACCTCAGTCTGTGTGCGGCCTAAGATTTATTTATTTTTTTAAATACCCCTCAGGTTAGGGTGACCAGATAAAATCCAGGTCAGGGCTCATGTAACTTTAACAGTTGTAGAGAAAAGGGAATTTCAGCCAGTGTCATTTGTATGTTCATCACAACCGTTAATGCTGCATGCACTATACTAGAGTGACCATATACAAAAGAAGGCAGGGCTCCTGCAACTTTAACGGTTGTGATAAAGAGGGAAAATCACCAGGAACTAATTGCATACAAATGACACTGGCTGAAATTCCCTTTTCTCTACAACTGTTAAAGTTATATGAGCCCCGAGCTGGATTTTATCTGGTCACCCTACCTCAGGTTAAGAGCATTTGCAACATTTCACCTTGGTTTGTAGCAGGACGGTCCAGAGGGCTTATGGAGTCCAGGGCAAGGTTGTGTGTGTGTGTGGAGGCAGTTGGGCAGGGCTGAGGAAGGGTCCAATTGTATACACAGGAGCTAAGGAGCTAGGGGGTTGCATTTGCAGGGACCTGGGCCAAATTGCCTCAGTTGCTTCCCTCTGGACATCCTGGGTTTCTTGTAGGATAGTTATCTCCTTTCCACTGCTCTCAGTGTTAAGGAAGGAAAGAAAAGCCTCTCGGAGCAGTGATCACCTGTGATTGTCAATGTGTTAGTATCTAAGAGGACCACCAGACCCCTTTAAAGCTCTTTGCAGGTATACCCATGTCATCCATTGATGCGCAATCCTCAATTGGTTAATGAGCCTTTAACAAAACAGCCTCTGTCTGGAGTGACTCTGAGGCTGCTGAGAGTTGTTGGGTCATCAGTGAGTATTATCATGACGATTGACAAATGGTGGCCATACAGAGCAACAAAGAAGTGACTGTAATTTGGATGTTCAGATCTTGATGGGTGGGATTTACTGATACATCCAGAGCTTTCTCACCATAGATTTTTCTGTGCCTTACGCTGCACTGGATCCCCAGTGCAACAATTTCTGCCATTTTGCACTGCCAAATATATATCCCACTATCTCAATAATATGGTTTCCTTCCTGTCCTCTTTTTGCTTCCCAGTGCTCATGTTAAGTAGTGGAGTGTCTCCTTTGACAGTTCCAATAGCTGCCTATGCAACAGTGTCATAAATCTTACAATCTTCATAATCTTTAATTATAGAATAATAACATTTTCTTGTTGGTAATATACATCTCTTTCTCTTTGGTAGCCAAAGCAACATCCTATGTGCTATTTTATCAAAAGAAAGTAAAAAAAGAAAGAAAAAGCATACCATTCTGCTTTAATGATAGAAAATGATAATTTTCATCTTTAAATCACTTTATAACCCACTTTATAACCCTTTCCTGCATCAGTCTCAGGCTTATTTAACATTTAGCCTAGGCTTTTTGCTATTTTATATGCGAATCTCAATTGCTGTCAGTCTTTCAGTAGATTATCTGCTATTAGCAGAGATATATTCTCAACTAAGAACTGTGGGGCCGCTGAGGCAACAGAGTCATTTACATTGTCTTTATTCACTGAGGTGTAGAAAGCTTTAGTCAAGGCCAAATTTGTACATTTGCTTGTAACTTTTTCATACCAGTTGAGTCCCTCTGTGCCTTTCAGAATGGTTTGGGTCCTTACGTAGCTAAGTGGCTTTGATGAGGAAAGCAAAACGTGATTGATGATGTCAGAATACATCTAGTCTATCCCAGAAGTGTCCTTATTTTTCAGAATGCAAACGCAGCGTGAAAATCACCCCATGAAACTTTACATCTACGCAACAATACTTTGGAAGGCGATCACCAGGGTTATCGCTTGCACTATTCCCTGTATTTATTTTCTTTGCATTCTCTCTGGTGTCCTACAAAGTTGAAGCTTCAACACACACTGTTCACCCATGAGCATCACCCTGGAGCAAAACACTCAGCCTAGAGTTGCTGCTGACCCTGTTCTCTCTAGTTCTGGTCTGGCTTGAGGAAGTTTAAGTTCAAGAGAGCTGTACAGAGATCAATTTCAGTAAGGGTCTACATGCTACTAGACTGAGATCCTGTAAATTCTCCATCAATATAGTACTACAGTGTCTCATAGGGTTGTCCAGAAATAATTTCCCTTTCACGTTGTGCAGAGATTACTGTAGTAGTGCCATAATTAAAGTTCAGATAATCTTCCTCTAAGTTCAGATGATCTTCCTCTCACTTTTCTGTGCAGGACTCAGCTATGTTCGGGGCTAGGAATGTCCATTGCTGGGAAATCTGGCCCCTTTTGGGTTTACCAGATTTCTGCAGCACTCCCTGACTGAGCTCAAGTTGCTTCCAAAATCTGGGAACATTTTTTCAAAAAAAAAAAAAAAAAGTGAAAAAAGCAATTCACGGAAATTACATCTGGAATTTGTGCAAAATATGCAAATTTGGTCACAATTTGCACAAATTGCTTCTGCAAATTGCTCAATTTGTTTTTTACACATTTTAAAAAAAAACAGATCAAGTCAGGTGAGTTCATGGGAAAGTGAGCTGAAGTCCGGGAAGGGGGGCAAGCTGATGAAAACTCTGTGAACTTCACCCACCTGGATAGATTCCTCCACCATGCCTATTCTGGGCATTGCCATTAATTTTACTGTAGCTTTGGACTGCATCCTCTGAATTATCTAACTGCCCTGGGGCTAGCTAATGGCAACTCTACCTGCTTAATTCCCAAGCCCATCATTCCTCTTCGCCATCAGCAAGTAGGTGACAGTTTTATAATCCCTACTGAACTGGTTCATTAGTGGCAGGATCTGCCCCCCCTGCCCCAACATGATGTACCTGCAAATGATTTTATCTATCACTAAGGCTCTTCCTCTCTATCTCTCACAGAAGTAGTCAACAAGGTGCCCGGTTGGTATTTTATTGGGGTACAACTTGCTATGGGAACACAAGCAGGCAGTGTTTTTTCAGTTCTAATTCTTTCAGCACGCATTGAACATAATGGATACAAAAGGACTTCAAGGGACTAATTTCTAATCCGCTCAAAGGATTAGAAATTGTTCACAATCGATACCTTGGATGTCAAACATCCAACTTAAAATCAACAACGTGGACAACACAATGTTTTTGCCAACATGCCACGACTGTACGAGTGGCATTTTTATTATTATTAGCAGGCCTGAAGTCTTAATGTATATTAATTTGAATAATGCTTGCTGTATATTCCATTGCTAACAAGAGAAAGAACCTATTCATCATGCAAAAATGGAACAGCAGAACATAGTTTGAAATATCTTCCGTTACTTCCTCTCTAAAGTACAATGTGTAAAGTTAAAGGGATGTTACGGCAATATTTATTTATTTATTTCTATACTGCCCAATACCCAAAGCTTTCTGGACAGTTCACAAATATAAAAACTACAAGGTACAGCATAAAACATAAAAGGTGGATGCTTAAAACCACAATCTAAAAGTGCATCCAGAATAAAACCTAGCATTAATGCAGAGAATTAAAACATTAGAGCTAAAAGTCTAGGATGAAAAAATACCTGTCTAATATTCATTCATTCATTTAAAATATTTCTTGGCCACCTTTCAGGGCAGAAGCTCTCCCAAGGCAGTTTACAGCAATAAAATACATAAAAAAAACAAAAATATTAAAAGCAATAAACACATAAACACAATAACATAGCTATAAAAACAACAAAATGGAGTGAACATGCAGTTATCATGCTGATTATTTCAAAAGTCTAGCTGAATTTTGCATTGGTTTGTTTTAGGGGTGTGCACGGACCCCCCGGATCGGATCGGGACCCGGATCGGGACCTCCAATTTTGTCCCGGACCGGTTCGGACAAAATCGGAGGCCCCCCGGACCGGATCGAGTCCGATCCCGACCCAAAAATCGTAAATTTTTGGATCGGCCGCCATTTTTTTCCCCATAGACTTGCATTGCAATGCAAGTCTATGAGGAAAAAATGGCGGCGGGTGGCTGAGGGGGGGCCTAACTCCCTCCCCCCCGGGGCCGTCCGCTGTGGACGGCCCCGGCAGGTAAGCCCCCTCCCCCGCGCTCCCTACCCCCCTGGGGCCGCCCGCTTCCATCCGCTGGCGCCCGCGGGCGCCAGCGGATAGAAGCGGACGGCTCCGGGGGGGGGGGCTAAGCCCCCTTCCCCGCCACTGCTTACCTTCTCGGCCCGTCCGCTCCCGTCCGGCGCCGGCGGCTACTACCAGCGGGCTCCGCGGCCTACTCTCGAGTAGCACGCCGGGTGATGACATCACCCGGCGCGCCACCCTGGAGTAGGCCGCGGAGCCTGCTGGTAGTAGTAGGCGCCGGCGCCGGGACGGGAGCCGCCGGGACGGGAAGGTAAGGGCCCCCCTCCCCCCTCCGCGCGCCCCCTCCTCCCCTCCACGCACCCCCTGCTTACCTTCCCGGCCCGGCGGCTCCCGTCCGGCGCCGGCGCCTACTACTACCAGCAGGCTCTGCGGCCTGCTCTAGAGTAGCGCGCCGGTGATGACATCACCCGGCGCGCCACCCTAGAGCAGGCCGCGGAGCCTGCTGGTAGTAGTAGGCGCCGGCGCCGGGACGGGAGCCGCCGGGACGGGAAGGTAAGGGCCCCCCTCCCCCCTCCGCGCGCCCCCTCCTCCCCTCCACGCACCCCCTGCTTACCTTCCCGGCCCGGCGGCTCCCGTCCGGCGCCGGCGCCTACTACTACCAGCAGGCTCCGCGGCCTGCTCTAGAGTAGCGCGCCGGTGATGACATCACCCGGCGCGCCACCCTAGAGCAGGCCGCGGAGCCTGCTGGTAGTAGTAGGCGCCGGCGCCGGGACGGGAGCCGCCGGGACGGGAAGGTAAGGGCCCCCCTCCCCCCTCCGCGCGCCCCCTCCTCCCCTCCACGCACCCCCTGCTTACCTTCCCGGCCCGGCGGCTCCCGTCCGGCGCCGGCGCCTACTACTACCAGCAGGCTCCGCGGCCTGCTCTAGAGTAGCGCGCCGGGTGATGACATCACCCGGCGCGCCACCCTAGAGCAGGCCGCGGAGCCTGCTGGTAGTAGTAGGCGCCGGCACCGGGACGGGAAGGTAAGGGCCCCCCTTCCCCCTCCGTGCGCCCCCTCCTCCCCTCCACGCACCCCCTGCTTACCTTCCCGGCCCGGCGGCTCCCGTCCGGCGCCGGCGCCTACTACTACCAGCAGGCTCTGCGGCCTGCTCTAGAGTAGCGCGCCGGTGATGACATCACCCGGCGCGCCACCCTAGAGCAGGCCGCGGAGCCTGCTGGTAGTAGTAGGCGCCGGCGCCGGGACGGGAGCCGCCGGGACGGGAAGGTAAGGGCCCCCCTCCCCCCTCCGCGCGCCCCCTCCTCCCCTCCACGCACCCCCTGCTTACCTTCCCGGCCCGGCGGCTCCCGTCCGGCGCCGGCGCCTACTACTACCAGCAGGCTCCGCGGCCTGCTCTAGAGTAGCGCGCCGGTGATGACATCACCCGGCGCGCCACCCTAGAGCAGGCCGCGGAGCCTGCTGGTAGTAGTAGGCGCCGGCGCCGGGACGGGAGCCGCCGGGACGGGAAGGTAAGGGCCCCCCTTCCCCCTCCGCGCGCCCCCTCCTCCCCTCCACGCACCCCCTGCTTACCTTCCCGGCCCGGCGGCTCCCGTCCGGCGCCGGCGCCTACTACTACCAGCAGGCTCCGCGGCCTGCTCTAGAGTAGCGCGCCGGGTGATGACATCACCCGGCGCGCCACCCTAGAGCAGGCCGCGGAGCCTGCTGGTAGTAGTAGGCGCCGGCGCCGGGACGGGAAGGTAAGGGCCCCCCTCCCCCCTCCGCGCGCCCCCTCCTCCCCTCCACGCACCCCCTGCTTACCTTCCCGGCCCGGCGGCTCCCGGCCGGCGCCGGCGCCTACTACTACCAGCAGGCTCCGCGGCCTACTCTAGAGTAGCGCGCCGGGTGATGACATCACCCGGCGCGCCACCCTAGAGCAGGCCACGGAGCCTGCTGGTAGTAGTAGGCGCCGGGACGGGAGCCGCCGGGACGGGAAGGTAAGGGCCCCCCTCCCCCCTCCGCGCACCCCCCTCCGCGCGCCCCCTCCTCCCCTCCACGCACCCCCTGCTTACCTTCTCGGCCCGTCCGCTCCCGTCCGGGGCCGGCGGCTACCACCAGCAGGCTCCGCAGCCTGCTCTAGAGTAGCGCGCCGGGTGATGACATCACCCGGCGCGCCACCCTAGAGCAGGCCGCGGAGCCTGCTGGTAGTAGCTGCTAGTGCCGGACGGGAGCGGACGGGCCGAGAAGGTAAGCGCCCCCCTCCTCCCCCCCCCGCTGTCCACTTTCATCGGTGGGCGCCCACTGGCGCCCGCCAATGGAAGTGGCGGTGGGCGCCAGTGGGCGCCCGCCGATCCGCCGATGCGCCGAACCGGTTCGGAGCCTTTTCGGACCGGTTCGGATTGGATCGGCCGATCCAGCTGCGGGATCGGAAATCGGATAATTTATCCGATTTCCCACTGGACCGGACTCGGATCGTGGATCGGGTCCGATCCAGTGCACATCCCTAGTTTGTTTGTTTCTCTATGTTTTGTTTTAAACAATGCTTTACCTAACATGACATAAAAGCAATGTGGCTCACGATGGATGCCTCTTTAATGCCATTTAGAAGTCATTGAGTAGAATGGGAGGATGAGCTTTGAAGGAAAAGCATTGGATTGTGCTTTCTCCTTGAGGTTGTTCTTAAATTGAAAAGCTTTGGAAGAATGTTGGTGTATTGTTTGTAGCCTATTGTTTGGGAATACAATAGGTAATGTAATGAGAACACCATTTGCCTGAACATTCTCTTACGACCAGCAAAGCTATGAAGATGAATAAGGCTCCAAATCACCCACTATGGCTGTACATTTTTCAAATAAAAGGGAATAGTGCAAATTCATATGGCTATTTTGATGTTGCATCGGCCACTACTGAGACAAGTGGGGCCTGCAACAAAATGTTGCCGAGTGGAATGATCCTGTTTGGGGTTGCAGCCAGCGAGCCATAGCCTTGTTGAGGATATGCCCCACCTCACAGAACAGTTTTCCATCCCCCCTCACCCTATTTCTGTGGCCAGTGAACATGTTCGGCCCTCATTAAGAACTTAAGAAGAGCCCTGCTGGATCAGACCAAGGGTCCACCTAGTACAGCATTCTGTTCACACAGTGGCCAACCGGCTGTTGAACAAGAACCCACAAGCAGGACACGGGTGCAACAACACCCTTCTGCCCATGTTTCCCAGCAAGTGGTAGGGTGACCAACAGTCAGGATTTCCCCGGATTTGTCCTGGTTTTTGTTCTATCCTGGGTGTCAGGGGGGATTTTCTGTAATTTTCTATAATGTCCTGGAAAGATAAGCTTTCCCCTTTAAGGCCACATTAGCATGGTTGGAGGGAATAACGAGCTTTCTGGAGGTGGGTTATTTCCCTCCCACTGCTCCAATGAGGACCTTACAGGGGAAAGTATGTCATTCCTGGACATTATAGAAAAGGACCCGATTGGAGCAGTGGAGGGTGGGAATGACACACTTTCCCCTCCTCTGCTCCAATTGGGTCCTTTAAAGCAGTGGGGGTGAATGACATGTTTTCCAGAGGCCCCGGAAAGCCACTTTCCCACCCCCCACCCCACTGAGGGTCCTCTTTTTTGGTTTCCCAAATGTGGTCACCCTATTTTATAGGCTTACTGCCTCTGATATTGGAGGTACTACATAACCATGAGAGGTAGTAGCTATTGATAGCCTTCTCCTTCGGGAATCTATGTAACCCCCTTCTAAAGCCATCCAAATGGCTGGCCCTCGCTACATCTTGTGGTAGCAAATTCCATAGTTTAACTCTGTGCTGTGTGAAGAAGTCCTTCCTGTTACCTGTCCCGATAAAAACAATTGCAAAAGAAAAATATCACAGCAGACTAAAGTAAGTGGGTTATCCCCCCACCCTTCCCCAGTTCAAGCACAGCTTTTAGGCTTTTACCAGTCTTGCTCCCTCCTCCCCCCACCCCCGGGAATACACACAAGACTGATGAAAGTTTAAAAGCTGTACTTGAACTACAGCAGGTTTGGAGAGAGGGGCAGCACACTTCCCTTTTGTGATGGCCTCTAATAACTGAAGCTTGTGAGCAGAAGAGAAGCTAAGATGAAGATTGGATGACCCAGGAAATTATTTACTGAGCAATGTTATCCTTGGGTCATTATTTATTATTTCCCTCTGCATTCTTGCAACTTCGTCACATGTTAACAGTTGTCCCGTTTGCTGCTACTGCTGTATTGTCTGCCATAGATATGCAACAGGGTGAACCACCAAATTTCCAGTAAAACGAACTGAACTGGGTGTTTTGGAAGTGATTAACAAAGAACCATTGGCTGGGCAAGAAGGCCTATTTTCAAGCCACGTGTTTCATTAAAAGATATCCAATAGTCAGTTATTTAGCTTGTTACAATATTTTTCTTGCTCCAGGTAGGTGCAATTTGGATTTTCTGCTGCAGGCACTAAAATATCCTAGGAAATCTCTAAACATCAGGTATGGCATCTGTGGAGTCATTACTGGTTCTCCCCCCCCCCCCCTTTTTTTCTGTTTTTCTTTTTGGCATGTTGACTGGTCATATGACTCTCCTGCTATGTATGAAAATGGCCTTTTGCTGTTTCCTGGCTAAATCCATGTTTTGATAATTTCTCAGTGCTTGTGGTAAGCTGTGACCTGATTATATTAATAATATAAATACATTTTCTATACTCTCTCCCATCCCAGAGGACAATCCTATCAGCG
Source organism: Anniella stebbinsi (assembly GCA_029215795.1). Lineage (NCBI taxonomy): Eukaryota > Metazoa > Chordata > Lepidosauria > Squamata > Anniellidae > Anniella > Anniella stebbinsi. The sequence goes on from JARDYH010000010.1 coordinate 5,494,278, forward strand.
GTTATTAGCTGTGTTAGCGAAATGGAACCTCCAGGTGTAGACGCATTCTACCTCTGAATACCAGTTGTTAGGGGGAAACCTGGCACGCAGGGGAGAGGTGTTACTATTGCCTTTCATTCCCTGTCGTGGGATTCCAGAAAATATCTAGCTAGCCACGGTGGAAATAGGACTAGATGGAACCTTGGTCTGATCCAGAAGGGTTCTTCTGGTATTCTTATATTTAATGAAAACTGGCAACATCTTATTACTTGTTGTAACAAACTGTACTGGTGTTAATAATGTATTTACTATAAGTTTTTGTGGTACATATGACAATAAAGGAAATCTCTCTGTATGCTGTGATTTTATATAAATGCTTCATTTATAACATCTTGAGGTGATCAAACAGCCTTTTATGGTCTGCTGATAGGGCAATGTCTCTGAAAAAGCTGTTTGGCCGGAACCCTCTTGAATACTAATGAGGAATCAAATGCAATTAAACTCTTTCCAAGGTGCATTTTAGCCCTGTGCTCAGCACCACATCCAGGCTTATTAAATCTCATCAGTTCCTGAAAGTGCAGTGAGATGCCCTAGTCACCTTTGACACACATCTATGCATTACCTTAGGGCAGAAATGATGTAAGATAGACTTAGCCTCTGGTCCTTACCCTACTTTTAAATTTCCGTGCACATTCTTTGTAAGAATGGGCTTGTAAATAAGGTTGTTTTTATTGGCAAGGAGAAAGAACTTTGAAGGCAAGGCTAGGAACCCTTTGAGGCTGGGAGTGGAAACGCTGGGTAAATTTCCTACTTCTGACCCCAACTTACTTGTCTTGTTTTGGAATATATGTGCACTTTCTACCTCTCTGAGGGACCTTTTGAAGCAGCATGGAAATCAGCTATTTTTCTGAAGAGGGAAGGAAGTGCTTTAACAGGCAGTTTGCTTTCTAGGGTTCCCTGCGTTTAGAACAGTATATTAGCAGCAACCCATTCAGCATAAAGATGCAGTATTATTTCAAGTTAAGCCATGAGCCAGAGGGTAGCATTTTGTACCCAGTTCTTTCCAGGATTAGGCTCCTGGCAGTGAAGGTGAGCTCTTGGTAACCATTGCAGAAGGTGAGGACAGATGTGGAAGTTTTTGAACAGATGAGGTGTGAGGACTGAGGGAGCAGTCTAGAAGGTGTGAGGGAGACAAATGCAGGACAAGCAGAGGGACAGACAATTTGGTACAGGAAACAAACAAACGGACTAGATTGACTGTGAGTAGCTGAGGAAGCTTAGTGGTTTATTCTAAGTTGATGTTCTCCAGCTCGAGAAACTGTAGCACCTACTGGAGGTTATAGAAGTAGACATAAGGTTTGATTGGCTCCCCCACTGTCACCTGGCTCATCTTCTCAAGAAGCAGCTTTCTGATAGGTGGCCTGAAATATGAAATTCCTGCAGTTCCTACTTTTCATCAGCTATCCTCATAGTGCAATGAAAAGGGAATTGGTGTGATTCCAGGTTTGAGATCTACGGTCTGTGCTTGACAATAATATTCCAGTGAGCCTAGGCAGGATCTACACCATTGCTTTATAATGGTATTGAAGTGCACTGATAACTGTTGGGGCCCACGACACATTCCGTATACCATGTTCAAACTGCTTTCAAAGTGTTATATCCTGCTTGGTGTAGATTTGGTCTGCTGCCCTGATTTTACAGTAGTCCTATTCTAGAACTTGTGGCCCACAAATTTGAAAAACTTGAATCATTTTAATCTGAGGCATTGATGAACATATAGAACTCAGGCTGCTTGTTTATGGTTTTCAAAACAATTAACATTTATTTTTATTTTTTTGCTATCAGGTTTCCCTAAGCTACATTGATAGCTATGAGAGCGTGAAACTTACTTTAAAAAGAAAAACGAAAATGGCAGCTGAATTTCAGGATGTAGCCAAAGCTTTGTAGGACTCACAAATACCTCTCCACCCAAGACTGTATGCTGATTATCTTTGTTTTAAAAGAGGAGCATTCTTTAAAAAACAGGAAATTTGCCAGTGCAGTTTTAGAGGACTGGGTCACAGCTTGAAGCGCAGAGAAGACAGCATGAGATCATAAATTGTGGTTGCTAGACCATGGCGTTTGAAGTTCTTATTGTCAAATAGTCCTTTATTTGTTCTGGCTTTCTCACTATGTCCCTTTCATATTTGGATTAGGTCAGAAATCTTGGCTATGTATTTATAGTCATGTCCCGAAAGAGGGAATAAATAGGTGCAGCGTTCTTTTTTGGGATGAACATCACATTTCAAAGATAAAATTTTTGAAACCTCTTGAGACTTTTTGATGCCTAAGGCTGAAAATCCAAATGGTGTCTTTCCTGATGGAAAAAAAATACAAGAATTAACAAAATAATTAACTATTTGTTTCCCTTCAATGCACCCCAGAATCTTCCTGAGCAACTTCATGGTTGGCCCTGAGAACACGATGTTCTTTTTCCAAGTACCTTGAGTCAAAACAGTGTAGTTAAGCAAGCATGTGTATCTGAGTGTGTTAACAACAGCAGTAAAATAAATTACAGCAAGTAGAAAGTTCTTGATTGTAAATGCACATCAGGCAGACCTTAGTGGATAATTAACCAGGAGGAAAAGAGAATCAGGAACAGGGAAACTTTCCAGTAAAACTGCTAGAAGACAAGATGCCAAAATTACTTTTGGGTAACCTCATGTGCTTCAGAAGGACCAAGCAGATTCACACTTTCCACCGCACTGTGGTTATACTGGTATTTGGCTTTACCCATAAAATGTTAAGTGGAGGTATCTGTAGTGCCCACCACTGATCTTGGTGTAATCATGGCTAAGTGCCTCATGGTGATGGCTAAGTGCCTAGAAACAGAGAATTCGGAACTAGTGTTACCCCTTTTACACAGCATTTCTACCTTAAGACTCACATATGCACATCCAGGTCTTTAATAAGTGGCAACATTGATTATTGTCTGCCTGACTAGCGCATTTACTGTTTTCCAGTAGATAAGGTTTTTGTTCTTGGTCAGGAAAATGCATCCTGACTTAATCAGTACTGAGATGGTAGCTAGGTTACCATTGCATGTTTCTTCTCATACACTCGTACATTAATTTTTGAATTTCCTGTAGCATGTCGGTTTGAAAATTTTAAAATATACTCCCATTAGTGCATTTGGGTTTCTTGAAACAGTTCTGGGAAATGGATTTGACAGCAAGGAAGAAAAGCAATGGATATACGAAAAGGAAATGTGTGAGAGAGGGGGGTATCTCTGGTAGCCAGGAGAAGCTATTGCAGAATTGGGAAAATACAGGTGGTATATTTTTCTGGTTATGAGTTTTATGGGTGTGTGAAATTACTTTCTAGTCCAGCAGAGGAAGAAATGGACACTAATAGTCTCGAAACAACAGCTTTTTAGGCTGCCTGGAAACATGTGAATGAACGAAAATGAAATATGTGGAGCTTGTTCTATATACTTCCTTCTTTATCTAGAGAGGCAAATGAAATGGGCCCAAAGCTTCATAAACATTCTCCTTTGCTGCTTTGTTAGAATAATCATTTTAATTCTTCCTCCACCTCCCCATTTTTTTCTTGAGCCGAAACTACCCATTGTTTTTCACGAAATTTCTTAGCTTCCCTTCCCCCCCCCCCCCCGCTCCATGTGAAAATTCATGCTCTTTGTTCATCGAAAGTTATGTTTCTTACCTGCCCCAGGGTTTCTACTTCCCTTGCTTGGCTTCATCCATTTTCTCTCGCTGCCCCCATGCCTGGAATTCTCTTCCAGAGCATTTGCGGACTATGAGTTCAATTACGGTCTTTAAAACTCAGCTGAAAACGTTTCTTTTTTTCCAAAGCTTTTAGAACTTTAGTTTGATCTTACTGTTTTATAATGTTTTTAGTTTTATTGTCCCCTGTGCCTGTTTGGCGTATTCCCTTCCCTTTCTTTTTGTTTTATTGTGATTTTATCAGAATGCAAGCTTCTGTGGCAGGGAGTTGCTGTTTATGTACAGCACCAGGTTCATTGATGGCTCTATATAAATAAATAATAATAATATTTAATAATTAATAATAATAATAATAATAATGTTTACCCACTCAAAACTGTCAGCCTATCTACACTACTGCTTTAAAACAGTTTAAAACAGTTTAAAACGGTTCATAACAGTTTTGAGAACTGTTGGGGCCCAGGACACACTCCATATACAGTTTTCAAAACGTTTCAAAGTGTTTTATCCTGCGTGTGTAGATAGGCGCTATGTCTGAACCAGCAAAATTTGACTACCACTTCACCTACGGAAACTATGGTATGCTGGTTTGGAAATAAGGGCAAACCAATGTTTGCTGTTTTGAATGTAAGAGCAAACTATGGTTTTTCTGAAACTGGAAGACAGGGCAATGTCATCTGAAGACATTTTGCTGCATGACATTTTGCAGGTCCCAATTGATGCACACACACCTTGCTGGGATCAATGCTTTGAACAGTCTTGCTACACCATTCAGATGCCAATTCCTGCTTTCAGGAAGGTCTCTTTCTAACAGACCGCCTGTCTTGCTTTGGTCCTGTCCAGGTATTCAGATCTAGAGGAGTGGCTCTTTTGAGAACAACATTCTTGGGCACATGTGAAAAAGCTTCCTCCTGTATTGTTCCAGACCATAGAATGTGCTCCCTTAGAGAACTACAATTACTCCCTGCTCTCATGACTTTTAGAAAAAACACATCTTTTCAATAAAAGAGTGTATAGTTTAACGTTTTAACGTTTTTACTATTTTTACTGTTTGTCATGAGCAGCTCATAACACTGTTCCTGTTTCTATTGTTTTGTTGTTTTACATTGTTCTATATGGCCTTGATCTCTTTTCAGCAGATAGGGCAGTATATAAATGCTAACAATAAACGAATAAACAAATTTGGAATATATATAACACGTTTTCAAATGACATCTAAGAGCCATCTTGGGGTAAGCCAACAGTTATTCAAATGCAGGTCATCGGGTGCACATTCTATTTCGATATCTTGTAGCCTCTTTTATTGCCTAAGTGGTCCTTTATTTCATGGACCATCAACTCAGGAGCTTTTAACAGCCTCTCTTGTGCTATTATGTCCCATTGGGTCAGTGTGGATTCTTCCGATAGTGAGGTCAGTTGGAGTTCAGCCTTGAACTCTTTACAGATCCTTCATTTGTCCTGAATTGTGGAGCTTTTCCCATCTTAATTCAATTTGAAATTCACAGAACTGAATTACCAAGAGATGGGATTGCATCAGAATTGAAATGTATTATATCTAGAGTGAATATGCCTTTTGTGCTGCTTCTGTTCTTTAAAATCAGCGATAGCCATCCATCGGCCATATCTGGCCACCAACGGCCCAACCAATTTTTAATTGGCTATCAATTTATAGTTCGTTACGGTAAACAATTCACACAGTTTTACTTAGCAGAGAAAGACACAGCAAATCTCTGTGTGTATGTCACATAAATGCCATTGATTTCCCATCCTATGCACATTCAGGAAAGGCAAAGGGGAAATATTAATCTGCTTCTTGAGGGGATCTTTCAAGGAGACCATTTATTCCTCGCACACCTCAAATATCAATGACCTCATGCTAACAAAGCACATCATGTGCTCCAAACATATGATGTCCTTACTGCTTGGTGATGCCAGTGTTATTACAGAATTTGATTACCCATGAAGGACTAACTCTAACTCTCCTACTATCCGTAAACTTTGAGTGTTATCTGAGGCTGTCCTGCAGGTGCCTCCTCGAACTGAGGTTTCGAAGATCACAACAAGGGAGTAGACCCCCGTTTATGGAACACGTTCCTCAGCGAGGTCCATCTAGAACCAGCATTGTCATCCATTTGGTGTCAGGTTAAGTGTTTCCTCTACTGGCAGCCATTGATGGCATAGGATAAGGTTTTAACCAGTCCTAGGATTTTAATTGTTTTGTTTTGTATTTAAGTGGTTTTTGTATTATATTATGTTATGTTTTGTATTGTATTTTTAAGTTTTAATCTTTTGTAAACCCATAGAGAGCTTTGGTTATTGGGCGGTATAGAAATGTAATAAATAAATAATAAAATAACTCTAGGCTACTGCTAGGAGAATAGAACAGTGCTTCAGCCCAAGAATACAGATGTTGCCCCTCTCTGGTTTAAGTTAGTCTGAATGGGCTGACGTTTGATAGGCACCTTTCTGGTCACTGAAAGTGATCTTATGTGCAGCTTGTAAGTTACAACAGAAATGTTAAGTATTTATAGCTACATCCTTTTCCGTGTTAATTGCAGCCCATTGGACTATTAAGAGTGTATTATAATTCCTAGCAATAAGCAGGTCATGATTTTTACGATCATCTTTGCATTCCCAGCAACTTTATGTCATCCTTTTATTACCCATTTCTTGAAATAGCCCTGAATTGATTATTTGACTCTCATGGAGTTTGCTGTGGCAAAGGAGCATTCAACACGCTTGTGAAATATGCAAGCATACCAATTAAGTTCTGTGACCAGGGCTGTTCTGAATAAGACCCGATATGGAAAAAAATCTCTTAAAACAAGCACTTGAATTAAACCACTGGTTCAGCTAAATCCAAACTTTGTTTTATTGAAATGAGAGTCTGACACCAGAAGTCTAAAGGTTATGTATATGGATGGCTTGTATTAGCAGTGGAGTTTCCTGAAAAATGGCAAATTGTACTATGGGAGCAAAACCAGTATGCTAGGTTCATGCTTGTGAATATGTTTATGTAATAGTAAACTACATAGAGTGAGCTTTGAGGCAGTTTGCACACACCCATAGTGTAACTGGAAATGGGACTCCATATCTAAAAACTCAGTGACACCTAGAGAGTTTCTAAGAGTTAAGACAGGCAAATATTATTGCTGTGGGAAAAAGTTGTTGTTGTTGTTAACCCTACAGACCTGGTTCAAATATTATGACAACCCAGAGTATGCGTTGTTGCTTTACTCTGAATTTATTTCTGCCAGATAATTGGGCAAAAGGCAGGGTTCCCCCCCCCATCCCAATCCCTGGGTTCTTTGTTTTTCTACTCCTTCGGCTGCTCCCTCCCTGTATACCAAGTGCCTTTGCAGTGCTGTAGTACTGAGATCTAATATGGCCATTTTACTTACCACTTACCCAACACATCTGTACCCTGGTGAAACAACCAATAGTTCTGAGTTTGCACAGGAGAGGGACAGGGGGAGTGCAACCCTGTTGATTCTCTTGGACCTCTCAGTGGCTTTCGATACCATCGACCATAGTATCCTTCTGGTTAGGTTGTCTGGGCTGGGAGTTGGAGTCACTGTGTTGAAGTGGTTCTGCTCCTACTAGGATGGCCGATTCGAGAAGGTGGTGCTGGGGGATTATTGCTCTGTGCCATGTCACTTTGGCCATGGGGTTCCACAGGGTTCTATTTTATCTCCTATGCTGTTCAGCATCTACATGAAACCGCTGGGAGAGGTTATCTGGAGATGTGGGCTGAGGAGTCATCAATATGCAGATGACACCCAGCTCTACCTCTCCTTTTCATCAAACCCAGCTGAGGCAGTGTCTGTTCTTAATCAGTGCCTGAGCACAGTAATGGACTGGATGAGGGCCAACAAACTGAGACTCAATCCAGACAAGACAGAGGTACTGTTAGTGGGTGGTTCATCTGTCCGGCTATGTGATGTTCATCCTGTTCTGAAGATGATCCGTAGTTTGGGGGTTCTCTTGGATCCAGAACTGTCACTTGAGGCACAGCTGAACTCAGTGGCAAGGAGCACTTTTAATCAGCTTAGCTACAGCCTAGCTACAGTTATCCATGCTCTGATAACCTCTCATCTGGATTACTGCAATGTGTTATATGTGGCCTTTGAAAATGGTCTGGAAACTTCAGCTGTTACAAAACAGGGCTGCACTTTTGCTAACAGGGACTGATCAATGAGACCACATCACGCTAGTCCTTTTCTAGCTTCACTGGCTGCCAGTCCAGGTCTGGGCCCTATTCACTTAAATATACCTAAACAGCTTGGGGCCAGGCTATCTGAAGGAATGCCTCCTCCCATTTGTATCTGACCAGACCCTAAAATCATCCTCAGGGGTCTTTCTCCATGAACCCTTGCCAAAGGAAGTGAGGCAGGTGGCTACCAGGAGGAGGGCCTTCTCTGCTGTAGCACCCCAGCTATGGAATGATCTCCCTAGAGAGGTTTACCTGGCACTTATGTTATACTCTTTTCGATGCCAGGTGAAGGCCTTTTTACTTTCACAGTATTTTAGCAGTTTATCAACTGAATTTTTTAACTTCGCTGTTTTAAATCTACATTTTAAATCTGTATTAATCTCTGCATTGCTGCTCGGTTTTATCCTGGTTGTGTTTTTATATTGTATTTTATACTTTGTTTTTATACTTTTGTTAGTTTTATATTTTGAATGGTTTTCATAGTTTTAATTTTTGTGAACCACACGGCTATTGGGCAGTATAGAAATGTAATAAATAAATAAATAACAACGCATAGTTAAAACAACTTAGAGTTCACAACCCAACCCATGGGTTCTCTTCCTAGGTTGTTCATGGTTAAAAATGCCTAGTTTAGGGTTCGCATATAACAACAACCCACAATTCAATAACCCATACTCAAACCATACTCAGGGTTGTCATTACTTGTGAACCAGGTCACATTCTCTGCCCTGAAAATGGATTGGATTGGATTTCTGAGATTTCTGAGATGAACTATCCTGATCCATATCTCTGACACTAACGTGGGGATCACAATGTAGTTATCCTTTGCGTTTTTCACTTCTCCAAATTCTGTGCTCATATCTTAATATGTATGTCTGCATTTTCAGATAGAACAAGTTTAGAAATGCATATTTTGAAATGAAATACATCCAAAAATGTAAATTCATGGTCCTCCTCCTCCTCCTTCTCCTCTTAAACCTTCATTCTGAACACACCAGATTTGGTCTCATGAATTGGCCCAGAATTATCACCGTCTTGGGTTTTTTAATTTTGTTTACTAATGGTATGAAAAATGTTGCTCATATGTAGAGAACCTCTGGAGCCTGTGTGCATGTAGGCCTTAAATCTTTTAAGATTATTATTATTTATAGCATTTATATACTGCCCCGTAGCCGAATCTCTCTGGGCTGTTTACAAAAATTAAAACTTTGGACATTAAAAATCGATATACAAAATTTAAAACCACAGAAGCTTAAAAACAGACAACATATAAAAAACAGTATACAAGATGAGCCGAAGAGTTCCCTCTGACATGAGCGAGAGACTTAAATTGATTTGTAATGTGCAAAATCAACTCTGAGCGCTGTGTAATCTTGTTCCAGAGGGGTCTTAATGTAGCCAGTGAAAGTGTTCCAACAACAGTGGGTGAATGTGAGAGGGAGAAAAGAAGAGGAGGCTTGAAAGATGTTTTAGAGAGGGAGTGGCCGTGTGGTAATTACAGAACAAAGGCTTTGGATGGGTCAAGAGTGCAACTGAGCACTTGCCAGCATTTGAATTGTGGTGGGGAGACCCTGCCAAAATTTCCCAGATGCTTTTGGCCTGTCCAGGATAATTGTTTGGCCAAGTTAAGGAGGGTCATTGTTGGAGGTGTGTGTGTGTGTGTGTGTGTGTGTGTGTGTGTGGAATGGGGATGGGGAAAACTGCTCCTCTCCCCTCAAGATTTCCAAAATTTAAAGGAGCTGTCTGAGCCCGAGGCCTGTATATGTGAAACATACTAGCAAAATGCTTGTTTCTGTTCTTGGGACTAATATGAGCTTCTCATAGTACTGTATCTGGAACAATCCCTACTTTGTGTTACACAAAGAATGTGTGGGAGACCTATGCACCTTCTATTTACGCCTACACTCGTACATTAAGTAACGTATTTGTATTATTGCACTAAGAATATAATTAAGTGTGATAGTCTCTTAGTCATTTTACATTTCTTCTCTTGGATCTGTAACCTTAACCAGATATTCTGAACCCTTTGACAAGCAATACGAGCAGAGAATTTGGCTTCCAAGCCGGCTTGAAAGAGTAAGCTTAGAAATTAACTGCTGTACAAAGATTGATCGTAGGAGCACAGACACATTAGAGCATGTGATCTGTTCATAAGTTCAGTGCCCTATTAGTTGTGAACTACTTGCGTGGGTGCTTTCCTCCTTAAATATAATTTTATCCACTTTTAAAAAGCTCCTTATCAACGCTGTAAATTTGGCTAAGATTCAAAAGCCAGGGTTCAAAGAACCCTATATGTTGTCCATGCATGCCCATATGAACAGTTGTCCGATTTCCTGTCCCAACGGCTTTGTCGGAGAAGGCTCAAGATGGTTTTCTGATTTTTGTGAGCAACACTGGCAGGGTGTGGGGTGCCTCAGATGGTGGTGGCTGGAGATGTTTGGAATGGAGAAGGACCTTCAAGGCCCTGGTGCCGGCCCTCTTGCATTTCGTTGGCTTCCAACCGTTGTGATGAAAATGTGCCTTGCCTATTGATCTTTTACAGAAATAGAATAGAAGTCGGAATTTGCTAACTGCACAATAGCATGCAAAAGAAGATTGGAGTTCAAGAGGAGGACGAGGACTGGGAAAACTTCTGTTCATCCTCTTTGCAAAGAACACTATTTAGCAGTTTTGATATGTCGTCATCTGTCAACATTGCCCTTCTGCTGTCTAGATGGAACAAGGCGGTCAGTCTCTATGCAAAGGAATAAATAGATGCAAACCTGACATAAAAAATGGCAGCATTCAGAAACATTTGAACGCGAGAACATTTCAGTCTCTTAGGACATTGTGTACCAGGCTTTAAAGTCATCATAGTTCAACCAAAAGACTCCAAAGAAAGATTCCAGCGTAAAGTCGCCGAGTTAGAATTCGTTGGCAAATTTGATTCTGTTCATTTTGGATTTAATCAGAACTCTGTCTTTCCCACTAGAAGCATTAAATTAGCCTAGCATACCTAGAAAGATAGTAATAGTGGCTGCAAAACTATGAACTGGATATACACTGTTGTGTTGTGTGCATTTGAGTGGCGCATAGAAATGTCACAGGTCTACTGCTACTCTTTGATATCCCCAGCTTTTTGACCTCACTGGTTACATTTCTCCCCACTTGGTACTGAGGTGTGTGATTTGCCTGCTAAACATAAAACATCATGCATCTCATAAAGTGGGCTCTAGTCCATGAAAACATATGGAACAATACATCTATTCGTTTTGCAGGTGCCCTAAGTCTCTTTGTTCTTTTTGCTGCAAAAGAGTAACTGGGCTACCATGGCAAGAGATGGAGAAACCAAGCTGGACGTGACTCATTGTTGAACATCTCAAACATCCTTCTTCTCTCTATGCTCTTGTGTGGCTTCTTTTTTAATGGAGCTCAATAAGGGTTTGTCACTGCCTTTGCCCTCATTCTCTCCTCCACGGTGAAAGAGATAGAGAGTAATTCTTTTGATCCCTGTGAGCGAAGCCAAGGGGCACCTGAAATGAGAACATTTCTTTGCCGGATGGAAGGGAATGCGTACACAATGGCTCATCATAACAGAAGATCAAATGCTTGGGAGAGCAAGCCTCTGTGGGCAGAGTAAATGGCGTGTCCAAGGAGCTTGGCTTTAGGTCTGAAGGACTGTCCGTTTTTCCACAGCTGTTCCCAAGCTGCCTGCGGCATCTGATGCCCACAACATGCTAGGAAAGATGTGGGCAGTAAAAAAATCCAATGACCCATTGAGCTAAAGCAGGCTCAATGCAATAAGTGAAGCTCGCCCACAGGCTGCAGCTGTTGATGGACATAGCAGCAGCCCTGTCCAAAAGAGATGGTTTTATGTCCAAGAAACGTCCGCGCTACCAAACGGATACCTTTTTATGTGTGAAGCAAAAAGAAATCAAAATTCCTTCCTGCTCCAGGCTGTAATGATTTGTTTGATATTCTTTCTTTCTTTTTAATGACATAGAGATTAGAGATATGGCTGGATCAGATTATTATTATTTTTTTGGGGGGGGATGATCATTTTGTGAGTTTTAAAAAAGGGTTTCAAAACATGTTTTACAACACACACACACACACACACACACACTCCCCTACCTTAGCTCTTTTGCGGTGAAGCATACCTGTTCACTGCCACCTTCAGCAGCCGTCTGAGCTTGTATGTTTAACAGGGTAATTCATCTTTGCTGGGTAGGTGATGCAGACAATGAGGGACCACTTAGCCAGTGGGCTCACGTCACGACATCATGTTGCCAATTGGATTCAGTTATGTGACAATATCACAAAGCCAATTCAGTGCGAGGGCAAATCCAATTTGTGGATTTTCCATGTTTTTAAAGTTGTGCAAATCACGGCTGAATTTTGCATAGATTTGTATCATTTGTGTAAATTTTGGCTGCAAATTGGGCGAATTTCTATTTGCGCAACTTATGGCTTCTCGCCTCCACCTCCCAAAATGCAAAAAGTTCCCAAAGTTTTTTTTGGGGGGGGGGGAATGCAAACCGAGTTGGGCATGTCATGCAGCTCTGTCGAGCAGAAAAAGAAATGGATTTTCCAGTGATGGACATCCCTAGGAAGCCCTCAATTCAGAAGAACCATCTAGAGAAACACACACATACACACACATACCAATGTTCAATCTAGCCTGTCATTCTGCTTACCTCAGTGGTCACAGAAATGCCTCTGGGATCCCCACAACCAGGACAAAATGGCAATGGCTTTCTTTTGCTATTGCCCCCCACCCCTTGTTATTCAGTGGCACCCGGCCTCTGAAGATGAAGATTCCATGTGCTCATTATGGTTAATAGTCACTGCAAGAATTATCCTCATACATTCATCTAATCTTTTAAAACCATCTAAATCAGGGGCCATAGGTGTGCGCACAGGGTGTGCTGGGTGTGCCCAGGCACACCCTAATTTCCCAGGGCACCTCTGCTTTCTTGAATTGAAGTTTTTAAAAGGACGGGAAAGCCTCCAGAAAGCCATCATTAGCATCCCTGGGGGAACTATGCACTTTCCGGAGGTCCTGGAAAGCACATCTTAAGGCCCCGATTGGAGCAGTTGAGGGGCAAGAAAGCGCACTTTCCCCTCCTCCGCTCCAATCAGGGCCTTTAAGGTGCACAACCTAATGAAATGAGCTGTGCACGCCTATGCCAGGGGCTATCACCATAGCTCGGGCCAGCAAATTCCATTGTGGTGTATGAAATTCCATTGTGATTTGCCTGCCTGGAACCTGCTGTTAATCAAATTCTGACCATGAGCCATAGAATTATGAGAGGGTTGGTACTCCTTTAACTTCACAAGTTCCAGGACTGAGCCCACATGTTGGAACTGGGTGCTAGGGCTGTGCCCTCATGAAGCTTGGTAGTCGTGTGCATTTGTGTGTATGTGCAGTGATTGTGGTTGAATCACAATAAACACATAGGTTTCTGGGTCGGGATAACAAGCGACAGTTCCCCAATTTTTGAACCATGTCAGGCTGTGGCTCAGTGGTAGGACACCTGCTTTGCATGCAGAAGGTCTCAGGTTTGAACTCTGGCATCTCCAGGTAGGACTAGGGAAGAATCCTGCCTGAAAAACTGGAGAGCTGCTGCCAGTCAGTGTTGACAATATAGAGCTAGATGGACCAAGGCTCTGACTCCGTATAAGGCATCTTCCTATGTTCCTAACAAGCTCTTATGAGATCATCTTTGTAGAAACAAAAATCCAAGTATTGTCTTTCATTGTGTATTTTGAGAAATACTAGCTCATTCGTTCTTTTTTGTATGCAGTGTGCGCTGGTTTTTATATGAGTGAGAAACATCTCACTGGCCCTGATGTTAGGTGTCTAGAGGTGTGCACAGTAGAACTTCATTCTGTCTGGGCTGTTCTCTCGCATTGTCAACAGGATTACCAATATGTTTTTCTGTCTCTCACATTTCTAGTGTTTGCCTTGAAGCGTGCAACTGGGCACTTCAGTGTAACATTGTAGACTGGGCTCTTCCTTCCTCTTCACAAGCTTGGCAATTCCATTTACACAAAGATACAATAATGGAAAACCATCGTTTTTGTGTGAGTGTATGGCTCTCATCAGCCCCTGCACCTTTCAATGACTATGAGCCCAGCTCAGTCATTCATTGTCGCATTGTCAAGGCTGAGCCTTTGGCAGCTTTTACAGGTGAACTGGGATCCAGGAGTTGAGCCAGAGAGTCAGAGTTTAGGACAGTTCAGAAATAGACTGGAGCTGGGGAGGCTGCTGTTGCTCCGGCAAACGTCCATCTCAAACGGGAAGCCGTTTATAGGCCTTCCTGTTTAAGAGACCTCAGTGGCAAGTCGAGGGTGCAGGTAAGTTCAGAGTGTGGGAGTATGTTGCCGTTGGCCACTTTGAATTCATCTTGCAAAAGTAGCATATATGTTTGTAATGTAAATAAAAAAATAGAAGCCCAGCCTTGCTTTCTCTTTGTGGCCATTGGCCATGATGTCTTAAGAGTGTGCAGACTAATTAGCCCTTGCAATAGATTGGGCGTTTATAGCAACTAGTCCAAAAATTGGGTTCAAACAAGAGATAGAATTCAGTATTTATTTATTTATTTCACTAGGGTGTGTTGTATCTTTTTTAAGTTTTCAGAAAGAACAGGGGTATGCAGAGATTGACACTTCTTGGCACGTTTGAGTCCTGGTGTCTTAGGTTCATGACATGCTCACATACGACATTCTAACAATGGGTAAAATGATCCAACTGAAGTCCTACTTAGAATACCCACATTGAAATGTATTGGACTTAAGTTAGTGATGACTAACTTAAGTTCCATTCGTTTCAACAGGTCTAACCTAAGTAGGACTTAAGTTGGATTTTACCCAATGAAACCATATTTTCATACAATTATATATACAATGTCAGAATAATCAGAACAGTGAAGAGATCGAAAAAGGGGTGGGGAATGTTAGGATTAACACAGAGGACCTTCTCTTCTGCCGCTCCTAGACTGTGGAATGACCTGCCGGAGGAGACTCGTCAACTTAACAGTCTTAGAATTTAAGAAAGCTATAAAGACTGTTCTCTTCCGGCAGGCATATCCAGTGGAATTTTAGAATGTTTTAAGGATGTTTTTAGGATGTTTTAGGATATTTAATGCAGTTTTAATAATATGTGTTATGTTTTAATCAGTTTTATGTATTTTATCATGTTGTTGTTCCCCGCCTCGATCCAGACGGAGAGGCGGGTAAGAAATAAATTATTCTTATTCTTATTCTTATTATTATGTTATTAAAACCAAGTTGCCTTCATGAAGAAGACCACAAAATCACACATTTGGATCATCACTCCAATAATAGTAAAACAACAACAACATTAGCGTCACTGAAGATGGGTTGTACATTAGCCCATGCCGGTGCAAGGGTAACTATGTATCTAGAGAGACTATCTTATGTTAAAACGGAAGAGTCTCGCAAGCTCTAGCAATTTCCAACATCTTTGTTTCTGCTTGGTGCATTTGTACCACTTCCTGTCAATTTCATGCCCAGCAGTTGGCATGAAGCAGATAAGCTTGATGGACGAGGATTGAAACCTTGGCTGAAAATCTGGTAGAAGTTGATTCGTTACCCATCAGTGCAACTGGGAAAGTTCCCATCAACCAGCCTGTCTGTGGCGAATGGAAAACATCGCTTACAATGCTTTCTTTCCTTGTAAGCATCTCATCTCTTACATGTTGTTGAATGCCAGGTAGCTTTTTCTCCCCACCCCAAACTTTCGCACAGGAGCCAGAGCCTAATTTCTTTCCAGCATTCTCCGTCTTCATTAGCTTAGAGTTGAGGCCTGAATATTGTGTCTTTGCGTCTACGTAATAAACTTCATTGATTGTTTGAAATTGATTAGCCGTGGGTGCCATTGGCGTATAATAGAATGTTGGCTTAATACATATTCTAACGCTCTTGGCTGGAGCTGAATAGGAGTTACTCAGCTGTGAATTTCCCAGTGACACACAGGATTGAGACTTGGCATTGTGTGTCCTGTTTGTTAGGAAGAAGGGGATTTACTGGAATATGGCAAAAAGACAAACATTCCTGGCAGAGAAAGCTTCAATTATTTCTCTCACTACCCCCCTCCCTCTCCCGCCCTCTCTCATTCTCACACACTATGTTTTATTAATAGAAAACACAGCTTTCCCATTAATAGAAACCTAGGTAATCATTTTCAACTACAGCGTTCGTGCTTCGTTCTTATGATGGTTTGACTAATTCAATTATTTAAAAACACAAAAACACCATTGTTGTAGTTTATAACGTTATCTCTGATGAGCAGCACAAGGTATAAGAAAGTGAGCAAGACGGACCCGTAGTGGTCCTCTGTATAAGGCAGCTTGCTGTGTGTGGAAGAGGTAAGTCCGTGGTAGGCAGGCAGAAGTAAGCTCGCCCCCTTCCTTGCTCAAATCAGGGTGCAATCGTAACCTGGAAGCTTTCTATAAGGGGTCCAATCTTGTTACATGATCCCATCCCCTCTGGCCTATGGTTGTTCAAGATACTTCTTTGCTTTCCTGCCTTCAATAAGGCCAGATCTACACCAAACAGGATGTAACACTTTGAAAACGGTTTGAAAATGGTCCATGGAATGTGTAATGGTCCTCAACAGTTGTCAATGCTGTTATAAAGCTGTAGTGTAGATTCTGCCTTAGTCATGGCACAAGGGGAAAACCCCCCGGAGAGGCAAAGTATATTTCTAGGTGGGCAAGATGTGTCCCATGTGTTAAGATCCCTGAAAGAAAAATAATGGTACGTTTCACATCAAAACTTCCATCCTAAACATATTATTTCTGAAATAAATGGGGAAAAGGTTACTTTAGGCCCGCACCACAGAAGGGGAAATTAATTTTAATTTTGAAAAAAATAAGAATTTGGGTTAAAATTTCTTTTCTTCTTTTTTACTATTAGGCACCCTGTGTGTAAATAATAAATCAAGTTAATTCTCTCTCCTGCATGTCAGATGTTTTCTCTTTCCCCTCAGTGGATTGCCATTGGTTTGTTGGTATCTTGAAGAGGCTCTCAGTAGCTGCAAAATGCATAGGCTTTGCTGGCTCAAGAGCTGCATTTGAACTGTCGAAGAGCTAGGGAGATTATAATATATGAATGCAATTGTACATGTGAAAAGTGTATTTCCTTCAAGTAATGACAGGAGTCTAGCAATGGGGTGGTGAGCTCCTTGTTTGGGGAGACGCTTGCCCCCCTCTGGCACCGCCCCTGAGTAGACTTCTAGAGCTTTGGCCAGAGCTTGCTGGTAGCTGACCCTCACTCCCTATCTGTTGATCTACTGACACCTTACTTCATAACTCTTGGTCCACCAGTTCAGAACAATGAAGCTCAGCTCCTGAGACTGCATTACACTAGTAGCTCATGTAACTTGCAAGCTGATCTTTTCCAACTGACTATTTCACTGGCTTTAAGCAATGAGACTGCTGTAGATCTTGTACCAAATCAGCCTAGGAAGATAATTTGGCCTATTTATTTAATCGGTGAAGGGAGTTCACGGTTGTGATGATGGTGGCCTTCTTCTGCTAACACCTTAACACATTCCCAAAATGAGAAAGTAAGAAAATAGGCCGAAGTGTCCTCTCCCTCTACTTATTGCTACTATTTATGGCTGGAAATGACCCACACACACAGAAGGCACAAGATAACCTGCTGTTCCAGACTCTGATTAATACTGATGTAATTTAAGGACAGATTTTTGACCTTGGTGCAGATTACTTGGGCTTTGATGTATTTTAGCCCGATACTTCATTTTTCTTCTCCCCTTAATGTTATTTTTCTTGTGTGGCTTAATTAGATTAATTTCCCAGCTCCTTGACATGCTGATTTATGCCTTTCCCTTCCCCCAATTCCTCCTCCGTGGTAGCTCAGAGTGCTGACAGTTGGTATGAATGAGATCAGAGACCCCTTGCAGTTAGTTGGACTAACTCCAGCAAGAATTCTTCCTCTTGAGGTGGACGTTCCTCCACATGGGGGACTTTGTAGACCTATTCACATACTGCTACTTCTTTTCTTTGCACTGGCTAATTATACAGAATCTGTACCCTGGCCAGCAATTACTAGAGCAATGATGCAACTTTTACCATGAATTTAAAAGAGATGCATAATACACGCTACCGTTTTCCTTGGTG
The DNA here is from genome assembly GCA_029215795.1 of Anniella stebbinsi. Lineage (NCBI taxonomy): Eukaryota > Metazoa > Chordata > Lepidosauria > Squamata > Anniellidae > Anniella > Anniella stebbinsi. The sequence continues at coordinate 5,512,340 of JARDYH010000010.1, forward strand.
GTTATCCCAACAAAGTGGTAAAGATGGTGTTTAACTCCAGATATCTACAAAAATACCCATTAAGGAATAGCTAGAGATCGTTACTACTAAGTAATCACTATAGGTCATTGGGACCCTAGGAATATTACTGCAATTTGCTGCTCGCATATAAAGACAGTGCTACATTCCTGCTAATTTAGGTGGCTTTAAATAAGCGGTCTGTTCATCCCTGTTGGCTTTCTCCCAAATGGTGGTTCTACTGTTCTTGAAACAAGGGTGGTTTTTCGGTGAATAATTCAACCGTTTGCCTGAAGTAGTAGCAGACAGAGGACAACCCGTTTAGTAAATCAACCAAAGCAAGAAAGCTCTGTGGTTTATGAAAATGTTGAACTAACCTTTCTGTGAACCTGCTGACTTCAATTTTGTTGTTGTTTCTGCTATTCGTATATTTCCTGCCCTTTCCCCTAGCTCAACAAATAATCCCTGGCCTTGTTTCTAGATAATCACCCACAACTCCTGTTCAAAGAAATCAACCACTCCTTCTAGGGAATGCTGGATACATTTGCTCATTGGTGGCAGGGTGGTGGTGTACAATGGGGATCACCATCCGTACTTCCTTCCCGGTGGCCTGTTCCCAGGACCAAATAAAAATAAAACAAAATGGTAAAGGTCTTTGCACATGCTGTAGAAGCAGAATTGGGGAGGGGGAAGTTACAGGAAGAACTGCTCTTAAGAAAATAAGAACATAAGAGCCATGCCGGATCGGACCAAGGGCCCATCTAGTCCAGCACTCTGTTCACACAGTAGCCAACCAGCTGTTGACCAGGAACCCACAAGCAAGAAGTGGGTGCAACAGCATCCTCCCACCCATGTTCCCCAGCAACTGATTTATATAGGCTTACTGCCTCTGATACTGAAGGTAGCATACAGCCATCAGGACCAGTAGCCATTGATAGCCTTCTCCAGGAATTTATCCAACCCCCTTTTGAAGCCATCCAATTTGGTGGCCATCACTACATCTTGTGGTAGTGAGTTCCATAGTTTAACCATGTACCGTGTGAAGAAGTTCTTCCTTTTATCTGTCCTGAAGCTCCCACCAACCAGCTTCATGGGATGACCCCATTGGGTTCTAGTATTATGAGAGAGAGGAGAGGGAGGGAGGGAGGGAGGGAGAGAGAGACCTCCCTCTCTTACTGCTGTATTGGTGAAAGCACCGTGAAGTGGGAAGCTGAGTTTTAGGAGATGCCCTGTACAGCTTTCCGACACCCAGTTAGGCTAGACTTCGAAAAGCTGAAGACAGGGATGTTCTGAAAGTGTTTCAAGAGATAACAGCTGCAGTGCTGAAATGGCAGTTTGTTTAATGTTGGGGATTTCAGGAAAGGGATCAAGCTACAATCCATCCAGGACAGCGTTTGCCTGCAGGGAAAGGATAGACTTTGGGAAAACTATGAATGAAAGGAAGGAAGGAAGGAAGGAAGGAAGGAAGAAAAAGGAAGAAAACTGGACAGGACTATCCTGCCGATACGCCAAGGGAAAACTTCAGAAAGGAGGACAGGACCCCAAGAGATGTCCTTGATGCACACAGATGTACAGGAGAAGAGCTGATGGAACAGTGGCTATGTAAGGAGGCTGGGATTTTTTCCCATTCCTCTGCCAAGGAAATTGTGGCTAGCATTAATCAATTTTGCATGTAAATCCTTGTGCATCTAATCCCTCTGATACGAGAAAGCTGAGCAAAAATTCTTTTTGCATTTCAACAAAGGGCGTCTAAAGCAATATGCAACATCTGTGTTCAGCATTTTTGAGATGCTGACAAATGAGTTCCAGTGGGAAGCTGTTCTAATTCTTCCCTCCTTCCACGTTCTGGGGTGTTCTTTATACAAACAAAGCAAAAACAAAAAAAACCCAAGCAAACCCCAAAATGGGCAATTCCCCTCTTCCACACAATTGTTCTCCCCCTCCCTCTTTTACAAACAAATTTACTTGTTGACAGCTCACAGAACATAGAATGTGGTTAAGCTATGGGATAAGAAGAGATCATTTCTGGAGAGATGTGAATCAGTTAGGCAGAAGGCTAGTTAGGACAGATTTGGTTAAGAAGGGGTTTCTCTTAAGTGTAGCCTAGGGTGGAAACACCTCGGTGGGCAGGGAACTGTGAGAACTACTAGTTGTTTCTGTGTTTTAATGTATCAAAAAACTATGCAAACTTCAACATTAGTTAGCCCTGAGAGAGAATCTGGTGGGCAAGGGATACAGTTGAGCAGAAGAACATAAGAAGAGCCATGTTGGATCAGACCAAGGGTCCATCTACTCCAGCACCCTGTTCACACAGTGGCCAACCAGCTGTCGACTAGGAACCCACAAGCAGGATATGAGTACAACAGTACCCTCCCACCCATATTTTCTCAGCAACAGTATCTGCCTTAGATACTGGAGGTAGCATATAGCCATCAAGGCTAGTAGCTACTGATAACCTTCTTCTCCAGAAAATCATCCAATGCCCTTTTAAGGCCATCCAGATTGGTGGCCATCACTACATCTTGTGGCAGTGAATTTCATAGTTTTAGGAGTTGTTTTATTGTTTTAGGAGTTGGCTCAATGAAACGCTTCCCCTTCTACCTTTCCCAGGACAGATGTCCTGGTTGTCTAACAGACTGGATTCTGCCCAGCTCTTCACTACTTCCTATTTCTGCTGCTCTAGAACAGTCTAACAATATGGTGGGCATCTGCTCCTTGAGCCAGATTGACTGGTCTTGTTTGGCAATGGTCAGAAGCCAACCGCTGTATGTTGATGAGTATAACATTATTACATGAACGGAGGGATGCCAAGGTAGGCTATCAACCTTTCGTTTCTAAATACTTGGCTGGGCCAGGAGGTGGAGCCTGGTCAGAAAATGGCAGGTAGAAGGCAGAGACAGCACAGAACCTGATGCATTACAGGTGGAACCTCACAGAATCTTGAAATCTACTTTAGTGTTTTCCCCCTGATAACACATAGTCTTACTGGTCATACTGGTCATACCAGTAAAATAGTGATGGGCTGACAACTCTTTGTCAAAATGGAAGGCAAGAATGAAGCTGAGACACAGGTATTTCTCCTGCAATATCTGGGGGAACCATCCCACTTAGTTCCTCCTCTACCATACTTTCCATACTTGTTTAAGCCACAGTGGCTTGCTTTGATCATGCAAACCAGGTCACTGACAGTTAAGAGTGGACAATACTAAGGTAGATTAGAACTGGGGAGAAAGTAGGTCTCCGGTACACCTAGGGGTGACCACATTACATCAGTCTTAAAATCACTCCACTGGCTGCCAATTAGTTTCTGGGCGAAGTATAAAGTATTGGTTATTACCTTTAAAGCCCTACATGGTTTGGGTCCAGGTTACCTGCGGGATCGCCTTCTCCCATATAATCTGCCCCACACACTCAGGTCCTCTGGGAAGAATTCAATCAGCCAGAACTAGGCTGACGAGTGTTACCCAGAAAACCTTCTCTTCTGTCGCTCCCAGACTGTGGAATGGCCTGCCGGGAGAGATTTGACAACTCAGCAGTCTTCTTGAATTTAAGAGAGCCGTGAAGACTGATCTCTTTCGGCAGGCCTACCTAGTTGAATTTTAAGATGTTTTAATAATGTATTAGTTTGATTTGTTTTTAATGTTTTATCTATTTTATAGTCTTTGTATTTATATTTATTGTTGTTCCCTGCCTCAATCCAGAGGGAAAGGCAGGTAATAAATAAATAAATTATTATTATTATTATTATTATTATTATTATTATTATCTGTAGCCAGCATTTCTAACCTTTGGGCATGCTGGCAGAGGCTTTTGGGAGTTGATCCAAAACATCTTGAGATCTATCTTCTGCCCACCCGTGAGCTAGATGGGAAAGCAGTGGGAATTCATTCATATGGATTTTCTCTCTCCGATCTTATTTATACAATGACACTTTGGGAGCTTTTGTTCCCTTCCCACATCTACCTGTAACCAAGGCCCAAAATAAAAGTTGCTGGTTCAGGGTGTGTCTGAGTGAGGGTGTATCCTGGGTCCAGATATATTTAATACTTAGACTGCAATCCATCAGCGGTACCTTAGATGAGCATCAAACATTTTTCTCACTTAAAAGGAAGAGGATTATATTAAAGAGGTACACTCCATAATGTAAACTGTTACACAGAAGCGTGATCAGGCTGTTCCTCTTTGAAATGTGGAGTGTGACAGTGTCATAGCTTGGGGGTATTTTAATATTTGAGTCAGTGTGTAGTAGATAGCTGCACTGAGCCTGTTTGTGTTTAATCCAATCAAAACTAGTGATTCTCCCTCGCTCTCCCCTTGTTGATTATTGATGGCCCCAAAAAGTCTAACACTACCTAATTCTCATATATACCTGCAGGATAAACTAGGCTTCTGTGGTTTTTCATATGTCTGGATTTTGGAGTGTGTGAATTTTGGAGGTGGGAAAGTTTGCATTACTTATTAATGTTTGGCAGTGCAATTCTTTGGTGTTGTGAGCATTCAGGCAAACATGGGATCAAAGTCTATAGCACCACCCCTCCAAAACCTAGCAAATACTGATCCCAAGAATACATGTGTTGCAGAATGTAAAAAGATTGTGCTGGATCAGATCAGAGGGCTGAACAGATGCCTATGGGAAACTCACGAGCAGGGCATGAATGCAATAACACCCTCTTGCTCATGTTCCCCAGCAACTGGTATAATAGTCATGCTGCTTCTGATACTGGAGGTAATCTATAGCCATCATGACTAGTAGGCATTGATTGCCGTATCCTCCATGAATTTGTCTAATCTCCTTTAAAAGCCATCCAAGCTGTCCAAGAAGAGTCTTGCTGAAATGAGTTGGGAACATCCACCATATTCATTCTTCAAATGACCTTGTAAATAAATAAGACAACAAAAACAACTGGGCTATTTAAACACACACACACACACCCCACCACCACCACCACCAACAACAACAACAGCTTTACTAACCTGCTGTGATGGTAGAAGCATTCATTTCAATGCTGGTTGCAGAAAAAGGGAAGCCTCCACCTTCATGGTCAGCCTGGACCCGCAGACTATTAAAAAGGAATTACCTTCTACCAAGCAGACTGGTAGAGGTGAGTTGGATCGCTTCAACTCTCCTCCATGAGCCCAGTTGGTTTCTGTGCTAGCTGCAGAAGATGGATTGGAGGATATTGTTGTTGTTCCCCGCCTCGATCTAGACGGAGAGGCGGGTAAGAAATAAATCGTTATTATTATTATTATTATTATTATTATTATTATTATTATATGCCCCTCTTTCATCAGCCTGCTCAGTCACCTGCATGGAGTTACTGATCACCTAAGGTGATCAGGCAAGTCGTTAAATATGCAACCTCTCTAAAGCTCTCCTAAAACATTGCTATTCCTTTGCATATACATTCTGCAATAGCCAGGAAGGCCACTTAGCTGGGTTTATTTTTTTTTTTATTTTTTTTTTTGCCATTACTGTTATAGATTAGCTTTCCTTCACCTTCCCCATAAATCCTGGTATTAGCATCCTTTGTGCCTGTTGGAGGTAACGATCCGCGTCGTCTCAGGTGTTCGATAAAGTGCTGAGAGTAAATTGTCCTGTGTAGTAAACGTGGAGGATTTAGAACAAACATCATTGCTCTCGTAATGTTCTCGTTGATTACGGAGAGAGAAACCATTTTATCTATTGGATGTAAAGCAGAGAAAGTTACATGTGTTTTCTATTACTGGCATTAGTAATGGCGTTGTTTTAACAGAGGATTTGCTGGGTGCTCATTGTGGATGTCTTATCATCACTGGCTTAATAACTGCAGCATGGGAAGGAGTATCTTCCATGTAACTTTTTAACATCACAGCGGCCTGCTCTGAGGGCTGAAAAGCATTGCTGATTAGAGGATGAACAACAATCCCGGAAGCTGAACACGGAATCCACTGTCAAAGCACTTCTCTTCAGTTTATTACTATAATAATTGCTGTTACTCTCATTACTATTACAAATAGGACCTGCAACAAAATGTTGCAGCGTAGAGTGCTCCCAGTGGAGGCTGGTGGCTGTAATTTCAGAGAGGCTGTGGTTCTATTTTCATCGGAACCAGCCGGAAGTCTAAAGGAGCTCTCCAAAGTGCTGAACCCTATCCCTAACATGGGTTCATCACCTAGGACAGCTCCTTTAGAGTTCGGGCTGGTTCTGACTGAAACCCAGGATTGATTCAGAGCTCCACTGATATCAGGGCCACCAGCTTCCACTGGGCACTCCTACTCAGGCTTCCAGCCAGCCATGGCCCTCTGCAGGATCCTCTATTCCACCCCCCTCCTCCATATACACTCCCTTCCCCAATAAACACTCAACATTCTATGGCCACTGAGCCATTCATTCTTGGGCTACTTTTAAGAACACCAGAAGAGCCCTGCTGGATCAGACCAAGGGTCCATCTAGTCCAGCATTCTGTTCACACAATGACCAACTAGCCGCCGACCAGAAATCCCTACCCCCTTAGGATTTTTTAAAATAATCTTTGTTTTGTTTCATTTTTGTTCTTTTGCAAACCTTGCAGGTCCTCCAAACCCACTAATAATAATTCCACCTTGTGCATGGATAGAACTGTTTCAGCTACACGAGCCTCAACATTTAGAACAGAGCAGCTGACTTCAATATATTTGAGACCTACAACAAACTAACACACAGCCAGAATTACAATGGACAGAGCGCGGGTCCTCTGAAGCAGAACTTACAACCTAGGCAGGTCTGTATGGACTAGTGGCCTTTGTTCTCACCCAGGCAGAAACCCTGTGTTTGGGCTTGACCACTTCAGGCCATGCATGATAGAATGCTCCTGTATAAAAACATAATTCCCTTCACATAGAAAAGAAACAAGTTAGCATGAACGTTTCAACACTTTCCCCTGATTTCTAGTATCATCTGAAATTGGCATGTGGAGTGGCCTTGCATGCCCCAGTGGCCTCCTTTGTCCCTTCCCCTTCCTTGCTGGCTGCCTTGCCTGTTTTCCACAAAGGAAATGAACTGCTCTTAAAGCTCAAAGCTTTTCAAACTTTCAAAATTTTCTGCACATCTACACTGCCCAAGCTTCAGTTTAAAACAAAAACAAGTAAAATTGGTCTGGTAGATCTCGAGTAATAAGCCTGACAGTACCATATTCTTATATAAGATGGAGGAACATTCAATCAAATGAGCCTGTGCCTGCAAACGGAAGCAGTAGAAACATTTCAGACGCAGCCCAGATCCAGGTTTATCATGTTAGTAAGAACAAGGCTTCAGAATGCTGAAAATCTCAATGCGTTTCCAGTTCTTATGGCTGCAGGGAGAGGAAAGAATGCAATATTCATTTTATGTGTGTTTAATATAAGAATATTTCGGAATGAGTCTGTCTGAATAATCTGAATATTTCAGAACGAGGGCGATAAGTTTGACATCTGTAGTGCTTAGAAAAATGATAGGCAATTCTGTTAATTACATGCAAATTAGCTGCAGCATTTCAGCTTGTGATAACCAATCTGAAGTAGCCCTCTCCCCGCTCTGGTGCTGAAGGAGCTGGCCTCCATATATATATACATTACGTTTCTCATTTAAATGATGCATTGAAGGTTATTTTACAAGCAAGAAATTATCTTCGCTGCAAGAATACATGAAAAGAAAGCATGAATCCTTTTTAAAGAGCCTCAGGTTTCATCTGGACTGATCTAACATTGATTTTCAAGAGTTAACTGATGAATTGATTGGTTAAAGGCGAGGTTAAATTAGCTATAAGGGCCAGACCAAATCCCTTTGTAGGTGTGTATGTGCTTGCGTGTAGGATTAAATTGGGTACAGGGATGTGGGTACACATATAAGCCCTGGCACCAGTGTCCCTTCACGCCTGGCTTCCATGTAGCCCTTTGTGAGTTGAGTGTGAAGGTCTGAAGAGGATCTGTGAGTGCATTTAGAAACTAGATAAGGCGGAGTTCGCAATCACTAGAACTCTGTAAATGCATTCAACAGAACAAGCTTTCAGAACCTTCTTCAGGTCTTTGCACTCAATACATGAAGGTCTACAAAGAAGCAAGGTATGTAGGGATATGAACATAAGAGCACTGCTGAATCAGACCAAGGGTCCATCAAGTCCAGCACTCTGTTCACAGCGGCCAACCAGCTGTCGACCCACAAGCAGCAACTGGTGAATATAGGCTTACAGCCTTGGATACTGGAGGTAGCATATAGCCATTAAGACTAGTAGCAGCCTTCTCCAGGGGGAAGCTCAGGGCTGGGCTTACACGTGCACCCACATCCCCCTACCCAGTTCAGCCCTACACACAAGCAGGTGCACACCTGAATATGGCTTCTGTCACTTGGACTCAGGTCCCTCTGTGAAAAGTTAAGCCCCATTGAGTTCAATAGACTAACAGTTTGGCTCCAACCTGTGGGGGAAAAGCTTGTTATTATTATTTTTTGATCCTAATATGACACCTCCAGTTTTTTTTTTTTGTAAAATAGAATATCCTCTTCTAAGACGTTGCTGTCTGGGGCAGATTCCCACGGCATCTAAAAGATGCAAACCCAACACATTTGGAGGGTCCCAGGTGTGGGAAGGCTGATCTGAAACAAGAGAAGTGTGCTAATTTGAACAAGATTATTTTAAAAGAAGTGTGACTTGATGTGATGTTGCGATGATCCTTGAGAAATATTTTATTTATTTATTTATTTGACCTTACTGCTTTATTGTATTCTGGTGCTGTTTCAATAAGTTGGTACGTAGAACAAAATCTCAGTAGAAGTGTGTGTGTGTGTGCTTGCGTGTGCATATATGTACATACAGAAACACATATCCAGCTATGCAACAAACAGGTGTACAAGTGAGTTTATTTGTCCCACTGAAATCCGTGGGTCACGCACATGCATAACACCATCCTAGATTTTCACCCATGGCCACACTTTTTTTTAAAATGACAAGACAAGGATGGGATTTACCCTATATAGCAATTGCAATGGTGGCTGGCTGCAAGCGCATTTCCTCTTAGATGTCTCTGTTTTAGGCTTATCCCGGGCTCCAGCTGCTGTACTGTGACAGGCGATTAGGTTGCTCCGCAGTCGTCATAAGTAAACAGTGTTTGAACTGCTAATGAAGCACATCCGCCTGGTGAAGGTGATCTCCCCTCCAAGAAATGGGAGTAGAGGAGGGAGAAGGAAAGAGAGACAACCTGACAGCCAAACCCAGAATCTTGAATAAAACATTGAATGTCCCCAGCAATCCTGCTGACTTTTATTACCTCTATGGCCATTCTGCATTCATGTGAAAAATGGAATGAGAAACTCGTGGTGTAATCCCATCCTTGTCTTACTCAGACATAAGATCCATTGAGTTCAATGGGGCTTACTGTGCCGTGTAAATGGTATGGGATTGCAGCCTTAGATTTATGGAGGGTTCCCCCCCACCCCACCCTAGGAAGAAATAGAATAGAAGGAAGGTTAAGGAAGAGAAGAGCCTTAATTGCAGCTTTTAAATGCCTTCTTTAATCATTAAACAAATTCTCCCAGTGAATTTGTTTTTAGAACATAAGAAGCGCCACGCTGGATCAGACCAAGGATCCATCAAATCCACCACTCTGTTTACACAGTGGACAACTAGCTGTTGACCAGGGAACCGCAAGCAGGACATGGTTCAACAGCACCCTCCCGCCCATGTTCTCCAACAACTGGTGCATGTAGTCTTCTGCCTCTGATACTGGACATAGCGCATCACCATCAGGTCTACCAGCCATTGATTTCTTAGTATCAAAGACTGGATTCGCATCACATCACTGACACACTTCCATTCACCATCATTAAAATGGACACTGTGACATGTGAAACACGGTGTCTTCTGTGCTAATAGATCATTTAACGGCTCCTGAAGCTACAAACAAACCGTTAATCTACCTACCACCATAGTTCCCCATAGGATGGCTATGTGTCCTCTTTTACAGAGGGCAATCTACCATTTGAAGTCTGTTGTTCTCTATTCGAAAAGCTGTCCAGTTCAGGTTTTGTTTAAAGATAAAGAACCTTCAAGAGGAAGAGCTGGGCCCGTCAACAGGACCTGGACAGCAGGCTGAGCAAGACACACAGGGCACCTGAGTGTTTGGGTTGCTTTTTGAACCACGAGTTCACCATCACTCAAGCAGTTGCTGTCACTGATGCATGGGCACGATAGGATGCCGCCTCAAGTCATACATAATGCTCCCTACTTTGAAGAGATGTATTGTGTTTCTATTGAAATTGTAGTCATAATTTCTACATTTGCATTGGTACATAGAAATGAGCATATGCACATTTTATGCAAATCTGTATCCTCTTTTGTCCTCATTTGCTTGTGGATCGAACTTGGAGAGCATTAAAAACGCAGGGGTGAGCGTCTGAGCAGTACCCACAATAAAAACAAATAAACAACAACAACAACCAGGAGCTCCCGTAGTGATTCACTTTTTGCAACCAAATCATACCATCTCTGATTTGCCTTTCCGAGAGCCTATCTACACATGCAGATAAAATACTTGGAAAACATTTTGAAAACTGTACATGGAGTGTGTGCTGGGCCCCAACAGTTCTCAAAACTGTCAGCCTATCTACATTACTGCTTTAAAATGGTTTAAAATGGCTTATAACAGTTTTGAGAACTGTTGGGGCCCAGGACACACTCCATATACAGTCTTCAAAATGTTTTCAAAGTGTTTTATCCTGCGTGTGAAGATAGGCTTGGAGCGATAGAAAGATGACAAAAGTTGGATGAAAAAAAATCTGCCCAAAAGGGAATTGTTTTGGATTTTAAAACTTAACAGTTTATTTACAACAGGTCTAAATGAAGACCTTGGTCATTGCTTTGAGTTCCCTGGAGAAAATTCTGAAGTTCCAATGTAGGAAGAATTAAACCTAGTTCTGTATAAAGGGGATGATTCATGAGTAAATGTGACTATATTAATCCCCCCCACCCCCCCGGATGTAATGGTTTCTTCCAGTTACACCTGTAGCCTCTTAGGTCTATCAAGAAAGGTCAAGTCCTTCTCATTCTCAGTTTGATTTTGTAATGTCAGACAAAAGAATTTTCATTTTTCAGGTTTCCAGTAAGAGGAGTATGAAAGTAATTGCTTCTCCCTTTTTGGCAGCTTTAGTTTGAAGTTTCTAGCAATTTAGAACTTTGCGTGAGTTTAGTTTTTCTGAGTTTGGTTACATGTTTACAACATTCTTAATTGAAAAATTGTCAAAGTATGTTAAGCAGTTAATATAAACATTCCTTACGGGCTATACATTCAAATGTTGGTTATGTGTATGAGAAAATAGCTTGGTAGAGATTTTTAACAGTTTATAAAATGCATTTGTGTGTGTGTGTGGGGGGGTTATTATTTTTAAAGCTACATGTATATGAAATACTTTGTATTTTTTGTTTTGTTTTGTTTAGAATGTTCCCGAGGAGGGAAACTTCTTTTCTGAAATGTGTTGGGCCTTTTGAGGCAGTTTTGAGAACAGTTTGTCATCTTTTGGGGGGGGGGGGCTGCATTTTCACTGCTATTTCTGTGTGGTATGGTCACTCGATAGTTAACACATAGCATGAGGCTTACACAGAGCCCATTATGAATTTTGGTCCAATGTTTTGAAAATTGACAACTTTTTTGTCTGCTGTAAAATCACAAGTAGCCTAATTCTTGTGGCGCGTAAAGGACTAATACATTTATTTTGCCATCAACCTCTGTAGACTATAGCCAGCTTCATTCGATTTGATTTCATTTCTTACATTCAAAAGCCCTCTGGGTGGTTTATAAAGACTAAAAACCTTAAAATAAATAAATAATATATATTATTATACATAATTAAAAAAAACTGTTTACATACAAATATAAACAGATAATAGACAAACAATTTTAACAACCCACAATAAGAAATCCGGGACCAGAATTAAAAACCTTATCATATGCTGCCAGTTGCATGGGGTATTATGGAGCATTTCAGGTTTATATACAGTACATTTGGGAGTTGAAAAAGAGAATGGTAAACAGTGAGGTCAGAGGGAAATTAAAGTATCGTGATTGATAATGATGATGAAAGAAAAGTTTACCTTTGCTCACATATCGCAATTAGAAGTGAAAATATAGTTTTTCTCATTCCTTCTTAATTTCTGTTTCTCGTTGATTTCCTCTAACTCTTATTTTTTGGCCCTCTGGGATGTTGTCCTGGCTTTTTGTAGAGTGCTTAAAATAACTTAATGGATTTGGCTTGTTTTGGAATGGGTTGGGGGCTAGTGTTGCTTGATCTCTATTCAGAGTCATGTTGGGATTGCTTTACAATCACAAATGAAACCAGCCTTCATCTCCACTCCCAAATCCCTGTCAACTCCCCCCCCCCCTTTTTTTTTTTGCAAAAAGGATCGATAAAAGCAAGTGGGGGGGGGGGAGCTTTGCCCAGCTGCAATACAAACATTTTTTCTATGTAGAAAACTAGTATGTCAAGACAGCACCTGTTTCTTTGATATCTGAGTTTCTATGTGCGGGGAAACTTTTTTAAAAAATTATTATTTTATGGAAGATCTGTAGTGTGAAATAGTATAGGCTGTCACAGTTTTACCACTTTGGTGAGAACTTCACCCTAAGCATTGGTCTACCCAGTCTGCTCTCATGCACTGAGGATATGGCTATGTCACTGTCCCCTTGGTTCTGTTTATTTATCTATTTAGTTGAAGTCTTTTTTTTTTAATCCTGCTCCATCTAAAAGTCTCCCAGGGCGGCTTCCAAGCAATCAGTAAAACTGACAGTCCTTGTTGCGCAAGCTTACAATCTAAAATGAATGACACACAAGAAAAAAGGGATGGGAACGGAAGAGGTGGGGGGAATTGTAGTCTTTCAGCAATGGGGAAGGGAGTCCCAGTCCATGTATAATGTCCGCTTGCTATGTATTTCTGGGATGGAATGGAAAGAACCAGAAAGAAGCGGATCTTGTGTCTGGCCCAGACATATTTCTGTCCAACGTGGAAACCATGATCATGCTTGATTGGGTGGATGTGACGTCCCAATGCATCTAGGGGATTTGGTATTAGCCCTGTGCCGTATTTGTCTACGGGGCACCCATTGTCTTCATATCTGCTCCTATAGGAGACAGGTGTTCTTGCCTGTTGGTTCAGAGGTCCAGTTTAAAGAGGTCCTAAGTCAGGGAGGGGCGGCTTTTGTCTCTTAGGTCTAAAGAATCTCTCAAGGTCCAGAATTGGATCCATAAAAGAACCTTCTGCTTGGGACTTTGATCTGAGGCTTTGCTGTATCTGTCAATCAGAACGTATATATTGCTTATATAAAAAAAGAAAAGCCAGCATTTTTATTATCACCTTGAAGAACCAAGAGATTGTGCTGACCATGAAAAATGCCATAAGACTTTTGCTCCTGTGGTTCTTAAAGTCTCCAGCTGGAATCGCTACTCTCTCATTTCCTGCTATTTAATAGAAGATTGTAAGAGAGAAAGAAGAGAGAGGAGCTCTCAGGAGCTTTTTATGCTGTGTGTGTCTGCATGTTCCTACCTGCAGGTTAAAAATCATAAGAGTAATGGTCTGTCCATCTGTTCAAAGCTGTTTGAAGTCAATTGGAGGGGAGGAGCAGCCTCTTTTGCCCTAGAAGTATATGCATTTCTAAGTTAGATGTGGTATTAGCTTGGCTAAAAAACACGAAGGGTCTTGTAACATCTTAAAGATGGACAAATTGATTATGCTTTAAGCCAGACTTCCCCAGCCTGGTGCCCTCCAGATATAGAATCATAAAATAGTTAAGTTGGAAGGGGCCTATAAGGCCACCGAGTCCAACCCCCTGCTCAATGCAGGAATCAAGATTAAAGCATCCCTGACCGATGGTTGTCCAGCTGCCTCTTGAAGGCCTCTAGTGTGGGAGAGTCCATGACCTCCCTAGGTCACTGCTTCCATTGTCATACTGCTCTAACAGTCAGGGAGTTTTTCCTGATGTCCAGCCGGAATCTGGCTTCCTGTCACTTGAGCCCATTATTCCATGTCCTGCACTCTGGACTTCAGCTCCTGCCAGCTTCAGCTAGTATGTCCAATGGTCAGGAATGCTAGGAGTTGCAATCCCAAACACCTTGAAGATATCAGGTTAGGAAAGGTTGCCTTAAGCTTTCATGGACTAGAGTCCGTCAGATCTTTGAAATGTTATTGTCAATTGGCATGTGAGTGTGGGGAAAAATTGTTAACAGTGAGGTCAGGAGGACATGAAATAAAAAAAAATGCAGACTGAAAACTGGATTTAGATTTAAATGTACGCAAAATAAAATAAGCACAGTGTTCATTCTCAAAGCAATATTGATAACAAACCTCATGGGAGTGTATTAGGATAAAAACCTGTTATCTTGATCCAGGCCACAGGTGATAGAACTGAACTATGTTGATAATTTGTAATTCAGTGATGTCAGACTTCAAAGTCCTTTTGTTCAAGAATGGCCACTTTAAGGTCAAAATGTTCTCACACTTGTTGCCCTTTCTGATGTTAGAGTTGTGACTATTCTTTCATTCTTTACAAACCCGCCTGTTTGCCTTATGTGTAATGAAGGAGAGCATTGCTGGCAGATGGTAGTGTTGTATATGACATTGGAAGATAAGCAGAGGAATGAGCGTTTGAAGTTGTGGCTGACATTATTAGGTCATCTGATAGTGTTGCCTGGACATAATTATCATCGGCCTTTGCTGTAGGGCTTGGTCCCCATGTTTGTTAGGGGGGTTGTCTGTGGCTGAATTCGGACAGCACATTAAGCAACTGGGGAGGGGGGGAAACAATCATCAGTTGTGTTGCTTATTGTGTTGTGTGGAGGGTAACACGCCGCTCACAAACTACTGACGGTATGCTATTCCACCCAAATAAGCAACTGGGAGAAACAACTGGCTTGCAAGTTGTTTAGCTCGAAGCCAGTTGTTTAAAATGTTGTGTGGAGGGGTGAGTGGGTTAATAGCGTGTGGTGATTGGGTTAAAACACAAGCCCATAGAGGCAGGTGGCAAGAGCGACCAAAGCAGCGGCTGCCACTCTGCTACAACTGGTGCAACTTGCAGAGGCTGCTGGGATAGAACTGGGAGGACTGAGGGAGGAGGGAGGGTGGAGAGAGGATCAGGAGGGAGGGTGGAGAGAGGATCAGGGGCTATTAGTCCACTCAGCGCCAGCCCCAACCACCCACAGTTGTGTAGGAATATGTTGTGTGGGGAGTACCCACAAAATAACCAACTGTGAGTTGGCTACTCAACCCACCATTGACTAATGTGTTGTCCGAATTCAGCCTGTATGTGAGGACAGGCCTACCACCCAAGGCCTGTGAGATGGAAGTATTGTAGATAACTGATAATACGTTGGAGTGATACCAGAATGGGAGCCATGGTTAAGAACATGGTGTTTTACCATTCCCTCTTCTAGGTGTGTCCGAGAGTGGATTATTCCTAGGCATCTTTTGCTGGTGTCCTTTTTCTTTTCATGGATGGGCATGGTTTACACTGAATTGCAATGGTTCGCCAGGGTTTTGGAGATGGCAGTGATGGAACCGAAGACATCTTGCATGTCAAGAAAGTTCTCAATCACTGAGATATGGTCTCACCCTATATTTTGCAGGAAAGGTAGGGATTTGATTCACCTTTGCTGGGGCCCTTTACAGATGATGTGATAGGTAAGACCTTTCCCCCCTCCCCCCCTCTCTAGGGTAGGATGACTAAACAAAAATTAAACATGATGTGAAAAAAAAGGAGTTGTGATGAGCTTAAAAGAGCTTGAGCTGGAAACGTGAAGTCAAGCCTCTTCTTTGCCCACCTTCATTTCGGCTGAGCCATGACCTGCTGTGCTTCCCTCAGTAGGGGAGGTTGTTTCAAGCACATTACATAAGAAATACATGTATTTTTGGAACACTTCAACCTGATCGCCTGCAGCAGAAAGCCCTCTTGAAGGATGACAGGCTTGAGGAGCATCTGATATGATGATCTTTTGAGATTTTTTTTTCCTCTTTAAATCTGGCTGCTTTCAGTTTTGGATTTATTTATTTTCTGGGGGTCATTTTGTTTTTTGGTTTTTTTTAGATGTTCATTTTCTCTTAGCACAGAAATTCAGAGGAACAATCGGAACTAGGTGAGGGAGGGAGAATCACTAAAGAAAACCTTAAGCTTAGAAGCAACATGTATCTTTATATGAGAAAGGGCATGGGGGACTGGTAAGAATGACAATAGAAGGCTGAAAGAGCATCAAAAAGCTGAGATGGGCCCAGAAGAGGTACTGTAGCTCAGTGCTAGAGACCATCCTGTGTGTGCAGAAGGTCCCACGTTCAATCCTGGGCAACTCCAACTGGGATAGAAAGAGATCAGGGTAGCAAGGGATGAAAAGAGCGATGACTGACATATTCAGGCAGCCTTCCCTAACTGTGTTGGAGGGGAGATTTGGGCTGGTGTGGAAATAGGATGAAGTTGAACACTTAGAAGTGAACACAAGACGAGCTTGGCAGTAACCACCTGAAGTTCCATCTAGTTGAGTATCATCTTTCCCAGAGTGTACGTCAACACCAGAGGAGATGCATTCATTTTCCACACTGAGATTTAACTTCTGGAGACTCCAGGATAGGGAGTTGGACCCTGAAGAATAACAAAATATGGATTGTTCCTTGTGAATGAGAACAGTAGGGTTGCATGTGGTGGAGTTTTTCATGCCCATTGACCTTGATCCATTGACTTAATAGCCTGCCTTTTTAAACGCTTCTACCTCTTCTTGATCAAGCCTGGGCACTTATCCACCATAGCAGTGGTCAAACATCTGTTCCTTGGCCAGAACAGCTTGCTTTTGACAGCATGTTATTATAGCAGTAAAATGGTAGCAAACACTTGGAATGTGATATGCTTCTTGAGCAAGGGAATAATTTTCAGCCCCATGAATGCTAACATTAAAACATATATATATATATATATATATATATATATATGGAAATTAGAGGGAGAGGCCAGCTGTAGCCCAAGTTTACAGACATGGCTGAAGTTCAAACACCGCATTCTCAACCTCTTTGGATAGCAGACCTCTACTAGAATGGATTTTCTCCACTTGTAGCCATAGAAATTACATATGGGGAGCTGTTGGAGCATGAATCTATAACCCATGTCTCTGTGCGTAGCTAGCCTGCCACTTTGCAGTTGGCCATTCACATTTACCCATGGTCACTGTAAAAATAGTTAATATTTATTATTATTTTTTTAAAAACTGGGAACAGAGCAGGACTATAAGAACATAAGAAGAGGGTCCATCTAGTCCAGCACTCTGTTCACATAGGGGCCAGCCAGCTGTTGATCAGGAACCCACAAACAGGACACAAGTACAACAGCACCCTCCCACCCATGTTCCCCAGTGACTGGTTTACATAGGCATACTGCCTCTGATACTGGAGGTGGCACATGGCTATCAGGACTAGTGGCTCTTGATAGTCTCCTCCTCCAGGAATTTATCCACCACCCTTTTAAGGCCATCCAAACTGGTGGCCATCACTACCTCTTGTGGTGGTGACTTTGACAGAATTCCATTGGGCTGTTCCAGATTAAACGGATGCTTGACTTTTCTTCCAGAGGCAATAGATACACTGCGAGGCGTTATTTATTCTTATTTATGCATGTGCCAGGTCTCTCTTCAAAGGAATACTCGAAGCAACGGAACCAAACCTCTAAAAACATCTGAACGTAAAATAATCCAAAAGTGTCTTATCTTGCGGCAAAAGCAGAAAATGAACATTTAGATCACACACATGCCCAAGCCCACAGGTGGTAAATGAACCTCACCAGTGTTTTATATTTTTCATTTGTGAATACATTTCCAGGGAGTGAGCGGTGGAGGTTAACTCCCCTCAGTCAGCAGCGCTCTGTATTCCCTGCCTGGCCTGACGCAGCACGATCAATGAAGGAAAGCTCCTGCGTCAGGAAATGAAAGGAGACCCGGAGGCTGCTGGCTGATGTTATTAATGTCGGATGACTCAAAAGGCCTCCCTTGGATGAGACTGCTCACCCTGGAAGTGATGTCACCATGTAGGCCTCTGCCAGGTGCAGCAGCATACCGAAAATGCTCCTCTTGGATTACAAATGCAGGCTGGGGCGTATGGGTGGGAGTTTGAGGATATGTGGGATTTGGAGCTTAGCAAGTGCGGGGCTGCCAATTCAAAGTTGCAGTGTAGAATGCTCCAGTGCAGGGTCACAGCCAGCTGGCCGGCCATCACCTTCCCCAAGATTCTCCGTTCTGGTTTTCTGTCTTCATATTCCATGCCCACTGAGTGTGTTTGGTCCTCATTAACCAAACTGCTTTGTGGTGGTGGTGGGAGAACATAAGGCAGGAGGACCCCAAAGCAGTTTGTTTAACTTCTGTAAACATTAGATTTCCACTGAGCCTGCTGATGAATCTCTCTTGTGCGGGCCATTTTGGCTATATACGAACCCACACTTTGTGAGTTCACTATTGAGCTAGATACCCTCTGGATGTTTTGGGCTACAACTCCTATTGCCCTTGGCTATTGGCCAGTCTGGCTGGGGCTTCTGGGAGTTGTAGTCCAAAACATCTGGAGGTCGTCTGCTTGCTTACCCTTGCAATAGAAAGGGCGACTGTAAAGAAGTTCTAGCAGGAGCTTGGAACTCAGGAGACTCAGGTTCTATTCCGCATTCAGCCATGAAGCTGTCTGGGTGATTTTGGGGCTGTCACTGACCTACCTCACAGGGTTGTTGGGAGAGTAAAACAGAGAGGAGGATTGTGTATGTTGCTTTGGTTCCTTGGAGAAAAGGTGGGATATGAAAACAAACAAACAAACAAATGCCATTTAACTCTGTATGTGGAGGAATAGTCCAGATGGATCCTTCCTCATTTATTCTAAGAATATCCCAACCGCGGACGGCCCCAGGGGGGGTAGGGAGCGCGGGGGAGGGGGCTTACCTGCCGGGGCCGTCCACAACGGACAGCCCCGGGGGTGGGGAGGGAGTTAGGCCCCCCTCACCCACCCGCCGCCATTTTTTCCTCATAGACTTGCATTGCAATGCAAGTCTATGGGGAAAAAAATGGCGGCCGATCCAAAAATTTACGATTTTTGGATCGGGATCGGACTCGATCCGGTCCGGGGGGCCTCCGATTTTGTCCGAACTGATCCATGACAAAATTGGAGGTCCCGATCCGGGTCCCGATCCGATCCGGGGGGTCCGTGCACACCCCTACAAACCACGTACAACCATGACTGTGGGTTAGCATGTTGTGCGAATCTAGTCAATGTCTCCCAAATCTTACCCTCCATTGCTCTTTAATTAGTTGCCTTGGAGACTTCCAATTACACGTGTTGCAGTTGTATACAAGTGCTTAAGAATTCAGAATCATTAGGTTCAAAAAGACTTTGGATAGATGCTTCTGCAAAAGTGGAATAGGGAATATTCAGCAAACTGTTAATGTATTTTGGGATGAGCCTTACATCTGGTCAGATGTGTTTTTTCCCCATCTAACCCAGTATTACCTGCTCTGACTGGCAGTAGCTCTCCAAGGTCTCAAGCAGGGAAAGGTCTTTCAAACCCCCTGCTACCTGATCTTTGTAACTGGAGATGCCAGGAATCAAACTTGGAATGCCCTGCATTCAAACTGTGGCTCCACCATTGCATCATGTTTCCCCTCCCACTTATAGAAGTGCCTAGCGTCCGTGTGTCTCTATGCTAAGTTCCATTTTAGTGCTGAATGCAATACATTAAAAGTAGACAGCATCTGGGTGTAAGAGTGGATTCATCACCATTTCACTTGTTTCCGGAACTGTCTCTCAGCGAGAAAGAAACGCTGATGAAGGGAGGATAATCAACCTAAGTTCTGTTTTACAGTATTTGACAGTGCCGATCTGAAACATGTTTTACTGCCTGTTCTTCAAAGTTAATTGCTTCTCCATCTTCTTTCTTTTAGAGTCTCCTCTGTAATAATCATACACAAATGGATTATGAAGCCTATTTTGTGAATGGCCATTTGAATTTCCCCAAATGTCTGCTGCCGGGAGGTGGGGGAAAATATGCAAGCCAGTCAGCAAAGGGAGAAAGAATTCTTCAAGCCCATTTGTGCTTTTATTGCCGACATGGAGCTGGTTGTTTTCTCTGGAGCCGCAATTGTAATATGCGAACTCATTGGTATTTGTTTATCATCTTTCCTGATGGGGGCCGAGATAACAAGGCAGACATTGGAATGCTAATAGGTCTTGTGTGTTGCCTGATCACTTTCTGGCACGATTAGCATTTTCCTTCTGTTGCCTCCCTGAAGGACCCTGCCCCCTCGATGCCAATGCAGGCCAAGCTGATTGTGCATTAAAAGCAGATGAAATATCTCAGCAAGGGACATCCGAATCTCTTTCCAAATTAAGCTTCAGCTCAGCTTCGGATTTCAGTGGGGGTGAAAACAATAGCTACATACTCCATTGTCACCAACAGGATCCTCTTTGGCCTCGAATCAGGAATTATGCCCCCACCCCCCAATTATGGCTCCATTCCTCAAAGCTGATATTATTGGCTAGCTTTGTTCCAGGTCCCAAATAGTACAGTAGTAGAAGACATTCCTTGTATGCAGAAGACACCAGGTTCAATCCCTGGTATCTCCAGGTAGGAAAAGACCCACCTCTGAAATGCCGGAGAGCCGGTGTAGACGGTATCCCCCTCATAATAATAATAATATTAAAATTAATAATAATTTATGGATTGGTTTACTGGGGGAGAGTGATGGAAGGGTTGTGTGTTTGGCTTGTACATGTTTGAAAAGGGCTCTTTCTAGAGACGTAGGAAGCTGCCTTAGTCAGGCCCTTCATCCACCTAGCCCAGTATTGTCAACACTGACAGGCAGCAATGGCTCTCCAGGGTTTTAGGCAGGAGTTTTTCCAGCTCCACCTGGAGATGCCAGGGATCGAACCTGGGACCTTCTGCACGCCAAACAGGTGCTCTATCCACTGAGCCACAGCCAATGCTAGATGGGCCAAAGCACTGCCTTTCTATTTGGCCCATTACTCAGAGTTCATCTGTTGAATTACTCCTCTCTCAGGTTGCAAGCCTAGGAGAATAAAAAGTTCTTAATCTAACACCTGGAGGGTGCCTATTTTTGATGCCTTATGTACCTGTCTGAGGACAGGGCTCCAAAAATGGGGAGCCACCACTGAAAAAGCCCTCCTCCTGGTCCCTACCTGCTTAACCTCCAGTGGCGGGTGCATCCAGAGGAGGGCTCCCAAAACACAGCTTAAATATGGGGTTCATATAGGAGAAGGTAGTTGCCTCCCCTGCCAATCCAAACTTGATTGTAACCCTAATATACAAATATTATTAAATCCACATAGCCTGTGGTTGTAAGCATAAGCTGTAAGCTGGATTCAGGCCCTAGCTCAAACTGGGACAAGCCCCCATCTTCTCTTTCAGCCCCTGTCTGAAATTCTGGAAAGCAGGTGTAGTAATATGGGCTTTATAATGCTGGCCTACTTTCCATGGTTGTTTTGTAAGGATTACTGATTTCATGTATGTAAATCATTTTGAGCAATTAGGAAAACTGGTATATAAATATTTAACAGTTGGCACTATGCTTTTATGACAGTTTTCCTGGATGTTTGTGACACGTGCAGACATCTGTGCGCCTTTGTAATTGCAACATTGTTTTGCTTGTTCGAAAATACATATTTTTATTTAGAACATTTCATATACTGTTTTTTGAACCAAAAGTGCTCAAAGCAGGTTATGGAATTTTAAAGAAGGGAAACAATTAAAACATTCAAAGATATCTTAATCCTAAATTCTCACTCTTTTTTTTAGTCAATATGATGTACAATTGCTGAAAAAGATGCATTCTTGTTTGTGTGAGATCTTTTGTGTGCGCAGTTTGTGTATGTAACGTGCACTATTTTATAAAATGTTTTCACATGCATTCACAGCGTAGTTATATGCCCAGTCTTGGAACACCTCAGCTGTGGAATTGGTTAGATACCCCATGATAGCTATAAATGATACGTGAAGTCAGCAAACCCTTTTTTTTATTCTGCAAATACGTTAAACAGGTTTAAAACACTTGCACAAACTGCAGCATTCTGCAAAACATTATGCAAGAAAGAGAGAGAGAGAGAGAGAGAGAGAGAGAGAGAGAGAGGATGCATTCAGACAACACAATAATCAACTGGGGGGGGGGAACAATCATCACTTGTATTGACTATTGTGTCGTCCAAATGCTGCTATAGTCAACTCAGCACTGATCCTAATCCACACAACGTTTGATTATTTATTACAATGTTGTGAGGGAAGTACCCCCTAGATGAACAACTGTAAAGTTGATTATGACCCCACCATTGACTAATGTGTTGTCCGAATGCAGCCAGAGAGTACAAATTACTTATGCCTGCAAGTTATGAAGCGCCTTGCAAGATATAAAAATCAGGAATGGTGGCGCTAGATTGCAGAGATCCAGTTTGTCCGGTTGTAGTCGCTCGGTTTTCAAAATTCCAGTTATTTCTTTCAAGCTCCTGTTTCAAGATTTTTTTCCTTCTAATTGTAACAGACTGACCTGGTTACCCTTTAAGATTTTCTGAGAGCCAAAATGGAAGTGACATGGGAGGTGTGTGATCAGGATATCGTGAATCGATTTAAGTCACTAACTTATTAATGGCCCCATCTGGTTGATTTTGAACATGTTGGCACCTCGTGCTATTGGGTGCTAGAAGTCTTTCGGACTTTTGCAAACCCAGTGAGCTCCAGGTTTGAGGGGGCCCATAGCCAATGTGGGCTGCCATTTAGATCAATGGCAGCAGGCATACCTAGTGGGAGTACACAGCTGTAAGCTGCCATTTTGATTTCCCACAAAGCTCTGGGGTGACCCCAAAAACTGGCTAGTGAAGACAGAGCATGCTCAGTAGCTATAGAATAATGACTAACTGGGCAACAGGACTCAAAACTGGGGGTATGGGATCTTGGACAGGGAACATTCTGCACCAAAATGTTTTCTTGCAGATCACACTTGTCCATATTTAATAGAGACCCTCTTTATTTTCCAGTTGCAGTCGCTGAGAAATCACTGCACATATTTGGGCCTTTTGGGGAAAGTGGCAGTATGGGTTAAGGTTGCAGCAGGAAGCCGGCCACATTCCTGGATGTAAGTTTAGTGCCATGCGCCAGTTGAAACTCTGCTCTTTTCAGCTCCATCCCATGCAAGATGATCCTGAAGAAGGGGTTGGGTCCTCCTGAGGGCTATTGTCATTGAAGGATTCATATAATATCTGTCCGATCCAGGCTCCTGTGTGTGTGTGTTCTTTGACTGCCAGCCGGTGACTTTAAGAGCCATCCTGCCTTCTGCTTTCCCTCGGATTGCACAATGCAAGTCAACGAAGGGGCTGTGGAGTCTCTCGCTTGTGTTGCTTGATTGCAATGGCACATCCTTTTATTCGCTTGGCTTTCATATCTCAGTCATCCGTGCCATCAACATATTGCTCTGTATTGTTCGGTATTGTTCTGCTGCTTCCTCCCCCACCCTTTTGAGGTGAGAGCCTGTGGTCAGTATTGAGAATGAGCCTGCTCAATCTCTCTGTTTCGTCTTGGGTCCAATTTCTTACATTGCAGCCATGGGGGAAAATTTCAGCGCAAAACTCTCGGCGCCGTCTGTGGCGTGAACAGCTTTCAAATGTGCCCCCAAAAAGATTGTAGTGTAGATGCCAGGCGAGACTCTCTGAGGAAAACATTCATCAAGTGGGGGGCCATCACTGAAAAGACCTTCTCCTTAGTAGCAACCCTCCTCTGAAGAAGACGTTAGGGTCCCCACTGAACCGAAAGCTCTCTAGGGTGGGGGGTTTCTCCTCAGCAGAGGAAACATATTCCATTGGAGACTGGGATTGTCTTACTGCTAACATCTCTGCCACCATCCCCCTTTCACACATTTTGAGGAATGAGGGTGCTTTGTGAGTGTGGACTTGGAATACCTGTGAAACCCTTTGGCCTTTGTGGCTACTTCTAGGTCTCCCAAAGGCTCGGCCTCTTTCAGAGCGAGCAAAGACATGCCTAGCTGCTGTTGGCACGTGTTACTGATGCAACATGGTGCCTTGAAAAATCAACACGTCTTGTGGCACACCAAGAATAGGGAAACATGGTGTGCGTGGTATATATTTTTTTAGTTTATATCAGTTATGTTGAAAAGAGCATATAAATTGGGACGAAATGTACCAGAGATGGATTGTGTGAATTCCTTGAGCAATGAGGGGCCGTGTATTGATGGAATGGGATCTCCGCAGCTGCCTTCCATCCCCTTGGAACAAACATCTTGGAATGATCAGCCCATTCCTGCACCGTCCCATTAATTCTGTTGTTATTTGCAAGAGGGCTGTGTTTGGAAGGCTGCATTTCTGTTTATCACCTCTGCTACACCTCCTTGAAAGAGTTTTTGTTCCCTCTAGAAAGGAAAGCTTCTTCGCTTTGATGTAGCTTCCCAGCCTCAAGAGTTTAGTTAGGATACTGCCCCCCCCCCCCCAGTCTCACTCAAGGATGGAACAAACGTTGAGCAAATTGGCAGAGCTATGATTTCTACCCTAACAACCTGAGTGAACGTTCAGTGATGGATTTCTCGACTCCTGAGCTCCTAATTTCCTCCTTTCTAGGGAGGCTTCTTGCTGTTATCTTTTACTGTCTGATTTAATACTGAAAGACCACATTGAGTGACCCAGAGTAGCTCTTTGAGAAGAGAATTTAGATTGGTTTCTTAGGCACTAGCGTGTCCCTCTCCTTAACCTTATCTGTCAAACTCTTTTTCTCCAGGGCCAAATGCAACTTCAGCTCTGTAGAAACAATGCAGTTCAAAATGAACCACTCAGAGCTAAACCATGCCTGATGCAGGAATTCTGTGATTTGGCTAAAAGCAAATCACAAAAGGGTGAGGTTTAGATCATGGGCCAAAGCTCTGGAGGATTAATCCTTTCTCCCCTGCTTCATTTTCCTGGCTTAATTGTTCAATCTTATACATGTCTACTTGAGATAGGATTGCAGCCTAAATCGCCTCCCACCAAAGTTTGTGTTAGCTGTGGAAGAAAAGAAGAAGAAGAAAACATTTGATGCCTGTACTGAACTTTTCTACATGAAGCATTTATTGTGTGCTCATGATTCCTTACTCGTTACTTTGTTAAATTAATTTTAATTTAAAATTAATTTTAATTTAAAATTAATTTTAATTTAAAATTACATTTATTTATTTAGCTTGCCTTTCCTCCAACCAACTCAAGGTGGCGAACACGGTTCTCTCCAACACTCCATTTTATCCTCACAACCACTTTGCGAGGTAGGTTAGATTGAGAGAGAAAGAGAATCTAACAAAAATGGGGGGGGGGGCAGGAAGGGGAAAGGGTTTACTGTTTGTTTTGTATTGGCAAATGAAAAAAAAAATCAAACTCTTAATAACAAAGAAAAGCAAGCAAAGCAAACAAAATCAGATTTCTAATTGTGCATATATATATATATATATATATATAATGCAAGAATCAGAAATTGGCTACCCAACAGATTTCATGCATCTCCGAATGCTGCAATACAGTTCTTGGCAGTTTATTGCAGCATTCGGAGATGCATGAAATCTGTTGGGTAGCCAATTTCTAATTCTTGCATTAGACCAAGAGGCGTGGTTCCATGCCATTTTGTATAAGAGTTAGCAAATATTAGATTCCTCAAGATTTCTTAGGGGGCGGCAACAGCAGCAGCAGCTAGCGAGGTATTTCGGCTGTAGTTATTTCTTTACTTGTTAGTTACTTTCATATCCCACCCTTCCTCCAAGGAGCCCCAGGCAGCAAACATGCCCTTTCCCTTTTATCCTCACAATGACCCCATTAGGCTGAGAGTCAGGGACTGGCCCAAAGTCATCCTTTGGTCTCCATGGTCGTGTGGGGACTAGAACCCAGATCTCCAGAGTCCCTGTCTGAAACTCTAACCACTACACCACACTGGCTCTCATGGGGATGGGGCCGTGGCTCATTGATTGAGCATCTGCTTTGCATGTAGAAGGTTCAGGTTTGATCCCCGACATCTCCAGGTAGGGAAAACACCTGCTTGAAACCCTGGAGAGCCGCTGCTGCCAGTCAGTGTCAACAATACTGGGCTGGATGGACCAATGGTCTGACTCAATCCGTTTCTACACCGGCTTTTTTTTGTGGGGTTGACCCTGGGTGGTCCCTGTGAGTCCAAATGATGCACAGGGATTCCTGGGGGCAAGGGTGGGATGGACATGGGTTTCTCCTGGGATCCCTGGGGAAACACAATTCTTCCCACGGTCCTGGGAACGTCATGAGACCACAGGACGTGTGTGTGCCCGTCCCACTTGGTGCCCACTTACTCGCAAGTAAATGGGCACCAGAAATGGGCACGGAGCCACACGGCGCAGCTCCGTGCCCATCAAGGGAGAGAGGAAGCAAGTCTGCCATCCCCAGGATGGCGGGGGGGGGGGGCATTTTCGGGGGTTATTAAAAAAACAATCTTAACTTTCTGTTGGAGCATAAGTGTGCTCTTCTCGGAACCGGAAAAGGAAAAACAATGGCAGGCTCAACGTGCGAGGGCCCAGGAGGAAGCCAGGACATCACACTTCTCTGTGTGTATTAGTGCGATGATCCCGGAAGCAGGTACTTCCGGGACCGCCCCGCCTTCCTCCCTCTGCACCCATATGGTGTAGAAAGGCCCTCAATATAAGGCAGCGACTTGTGTTCCTTATCTTCTGGAAACAACTGACCAGCCACCGTGGGAAGCCGAATGCTGGACTAGTAGTTGGAACTTTGGCCCAATCCAGCAGGACTCTTCTTATGTGTGGTGTGTGACAAAAATACACACTCTTGGAAGCGGCGTTCATTATTCAGTGTGCTGTGGAGATGCACACCTCCTAATGTTCATTATGCATTCCGGGGCCAGACTATGACTTTTAAAATTTGCAGGAAGCAAAGATGGGGCCCAGGACAAACTCCGCCCTGGAGAATGGAAGCCACTGGCATCAGCTAAATTTTAATTCCTAACCAAGATCAGACAGGGTAAGAGCAAAAGGCATGTCTGGCACAGGAAAGAATTTGCAAATGACTCATCTGTGGGAGGTGTTTTTTTTTTTTTTTTTAAACCCACAGGTCTGTTTGCAGGCATGATATAAGTGGCAGGTGGAGAGAGGTAGAAAAAAAATCCCTTTTAGGAGGCAGTTGTAGTCTGTGGCATTTCCTAATCCCAACAGGGCTCTTGTAGTGTCTTCAGCTAATACATTTCCAAGCTGTTTTGGAAGCCCGAAAGTTTGTTTGTTTATGCATTCCTTCAGCTCCATGGGTAGCAGGTAAGGTGGATTCTCCTGGAAAATGCAAAGTGTATTTATTTGCAAAGCTTCTGTTGATTCAGACAGACTTGGACGCATTTTCTCAAGCGATGCTAAGAACTGCATTTGAGTGTTAATACAAAGAAGCCTATTTTTTTCTTCTATTTTGAATCATCTGTGCGTTTTAAGCCCTCATCGGCATAGCTTCTTAATTCAGTTTACAGGTTTGGGAAATGCAGTGATTGGTTTCTTTGTTTTTAAATTTGTATCTCATCATTTTTTTTTCCTTTTTGCCTTGCCGGGGGGATTTATGTTCTAAGCAAACAGCCTCAGTTGTAGATGCTGACCCCGTCTGTAATCTGGATCTCATATGGCACAGGATGACATGAACTCTTCCGTGCTCTAAGGCAGACTAAGAATAATGTTTTGCTTGTTCATTTTTGTTTATTGGTATCACTGCCAGGGCTCTGGCGCCGGGTTTGCGGGGGCGCTTGGCAAATATCGATGCCCCCCTCCTGGCTACAGGCTTACTTGGTGTCAGCAGAGGGTAGCTTTGAAGTATCACTTTAAATTCCCCACCATGCCTTGGAGCAGCTAGCATAGTGTCACTCAGGGGCATCGCTGGAACCTGCCGAGGCGACACCAAGCCTGATCCAACATACTTGTAAGCAAAGTGCAATGTTAAACCTTAAACAGGTCCTTGCTAATGGCTTCCCATACTACACGCCTTTTTAAAAATTAATTTTGTATCCTATTCTCCCTAAAGACAAATAGCCTTCAAAGGATTTCAGCTTTCAGTCCATCTTTGAGCCTGTTTCATAGTATTGGTGTTGACCTTTAAAGGCCTAAATAGCTTGGGCCCAGGAATATCTAAAGGCACATCTCCTCCTGCATGTACCTGCTCCAACCCTTAAGATGTCTTCAGAGTCCCTACTCTAGGTGCCCCTGCCAAAGGAAGCTAGACAGGTGGCTGCAAAAGAGAGCCTTCACAGTGGTGGCACCCCATTTTTGGAATAACCTCCCCAAAGAATTTTGCCTGGCGCATACATTGTTATATTTTCAACACCAGGTAAAGTCTTTTCTCTCCCCCCCCCCCCCCCCCCGCCCTGGCATTTTAGAGACCTAGTTCTAGGTTATTATGTCTGTTTTATTTCCTGCGCTATTCATTGTTTTGCGTTACGTTGTGTTTTATTCATTTAACTATTTTGTTGCATTTTATGTTAGTAACTGTGTTTTTAAACGGCATTTTATTTTTTTAAAACTAGTTGTAATCAACCCAGAGAATATTAGTTATTAGACAGATTAGAAAGGTACTAACTAAATAATAGAGAAAGGGTCTGTCATCCAGTCACCAATATGAAATCAATAAATAACTAGGGGAGGAAAAAGGTGCCCCTTAACACACTTTGAAAAGCACCTGCGGTTGTGATAAACTCTCTTTTGGCACCCGCTTTCCATCTCTTTGCTTTTTGGTTTTTTGGGTCGGCTTTGGGAACACACAACTAATGGCAAATGTACCGCCTCCCCTTGGGCTTGCGATCCCGTCTGTTTGATCTATGAACCAAGCCCTCTCCCTGCCATGCCCCCTAGCAGAGGACCAGTATTTTTACTCCTGCAATTACTGCAGTAAATGGCATGACCTGCCCTCATCTGGCTTCAAAGCAATGGGTAATAATTACTCTGTTCTGAAGGTCACCCAACTGCACGTCATTCATCATTACTGAGCTGAGCATTGCTTTTAAAATACACGTACAGAGTGGAGTGATTAACATCCATGCATATATATATATATATATATATATGCATGCATAACACTTGCTTTGATGCTGTTTGTGATTTAACACTTCAGCACGATCATTCTGCACCCTGCCTGTCTAATGGCAGTGTGTGTGTGTGTGTGTGTGTGTGGGGGGGGTAAAACAAACCCAGGCTCTTAAGTGAGATGAGGTGCTGAAGGAACCCCAAGAGAAGTCTTTCTTGTCAAAATGACTAATTACCATTTCTGATCTTCTGGGGCAACTTCTGTGGCAGACGCAAACAAGACATTAGCCTTCCTTTAATAGAGAGGGGAAGGGGCATCAGGCTGCATGACACTTATTTCCTCTTCGATATTATTTCCATTATCTTTTTGGTACAAGTTTCTTTTTCAAACGAACAAACAAACTCACTTCTGCTCCTCATCAAAATCAGCTTTCAAAGAGGTGAGGAGGGTGATGTGCCGCGCCTCCATATTCCTCCCTCCTCCCTACCTTAATTCTTAGGAAGGTATTTACGATCTTTTGCTGCCCTTTGCGCTGTGTGTGGAGAAAGTTCAGTGGGTCAGCTGCATCCATCATTTCAGTCCATCAGGAGCAGCTGAGGGACAATTGCCTGCTCTTCCATTAACAGAGACACTTCAGATTGTTAAAATGGCATAAAAGCCCTCATTGTCGGCTTGGCGAGACAGGGTCAGTTTCTACGTTCTTATGGGACGTTACTGCATGGCTGAACATGGCTCTTGTGTCTCTCCCCGAACAGCATGGCGAAATATTGTTTTGGTCCACCTGTCCATCTGTCTGTCTTTCTTTCCCTCCCTTCCTTAAGTAAACAAAGGATGCCTAAATTCAGCATTTTCTCCACTGTTGTTTAAATTATTTCGGAAATGGAGGTTGATTTTGCTGTCTGTTCTGTGTGTTGATTTATTAATTTATTTTATGACATTTATATGTGGCTGCCCACTTGCAAGAGTTCTCAGGGGGCATTACAATCTCAGAAGAGAATTGACCCACAGGAGATAAAAAACATTTATAACAGCCTTTCCCAACCTGGTGTTTTTTTAGATGCGTTGGCTTTAGCTTGCTGGTAGAGTTTTTGCTTTGCATGCAGAAGGTCCCAGTTCAATCCCTGGCATTTCCAGGTAGGGCTGGAAGAACACCTCTCTGAATCTCTGAACAGTTACTGCCAATCATTGTTGACAATACTGGGCTAGATAGATCAGTGGTCTGGCTCATAATAAGATAGCTTCTTATATTGCTGTGTTCCCCAGCCAGCATGGCTATTGATGGGAGTCCAATGGAAAAAAGCAATGGCCCTGTTCAGACAGCACACTAAGCCATGGTGGTTAAGCATGTTGAGCTAAACATCATGGTTTAGTGTGCCCTGTGAATCATGACTTAGCATGTCATGCGAACCATTCTTAACCATGGTGGCCACATAACCACGGTTTAAACATGCGAATGAACTATTTGTTGCAAAAGGCACCCAGACCATGGCTTAGTGTGCCCACTGAAGCACAATCCCTTTGCCCAGAAGGATCGGGGCCTGTAAAGGGTTAATTTCTTAAAGGGGTGATTCCAGAGTTCCAGGTTGCAAAGAAGTCAAGCCCTCTCCTCTGAGCCGACCCTGGACTCAGGGCAGGGCGAGAGAAGGGATTTGCAGGCAGGAAATATCTCTCTCTCTCTCTCTCTCTCTCTCTCTCTCTCTCTCTCTCTCTCTGTGCGTGTGTGTGTGTGTGTGTGTGAGAGAGAGAGAGAGAGAGATTGAGATTAAAGGCAATTTTTCACTGCACACCTACGCAGCTGTACAGCTATGAATAGCCAGACAATGTATCTTTAAATTCATGCACAGGTGTGAAGATGCTCAATCTGTTACCAGAGGAAGAAGGAAAGAAGCCACCTGAAATGGCAACAGGACTACCCATATCTCCCCCAATTGTAGTATTATACTGTAGCTTGTACTTGTGCTATAAATAGCCATGATAAAACGCACATGACTTTTCATGCTCTTACTCCTCCCACAGTTGCAATATTATTCCTTAGTGTGTTTCACTTGATCATGTTATAAACACAGTGGATACTGTACCGTGTTCATTTAATGCTTGCGGACAGACCAGCAATTGCATTTTCGGTGGGGGAAATATGGGCACAGCGGTGCCCCACAAATGAAAAGGGCTCCAGTGTAGATCCTATTGAGAATTGTTTCAGTATCCAAATCAGGAGCCAAGCCCATTTATGTGAAGAGTAAGTATTGTTCATTGATTAACCCTTGCCCTTGAAGGACACCGCCTCTTGTTGATGGCAGCATTCTAGCTGTGATGTGAAAAGGTGGGAAATTGATGATTAGGACAGGTTTTCTTTGGAACCGGATAATGACAGAGTTCTTAAAAATACTGCTGTGTCTCTCCTCCTCAAAATAGTTAACTAAGGAATACCTTTGAAGGCAGCCAATCTATTGTGGCCGTTGATTCCCCCCCCCCCCCCCCATTTAAAATTCTTTTTCTAAGCAGTGAGCAATGGGATTGTGGCTTTGATATGGGGAGGGAAGAGTCCTAGCTAGAGATACCAGGTACAAAGGGGGTGTAACAGAGGAGGATGGCCAACTTTTAAATAGTTCTTTGAACGAAGGGATCTTTGTTTGATGCAGCTTGTCACTGCAAAAAGCTACACTGTACCTTCTTCTCTTTTTGTATAATCTCATCACCTGAGTTCTCACACAGTCTTCCAGTGGTGAGGTTGGATTATGTGTTGCAGCAAAGTGTATTTCACCCACAGGTAATTTGGGGGGCAATTTTCACCATGATGTTTGTAAATTCTGTTTTGCACTCTGTTTACGTTCTGGAGCTAGTGCATGCAACGTTGGCCTCCAGCGTAGAGTCAGGTGGCATCATCTCAACCAGGAAGGTGTTTTATGTGTAAATGTCCTGGTGCTTATCGTTCCCAAGTAAATACTTCACCAAAAACATGTAAGTGACAGTTGAATCCAGTATAGAATCTGCTAGAAAATTCTAGTGTAAAAAAAGGTGGAGTCAAAATGCAAAATAAGAACATAAGAGCCAAGATGGATTAGACCAAGGGTCCATCTAGTCCAGCACTCTGTTCGCGTAAAGGCCAACTAGCCTTTGACCAGGGACTCACATGCAGGACACGGTGCAACAGCACCCTCCCACCCATGTTCCCCAGGAACTGATGTATATAGGCTTACTGCCCCTGATACAGGAGGTAGACATGCAAAGCATTTTGGGGTGGCCTCATGTTGAAAAGGTTAGGGTTAGGGTCCTCTCCATCCAAGCTTTGGACCACACCTCCAGTGTGGGAGGAATGGCAGGAACCAACATGATCTATAAACATCGATCTATAAACATCAATCTATAAAGGATTACACAGTTTGGGATTGCAATACCTGGCAGAGCACCTCTCCCGGCATGAACCCACCCGTTGGCTGTGTTCATAATCTAAGATCCTCCTCCAGCTGTCTCCTGCGAGGAACACTCGGAATGTGGCAGCAATGGAGAGGGCCTTCTTGGTGGTGGCCCCCAGTTATGGAACAATCTCCCAGTGAGGCCACCTGGCATTAATATCATTATCTTTTCAGCACCAGGTTAAGACCCTCCTCTGCTCTCAGGCATTTGGTAGTGTATAATAAGGTTTTAATCTAGTCCTGGATTTTCTTATTGTTGTTTGTTTAAAATTGCTTAGAGGGGTGTGTGTTGTATGATTATAAGTTTGTATGTAAGTGGTTTTTATGCAATGTATACTATTGTAATTTTAACGTTTTTAGTCGTCGAAAACCACCCAGAGAGCTTTGGCTATTGGGCAGCATAGTAATGAAATGAAACTTCCTTATTAGTTCTGAAGTAGCCTCTGTTGTTCAGGAAACAGTTCTTGGGGTCACTGTGGGACATTTATACGGACAAAATGAGACAATTCTGGGAAGGAAAGAGCCAAATGGCAAGTGAATCCAAACAGGCTGTTGGAGTGGGCCACACTGTCTCCACTCACCTTTTGGTGCAGCCGGGCAAGGAAAGTCTGAAGGCGAAGTAATTTGTCTCAGGCAGATTAGCTTGCCTCTCTTTCTCACACAGCTAGGTGAAATGACTGCTGACGGACACCATTCTGAAAGGGGAGAAGCCAAATGTGGATCCCATCTGAACTACACGGACGATTTCCTCCCTTTTCTAGCAAACCGTCATTTACCGCTACAGCTAAACCAGTGAGCTATGATTTGTGCTTGCCTTACCAACCAGAATTGCAAGCTGAGCCTAGTCTGCAGTTCTAGTTTGGAGGGCCAGACCCATGGCTGAGTCTGGAATGCAATGGCAAAGGCTTGTTGGCTGGAGAGAGGAGCACTGGAGACCTCCGGCTTGCGCATGAAATGCCAATGAAACATGGCTCAGCATTAATTCCAAACCAATCCAGTGTGTTCCTCCAGTAATTTGGTCATGTCCGTTTCTCACCCACTTTCTCCATCCATTTAGTGCAGCCTCCTGGACGGTGCTTGCTCTAGGATTTTGAGAGCTCTTGGGCAAGACGCCTTCAATTGCCTCCCTTCCGCAGTGAGTTAAATACTCTCCGCCATTGTCACCAGCCGCTCCTCTTCCTCCTCCTTCTCATCATTGCTACCACTGGCTTGGTTGACGTCTACAGCTCTTCCTTTTCTTCATCTCCATTGTCTGGGCCAGAGCGGGCAGATTGAATAAGCAGGTTGCAATGGTGAAGAGAAGCAAGGCTAGGCGGCTCTTTTCAGTGGCCCCTGCTGGAATGTGGGCCCTTGACAGTTGCCCAACCAAACCTATCCTTGACCCCAGCCCAGCTCTTTGGCCTAAGCATATTCTTGCTGCAGCATACACAGTAACGTACGACGTGCCATAACAGTGCAGCCTGGGACATTGTTGCCCGCCCTGTGAAATCTGCATAGTGAGCCAAGAGAGGATTTAATCTTCCACATTTTTGGAGGGGACAATCTCTTCCAGCTGATAGCATACTACTTTAGGAATGCAGATCCATCCCAAAATCTCCCAGGACTGTCATTTTCGAGTCAGTTGCTGGATAAAAAGCTGGCTCCACAGCTCATTTAAAACCAGCATGTTCCACTCCGCAGTATTGCGTATACGTAAGTGCCAAGCTTTAAAGATTTGCTTTGCCCACAGGCAAGCCTGGATACAAAGTGTGACTTTTATTTTTATTCTAAACACAATTTCTTTTTTGAGTCATAAAACGCACATGAAAAGAACAAAAACGCTCTTTTCCATCCTATTATTCTCCTCAGGTTTGATATTGCAAAGCAGCTTTTACTGCACAGGAATTTAGGAGGAACAGAAAAAGTCTGAAAGGATACGCAGTCTAGTAGGCCCCAAACTGAACATCAATTTGGAAGATAATATTAGCATTTGGAATAATGTCATGAAATAAACAGTGCATTAATATATCCAGAAATAGGTTTAGGGGCATGTTATGGGGGAGGGAATTTTTGCAACTGGAGATGCATTGGGAGACATTTACAGGGAAGCTAGAGACAGGTTCACACATAACACTAACCCAGGATTTATTTAACCCATGGTTTGCTGCCCTAACCAGGGTTTGTTTGGCAGATGATGGAACAAACTGGCTTTTTTTCCCTTAATCCCTCCTTCTGCAGCCTCTCCCTGCCTGTATCCTAAATGTCTTTGCAAATGCTGTAGTACTGGCATGTAAAGTGACTGAGGTTTTTTACCTGCTCTTGCTGACCACCATCTCTGTAGGTTGGCGAAACAAACCATGAACAAATCCGCGGTCCTGGATTCAAACATAATGACAACCCATGGTTTAAACAACCCAGAATTCACAACCCAACAAAAAACACAGGTTCTCTTTCTGGATTGTTCATGGTTAACAAACCATGATTTGTTCGTGTGGCTGCATTCACACATTACAAGAACTCAGTATTCTACCACATGGGTTAATAATTAATGGGTTAGGTTTATGTGTGAACCAGGTTAATGAAATGGTGTGAGCATGAGTAGCTGAGTGGATGTTATGAGTTTTATCTGCCAGTCTGATTATAGCTAGCCTCCATCCTATTAATGAAAAAGAAATGGGTTCTGCAACAAAATGTTGCACTGTATCCTCATCTTCTAGCTGCAGTATTCCTGTCCAGAGTTCCTGCCTGCCAGCCAGCCAGCCTCTCCCTTCTCCCAGATACAATAAGCCAGGTGTAGATAGTAGGTAGTACAGGATCTGGGTGATTTTCAGGAGATTGGTAAGGTTTTTCAGCTCCTGAGTGTTTAACAATAGCTGCAACAAAATGGCTTTCCCCCAGTCCTCTGGTTTATACTGCAGAAATGAAGAAAGATTGTGGGTAACCAGGAGTGGATTTTTGTGGGGATGAATGTGAGCTCATGTTACTGTATCACTGCGCAAGGCAAATTCCTGGGCTCAGAATTCTTCAATTCTACGTATACGTCTTTGGCGCTTGGCTCTGGTTAGAGGATCTCGGGGTTCTAATAAAAAGCAAAGTAGATCCCAGAAGCCTGAAGTTCTGCCCATTCCTGCTATAAGCTGTAAGGAGCTCAAGCGAGGAATTCCAGCCTCCTCCCCTCAATGTTTCATTTTTTTTTTCTTTTTCAACTGGCAGCAAACATTCTGTGGGTACTGGACACGATCAGCCCACACTGGGCTGTTTGTTTAGGCCCCTTTCCTGTAGGTTTTGTTTTTAAGGAATGTTTTCCAGTTCTGCAAAACTTGGGGTTCCCGTTTTAACGTAGCTTTTTCAGTAGCTCCACTTTGGTTCCAGTGCTGTTGACACTCACCACTGGAGTTGGGCAAACATCCAATGTCCATGTTTGGATTCTTCCTCAAAGTTCACTTTGCTTCGTTTGTTTTCCTGGATGTGAGCATCTTTTCATTCCCCCGATCGGGGGGAAAAAATTATCCCGACCAAAAATGCAATTTTTTCCTGAACCAAAATGTCCCATTTCCCCTGGCCAAAAATGCTCATTTCTCCCAAGAGGCCTAAGTGTGAAAATGCAAATCTGGGGTGGTAGGATTTGCACCGATGTGCATTTTTGGCAGTGTGCATTTGCGTAGGGGTGTACTTTCAAATGTTTGACAAGTTTGGAAAATCTCCTGGAAATTACATCCCTGCTTGGATTTGCATTCAAGCTCACGAACTGGAAGTGTTTTCATGATTTGGGAACAGGAATGACATTCTCATACCTGAGTTTGATATTCGAAGGAGTGATAGAGTACAGGCATGGACAGATATACCTGTGAACATGAGCGCATGGGTGGGGTTTTTGTGTGTGTTCTGCTATTGCCGAAGTGTGGGCTCTGCACTACCCTACTTTCACTCCTCAAAAGAAACATTCATATTTATGACATAAGTCCAACCTGATTGTTTGGGCTGAGAAATAGCGACTGGCCCAAGGTCAACCGTTGAGCTTCATGGCTGAGTGGGGAATCAAATGTGGATCGTCTGGGGCTTAATGCCTTGCAGTGTTGTTTTGAGAAAAATAATGGGGGAGGAGAAGAGGAAAGCAATATAATGATTGGGAGGATGAGAAAGGGGGGAAACCCCAATGAAAATAAACTAGAATAAGAAAACAAATGGGAGCAGGAAATAATGTGATTTTAACGAATTAGTCAATGAAAGCTGGGTTTAATTACTAAAATGAATGGTGTAATAAAGTGAAAGCAAAAATGAATCTTGCATTCTCCTAAACCAGGCCGCTTTTACTGAAGTTAGGTGTATGGCTACAAGAGAGAAAGGGCCTTCTAGGTGGTGGCACTCAGCTTATGGAATGCCCATCTTGGGGAGATGCCCACGCTACTATGTTATCGGCACCAGGCTTAGGTGCCTCTTCTCTTCTAGGCATTTGACATTCAAGATTTTACCATTTAGATTTGCAGGTGCTGCAGTGACCGCTTTTATATATTTTCTGTGTTGATTATTGTTTTATTGAGTACTGCTCTGTTTTGTTTTTGTTTTTTAATTATTATTGTTTTAACACATCATCCATCAGAGAATGTTGTGTTACTGGGCAGACTCAAAAGATACTAAATGCATAAATAAAGATGAAACGGTTCATGTGGCTAATACATACAAGAAGCAGGATATCTGCCATTTCCGGGTCAGAGATTGGAACTGATTGGGTGTTGTGAAAAAGGCATAGCTCCATTTGTGGGATCACCCGGTGACAAATTTTAGGCGCCTGTCTTCAGATAAGACATGCCATTTTGAGATCTCTGTGACAAGAAAGCCACATTTAAACAGATCAAATGGACAATCTGTCTGATTGTCAATTCAGTGGGGGGAGTAAGTTCTACAGCGCTCGTTAAAACCATAAGTGAATTTGTGTCCCAGTTTATTCATGGCAGTGCCTATTGGGTAGTGTGAGCAAGGCATTGTGACTGGTTTTATTGTTTGAGCACTCTCGAAGCTAAAACTGCCTGCGGAGTTAAAATCTAAGCCCTTAATTGCGACACCGACTATTCTTCCAAAATGTCAGCCTGTCGCTGTAGATATAAAAACCGTCCTGAACAAGGGCACCTCAGCCGGTTTTGTCTCAAAGGAGGTTTGAGATCATGTGAGGATTAAGCGAAGCGTTTTCTTCCCATGCAGAGTGTTAACAAAGAGCATTCAAAGCTCTGCATCTTGTTCAGCTGCACAAAACGGCACTTTTAGGAACATCTCCTCAGCCACAGATACATCTGTGCCTTTCCTGTTAACCCCATAGGACTTTAAATAAAACAAGGGATGGAAGGTATCAGCGAGGAAGTATAAGGGACAAAGCACCTAGAAATGAAGGGCATCGTCAAACTTCTGAAATGCTTAGTACATGACGTATTTGAGCATACATCCCTTCAATATGGAGGTCCAATATCATACACTGAACCCACAGGAAATGACAATTATAACCCCAGAGTTGGAGGGGGGCTTGTAGACCATCTATTCCAACCTCCCGTTCATCGATGTCAGAAATAAAAAGCTTGAGCATGTTCAACAGATGGTTGTCCATCCTCTACCTGAAGACCTCCAGCATGGGAGAGCCCATCTGTGCCTCTATGCAACAGGTTCCACTGCTGAGTTGCTGACAAGAGATTTCTCCTAATGTTCTGCCAAATCTACCCTCCTGTAATTTAAAGCTATGAGATTTAGTGCTGCCCTCTTGGGCAGCAGAGAAGAAGTCGTCATCCTCTTCTATGTAACAGCTCTTAAGTTATTTGAAGAGGGCTATCATGTTCCCTCTTGCTCAGTCTTCTCTTCTCCAGGCTAAACCTATCCAATTCCTTCAACCGTTCCTCAATCCACCATTTCATGCTAGCCAACCAATTCCTACCCAACTGGAGGTGGGGAGGCCGGCTAGTCTAAGGACACTTACTTAGTTCAGTCAGAGGTGAGACTTGAAACAAGGACTTGATTGCAGCTCAGTCCCTTAGTCACTGTGCTACAGCTTCTGTACATTGGTGCATAGATGACCTGAAGCTCATTACTGGAACTTTCTGGGTTTTTTAAAAAAATACCTAAAGGACTTTTTAAAATAATAATGATAATAATAATATATTTATTTATTTATTTCTTACCTGCCTCTCCCTCCAGATCAAGGCAGGGAACAACATCAATGCAAACAATATAAAATACATAAACCTGATTAAAAACATATAAAATTAATACATTATTAAAATCAAGCAATTCTTAAAATTCGATTGGGTAGGCTGCCAGGAGAGATCAGTCTTTATAGCTCTCTTGAATTCTAGAAGACTAGTAAGTTGGCGGATCTCTCCCGGCAGGTCATTCCACAGTCTGGGAGCAGCAGAAGAGAAGGTCCTCTGGGTAATGGTTGTCAGCCTAGTCTTGGCTGACTGTAGTAGGTTCTTCCCAGTTGACCCAAACCATGTAGGGCTTTAAAGGTAATAACCAAAACTTTGTACTTCGCCCGGAAACTAATTGGCAGCCAGTGGAGTGATTTTAAAACTGGTGTGATGTGGTCACCTCTAGGTGTATCGGTGACCAACCTGGCCGTGACATTTTGAATTAGTTGGAGCCCTGAAAACAACATACTGCAACGACATGGGGATCGTGTGCAGATGCATGCAGAAGACTCAGAGAACATGATGTACACTTGAGATTTCACATGATTAATGGGCAAACTATAACTTAAGGTTGATTGAGTGTCCTTGATAGGAAGAAACTTGAGATCTACGCCCAGGATACATCCAGGATCAGAAATGCAATATCTTGATTGCAACTCCACACACTCCATGGAGAGCAAAAGCGATGCTCTGCATCTGTGTAGGAGCGTTTTCGTTTTCTGTTGCTTCTTTCCAAACGGAATGACAAATGATGCTCTGACCCCATTCCTCCCCTACAGTTTAAAGTCTTAAGACAATCCGTTAACAGTCAAGATTGCTGTTTTCACTCGGCTGTTTATGGTCCCCTGTTGTCAATGTCTTCCTCTGAAAAGGCACATGAATGGACGATTCTAAATTGTACCTCTACAAAGACGTATGGCTGTCCCTGTCACAAGAGTTCAAAGTATAAATAGTGTTCAGTAAACAAGGGTCAGGATCTGCATGCGTGAGGATACAGTAATAATAATAATAATAATAATAATAATAATAATAATACATTTATTTCTTTCCCGCCTCTCCGTTTGGATCGAGGTGGGGAACAGCAGTAAATATAAAATATGATAAAATACATAAAACTGATTAAAAACATGGTGCACATTATTAAAATAGCAAAAAAAAATCATAAAAACATCCTAAAATTCCACTGGATATGCCTGCTGGAAGAGACTAGTCTTTATAGCTTTCTTAAATTCTAAAAGACTGTTAAGTTGATGAGTCTCCTCCGGCAGGTCATTCCACAGTTTGGGAGCGGCAGAAGAAAAGGTTCTCTGCGTAACGGTTGTCAGCCTAGTCTTGGCCGACTGTAGTCTTTCCAGAGGACCTGAGCATGCGGGGTGGATTGTACGGGGGAAGGCGATCCCACAGGTAACCTGGACCCAAACCATGTAGGGCTTCAAAGGTAATGACCAACACTTTGTCCTTTGCCCGGAAACTAATTGGCAGCCAGTGAAGTGATTTTAAAGCTGGCGTAATATGGTCACCCCTAGGTGTACCGGTGACCAACCCGGTTGTCATATTTTGAACTAGTTGAAGTTTCTGGACTAGGCACAGAGGTAGTCCTATGTACAGCGCATTGCAGAAGTTGAGCCTCGAAATTACCAGCACATGTGACCACAGCCCTAGGACTGCTCAACCAGTAGTGGTGGGCTCTGGTGTCTTCTCTTTGTGTCACGGAGGAGTAGCGTAAACTTGGTAATCTGAATTTACCGAGTATCGGCTTCGATTCATAGCTGTGCATTCATGGCGGTGCATTCTTTATTTACCGATGCTGTAAATAGGAACTTGGAGGCTTGACCCAAGCAGAGAGAGGGCACACACATCCCTTTTAAATATGACAAAATGATCTTTTGTAAACATGCAATAAATGGCACCTTGGAATGAGTTCCACTCACTGGAGTTATTTAGAGCTCCCAACATAGCTACAAGGTGACTTTCTTAGGTCAATGTAACCCTCCTTTCTTTTGCTTTGCTTTTTTCATGTTTGTAACTATAATTTGTATTTATGTTTATGTTCAGTTATTACAAAATCATAGTAATTAAGAGAACCAAATTAAATCAGACCATTGTGATACTTTAAGTGATCCAGAAATATGCATAATCTTCATGTTTCCTACCCTCTGTCTCTATGCAGCTAATTTATAATCAGCCCTCCTGTGATTAGCATCTTTACTATCGATTAAAAATGAGGGCCCAGTAAGTAGATGCCGAGGTAAATTGTTGGGGCTTGCTAAGAAGGGCCTTCTTTGCTTCTGGATAGGTTAGAAAAGGGTTCAGAAGCATCTCATCAGTCTTGCAATTAGGTAATTTTAGACTCTGGACTTAATGGTCTTTTGGGGTGGAGGCCTTTTTAGAAGGTAATTAATGTTACCTCGCTCACTTCAAAACGTATTAACGATAGGCATGTCAGAATCAGCAGAACCCGCCTACATTCTTTGAATTCCATCTGAAAGCTCGTTCTGACTTAAGTCTGTATTAGATGGTGATTTTTGCGTTTTTTTTCTTTTCACATGAAAATATGTGTGTTTTTGTGCTGATTCCCCCAAATGTATGGGTCAATTGTGAGCACCTTTGAAATGTATGCATTTGTTTCCCATTAATTAAAGAGCAAATTTTCTGCACATTTCCCCCCAAAGTGTGCAGTTTTTCATGCGCATTTTTCAAATGTACGCATGCTGCCGCACGCATTTGGGGGGCGGTCCATGAATCACACCGCAAGCTTGGCAATGTACAGACTCCAACTGCAGGTTGCATCCGAGTCTGTGATCAGACAGTAATCCAGAAGATGCTGTTGAATCATGGTAGGTGAAGAGCACAAAAGGGGCTTGGAAAGTCGGGAGGTTCACAGGTGAATCTGTCTTCTGTGGAAGCTTCTATGTGACGGTGACATCTGGCTGCATTTCCCCTCTTTTTTTGTTAAAGATTTTTTTTCTCTCCTGTCTAAGCATTGACACATTCAATTCTTGTTTGCCTAGGAGCAAAGCCCCAGCAACCAGACATCCATAGCAATGATGCAAGAGCCCCAAGAAATGGTAGAGGAGACAGTTACTGTAGAAGAAGACCCAGGCACCCCTACCTCCCATGTTTCGATTGTGACTTCAGAAGACGGGACCACAAGGAGGACGGAGACTAAGGTAGGATCTGAGGACTTTGGTATGTGAAAATGTGGGGTGGGGTGGGGTGGGGTGCAGCTGTATCCAGAGTTGCCAAGTCCCAGAGTCTGACTAGAAATTTCAGGGTGCAACCCTCTAAACATGCACAGGACTGTGCCCTAATAGTTTTAGCCTCCTTCTCCTGTGAAAGGAGCAAAATCTGAAGGGTGGAAGGCAATTTTCTACTTGGCTTCAGAACATTTGCTACTTAGGTCTAGAGATGGGTCAGGTCTCCCCTGCTTGTGTAAGATCGGTTTGGAAATTTGCTGAGCAATGTCTCCTGAAATGGGGAATAGCTCAGCTATTGGATCCAAGCCGATCCAAATTCAGAAATAATCCATCCACCTGTGAACCCCAAACTGCCTCCTTCGCACCCGCCTATGTCCCCCACTTTCTCCCAGAGCCTGGAAAAAGAAGTCTTCAGGACATCACTAGTTAGCTGTGCTCTCCTGCCCATTGGACTCCACTCTTGACCCACCAATCACATCCAGGCACTGCCCACTGATATTCCAGGAGCTTCATGGGCCCAAACAGGCCCCATCCAAATCTTCCAGGCACTGCCCCTTATTTCCCAGGCTCCGCCTCTCGGATCTCAGGAGATCTGGCAACCTGAGTCCGTATCCACTTCCATGCTTGAGGGTGCCCACTGCAAAATTTGAGAGTTAACTAGTTCAGATTGTTAATGAGTATGGTGCAGGGAGTGGTGCAGAAAAGCAGAAGACAGAGGAGCTATGTCAGTATGTGGACATGGAGGGGGAGTGTGTCAGAGAGGCTTATGCCATGACAGAATTCAAGAGTTTGTGAATGTGGATTTTTGTGAGTGGTCAGTGGTATTGATATTATCCAAACCCAAAGGTTTTCATTAAAATGTGAAGACACAAAATG
This sequence comes from Anniella stebbinsi, assembly GCA_029215795.1. Taxonomy (NCBI): domain Eukaryota; kingdom Metazoa; phylum Chordata; class Lepidosauria; order Squamata; family Anniellidae; genus Anniella; species Anniella stebbinsi. Next base: position 5,555,008 of record JARDYH010000010.1, read on the forward strand.
AGCTGTACTGAGTCAGAGCAAAGGTCTATCTTGTCCAGTGTCCTGTCCTCACAGTGGCCAATAAGCTGCTCCGCTGGGAAGTCTACAAGCAGGAGATGGTCATGCTCCTACTGGAGGAAACCTCCTCGGAAGAGGAGCTAGAGATCCCAGAGCACCCCAGATGAGCCCATGCCCAGACCTTAAGATCATCCTCAGTGGTCCTTTTCTGGAGTGGCTACCAAGAAGAGGGCTTTTTCTGCTGTGTCCGCCTGGTTATGGAATGAACTTCCCGAAGAGACCCACCTGGCATCTACATTGCGCTCTTTCTGGTGCCAGACCTTTTTATTTTCCCAGACATTTTAGTCTTTTAGTTCTGTTGTTTTAAATCTGCTATTGTATTTTAAATCTCTGCATTGGGAAGTATAGAAATGTAATGAATAACTGAACGAAGATTAAAATGTCAGAAGACCAGGCAGAGCCTAGGCCCTTGGGAAAGAGGGCCACAGGTCCATCCCTGTAAGGTACAGGGGACTTCACATCTGAGGCAGATGCTGAGCAACCACTGGCTCCCAGGAGCAACATCGTTTCAAGAAGCAGGCTCATAGGGCTCTCTGAGGAGGAGTGCTCAGTTACAAAGAAGGCTCTTCAAGAGGAAGAGTAGGACTCCTGCCAAAGGGCTATCATGAACTACAGCTGAGCCCTGGATGGGGCTTAGTAAACTCTGACCATATAAGCCTTCATTTTCAGCCTAACTAGTGCTGGAAACAATGCTGTTTCTTCAGCTCCTCATATCTGGTATCTTGTTTCCTTGACCATGACTTGTGTTTGGGCCTCTGTGTTATCCTTCTGGACTGATTATACTTGACTGATATCCTAGATTGGAAATTAGTTGGACTGGGACAGACATGAGCGCAATAGCTGTAATTTGCATAGATTGTTCTGTAATTTGTGCAAATTGCAGAACCTTAACCCCCCAAATGGCCCAAATTCCTGGACAATCCATGAACTGGCAAACTGCACTGGGAACTGAAACAAAGTCTGGGGAGCCTAGCCTAGGAAAACCCATCGAACTGCACCCCTTCCCCAAACAGATTTCTCTGACATCCTTGGAGTCCTGCAAACTATTTTTGCTCTTTTGGTTATTTTGAACATATACTCGGAAAAGTTTTAGAACTGTCAATTGCATGGATGAATCACTGTGGTTTTGGGAACGCCAACATGGAAATGGAGCATGGCGGAACTGGAAAATTAGACTTGGCAAGATGGAGCCAACATCGGCTCTCTCTTTTTAAAGAAAACTAATTGTGTGCATTGTTTGATGAGGCTGTAACTTAAACCTTGCAAAGAGATGTGTTGGCAGATAGAACTTTAACAGGCACTGTACTTCATGAAAATAGCAGAGACCTCTTCTGTACGTGAACTGTTAGATAAAAAAAGACAGACACATGGATGATAGTGCTTACCCAGAATAGTTGTGCAATTGATAAGAAACATATTTGCTGTCAAGAGTTATCAAAAGTGAAATGTGCATGGTACCTGCTATTTTTTCCCGGGAAGGAACTGTGAAACCTTTTAAAACCATGGTGAGCATCTTATTCCAGAGGGGCCACAGCTCAGGGGTAGAAGCGCATGCTTTGTAGGCAAATGGTCTCAGATTTGACCTCCAGCACGTCCAGGCAGGGCTGGGCAAGATTGAAACACTGGACAGCTTTTGCCAGTTGTGCAACTGCCCTCCATGGGCTAAAGTGGGGCTTTCTGTCTGCAGGATGAAATTTGCGCAAAACAGGAGATTTGCGCAAATTCGAACTAGGAAAGTTTCGTGAATTGAACCTGAGCACATGTCCAGCACATATCCGGCAATTTGCAAACATTTTCAGCTGACACAGGGGCTTTGAAGAGAGCATGTTTGCATCTTTTGTGAGCAAAAATGAAATTCTCATGCATCCCTAGCTGAGGCTCTTGGATGCTGGGAGTTTTGGTCCGAAATATCTGCAAGGCACTGATCTAGGTAGACCAATGGTATAGCTCGGTATAAGCCAGCTTTCTGTGTTCCTATTTAGCACCACAGGGAACATGGGTAATGCCTAATGAGCTAGAGGGCTGCTACTGCATCATATATTTTGGAGGTGCATACTGAACGAAAGCTGGATTTGATTTGGTTTTTTAACACAATGTACGGCAGGCTATGGTTTTGGGGTAAACTCAGCGCACCAAATGCCCAAGTCAGTGGAACAGAGCCCGTTTTATCAGACACTTCACAAGACTAAAAGTTTTGCTGCTTGAGTTTTGCTGCTTGAGTTAAAGGACAAGATGGCACCTGGTGATGGCTGAGTCTAGGCTGACCATATGAAAAGGAGGCCAGGGCTCCTGTAACTTTAACAGTTGTAGAGAAAAGGGAATTTCAGCCAGTGTCATTTGCATGCAATTAGTCCCTGGTGAAAGTCCCTCTTCATCACAACAGTTAAAGGTGCAGGCACTATACTAGAGTGACCCTATACAAAAGAAGGCAGGGCCCCTGCAACTTTAACTGTTTTGATGAAGAGGGAATTTCACCAGGAACTAATTGCATACAAATTTCTGTGTTAGCCCCATGTTTATGGCACACTCTTCCCAAGGAAGCTTATCTGCTGGCACTGTCATCTTTTCAGCACCAGGCAAAGACGTACTTATTTTCCCAGGTGTTGTGACATTAGTTGTGACCTAATTGTTGTGTGCTGCTTTTGTGGTGTTCATTCTAGGCTGTGTGTGTGTGCTTGTGTGTGTGTAAGCGGATAGGGGGAGTTTGTATGTATTTGTGGATGAACATTTTTCCATGTTTGATTGTTTTTATATGCACTCTACGTGGGGCTGCCTTTGAAGACAGTTCAGAAGCTGCAGTTTGTGTAAAATGCAGCGCCAGATTGATAACAGGAACCGGAAGGTTCCAGCATATAAGACCTACTCTGGCCTGCTTGCATTGGCTGCCTATACGTTTCCGAGCCCAATTCAAGGTGCTGGTTCTAACCTCTAAAGCTTTACACGGCTTGGGACCACAATACCTGATGGAACGCCTCTCCCGACATGCCCATACACTGCGCTCAACATCAAAGGTCCTCCTCCGGGTGCCTACTCCGAGGGAAGCTTGGAGGGTGGCAACAAGGGAGAGGGCCTTTTCAGTGGTGGCCCCCCAATTATGGAATGATCTCCCCAACGAGTCTCACCTGGCGCCAACATTGTTATCTTTTCGGCACCAGGTCAAGACTTTCCTCTTCTCCTAGGCATTTAACAGTGTTTGATGAGGGTTTTGTGTTGTTGTTGTGCTTTGACTCAGAATTGTTTTTTTTTTTTAAGGATATTGTAATTATAATTTGTTTTTATGCTTTTTATGGTTTTAAATTTTGTATATTGGTGTTTTTAATGTTCAATGTTTTTAATTTTTGTAAACCGCCCAGAGAGCTTCGGCTATGGGGCGGTATATAAATGGAAATTAATAATAATAATAATAATATGTTTACCGTATATGGGTGTTTATTTTATTTGTATTATTGTCCTGATTGTGGTTTATATCGAATTTGGGTTTTTTTTTTTAGCCTGTTTGTCATGGATTTCTGTATTATGTGCGTAAGTCGCTTCAAGTTGGTGTTTATAGGCAGAAGGATCTGGGTTCCAAGTTCTACTGGTGGGGGGAAATCATATTGCTTCAGTAGAATACAGAAAAGATAGATTCAGTCCTTGGGATTGTTAGCACAAGGATTGAAAAATGAAACTGTTAGCATTGTACTGCATCTGTACAGCTCTGTGGAGTGCACATTTGGAATACCGTGTAGAGTTCTGGCCGCCACATTCCATAAGGAATAATATGGATACCTGCCCTGGCTCTGTTGTGGTGCCATTGAAAATTTCCCACAATGCCTTGAAGCAATGCTACATTGAGGCATGATGGGAAAATTTCATATCAGCAACTTGTAGCTGCCCACCACTGCAGCTGAGTAAGCCTGTGGGCAGGGGTCCACAGGCCAGTTCAAGCCTGGAGCTGCCTGTGTTGATACAACTTGAACCCTTGTTGGGGCTATTGCTAGCCTCTCTCCTCTTCCCCTAAAATGCGCTGGGTGCAAATCAATAAAAACAGACCTCCTCGCTAACTTCACTCTCTGAGCCTGCTTGTCGTCAGGCCAAACAAGAGACAAGTCCGTTTGAAGGACATTCCGAATACTCGCAAGCTAGGTTGAGAGGCTGGGAAAGGAATTGGTTGTGGTTGGTGGATTTGGAGAGGGGGGGGAAACACACATGCACCATGTGGATCTGAGTGGGTGATGGTGGTGGAATACAGAACATAAGTTATGCCAGACAAGAACAGATGGTGCTTTTTTGTACCCGAGCGATAGTGGGGAAGATTAGCCCAAATGAAAGCACATTTTTATGACCATGTTAGGGAGCTGGGATGCAAAATGAGTTGCCAGTGGAGAAGAGCAAGAAGAAAATGGCTGCATTCATACAGCACATTAAGCAATTGGGGGGGGGGGGAAATCGTCAGTTGTGTTGCTTATTGTGTTGTGTGGAGGGTAACACGCCACTCACAAACTACTGACGGTATGCTATTCCGCCCAAATAAGCAACTGAGAGAAACAACAGGCTTGCAAGTTGTTTAGCTCGAAGCCAGTTGTTTAAAGTGTTGTGTGGAGGGGTGAGTGTGTTAATGGCGTGTGGTGAGTGCGTTAAAACACAAGCCCATAGAGGCAGGCGGCAAGAGCGACTACAACTGGTGCAACTTGCAGAGGCTGCTGGGATAGAACTGGGAGGACTGAAGGAGGAGGGAGGGTGGGGAGATGGGCGGGGGCTATGTCAGTCAAATGCTGGGTTGACTATTAGTCCACACAATGCCAGTCCCACCCACCCACAGATGTGTAGGAATATGTTATGTGGGGAGTACCCACAAAATAACCAACTGTGAGTTGGCTACTCAACCCACCATTGACTAATGTGTTGTCCAAATGCAGCCAATGTGTCTGCAAATAAAAGAGGAGGGTGTGTCCATTTTCTTGCTTTGGCTGTAGATTTAACCTGCCCGGAGTGTCTATGCTGTCCCTAGGTAGCACATAGCAGCATGGGTTTCTCAAATCTCTGAGTGGGTTTGTACCAAAGATCCATGGAGCTGTCCTACGGTATGTTTGAGGTGGTGGTGGGAGGTTCTCCCAGTGGACTGGCACTTCTGCAAAATCATACAACCTATTGCAAGCCAGCTGATAGTCTGTAGGTTTGCATCATTTCCAAAAGAAATGACTACAGTTATGCATTCACTTTTTCACTTCCCGGCAGTCATTTTGGAGGCCTGTTGTCAGGTACATGTAAAACATTTTAAAGGAGCAGCACCGTGTGTATGGACGGTTTGCTCCTTTGGTTTTCTTGGTACATGCAAGCGATGCCTTTGGACAGAGGAATATTCCATTGCGTCAGTCCTGACCTGCAGTCTGAAACGGTACCGGCTCAGCCACAGGCAGGGTCGGCCACCTCATCTGCTCTTTTGCAAGAAGTGAGTTGACGGATTGGAGGCGGTTTCTTGTGAATTGGTTGGTGGGGTGTGGGTGTGGGTGTCTGCTTTGTTTTCAGCTCCAAATACACGCCCACCCTTGCCCCCTGGTCCACCTTGATGCTCCATTAAACTCACATTTCAGATTTCCTGAGCTCGGATCAAAATCTGTTGCATGAGCTATAAAGAAGTTGGGTATTTCTCTGCAAAGTTTCTCCCTGGCGCTTTCTCTCCAGACCTGCTGTTTTGAAGATCATATGAAAGCCTAATTAAAGTAAATAGCCTCGACTTGCAAGCATAGGAGCTTGTCAGGGTGCCTTTGCTGCGTTCTTCTCCCTCCCTCCCTCCCTCCTTCTCCTCCTCCTCCTCTTTCTGAAAGCACTGATTTCAGTGAGCCGATATAAGGTGAAGGTGGGGGGGGGACACTGTTGCCATTCTAGGGGAGAGAGACAGACAGACAGAGTGCTTCCCTTCATGTTACTTACAAATAATAATAAACCTTCTATGAATAATTGTTTTCCAAACTCTTCTTTTGCTTTTTTTTCTCTCCCCCATCCAGAATACCTTACTGGTTAGAATGCTACCTTGATATCAATTCAAAGCACAAAGACCTGCCTGGGATGTGCCACCCACTCATCTTTGCAATCTCTCTTGGAAGCTTAACATTTTAGCATGCTAAAACAGCCAAGGTCACCTTGGGCAGGGAAAGGCGCAAGCCATTTAAGTTTCCCAGCAGACAAATGCTGTGGCAGAATAAAGGGAGCCTGTGTCAATTTTTCTTTTTTTTAAAGGCCACGGATCTCTGAATGAGATGAGCCTGATGAAATAAACCAGGTCCCTTACATCCCCCCTCTCTCTCCTGGGTCTTTATTGTTGCCCTACTGATCAACAGCTGGTTGACCGCTGTGTGAACAGAGGGTTGAACTAGATGGACCCTTGGTCTGATCCAGCAGGGCTCTTCTTATGTTCTACTCTCATGTCAGCAATTTTTAAAAGATAGAATAAAACCCCCATCCTTTTAAAACAGGGGTAAGGAACCTCAGGCCCAGGGGCCAAACCTGATCATCATGGGGGCCCAATCCAGTCCTCAGGAGTTGGATACATCCCCTTCTCTTGTTCCCACCCCCCTACCCCCCCAGCCAAGATAGTTGGATGGTTTCCTGGCTTCAGTGCCGTTTCCGCCCCCCCCCCCATTTCTAAAAGGTCAAAATGCCCCTCCTAAGCCTTAGTTCCTGGCAGTGAGAGCTTTAAGCTACCATAGGCTAGTATTTGCAGTTGCGATTTGCGCAAATGGCTTTTTATGCACATTTTTTTAAAACTCCAAAAAAGTTCCAGGATTTCTAGGGGAAAAAAGTGGATCAACTCGCAAATGCAAGTTGAGTTGGGGGCGCCGCAGAAATCCTTCAAGCCCCCAAAGGGCCGGATTTCCTGGCGATCGACATCCCTAGTCCCAGGGCTGTTAAAGCATACTTTTCCAATGATGTAGCACCAGATATCATCTTTGAAAAAGCTTCCTTAGTTCTCTCTGTCTTTCTCAGGGAGGGGATGTCTCTTAAGATGGTGTGTGTCATCTTCATTTCTTAGAAGTGATTGTAGCAAAAATAAAATCATTCAAATGATAAAATCTGCTGACTGATTCATTGCGGCTGCATGCTATCTTCAGATTCAGAGTCAGCAGGAGAACAGCAGTGGGATTGCCTTCATGTCTTGCTTGTGGATTCCCCAGGAGTATCAGGTTGGCCACTATATAGGTGTTTGGTCTGATCCCACAGGTCTCTACTTTTGTTCTTGAGAAGACAGCCTTACAATTGATCACATCTTTGAAAGCACATTAATCTAACCAGTTAATTGACAAAATGTAACAGACCTGCATTTAAGGCTGTTTGCTAGGTACACATGAATTTTAAGAGTAGCCCTGCTGTGGATGCATAAGGAGCCTTCTGTCAGATTAAGGGTGCTTAAGGACTTCAGTCTCTACGAATTCTGAGCTGATCCACACCTTCCAGACTAAGGTGCAGATCATGTCCCCCAGCTCTTGGAACTTCCAGTGTGCAGCATAGGCCTCTGATGAGGAAGAGACACAGGCTCCTTCCTTGGGTACATGGTCTTTTATTCAGGGCCCTCCCGGCCATCACCCCACCATCGTCCTCTGGTTCAAAGATTGATTTGCTGGAAGAACCTCCGTATCCCCAGCCCTTCTAAGTCTAAGACTGCAAAATCAGATGAGGGCTTTTAACAGTCTAGTCAGTGCCTCCAGGGTGTGTGGAACTGACCAAACAGAAGGTCTTGTCATCCTTCATAAAGCTCCATTTGGCTTTAGCTCCCTGCTAAGACAACATCTTAACATGAGAGAGCTCAAGCCACGTGGCGCTATCCAAAGTCCTGTTTTCATCTGCCTTCTGTTTTAAGAAGGCTTCTGCCTTGATGTTGCCTGTTATGCCTTGACTTACCTATTTGGCCTGGATGATATCTGCTTAACCTGACCTTGCCTATTGTTACTTGACTCTGCTCACTAGACTGGACTATGCCTACCGTGGAATGTTGCCATCAGATGCTACTGGCTTCCCTTGTAAACCACAAGTGATCACATGACACTGTAGTTGGCTCAAAAACCATATCCAAGGGTGTTTAGAAATGTGGATTTTAAGAGAAAAAGCACATTTAGAAATGTGTGTTTTGAGAGAGAATACATCCAAAATATGCATGTAAATGCAAACGCTTGTGTGGATTTTATTTTTTTTTAATCACACATTAATGGTGTGATGAGAGGGAACGGACAGATTAAGGAACAATTAAAAAAGACTGGAAATAGACACATTTGTCTATTCTAAAGTCAGATCAGTGCACTGGTCTTGGTGAAAGTGGCGGTAGTGAGTTGCTTCTCAAAGGCTCTGGTCCTGAAATCATTTGTACGGCTTGATGCCCACCTGATTTAGATTTCTGTGGGAAGCAGGTTTCTGACTTCCTCAGGCGCCTTCTTTAAAGCTCAGCTCTTTTTAACTTAAGTGGACATTGGGGAGTGACGCTTGACCTTCCCATTTCATTGGCCTCTAAAGGGCATGTTCTTTCATAGCCTCCTGTTAACAAGGTAATGGCTTGTGCCTTTTTGGCCTGATAATTTTACAGTCTATATGTCAAAAATAAGCACTCAGAAATGTCAAAATGCTTTTATCCTTGAGTGCTTTCTCCTTACCTATTTTCTGTTTTATGACACAATTCTGACAAAAAATATATATATTTCCCGTTTTGTCAGCTTCTATAAAATATTTAATTCATCTCAAGTTTTAAAAGGAAGGGGGGAAATGCCTTCTTGCTTATCTATCCAACAGTACAGAGCTACTTTTAGTCTGATGGCTTCATCTGAAGAAAGAAACACTGGTCCAGTATTTTACAGTAATGTGGGTTTCTTTGCAGACATTTTGAAGACTTGGACAACTTAATATTGCTCTATAACATCATCCATTCGATCATTCCATTGCAAGGGTAAGCAGTGTCTGGCCCTCCAGGTATTTTGTCTTGCATCTCCCATCAGCCCTAATTAGCATAACCAATAGTGAGAGGCCGTGGGGGTTGAAGGCCAAAATATCTGGAAGGCCACAAAATGCCCAGCCCTGTCCTAGTGGCTAGGACAGGGATAGTAGGAGTGAAGAGGGGTGGAATTAATTGTTGAAAGTTTCCATTCTGTATTCCCTCCCTCTCTTCTAAAGGAGGCCATGCCAAGATGGCAGCATGGACTATCATGCAGACATAAGAACATAAGAAGTGCCATACTGGATTAGATCGATGGTCCATCTAGTCCAATGCTCTGTTCATTCAGTGGCCAACCAGCTGTTGATCAGGGACCAACAAAGCAGGACACGGTGCAACAACACCCTCCCACCCATGTTCCCCAGCAACTGGTGCACACAGGCTGACTGCCTCGGATACTGTCCTTTGTTTTTGATTGCTGTGTTCCTTGTTCTTTGAGCCTTACATGAATTCACTGCTGTATGATTACATCTATCCAGCACTCTATTACCGAAAATAGTCATTCCACCCCCATCCCCCACCCTTAGTCTTAGACCTTCTACCAAAATTAGTCATCTTCTTGAATCCCTAAACTGGCCACTTCCAGTTTTTGACCAAGGTTCTGCCTTTAGCTCGTGTCTTAATGTTCAAAATCTTCCATGATCCCCCAATACCCAAACAAGTATCCATTTTAAGGCAGCATCATTGCATTGTAGGAGGTGAATGCTTATCTTTCCAATGTTGTGATATCAGTCTTTTTGCTGTCAAAAGGGCACAGTAATCCATTTACGCTGACCATTTGTTTATGTCCATGAAGCAAGTAAATAATTTAAAAGAGAGTGTACATCAGTGAATAGTAAAGACTGTTCCAGCACAAAATTTATCTGTGTAATAACCCTCCCCACAAAAGAAGCAACTACTGGACATTGCCAAAACTTATGTTTAAAAGAAACATTGCACCACCAGCAATTAGCTGAATAACAAACTACCTTATTAAAGAGACATTCGAGTGTCCAATAGACACAAGACAAAGGTTTTTGCTGAATACGATGCAGCCCAAGATTCATAGATGTGACCGGTAGATTCCAAAGCATCAATCTACTGATTAAGCATTTTGTGGTGGTGCCTGCAGCAGTTTCTCAAATTCACAATTGTGCCCACGGGTCCAAAAAGGTTGGGGACGCCTATAGTAGAGGCACTCATTAGAAGAGCCAAATCGTGTCAGACAAGGCAGAGGCTGTTAGGAACCTGGACAGAGCAATGCTGCCTCACTCACTTAAAGGAAGTTGTTGTCTCAACAAGGTGAAGAAACCTTCTGAAGCTTTATAAAAGCTGGCCAGTCTGGTCCTGTTGTTAGTCCTCCCCATTCTGGTGAGCTAACCTTAAAAAGACACTTGTTTTATGCAGCAACTGGTTCCTACAGCATGATGGGTGTTGCCCCAGGGGATAGATCTTCTGACTCCAAGGAGTCTGGCAGAGTAACTCCCTCCAGCCTGGGTGGTCCCAGAGGGGAGGATAAGCTCTCCTCGAATCGCCGCTCCTCTGTGTCCAAATCTTCCTCAGAGCTGGTGAGGCAGGGTTGAGGCTTGAAGTGATGTATTTAATGTCCTATGTAGTTTGACCCATTCTGTAGTGGAGCAGTGAGACACTTGACAAGGCGAGGAATGCCATTTCCTGTCTACGTGGGCCCCAATCCCATTATCTTCCATCCTGGAGTGCTGCTGTTTCTATACCTTAAAGGCCGTTCTTCCCTTTGTATTTGTGTGTATGTGCGTGCTGTATTCCCTCTTTTGTATGCTGCCCATGAGTTATTATTATAGGTTCCTGGGATAATAACTACAGCATTCAGTTAAATGCGACCTTTTAGGGCACGTATGCATCAGTAAGATATTTAGAAAATGAAACTACAAAGGAGCCATAATTCCTATTTGGGAATGGATATAATGAAGAATATCTCTCCACACTTTCTTTTCTTTTGTTCTGCACAGTTGACACAGAAAAAATTGCTTTCACTGTCCTCCTTCCACGGCAAACATTCCTTTTTGTGTCGCAGAGCCAAGTTAGCCTCGTTGTCCTCTTCCTTGCTTGAAAATTCTTGTGCTGTGGGTGTTTTGTTTTTGTTTGGGGTTCTGTACTAGAGGCGGAAAGCTCATCTTCCAACACGATGAAGAAGTGAATTCTTTTGCAGGATGGAAAGCGTGTCTTCTATCAATTCAAAAAGCGATGGGGGCATGGAAACAGGGTGTCGGGATCAGGCCCGGTCTCCCTGGTATAGATCTCGAATCAGACTCAGAGCCTGAAGGGAAAAAAATAGACTAGTCAAGACAGGAAGTAGTGGGGGAAATTCTCCAAGATTCTCCAGGCGTCCATGAGGAATCTTCCCAGGAGCTTATCGGATAGGAGGCCCAGGCTCAGAGATCATTGTGAGCTCAGTCTTTGTCAGAAGAGAAGGGAGCATCAGAATTGACAGAACCCAGAGTCCTCTTCAGGGGCAAGTGGGCAGGGTTGAGAGGAGGGGGGGGGGTGTCTGCTAGGACAGAGATTACAGCTTAAAGCCCCTTCTGTTAAAAGCCTGTCTGGCATGGCAGGAAACCGTCCATTTAGTTGATAGGCAACTGCCCTGCTTTGGTGGGCTAATCAAGCTTAGAGGATAGCGCCTAGCGTTCATGCTCCCTTCAGAATTGAAGAGATGTGCGTCATTCACTTCCACTCTGGGACAAAGTCTGCAGTGGAACTTGCGCATCTCCCTTGCACTGAAGCCAGTGGGATGCTGGTGGCTCCGATTTTGGCGGGACTGTGAATCCATCCTGGGTTTCAGTCAGAACTAGCCGGACCTCTAAAGGAGCTATCCAAGGTGTTGGACCCATTTGGAGGATAGGGTTGAGCCATTGGAGAGCTCCTTTAGAGTTCTGGCTGGTGCTGACTGAAACCCGGGATGGATTCACAGCCCCACTGAAATCAGAGGCACCAGCGTCCACCAAGTGAAAGGCAAATGTTCTAAATGCCTCTGGTGCTCTGCCCTTCTCTCTCCTGGGGTGATGCGAGTAAGGTCCACAGGCGTCTGTTCTGTTGAGAAAACATCTCTGTATAACCACATATTTTGCCAGTCTGTGGGAGCTTCCGTTACTACATTGAATTGCCCCTTATGTGATCAATCAAGTGCCACCTTCATGACCAGTTTGGCTGAAAGGAAAGGGTGTAATAGTTCCTCAGAGGAGCGAAATGGAATAGTTCCATTACTGTTCTGTGAATTGAATTTCCACGTGGTTCCACTGCTGTTGAATTCTGTTTGATCCACGTCTCAGAACATCAGTGTGTGGACTTCTATGAATGCACCATTCCCTTAAAAGCATGAGAATGAAAAATTAATGGTTATTATTCTTTAAAAACCGGACCCACAATTATGCGATTGCGGTGACACCTTTCTTGAAATCAACAGGTATATTGAACGAAACTGTAAGCCAGAAACACATGGGGGGAGGGGGGGAGGCAAACATATCCTACTGCTGAAGACCCTTAAGACAAGAGGGTCTTTGGTAATGGGTTGCTATTCCCCCTCCCCCAGCAAATCAAGCAGCCTATCAATTGTCCTATTGATTTAAGTTGTGCCACTGCAAAATATTTGCACGTAAAAACATTCAAAATTTATTTATTTATTTATTTATTGCATTTCTATACCGCCCAATAGCCAAAGCTCTCTGGGCGGTTTACAAAAATTAAAACCACAAAAACCATTTAAAATATGAAACAAACAACAGTGTAAAAACCTAATATAAAATACAGTATAAAAGCACAGCCAAGGTAAAACCGAGCAGCAATGCAGAAATCTATACAGTTTTAAAATACAGATTTAAAACAGCAAGTTAAAAATTAAAACTGATGAACTGTTTAAATACTGAGAAAATAAAAAGGTCTTCACCTGGCGTCTCAAAGAGTATAATGTAGGTGCCAGGCGAACCTCTCTAGGGAGCTCATTCCACAGCCGGGGTGCCACAACAGAGAAGGCCCTCCTCCTGGTAGCCACCTGCCTCAAGGATGATCTTAGGGTCCAGGCAGGCACATATGGGAGGAGGTGTTCCTTCAAATAACCTGGCCCCAAGCCGTCTAGGGCTTTGAAAGTTAATCAAATGAACCAAACCTTTAAAATGTTAGTTCAGTTTTCCTCAGAAAAGTTTCAAAAACATGACTATGGAATCAAACTCAACAAGGGAATTCTGCCCCACCAAGCAATCCAGTTCTGTAACCATCCCTATATTTTGTAGGATATCAGGAATTTCTCTCCTAGAAAGGAGAAATGCATTTTTTATCCCTGCCCCCTCCACAGAAAAAACAAAACAAAACAAAACAAGGCAACCAAGAAACAGCTTCCTAATGAGGGAGATGAAATTTGACTTGTAGCAACTATTCCTGAGGCATTTCAGAGGAAACAGCTGGTGTAGATACGGTCTCAGACTGTCCGCTTGATGATGCCATCTGTATGTCAAGAGCGAATGATGAAAGCCCATCAAACAACTTCACTGGTGACTCGATTGCAGAACCCTCTCCTTCGTTGAAGTCACCCAATGCTTTATTAAGGTTTTTGTGTTGTGGTAAGCCTTTGTGCTTTAAGCTGGTTAATTTGCTATTGAGGTGGGCTCTGTGTTGAGACGGTATGTTTTTGAAATAGTGGCCTATGTGTATTAGATTTTTTTTTTCATATTGTCTTCAGATAAGGACGTAAGAAGAGCCATGCTGGATCATACCGAGAGTCCATCTAGTCCGGTGTTCTGTTCCCAGCTGCCCATGGGAAACCCACAAGCAGGACATGAGTGCAACAGCACCTTCCTGCCCATGTTCCCCAGCAACTGGTGTGTATAGGCATACTGCCTCTAATAATGGAAGTAGCACATAGCCATCAGGACTGATAGCCATTGATAGCCTTCTCCTCCATGAATTTATCCAATCACGTTCTAAAGCCATCTATAGTGGTGGCTTTATGCATAGCCCAATAGTGGGAAGCCCCCGTTTTTTTTCTTTCAAGGGCTATATTTTCTCAGGGTTCATCTCTCAAGGAACCACATACGAGCAGTGATCAGGGCCAAGGACAGTGGTGGCCACCCCTTGATGCGGGTGGGTGAATGGGGCGTCTAGTATGGTAGCAACGTCCTCTAATTTTTAAGAACAACAGGCTTCTGCAACGGTGGCAGCTCTCTCTTCCCTGTTCTTACTCTAAACCAGCACCAGCAGCTGGAGAGTGTCCCTGCAATGTATGTCATCCACCCCCCAGAATACATCCTTCCTAGAGTGGTGATAGAAGCGTGTTGTTCTAGAAGGGATGCATTCTGGGAGTACGAGAAACATGGTGCCCCCAAACCAGCCCAGCCATTTTGGCTCCCATCCTGAAAAAACAGTGCAGTTCCCCCTGCCCACTGTTTACCTCCTGCAAATGGGATGGCAAATTGGAGTAGCCAATTTAGTTTACATTGCAGCACTAATGTAAACTAAGGATATCTAAGAAATCCACACCAGAATCAAATGAGTTCGCATTGCTGTGAAACCAGCACTGAAATGGATTTCTATTAAACCAGCAGACCAGCTTTTCCCACATTGCATGGATTTCCTGGACTTGTGGACTATATATATATATATATATATATATATATATATATATACAGAATTGTACACGACTTTCATTATAGAAAAATGCGTGAAATAAGAAAAAAAAACACCGCAGTCAAAACTGCACATTTCCCCCATAACCTAAAACATGACAATGCACATTTTTGGAGGATTTGTGCTTTTGGAGGGGGGCATATCTGTGCATTTCCATAAGTGCAAATTTCCACAAGTAGACATGTGTGTGAATGCGCAGTCGTGCAAATTCAGGACATTGTGGGAGGGGAAATCCAATTCCATGAATGAGTGGACGATGGAACGAAAGGCACCTGACGATCGACGAAACGCAGACTGAATAGTAGGGGTGTGCACGGACCCCCCAGATCGGATCGGGACCTGGATCGGGACCTCCAATTTTGTCACGGATCAGATTGGACAAAATCGGAGGCCCCCCGGACCGGATCGAGTCCGATCCCGATCCAAAAATCGGGAATTTTTGGATTGGCCGCCATTTTTTCCCCCATAGACTTGCATTGCAATGCAAGTCTATGAGGAAAAAATGGCGGCGGGTGGGTGAGGGGGGCCTAACTCCCTCCCCCCAGGGGCCGTCTGCTGTGGACGGCCCCGGCAGGTAAGCCCCCTCCCCCGCACTCCCTACCCCCCCGGGGCCGCCCGCTTCCATCTGTGCCCCCCCTCCCCCCTCCCCCCTCCCCCTGCTTACCTTCCAGGGATGTCCACTCTCGTCCGGCGCCGGCTGCTACTGCGAGCGGGCTTCGCGGCCTGCTCCAGGGTGGCACGCCAGGACATCACCCGGCGCACCACCCTGGAGCAGGCCGTGAAGCCCGCTCGCAGTAGCAGCCGGCGCCAGATGGGAGCGGACGTCCCTGGAAGGTAAGCACGCTGCGGACAGCCCGCTAGGGAAGACCCTCCCCCCCCCGCTGTCCACTTCTAGTGGCGGGCGCCTACTGGCGCCCGCCAATGGAAGTGGCGGCGGGCACCTGCCGATCCGCCAATCCATCCGAACCAGATCGGAACCTTTTCGGATCGGTTCGGATTGGATTGGCCGATCCAGCGGTGAGATCAGAAATCGGATAATTTATCCGATTTCCCCCTGGATCGGATTCGGATCGTGGATCGGATCCGATCCAGTGCACATCCCTACTGAATAGATTTTACAAAATCCATACATCCCTAATTTGAAGTGGTTCACTGTTAATATTTGCATTAATACAAACAAAAGAGAGCGCATTGCCCACCTCCAGTGGCCTGATGGGTCTCTCTTCACCAATGTGTGTCTCTTCAGCCTTAAGTTTGGACCGGCAGCTATTGTTCCGATGTACCTGCCAGATACCAGGACCTCTGCCCTGGAATAACTGAATTTTAAAACTAGAACTCGCATCCCTTTTTCCCTCCCAATCCCTCTCCTCCTGATGTTGTGGCTGATTTAGAATGGTATCCTTGAAATGCCACTGATGTACCACATCCACATCCGTGAATCTAGTCCCAGCTTTTTTAGGTGCAGTTGCCCGCACTCTAATTTCTGTTGAGACAGTACAATAATAATAACGGACCCATCTTTCAGAGGAGAGGCCAATTACTGCTGAAACCCCCCTTGGGATGTGGGGAGGCCTCTGGAACTTGTAGGGCAGCCGGGTTAGAGTCGGTAGCTGGTGCTTCCCGCCCTCCGCTCGCAACATCGTTTAATTATTCCGCTGGCGGGGGATCCCGGCGTGCTGTTTTTACAGATTTTGCAGGACCTCATTAGGCAGAAGAATCGGTTGCTTGCAGATGTCTCGGGGAAAAAAATGCATGCTGTTTGGATGGGTTCTTATTTCTTGTTCCTCTGTCAACATGATGCCGGAACAGGGGAGGTCATATGTTTGGAGTTGCTCGACACAACACACTCTAATTATTTCATTACTTTTTTTGTTTTGTTTTGTTTAGCAGTGGGTTGACTAATCTGGTGACTGATCAATATTTTCTTAATCAGCTGCTGCAGGTCAAAACATCTCCCCCTCCCTCTTTTCCTCTCTCCCCTCCTGTTTTTAACTTCTGAACCACAGAACTTGCCAATTGTTGATTTACCAGTTAACATCATGCTTTGGCTCAAGCTGCGAATGGACTGACACCCGTTACTTTTTCAGCCACATGTTGATTTGTAAAACTGTCCTAAAAGCTTTTTCAAAAGCGTTTGATCTCCATCACAAGATTTTTTCTTTTTTCTTTCTCGCATCGTGGAAGCTAATATATTGATTTCCACTCATCTTTTGAACCGAGGGCAAAGTAAATAAATAAAAGGATTCTGTTCTGCTCCTTTTATAGACAGCTCTTATTATGGCTGGTGGCTAAGCACCCAGAAGAAGAAGAAAAATATATATTTGTTATTACTACTGTAAGGCTTTGTGGAATTTTCTACTCCCTCCCTGGGTGGGACAATGAAATGTTTTGTTCTTTGGTGTGGATGGATAAATAAAGCTTCTTTGGGACTTGAGCCAAACTCTATGGTGAGTGGGGTAGAGGAAGCAAGAAGAAAATTGCCCTTGGGGCAGATTAGCCTATATAATTGTGGACTGCAGATTGCTGCTTCTTTCCAAGCATCTATTGTTCAGTCGCTTTCTCAGCCAAAGAAAACCCCAAAACTTCCTGGAACAGCTTACATATAATCAGTAAAGCAAGATATTCTCTGCTTTCAGGCTTACTATCTAAAAAGTCTTGGCATTCAAGGATATAGGAATGGGGAGGGAAGAGGAAAAATATAAACCTTTCAGAAAGAGCAGGGGAATGGCCCCACTTCCCTCTCTCATCTTCCTCAGAATACCAGTGTAACAGTGTAAAGCCCTGTTCAGGTGTTTGGTACCTGTGTCATTGAAGGGGTGGGCTTAGCCCCATGCATTCCCATTGGCCCCTTTCCGTGTTCAGTACCCACAGGTACTCGATGTCTGAATAGGGCATCAGCTTAACCACAATAGGTTCGTGTGTGGAAATTCTTCAAGAATTGTTTACATGCACATTCGGAACAGGAGAACATGAAACTTCCTCTCCCCTTTGGGGAATCAGTGAAGTTATGTGGGGATATCCCTGCGTTCTTGTCTCGTCTTTCCACAGTTTAAGGCCTGACCTAGAAAAGACATATTAAATGTGTGATTAGATCTCTCATCTCTTTAAAAACCAGCCCAGGGAAGGCGTTGGAACCATGGCAGTGAGTAGAGGTTACTTTAACCCTCTCCTTTATTTTCCCAGTTTAAATATCACTCCCTTACCCCCACCCTGTTGCTATTTTCTCCATTACACAAATGCACACAAGAAGGTACCGTATAGGTACACAAAAAGTACCTTCTTGTGGCTACCTTAGAAACTGCAGGTGGGCCAGATTTGCCCCCCCCCCCAGGCCTGACCTTCTGCATTCTTGACTTAATGGTTCGAATCTAGATGGACTACCATAGAGATGGCCAATTTGTGGCCGTCCAGGTACATTGGCCTACAATTCCCATTGGCTGTGCTGCTTAACATTGATGGGAGTTGTAGGCCCAAATATCTGGAGGGCCACACATTACCCATCCCTGGGCTTGGAGAAAGAGAGTGGGAGTGTTGTAAGTGGGTGGAGCCAGGGGCCCTGTGGATGGGACAATAGGATGAGACTTGGGAGACTTCTAATGGGGTGGGTAGTGGGGATACTTGAGGGATCCACATCAGTGAAGGGGCTATTTGGATGAGATTTTTTTGTCATTCAGCCACGCTGCTAAAATAATTTTTCAATTGGGCCCAAGGATACTGCATTTGAAGGGTGGAAAACGTTTATGTCTTTCTCTTTCTCTCTCTGTTTTCTTTACAGGTTACAAAAATGGTCAAAACAGTCACAACTCGAACCGTACGCCAGGTCCCTCTTGGGCCCGATGGACTCCCGGTGATGGATGGCTCGTCTCCCATGGGCAGTTACACCGACTCTATAGACAGAAGACACGTGAAGAACGGAGAACGGTACATCACGCCACAAGCGTCTTCCACCTTGACCCGGTCGTACAACAGCTACAACGACTCCTACCCCGAGGGTCATGATGGCCAATACCGCCCTTTCATGGGCCATGACGGTTACGGGGACCTCCCCGACAACTACGGTAGCTTGTCCCGTGGGGTCAATTACCGTCCACGTTACGCCTACGTCCCTGGGAACAGTTATCGGCCCGAGGATGGTAGTTTCACTTTGCCAAGCAGAAGGGATAACTATGGCCCTCTGCCCCAGCCCCAGGCGCCAACAGGAAGCAATGCGGACTTGAACCGCTCCCAGCCAGAACGATTCCAGCCGGAGCCGTACGGGCTCGAGGATGATAACCGCAGCCTCGGAGTGGATGACGAGGGCTATGAACTCGATCCGGAGTACTCAACGGTGAACCGGAGGACGTCAGCTGGAATGCCTGAAAGGGGAAGGCCTCACAAGGGGAGGTAAAGTGATTGTTTCATATATATTTACTTTTCTTTACACAGCTGCTTTTGCTGCTCTTGCCAAGTAAAAATGATAAAACTGAAAGCAAGAAGGAAGTTCTCACTTGCTGGCACCCGGCAGAGGAAGAGCTGTGGCTCAGTTGTAAAGCACATGTTCTGGGTGCAGAAGTTTCCAGGGCCAATCCCTGACCTCTCCAGGAGGGCTGGAAAAATTCCTGCCTGAAGCCCTGGAATGCTGCTGCCAGTCCGTGTCAAAAATACTGGGCTAGATGGACCAATATTCTGCTGCAGTACAAGGCAGCTTTGTATGTTCCATCTGACCAATGGTTGAATATCCCCAAATGGATGTGCTTCTCAAAGGAACAGAATTCACAGAGGGCTCCCAGCCAATCAGGAAAGGCTGTCTGAGAACCAATCAAAGGGTCTGAAGAAGCTGTGGATCTAGGACTGTGGAAGGTAGAGACAATATATGAGTGAGGCCTCTAATTGGAATATCACTGGGCCTCTGCATGTGTCTGCTCTTGGTCGTTGGGTGGCAAGACAAGGGTCTGGTCCAAACGTGCAAGGTTGAGGCTGGAGCAAGCAGAATAGGATCAAAGGGGTGGGGTGGGAGGGCAAGGCCAGGCAAAGTACTAGGAAGCTTCTGCTGCTACTACTCATAGTGACTAGTTGCTCAGGCTGATGGTGCTATTCATGCTCCATGCTCTTTGTAAGTGATGTTTGCATTGCTTCCTGCTCCTGCCTGCACTCTGATTTGGCTTCATGAGTAAAGACAGAAAATGGGAAGCATTGTCTCACTCTGACTTGGCTTTGTGAGTAAAGACAGGAAATGGGAAGGATTGTCTTACTCTGACTTGGCTTTGTGAGTAAAGACAGGAAATGGGAAGGATTGTCTCACTCTGACTTGGCTTTGTGAGTAAAGACAGGAAACGGGAGGCATTGTCCTCACTCTGACTTGGCTTCAGGAGTAAAGACAGGAAACAGGAAGCATTGTCCTCACTCTGACTTGGCTTCACAATGACTCCAGGTGCCAATGGTTCCTTCTTTCAACCTGGTGTCTTCTGGGTAGGAAGTTGAACTTCCAATGAAGAAAAATGTTGCCTAACCAGAGCGCAATATGCAATTGCCTTCCACCAGTACATTTGCCTGTTTCTGCCCCATCCCTCCCCTCATTACAGAAATGCTCCCTCCTGCTTGCAAGCAGGGTGATGAAGTTCTGGAGGGGGTTGCACAGTAGCTACAGTTCAGCTCAGCACTGGCTCCCTTCTGCCATGTCATTGCTAGGGATTTAAAGATACACCTTGGCAAATGCTAGGAAGCAACTGCAGCAATTTTGGAGCCACTGGAAAAATAGGTTCAGGATGGCCCATGCTAGCTCCCACCCACCCGCCCCATCATAGTAATTTCTGAGATGGATATAAACTGAAGGGACTTAATACAGAAACAAAGATTAGCGTATTGGAGATGCCTCTGTCTCTCTCTCTCTCTCTCTCTCTCTTAACCTCCCAATGGGTTTCCCCCCATAATTAATTCCATTGCTGTACGCTTATAATACTATATTTACTTAAGATACTTGTTAAAATATTGCAAAATAGCATGGAAACCAAGCAACCAATTCTCTCTCCAGGTGCCTATACATTTCCATTTTTAAAGGATTGGAGACACCCCTTTGATGAATTATTCCATGGCACCTCCATAGGGTCAATTGATTTACAAGGTTGTTGCTTTTCCTTTTGCATTTCCTTTGATGGTCCATCCGTCCCCGTCCCCCCCCCCCCCGCTGCCCATATTTAAATACTATCAAGGAACATTGACAAGCAATTTAATTTGAATGCGGCATGTAGAAACATAAAGAGGCGTGTGCGAGGCTTGCTATTTAAGGCAGCGTCTCTTCGCTGACTTTAAAAATACTCAAAGCAATTTTTGCGCGAATAAATTAGCCTTCGCCTTTCATTTCCATGCCGCCTCTGACAATAAATAATGCTTTTCTGTTTAATGATGAAGCCCAAGAGTAATTAGCCTTTGATTACATTTTTTTTTTAAAAAAATTAACTCTTGGATTTTCTTTCTTAAAAACAAAAATCTGTGTTTAATGAAAGGCAGTAGATTGGATGGCACTTGAATCTGACAGATTAAATATTTTGCCCCACATCTGCCAGCGGAGCTCTGTTGACAGGCTTCACATGTTTTACTCCGTTATTGCCTCCTTTTCTCCTTCATTCAATGCCGAATGCCTCTGTAAGAGTCTGAGGCCATGTGGTGTAGTGCAGCCTTTCCATATCTGGTGCCCTCCAAATGTGTTCAGCTTCAACTCCCCTCATTCCCATGCTGGCTGGCAAAGATGGGGGTCATAGTCCAACAAATCTGAAGAGAACCAGGCTGGAGAAGGTTGGAACTAGGAACAGGGAGGCCTGAGTTCAAATCTGGGAAAAATAGTCTTGGCCACTGGTAACTATGCTACAAATGGCAGGAAATCAGTACAGGAGTGTGGGGGGGATTGTGGCATTGAATGGAGTCAGGGCATCTTGGGTTGGGGGCTGCAGGTTGCATTGCCCTGTTGTTCAGCCATGTCTCTCACCCATAGGCCCTGAGATTTCCTTGGCCTACATTCCCAACCCATCGGTTATACTGGCTGGGGATGATGTGATATGTAGTCTAACAATGTCTGTGGGTTATTGTGTGAGCCTCACTTTTCACATAAACAGCGGATATCACCAATGTGTGGCATTTGTGTGGCTGACTTTCTTGATCCTATTGACATTAGGGCTGAGTACAGATGTGGGGCCCCAAGGAGCTGTAACTTAGTGGTAGAGCACTTGCTAGGCATGCAGAAGGACCCAGGTTCGATCCTCCGGCATCTCCAGGTAGGGCTAGGAAATGATCCTGCCTGAACCCCTGGAGAGATGCTGCCAGTCAGTGTTGACAATACATGGTCTGACTCAGTATAAGGCAGCTTCTTCCATTCCTGTAACCCAGGATTGGGTCAGGCTGCCTTGTAGGACCAGCCCAGTGGAAAACTTAAGAACTTTCATACCTTTGGTACAATAACTCACTTAGTTTCCACTCCACCCCACATCTAAATCTTTTTAGTACATCTATAAAATCTGGGATTGCCCTGACCTTGCCTGTACCCAACCCTTGTGGATTGCAGTTGACATGTTGGCAACGTAAGCAACAGCACGCACAGCCTCAACATCATAAAAGAGGGAATGATCTTACCAGAGCTAAAACTCACCTTTCTTCTTAATGTGGAATGTGGGACCCAATTTAAATGATTTATTGCATACGTCCAGCGATTTCTGAAAGTACCTTTAGAAAGACTTCAGGCCTCATGATACCACGGAGTTGCCACATTTCTGCGGCTCAACCGTCCATGCACCCATCCATTCCTCCATTTAGTGATATGTTTCCCTGATTTCCTGTGGCATTCCCTGCCCTCTCCTCTCCTGGTCTAAACAACTTCCCTTCAGAGACCAGACATGAAGAGAGAGCCCAGCGGCTTTCCTCCCTCTTGGAAATGAGCAAAGGAATCGATTTTCAATAGGGTTTGAAAGGTTAATAATTCCAGCGATAAATGAAACTTGGCCAATGGACAAACAATGCAGATGGCAATGAGCAGCTAAAACATACACTGTAGTAGTATTTAGAAACAAACCAAGATGTAGACTTTTCCTCCATGGGAGCGTGACTCATTCTGAAGCTGTGCCACATGTCCTGGTTATCACTTGGCTGTTCTACTACCACAGTTATCTCTCTGTTCTCTGTCTCTCTGCTGTTTCTTTCCCTTCTGTAAAAGAATCCTACCCACCCCATCATAGTAATTAACATTATTTTATTTATTTAGTTATTCATTCATGGAATTTATTGCATTTATATCCCACCTTTTTTTCCACCAAAGAACCCAAGGCAGCATACATAATCCTCCTCCTCTCCATTTTATCCTTGCAACAACAACCCTGCGAGGTAGGTTGGGCTGAGACTCAGTGGCTGAATTCGGACAACACGATAGTCAATGGTGGGGTAATAATCAACTTTACAGTTGTTCATCTAGGGGGTACTCCCCACACAACATGGTAATAAATAATCAACTGTGGTGTGGATTAGGATCAGCGCTGAATTGACTATGGCAGCATTCGGATGACACGATAGTCAATGCAACTGATGATTGTCCCCCTCCCCCCCCAGTTGCTTATTGTGTCGTCCGAATTCAGCCAGTGACTGGCCCAAAGTTACCCAGAGAGCTTCCATGGTTGAATGGGGACTAGAACCCTGATCTCCTGACTCCCAGTCCAACACTCTAACCACTACACCGCACTCCAATCACTACACTATATATTGTAATATATAATACTATTATTATATATTCATTAATATTCATATTTGATAACATCACATCACATACTTATTCATTTATTTCCATTATTTGTTTATTCATTGGCTGTCTTTCAGGGTTATCAATCAATCATCTATTTATCTATTTATTAGATTGATAATGTCACCCAACAGACAGATGCCATCAGGATGGTTTACACTAACGAAAAATGCCAAACAGCAATACAATAATAACCAAAATAATAAATATAAAACTATGAAAATATAGAAACATTAATGGTTTTAAAGAGCCAGTGGTAAAGTTAATAATCGGAACAAGAGATTAAAGATTAAATGCCTGCTGGAAGAGGAGGATCTTTTCCTGGTATCTAAATGCATATAATGAAGACACCAGGGGGCTGTCTGCATGTGGGAAAGCTCTGCAGTGGCTGTGGATCTGCGCTGCATCAATTAGATGATGCAAGCGCATCTTTGCAGGCACCATGGGGCTTCCCCGCGATGCTGCAATTTGAAAAACTTGGGGATTTACCCAGTCTTTTTCAAATAGAACAACATCAATACAGTGCTTCCTCCATCTGATGTCACTCCGGGGCCAATGTGGGGTCAACTCGGGGGTGGTTGGTCTCCTTCCACCATGAAGAGGGCAGGGGGCTGCTCCATCAACTGGATGGCCTCCCAGGAGCCCCGTGCTCCCTCCTCGGCATCAGGATTACCCGACGCCTCCCTGGGAGAGGGAAAGTGTGGGGTTCGAGAAGAAGGTGGCATCAACCCGGTGTCATGAAGACAGCCTCCAGGTGGATGTCCATGGGAAGGGCATTCCAAAGACAGGGAGGGGGTGCTACAGTGAACAGAGAGATGTGCGAATTAGCAAAGTTGGAGCTTTCCGGAGTTCTCTGAATTCTATCTGAAAGCTCATTCCAAATCGAGTCCATATCAGATTGTGAGCATTTCCCCCCCCCTTACCGCGTGAAAATCTGTGCGAATTTCATGCATATTTTTCCAAATCTATGCCTCAATCATGATCATCTTTGAAAGGTTTGCATTCTTCTCCCATTGATGAAAGCGTATTTGTGCACACTACTCAACAGTACGCATTTTTTCATGTGCATTTTTCAGATGTGTGCATGCTGTCGAAAAACATTTCCCCTCCACAAATCACACTGCAAGCTTGGAAAAGTACAGACTTCGATCTGTACAGTCAGTGTACGGTCCGGGAGGTGCAAACAGCCAAAATCCTGATTTAAAAAATCAAGTGAAACAAATTTCTCATACATCTCTACGGAGAACGGTTGTTGTTTTTCTCGACAGCCGTACATCACACCACTGTGATCTGGTGAGAACGCTGAACAGGAGCGGTGCTTGCGCAATCTGCGCTGCAACATTTTGCTGCAGGTCCTACTTATTTCCAGTTCCCGCTAAAAAGGGTCTCAAATAGCAGGACATCTGCCTGAGACCTCAGAGAACTGCTG
The DNA here is from genome assembly GCA_029215795.1 of Anniella stebbinsi. NCBI lineage: Eukaryota > Metazoa > Chordata > Lepidosauria > Squamata > Anniellidae > Anniella > Anniella stebbinsi. The sequence goes on from JARDYH010000010.1 coordinate 5,579,836, forward strand.
CTAGTCAGAGTGTGGGCAAATTGAAAGGACTCGGTACTGGCAGCATCAAATGCTAACGTTAACTCGTAAAAATGGTGGCACAGGTGTGCTTAAAAGAAACCGCTGCTCTTCCGAGGCACCTTTGTGATGATCTGCTTAGCGTTGCTGCTTCTGCCTTCTCTGCCCACACCCTACAACTAAGTAATCTCATTCTGTCTGCTGCCAATTCCAGCGGATGGGTTAAACCTGTAGTCTCTTTGCTAACTGTGAGTTCCCTGTTTCTTTGCATATCTGATACGAGCAGGTAGCTGGACTGTTTGCTCTGCTCCGTTCGCTCCCTCTTTCCCTCCCTCCCTCTTTCTTTCTATTCTTAGTGCTGACCCAAATTCAGAACGCTCGCATTTGAATATAGATTGGAAATACGTGATGGTGAGGATAGAACCGCTGCTTCAGAGAGAGCCTTCAAATACAAATGAATGCACAAAGGCTGATTTTCCAGCCGTCTGCACATCATTGTGTGTGCATATGCACGCATACATCTGTGTTAATTTTTGTCAAGTCATGCTTACAAAAGAACATCAGAAGAGCATTCTGCTAGATGCAGGCAAAGGTCCATCATCTAGGCCGGGGTGGGGGACCTCTTTCAGAGCCTATCTACACTACTGCTGTAAAACGGTTTATAGCAGTTTTAAAGTGTTTAATAACCGTTATTAACCGGTTTCAAACCTTTACAAACAGTTTTAAAGCAGTAGTGTAGATAGGCTCTCAGTCCCAACGCCCGAATTCAGTTTTGGAGAAGCTCTTGACGGTTGCATTCTGGTGGTGGGCGGGGTGAAGGGGGTAGTGCCAAAAGCAAAAGAATTGGGGGGCAAAATACCCCCAATACCTGCATCTTTTAGCTTAAAGCTCTTACTGCCAGCAACTAAGATGTAGGGGAGGCATTTCAGCCTTTCAGAACACGGGAAAAATAGTGTAAATGCTGGAAAACGAATGAATGATTGGCGGTTAGGGGACGGGGCAGGGCCAAGAAAGGGATATGATCATCTGGGAAATTCCGGAGGGACACATTTGGCCCTCGGTCTGAGGTTGCCCACTTTCTGTATTGGACAGCCAGATGCCCATGGGAAACCCACAGCATGGGAAGAAGGCAAGAGACCTTCCATGCCGTTGCTCCCCAGCACAGCATATTCCCTGTGAACATGGGGATTCCATATAGCCATCACAACAGATGACTATTGAGCACCATGTCCTCCATGGATTGTGTCTAAACTTCTTCTACGGCCATCTAAGCTAGGGCCAGCTCACTATATTGGTGCTCATTTTAAACACCGGGCCTGTTCAGGCAACACGCTAAACCATGGTTTAGGCTGCTAACCCTTTTACAGCAAATGGTTAGGGAGCGTGTTTAAACCATGATTATGTAGCCATCATGGTTAGGAATAGTTCACGCAACACGGTAAGCTGTAATATTCAGCTCAAAATCCCTAACCATCATGGCTTTGTGTGTGGTCTGAACAGGGTCACTTAAGATCATTTTGGGGGGTTAGTTGCACTTCTCTTAATATCCTATATATACCAGAGGTACAGAAACTTGTACCTGAGGGCCAAATCCGATCCCTGGGGTTCCCAGTCCAGCCCTCCAGCAGTCCCCAGATGGCCACACCCCTTTCCCCTGCCCTTCCGCTTCCTCCCACCCACCAATTGTTAGATGGTTTCCTGGCTTCTGTGCATTTTTCTAACCCCCCCCCCCCAATTCTAAAAGGTTGAAATACCCCTCCTAAGGCTTAGTTCCTGGCAGTGAGAGCTTTAAGCTACAATAGGCTGATACGTTTTGTCTCGTGGGTCCTGCCTCTTTTGCTTTTGGCTCCTCCCCCTTTGCCTTTAGCCTCACCCGCCACTGAAACGCACCTTCCAAGTGTTTCTCTGAAGTGGAATGTGGCCCTCGGACTGAAATAGGTTCTGCACCCCTACTCTGTGCCGAGAGTGAACTCATTTTCCATGTCTGGGTCCTTATGTAGCCCAAACCGTACTACCTTCCATGCATAACAGGGGAGATGCCAGCAGGCCTGGGGGAACTCCAAGGTTTACAGAAGTATAAGGGATCTTTAAGGGGCGGGGAAGTACGTCCAGGTAGGGAATCAAAACAGCTGAGTGAGGACTGAGCATGCCCATTAGGCACAGAATGCTACCTAATGATTAAGAGCATCAGAAGAGCCCTGCTGGATCAGAGCAAGGGTCTATCTAGTCTAACATGCTGTTGATACAGTGACCAACTATGCTCCAAAGGGAAGCCCCCAGATAAGAGACGAATGGGGGAGGGGGAGGGGAGAGGGCGGAATGGAACAGAGTATCCTGGAAGAAGGGAATGGCTGGTTGGTCGGCAGGCACTGTAAACAGGAGCAAGTCAATGCAGGCTTCACATCTGTTTTCTCTTGTTTGTCATGTATGCAATTTAATAGTTGAAACCTTGACCAAACAAGGCACCATAGAAAGGGGAGTGTGGGATATGCATCAAGGTTAACCTCTTGTATCTATATCGAATATATTTACATATAGGGAGGGACTGTAGCTCAGAGGTAAAGTTATTTTCTCAATGCACCTATCTTACTGCTACTGCCACATCAAAGTGATAATAACCCTGAGCAGGAGGGAAGTTCTGGCTTGCTGACATAGAAATGGGGACGAGAGGGCACAAGGCGTGAAGGCAATCTTTTTTGGCTTTCCTATGCTTTCTCGGGTTCTTCAGCCTTCCAGTCTATCGTTTTTTCCAGTCATTAAACTAATCCTATAGCAGAAGCATTTCATAACATACATGTTCATTGTGCGCCGGAGGCTAATGTTGGTGGATACGTCATCCTGAGATGACAACCCCTTACCCAGAGGCAGGCTCTGATTTGCTTATATGATCCAGCAGTTTAATCAGGGGCTGAAGTCATTTGAAAGTGAGGGAATGAGCCCCCGGGTAATCAGAGAACCATGGTTAGCCTCAAAAGAGGAGAAGGCTAGGAAGGAACAGAATGCAGGGGTACACAGAGTTGGGAATTCTCTGGATGCCCAGAGTGGCCGGAGACTAGCCAGTGATGGTGAGTATAGGTGTGTGGCTAAAATACATTGGGATTTATGATCAGGGAAGAGCCATAGCTCAGTGTAAGAGCTCAGTGCTTTGCATTCAGGGGGTCCTCGTTCCAGTCCTTGGACGTCTCCAGTTCAAGGTTCTCAGGCTTCGAAGTCCCTGGAGAGCCACTGTGAGTCTGAGTAGACAATATTGAGCTAGGGAGTGAGCCGTAGCTCAGTGGTGGAGCTTCTGCCTTGCATACAGAAGGTCCCATGTTCAATCCCCGGCCTCTCCAGGTAGGGCTGGAAAGGTTCCTGCCTGAAACTCTGCACAGCTGCTCCCAATCAGTGTACTGGGCTTGACGCACCAATGGTCTGACTCAGTATAAGGCAGCTTCCTATTAAGTGTGTGGTGTGTGTGTGTATACATTTGAACACATTCTATTAGCCCCTATGACTTAGCACTGGAATGCCTAATCCTCTGTTCCTTCCTGGAGCTTTTTGAAGCTGTAGGAGCCCATCACCCTCCATCCCGCCCTGCCCTAGATTTACTGTCTTTGTGCCTCGCTTTCAACTCACATCTCTTCCTGTTTTGTCCTCTGCCTTCTGTCAAATTCACTGTGCGTTTTTATAGGGATGTCTTTCCTGTGGTCATATTTCTTCATCTCACTTCTAGCGTTGGCAAGAATCCTTCCTCCTGTCTCACTTCTGCTTGACAAAGCCCGTTTGTTTGGCCCCATAGCCCATCCATCTCACTCCTCATATTCCTAAAAATAAGCAAACTATCCCTCTTTTTGTTTGTCTGGTGTGAATAGCTGTCGTTTGGGAAGCGGGGGAGGTTGGTCGCGTTTCTCCTTCCACCCCTCTCCTCCAGCTCTCATATGATGATATTTCTATTAGTTTCTTCTCCAGCCCTTAAGCCGTTGGCCATTTCCTTCAGCATTTTGACAATTCATCTAACCTTCCTTCCACCAACAGAAAAGCCACTGAATCATCTTGAACCATTTTTTTCTGGAATTGCCCAGCTGAATAAACAAATCCACTCTTTCAGTAGATTTGTTCTGTGCTGCAGTATATCTTTGATTTTCTTTGTTTTCCCATCCCCGTTTCCGATTCATCAGGAATTTGAAGGCCAACTATCACAGTGCTTTCCCAAGATGCTCTAAGCCCATGGAACAGTCTTCTGCAAGACCTTGTAATGGCGTCCTATTTTATCTCCTCCAAACATAGTCTGGCTGTGGCACATTTTATTCCTGCCTACCTTTCAGTGCTTAAATCAACCAGACAGATTTGGAATTGGGCTTGAAGAAGAGAAGGGCCTTCTGAGGAAAGGACCTTCATAATGGAGGCAAATGTTATGAGTGTCTTTGTATAACAAGCCAGGTAATTACAAACTTCACCACCATCATTACTTAAATGAGAGCGAGAGGGGGGGGGGGATTGCATTTGCTTAGAGAGAGAGCGTCATCACACAGGGGGAAATTGCGTTTGCGTACCATCGCTTCTCCACCTGTGTGTCTGTCCCTCATGACTTCCTCTTTTGAAAGAGGAAGTAAAAAACCAGCCCGTGGCCCATTCAGTGGGTCGTTTTGATCGCGCTGCTTCTCCTAAACATAGCAGGGGATTGCAGCAACTTCCCTCTTTAAAAATAAGTTGGACTTACCGGGGTGTGTTTTTGTGGCGCGAAGAAGGCTAGAATGGGAGGGAGGCAGATGATGTCGGGAGAGGAGCCCATGAAAATCGGTGAGTGCCCAGTAATGAGCGTGCAATAAAATGCTCATATGATGGAGCTCCAATGGCTTGTAGCTTCAATGTCAGTAGCTCTGTGATTCTGCTCTGGCTTTCAGTATCAGCCAATCAGAAGGACTGACTATCCAAGGTGCTGAACCCATTTTGGGCATAGAATTCCGCACCTTGGAGTTCTGATTGTCTCTGTCTGAAACCCAGAAAGGATTTACAGCCCCACTGACATTGGAGTCATCATCCTCACTCATGAGAATCACTACGGGCAGCAGAGGGTAACACTGTTGTCTGCTTATACCAACCATCCATTCTCCGGGATAACCAGGAGGGCCCTTGCCTTGACATCTCCAGGTAGGGGTGGAAAAATTCCTGTCTGAAGCCCTGGAGAGCCACTGCCAGTCAGTGTCATCAATACTGGGCTAGATGGTCTGACTTAGTACAAGGCAGCTTCCTACATTCTTAGGGGGCTGTCCTGCACATTAAATAATAATAATAAAAAATCTGTCCCCCCTTTCATATGGACCACTGCAGTTATATTTGAGCATCTGAGAAGGAAAAGCTCGCTTCCCAAGGGAGGACATCCTTATTGGTCGCTCTGCGTGTGTGTAGCTTCCTGGGAAATGCTTCGGAGTGTTAATCTCGTTGGAAGGGAGCGCCTTGCAAGAGTTAATGGGATGGCGACAGGGTCTGTAATCCCGTTTGTCTTGCAATAATGGGCTCATTGTCGGCGGCTTTGGTTGGTAGGAGCGAAGTCGGGACAAGGGCAGCCTTAGACCCAATCTAAGAGTGGTGCGGTGGGCTGCAGCCGTTGCAAGCCAGCATTGCTGCTGACTCCCAGGACTGTGTTTTGTATTGTTGATATGCTGCTCCCAATTTGAGGATGAGGAGCCGCCTGCATGGGTATTGGATTCCCCCAGGCCATGTCTGGATGGGCAAAAGAAGCTGCTGGTAGGTAGAGTATACTATGGGGTGGCATGGGGAAGCGGCGTCCCCTCATTTGATTTCCTTTTATGCATGCAGATGGGAAGCTAGAACTTGCTGACTTGTTTAACTTATGTGTCTGGATTCTTCTTTAAAACCATTGCACTCAAATGAGGGGAAGCGTCTGCAAGTCCTTGTACTGAGACATTTTGATCCCTGGAATCCTCAACATCGAGAGAGTCAAAAACCCAAATTGGTGTTGCCTTCCTTGTCTTCAGCCCTTTGGTGCTTTTGCTGTTAGGTTTTCAAACATATGGATAGCATCCACCGGCAGTCCTGCATAGTGTAGAGCCACTGAAAGGGACAGAACTTAGGTTGATCACGACAGACTTGGGCTCCCTGCATTTATGATGAGGACTAGAAACTTAAAAAAAAAAAAGCATGGGATGCTGGGATTACCTGGATTCTAGCACATAGCCTGAGAATTCCCTGAGGTCACTGTGTCCCCCTAAAAAAGATGGAGAGGAAGAGCAGAAACTAGCAGGCGGATGCCACCACCAGCATCACTGTGCTGGCAGTCGAACGAAGTAAGGTCTCTCCCACTCTCTGCTATGTCTGGTGCCTTGCATGCAGCTACAGTTCTGAACTGAAGAGGGGAGAGAGGGAGACCTCCCTGCCTTCTCTATTCCACCACTGAAACTGAAATCCAATAAGCAGCTGGGAAAGAGGCAAGGAGCTTGGAGGTTGCAGCTGGGGTGCCAAGGGGAACCTGTGAAATGCCATCATACCCCAGCGTCATAATCAGATGCAAAACAGGGACTGATTAGACTTTGAAAAACATGGAGGTATGAATGCTGTGTTTAGCAGGGGACATAGTTAGGTTTCCCCTGCCTGATTCCAAGCCTGATGGGAGAGTTTGCCTCATCACTATTGGATGGGGAGTTGATTCTCATTTGCCTCTTGTATCAACCCCCTCCCCCGGGTGCTCGGGGTGTGTATGTCTTGGGGTCTCAGAGGCGCATACACAGGCTCTGGCGGTGGATTACTTCTTCCTGGAACAAAGGCAGCAGCTTTGCGAGTGAGGGTAAAACACCTCTTTGCACAGCACCCGAGCAGAGAGAAGCAAAATCCTGCACCTGTAAGTGGCATTTAGGCGCTCATTATCCCTGCTTCTTACAAGGGAAAATATTGATATGAATGTAATGTTATTATCTTCTTTTATGCTGAAGAATAGAAGCTGTTCTTCTGCATAAAAGCAGACATAATGGTTGTTGAGACATCATAAATTGCAGCCCTAAAAACTAATGAATTATACATATTCCAATAAGTGCATCAATAAAAAGGTATTTTGCTCTCTCTCTTTTTTCCCCCTCCTCCCTCTTTCCTTTTAAAAATGTTTTTGGCTTTCCGATGCTATTCAAATTCTTCAGCCTTCCTGTCGATCATTTTATCCAGTCATTAGAATATTCCTATGGCAGAAGCATTTGATAATATACATGTTAATTGTGCACCAGAGGCTAATTTGGGTGGATACGTCATTCAGAGATGAGAACTGCTTGATCTGATCCAGGTTCTGATTTGCTCATATGATCCAAGGTTAATCAGGGGCTGAAGTCATTTGAAAGTGAGGGAAAGAGCCCCTGGGTAATCAGGGGCTCGTGATTAGCCTCAGAAGACGATGGGATGAGTGAGAAACAGAATGTAGAGGTACACAGAACTGGGAATTCTCTGGATGCCAGTGGTAGTGAGTATAGATGCATGGCGAAAATATATTGGCATTTATGATCTGGGAAGAGTCATAGCTCAGTGTAAGAGCTCAATGCTTTGTGTACAGAAAGTCCCAGATTCAATCCACAGCATTTCCTGGTAGGACTGGAAAAACTCCTACCTGAAATCCTGGAGAGCCTCTGCCATTCATTGTCAAAAGTACTGGGGTTAGATGGACCAGTGGTCTGATCCGGAATGAGGTGTCTTTATATGCCCTTAAATGTATCTAGGGAGACAGCCCTAACCAACAACCTTAAGTATTTCCAATCATGCAAACAACCTCTAATTGGGGCCCCCTTGTGCCTATCTACACACGCAGGATAAAACACTTTGAAAACGTTTTGAAAAAACTGTCTATGCAGTGTGTCCTGGGCCCCAACAGTTCTCAAAACTGTTATAAACCGTTTTAAACCATTTTAAAGCAGTAGTGTAGATAGGCTCCTTGTCATCCATCTCCTCCACCGGCATTACTACACTTTTTAAAATTATATTAGCTTCCCCTTTGCAGGCATTAATGGTGGAGGTGGAGAGGAAAATCATCCTATGGATCGTGGCCAGTGCCGCCGCTGGGCTCTTGCTTGATCTGTTGAGCAAGCAGGACCCGCCTCCATGTGACAGAAAGTAGTGGCTCAAAAGGCAGCACCAGAAGCAAGCGGAAATGCTTGTTTCTAGATTGGGTCAGGTCAAGCGGAGCTTCCTTCTGCAAGCCGGGATTTATTGCTGATTATTTGAAATTGTTATTTTTTTTGGGGGGGGGGTGTATGTAATTGGTTTTTATATTATGTTACTATGCTGTATTTTTAGGGTTTAAATCTTTGTAAAGCCTACTGAGAGCTATGGCTGTTCGATAGTTTAGAATTGGAAGAAATGAATGAATGAATGGGTTTTAAAAAAAACTTAAATAAAAGAGACAGGTGGGCTCCAAGGGAAGAGTCTGCAGAAACATTGGCGCTCATGGAGCCTACGTTGGAGATCCCAGACATAGGCCTTCCTCAGGCCAGTTCTGGGTTCATGGGGGCCTTTGGCAATGAGCCCTATGATGTGGGCCCTTCCTAGGTGGGTGGGTTTACTTATCAGCCGTGATGCGCTCAGTGGGCAGCCATTTTGGGTTTCCCACACTGCCCCGCAGCAACATGACATCAGGAGCATTGTGGGGAATTTAAATACTGGCTTGTGGGAGGAGGGAGCATGGCAGCAGCCCAATGGTGCCGCCCACTGAGGCTGGCCTCCTTAATTCCTAAAAACTACAGTGCGCAGGAGAACCAGTGATCACAAGCACATTGTGCCTGAAAGATAAAGGGGAGGGTGGCCTACTCCGCATTCCTGGATTACTTTCCTGACTTAGCACATTGGAAGGTGCCATCTGTGCTCTTAAGTGTGAATGCACTTAAGGTTTCTGTGATGGATTCCAATGGCTTGCAGTCCAATGGCCATGGCTCCAGTCCAATGGCTTGCAGTCCAACCTTTGTTCTTAAGTGAGAATGTGATTCTAGTTTGTTGTTGTTGCCGCTCTCTTAGCAGAGGCTACGATGATTCTATTGAGACCGACATTGCTGACGAGAGGATCCCGTACCTGCATGGCAGTTACGCCGCACCCTTGGCACAGCCTGAAAGGGGGAGCATGGCCAGCATTGACCGCCTGGGCAAGCGCTCCCCTTCCATTGACAGCATCCGCAAAGACCCCCGCTGGCGGGACCCCGACCTCCCCGAAGTCATTGCCATGCTCAGCCACCCCATCGACCCGGTCAAGTCCAACGCAGCGGCGTACCTCCAGCACCTGTGTTACGAGAATGATAAAATTAAGAAGGACGTCAGGCACCTGAAAGGGATCCCGATTCTGGTGGGTCTGCTGGACCACCCAAAGCCGGAGGTGCACCGCAAAGCTTGTGGGGCACTCCGAAATATATCCTATGGAAAGGATAATGAGAACAAGGTGGCGATAAAAAACTGTGATGGGATCCCAGCTTTGATCCGGTTATTGCGGAAGACGAACGACATGGAAGTACGGGAACTCATTACAGGTCAGTGTCTAGGTTCTAATCAGCGGGCATCTCATTTTGGGAAAGTCCATTTGCTCCCTTGCTTATTTGATTTCTATCCGACCTTCGCACCCCAAAATGATGCTCAAATTGAAAACAAAATCTTAATTGAAGCTAGGGTTCAGAAAGCTATAAAGACTGGTCTCTTCCTGCAGGCCCACCCAGTTGAATTTTAAGATGTTTGACTGTTATTTTAATAATGTATTAGTTTTCTGTTTTTAATCAGTTTTATGTATTGTATAGTATTCTGCATTCAATTTTGTTCCCTGCCTCAATCCAGAGGGAGAGGCAGTTAAGAAATAAATAAATTTATAATTATTATTATTATTATTATTATTATTATTATTATTATTACAGGGAACTCCTGCCCACTTTGGACCTGGCTTGGCTTGCGTTTGTGAGCCGAGCCGGGTGATACTTCCTGAACCTGGAAACTTTACCAAGTTTATTTGCCCAACACTGTGGGTTGATCTGTGCAAAATTGTAGTTGTAAACAGTCCGATTTGTGCAAAAGTGCAGCCGTAAATGGTCTAATTATCAGACCATTTACAGCTGCGATTTTGAACAAATTGTGCTATCTACTAGGGCCGCAGTTTGCACAAGTCGCCAAACAATCTGCAAGTTGGCCCAACTTGCCGCACAATCCCATGACTGTGGCTCCAATCCCTTGCCTGTAATGGAGTCCAATGGATTGCACTCCCAGTTTCTTGGTGGTCATCAAGTCCAATGGATTGTAATGCAGTCCAACATTATCCTTTCTCCTTTCTCCGCACCTTAAACTTATACAGCTCTATCATATTTCCACTAGGGGTGTGCACGCCAAAAAATAACATCGTTTATCGTTATCGTCATTTTGGACCAAAACAATTATTGTCTTCATTCATATCGTAGGTGAACCGTATCGTCTTCACGATAATTATCGTGAAAAAATGATATTTTTGCAACCCTATTTTTTAAAAGTTAGAGGCTTGAAACCTGATCACAGTGCTTATGGGGTATGCCTAAGTATGTGTATGAAATTTGAGATCGATCCCTCCAATCCCCAATTTTATATTAATTTATTAAAGATCGTTTCAGTTCTGACAAATCAGAATGACAGCTCGCCACGTGCGTTCATTCAAACCTGTCAGAACGGAAATGATCTTTAGAAAATTCATATAAAATCGAGGGTTGGAGGGATCGATCTCAAATTTCATACACATACTTAGGCATACCCCATAAGCACTGTGACCAAGTTTCATGCCTCTAACTTTTAAAATACAGAAGTTATAGGTTTATTTATATGGCAGTCTGATAAAACGATAAAATTGCCCAAATATTTTCGTCTCCGATGATTATCATAAGTTTTTCTATCGTATCGTCATCGTTAAAGACATGCACCTTATCATATCGTTATCGTACATTTTAACAATATGATATACATCCCTAGTCTCCACTTACTCACCTTTCTTCTATTCTAAAAAGCCTCAAATAGGGTAAAGCACCTGCTTCCAAGCCCCAACCCAAAGTATGATCCGGATTGTAGAGGCCGTAGATGCCATTATAGTTTGAAAGGCATAATTAGCTTCTACTTAGGTTGTACATGCTGGGTTCAAACATCATGCTACACCATGGTTTAAAGCTGGCTTGTTTCAAACAAATCATAGTTAATATTAACCCTGGTTTGCTGGTCTGGATGACATGGCAAGCTGTGGAAGAAAAGAATCGAAACCTTCCAAATTTCCTCCTTGAAGCCATGTTGAAGGAAGAGAAAGGAAGCTCAAGTCTCTTGATCTCATCACGGTAAATGACAGTGTAGAGTTATGTCCATCGGCGGCCGATGTTACATGATTGATGTCCTTCACCAAGTTTCATTCATTAGGGATCATTGACTAATGAATTCAAGTACAAGCGTGATGTAGAACAGGAATTGCTTCAGATCTCAGGGTGGCAATCTTCCTGTTCTTTACTGTGCTTCAACAGTGGAGGTGAGCCCTGGCACCAAGGAACCTCCTCCCTCTCTTTGCTCAGCCAACAAAGCTTTAAAATGTGAGACTGGAGGAGCTACCTCAACCTTTCCCGACCTGGTACCCTCCAGTTGTGTGGGACAGCTATGCATCTGGAGTTGCAGTCCAACACATCTGGGGGGCATCAAGGTGGGGAAGACTGAGCATATTGAAAGAAGGTTTACTTTAGGGTATCTTGTGTCTTTGATCTTCAAAACACTTTGGATAGCATGTGCCTTCACTTTGCAGGAGTTGATTCCTTGCGGTCCTGGATTGTTTTAGTCTTCATATTTCAAAAGGTTTTTGCCTTAAAAAAAGGGGGGAACGAAATCCATTTATTTTTCTACAGTCGGAGTCATTTGTCAGAAGCTCATTTCCAGAAATGTGCATATTTGAGTTATTAGGTTTAGAAATGGAAAGTCTGGCCTACAATTTGACCTGCACGGATAATATTTTAATGCTAAATGGTAATCAGCCTTCTTGAAAATAGCAAAAACATTCCCAAGTTTGCCCTTTTTCTCCTGAAAGGGGGGCGGGTGGCTTTGAATCCTAATTAATGAATTAATTTTATGCTTGGAACATGGGCTGTCAAACAGGATTATTTGGGCCAAATGAGCAGAAATGCCATTCACACACAATTAGCAATTGCGTGAATGGCTTTTCAGAAATAAATAGCAAGGGTGAGTGTATGTGTAATACGAATCAGGATCGTGGGGCGGTTTAAAAACAAAAACAAAAAACACCAACGTTGACTCCTGCTATGGTTCCAATCTGGATTGTGCGTTCCACATCTTTTACTTGCATTAGAAGTTTCCATCGGCATGAATGTGAGCTCTCCTTTCAGTCCATCCTCTGTGAATTTTTTTTATTTATTTATTACATTTATATACTGCCCCATAGCCGAAGCTTTCTGGGCAGTTTACAAAAATTAAAAGATTGAACCTTAAAAAGTCAATATACAAAATTTTAAACCATCAGCTAATATTTAAAACATTTTAAACTGTAAGCCAGGCCAGAAATTCAATTAGAAAACTCAACTTAAGCTGTTAAAATGCCTGGGAGAAAAGAAAAGTTTTGACCCGGTGCCGAAAAGATAACAGTGTTAGCGCCAGGCGGGCCTCATTGGGGAGATCATTCCATAATTGGGGGGCCACCACAGAGAAGGCCCTCTCCCTTGTTGCCTGTTAGGTGTCAGATACTTCGTAGACAATTCACAGGGCTGGCCCTGTGAATTGTGGACTGAAGACTTAGCAATTTGTCATGAGAAAATGTATCTCTGCTTCTCTGGTATGTGCTTATCTCAAATGGTAGGCCGAAGGCCTTGAACGTTCTCTGGGAATTAAACTATGCTTTGCAAAGGTGGGGGCTATCTTCCTCACACTGTGGCGTCATCAGAAGAGGTTGAACCGTGCCGCCCTGTTGGCACGTGAGTTTAGATTACAGGCCTGAAGCCCTGTCTATCAAAGTAGCTTAGAATTTGCCCAGCCTCCACACTATATTGCCTTGGTCCTGAGAGTAATTCCGTTGCTAGGAATTATCTCGTCTATCCTCTTGCTGCTCTGCTGCTGCTGTAAGTTACTATTCTGATGTGAAATTGTGTGATGCACTCTGTACATGTTCTATTGCTGTGTGGACTTGTTACTTCTAAAGAACTCTGCCATGAAAAGTGCACTGTAGCTTTTCACAGATTTGGACTTGAGATTACTGTTCTGGATTCGTGTTCTATAGCTTGCTGTCTCCCTCCATGGAGCCAAAGTTACGGGCAGAGGGAAGCAGAAGCTGATCGTTGCTGTTCTGAAACTCGTGTGTGTGTGAGACCTGTGAGAGGACCTTCCTCAGAGCTAAAGCTACGTGAATTGGGAAGGCTCCCTAGGTCGAAGAAGTTCATTCCCTGGCTTCTGGCTTCCGTGGTCAGCTCAGCGTTCCCTGACAGGCTGAGTGAAGATTTAGTTGCCAGTTGACCGATGTTCTACTGTTAGGAGGCCTAATCCTAGAGTCTCTCTATGTTCCAGAGGATTCCAGTGCAGCGTGGCCGCTCCTGCCCTCTAAGGACTAGAGTTAATCTCTAAATGTCAGTCCCTGAGTGAGTGCTGTTCTCATTAAGCCGTTCTACCTGAAAGCTGTGTGGTCCGTCTTCAGCTTCAAGTGTGTGTTTGCAGAAATGAAACCGTTATGCTTTGAATCTCCGTGTGATTACAATAAAAGAAATCTCACTGTTATTGTTGTGTATCAGTGTACCTGAAGTCGTGAGCAAGAACTTTAGAGAGTTAGCCAGAGTCACGACATTGCCATCCTCTGAGCTTCCCTCAGAGTAGCCACCCGGAGGAGGACTTTAGATGTTGAGCGTAGTGTATGGGTAGGTTTGTGTCAAGAGAGGCATTCCATCAGATATCGTGGTGGCAGAGAGGGTGACACTTGGCCTCCCATGAATATGAAGAATCATGCTGGACCAGACCAAGGGTCCACCTAGTCCAGCATATACTGTTCACGTAGTGACCAACCAGCTTCCCCAGACAAATCCACCTTGGCCTTGGTAATCTCATGCAATTTATTAGGCACAGCACAAACGGGGCCGTGGCTAGCGAGAATCCTCAATTTTTTTCATGCTTCTAGTTGGACGTGATTTCATGGGACCCAGGCAGGGCCATGGCTTTCAGCAGATTACTCTCTGGTTCCTGATATGGAGAAGAATGACAACAGGCTTGATAAGGGAAGTAACACGTTGTGAGTTAGGGAAGCAGCAAAAGGTCTGAGCAATAAGGTTTGGTGTGGGAACGCATGTTCCCATCAGAGGTGCAGGACGTGGGGATTCGATTACGCTGCTTGGATCGGCAACAGGAGACGTTAGGAGCTTTATCAAGCTTTTCCTCCTTTGGGTACTTACTGCATTGTAATTTTGGATGGTTTGAAAATGCTGCAGAAATGTGGCAGCAGGTTCTGATATTCCCTAATTTTGCAATCAGTTCTGGCCGTCTGGAGCAGGGCCTCTGCTGCATTTTCTTTTAGCAATTGGGCAGGTTGTGTTTCATATATTTTATTATTGACAAGTAAATGGAACTGGGTTCGCACAGGCTAGAATAGCCCTTAGGCTGATATGGCGAAGCCTTCTAGCAATCGTGCCCAGCTGTCAGGGTTAACATGTTCTGCTGCCCTGGTAGAGTGAAGCCATGCCTGCAGACACCCCTAAGCACAGCCCCATGGTGCACCCCTACAGCTACCTGAAGGAAGGAACTGCCCACTCCATTTCCTTGAGAAAGGGGCTGCCCCACAGCAGAGGGGAGTGGGCAGACATATAACTCTGCCTCTCAGCCTATTATCTCCCCTGACTTCAAACTTTGCAGACTGCAAAGCTATGGTCTGGTTAGGTAAGTCTGCCCATAGTGGCTGAAGTTGTTACTGCATGTTTCAACCAGATGGTGTACGCTTTTAAATGAATTGAAATGAATTGATCCGCTTGAAAAAAGCAAATAGCCCTGGGGTGCACAGCCCTAGGGTCCCCTTAGCATGCAGACCAAGTTTCATTCATGTTATAGAATAGGCTGTGTTGGAAGCAGGTTTCTTGCTTGATCACTTGCAGTTTGAAATATGGAATCCGCTGCCGCATCTTCATTTTAAAAAAGAAAGATTGACTGCATTTTAGACATTCCCCAGGCAACCAACTGCATGATCAACTTGGGCTGTCTCTACAAGAGAGGTTTAAAGCTCTTTCAAGGCTGATTAAATTTTTTACCTCTACAAGAGAGGAGCGCAAATTGGGGGCTGAGGCGCTTTAAACCCCCGATTATGCGCATTATCAAATGCGCGTTAAACCGCGAGTTTTAATTTGCGGCGGCAGTTAAAGTGCCTTACCGCCATGTAAACATGCGATTCTCCGCATGTCAGCAAGTTTAAAGCGCGTTTCGGTCATCTGGTAATGCGCTTCGCCGCCTCTCGTACAGAGGGATTAGGAGTAAATGCGCGTCTGCGAATATGCGCATAATCGGGCAGCCAGGCGCCAAAGCGAATCCTTCTAGAGGGGGTCTTGCAGTCAGAGTTAGAGCTGAGCCAAAAAATAAATAAATTGAAAATAGGATGCGGGGTGGAGAGATGAGGTGTTAAGGGAAAGTGGAAGGTTTCATGAAAACGTGGTTTGCTTTCATCTTTCTTGCTGCCTGTTGATATGGTTGTGGAGTTGGTAGTAATTGCACTCCCTGGACACGATTTTTCTCAAATGCTCCCTGCACGGAAGACACCAGGGTGAAGACAGGAAGCATTGCTGTGTGGCATCATTGTGAAGCCAAATCAGAGTGAGGATAGGAGCAAGAAGTATTGGTTAATGCCAAGAAGTATTGGTTAATGCCATTGCTCTGGCATCTTCATGAAGCCAAATCAGAGTGAGGATAGGAAAAAAAGCATTGCTTAATGCTCTTACTCTGGCATCTTCATGAAACCAAATCAGAGTGAGGGCAGGAGCAAGAAGCATGGGTTAATGCCCTTACTCTGGCATCTCCATGAAGCCAAATCAGAGTGACGGCAGGAGCAAGAAGTTTTGCTTAATGCCTCAACTCTGCTATGTTTGGGGTAGGAGTGTTCCTTCCTACCTAGAGGACACCACCTTGAGAACAGGAAGCACTGTTGATTTGGCTTCATGACAATGCCACCTAGCTAGCTCCATTTAGCCTTGGAACTACAGTCAAGAAAAATGGTGCCAAGCAGAAACTGAGTGCATGAGTATTATGGCTGGTAAATGGGGTGCAACTTTGTCAAAATTTCTCCCAGCTTTGAAGCCTGCACTAGTCGAATTATCCTCCTGGAGATTTCAAAAGGTATGTAGCTGTTACTGTTCTGAGTCCAATAAAAAACGATCTTCTGAATAAGTCCCTGGCCACTGGGGCTGCAGCTTTAATTATTTGCAAGGCAAGGACTGAATACATCTTCTCCTCCTTTTCCCAACTAGGCACAGCAATTGTACTCTTCTTTGAGACCCCCCCCCCCAACACATATTACTGAAACTAGGCTGACCATATGAGAAGGAGGACAGGGCTCATGTCACTTTAACAGTTGTAGAGAAAAGGGAATTTTTGCCAGTGTCATTTGTATGCAATTAGTTCCTGGTGATATTCCCTCTCCATCACAGCAGACGGAGAGGCGGGTAAGAAATAAATTGTTGTTATTATTATTATTATTATTATAGGTGCAGGGGCCCTGCCTTTTTTGTATATGGTCACCCTAGTATAGTGCCTGCAACTTTAACTGTTGTGATGAAGAGGGGATTTCACTAGGAACTAATTGCATACAAAGGACACTGGCTGAGATTCCCTTTTCTCCACAACTGTTAAAGTTACATGAGCCCTGTCCTCCTTTTCATAGGGTCAGCCTACTGAAACCAGTGTCTGATTTAAAAAAGGTGTTGAGCTGGAAATCTTCAGCCATTTGGGATATCAAGTTCGTCAAGGAATCAAAAGGAAGTCACCTTTGGCACATCTCTTGCAAACTAATATGTACGATCAAGATAATGTTTAATAAGACAAGGGGGAAAATCCTCCAATCTAAGCAATCCACTAACAAGGGAAAATGCTATTAAATAATATTCTTCTCTGTTGGGGAAGGAATGTTGATGGATAAAAGTTTTTGTTTGGCAGTCATGATGCACTGCATTTGTTTTTAGGGCAGCTTTGTGATTGGCAAGATAATATTTTCATTCTGGATGCAAGCTTCTGCTCCATTTTGCATGTCCAATTCCCCATCACC
Organism: Anniella stebbinsi; assembly: GCA_029215795.1. NCBI lineage: Eukaryota > Metazoa > Chordata > Lepidosauria > Squamata > Anniellidae > Anniella > Anniella stebbinsi. The sequence goes on from JARDYH010000010.1 coordinate 5,597,054, forward strand.
ACCATAATATAATGAGCAGTTATATTCAGTATAGAGCAACGAGTTCTGAATTTAACAAGGTCTCTTATGCTTCACTAGAAGTCAGTGAAACCTTATCACTTTTTTTTTTGGTATTACATGAGGCATTTATCATGCGCTAGTCATTCCCTACTCATGGTTGTGCATGGGTTCTTTAGACAACACCATGACCCTCCAGCTTATGTATCTAAAGACCACTTTTGGCGAGTTCTTTTAGAGTTGGGAAATATGGTATCTAATTGTAAAAGTGAAAGAAACTGCTTCTTCATTTGTGTATTTGCACTATTCCGCTATACCACAGTGCCACCTAGCAGTTATATAGTGGAAAAGCAGGAAATCAAATGCTTTTTGCTGTAGTGCTCAGATCTCAATTCTGGGACGAACCTGAAAGTAGATACAGCAGATTAACAGCTGATTAACAGCCTTGTGTAGAAAAGCTGTATGTGACAAGACCCACCAGTATAGCAACAGGATCTTCTGGCAGGTCCTTAACTCAGATGGCGACTTGAGAGTACACCCAGAGACACCACCAAAAGCTGCTTCCTCGCATGATATTCCACCCAATAGTGGGGAACCTACTGTTCTTTGTTGAGATCCTCAACTGAGCTCTGCCCCTGTCCACATTATTACCTCCAGGCCCTCAGGAATGGTGGTAAAGACAGGACCAGATCAAAGCTCTAATCCAGCAATAGCACCCAGCCTGAAATGTATACTTTGAAGTCATTCACTCCTAAAAGAGACTCAGGTGTCAACAGAATTGGAGCTAAACTGGGGCCACAGTGGAACATGTTCAGAGGAGGGAAACGAGGATGATCAGGGGTCAGGAAACAAAGCTCTATGAGGAGAGATTGAAAGAACTGGGCATGTTTAGCCTCGAGAAGAGAAAATTGAGGGGAGACATGAGAGCACTCTTCATATACTTGAAAGGTTGTCACATGGAGGAGGGCCAGGATCTCTTCTTGATCAACCCAGACTGCAGGACATGGAATAATGGGCTCAAGTTACAGGAAGCCAGATTCTGGCTGGACATCAGGAAAAACTTCCTGACTGTTAGAGCAGTACGACAATGCAACCAATGACCTAGGGAGGTGGTGGGCTCTCCCACACTAGAGGCCTTCAAGAGGCAGGTGGACAGCCATCGTGCCAGGGATGCTTTAAGATGGATTCCTGCATTGAGCAGGGGGTTGGACTCGATGGCCTTAGAGGCCCCTTCCAACTCTACTATTCTATGATACTATGATTCTATATAGCATGCTTGTGGGGGACCCTGAGACATGCGGTAATATAAGTATATATTTGGCCACCTAAGAAACTGCTTTTTTCACTTGTCTATTTGCACTGTTCCGCTATACTTCAGTGTCACCTACAGAATATGTAGTGGAAAAGCAGACAACTTCCCCCCCCCAAACACCACCCCCACCCCAGCCCAATGAGCGTGCTCAGTTGTCACAGAATATTGAATGTCAGTTGGAAAAGGGGAGGGGGAGGGGAGGGCTGGCTGGAACCTTGCATAGAGGATGTTCTGCAAAATAGATTGCGCTTGTTGCTACTTGTGCAGAAAGACCTTGAACAAGCCTTAACTTGTTCAAAAGCGCAGCAGCCTCGTGAGATTGTAAATCTTCTAATTTTAAAGGAAACAGTTTGGCTAGTGCATTAATTAGATACTTCATACCAAACCAGCACATGGCATGAAAATACAAAAATATCAACTGAGGCCGCCCTGTTTTCCTTTCTTTCTTTCGTTCGTTCGTTTTACTTCCGTAGCTTGTAACGCATTCGGGATTAATTTCCCCTTCTCTCGTTCTGAATGGCTAGCCTTCAGGAGCTAATTTATTCTCTTTTATAAAAAGAAAAGAAAATTCTATTATATTAATTTGTGCAAATGCTACAGCGACTTTTTTCTTTTTTCTTTTTTTAAAAAAATCTATATTCTAATTACTGCCGTGCCAAGTGTGCACGTGAGCTCTAATGCAGTAAGTGAGGCATATCAAGGAAATAAATACAGTGATTAATGTCCCTGCTAGCAGCAAGTATCTGAGGAATAATGGCAGGAGGTGAGAGGGCAGTTTGGGAGAGAGGGCAGGTTTCACTTGATACCTTCAAGTTATTGGAGTCCGGGAAACAGGGATGTTGCCAGCCCAAACCTATCTCCCAAAACCTATCTGTTCCCCAAAGATCTAAGTGTTCAGCTAGTGCAGAATGCAGCAGCTAGGGTGCTCACAGGGACACCTTGCTCTGCTCATGTAAAACCTGTATTAAAAGAAGTGCACTGGCTGCCTGTTAGCTACCGAGCCACATACAGTAGGCTGACCAGACCCCCCGGGGTTTCCCGGTCCTAAACGGGAAAAATGGGCCAAACCAGGCCGACCGGGCCCCAGGGGGCAACCTCCGGGAAACAGCTCGTTCTCCTCCCGCAAGGAGGGGGGGCGGCGCGGCCTGCGCGGGGCGGGCGGCGGCGCGAGGCACTTACCTGCTGGGGCGTCTGCTTCCCTCCGGTGCTCGGAATCTATTGAGAAACAGGCTTCGCGGCCTGTCCCTCAGTAGCGCGCCGGGTGATGACGTCATCACCCGGCGCGGTACTGAGAGACAGGCCAGGAAGCCTGTTTCTCAGTAGATTCCGAGCACTGGAGGGAAGCAGACGCCCCAGCCGGTAAGGAGCGCGGGGCGGGCGGCGCGGGGCGGGTGGGCAGCGCGGGGTGGGGGGTGGGGCGGGGCGCGGGGGGGTGCGCCGGGGGGTTTGTTTTGGGTGGGGGGGTGGCGGGGGGGGGGGGGTCCGGGATTTTGATCCTCAAAATCTGGTCACCCTAACATACAGGGTTATGCTGTTATCCTGAAAAGCCCTAAACAACTTGGGACCAGCATACCTAGCAGACCACCTTCCCTTATATATACCTGGACGACAACTACGACCCTCAGAGGAGGCCCTACTGGCCATTCTGAGACGAACAGAATGCCGCCATAAAGAACCTCGGCGGCAGGGGCTTCTCTGTAGTGGCACCCATCCTCTGGAAAACCCTCTCTCGTGCGGTTCGGGAGGCAGAAAACATTACGTCTTTTAAACGCCTCCTGAAGACATACCTTTTTACATGGGCTTTCCCTGGTTTTTAATGTAGCTCGTTTTACACTGCCTTTTTAACTTTTCAATGTTTAAATTTATATATTTTTTAATGGTTTTTAATTGTGCACTCCCCAGAGAGCTCCGGCTGATGGGCAGTATAAAGATGTAATAAATAAATAAATAAATAAATAAATAATAAATAAATAAATATTGTGTTAATAGAAGGTGTTTTTTTTTCTCAGCTCAGTTGCCATGGAAGGGGGCAATTTTCAAGGGAGATTGCAGCTGGAGAGGAAAGGATCTACCCCTCCATTTCCACATGCTGCAACACCCCCCAACTACTGCGCTCCTTGCATAACAATTATGCTAAGAAAACATATGTTTCCATTCATGCCAACAGGAGTTTTTTTCACTCTGCCTAGCTGCCATGCTTGGGGGTGGAATGAGGATTTCCGGGGGGGGGGTCACAGTTGGAGGTGGGAAAGGTTATGCTCCCTTCCCTGTGCTCTGTCACTCCTCCCAAATCACCCCTCCACATGGCAATGAAGCTCAGGAAAAATGTCCATTAATACTAATGGAGAGATGGGGCTAGGGATTTCTGTCATGGCAAACTCTGGCCTTTGGGGGCTTGCTGGGTATCCCCAAAGCCCCCAGCTCAACTTGCATTTAGGAGGCAAGCCACAACAGGCTTTTCTTCAAGATCTGGGAATATTCTCAAGGCTTTTTTGGGGAGGGATAAAAATTCCATTTATGGAAATTGGCCTGTAATTTGTGCAGATTGCGGCTGTAATATGCTTAATTTTGTGCAGATTGCTGTTTCATTTCTGCCACAATTTGTGCAAGTTAAGCAAATTGTGGGCAAGGTTTGCATAAATGATGCAGTTTGTGGACACAATTTGTGTACATGGCAATTTTACAGGGGAAAAAACCCACCCAAAAATCCGTGAGCTGGCCTGACTCATATAGATTGAGTTGGGCTAGCTTGAGGATACGTGGGCCCCAAATGGATTTCTCCAAAATCCCTAGATTGGGGCTTGAATCTTTGAAGTGCTGCTCTGTGCACACTAAGAACAAGGGACCAGGCTTGTCACTTGTTCTGTGCTGCCCTTGCTCCTTGATTATGAGGTGGGAGGATGGATTATAACAAGTTCGAATTTCTAAGAACCCAAACTGCAGGATCCACTGTTAATTGGCCTCATCAGGCCTCACAGAATTTGTGGGTGTTCAGATTTTTATTTTCTTTTTACTTTCTAGAAATTTACACTCGTTTATTCACAGGAAAATGCTCAGGTTTCTCCTGAGACATCTGCCATGCTGAAAAAATATATGCAGGGAAAAGTAAAATGGAATGGTGGACAATACACTCAATGTTAGGTACTATCATGACCAGGCCTGTTCCCCTTGGTGTGGGGGAAGCAGTTTTAGACTATCCATCAGAATCAGATTCTGAAGCTGAAGAAACAGGACTAGAACCGTCCCACCTTACACAGGATGTGGAGGAGGTGATTCTCCCAGGCTCTTTGCCCGCCAGGGATGAATCTTCACAAGACCTTCTCAGTGAGAACGTGAACAACACACAGTCTGTGGGAACTCAAGAATCCTCTGAGGGGGAGGGGACTTCAGAGCTGACCGATCCCAGAGTACGCCGTAGGTTCAAATGGGCAGAGCTGAAGGTAGGCGAGAGGCAGTCAGCTCAGCTAGCCTCTCACCAAAGGCTTCTTCAAAGAAATCCTCCTTGAAGGGAAAGGGACTCAGGGAAAAGACCCCCGCCTTTGTTGAAAGAACAATGGTCTCCGTTAGTTTAGCCAAGTGTAAGCCTAGAGGAAGGTTCCTAGGATTGAACTCTCTTGAGGTGCATGAGATGTTTATTTACTGAATAAAGCTTTGGGGATTTCTTGGCAGACCTCTTTATTGTCTCGGACTCCAGCGGAGGGCACGGAACCACGACAAGTACCAACTTAGATGATGTAAATTGTTGTGAACTTTCTTATGGAATTATTTGCGAATTTTTCTGCATAACGGTATATGGGGGGGGGGGAACCGAATCCGTCTGTGAGTGGACACAGGTAGGAATGACATTGCCCAATCCACGAGACACATGCAGGATGGATTTCACAAAATCCAGACATCCCTACTAGGAGGTGCTCACGGTCCCTGCTCCCATACTCAGAAACAGACTACAAGCAAAATCATGACCATAATATAGGTGGCTCAAGGCTGTTACGTTCAGCGAAAACTAAAGAGCCACTTGAGCCTCTTTCAGAGGTCACTTTGGAGAGAGGAATGTTTTAAATCGTTGGAGATCTGTTCGCCATCTCGGTCTCTTAGGTCACAGCTGAAGTGCCACTTAAGCGTTGGGTAGCTGGAGATTAAATTCCTGTTGGGACACGTTGCCTACCTAACAATTCCCATAAAAGGATGGCGGCCTAAAAGCAGCTGCCCTTGGGACGTGTGGAGCTATTGATTTGTGTGATGAGAAAGGCCGCGAGCATAAATTCCAGCCCACATAAGGGATGGCTTGGCCCTTTCGCTTTTTCTTTCCCGATTGGTTCTCCCAGGAGGTTGTGGTTCATTCCCCATTGAAAACCCCCTACTAAACTGATTTATATTTCCGCAATGGTGAAATCAGTGCCCAATGTTCATGGCTCGGAACGGAACGACAAGAACGGCAATTTGCAGAATTGAAAATATCTGCCGATAATCATCTCGGTAAGCGGCCTGGTAAGAATACTTGGGTGGCTTCACACATCTCCGTGACCAACCTGTAGAAATTTCTAGGTGGATATTTCGGATTAGATTTCTCTTTAGCCACTTAGATCCCGGAGATATAATTCTGCAGAGAGCTTTAAAAGATGAGAAGTGTGTGGCTTTTCTTTTTCTTTTTTGCTCTTCAGGTTGCCCTTGCAACATACCAAAATGTTTGCAAGCTGATATTCACATGGATAACTTGTGCTTGGGATGCCCGCGGTCCTCACTTAGCATTTATATAGGAAGTTTGGAGGGATTATCGCTTTGCCATCTCTATCCCATTCACCCTGACAGTAATTCTGGGAAGTATATTATTATTTTCATCATCATTATACCATTTTACTGGCGTGGAGCTGAGCCTGAGAGACTGTGACTCACCTAAGCATCTAATTCTCTCGCTTCCCCCCCCACACACTACAATCTTATTGAGTCAACCAAGGTTAGTTTGTGAGGATACCACAGGAGGTATTTCGTTTAAAGTATTTCAATGCGTGTGGCCTGTGCTGAACATCGAGAAAGACTCCGGTCAGGTTCTGCAGTGAAGTAGCACAGATTCTGCATTGGGAAATGCTGGTTTCTGTGATATGATAGTTCCGGCAAAGTAAACGTACATGCATGTGCTTTATCGATCCCTCTATCTCTGATATTCGGACTGTGAGTGCCATTGCTTATGCAGCCAATATGGCACCACCCACACCCAAATGGAAACTGTCAAGGTTCCTTCCGTGTCCTGGACCTCCTTCCCTCCTTAAGAGTTCCACCTTTCTTCTTTTACTTCCTCCTTTCCAGTAACAAGGGATTTAGGCTTTAGACGTGGGGTGATCGGCACACAACAGTTTACTAGTATATTAAAAACAACCAAATTACAGATAAAGGTATCTAGTCAATAGAGCTGAGTGATACAAATGCATTAAAAGAAAACAAAAGTTGCAAAGTGCAAGTTTCCCCAACCCTAGCTGCATTTAACTTCCCCAGGCTGCTGCTTCTCCACTCTCTTGTCTTTTCTTGGCTGGCTTCTCTTTATCTCTCCTCCTCAAAATCAAAAGTACCATTTCAAAACTGAAGAAATGAAACTTAACTGGGGAAATGAAACTACTCTTCTCAGATATTCACTCTCCCAACTGAAAACCCCAGGCCTCTAAGGCCCAACCTTTTTACCTTGCTTCTGTAGGGCCCAAACCTTCACAGAAGTCCAAAAACATGTGGGAGATGTATGAAATGGGAAGGGGGGTGTTGAAAGGAGCAAGGAACGGCAATTGGGATGTTGGTGGAATTTTTTGTTGTTGACTGTTGCAAGACTGTGTCCCAGTCTTCAGTTTACCAAGGATTTATTTTGATTGTTCCTCCCTCAGTCTTAACAACACTCTGACTGTTGTTAACCCTCGGTAACTGTCAGTGAAACCAATGTTTAAAGAGTTTGAATACCCATACCTCCACCTAAATAAACAGTGTTGTTAGCACAGCAAGGCTATTACAGACCAAAAGTTAAAAGGTCGTGAAAACAGCACTACTAAAACCAGTAAGAGGTTACTGTTACAAACCATAATTAACAGCAATGCTGATCTGTTGTTGCTGTAATATTTGAACCGAGTTGTTGACAGGACTGGCCCAAGACGCAAAGGAAAAGCCAACCAGACTTCAACACTGGTGATGGGACAGTATCCTCCACTGCACCTGGAGACAGCAGGCTAGCCTAGGAAGTGCAGGGTTGGCCAGCCCTCTGGTTTGAACAATTAAACAAATATTATTCTTCCTGCAATTACAAACAAGGCTTCCACTGACCATTCCCCACCATTTTCTCTTGCTAAAGGTACCCTTTGGAACCTGTCGTCCTATGAGCCCCTCAAAATGGTGATCATTAACCATGGGCTTCAGACGCTGACCAACGAAGTGATCATCCCTCATTCTGGTTGGGAGAACGAGCCAAATGAAGACTCGAAGCCTCGAGATGCCGAGTGGACAACCGTCTTCAAGAACACATCAGGATGTCTGAGGTGAGTTTGAAGTTCAGTGCCCACAGAATTGTTGTGTATGCTGAAGAAAGAGGGTAGATGGAACAGTAGGGCGTTCATGGTTGTGCACAAAAGCTGCATCGTATATCCCAAACCACTGTTTTTGGTATGCACCCACAAGAAAATGTAACTCCTGGATCACTGCCTCTGACCTCGTATCAGGGAAACCAAACTATCTTATGACCCCTCAGACACTGTCTAGGGGCCATAGGATTGCTCCACCCCGTCATTTTGTCTTGGAATTCTCAAAGACCAAATCCATCCCTATCTGATAGTAGGAAGTAGCAGCAACAACAAAACATGGATTGACCTCATTTTCAGACCTCCCCTTGTATTTTTATCATGTCTTTCTGACTGAAAGAGCATGTATCTCTTGTGCTTCCAAAACTCATATCCAGACCCCCTCTAATCGCAGAGGATTGCAAATGCTGACAGGGCAGTGGCAAACCCGTGATTGGTCAACCATGCGAGAAACAAATGGATACCTATTTTTAACTTCTCCTTCTTGAGCTGAGACGGCTCTCTCAAAAAAGTAAACTTCCATGAGCAAACTTCATCATAACTGCTTAGGATCATGCCTTAGGTCTTTAGCTGGACAGAGGCCACTTGGCCTAGCATCAGCAAGAACATAAGAAAAGCCCTGCTGGTCAGACCAACTGGTCAGACCATCTAGTCCAGCATTCTGTTTGCACAGTGGCCAACTAGCTGCCGATCAGGGACCCACAAGCAGGACACGGTGCAACAGCACCCTCCCACCCATGTTCCTCAGCAACTGGTGCACATAGGCTTGCTACCTGTATCTACCCTATGTTTTGTACCTTGCCTTTCTGATAAAAAAAACAAGGCTCTGTGTGGCTTACAACACAGGTGGGCAGATTTCAGGCTTACAGTTTCTACTTATTAATTTTTGTATCTTTTTTTTTTTAAAAAAAACTAGAACTCTGATATTCACCAACTGGTGAATGTATAAAAGTGTATGTATAAAAGACATACACTTGGAATTAACGAATCCCGAGCCCAGAAAGTGTATGTATAAAAGACATACACTTGGAATTAACGAATCCCGAGCCCAGAAATTTGTCTTGAACAGTAGAAGCTGGAGAAATCCGCAATAGATTTAAATGAGTTTAGATTGCTGTGAATCCAACCTGGGGATTCTGCAGCAGACCGGCCTTTTCCAAATCGTGAGGACTTGTGAACCTTTACCCACCCTCTTTTGAGTGGTTTGTGCAGATTCACCCTGGTACTGATGTCCACCAGTGGAAATGTGCGTTTGCACAAGTGGAACAAAATTCCCATACATCCCTTTTAAAAAAAAACCCAATTCCATCAATGGGCAGGCAATGGAACAAAAGACTCTGGACAAATCCATTCCATCTGTTTTGTGGATGAAGAAAATCCATACATCCCTACCTAGTGACCTCCAGATGTTTTAGGAACATAGAAACATAGGAAGCTGCCTTATACTGAGTCAGACCCTTGGTCCATCTAGCCCAGTATTGTCAGCACTGGCTGGCAGCAGCTCTCCAGGGTTTCAGGCAGGATTCCTTTCCTCACCCTACCTGGAAAAGCCGGGGATTGAACCTGGGACCTTCTGCATGTGAAGCAGGGGCACTATCACACTGAGCTATGGCTCCTCCCATAGTTGATGTTTAGAATTTCAATTCCCAGCAGCACTAGCCAGCATGCCTAGGAGTTCTTGGAGTGGTCCTTAAATCATCGGAGTGGCACCAGGTTGAGGATAGAGATATTTGTCATGGGGAAATCCAGCTCTTTTGGGGCTCTTTGGATTTCCCTGGTGCCTCTAGCTCGGCTTCCATTTGCAAGCTGAGCCACGGGCTCCCCTCACACCCGTGCGTAGCAACTTGCGCAACTTGTGAGCGTAATTTGCATAATTTGTGCAAATTATGGGTGTACTGAACAGAGCAGCATTGGAGCGCACGGCTCCAAGCCTTTTAAACATTTCCACACAAATCAAGTTTTCTACTGTGGATTTAGCTGTGATCGTCTTTCCTCTCTGTGTTCTGGAGGTTTTGACTCCTGTAACACCTTTCAAGTATTTTCTAAAACTTTGGGCCAGCGCTGACAACTTGCACTGGTGACATATTACACGTCCTATTTTTGGGCATCCTGCTGGCTCAGGTCTCACCTTCCTGAATGGGCAAGTTGCTAGTTATAGCAGTGCATCTTGGAAACGGGCTGGAAGAGATTTACAGCTTATGCAGCCATGATATCATGTGCTGTTGCACACATATCACTTCACGACAAATAAATGTGAGCTCAGAGACTGCTTAGTGGCTGGCGGGTACCTAGAGGGGTGAATTATGCGGCAGTTTCTTCTTGGAACGGTGCACAAAAGTGTGAAATATAGCAGCCCCAAACTAGCAGCTTCTTTCATCTGTTGGTGCCATGTTCTTATTCTTATTCTTATTATTGAATGGGTGGAGAATGGATTCCTTGTTCACTTCTGTTCTGAAGACATTGCCCATTATGGCGCTCTTACCATTGAATTGAATGGGCAGTCCATGCTCCTGCAGAAATTCCAGTGGTACTTCAAAGCTTCCACAGACCTACCACCAGGCTTAATGTGCCCACAAGCTCTGAGCTTCTTGGAATGAACCAAATTTGGGTCAAAGGTAGATTTGGTGACTGTTTTGTCTTTCTGGGGTTTGAATCCAAAGCTGCAAGATTCAGACTGAAATCTATACAGCAGGCATCTTGAATCCAATCAATCAATCAATCAATCAATCAAAGATTTATTATAGTCATAGGCCAGTATAAATACGACCAAATCCCAAACATAAAAGCAGCATTTCTTCCATCTTATTTTCATTGAATTTACCCTCTCCCCTGATTTCACCCCCTGCAAAAGCCTCAATCTGATATCTGCTGTTTACAGAAACAAAACATCCAGTTGGCTCATTCAAAACCTAACAAGAATATATATATATATATATATATATATATATATATGTATGTATACACACACACACACAAAATCTGTCACTCAAGTTAAAGAAATCCTAGCTGCTGAGTGATTCATCAATCAAATATACCTGCATACTTTCACATAAAGGGGAAAAATCGCTTTGGGTTTAGATGATGCACACACATGTTACAGCAGATAAGATTTTAGAAGAGGCATCCTCCATTTTGTAAATCAGAGTTGAGGAACCTGTGCCCCTCCAGATGTTGTAGGACTCCAATTCCCATCATCCCCAGGCAGCATGGGATGGGTGTGGTATTCCAGCAACATCTGGCAAGCCACAGGTTCCTCATCATTCTTCTAAATAATTCACTTTTTAAAAAGCACCGTAGGGGTTTGTTTTGCATTTAATCTTACCAAAAGTTATTTTTTGAATTGATTTGAGATACTGCAGCCCTGTTTGTTCATCCCATTTATTTCCCAGCTGGGGAAAGGAGATCGGCGAGGAATTCCCGCCGTTGTCCAATGTGGAATGACACTGACCGATCTTCTGTTCTTTCACCATTCCTTGCCTCAAGATGTAAAGAGAGCATTCTCAATGCAAAGCTTTGGTGTTAGGTGGAGGTAGAACACATTGCTAGTGGAAGATTCAATTCGAATCAAACGGACAATCACAGAGTAATTTGTGTCGAAAAAAGGTTTTCCTTTTCAAGTGTTCATGGTGGGAGGTACACAAGGTTATTTTTTTTTTCCTCACAACAGCCCTGTAAAGTAGGTTAGGATGGGGGAGGGTGATTGACCTGAAGACATGCAGAAAGTCTCATGGCTGAGTAGAAATTTAAACTCCCGTCTGCCCAATCCAACTTTCTATATAGCAGGAGTCACTTGGGCTAGAACTGCCAAGCTCCGACTCTTATGTGCTGCTGCCCCGAGTGATTAGCCACCAGAGGGGCAGCTTCAAGCAATTTCCTGAGCAGTGAAGTGTTCTCAGGCTCTGGATTGACCTCGCTAGGGATCGGAGGACCAGGGATGCTCAAGCTGGGTGAGACTCTTTGAACTTCATTTCAAACCTTGGTTCACCTGTTTTTGTTGGTGACCTGTTTTTGTGGTTGTTGTCCAAACTGGAAAAGTGTGCATTTCTGTGCGTGTCTTTCAAAAGTGTGTTGTTTCCCCCTTTGACTAAAGCATAGAAATCCATATAAAGCATGCATTCTTCAAAAACACATTTTTTTTTTCAAATGCACTCCCAAACTCTGAGAGGTGCGAGCTTTTTGGGGTGGGGGAGAATGCACTCACTTCATATTCAGCGTTGCGAACGAGAAACACTTTAATGATTTGTGAACTAGAATGAAACTCACGTGCATCTCTAGCTTTGCCCATCCAAGATAACCATTGGGGCCCCTCCTAGATAAGAAAGGCTGTTCATAAGACTGTAAGAAAAGGCCTACTGGATCGGGCCAGCGGTCTGTCTCATCCAGCATCCTCTTTCTCACAGCGACTAAGCAGACATAGCGAGGAACCATAAGAATGCCAGTGAATTTTGCAAACCCCCTGCCTTTGAGACGTCCCCCTCCCCTCCCCCTCCAGCATTTTGATGCCTTAGGCAAAGAGCAAAAGCTCACACCACCACTACCCACGCCACATACAGAAACCCACTGGACTGGCAGCTGGATCTTACCTCAGGTTGGCCTAGGGGGCTCAGCAGGGTATGCTGCTTGGCAGCTGCTTTGCTCTGCATAAAGGCAGGGCTGGCTCTGCACCCCCCCCCCCCACCTGAAATGTGAAAGAGGGGACACGCTTGCGCTTGCTTCTTTTGACACCGCCCTTCCCGCAAATCTGGGCTGAACATTCGGGTTTCCAAAAGTTCGGCCTAGAGCCATACAGGAGCGGGCTGCGTTATGACGGCCATGGTTTCCTTTTGTCTGCTGTAGTTGGCTTTAAGAACCTGCCCCCAATTACCCAGTGATGGGGGACTTGGGCTCGAGCGATATTTTGGCCTACTGGAAGTGCCCACAGCTGATCACGGACAGCAGGGTGAGAGGAGGACTTCTTGGAGCAGTTGGTAAGAACTGGGAGAGCTAGAATTCCGATGTCCGGGCTTGTAAGCTTTTGCTTACAATAGATGAAGGAGTTTGTGCCTTTTCTTCCTTCCTTTTCTTTCTTCTGCTTTTGAGTCACTCAGCCTTTGCGACGAGGGCTAATAGTTCACTCAAAGCTAATAAACGGAGCTATGTTAGACCTTGCCGAGCACTAGAGTGTACTTCAGCCCCATTCCCACTGATTAATATGTGCCTCCAGAATGGATTTTTTTTTTTGTTCATTTCCATTCCTTGGGCTTGCGGTTTCCAAACTGCGCTTTGCCGTTCCCCCGAGAGTAACTTTATAAATGCAAGAAGTAATGAAAAGTGGTCTGAAAGGCCCTCTTACTGAAATAATTGCCAGTCTTGTAGGAGAGACTGATGAGTGGGATCCAGACATGGTAATTTTTCTTTACATGCACCTCTACACTGGGCAAGAGGATGTTTGACTTGGTGGAGCTAAAAGGATTAGGTGGATGAGCATTAGATTCCATGGCTACTGCAAACAGTGGAGCTGTTCACACAATGTGCGAACCCCCACTCAGCGGTTGAGTGTGGGTTATTGTCGAACCATGGGTTGTTTGTTGAACTGTGGGTTAGCATGTTATCTGAACCTAGGATATTATTTGTAGGGTGGCTTGTTAATCATGCCGTGTGGCTTGTTAACCACCCTAAACAGTACAACAACAACATATGGGCTCTCAAGGTGGCTTCTTTGAGAAACATAAGCCAAGGCATGCATGGGTGAGTTCACCCACCCCTAGTAAGGAGTAATGTGGGTTAGCGAGCAAACTAACAATCCACCATGGCTTATTTTCAGAACGGGTTATTGTGACACGCTAACCAGCCCTCTGATTCTTTCTTTCCTTTGATTTGAACAAGCTCCAGCTTCTTGATACATCAGCACCAGGAGAAGCTTAGTTCACCTCTGGAAATGGAAACCATAGTTTGAATGTGGGTTTTCAATCCCCGGTTTGGAAGTGATCTGTGGTTTGCTCAAACAAGGAAAGGAATTGGAAAGGCTGAGGGAAAGGGAACCCAAGGGAAGGGTACATCAGAAATGACCTTAAAGAGCTAGAGCAGGGTTAGGAGGAATCAGAAAGCAGATGACCCATTATGGACAGCCTCAGAACTCAGAGGTAGAACATATGCTTTGTATGTAAAAGGTCCCCAGGCCAGGATCAATCTCTGGGGTCTCTAGGTAGGACTGGGAAGGTCTGAAATCTTGAAAAGTCACTGCCAGTCAGTGTAGACCAGCCTTTCCCAATCGAGGACCCCCAGGTGTGGTTGGACTACAACTCTCATCATCCCCAACCATTGGCCCTGCTGGGCGGGGATAATAGAAATGGTAGTCAAACAGTGTCTGGGGGCCCTGGATAGGAAAGGCTGATATAGGTGAGCTAGATGAACCAGTGGTCTGGCGTAACATGGCTTCTGATGGGTGCATGGGCACTTCCTCATTTGGTAGTGATCATGATGGGATCTCAAGTAAAACTGGATTCACCTGTCTGGACTTTGGTTCCCCTTCCTACTAAAAGGGGAACTGTTTCTCCCGCTTGCGAATGAAACGCAATGTTCTCTGAGCAAGAACGTCGGATTATGAAATCTGTTGATGTTGAGGATGGTAGCTTGGCGAAATAAATAAATGATTGTTTGTTGTGAGGTTCTAACTGTACCACCAGCATGGCCAACACCAGCCAAGAATATATTTTGCAGCCATCTGTTTGCCCGGCTTCTGCGTCAGGTTCCCTTTTTTTCATTGCCGACATGGTAGCTAGACCCAAACACCCAATCTTTGATGAATAGCGCTAACTGCAAATTATAAAGCCTGTGTCGACGTTCCCCAGAAACACACACAGAGAGAGTACATGTTTTGATTTCTTCTCGTTTGTGGCTGGGCTTTCTCTTCTTCTTGATCGTTCCCTGGTGCTCACTGGAGGGATTTGAGCTCAAGGGTGTATGCGGTGTTGATTTTATTAAACGGGAAAGAAGGAGGGAGACTAATCATTCTGATTGTCAAGGTTGTAGAAATGCGTTATAAAGTAACTCGGATTCTGGCGATGGCAGTTCACAGCATGTCTGTCGCACGATCACAGCTGCTTTCCTTTCGATTATTATTTTATTTTATTTTATTTTTGTGCAACCTTAATGAAATTTACCCAACAAGTCACCGAGAGTGGGCGGTGGGTGTCAAACTCCTTGCAGCACTGTGCAAGTTAACCAGATATTACTTCTTGTTTTCACGGCTTCCTCTGCTCCTTTTTCTATTTCATTTAGGGTAGCTGGAGCCTAAGAGACAAATTACACGCTAGGCTCAATGCACTCACGAAATTTATTTTTATTTCTATTTTGATCACAGCCATGGGAGGACCCCATGTCTAATGGGACTCTGGTGCACACGGGAGTGGATTTGAACACTTCCCTCTGCACTGTGGTCCGAACCAAAGTAGTTCTCCAAAAGTTGAACATAAGAAGAGCCTTGCTGCATCAGACTGAGGGTCCATCTAGTTCAGCATTCTGTTCACATGGTGATCAACTAGCTGTTGACCAGGAACCCACAAGCAGGACATGAATACAACAGCACCCTACCCAGGTCATAAGTGAGCTGTAGTCTGGGGCGGGGGTGGGGCTGAGCAGCTCAAAACGTGATGATCTTCATTCCCCGGACAAATTCCTCTGAGATCCCTAAGAGCTGAACCTAAGATATCAGAGCACTGTAGCTGATCAAAATACACGGCATATCTTCATGATTGGTGCCGAAGGAGAAATTGGGGATTCGGAGGGATGGGGTCAAATGAAGTTGCATTGAAATTTCTTTCTTTCTTTATATTTATTATTGCATTTATATCCCACCTTTTTTCCTCCAAGGAACCTAAGGTGGCATACCTAATCCTCCTCCTCTCCATTTTATCTTCACAACAACAATCCTGTGAGGGAGGTTGGGCTGAGAGTCTGTGACTGGCCCAAAGTCACCCAGTGGGTTTCCATGGCCGAGTGGGGACTAGAATCTGGATCTCCCAGCTCCCAGTCCAACATTTTTGCCACTACACCACACTGGCTCTCAGCATTGCCTGCTTTGCCTGCTCATCATGATTAATGGATCGCATTTCTCCAAAGAAAAGTGTTTGGGAATTAGAGCCTTTGGAATGAATTACATTGTGAGCTTTGTCTGCCTTCTCATCCTTCAGGCGTGATGATGGCCTGCGATAACAGTAGCATCATATATTCTCTTGCCTGCCCCTGCAAATTCTCCCACTCACGTGGGGCAAGGCACGTCTCTAAACTGATGGAAGGCGGAAGGCAGCAAATCAATAAATCTTTGATTTTGAGAAAGGGGTCTCGTTAGATGAGCCATCTCTCCATTTAGCTTGTTTGGGAAGACAAAAGGTGTGTGAGGATAAGTGTGTACACACGCTGCTTCTTGGGACTTTGCCAGAAGAAATATTGGACTTATTTTCCCATTTGAAGCAAAGCAGACCAGGGGGGAAGAAAGTATTTAGATTTATTTAAATGTCAGTAAAAAAAATAAAAAGAACTGAAATCAGGCTGTATGGTCTACCGGCACATGATGCAGCCAACTTGCTGAAGCTAAGCAGGTCCAGGACTGGTCAGTGCTTGGATGGGGGACCACCCAGGAACCCCACTCATGCAACTGGAGTTTCCATGGAAGAAAGGCAGGATACTCCTATAAACTAATAATTCACACTTCAACTGCAGTTATATTCATATTCTGCCAGCAACTAAAAATCTCAGGCAGAGTATGCACTCTTACCAGAGCTGTGATCCCTCCCTAGCAGAGGGTGGAGGGCATGGTAGTTTGTTTATGTCTTCATTTCTCAGATGTATTATTTGCCCCATAGCTAACAGCTTGTGTGTGTGTGTGGGTGTACAATAAACACACAAATAAAATCCATTTTAAAGAAACAGTATAATAAAACTATCAATTAAAAGCAGCTATCGATTAATAACAGCTGAAGTTGGAACACACCTCGTGGGAAGATCTAAAAAAATTAAACAAGACGACTGAAAAACACAGCAGAGCAGCAGAAATACAGAAGATTAAAAGGCCCCATAGAATAAAATGAAATTTCCCTAGTGTGGAGGGTAGCATCAAAGAAAACTTCCAAGCTGTTCAATGGAATAAAGAGATGACGTTCGAGGATGCTGAAAAAGTATGTAGTTTTATTTCAAGAGGTAGCCCTACACATTTTGGCCCTGAATAATACATACGGACTTTCTTCAGGGGTCAGTAAAAAGCCTTCAGAAATCTCTGAAAAAGTCTCCAAGATGAATCCTCCAAGACAAATTCAGAGCACTTTTAGAAATACTGACCCCTGAAGAATCCCCATATATATTATTCAGGGCTTGGAGTAAAGCAACTTATTTCCCCCCCCCCCCCCGCATAGGCTAAGACTTCCTCTCTCTGTCCCATTTCCACGATATGAGAAGCTGCGCCCCTTCCTAGAGTTGGAAGACCTAAAGACGATAGTGCACGCGCTGGTAACTTCGAGGCTCGACTTCTGCAATGCGCTGTACATAGGGCTACCTTTGTGCCTAGTCCGGAAACTTCAACTTGTTCAAAATATGGCAGCCAGGTTGGTCACCGGTACACCTAGGGGTGATCACATCACACCAGTTTTAAAATCGCTTCACTGGCTACCAATCAGTTTCCGGGCGAAGTATAAAGTGTTGGTTATTACCTTTAAAGCCCTACATGGTTTGGGTCCAGGGTACCTGCGGGATCGCCTTCTCCCGTACAATCCGCCCCGCACACTTAGGTCCTCTGGGAAGAACTTACTCAAGCCAGCCAGAACTAGGCTGGCGAGTGTTACCCAGAGGACCTTTTCTTCCATCGCTCCCAGACTATGGAATGGTCTGTCGGAAGAGGTTAGACAAATTGACAGTCTTCATGAATTTAAGAGAGTCATGAAGACTGTCCTCTTCCGACAGGCCTATCCAGATGAATTTTAAGATGTTTTTAATGTTGTATTGTTCTCTTGCTTTTTAAAATTTTTAACTGTTGTTATTTTTATGTTTATATTGTTGTTGTTCCCCGCCTCGATCCGGAGGGAGAGGCGGGTTACAAATAATAATAATAATAATAATAATAATAATAATAATAATAATAATTATTATTATTATTATTATTATTATTATAACAACACAAGTGCCAGGCAGGCCTGTATTCTGTAGCTGCGGGGCTACTCCTGGAAGGCTTGTGCCTGAATAGCCGCACAGAATCTTTTAGCATGCGCGGGCACATCATGAGCTAGGGTAGGCAGTGGTTTATCCCCTCTCTCTCTGCAACTATGCACATATCCCACCAGGTGACTCAACTTTTCTGCAGGTTCTGTTCTCACTGTGACAAATGCACACGGCCTCTCTGAGCAGAATAATAATTCCAACGCAAAGCAGGTGCCAACCCCTCGTTTATTCTCTCCCAGCAGGCCTCTGAATTGTTCGACATGACAGGAGTGCACAGCGAAATTCCCATAGAAAGGTCACCTTTAAGATGACCTGCAAATACCATTAAGGTTTTTTTGTGGGGGAGGGAGGCTTTTAATTTTTTTTTAAAGGAGCGGCATGCAGTTTTATGTGACGAATTATCTCAAATAGAAGAGCAGAGAGAGGCAGCTGCAAGGCAGCTTAGCAAGACTGCAGAGCTAGGTGTTTATAGCCTTATGGGGTTTTCTTCCTTGCAGGGGGTGGAAAATCCATGGATTTGATGGTGTGAAAATGGTTGTCTTTCGTCTGCAGAAGCGTCTCTTCCATTCCCACCTCCTCCGCTTTGCTTCTGCCCAAGCATTTTGCCAGCATTGTCTTGCTGTTGTCTAATGTGCTTCAGGCCTGGCTCATCCATTGGGCAAGTGGTGTATTTGCTTTCTGTAACATAGGTTCTAAGGTGGCTGGCCATACATACCTGTACCCCAGCCCAACCCAACCCTGTGTGTAAGTGTATCACTCAACATAACACTTCATGCGTCCGACAAAGTGTACATAGTCCACGAAAGCTTATGGCATAATACATGGGGGGTGGTTAGCCTTTAACGTGCCACAAGGCTCTTTGTTGGTTTCGCTGCAACAGATCAATGTGGCTGCTACCCCTCTGGAAATTAATGCTCAGCCCTGTTTCAGTAATCACTGGATTGGCTTTGGAAGTAGTTGTCATAACAGTAGGGGCAGGGAACAGCATACATTCCATGGATCCCTATTTACCAGGGATGGTTCCTATTTTCCATTTCCGTGTCCCACAATAAATCACCAACTTTATCTTTGCCTTTTCGTTTAATTTATTTTTAATTTGCGCTGCTACAGTTGACATCATTTGGAGTTCATTTCCCTACTCTAGGAGCTGCATCTTAGCATAGAGAGCCGATGCGCCCTATTGTGTTTGTAATTAGCACAAATTGTGGCTGTAGTATTTGTACAAATTGTGGCCAACATTTATGTATTTTGCGCAAATTGCTTTTTAAGGGGGAAAACGCCCCGAAAAGGTTTTCAGCAAATGCAAGCCGAGTTGGGGACACTGTGGGAATCCATCAGACCCAAAAAGGGATGGATTTCCCACCTACAGACAACCCTATTTCAATTAAATATTAGGAAGAACTTCCTGACGATATGAGCTGTTTGGCAGTGGAATGAGCAGTCTCAGAAAATGGAGGACTCTCCTTCGTTAGAGGTTTCTAAGTGAGATGGGCACTTCTCAGGGATGCTGTAGCAATAGAGTTCCTACATTGGCAGTGTTGGATTAGCTGATCTCTCAGGTCCCTCCCCCACAACTCTGTATTTTTCCCTGGGACTAAGCCCCATTGAATTGAATGGAACTTGTATCTGAGTTAGATACAATTACAGGATTGTAAACTTCATTGGCTTCCCTTCCAGTTCTTTAAAAGGAGTCTCACCTAATCCCAGTGCCCCCTCTGCTGTTAGCTGGCACTGTGCTGCATGCCCATTGAGTCTCCCTCCTCCACTTCTCTTCCGCTTTGTTTCCAGGCTCCTGTTTCCGATCGCAGGCACCTTCTTGCTGTCTGTCTGGTTTTAGTCTCAGAATTCAGGTTGCAGTGTAATCCAGAGGAATGTGAAAATGTCCTACCTTCTCTCTGCTGGAACCAAGGGGCAAAGGGTTTCCCCCACCCCTACTCCAGGTTGAATTACTACCTCCAGTATCAGAGGCAAGTTGCTGGGGAACACGGGTGGGACAGTGCTGTTGCACTCATTTCTTGCTAGTGGGTCTGCTGTTGATAGCTGGCTGAGCACTGTGTGAACAGAATGCTAGACTAGATGGACCTTGGTTTGATCCAGCAGGGCTCTTCTTATGTTCGTATGATCTTGGCTCATTCATCCTGGCAAAGGATGTACATGTTGTTCAAGCGGTTGATTGTGGGCCTCTTCAGATATCCGTCCTCAAATCAAGAGCAGATTCCGAACATCTCTTCCATCCCCATCCCTCCCTCCTCCAATGCTAGCATCACCTTCCCCCGCCTGACAGGTTTCTCCAGGACTAGGAATTTACTTTTCTTTAACATTTACTCAGGGCTCCTCTGCTTTGTTTTCCTAAGGAAAGTAGATATTTTGACAGCCGCACAAATCTTCTTTTGCATTATTCCTGCCTGCAGGTTGGCAAGCAGGCTGAGACTTGCGGAGCGAATAGAGGTCATTCGTTCTCTCCGGAAATGTTTGCCAAGGGTGATGGAGAGAGGGGCCGAGGAGCGGGTCGCCAGGGGATGAATCCAGGCGGAATGTTCTGTAGTGATGGAGACATGTTTGGGACAAAGGTGGGGTCAGTAAGCAAGCTGCTGTCATCCAGGAAGACAGCAATGGACTTAAGTGGCAGAAGATCATAGGAACATAAGAAGTGCCCTGCTGGATCACTCTGTTCATACAGTGGCCAACAATGCAGGACATGGTGCAACAGCACCCTCCCACCCATGTTCCCCAGCACCTGGTGCACACAGGCTTACATGACCTTCCTCTTCTCCATTTACCCTTACAACAACCCTGTGAGGTAGAGTAGACTGAAAGTCTGTGATGGGCCCAAAGTCATCCAGTGAGCTTCAATCTTTCTAGGCTTGTTCTTCTCTTCTACATAACTATGAGATCTAGAAACTTCCAATAAAAGGACACATTATCACAGCTTCCATGCTTGTGCGGCGAAATCATAAAAAGTCTGCATGATACCAAGTCCTGAGCTGGAGGTTTTGCAAATGACTATCAATTTATTCGGCTATGTTTTCGGGTGTTTTTTTTTAATCCTGTTGCCCTTGTGTCATCTTCCTTTGCTAATCTGAAACAGAGGCATTTGCTGCATAATCCAAGGTGACACAGGATTGCCAAGTGCTGGAAGGGATGCAAAAGTTTTCCAGTCAACCGAAACGCTAAAGCTCTGTTCCTGGGACTCAAATCTTCTTTGTATTAAGGGTTTGTACGCGGCTACTGGGCCAGCCCAGCCAGTAAGGATAAGCTAGGAAATCAAGAAGCCAGTGTTCCAGGGATGCCTGTTTTAGCTATGCAAGTGTTATGTGGTGTATTTGTTCGACACAGTAACCAGGACACTCCATTACATGTTTGTATGCATATGCAGTTCAAGAGAAGAGCACAGGGCTGGACGAACAATTGAGCAGGAGGAAGCGGGTGCTGCAAGCGGCTTGGGCTGGAAAGAGAGGCGAATGTTCCCACCCTCCCCATCCAAAGGGCCCAGGGCTGCTTGGCCAGCCATTCTCTCCCTCCCTCCCTCCGCTGCCACTGCCTTCCTCCCTAGTTGCCTGCTTGCAGCCGCCCGGCAATGGTGTCTCCTGCTTCCTCCCCTTGATGGCTGCTCCCACCTTCTGCCTAGTTTGGCAGAACATCCCGCTGGCTGATGAAGGAGGAGGAGCCCACCCCTGCAAGAGCAGGGAGATGGGAACGGTGAGTCCCCACCATGGTGCAAGAAGGGGGAGACAGGAGCTGGGAGCCACCATGCAAGAGCAGGGGGAGGCACAGGGGGGCGGGCGGGGCAGTTCGCTTGAGGCAGCAACTTTGGTTGGGCCAGGCCTGGAAGAGCATCTACATTGCATGTGGAAGATTCCCTGTTCAATGCCCAGCATTTCCATTGAGAAGGATCACATAGCGGCCGATGGGGTGGGCCGTTCTCTTATGAAACCTCGAGGGCCATTGCCGGTCAGTGATGACCATACTAGGCTGGATGGACCAAGGGTCTGACCCAGTGGAAGCTGCTGGCTCCGGTGTTGGTGGTGCTGTGAATCTGGGTTTTAGTTAGAACCAGACAGAATTCTAAAGGGGCTATCCAAGGTTCCGAAACCTACCCCCAGAATAGGTTCAGCGCTTTGGACAGCTCCTTTGGAGTTCTGGCTGGTTCTGATTAAAACCCAGAGTGGATTCAGACACCCACTGAAATCAAACCCACTGGTCCGACCTGCTCTAAGGCAGCTTCCTATTCTCTCGGGGAAGGGGAGGGCAAATAGCTCAGAGGGCAGAAGGCCCCATGTTCCTGTAACAGGAAATATTATGTGCACTGATACAAAACTGACCCTCTCCCCCCCACTCCATGCACAGACTAAATGTGTCAAGGTGACTCTAGCCTATCTACACAGTCCCTTGGAACATTTTAAATAGTATTTTAAAACGTTCCAAATAGGTGCGTTCTAAAATGTCTTAGGCCATATTAAGGAGTACTCACCTTACAGGAGAAAACTTCTTCAGTTTTCAAAGTGGTGTGTGCAGTCACACACTCTTCTGCCCCGTCTCTTTCTGTTTCATTTTTACAATGAGTTTAGGGCAAAGAATTGTGGGCGTTGTAGTTCAGTCACCCATTTCCTCCTTAGTTCCTCTTTCAGTCCCTAGCTTTCAATGAGTATAGGGCTAAGGATTGTGGGTGTTGTAGTTCACTCGCCCACTTCCTCCTTAGCCCCTCTTTCTTCCCCACCAATCAACTGCTAAGCATTTGGGCACTGGTAAACGAAGCACTACCCCCATGAATCACAAACGGTAAGGAAGGACACATTATTTTACTTAAAACAATTTATTAAAAGTAAAACCATTGTATATAGCTGAAGTGAGTTTTAAAAAACTTTGGGTATACATCGTTCAAGGAAGTGCGTCATGTGGCCCAAAGAGTTTTCGTAACCCTTATAAAACGTTAAAAACCTAGCATGTAGATCGGCTCTGTGTGAACAGCCCTCCTGTGTGGCTTCAAAATGTAGAGCATAAATGCAAGAGGCAAAATTTAATGGATGTGTATTTATCTGTCAGAAAGCTGTTATTCATTCCAGTTTCTGATTGTCAAGGGGCTCAAATCAATATAAAATGGCAATAGGTCTCTTCACCTTCTTGACTCTAAAAACATAGGTTTTGCCGTACAAAGAAGGACATAGTCTGTGCCTCAGAATCCTCTGCTACACGCTGGAACATCCAAGAGCTGGAAGTCATGATCATTTCTAAGCCTGAGCCACCTTCGAGAATAATAGCTACGGAATGAGCATACCTGCCCATATCAGGGTTATACCAACTTTTCCCAGAAACACAAAGTTAAATATTCTCTGTACGAGTGCTTTAAAACAAACAAACAAACAAACAAACAGGACTCCCTTGTAGAACCTGGCTGAAATGAATGGTTTCTGCTTATACCATCCCCTCTTACACAGGACAAAATCTGTTTGGGTCTTTTGACAGGGGGTATAATGTGAACAGCAGCATCTTGTCATTGAGTTCTGCTCATGTCCTGCCTGTGCGTCTTCCCTCGTCATATGATCAGGACCCTAATACGAATGCTTGCTAATCCAACAACATAAACAGAGAACAGCATCACCTTTGTCTTTCTGCAACACTGATACCTGCAAAACGGATGGTATTAGAAGCGTAGCAGCCAAAACGGTCCATTTAAAATTCTATTCTGAATAGGTGACAGGAAATTTGTGAGGTGGGAATTGTATTTGGGATGTCATCTGATCATTTCCCCATTAAAACTCTGTCTGCTTTCCTTTAAAAGAAGGGCGCTTCAGGAACGAAAGAGAACCAAGATGTATAATGGAAGGATTTTTTTAAAAAAAATAAATTAATTAAAAATTAAAGTTACATGGCGCTCCAGGGGTTAATTTTCATTGAAATTGCGTTATCCTTCGAGCTTTAAATAAAAATGTCCCATTTTTATTAAAAGGTACTGGAAGGCGGAGCTCCCACAGTTATTGCGGCGATTGCTTCAAGGTGTCATCTGAGCATTTGGATTCCTAATTTCCATGTCATAAAGGCTCAACTTTTCTAATTAATTGCTTAGCCATACTTTTCCTCGTTGTGCCCTCCACCCCATTCAAAACTGTGTTAGGTCAGACGGCATTGGGGGGAGAATAAATAATAGGGCTATCCGGTTGCCCTTTATTAATCCGCAGCTTTTGCATCGTTATATTGTTGTGGGTTTGGCTGCTTTGAAGGAGTAGTTCAGATCCTGGCAAAAGAATGCTATTACAACTCACTGACGAAGACTCCAACTTTGAAGTTTGGATGTCTGTGTTTTTAAAAAAAAGTTTAGAAGGGGGAAAGTAAGGAAGGGTATGACCGAAGTCTGTGGAAATTATGCACCGTGTGGAGAAAGAGAAGGGTTTCTTTTCTCCCTTCCTTGTAACACTAGAAGTCAGTAGGGGTGTAGTGGAGCCAGGGCTCACTGGGATGTAGCACCGGCAAGATTTTTTATTAGCAGGGACGCTGACATCGTTTTACACCCTCCTCAGAATTCTCTGTTCCCTCTGAGTTTAGCTGCAATCCTCGCAGTAGCTGGGAAGGAAATGGATTATTCCAGCAACAATATGTTGTTCATTGTCTTCTTCTTCTTCTTTCTTCTTCTTCTTCTTCTTCTTCTTCTTCTTCTTCTTCTTCTTCTTCTTGGATTGCAGTTCTCATGATGGGAGTTGCAACCCGACACACCTGAAGGACACCAGGATGGGGAGGGCTGGGAGGACCATAGCTCAATGGTGGAGCACGCCCCAGCATCTCCAAGTCAGGCTGGGAAGGAAACCCCTCCCTGAAGCCCTGGAGAGCAGTTGCTTCCAGTCAGTGTTGACAATACTGGACAAGAAGGGCACCATGGTCTGACACAGTATAAGTCCTATGTTCCTAGAGAGAGCCCATTTCAAACATGTACCAGCCATACACACAGGCCTCCCATCACTCTCCTCGGTTTTAAACCAATGCATAAATAATGTTGTTTTTGCTGCTGCTGCTGCTGTTGCCTTGAGAGGGATAACATCACTCACTGCCCATATCTTGACAAGAAGAGAGGCAACAATGCATTCAGCCTCTGGATGCCCCTGAGCCTGCTGATAAATCCCCACCCCACCCCGTATGCCCGGATGGCGGTGTTTTGGCCGGAGAAGGATTGGCCCTCAGACAACTGGGTTTGCTATTAGTATATAGGACCCTGAAGTTATTCTGATTGTGGATAATGGGAGCTGTAACTCAGTACGTCTGGAAGGCACCAGGTCTTGGGGAATCTGCTCTTTGAATAACAGCACCGGCCTTTCCGGAATTTTCCAGTACATAGTCTGGGCCTTTTTCTCCACAGTGTGAATATTTGGCATGCCCTGCCGACAGATTAAACAGAAAAATAAAGCAGCGCTGTGGTTTATTTCCTTTGATGTATGTATCTAGAAGACATTTCGATCTCAGCCTGTATGCCAAAATGAGCGAGCCCCCCTCCCCCCCGAAGAAGTGCAAAAATGAAACAAAAAAAGGCTGCTTTCTTCTCCAGCTACACAAGCTACTCTGCAGAACCTGAATGCAGCTCATGTGCCGGGTACTCAGATTCTAAGCAAACCTCATTACCCATCGGGATGTGACATCCAAGCAGAAAAGCATACAATGCCTTGTTAAGTCAGCCATGTTATATTTGTATCAAATATCATTCCAGGAGTTCGGTTAGGGCATGGAAATTGATGTTTTGCAAAATAAAAAGAGGATGGAGGAGGCCATTTATAATGCTCTGGATGCCAACTCTGTTGATTTGGAAATTAGGAACATTGCTTCTCTCCACTGGCTGATTGCTCATCCATTCGCCCTCTTCCTTTCTTCTCTCTCTCTATTATTACTTGTGCATTATCAGTCAAAAATAAGGTTCTCTCCCCCCCCCCCAATCTTGAAGGCTAGAAACTTTAAAACTGGGGCCATACAACATTCCACAATCTTTGCGTTCCCTACATCTTGATGGGGCTGGTTAAATTTACCATCAGTGATCCATTTTACCCTACAGCTTAGATCCAGGGTTGTTCAACAGTTTCTGGAAAAACTGCCCTGTAACACCTCCCAGTCCCAGATTTTTTCTGTGCGGAAAAGTGGCATTGACTATGATCAAGAGGCAAATTTCACCATTCCTTGAACCTCATTGCAATCAATGGAACACAACTGTGTTTACCTATATGTGATGGACTGGTGTTTATTAGCAGATCCTTTCGGCACAATGTCCTGGGAAGTAACTATTTTCATATAGATCCCTTTTTCAAAGCAATACAACAAGGAGGCTATTTCACACAAAAATAAGCAATCTGTTTTGTGCACAACATTGCAACAACAGCCTTGTAAGAAGCTTGCTACTGTACCAATTTAACAGGTAGGCAAGAGAGTTGTGTGGGCAGAGCTACCAATTCTCACGCAACGCTTCAGCCACCATACTCCGTTGGCTCTCAAACAATCTCTTGCGTACATTGGTTAATTCAGGATCAGTAGATTCTCAGTTACTGTAATGGGTGGGCTTGCATAATCTGCGGTAAGGATTGTGGCATGAATGCTCCCTCACCTCTCGTTCGCAGGAACGTCAGTTCGGATGGAGCCGAAGCACGCCGGAGGCTCCGCGAGTGTGATGGCTTGGTGGACGCTCTCCTTCATGCTCTGCAGTCCGCAGTGGGCAAGAAAGACACAGACAACAAGGTGATCCCCGCCATCCGACGTGATTTGAATTGAACATTCGTTGTTCGTAGGGGCATGTTTGGCTTTACCAAACGTGAATCTTCTGATTTGGCAGGAGGTGGGAGGACATGGGATGCAGTGCAGGTGACTAATCTCAGCTATGGGATGAGGTGGAGGAGTTTGAGGTTGTCCTGGAAATTTTTTGTTGGCTTGGACAACAGTTGTGTTCACAGATGCTTAAAAGATAGCCAGCCCTGCTAGAGCAGGGGTGTTGAACCTCCTTACCCTGAGGGCCGAATTAAATTTCAGAGAAGTTCTCAGGGGCTGCATTCCAATGATGGGTGGGGCTGAAGGCAGAAGGAGTGGGGCCAAATGCAAAAGGGGTGGAGCCAAACACCCAAAATACCAGCATATCACAGCTTCTCTCTTATTGCCAATAATTAAGCCTTAGATGGGGCATTTCAATGAGGACAATCAGGGGTTTGGAAACAAAGCCCTATGAGGAAAGACTGAAGGAACTGGGCTTGTTTAGCCTAGACAAGAGAAGACATGATAGCACTCTTCAGATACTTGAAAGGTTGTCACACAGAGGAGGGCCAGGATCTCTTCTTGATCAACCCAGAATAATGGGCTCAAGTTACAGGAAGCCAGATTCTGGCTGGGCATCAGGAAAAACTTCCTGACTGTTAGAGCAGTATGACAATGGAACCAGTTACCTAGGGAGGTGGTGGGCTCTCCCACACTAGAGGCATTCAAGATGCAGCTGGACAGCTATCTGTCAGGTATGCTTTGAGGTGGATTCCTACATTGAGCAGGGGGTTGGACTCGATGGCCTTATAGACCTCTTCCAACTCTACTATTCTATGATTCTGTGATTCAACCTTTAAGAATAGGGGGAAACATGACAGAAAAGCCAGGAAACCACTCAATGATTGATGGTCAGGGGAAAAGGGGAAGGGCTGAGACATGTTCTTCTAGGAAATTCCAGAGAGCCAAGTTGAGACCTTACATGGGCCAGATTTGTCCTGTGGCCATGAGGTTCAACACCCCAGTGCTAGAGGAAATCCATAAAGAATGTTCTCTATATTGACGTATTCTTCCTGGTGCATGTCAATATCTTTTTTTCCTCTACCACCCCAAACCCTGGATGTTGAGGGTCTGCCATTCCCACCAGCACCATCTCTCCAGGGTCTCTTGAGGGGATATTTCCCAGCTGTATCTGGAGATGCCGGGGATTGAACCTGAGACCTTCTGCATGCAAAGCAGGGACTCTACCACTGAATGGCAGTCCTTCCCCTAGCCGTTGGCCTTTGTGTTGACGGAGCACATCTCAGCACACATCTTCAGCTACCAGGGGTGGCAGAATCCATTTCCAGCAAGCTTACCATATGGTCTTATGAGGATTTTGGCCATTCTGTCCTGACTCCTGACAAGCCCCTGATGAATTACCCTACTCTGTGGCCTCAGGTAGAGGTCTTTCTGCCACCTGGGACTCATTAGCTGGAGATTTAACCCAAGGGGCCTTCTGCCACTGAGCTAGAGCAAAAACAATGGGGGTGGGGATGAGAAAAATGTTTCCCCCAAATTACTTAAAAACACACACAAGTGCTTTCCTTGACAGGGTGGTGGTTATTTATTAAGGGAGGGAATCGGTCTCAGCGTTAGACCATGTGCTTTACATGCAGAAGGCATCAGGTTCAATCTTTGGCATCTCCAGTTAAAAAGGGCATAAGAAGAGTCCTACTGGATTAGACCGAAGGTCCATCTAGCCCAGCATCCTGTTCTAACAGTGGCCTGCCACAGGAAGCCCAGCAACTGAGTGCAACAGCATCCTCAAACCCGTGTTCCCCAGCAACTGGTGCACAGAGACATACTGCCTCTGATCCTGGAGGTAGCATAAAGCCTTCAGGACTAGTAGCCACTGATTGCCTTCTCTTCTAAGGATTTATCTAACCCCCTTTTAAAGGTCCTAGGTTCATTCCCCAGCATTTCCCATTAAAAATGAACAGATAGTGATGGAGAAAAACTTTTGCCTGAGACCCTGGAGAGCTGTTGCCAGTTGTTGAAGAAGACCAACTTCCTCCAACCTGGTGTCCACCAGATGCGTTGGACTTTGACAACCATCTTTCCCAGCTGGCATTATTATTGTTGTTATCCCTTCTGTGGTGCAAGATGAATTGTTACAAGCGGTGATGGCTTTTTCTTTTCCCTGCTCCTTTTGTTTGTTTGTTTTGGTAACTTCCTTGCCACAGTCCGTGGAAAATTGTGTGTGCATCATGAGGAACCTCTCATACCACGTCCACAAAGAAGTCCCGGGAGCGGACAAGTTCCAGGAACTAGAAGCCAACCAGCCTGGAGGCCTGGGAGGGACTCAAAAGAAGAAGAAAGATGACGCGGGCTGCTTTGGTGGGAAGAAGGCCAAAGGTGGGTCTGTGTCCGAGGCCTCAAAAAGGAGGTGCTCTATGCTCTGTTGGTAGAAGATGGCTTGTCCAAAGACAATTTGTGGCCCAAACATTTGTGCTTGGATCCTGGGCATGTGCCCAGGTCTGCTCCTGCTGATGTATGTTGCAATCTTAAACCCCTGGATTGTTCTACATTCCCAAGAGCATGTAGAGCATTACTAGTGCTAGTGTGGTTACATGACACTAGTGCTAGTGTGGTTACATGATAAAGGAGTCCCTGCGCATGCATACCGCATGCGCTGCCAGTCCCTACCATGAGTCAAGAAGTCCCTGGTATGAAAAGAATCTCAGCTCATCTCAGCTCTGGGCTGGCCACCTAGTCCAGGGGTGAGCAATTTGTGGCCCTTCAGATATTTGGCCTACAAGTCCCATTGTGCTTCATCATTGACTACGTTGGCGAGGGCTAGGGAGTTGTGGGACAAAACATCTGGTGTCATTTTGGGGTACAGTCGTAGGCCCAACCATCTGGAGGGCCACAAGTCGCCCACCCATAACCTAGTCAAAAGCCACCATCTTCCACACTGAGACCTCTTGTGCAACGTTGTTGTGAGAATAGCTGAGCGAACGGATGTGAAATTCGAACCCTTTTAAAGGGTGGTGCCATGATTGCGATGCCTGTAGTGCAATGACCCCTCCCCTCACACTTTCAGTCCCTTAATTGGAGCCCCCCATTTCTCCTTCCCAGAATGCCCCGTGGAGCAACACCATGTCATGAATAGATCATCCACACAAATAATGGGGTACAAACAGTGTATGTGCTAATTCAGTAACACAAAGCTCTGGTCAATCTGAGTGTATTTCAATGCACTTGGGCAGTTAGTGATACTCATTAACTCAGGAACACATTGCTGAAGGGGGCAAGACACCATGGGGACTAATCCCACTGCTGCACACACATCAGCCCCCACTACATAAATTGACCCACATAATCAGGAGCACTGTAGGCCATGAGCAGATGGTGGGAGGGGATCAAAGCACCCTCTGTTCAGCAGAACAGGACTGAGGAGATATGCTTTGATCATTTCCTTGTTCAGAACCATAGTGAGGAAGCCAGACAAAGACATTTGTGAGGACCAGGAATCCCAAGGATAAAGAGGAACAGAAAAGTCCATGGGGTATTGATCTATCAGTGGTTATTGGTCAGGATAGCTAAATGAAACCTCCAGTTCCGGGGCAGTGTATCTCTGAATGCCAGGTGCTTGGTGGGGACAGGGATGTTTCTTGGATAAAAACTACTCCAGGTTTTTTTTTTCCTTTTCGAAAGCAAGTTTCTAGTTCTCATGAGGAAGACTCCAAGCTTCTGCTAAAACCTTATAACACGGAGTGCATGTCTGGTCAAAGGCCAGGGGGCAAGATACCTGTACTTCTCGGCACAGAACTAACTTTCTACAGATCTGCTTTGTTGCTCTTGTATGGGGGAGGTGGATTTAGTAAGTCAAATCTTTATCCTACTCCTGCAGGTGGTTATTAAGAACATAAGAATAGCCATGCTGGATCAGACCCCTGGTCCATCTAGACCAGCATTCTGTTCACACAATGCCAACCATGTGTTGACCAGGAACCCACAAGCAGGACATGAAAGCAACAGCACTCTTCTGCCCATGTTCCCCAGCAACTGGTGTACATAGACATACTGCCTCTGACACTGGAGGTAGCATAGAGCCATCAGGACTAGTAGCCATTGTCTAATCCCTATTTGAAATCATCCAGATTGGTAGCCATCGCTACATCTTGTGGTTGCGAATTCCATAATTTAACTACGCACTGTGTGAAGGGTTCTTTTTATCTGTCCCAAATCTCCCACCAATTTTGCAATGGATGCGCATTGTTTTGATTGGAGAACTCGACTGCAAAATTTGTAGAAGTACGAATTTCAGAGGGTGATTTGAGTTTCAGTTCACGTATTGGTTCAAACGTGCAAACTTTGGGTAAGTTTTCATTAAAACATGAATGAAATAAATTTCTCTTCCATCCAGTATTCAGAGATGTGACCCCTCTACTTCAGTGGTACAGTCCAGTAAGAGCTGTACCATGTGATTCTGCTGATTATGCATGTCGGTTTCTGGTCTCAGCTCCCTCCTCTATATTAATGGGGCTTTAAGTGGATATCAGTCAGGATGTAGTCAGGATGTGTGACTTACCACAAAACACTTTACAGACTAAGGGAGGATAGAGAAATTAATTGTTAGAATAGTTAAACAGCTGTACAATCTGGAATGTTTAATTCAGAATGCCAAAGCATTTGTTCTGTATTAATAAGAGAGAGAGATTTTCAACACGGTCTTATGCCTGTTTACTCAGAAGCACACTATATTTTCAGTGGGCCTCACTTCCTGGCAAGTGTGCATAGGATTTCACACTTCATTTAAAAGACTTCAATCATGCCCTTTCCCCCCAACAAAGCACGCACGGCAGCTAAAACATTTATCATGCTGCCACAGAAATAAAATACAAATCGTAACCATTTTTACACCACTTGAAACCAGAACAATATAATATCTCATATAATATAACTTTAAAACAAAACAAAACAGAAAAAGCAAGATAAAAATACCAGCCTGGAAAGCCTAGAAAAAGAGAAAAACAATAGCACTAGCAAAAATAAAAAATAGCCTTTTGAGTTAAACTGGACCCTTTCCAACTGATCTGGAATGCAGAGGAGGGCCAGGATCTCTTCTCAATCAACCCAGAGTGCAGGACAGAGAATAATGGGCTCAAGTTACAGGAAGCCAGATTCCGGCTGGACATCAGGAAAAACTTCCTGACTGTTAGACCAGGATGACAGTGGAACCAATGACCTAGTGAAGTTGTGGGCTCTCCCACACTAGAGGCCTTCAAGAGGCAGCTGGACAACCATCGGTCAGGGGTGCTTTAAGGTGGATTCCTGCATTGAGCAGGGAGTTGGACTCGATGGCCTTACAGGCCCCTTTCAACTCTACTATTCTATGATTCTATGAAATAAAAGTATGTAGCAGGAGGCTTTCACATCATCCATTAAGTCCTTTTATGATTTCAAGCTAATGCCCAGTGATGGGAAATCATGAGCAGGAGGGTGCTATTGCTCCCATGTCCTGCGCTTGGGCTCCCCACAGGCAGTTGGCTGGCCGCTGTGCGAACAAAATGCTGGGCTAGATAGGCCATTGGCTTGATTCATCACAGCTCTCCTTCTTACGGTCTTGCGTTCTCTCCGCCTCATAAACGTTTTCCGGAAGAAAGGCTCTTAATCGCTCACATTTCTATGCAAACATGGGCCATCTGTATTTTAATCTAAGACATTAAGAGAAACCACCTTGTCATGGTTAAGTTTCTTCAGACTGTAAATGACAGTTGAGTGGCTTTTAATTGTCCATCACTTCTAACCTCTCCCTCTCGGGCATGAGAGTGTTACAAACGTGTTGTACAGTGAAAGGCGATTATCCAAGTGCCACTTTCTCATTCTCGTCTTCCTCTTTTTCTGTTCCTTCAAGAGGGCTCGTTTTTCTTTATGTGTTTGGTTTTTCATGTCCCCTTAGAAAAATTGGGATCAAATTAAGAAATAATAGGCAACATTTTGGAAATCCCTGCACAACTACTCTTTAACATTAATTCCTGTTAAATTACCTTCTGGGTTAAACCTCTGAGCAGTGATTGTGTTAAGAGCCTTGAGCCTCCAGCTTAGAACCTTGCTGTATTTCTTATCTAGCCATCTACTTTGCTGTGGAAACCAGCTTCAAGCATCCCTGACCTTCATTGTTTTGAGCCCTAGAGACTAGGGATGTGGAGTGGATTGGATCCGATCCACGATCCAGATCCGATCCAGCCAAAATCGGAATGAAAGGAACCGATTCCGATTTCAAAAAATGGAGGTCCGATTTTTTCCGATCCAATTGTTTATCCCTGATTTTAATCTGGAAAAAATGGAAAATCGGACCTCCATTTTTTGTGTTTTCGCCATAGGCTTGCATTAGGGGAAAGAAAGCTTTCCCCCAATGCAAGTCAATGGGGAAAACATGGCGGTGGGTGAGTGGGGACCTCCACCTTCCTCCCTCCCCCCACTCATGCTCCTTACCTGCTGCCTCCTCGCTGCCGTCCACTGCCACCCGCTGGTCCCTTCTACTGAGAAACAGGCTTCCCGGCCTGCCTCTCAGTAGGTAAGGAGCGCGAGTGGGGGGGAGGGACAGGGAGGGAGGGGGAGTTAGGTCCCACCCACCCCCATGTTTTCTGCATAGGCTTGCACTGGGGGAAAGCTTTCTTTCCCCCAATGCAAGCCTATGGCGAAAACATCTAAAATGGCGTCTGATCCGAAAATCAATTCCGCTTCCGATACGATTTTTCCTCCCATGCACACCCCTACTAGAGACCTCTTGCTGATCGGTTTGCTGCTTTCTGCACCATCTTTGCTTCATCCATATAACCAAGTGCCTCTCTTTCCTGCCGTCTGGGCAGCATTTTTCCATGTCGTTATGTACTACAAAGCCAGCCCACGGAGGTTCTAAATCCGGCCTGCAGAGGTTTAGACACCCTCACAGGTCCTGCCCCTCCCCTTCCCAAGCTCTTCCTCCTCTCCAGGCTCCACCTCTCTCCTGAAGGCTACTGGGCACTTGGGAGAAGGTAGAGCAGAGGAATATTCATGTTATCTCCCATTTGTCATCCGTGAGCCCTCAGCTCTGCCTACAAAGAGAAGCCCTGGTCACAAACCAGCCTCCCAACTCATGTAAGCTAGAGCAGGATTGCGCCTCCTGGCCCTGCCCTCCCAGTCAACCTGGCCCCCAATATCCACGCATTCAGCATGGACATCTGTCGAGGGATGTCCATACACGTGACCAGTTGCTCTCACGCGGACGTCCTTTGCCGACACCCGTGCCCAGTGCGTGGACACTGGGGACAGGCTTAGGAGTGGGACACACAAGGTTGTGGGGCAGTGCGGCAGCGGGAAGCGGGATGTTATAGGCAGGGCCAGCCAGTGCATTCTGGCTCTAGCCTCCATGCGTAGGGAGGCAATTTGTGAATAGGAGTAGAATGTAGAGCTGTGTTTTGAACTTTTGAATCAGAAATTATCTCTGCTCTTGGATAAGCTCACCTTACCCGGATGAAACCAGCGGTGGGCCCCCTATGTCCAGCTCATACTGCATTTATAGAAAGTGTTGAGTTGCACAGCTGTATTACAGGATAGCTTTGCATCGTAGGGACGACACTACAGAACTCTGAAGATGGAACAATGGTTTGGTTTTGCATCTTTGTTTGCCACTTTCCCAGTGCCCTCTAGATGTGTTTGACTGCAGTCCCTACCATCCTTAGCCAGTAATGACCATGTTGGCTGGGGGTAATGGGAACTGTAGTCCAGCGCGACTGAAAGGCTCTAGCTGGGGAAAGCTGTGTCAGTTTTTCAAGTGCAGCAATGGCTCGGCTGCTTTTCTTGCCACTGACTAACCCGTCTGCCCTGTGGAAATTGTCTGTGTATGGAAACAGATTTCGATTTGAAGGGCGCAACCAGTTACGAAGCTGCAAGTAGCTTGAATCAATATGGGAAAAGAGAGGGATAAACCCAAGGCTTGGGATAGGGTGAAGGGGGGCGCCAGTAATCCAACACCCCCGGAATCTTTGCACGCCTGTTTGACAAGTGTTTCTCGAAAGAGACAATAGGTTGCGTGGTTTGCATTGTCCATCTCGTTAGAGCTGGTGCCTCTGGAATGTTACATGCTTTTAACCTAATCCACGTTGAACACGCCTGATGTCTTCCTCGAATCAGGAATGTAACGCAATACAGG
The DNA here is from genome assembly GCA_029215795.1 of Anniella stebbinsi. NCBI lineage: Eukaryota > Metazoa > Chordata > Lepidosauria > Squamata > Anniellidae > Anniella > Anniella stebbinsi. Next base: position 5,631,990 of record JARDYH010000010.1, read on the forward strand.
TCTGTCTATATTGAACACTGATGTATTTCTGTCCGTCCCGTCCCCCATCACACTCAGCCTTTGCAAGCAGCTGGCTCCTCTGAACATTGAGCCTTGAACAACTGCAAGTCTATCTGCCATGTGAGTGTGGATCATTCCTGTAAAGTTCCAAGGGCACATATCCAAGCACAATTGTGTCAAAGAATGAGGAAGCTGATGTTGTTTTACGATTCCTGGAGCCTTGGCACATGTCTCAGTTCAGACTTCAGGTGGGGGCTCCCATGATAGAATGCCCCTCCACCCAGAGATATCCCTGCACATAGAAAACTAGCATGTCAATGACAAAGCTGCTCCAGGAGGCTTTTCCCTGACATGCTGCTGCTGTTGTTATTTGTTTTTATGTGCAGGGACTTTTTTATTATTATTTATTTATTTATTTATTTATTAACAGCATTTATATACTGCTCCGCATCTAAACAGATTCCAGAGCAGTGAACAATAAAAGATAAAATGATGAAGAGATAAAAGAAATAAAACCCTGTATTAATTTTTTTTATTTTTTTTTTTAAAAATAATGCCGATAACAGAGTACCAATAAAAAAAAAACCTTTGGCTAGTCAGACAAGGAAGGTTTCATGAAATAAAGACGTTTTCAGGAGGCACCGGAAATAACACAGTGTTGGCACCTGCCTGACCTCCAGAGGCAGGGAGTTCCATAGGACAGGGGTGTCAGCGTTCCTTTCATGTCCTGGACCTCCTGAGCAACTACTTCAGGATCTCTGGCTTCTTAAGAGTCCCACCTCCTTCCTTTTACCTTCCCCTTCCCAGTAATGTGGGGTTTAGGCTGTAGACATGGGGTGAGTGTCACTCCACACAATATAGTTTTAAGCCAACAGTTTATTGGTAAAGAAAAACAACCAAATTACAATAAAAGTATTTAGTCAGTAAAGCTGAGTGATATAAAAGGCATTAAAAGGAAAAAAAATCTTTTTGCTCCTTCCTTATGGTCTGGCCTTTCTCTGGCTCTCGTCTGCCTTGCTCTCTCACTCTTTTATACCCTCTTCCTCCAAAACAGAAAGTGCTATGGTTTGAAATCTGTTCTGTGAAAAATTCTGCTTCTGGTGTGATTGTTCAACTGTTTTTTCTTCCTCTTGAAACCCTTTTATTTGTTTTTGTTTCTTCCCCCCCACCCCCCTTTGCCTGCTTTTCTGGTATTAGAGGAGTGGTTCAATCAAGGTGAGTCTCTCTCAGTTTTCTTTTTCTTTCTCCACGTAAATTTTCTGCCATTGCTATGCTTTCCTCTGACTTGGGGGTGGGTGGGGGGTGGGGGAGAGGTTGACTCCCTCATTGTGTCCCTCCCTGCATCCCAAACTGCCTTGGTTCAATTACGCCCTCCCCTGCTTTTTCGCCTCCATCGCCATAGATTGCAAAATTGCTCTGGTGAACTCAGGCTGAATTTGGGTTCCTCTTTGAGTGCATAGGGACATAGGAAGCTGCTTTGTACAGAATCAGTCCATCTAACCCAATATTGTTGCCACTGTCTGGCAGCAGCTCTCCAGGGTTTCAGGCAAGATTATTTCCTAGCCCTGAAGGTGCCGGGGATCGAACCTGGGACCTTCTGCATGCAAAGCGGGTGCTCTACCCACTGAGCTATGGCCCCTCCCCTAGACCATAACTCAGTGGCAGACCACTGATTAGAGACGGAGGTGAAGGAAGGGTTTATTCTCCAAACAGCTCTGCATGTCCCCCTAGTAACGTAATGAGTCGTGCTGAATCTTCTTCTGCCCCTGGAATGGCTTGGAATGGAAGGATCCATGCATCACCCCTTCATATGATATGTACGTGCTGCCAAGGAAAGGTTAACTCACCTGTTCCCCAACAAGGAATAGCTGTGGGCTCCATGTATTACTCTAGGATGCCAGAAGAGGAAAGGCAATTTAGTTGCACATCCTTTTGCCATGCTTTCAGGTCATGCGCAAAGACTGGGGCTGCGTTCATCATTGTTTATTATTGCTGAGTGTATGCTTTGGCCTGTTTCATTGGTGGAAGAGAGTTTATAGTGTTTGCAATTTTATATATATATATATATATATATATACACACACACACAAACACACACACACACACACACACACACACACACACTATAAAAACTAATTATTTGTTTTGCTTCGAGCATTTGCACCCTAGCCTTCCTCCAAGGAGCTCGGGGGTAGTTCTCTTCCTACCCACCCCAGCCTGTTCTATGCTCACAACACCCCTGACAGTTTCGTTAGACTGAGAGATGTCGACTAAGATAAGCTTCCCACCGTACAGGGGACGATGACATGGAATTGGCTGTTGTGGTTGGAAAATCATGTGCCTGTTGCCAAAATTGCAACTTGTAGACGTTTGTATTGCTTGTTGTTCTGTCCTGATCCGATGGAGGGCTGGATGCCTATGGAAGAAAACACAGTGCAACTCCCATGTTTTATGAGCAAGTTGGTGTTTAGCCTTTATTTCCAGTTCTAATGTGCCCCATTGTAGGAAACCCAGGTGGGGAGCAACCTGCAAGCAAAAGGAAGATAATATCATAAAATGCAACACGTTGTCTTTTACCCCCCCCCCCCCCCAAAAAAAAGGAGGTCAAAATTCTCTCATAACAGCTCAATTCCAGAAGCTAAAAGACATCTCAGAGAAGTGGGAGGTTTTTTTGGTCAGGCTTTGCCAAGTCTTCAGGAGAAGACAGTTCTAATGTTGTGCAACAGCTTCTGAGAGTGGCTTATTAGGTAGCTACCAGGAGGAGAGCCTTCTCTGCTTGGCACCCTGGCTGTGGAATGCAATCCCTAGAGAGGTTCACCTGGCATCTACATTATACTACTTTAGACTCCAGGTGAAGATATTTTTATTCTCACGGTATTTTAACAGTTCTTCAGTTTGATTTTTAACCTTGCTGTTTAAACTTGTATTTTAAATCGGTATTAATTTCTGCATGGCTGCTCGGTTTTTATCCTGGTTGTGTTTTTATGCTGTATTTTAAATTATGTTTTTATACTGTCATTGTTTTATATTTTGAACGGTTTTGATGGTTTTAATTTTTGTAAACTGCCCACAGAGCTCTGGCTATTGAGCGGTATAGAAATGTAATAAATAAATAAATAAGTATTAGGGGCCTCTGATGTGCCTTCTCAGCACATAGATGTTGTAGTTAGGCAGATGAACCAGGTCCATCAGCATTGTCTTCAGTGGGTCCTTCAGGAACTTCAGCAGAAGTTTTTTCCCCCCACCATTGGCTATCTGGTCCTTTTTAACTGGAGCTGCTGGGCTTCGAACCTCGGAACTTCTGCATGCAAAGCAAGGGCTCTACCACTTCAGCTACAGCCCCAGCCCCAAAGAGGCGGGCAGCTGCACAAAGTAAGAGCCTGCACTGCAGTACATACAGCTTGAATTCTTTCGAGAATGGGAAGAAACCCAGACCATGCTGGATGGGGCTTACGGCGGTTGTAATCTTAAACATCTGGAGGGCACCAGATTGCCTATCCTTGATTTAGAGCATTCTAGATCAAAACCTCCATGTCTTAGTGGGTGAGGAGCTTCCAAAGCCTATAGGAAGACAGCATGGCTCTCAAAGTCACGGATGAAATTCATTCCATGCAGCTCTAAAGAATCGATTACAACAGCCCCTAGCCTCAATGTTGCAATTATTATAAAGAGCCCGATGTAAAGGCCTATCAGAGCAGGTGGCAAACTGGCAATTGACAGTGACACTTTTGCAAGCAAATACCATAAGGCAACGTTCGAGCAGGATGCATCCAGCATTTGTTTGCTTTTGTGAACATGAGCATTCCTAGCGCAGTTGTGAAAATCTACTGTAATAAGTCTGTAGTAGCGGTACAACTCCATTTTGAGAAGGAATGTTCAATGGTATGTTTCTTGGGACGGGGTTGGCTTCTATTGTGGTTTAATGCATAGAAGTTGCTCTGCCTGACCTCAGCTAGGCTCTGAGGTTGCAGGGGTTATAGCTACAGTACCTCTTAGCCATGTGAAGTCATGGCCAGGAAGGCGCAGACTTGGTGAGTTGAGCACAATCAGGCAGAGCCGATCAGGACCTTGGACAGATCACTAGCTGAAGGCTTCTCACCAAAGGACAAGGAGAACTGTTGTTTCAGAGGGGCACAAAAGCCTTCTGGGACCATTTAAAGGTGGCGACCTGGTAGTGCTGTTCGTTCCTCTCTTGCTGGGAAGCCACCTAGAATCTTTGAGTCATCAAGTTGGAGATCTTAGAGAGCCATGAGGAGGAGGTTGCCCTGAAGGTGTTTTTTCTTCTTTTGCACATTTTAAGATAAGGGTGGGCAACTTGTGGCCCTCCAAATGTTTTGGCCTACAGCTCCCATCAGCCCTCATCAGCATAGCAAGTATCAAGGGATGATGGGATTTGTAGGCCAAATCTCCTGGAGAGCAAACTTGTGGGCTTTTTTTTAAAGTTGCAGTGTACAGTATTTTACTTCTAATTCTTTATCACTGGTTGTCCAAGGAGGACAATAGTTCATATACTGAGAGTGGGGATGTATTTAATGGCCTTTTGTCTGAGAAAAGATGGAGTTAAAGGAGCTTTTAATTTCACAGCTTGAGAGATTGCAAACCATTTATTATACAAGCAACTTTCCTGCCAGGCAGCTTTCCTGTCCCCAAGGACGGTGCCAGCCCCAATAGCCAAGTCCCATAAAGCAAGAGTCATCTGAAAAGCTGTCTTTCTACCGCCAAAGGGGTTGAGCTGCATTTTGTGTCTGAAAATACCTTCTCCCCCTTTGGGATGGGGCCCTGGGTGATGACAGACACCACTGAGGGTGGGGAGGAGGAAGGAAGTGGGATGGGGAAGGAGAGTACTATCAAGAAAAATCTGATGTGTTAGAACCTCTGGCAGCTGTTTGGTGCCAGAGAGATTGTAGAGCTGCCATTACTGTTCTCTGTGGTGGGAGTGGGGGAGAAACAACCTTGGGTTTCCCTGTACTTTTATTGAGAAATTCAAAATACCGTCTGCTTCTATTTTGAGCCCAACTACTCCTTTCTCCAATTACAGCATCTTAAGAATTTGCAGTCATTTTCAAAGAACATTCTGTCCTGCTTGTGTTCACATTCGGGGTTGCAAAGAGGATGTGTTTGCATGATTTGCGAACAAAAACAAAATTCCCATACATCCCTGCCTGGGGACCTGCAGGAAAATATTAAGCAGGCAGTGATTCATGGGTAAACTTCAGTTCTTGTTCTCTCCCTCTTTCTTTCTTTCTGGTCATCTTTCTGCCTTCTGGCATGAAACCTCGTCATTTCCTCCATTCTCAGAAGCAACAAGTTTGAATACGCTTCTTCGCTAAGCAGTTGGACTTGGCTGTCATCCCAAAATGTGATATTCTGTCACAATGGCTGACGTCTTGCCTTCTCTCTGTGTTGTTTGTTTCCCCAAAGCGGCCATTGCTGTCTTGTTTGAGTGGCCTAAAAAACCTGAAAAATTAGAATGAAGGGTTTGAGGAACCCTTGTGGATTCCTATCATTTACTCTAGCAAAGGTTTTGTTGGAAGAGTCAAGTGAATGGGTCAAGATTTGGGTTGTCTGGAGAGGCAAGAGACCTGGGCTTTCACATTGAAACCAACACACTGACAAACACAACACAAATCCTGTTAGTCAATTTTTCATTCAAAGCTGACTTGATGAATTTAACAGGTCTCAAAATCGAGTGGAATATTGAAAAGCCATGACCAGGCCTCCTCCTGTCTCATGAAATATCCATGCATCCGTCTCTTTACAGGCACATAGCAGCTTGGAGGTGGGGGGGGGGGGGGCAATATATGTTGAGAAAATGGTGCGGAGAGGGTGATTTATTTGGGGGTTGATGTTTGTAGTGCAGATGTACTCCTAAATCCTGTGAAGGAAATCTGTTCTTTACTTCAGTTGCCATCACTGAGGGAAATAGATCAAAGCTTCCCCTATAATGTGCATGTTTTATATGTATAGATCACAGTGTTAAAACTTTGTTCCTACAACTAAATAGCATACTGTTAGGAACCTAGGAAGCTGCTTTATACTCAGACCATTTATCCATCTAGCTTCGTATTGTTGACGCTGACTGGCCAGCAACAGCTCTCCAAGGTTTCAGGCAGAATTTTTTCCAGCCCTCCCTGGAGATGCTGGGAATCGAACCTGGGACCTCTTGCATGCAAAGCAGATGTTCTACCACTGAGCTACAGCATTTTATTTACACTGAGCTATATACACTCTACTCAGAAAACGTCTTACTGTGTCATTGCTGGATGTACATCTTCCTCTCCAGGATCTAGCTTGGGGAAAACCAGTTCTATTTTGCTTGTGAATTGCATCTCATGTTGTTTAGATTGAAGAGGGGTGCCATTTAGATTTTCCACCATTAATGAGGGTGTGTGTCTTACTCTGAGGACTGGGGGTAAGGTGCTCTGAATTTGTTTTGCTGGGACCTCTCAAAAACGTGTGGCCAGATCCTGATGGTTGAAATCTAGCTACTCCATTAACTGGTGCATACAAATATGTGTTTATTACATGTAAATGTCAAGCCATTAAAATGCTCATTTGCATGCTTAATATTCTTCTGCAATGACTGGGTGCATGTATATGATTGTGTGTGTGTGTGTGTGTGTGTGTGTGTGTAAATTTGAGGTTTATATTCCATTTGTACTTATTTTTGAATGCTACAGTGACTGATTTAGGTTTATTCTTGCACTGAATCCTTTTATTGCTCATTCTTCTGTGTCGTGCACAGGAAAGAAGAACGGAGATGTGGACAGAAACTTTGATACACTGGATTTGCCTAAGCGGTCTGAATCAGCAAAAGGTAACGTCTCAGTGCTCGTAAATGTGTTTTCAAAAGATCAGCAAAGAGGGAAGACGGGCGAATTCCAAAAGGGGTCTTGCAAAGAGAGTGAAAAAATACACAGCATTTATCCCTAGATTTCATGCTTCTTTAATTTCACTGTTAAATGAACATTCATGTGCTGCCTCTCTTCCCGCGTATGTTATTTTGTGCTCTGATTGAATTAGCGAAGAAGAAAGAGCTAATGAGAACCGAAGCCTTCTTTTGCAAACTATGTGCATTTTCCACACCGTTTCCTACAGCAGATTAAAGGATGATTAGGATATGTCCTAGCTTTTTTCTCTCCCCCCCCCCCCTTGGTCTTTTCATGCGGCAGTTTTCTTTCCTATCCGATCATTTCATTCAAGACGCTGTCTTCAGTTTACATTACCGAGGGGAAGCGATTAGGCTCTGTACGCTTTTGTACTGCGCTTTGCCCAGAACCCATTCCCTTCCATCAGCTACCATGGCCTCATTGAGTTGTATGTGGATGACTCCTCTGTGCCCCTGCTCTGGGGTAGGAGCGACCATTTTCCTTTTTAAAGAAGGAGATGGATGGAAGATGGGTTGCAAGAGTGGTAAATGTTGATGTCATCGCTTTTCAAGAAGTGGGGCGGACTCTTTTGCTGGGGTGCTGAACTTCTTTCAGCCCGAAGGCCAAATTCCATTTGAAGAAGTTCTTGGGGGCTGCATTCCACTGGTGGGTGACGCTAAAGGCAAAAGGGGCAAGCCCAAAATACCAGCATATTTAGCTTAAAGCTCTTTACTGCCAGTACCTCAGCCTTAGGAGAGGCATTTCGACTTTTTAGAGTGGGGGAAAAAACTGCGCAAAAGCTGGGGAACCACCAATCAATTTGTGGTTAGGAGAAAGGGTTGGGGCCAGAGGAAGGGTGTGTGGTCTTTTGGGGAATCCCAGAGGTTCAGATTGGGACCCCAGGACATAAGGTTCTGCACCCCTGCTCTAGAGGAGTGAAGGCGGAGGTCGATGTTTTCTCCTTAGCCACATCCAAGAATGTGAAGCAAAATGGCAGCTGTCTGGTTTCTATGGAAAATGAGAACCCATCAAGGAAACAACCATTATATTTACTATCAAGTAGAAGGCTTTCTAATGGATGGGGAAATTATGGCCCTCCTGGTATATTGTTGGACTATAGCTCCAATCTTCCCTGTCCATTGGTCTTGTAGACTGAAGCTGATGGGAATTGGAGCCCAAGAACACCTGGAGGGCTCAGAAAGAGAATGGCCTCTCTTTGCTTGGCAAAAGGAAATTGTATAGGCCATAATAACGTTCCATAGCTGTGGGCGATTGAAGTACCATATTTCTCCTTCTTGCACACAGAGCTCTGCCATTTCCTCTGGGCCTCATTGATATTCTGAAAGGTGATTGCTAAAGTTGAACAATGTAGGAGAGGGGATTTTTCCTTTCGTAATTGTAAGGAAACCTGAATTTTAATCAAGACGGGTAAGATGTCAGCGTGGTTTACACAGACATCATGTGCTAAATTTTGTCAGAAGATTAAGGGTAGGCAATGTGGAGCCCGTAGGCATCATTAAACTCATGAACAATTTTCTTTGCACCTGCTAAGGTGCCCTGCCCCTACGATTTAATAATAACAATAACAATAATAACAATAATACATTTTCTTCTTGGAAGCTGGGATTGCTGTGAAATAGTTTTGTGTCTCTGCTGAAAACTGAGCGTTCAAAGGGGTTGTTCAATGTGATAGGGCTCAGACCCCACCTCAACCTTTTATTTGGTCTTTTGGGCAGGCTATATGTCCTTTGCCATACCTCCTGTGGCAGCCATTTTGTGGTGGCGCCCACAACAGTTTTCCTGCATTTTACACATTACTGTGCAAAACTTAAAACCAAACAATCATTTTCTGGAGCATATTTAGAGAAATGGGGTCAAGGGGTGGAATGGATTTTTCTTCCCTAGATGCTCCATTACTCCTTCTCAATTTCTGGTTCCAAAGCAGCTGGATTAGGTGGCTACTCAGGTTATAATGCGATTGCGGGAATTTGGAATTATTCAGTGAGATAAGGCAGACCAGTATAGTGGTTCCCAAACTCTTAATGGCACAGGTCAGATCCATGGCATGGAACTTTAATTGGTTCTGATGAGATCAGCACTCGGTGAAGGAAGAGCCTCATTTTCAAGGCCGAACAAGGCCTTAATGATCAAATGGTTTCACTTTGAGTGGCATAATGATTTGGTATGTGGGTTTAAAACACACACACACACACACACACACACAAGAAGCATTACAGGCTAATCTCTTTCATATCAAAGCATATTTTAGGTTATAACTGTTTTTAGCAAATGGAACGTGGGAGTTGTTAAAATTGCTTGTGCAAAGCTCGAAATGAGCATTGCAATGGTTGGCTCTGCCTGCCAATTCAAATCTTTGGAGGGTGGTCTGCTGTGCAGACAGCCTTTATAGGAGGCAAGGCTGATGAGTACACAGTACCGTGCTTTCTCTGTAGTAGTACCCAGGCTGCGCAACTCCCTGCCTCATGAAGTGTCCTGTTCTTTCTTTCTTTCTTTTTTCTTTCTTTCTTTTTTTCTTCCTTTCTCCATTTGGTAAAGTCTACCCTTTGTTTTCCACTCTGCTGTTCTATTAAATTGAGGCTATAGCTATATCCCCTCTCCTTGCAATCTTGCAGCTGTTACTGTTGGTCTTAATTGATTGACTGATTATTGACTTTCCCCATCACCATCAGTTCCTTTTTAATAGGAAATGCTGGGGAATGAATATAGGACCTTCTGCATGCAAAGCCTATGGGCACTACCACTGAGTTACGGCTCCCTGCTTTAAAGGGGGGGTTAGACAAACTCCTGGAGGAGAAGGCTGTCATTGGCTACTGATGGCTCTTTATTGCCCCCTCTGGTAGCATGCTTGACTATTTCTGTATATTACAACATAGTCCTGCTTTCTCTCAGGCTACCAGAGGGGGCAATAAAGAGTGCTACACGCTGTAGTAAAGAAAGTACAGGAAGGTTGAATAAAAAGGTTGTTGTAACAAGGATAAGATGATGTCCGCCTGTTAATGAGATAAAACATATAGTACTGCCAATATCAGAGGCAGTATGCCTATGTACACTATTGCTGGGGAACATGGGTGAGAGGGTGCTCTTGCATTCATGTCCTCCTTTTGGGTTCCTAGTCGACAGCTCTTTGGCCACTGTGTGAACAGAATGTTGGACTAAATAGGCCCTTAGTCTGGTCCAGCATGGCTCGTCTTATGTTCTTATGTAAAGCCAATGGGTCATTATTATTATTATTATTATTATTATTATTATTATTATTTATTACACTTATATACCGCCCATAGCCGAAGCTCTCTGGACGGTTTACTTGGCCATTCAAGACCAAGTCACCACAAATTACTTTACTTTACAACAGGGCTAGCTGACAAGAATACACTGTTGCAAGGAAAATCCATTTCCCCCCAGCTACTGGGAAGATTGCACGGTGGGAGGAGATGATGCCGTTGTACCTGCAAATCAAAAAGTCCTGGCACTTTGACGGTATGAACTCTGGCTCCACTATGCCACTGATTACAAGCCTTGGTCCCATCCTTAACGTTGTGGCATGGTTGCCCTCCTCAAGATAGGCCCATTGACTTGGAATACATCTCTCAGGAATGGATTAAGAATTTCAGCAGAATAGAATTTGGTGCCAGATACCTGCGGGCATGTTGAGCAGGTTACGTTTGTATTCCGAACATACTAATTATGAATTATGAACTGTCATGTGATGGCAGGTAGAAGGAACCATGAAACCCACCACAACTTCCTCCTCTTCAAGCTTTATGCCCCTTGAGCTAAGAAGCATCAATTCGGTCATGATGTTCTTATAAAATCCTCACATTAAAGAGGTAGTGAAGTCGCTTTGATCTAATGCTCCCCCCTTACTTTGGGGGACTGGATATGGTGTACATCCTTCTCTCCCCCCCCCCCCCCAGAAAGTCAGACTGTTCTCCATGGGGCTTTAATCACAATGGTCTTTTGTCTAATAAGCAGTGATATGTGCTGTTGAAACAGTTCTGGGTTTAATGCGTCATTTGTTCCCGGCTTTGAGCTTGAAACAACCCCCCCCCCAAAAAAAATGAACTTTGCATCTTGGAAAAAGGAGACAAAGGAAGAACGATCTGGATCGTTGCCTGGCGCTCTGAAAGCACATTGTGCTCTCGGATATTTAAGGGGTGTTATGTATTCCATTCATGAGCGAGCTGTTGGGCTGTAGCAATTCAGAGAATGAGCTGAGTTGTTCTGGTCCCAGTGCCGACATCTTGGTCTTTGAGGGGGAGAAAAGCAGCAGTGGACAATTTTGAGTGGAGACGCAGCCCTCCAACTCCCCAATCTTCCAGTCAGAATTGCCGCCTCACCCGGAATAGCAGCCCAGATCCTGATTGTGACCTGGATGAGGGAAAGCCAGCCAGATTAGATGGACTAGCAGCACTGGAGGTGCTGGATGACAAACAAGGACCCAGCATCATGCCTGGCCCTTGGACGGAGCCCAAACTCCCACCCAGGTGATCCTTGATCTACACCGACCCCAACTTGAGACCTCCAGAGACCAGACGTGCACCCATTAAGGAACTGGCCTCCTCCATACCAGGGACCTCACCCCTGTGAGGAAACAAGGCTGGGCAGAACTAAGAGAGAGGAGGTGTAATGCTAAGCTCCTGGCAGAGGACTGCCTCTTTAAGGCCTTCATTTCCTGAGGGAAGAGGCAGAGCCTGGGAGAAGGTATCTGGCCCTGGAGGGATGATACATGCTTAGTTTAACCCCAGACCTCACTGGAGCAAATTGTTCCCATGGTGCTCTCCAAGGTCCTGCAGATCTGGCCTTCCTTGCTTTATCATGCCTCAAGGTCAGTGGTGGACAACTTGAGGCCCTTCAGATGTTCTGGCCAGCAATTTCCATCATCCCTCACCATTGGCTAGGTGAGCTAGGGATGACGGGAGTTGTAGGCCAAAACATTTGGAGGGGGCACAAGCTCCTCACCCCTGCTCAAGGCCTTCCACCCAAGTTCAAGGCAGGACACTCTTGAGTCAACATTTCATAGTGGGGGAGAGACAAAATGAATCACCCAGCTGCCTGCCCCATTATTTGATGCTCGGTTCTGTTTGGATCTTCCTGCGGAACTGCCTCATGACTTCCTCCACCCATATCTGTGAATGTGAATAGAAAGCAAAGTTTCTGGTGTAGAGAGTGAGCCTTTCAGATGGGTGTCCGTCTTGGGTCCTTCCTTTAAAATAAATAAAGGCCTTGGCAGTTCCAGTACGGAGGCTTTGTCATGCGTATGCTGTGGATAAGTGACACCTTGTCTCCAGACACTGACCCACATAAAATAATACAATCCCCTCAGTGACAGAGTCTAGAATGTTCCTGTCATGGTGGGAAGCGTCTGAAAATACTTCTTTCTCTTCTAAAAGAGGTGACAGATCTTGCAACGGGAGCTGATGGCTGGTAGTGGCGGGTGTGAGTGCAGGTCCGTTGTCACTGAGGCAGAAATGGCTGGCTTTTAAAGTAGGTCAGGTCTTGAGAAAAGTATCCCTTTCCATCCTTTTGTGCAGGGGAAATGCAGGGTCATCCAGCACAAAGTTGAGTTAATGCTCTACAGGTCAATTTGTATACAGAGAAGTGTTGTGATGATCAGGGAAAGCTTGTGTGAACGTTTAAAACACACCTCATTTTATGCCTCCTGAACCTCACAGCGGTGGGTGTTTCGGAGGGTGGGCCCTGGCCCTGAGAAGGCTCCGCTTTTGAGATTTGACATGGTGACATTCTCTTGGTCATGGAATGGCCAACAAGGCTTCCTCTGGACGTTTTCGATTCTATCTGTGCTGCTCCGGAGACGAGAGAGACAAGCGCTGAACGGATAATTTAAGGAACTCCACTAACAACTTCTCAGTGAAAGCATATTTTGGGAACCCCCTCAGTGTCATGCTGCCCTGGGATTCTTCTGAGGGCGAAGGGGAATGGCAGATTGCAGAACCGGGTGAAGGGGTAGCACAGAAGCAGCTCGAGATTCCGCACTACCTGCCAGTGATCAACCCCTTTGTTGGATTCAGAGGACGAAGTTCCACTGGCCCCGGCGGAGTGAAGGGGGCATCATGTGAAAGAACAGCAAAGGCGAGTGTCTGTCCATTTAAGACATAGAGGCTCCCAGTCGACAGAGGACTAATTGCTAGCAGCTGCTTCAGGATGCTGAAGTTAAAAAGCAGGAAGCAGGCAGGGGGAAATGCTGTCTTAGACCCTGAGCCTCAAACTCCCCTTACACCCTAGAAGTCCTTGGATGTTGACACTGGACTGCTGAACGGACTTCTCTCTGCCTCCTTGAATCCTCTCTGGTCAACCTGAGACTTTGGGTTGTCCATTTGGAATCCTTAAAAAAAAAATAGAAGGAGGAGGAGGAGAAGGAGGAGGAGGAGGCGGTCGAGGAGGTCATCCCAACTATTTCTGTATCCTTCCCCGGGGCCACCGTCAAAGGTAGGCATGGTTGGGCACCTGCCAAGAACCCACACCCCAGTAAGGGCTCATTGACATGTCCCCCCTTGATCTTCTCCTTTTCACCATTGCAACCTGCTTGTTCAGGTGGTGGGAAGTGGAGTAATAGATGCCACAGGCAACTTACTCCCTGACTCTCTGCCTATCAACCAAGCATGTGGTAGCCATGATGAGAGAGCGGAGGAGCAGCAAGAGGAGTTGACTTATATCGAGAAAGCATGGCAACCCAGCATTTGGTATTGGAGGCCATAAACACAGGCTAGAGCCAGTTTAAAAGAAGTTGAAATCAATGTACTGTATTAGTGCTTTTATATGCATCTTCAGGGAAGGCTATTGAACCACTGTTTAACTACAAGCACTCCCTCACACCGGCTGGTACCTTTTCTTTTATAACGCAAAACATTTTTTTATCTTGAAAAAAATGGGGCCTCCGAAACTTGACATGGCTTAGGGCTTCAGCATTCCTTAATCTGGTTCTGGAAGAAGGTGAATCAGACCTGGTGATTAACAGTGCTTCCTACGGCTCTCCCCTCTGCCAGGTAGCTGTCATAGGAAGCTCCCCCGGTACATGCGTGGAGCATGCTGGTACATTAACATCCCCTAAGCATTTGGCGTGCAACGCTGAGAATTCCCTCCAGGGCCGCCGAGTGTCTCATATTTCCATGACTTTGCTAAGTACATTGCTCATCATAATCCCCTGTGGCGGTCATAATTTACAAAGGAGCTAACGATCGCTCATCTGTCTTGCCAGTGCCTTGTGTCGGGGGAACTTTATTACCTTGGATAAGAGTTTTCCCCCCTTGTGGATCTGTCATGTGGCAAACTTCTCCCCTCCCGCTCAGTCCATTAAATTCTCACCTCTCCTCATCCATCACGAATGTAGACTTTGGGCACCAGCTGGCTGTTCCCCAGTTTCAGCTGGAAGAGAGGAGTCGGCTTAGCGCTCTGTCAGGTTGCGCTTTTTGAAGATGAACTTTGGAAAGTGGATTCATGTTTTGCGTGCGTGCGTGCGTGCGTGTGTGGCCCTTTTTGGCGTCCGCGCTGACCCACCTGCTTCTCTGCTGGGGCGGAAAAATGGAGAGGCTTCTTGGCCCACGGAGTTTGGATCCAGAAGTGCGAGCCTGGTGGGAAACGTTTCCAGCCTTTATGCAGGGGAGTCTGGTGGCTCCGTTGTCACTTGCGCAGTGAATCTATTTCAGGTTTCAGTCAGAACTCTAAAGGATCTCTCCAAGGTGCAGAAGAGCAGGAGAGGTTGAGGGGAAGGGATTTTGTGGCTTTTCCAAGCGAGTGTGTGTGTGTTATTTGGGAGAGCGAATCTCCTTCCCTCTGATTGAGACTTGCCCAATTCCCTTACGCGCCACTTCTCAACGTGTCAGGGCTGAGTCAAACGTGCAGAAACAGCAACAGGGTGTGCGTGTGAAGTGGAGATCCTTATATGCAAGCCCCCCGACTTTTTTTTTTAAAAAAGGAAACCTACCCCCCTTTAGTGGAATGCTAAAATGTCAGGGAGAAATGTTCAAACCTAGCATTCTTGCTGATATTCCACTAGTATTATTTCATTCTATTCTCTATGCTTCCTCTCTCCTCCCCACACCTATTCCTGCTTTTCTGGGGTTCCAAACTCATAATTTTCAGGGAAATACATGTTTTGTGAGGAAAAAACAGTGGTGTGTGTGTTTATATGTGTGTGTGAGAGAGAGGGGGGAGAGGGAGGGAGGAAGCAGAGAGGTGGTATGAAGGGGAAAGGTTGAGCATAAATTCCCCTCAGAATCACTCAAAGAAGGGGAAAAGGGGGTCATTTTGGTTCAGTATCTAGGCCCTGAGCCTGAAAGTTCTGTGGAGGTTTTTCAGCAGGAACAACATCATCTGAGGCGGCTTACATCGACGGGACAGCCTGGTTGCTCCGCAGATGTTGAATGAAATATAAGCCATTAGCCCAGCTCTTAAAGCAAAGCTCCTTGGCCACCCCTTTTGTTCACATAATACACGTTGAACAGTTTGCCCTCAGGAGCAAGTGCGAGCCTGGGATGACCTCCGTTTTCCCCTCATAGACCAGGCCGTAATGCTCCTATTTGGAAGAGCTGTCATGCTTGGCTTGAAAATAACCGGTTGGCTTCATGGGGAAGGAGCAATAGTTAGGTGTGGCCAGGGAGGGGAAGGGTCTCCTCTTCCCACCTCATTTGCAGTGTTAAAAAAACACATCTCAAGTATGGCCGAGACGGCTAGAAGACGCTCTTGCCGATGAATCTTGGCGAATGGAGAGATGTCCCAAGGGTGAGATTGCTCCTGTTGGGTCCCTGCCCCCGAAATGTGCTTTGGGGGCTTTGACTCTGCTGATAGCTACAAGGAACCCAAATCTCTCTCTTTCTGGTGTTAATGAAGTCAGTGGAAGCCGGTGGCTCCGATGCCAGTGGAGCAGCGAATCCGCTCCGGGTTTCAGTCAGAACTCTAAAGGTGCTTCACACCTTGGATAGCTCCTTTAGAGTTCTGGCTGAAACCCGGAGCGGATTCACCTCCTCACTGGCATTGGAGCCATCAGCCTCTACTGGATGGAGTCTTAACGCTTGATAGGAATACAGTCATGAGGTGCCCTGACTGAAAAGGTGGTGGCCCCAGCTTTCACCCACCTCACCTCAGACGGTGGGTCCCACATCCCGAGCTGGGCCTCTGAAGGAAAATCTGACAACTTTAGCAATGCGGCAATGTCAGTTGCTCTTGGACTATTCACAAGGCCCTGGAAAAGTCAGGTTGTTGTTTGTTAGTGCCATTTTTGACGAACACCTTAGCCCAGAACAGCACAAATCCACTCATACAATAAAGCTGCCTGCAAGGAGACATGCAGCAGGCTTTTTCCAGCTGCGTCAAATTATTCGTCAAAGCCGTTGGATCTGGGGAGCTTTTTCAGTGGTTTGTTTCCTATGCCAGGACTCCGAGCCATTGCGTTGCCCAAAGACACACAGTGGTTTAGCTAACTGGGGAGAAACAGCCTACGCACAACTGGAGGAATGCTCTACTGTTGCTGTTTTGCTGACAGAGCTGACTGCTGGCTCATTTTACCTTGGTTCCGTCTAATCCTACCCTGGGCAAGCCGAGATGGCATGTCAGGAAGCAAAGCACCGGTTGCCAGTGCCTTGCTTTGCCTTGGACTGGAACAACTTTGCACAGTTGGGAAAACTTCATAAAACGTTCGCGGCCAGCAGCCCAGGTGCTGCGCATCACAGCTGAAGCTGCTCTGACTTTGCAGGGGTGTTGTTGATCTGACTTTGCAGGGGTGTTGTTGAGGATTGATTGAGCCATTCCGGGCTACACGGGCTGCTTTGATAACATGCTATTTCACAGAAGCGCTTTGTACAGATATATTTTTAATAGGACAGGTGTCAAACTGTTTTCCTTCTAAATCTCTGTACACAGGCCCTGGCCATTATTATTTATGAGGCTGTCCGTTAAATATATATCTGCACAACATCGGGAGACTCTAAATTTTAAAAAATAGATAGATAGAGATCCATTGGGGGGGGATTTGGTTGTCCAGGTAGAATATTGAATCTACGCTTGCCGAGAGGCAATCACTGGGCAATTATCAGGCTGCTGTTGGCATTTTGAAATACGTGCTGCTAATGTATGTTCACGCTTCCATTTTGCTTGAGAAGACCAAGATGTTTCCTCTTTTCCCCTCATGATAACAAAGGACGGTCAGATAGATACAGTTGGAAACTGACAGCTGTCAATCTGCCGGCTCTGATCCTTTTGGGTTGTTCTCTTTGTATTGTTTACTCTAAATGTACAAATCATAATAGTGTACGTCTCTCTGTGTGTCAATGGACTCCCATTGCCCACCCAACTTGACTTGCATTTGAGAGATGAGCTGCAGGTTTTCTCTGAACTCTGGGGACTTTTTCCTGCATATTTGGGAGCGGGGGTCAGCCACAATTTGGTGCAAATAGAGATTTGCACCAATGGCAGCTGTACTTTGTGTGGAAATTCACGCAATTTACACAATTTGAGCAAATAACAAATGTGACTTTTGCAAATGAAAAAGCATGGAAAATTCGCCAATTGGCCCGAGTCAGTCCAGTTAGCGGAAAGTGGGCCAAAGTCCAACAAAATCTCATCACGCTCCATCCTCCAAGCGGATTCCTCTGACATTCCTAGCCAGTGCTGCATCTCTGTGAGACCCGGCTCTTCTACACAACTCTCTGTGTGTGTGTGTGTGTGTGTGTGTGTGTGTGATTTCTCATTTCTCATTTCACTTTCTCTTTCACTCAAAAGGCAGATCGGGGAATAAGGAGTCAACCTCTGTTGGATGGGGCTACACTGTCCTTGATAAATCAGGCTTGCAGTTTGAGTGTACTCTTGGATTCTGCTCTGAACCAGGATGCCCATGTGTCAGGAGTTTCGGGGAGTGTGTCTGCTGACCATCGTAATAACCCCCTTACCCTCTCTTGGATATGAGGAAAACTGTTCCAACCCAACCCCTCTCGCAAACCACCCCCAGGGCTGGATTCAAGGGTAGGCATGGTCGGGCACCTGCCAAGGTCCCCCATCCCATTAGGGGCCTCCCGTCAAGAGCCTCCTGTGCTTTGACCTCTTCGATATGGCAACCTGCTCATTCCCTGCCTCTCACTGTGTCCCAGATAATGGTGGTGGTAAAGGGGAGGAGCAGCGGATGCCACTGCCCACTGCCTCTCTCACCTGTGAAACTAGAAGCAAGTGATAGCAATGATGAGGAAGAGGACGAGGACAAACACAGCTGGTGGCAGTGAGAAAGTAGACTCACTAAGGGAGGGGATCCATTGAGGGGGTTTTGACCAAGGGCCCTCAAAAACCTGAAGCTGGCACCACACACCTCCACGTCAGGGGGAGAGGTCTTTCCTCCCCCCCTGTTTGGGTGACATGATGATTTGGACAGGTTGCATCCCAAGCCATCTGTCCATGGGCATTTGTACGTATCATTTCACGTTGATATTCTGCAAGCAATTATATATGTGGCTCTCAAGGAAAGGGACTGACAATCTCATGGAGCTCACTTTATTACACGGCTGTAGTTGCAGAGTTTGTTTGCAAGAGGAGCGTATGCCAGGCAAAACCGCCAGGCTTGAGAAGCAGGAGTTGGAATGGGACGCGCCATTTCCACTTTGCTGCGACAAGCTCAGTCTTGGGATTTCTGCCGCCATTCCAAGCAGCTCTGGCCATCCATCCAGAACTGTTGGCTTGCGGAGGGTTCCTGGTGTGCCATTTCTCTACTGTTTCAGTTCAGCAGCAGCGGGAGCAAACAAAAGAAGCCCTCTATGGAAAGCCCTTTGAACCAACACACATTTTAACATGCATGCGCCTGCTCACGGAAAAAGTGGCGGAGGCATTGTGCCCTGGCACCGCTGATGTGCCAAGACCAAACTGTCACACCGGAGGCGGCCACCGAATCAAAACGAGGCCTTTGTTGCACAAAACTGCGGGTGTCTCGGCTGCCCCTCGAAATTGCCGTGGCGGATTTCATTCTATTTTGCTGACAGAGAAGGCCTGCCAGGCTCAGAGAATAGCGAGATTCTCTGCAACAGCTGAAGCACAAAAATGTCAGCGCTGTTGACTTAGGTCGGCCTTCCCCATCCCGGGACCCTGCAGAGAGGCCGGGTTGCAACTCCCATCATTCCCAGGCAGCATGGCCAATGGCCAGTGTTGACTTCAGATTGGCACCCTCAAAGCCCCCCTCCCCCAGTGAGTACCCACTCACCCTTATTGGCACTAACTGCTATTGCTCCTCCTGCTCTTTTGCATCATTGCTTCTGCTCACTTACTCACTTGCTTCCTACAGTGAGCAAGGAGGCAGCGGCCTCACTGCTCCATCCCGCCATCACCGTACTCTGAGCAAAGGAGGATCAAATCCAGGTGGCTCTTCTCAGTGGGCCAGTGCTGGGGTGTGGCCCCACGGCAGGTGCCCGGTCATGCTTACTCTTGACGCCGGCCCTGCCATCCAGGCTGGCTAGGAATTGTAGGAGTCGCAGGTCCTACACCTCTGGGCAAGGTTGAGGAAGGCTGCCTGAGATCCTGGGCAGGCTGTGCATTTGACATCTACATGCAGGTAGACCTTAGGTTGGTAGCTCCGCCTATTATACGTAGAGATGTATGAGAATGTCGTTTTTGCACACAAAACATGCGAGCGTGGCCTGTTCGAGGCCCCGAATGTGACCGTGAACGCTTGTCCACTGAACACATCCGCAAATTGTCGGATCCGTGCTCACATTCGCCTCGTTCCTGATTCCCAGCTTGGTTTGCCCAAATTTCCCCAAGTCACGTTTTCACTTTATAACGTGGGGGAGCGGGGACTTGTTTTAATGCATCATGTTCTCAGAAGCCCTGGGAGAGGGGGGGCATGCCCATCTGAGCACTGGAGGCTCTGATTCCAGTGGGGCTGTGATTCCAGTCTGGATTTCAATCAGAACCAGCCAGAACTCTAAGCGGAGCTATCCAGAATGCTGGACCCATTTTGGGAATAGGGTTCATCACTTTGGGCCGCTCCTAAAATGGATCCATAGGCCCAATTGAAACATCAGATGTCCTGATTGGGGGGGTCCGGGGCTTAAAGGTCTGCACCCCCCCCCTCGTTCTATCCCAAGGGGCAGTAGCTCTCAAAGGTTCTAGACCAGAGCCTTTCCTAGCCCTGCGTAGAGGGGCCTGGGATTGAAGCCGGAACCCTCTGCAGGCAAAGCCTCCGCTCTCCCTCTGAGCCCACCCGCAGGACCGATTTAACCGCAACGTGGCTGCATGCAGTGAGATTCACACTGGTTATTTTTAAGTGCTTCCAGAGAGCTTTGAAAGCTTCCCTTCCTTGTATTGCAATGGCACGGGCGCGGTGCAGCTTTAAGTTAGTTTACGCACTCCTGTTTCTCAGCTGAGTGAAATGGGGGGGGGGGGAGAGAGAAGTGAGGCAAGAAAAGACCCTGAACTTGGAAAGACAGGGATGCTTCATTACCTCTTGTAAACCCGATGCTCAAAGCTGCTCATTAAGGTTTAACGCATAAAGAAATGTTTGTGGGCTTTCCCCCCTTTTCTTTCTTTTTTTTTGCTGGCTGAACCCTTTGGAATTCAATATCCGTCCAATTTCTATTTACGTCGGAGCCTGTTTGCTTTTAATCATTCCATCTATTGATACTGAGGAAAAACAAGCATCCGATCTCGGTGTGGCAAGGAAGGGAAAAAGGAGGGCAGGAGCTCGTTTTATCTGCCTGTTTTTTTGTTGGGGTTTTGTGGTTGTAATGTATTGTGCTTGAGAAAGCAGAAGGAGGAAGGAAGTGAAGGGATGCAATGAGACTATATCTGGGGTCCTGCTTTGCATTCGAGCCCATCGGGGCCGGCCCTACCATTAGGCGGAGTGAGGCAGTCACCTCAGGCGGCAGAACCTTTGAGGCAGCAACAGTGTTCTGCAGGTGAGAGCAGTAGACCAATGGCCCGACCAGTTATCCTGCAACCTTCAGGTGTGGTGGAGGATGGATGCTGACTTTTTGCCAGAAGGAAGATTAAACTGCCAATCCAGTTGGCTTTTATTTATGCAATGGGAGGGAGGCTCCATCTAGTCTACCTCAGGCCACAAAATGTCTTGAGTCAGCCCTGGAACCCATGTTCCGTCTTGAGCCCAAACTCTAAATGGGACCTTTTCTTTCAAATTCCTCTTTATTACTTCTTCCCTCAGTTGCTCTCAACTGCCCCATTTTTCCCGGGGATTTAAACCCAGTCTCACTGTCCCAAGGCCCGATACCTGGTGTATCCATGTACAGCAAAATCGCCGAGGTTTCCCATGCTACCGCTAGCAAGGGCATCCCCAGGTGTGTGTTTGCATAGGCTCATGTGTGCATTTATGCTTGTGTGCTTCTGGTTGTGTGTGCATGTGTGAGCCCTCAGGCCTAAAAAGGTTGTGCAGGCCCAGTACAGCCCGGTTTCCTCCCCTCCTGTTCTTTCCTTCGAGTGGGATTGTCTTCCTGGAAACTGGAACTCCAACTCCCAGCTTACCTGACCATTAGCCATGCTGGCTGGGGCTGATAGGAGCTGTAGTCCTAAAACATCTGGAAGGCAGGATTAGGAGGAGCCCTGCTGCAGGCTTGGATTTAGAGACCTGCCGCAGGCTTCTGCATAGAGCCCAACCATAGAGCTGCATAGGCTCCAGTGAACTAACCCGTTAAGGGCTCAAATCCCACCCAGACTGAATAAGTGCCGTGGGGAGGGATTTGGCTACTTTCGGGGTGGGGGAAATTTAACCAGTTCTGAAGCAGAACCCAGCTGCCCCCTGCTCCCACATGCTAGGGCCAACATTTTCAAAAGTCTTGCTGCACCCTTCAGGTCCCAATTCTAGCCTTCACCTACCACCCCTAAAGCAGGTCACTTCACTGTGCTGGATGGCAGGGCTCTGCTGGCCACCATTTTAATTTCCCCCACCTGCCCCCAAAACCTCGTGATGTAGTATCACTCCAAGCGGCATTCAGGGGGGAGGGGGAAGGATGTCGAACGGCATCTCCTGCCGGATCCCATCATTGATCTCCTTATCTCTGAGACGGAGGGGCATCTGCTAGACGTCAGCGCTGATACTGATGCCGAGGGAAGATCGCCTGTAACGACTCCCAACGAGAGACCTCTGCGAGTGCCTTGAAATTGCAAACATCAAAGCGGCGATCTCGGTTGAGCATATGATTACAACAGGGACTTGCTGAGAGCTTTAGGAGGAGGATGAAGGGGAACGATGCTCCATTGCCTTTTTGCCTCGCGGTGGATCCGAGATGACACAACAAAGAAGGAAGATGGAAAGGGCCAAGGGATAAGGGGTTAGGGTTGCGCCTGCATGCTTTATTTGGACAGTTTCCCTTATAGCTCGAGGAATGCAGGCACCTTGACTTCCTCGTGACTTCCCTGCCTCTTGCCTCCTTTTCGAAACACTGCTGTTTGCATATCACCCCAAAGACATTTGCACCAGCGGCTGCAGAGCCTGAGAATCTGGCGAGCAGATGCTCAAAGCTATGATTAGTACCAAGGAAGGAAGTATGTGAGTCCTCCCCCCCCACTTTCCTGGACTGGGATTTGTGAGCAAAAGGGTGCGTGAAGAGCAGGCAATCCTAATCAGCCACGCTCAATTAAATCCCGCCCGATCCAGGAAGGGAGCGTCGTCCTTTGGGATGTGATGGGTAAATAAAAGTTTAACAGGCTCAGGAAGAGGTGGATACGCAATTGCACGGTCTGGGTGAGCCGTTGGTAGCACTGGTTGCTGGTCACGCATCCTGTTTGCCCCACCTACTCCTGTCCTGCAATCTTAATTGCATTGAGCTTTTTGCAGAGGTAAAGAGGGGCACTCTTAGAACATCTCTACCCTCATATAAAGGATTACTGCCGCCACTGCAACCCCCTTGCCAAGTATTACAGTTTGCAGAAGGGTATATTCTGCCTGCTTGGCATGTTATGTTATACAAAACAGAAAAAGTACCAGCCTTAATTAAGGGTGCAATCCTATCAATTGTGCCCTTGATGATCGGAAGCCCCCAAGCTTGGAGGCTTCCCATCATCCAATGCAAGGCAGGAGAAGTGGCAGAGACCATCTTTGACTCCCCATCTTCCCTAGCTGGGTTTTCTTGCCCATCTAGCCGGGGTGGTTCAGAGGGGAAGGGGGACAGGCTGGAAAGGCCTCTTGATTGCTCGTATCCTGGCCTCTGCAGTCTACTCCCCTCCCACCAAATCACTCCCTTTCCCCCCTCTCTGAGGTCACTTTCCTAGCCTCGAAGAGCAGTTCTTTCCACTCCCACTGCGAGGGGGTGAGAGAGGGGGGGGCTTGGATCCTGGACCCCTCCTTCCACAGTTGGAGCTCTCTCCCCAAACTTGGAGGAGGGAATCCCCAGTATCCTATGGCCCCGTCAGATGATAACTAGGGGCCATGGGATTGCTCCCTCCAGCTCTGACCAACAGCAACAAATCTTTGAAGATGCTTTCCCATTGCCTGTGGCCTCAAGCCACCAGGAATGGTTTCAGTGTTGGTTGTTTCAAACACACACATACACACCCTGAAAAGAAAAATGCAGGCGCATGTCCCCCAACTTTGAGCCGGATGTCATCCATGCAAAACGTTTGGCTGAGATTTTATTGGGAGCACTTTGAACTTCCAAAAGCTTTCTTAAACCCCTTGTCAAGCCTCGGAGATATGGTCAGGGATGCACTTACCTGATTTCAGTAAGCAAAGGATCTTGTTTGGCAGGGATAGAGATGTGACGGCCCGTGGGGTGGGGTGAGAGGCAGGAAAATATGAAAATTTAGAGGAACAGAACATATTTTTCCAGAGATTTTTTGGGGCAAATTGAAAAAGGTTTTCCCCATATTTTACAGGGTTACTCTACCTGCTCCCCGGCACCCCCATTTTTTCATTCTCCCTGCCCCCGTGCCTTCATATCTCTAGGCAAAGATGACTGGATTGTGAAGACATTAAGCAAACACTTTTATCATTCACCTGGAGAGGAGACCGAAGGAACAGTGCAAAGCTCCCTTCTCTGCATAAGCCCTTCTCTTTGGTTGAGTCACACGGGCCTTTCTCTTTGATCTGTGTGCTTTGAAGGGAGAAGCCTCAGATACCTGTTGAGTTCCAAGAGCCTGACAAGGAAGCTGCATTCTCCCTTCCTCGGCGTTGACCTGACAACAGCTTGTCACCGGAGAGCATCAGGAGGCCCATTTTTATTTTTATTTTTATTGGTTGTCTCTTGGATTTGGAAACTGTATGAACAGTCTGCCTGACAGCAGTGTGTCGGAGTGGGATTTAGAAACACCAGGGCTTCCTTTGAGGACGCGTGATGGCTTTCGCAGAGCTGAGAAGAGCCGGGAGGCAGGTTTGACTGGGAACAGAGGTGGGGGGAGGAGGGAAGGAAATGGCAGTAATTAACACCCTCGAGTGGCAAAAATGGAGCGTGTCAAAAGTGCGGGAGGCATTCCGAGCTGCGCATAGCAAGTCAGTGCAAATTCCGATGCTCCTTCCCCAACGCCCCCCCGCATCCCATAATTCAATGCACAAAAGGCATCATATTTTCTGTCGGGTGCTGGGACACCAGATAATTCCAGCTGTCGTTTTCTAAAAAAAAAAAAAAAAAAAAGAGGACGCTTTTACTGGGCCTGAGCTAAAATGGAGGAGATGCGTTCTGCAAAAACAACAGCAATTCGCTCTCCCTGAAATCTCCCCCCACCTCACCCTCTGCTAGCATCTCAGACAAAAATAAAGGTATTGTGAACTGGGAGGAAAAGATTCTCCTGTTCAGAGGGAGGGCAAAAACATCTGTCTGCTTCTGGTCCCTTCAACCCTCTGTAGCCACCTTGGAATTTGGTAGGGAGACATTTTTCTCCTTCCCTTTTAGTACTAGGACCCGACGGACTCATCCCCTGACACTGATGGGTGGGAGATTCAGAAGAGACAAAAGGAAGGACTTCTTTACACAGCTCAGAGTTGCACTATGGGATTTGCTTCCACAAGATGTAGCGATGGACACCTACAATTCCAAGAAGGGAATTGGGCAAATTCCTGGAGGAGAAGGCCTCTTCCTGGAAAGAAGATATCTCTGCTCCCACCTTCTTTCCTCCATGACATATCCATGTTCTATCCTGATCTGCATTGAGATGCATTCACTCTTCATTGTTCCAAGCCCTGATCTACTGGCTCTGACTGCCATTGGACTGCCTTTAAAACTTGAAAAAATAAATATACTCTCTCTCCCCATTTTTGGGAAGACACCTGTTCAGTTTCATCTTGATATTTGAGTCACTTGCATGTGCTGAACTGGACTGCAGAATACCAACTGGGCTGTCCAAAACATGCCTTGTCCTTTCAGGATGAACCTCTCTGCCTCGCGGGGCCAACCCTAACCCTACCCATACCCGCATTTTGCTGCAGAAAACCAATTGTGCACCCTGGTCTGCAACTCTTTCAGTTTGCAAAAGGGCGAACTTTACGGCATTGGTAATGAAGTTACTAGGGCTTCCTTTGAAACGAGGCAGGAGTCCAAACTCAGCTCAGCTGAGTTTGCTTGCTTGTTTGCTTGCTTGTTTGTTTTTACAGGATTTATTTTTTTTTAATGTTGATTTCCACTACTGAGAGTATTCTTTCGCTTTCTGCCTCACATTTCTCTAGTTGCTTAGGGAACCGCTTGCTTTTTCTCAACAAAGCATATTACTTCTTTTTTTAACGTGACCTTGCAGGGAAGGAGCAGGCAGCTGGGCTTTCGGATTCCCTGACTGCCATCTGGCGGGCTTCTGTGGCATCTATTCTATTCCTGTTTTGAACGGCTTGGCCTCAAGAAACATGGGGCATCATCGGTCTGTTACAGCAGCTTTCCCCAGCACCAGCCTTCCAGATGCGTTGGGCTGAAAGCCCCATCATTCCCAGCAATGTTGGGGATGATGGGGGTTGCAATCCAACACATCTGGAGGGCACATGTCTGGGGGCGGTTGTGCCACAGCGTAGGGCTGTGGTCATTAGCTGTTTCAGACTCAAGGCCCACCTTTAGCCAGGCCTGCCTGGGGGCAAGGGGCAAAGGGGTCAATTTGCCCTGGGTCCCCACATAGTGGGGGGGGGGGGGCTGACAAGCAGTGTGTGTGTGAGTGAGTGAGAGAAAGAGAGAGAGGGAGGGAGGCAGCTCCCCCCTGAAAATGCCACTGCTCTGGGACCCCAGATTCCTGGGAGGGGGGGCTTGCCTTTATGCCCCAAATTTGTAACTTTTTACCCTCTTGTCCCAATTTTTTTTCATTCTTCCCTTGTCCACTTTTTCCTGTTTTTCCGCTCCCCACCTTCTCTCTGTCTCTCCCTTTCTGGGTTTCCCCCCTTCTCTCTTTCCACCACCCTTTTTTCCTCCTCTCCAACAGCGCCAAGGAAAGGCTTTTTGGGATGCCTTGAAGTTTCAGCTCTCCACTACTCTCAGCCCTTACCTTTCCCACCAGGAAGTGTCAGGGGCTAGCAAAGCCCTGCAGAAGCAGCCCTTCAGGGCTCTAGAAGCAACAGCTGCCCAATGAACTGGGAAGGAAAGGGCTTTGGGGGAGTGGAAGTATCTCACTAGACTCCTTTGTGGGCTTGATGGAGAGGCCTGATGCAGGCCTGTAGCTGGGGGAGGGCTATGGGGGGGCTGCCTCCTTCCATTTTCTTTGCCCCCCCACTTTTTTTTTACAAACAAATAATTAAAAATGGTTTACAATATTGTCTTTAAAAGGCCCACCATCCAGAGGAACTGCCCCACTTCGTTTTTGCCCTCTGCCTCCAAACTTTTAGGCTGGCTACTGGCCTGGACTAGTGAGCCATTTTTGGCCCATGGGCCAAAGGTTCCCCATTCCTGCTGTCCATTTTTCTCCTCTTATTTTTCTCCTTTTCTCTCCTCTCCCCAGTCCTCTCTCTCCATTTTTCTCTACTGTGTTCTTACCTCCTTTCACTTTTTCTTTCTACATTTTCCTATTTCTATAAGTCTTTCTCCCCTTACCCCCCCTTTTTAAAAAAAATCTTTTCCTTCTTCATTTGCTCTTAGAACGTGCATCAGCTCCCTTCTCTTCCTTCTGGTGGTTCTTTATCTTTAAATCAGAGTTGGAGATAACAGCAGGGATGCAGGAGATAACAATGACATCAGTGACTATGGCCACACCCCCTGACCTGACATCCGTGGGCAGGGCCACGACCACTGACATCATCCAGCCCACGGTATTACTCATGGTGGTGGTGATCTCTCTCTCTCTCTTTCTCTCTCTCTCTCTCTCTCTCACACACACACACACAAACACCTCAAAATAGTTCTGCGCTCCTGTTTTAAAAGCACAAGCAAACCATCCATTTGCATTCAGCATCTTGTTCTTTCTTTCCTTTTTCTCTCGTTGGCTTATTACCGGCTCTGATTGACCTTTTTGACTCTCTCAAATTCCATGTTGTTGTTGTTCAGAAAAAAGTAGCGGAGACAATTAGCAATATATAACACGAAAGTAGCAAGTACCGTGGAGGTTAAAAAAAAAATCAAGCAGATTTTGAAATTAAGGAAATGGGTTTTGGAGACAAGCAGGTGTTTAATAGGAGTCGAACAGCTGTGCCTCGCAGGAATCTACCTCAAAAGGTACTTCAAGAAAGGGTTTGATGGTGCCGTGAGCAGCTGGAAGAGTATTGCAATAATTAAATAAAAATCCCTCCTGCAAACTGGGCAGCTGGATTAAGACGACATGGGTGACCAAGAAGTGAATCATGCATATTTTTGGGGTTCAGTTTAGGATTTGTTGCAAGGCATACTGAAGAAGTATCAAACCGGATGCGTCCAGTGGTACAATTCTCCGGGTGTAGCAGCTGCAAGGCGATTCCTGTGAAAATTTGAAAACTGTTTGAATTCATCTCAGGGTTGACAGGCGGTGGGAGTGGGGGAACAAAGATGATCTTGGAGGCCTAAATTCAGCTCACTACAGTCCGGATGTCCTCTCAAAATTCATCACCCACTTTGTGGGCAGAAAAATTAAGGGGTGGTTCTGCTGTTCATTTCTGGACAGACGTGCAAACACTTCAGTTTCAAATGTCATTGCTAAGTCAGACTGAGGTGACCCATTAAGAAAATCATAAATCTGGGCCTGATTCACAGTGCTATTCTCAATATTCGAAGCCCTAAATGGCTTGGGCACAGGTTACCTGAAGGATCATCTCCTCCATATATACCTGCCCAGACCCCAAGATTGTCTTTAGCCATCTTTCTCTAAGAGCCCCCACCAAAGGAAGTGAGTTGGGTTGCTACTTAGAACAGGGTCTTTTTCTGTTGTGGCACCCAGGTTGTGGAATGAGCTACTCAGAAAGGCTTGCCAGGCGCCCACATTGTACCCTTTTTGGCACCAGGTGAAGACCTACTCATTTCCCCAGGCATTTTAGTCTTTCATTTTATGGTCTTTTAAAATCCGTGACTGTGTTTTAAACCTTCACATTGCTTTAGGTTTTATTTTGGTTTGGGATTTCATTTTTTGCTGTAGTTTTAAACCTTCATATTTTATTTTATCATGTTGTGTTTTATGGTTTTATGGTTTTATTTGTTGCGAACCACTCAGAACCTTCACCTCTTGGGCTGTATAGAAATGTAATAAATTAATAAAATAGAATAGAATAGAATAGAAAAGAAAAGAATAGAAAAGAAAAAAGAAAAGAAAAGAAATCTACATTTGGGGTTGAACATTGAGTTGGATCCAGACTTAGCCATGTTCAGAACAGACCCACTAAAATCAGTGGGACTTAGGTTAACTGTACTAGCTTGTCCCATTGATTTTGAGGGTTCTGCTCTATGAATGACTATGTCTGAACCCATCCCAAAGTCTTTATTTTTTCTGTTTTTTTCTGCTGTTGTTGCGCTACAGGTGTTAATATACTTAGCAATGCTGAGATGATTGTTTGATCACCAATTATTGCCATCGCGAATGGTCACTGTGCTTATTATGCCTATGTTTAAAATTGTAATTGAATTGTCACAGACTCTACTTTCTGCATTTTATTACTGATGCAAAGCTGTCCCCCTACACCCCTACACGTGCGTACACCCCATACATACACATGTTCAAAACACACACAAACCTGCCAACTGAGGATAACCCTCCATGCATCTCATGAAGTGGATTCTAGCCCATGAAACCTTTATGCCATGCTTCCTTAATTCGTCTTTGTAGCACTACAAGGCTCTTCCTGGTTTTGCTGCAGCAGGCTAACACGGCTACCCCTCCGGAAGTTGGCATGAACCTTTACGCATGGCTTGTTACCTTTCCCTCCTCTTTTAGGCTTTGAATTGCTCTACCAGCCGGAGGTGGTGCGGCTTTATCTATCCATCCTCACGGAAAGTCAGAATTTCAACACCCTGGAAGCAGCGGCTGGTGGTTTGCAGAATCTCAGCGCTGGAAACTGGACAGTGAGTGATCCCTGATCTTTTTACCCTTGATGCCATTTAGCTGTTTTCCATTGCAAGGGGTTTGTTATGCACCTTAGGTTTCATTTAGAGGCGAGAGTGGCTTTGGAATGAAGGCCTGCCCATTTTCCTTATGATTTTTGTTTATGTCTTCATGTCAGGAGTGGGAAACAGTTTTGAGTTGGAGCGGGGGCAAATGATGTGCAGCCAGAATTGCTTATCCTTTGCCTTCAACAGAGAGAGGGCCAAACTAAAGTCCCTCAGCAAGGCATTCCAGTGCCTAGGAGCAGCCACCAAGGAAACCCTCCCCTGCATCCTTATTATCCATGCTTCAGACGGTGGTGGGACTAGGGATGTTCAGATTTTGAAAAATCCATGCCATCTGCATTTCATGGATTGTTAGGTGGCTTTCATTCCATCTTCCACTCTTTGGAAGTTTCCCAAATTTGCGCAAATTCTTCCAGTTTCCCAAATTTGTGCAAATGTGCACTTCCAAATATGTGCAACCTCCCCAAATGTGTAAATCCCCCCAATGTGCATTTTCATGCTGTAGCCTGCAGGGGAAATACACATTTTCGACCAGTGTTTGTTTTTAAATCGTATGTATTTTTCTGTTACAAAATTTGCGTAAAATTCCAGAAAGTAAAAAAACCAAACAAAATAAAACCCCACAGCCTGCAAGTCCACCGAATCTGTGCAACTCGGGAAAAGCTGCTCCACTATGGAATCCATGGGTCGGACTCATAGAAATCCAAACTCTTTTGATTCTGTTGTGGATTTCTCTGACATCCCTAGATATAAACAAGAGAAGGGCCTCTGGCTGGTGATTGTGGGAGGAAGGATACTGGATTAGGACCACTAGATGCATCCAGCATGCCTCTTAACCTTCTGATAACAACTTTTTTAAAAACAATAATCTTGTGATTGAATCATGGAGCACTGTCTTGGAAGCCCTCTCAATTTCTTGGTTGCTTCCATCTCTCCCCCTCCCCTCCTGGCCAGTGGTCCACATACATCCGGGCAACCGTGCGGAAGGAGAGGGGTCTACCAGTCCTCGTGGAGCTCCTCCAGTCGGATTCCGACAAGGTGGTGAGAGCCGTGTCCATTGCTCTGCGGAATCTCTCCATGGACCGCCGCAACAAGGACCTCATAGGTGCGTCCCCAACAGCGCCCGCATCAGTGACGTAGGTCCCTAAAATGAGGTGGGAAGGATCAATTCAAGGGGGTGGGCAGGCCTTGCGGGATCTACTTAGTCTTTTCTTACTCAGACCCTGAGATCTACCCGCTGGCGCACAAGGCATACACTACGAACGAAGGAATTCCAAGCCCAGGGTTCTGGTTTTGTGGAGCTCCTCCCACACACCAAAAACCCACTCCTGGTTTCTCCCAAGCTTTCTTCATTTAAGCCGTATAATTTAGTGCGGGGGAGGGGGAGGGACTCATTTTGCTGCTGCTGGTGTTAAACAGTCGGGAGTCAGAAATCCTTGCTGATCTACTGCAGATCACCGAGATATCTGCCAATAGATCTAGATCAACCTTCTGACAACATTTGTCCTGTTTTACAAGGGCTCTTATTCATACAACCACTGTTGAGGTGGAAGAGTTATTTTCTCTCTCGCATTCCGAAGCTACTAGAGAAAATGCCCTTTTCCTGGTGGTCACCCCGATAAATTCTGATTGTGGGGATGCCGAGAGAAGGAAAATACTGGACATGAGGTCTGTTAAGTGGGAGTTATATTGCATCCAGTTTCTAGCTGAGTTCACTGAATCCATTAGTATCACCACCACCAAATAGGTTTGTCTCAGCGGCCTCAAGCATTGAAACTGAAAGCCAGCTTTATTCCACTAAATGTTAGAATGATACATCTGGGGGACTTAGGCCTTTGTCTCCTGGAGGCGTTGGGAATGCTGCTCAATGCGAAGGATATGCATGCTTTGTTCAAGCGAGAGATGAGAGACAGAAGCCACTGTGGCTTCCATCCCTTCAAGTCGATTCCGAGCATGTCTGAGTACAGTATGCATGCATGTGTTCGCATTAATGCGCGGCCATAACAGTTGTTCCCCAGCACCTGTTTGATGTAGGCTGTAAAGGATAATATTTGACAGCTACAAAATTTCACAGTAAAGGATGCAAAGTCCTATACTTTTCCTTCATGACCGTAACTGCCTCTTCTGCAGGATGTGCTTATGTGTGGGCAGAGAGTTCTCATGAACATCGAAGCCAGAGTCTAGAATGTGTGAAATTGCTTACCTCAGGCCTGCTGAGCCATTTCCTTTTTCCCTTATGGCACGAGGACCTGCCTTAGGGCCTAACTGAAGTGACATTGGCTCTAGACGCGTTTGCTTGATCGTGTGTCTCCCCATTTGTGCATAAAACGGTCTCGTTCTAATATCAAAAGGGCAAAGGCATGGAGGATAGGAGGACAGAGGCATTGTGGGCAATTAAAATGGTAGCTCCCTGATCTACCCTGATGTTCATTGCCACCTGCAGCCTAAGCCACCAGGTAAACCCACGAGTAGGCAGGGTAAACCAGAGGACACTTTGCCTGGGGTTCCCTCAAACTTGGCGCTGGCTTGGGCTGAACTCTCCTCAACCTTACCGCCCCATAATCCATTGCCCCCCAACCCCATGACTTTTCTCCCAGTCTGGGAGTGAAGGTAACAGACTACAGAATTTAGCAGTGGAGGTTGGTGGCTCTGATTTCGGTGGGTCTATGAATCCATCCTTGGTTTCAGTTAGAACCAGCTAGAACTCTAAAGGAGCTATCTAAGGTGCTGAACCCTATCCCCAAAAATGTGGGGAACCGCCAATCTCCAGTGGAGTTTAGATGGCCAATGGTGGAGAAGAGAAGGGTTCCATTCTTCTCACCCATGTGCCCCTTTCCATGTGAATATGCATCCTCACCCCATGCTTTATACATGAACAGGGGAGATACATGATTAGGCTGATCAATGCGCCACTGTCATCTATACTTTAGCCCTTACACCAGTGGTACGCAACCTGGTGCCTTCCGAATGTTTTGGGCTACAACTCCCATCAGCCCAAATTATAGTAGTCCAAAGCATCTGTAAAGCCCCAGGATGCCTACCTTTGATCTAGCGCGTTACCATCTACCCTCTTAGTAGGTCTCCATCCTCTCAGGCAGAAAGTCCTTTAAGCCTTTCTTAGACCCCGTTCGGAGTGGAGGTGCTGGGGAACAGAGCTGGCGCCTCCAGATGTACAGAGCATGATCTCGGCCCTGAGCTACGGCCTCATGGTTTTCCTTGAGTAGTGGTCGCATTTGACTCACGGGAGTGCCTTCTGTTCTTCAGGTAGCTATGCCATGGGTGAGCTGGTAAGAAATTTGCCTAGCAGGCAGCAGCGCTCCTCGAAAAACCTGGAGGAGGACACCGTGGTTGCAGTGCTGAACACCATCCACGAAATCATTACCGACAGCTCCGAAAACGCCCGGTCCCTGATCCAAACGCAAGGCATTCAGAAGCTGGTTGCAATCAGCAAGTCGAGGTTAGTTTTTTAACATAACCGCAGGAAGTTAGTTTGGGCACAATGCACGTTTAGAGCGAAAAATGTCATACAACTCCCCAGCCAGCCATGGTCTTAACATGCATATGATTGCACCCTTAGTTTTTTAAATGACTGCAGGAAGCAAAGAGAGGAAGTCGTCCTCAGATGATTTGTCCATCTAGCCTGGCTTTGTCTAGTGGTCTGAACTCGGGATGTCTGACCCTGGGAATTACAGAGGTTGTTTTTGGCTCAACAGAGTTCTGTGACATGTATGACTCGCTTTGCATCTGTGAACTGAGTTGCGGGTTGTTCACGCATCTTGTGTGGGGGGGAGGGAGGGAGGGAGGGAGATTCTGCAATTTACACAAGTTTCTGAGCGATTTGCACACATTTGGCTGTGATTTGCACAAAGTTCTCAGAAATTTGCACAAATTGCAGAGCCTTCCCTGACCCCCAAATGTGCAAAGTTCCCCAAAAATCTGCAAACTGGCTTGACCAAAATCCATCAAACTCCAGTCCCCAAATGGATTTCTCTCATATCCCTAGTCTGAACTGGTCACTTGCAGAGGGACTTTAGAAACTAAGGCCAAGGACTGCTTGAAATTAGTCTGGGTGTTGTGGGTTGACCACTCTTGGTGTATATGAAAGGCAGCTAAGAAATGGCTTAAATAAAATGAATAAATAAATGACTGCAGCCTACGAGAAAAGGCATACTCTGTGCATCTGCAGAAACTCATTTGCTGTTCCAAGCCGAAGAAGAACATTCAGGGCCGTGATGCTCCTTTCTGAAGGGGGGGGGGTGCAAAAACTCCATGACATAATCCGCTTTTTGCTCTCAGAGGCCTGTAGAATCCCTCCCCTGCTCCACCACCGCATCTTTCTAAAGATGCCATAACTACACCTCATACATCAGTGCTTTTAACAGGTTGCGTTGACTTCAGAGACGAGATCAATAGAATGAAACGATCTGCCATCTTGGGGCAAATTCCCTCGCTGCCTGCTCGATTCCTCAGCCTCGGACGCGCGTACATCAGGTGCCATCGTTTAAGGAAATCCAGGCATTTATCGGCAAAGTGGGAG
Source organism: Anniella stebbinsi (assembly GCA_029215795.1). Lineage (NCBI taxonomy): Eukaryota > Metazoa > Chordata > Lepidosauria > Squamata > Anniellidae > Anniella > Anniella stebbinsi. The sequence goes on from JARDYH010000010.1 coordinate 5,665,823, forward strand.
ATGCTTGTCCTGTAGCAGCGTTCCATTATATGGACAGCAATGATAAGGCTGTTAACAAAATAAACGGGCTGGCATGGAGCGTTCGTAAGGCAGTGGGGGATCATCTCAAAGCGGCTCTCACTTGTGCCAAAAGAGTGTTAGAAGCTGCCGTCTTTGGGGCTTACTTAAAGGCAGGGCTTTCCCACTACCACCACCATGCTCTGCCTCTCCAAACTCAGCTTAGGAAGTCCAGAACAGAAAGTCCAGCATCCTCTTTTCTTCAGCACCAAACTCCTCCTCCTCTCTCTCTCAGAAAGCATCTCCATCAGTAGCCAATTCCAGTTGGCTGCATCAGAGAGAAAGGTGAGACCGCGAGGCCGATGCTGTTGGCCCAGGTAGGACTAACTGGCGTTGGGTTCCTTCCCTTCTAGCACTGTCTCCTGCAGTGACTGGTCCACCAGAGTGTTTTGAAGAGTGCTATCATGTTTCCCCTCCGCCTTCTCTTCTCCAGGCTAAACAGGCCCAGATCTTTCAGCCTCTCCTCATAGGGCTTTGTTTCCAGACCCCCTGATCATCTTCATTTTGTACAGTCCTTTTTGTTTTTTTGTCTGAGTGAACAAACAGAACCTTCCCCAAAAAATAATTTTGTATGATTTCTAACGTTTGCATTTTTGTGCATCCTTTCCTCCCACCCCCAAAACCAGCCAGTCCTCCAGGGAAACAAAGGCAGCCTCTCATGTTCTTCAGATGACCTGGAGTTACAAAGAGCTACGGAGCGTTTTGCAGAAGGAAGGCTGGAATAAATCCCATTTCCAGGTGAAGACCATGCAGGGTTCTAATCCAGAATTGCAATGAGAGCAAATGGGACTTAAGCTTAGGGATGGGTGAAAGATTTGTTTGGTTCGCATTTCAATGCAAATTTGCCAAATTCACACTTCCCAGACCTAAACACGGACCAGAATGTAATTTGCAACTGAAATCCATACATTTCCAAAGTTTGTAAAGTGGTTCACCCCCCTCTCCCACAATGCATATGTTTTTTAAAAAATGAGCACAAATGCATTTCCAGTGGGGAAAACGTGTATATTTGCCAAAGCGCAAATGAGGAGAATGCACGCAAAAATGTTAGTGGGTGGTTCTGCTGACCGGATGGAGGGTCTTCAACCTGTTCCGGATGGGGTTGCACTCCCCTTGAAGGAGCGGGTTCATAGCTTGGAGGTTCTCCTAGAACCATCTCTGTCACTTGAGGCTCAGGTGGCCTCAGTGGCACGGAGTGCCTTCTACCAACTTCGGTTGATGGCCCAGCTACGCCCCTATCTGGACAGGGATAACCTGGCCTCAGTTGTCCATGCTCTGGTAATCTCCAAGTTAGATTACTGCAATGCACTCTACGTGGGGCTGCCTTTGAAGGCGGTGCAAAATGCAGCGGCCAGATTGATAACTGGGACCAGAAGGTTTGAGCATATAAGACCTAATCTGGCCCGCTAGCATTGGCTTCCTGTATGTTTCCGAGCCCGATTCAAGGTGCTGGTTTTAACCTATAAAGCCTTACACGGCTTGGGACCACAATACCTGATGGAACGCCTTTCCCAACATGAACCTGCCCGACCACTTCATTCAACATCTAAGGCCCTCCTCCGAGTGCCTACTCCGAGGGAAGCTCGGAGGTCAGCAACAAGGGGGAGTGCCTTCTCTGTGGTGGCCCCCCAATTGTGGAACAATCTCCCTGACGAGGCCCGCCTGGCGCCAACATTGTTATCTTTTCGGCGCCAGGTCAAGACTTTCCTCTTCTCTCAGGCATTTGGCAATATCTGAGGAGCCTGGGTTTGTTTTTGTTTTTGTAGCTTTTTTGGACTGTTGTAGTGGTTTTAAATGTATGTGCGAATTGTGTGTATGTTGTATGTTTTTGCTGTTTTAATTTTTTGTATATTGTTTTTAATTGTTTTAATCTTATATAAACCGCCCAGAGAGCTTTGGCTATGGGGCGGTATACAAATGTAATAATTAAAATAAAATAAAAAATACATCTGAATTTTGTGCCACCGTAAGAAAGCTATTATGCAGTCCAAAGCAGGATCAGGAGGGAACGAACATAGTAGTAGAAAAATGGAAACCTGAACAAACTTGAGCTTGACAGATTCACCCATGCTAGCTTAGTTTAAATTATTTTGGCTTCCATAAGTTTAAAGGCATAAAAAGACAGAGAGAGTGGTGTTATATTTGCACCAAAATAAATAAATCCCCAATATATTAAGGAAACCCAGGGGGCAAAAGTCTTCAAAACAGCCTAATGAGGGTTTAGGATGCTCAGTAGCCATGGGATATTGTGTGTCGGTTGGAAAAGAACAACAGAGAACTGGGGAAAAACCATGTGCATAGAGAAAGTATCCTGGAGTTGGCATGGTTGGGAGGAACCTTTCACCGGAGGAGAGGATGTGCTGCAACATTTTGTTGCAGGTCCCATTTGTCAATTCCTAAAAACAATACGAAAGCATCACACCAGCCCAAATGGCTGTTATGGGGACCAGGTCTGAGGTGCTGAAGCAACTGTCCAGAAGCACACCTACTTAATAAGGAATTTTATACACAACGGCTCAATTCGGACGACATGATAGTCAATGGTGGAGTAATAATCAACTTTACAATTGTTCATCTAGGGGGTACTCCCCACTCAACATGGTAATAAATAATCAACTGTGGTGTGGATGAGGATCAGCGCTGAGTTGACTATGGCAGCATTCGGACGACACAATCGTCAAAACAACTGACGATTGTTTCCCCCACACCAGTTGTTTATTGTGTCGTCCAAATTGAGCCACTGATTCACAAGTGTTTGTAGCCATGGCACAACTCCTCAGTTCTCCAGACCCAGTAAGACCATAACACACACACACACACCCCACTGGAAAAAATGAGGTTTCAGTGTGCAAACGTAATGCTGAGTTATCACCATCCTAAAAATAGGAATTGGAGCACGGAGCGGTTTTCTTGGAATGAGTGTTTCATGATAACTTTTAAAAGCCGATTTTACTTTCCGCCCTGTTGCCTGCAAGTTGCTGACTCCGGCATTTTCATTTTCCACTTTCCCCCCCCTCTGTTCTAGTCTGCATCTGCTACTCCTAAGGGATCCAAAGGCACCTCTTGCAAATCCGGCTACGATGACAGCACCCTGCCTCTTGTGGATAAAAGTCAAGGTCCGTGTCGGTCTCAGAGGTGCCGTCTTGGTCAGGCCCAAACCAGGCATCACGTTAATTGCAAGATCGACTGTTGCGTGTTTCTCAAAATTAGCAGCTGCGAAGGCTCGCCCAGATTAGAACCGCTGTCGGGGTGAACGATTAAAGCCCCGCCACACACACTGTGGCCCCGATGCGGATCATACCCACACCCCCATGGCTGCTGTTTAATAAAGAAAGGGGAAAAAAACCAAGCATTGAAGGGCCTACTGTGTGATTAATGTCACATCGAGTTCAGCCCTTAAAATGCAGCATACCCGGCTCACGCCACATGCACTAGCTACGCATAGCCATTTGGGATGCTCTGCCTTGAGGCTGGCTCTGCAGTGCCAGTCACGTAGTAAAAGCATTATAGGGCATGCTTTAAATGCTTCACCAACTGGGTCTTTCAGTCCTCCTAACTGCATCCCTCTAGGGTAGGGTAGTACTGTCTGCAAACCAGATTTAGGGGTACTGACCCAAGAGAACACAGGCTTGTCCACAACCATGTGGAGTCTAAGATGAGGTTTGAACCAGGGATTTCCTGGTTTACAGCTCCTACTTTTAGCTAATTCAGGGGCTGAAAGGTTTTTTTTAAAAAAAATCTTTCTTTGGTTCAAACGTGGGGGCTCCGGGGTTATCTGACAACAGGAACCCTTCTCACTATTTGGCAGTCCTCATAGTAGCAGCAAACGCACTGTTGTGAATCCTGGCAGCTGTTGGGCACACCTTAAAAAACAACAACTCACCACACTTCAGAGCAAGTACAGGTAGCGTTGCCCTTGCTCTGAATTGGCTTCATGATGATGTCACCATCACAGCACTCAGACCAAGGGCAAATAGTGTTGCCCTTGCTCTGAATTAGCTTCATAATGGTGTCGTCATAATAGCAATCAGAGTGAGGGCGACGTTTCCTGACCTCGCTATGGGGCCTGATGTTTTTGTTCTATTTTAAATGGCAGCAGCCAGCAGATTAAACTCCCGGGAGTTGATTGTGTGCCACTGGCAAAGTCATCTCATCTTTCCCTGCACCCATTTGGATATCGATATTGTGGTGCAGGTAGAGAGAAGGAGGGAATTTTGGCTCAATACCAGCAAATTCTGCCCAATGCAGCAGCTCGAGAGTGTCTCATGCCTCCATATCTTGATTCATCAGATCATAAACATTTGCTTCTATACCCCCTTCTGTCTGCTCAGCAAAATGCTTTGCAGACCCTGCTTGACCCCAGCCATGGCCTCCCTTCTCACACATACTGATGTTTTCTGTTCTTCTCTTCCATAGATAATGAGAAGACTGGAAGTCGGGATATGATTCCTATGGATGAACTCGGGCCAGGTAAAGATGCAGTTATGGTTCAACCACCCCTGTCTTTTCCAATAGCGAACGCTGTCAGTCACGGAGGAGCTCAGCCTGTTCACAGGGAGAAGCCCTTTCGAGCGTGTACAAAGTTGACATTTGGAGCAGAACTTTCCTTTCCAAAAGATCAATAGCCTTTTCATAGCCCCATCCTCTGCATGCCTACTTAGGAGAAAGTCCCACTGAATTTGGTGAGGCTTACTCCCAGATAAGGGGGTATAGGATTGCAGCCTGGGTGTGTTTACATTGTGTATATATGTCAAATATAGAGCAATGGATGGATAGCTACATTGGTCAATAAAGCATAATTATTTAATGGTGGTCTTACAGCCAGTTGTCCCAGCTTGTGGGGATCCATACACTCTCAATGAAGCACCATCATTGTAGGGCAGCCTTCCCCCAAATCAGCACCTTCCAGATATGCAGAATGACAGCTCCCATTATCCCCAGCCAGCTGCCCGGCAAGAGAAGGCTGTTCTAGAGGCATTCAGGGATGTGGGGTGCTGAGAAGATACAGTTTTAAAATCTAAAAAGAGAGAGCAAAATTCTTGAGTGCCGCAGTGAGCTCAAATTTGCTGGCGTTGGGGGCAGTGTTGGCAGTATTTTGACCCTGCCCTTTCTGCCATGAGGCCCGCCCTCTATTTGAATGCATCCCCCAAGAGCTTCTCTGAAATTGAATTTGGCCCCTGACCTGAAAGAAGTGTGACACTTAGAGCTATGAGAAGGGGCTGTAACTCAGTGGTGGAGTAAATGTATAGGATGCAGAAGGTCCCAGGTTCACTGCCCAGCATCTCCAAGTAGGACTAGGAAAGACTCCTGTCTGAAACATTACGGAGTCAGACTGTGGAGCTTGATGGTCCAATTCATTACAAGGCAGGTTCCTAAGTACCTATTCAACTTGCAGTTATTCAAGCATCCTAATTCTGTGTCAAATCATCCCATGAGAGGCGAGAGTGAGGATGAGTAGGTAGATTCTGCCCCATCACTGTCCTCATCACCTCTTTGAGTTGGGAGAGGAATCATCTCCAGCGGGGAGCCTTCTTGGCTCATGTCAACTCCCTGTGTGGCGTAGAACCCTGGAAAAATCAGGGTTCCACATCATGTGGGGAGGCGACACGAATAGGAAAGGCTCCCCGCTACGGACGTTTGCCTCCAGTTGGTGGAAGGTGATGAAGCCGGAGACAATTGGGGTGGAGCTAGCGCTCTGGTCCTTGCTCTCACCGCTTCCATGTTGATGTCATGGTTGCTAAACCCAACGTCTAGGCCAGGAAGACACAACCTCTTTCAGCCCCAGGACTTGGATTCCATTCCAGAGACACTTTTGGGGTCTGCATCCCTGCGGTAGGGAAGGCTGAAGGGATGGGGCCAAAATGCCTAAGATGGCGGCATATTTTCACTTACAGCTCTCACTGCCAGTGACTAAGCCATAAAATAACATTTTCAGGCAATTGCACAATAGCTGGGAAAACACCCCACAAAGGGTGGGGAAAGGGGAGGAGCCAGGAGAAAGGGGCATGGCCATCTGTGGAATTTCTGGGGGGGGGGGGAGCGGATTTGAGCTACTTGTTCCACATTTGCGTGTGGAATTGACGGCCATAAAAACGGCTAGGCCCAACGTGATCATTGGTGAGAAAGGAGGCTGCGTATCTTTTTTTAAAACCAGCTCCCCTCGAAAGGGAAAACCGTTAACGACACTAAAGGAGAAGAGAGAGAAAGGGAAAAAAGAGGAAATCACAGTATTGCTTTTCATACCCGTCACTTCAAACATTCCAGCCAGTGTGAATAAGCTGTCGATGTGTTCCTTGCTGAAGGGAAAGCAGCAGTAGGCATCCTCTCAGCGGGAAGGGAGCAGCTTCAAATGGGCACACACTACAGGGTGGCCGTGTATTAACCAGTCTGGCAGCGTACAGCTGAAGAGCAGGAGTTCAACGGCTGGAAGATATAATTAGTTACATATTTAGAATAAAACATTTGCCATTGCTTCGTGCATATTACAGGATTAAGAAAGACTTTTTTGGGGGGTGGGGGAAGCCTGGAAGAAATAGGATTCCAAATGGGGCAGCTGCAGATAGGATTCCAAATGGGGTAGCTGCGGATGACTGGCACTATCAGGCCCATTCATTAAGCATCACAGGACGGACATCTGTGTCCTGTCCTAGCTCGGCATAAGGCTCCCAGGGTTGTAGTGGTGGTGGTGCTTGGAAGGGCTGGAGCACATCCTTGAAAGCAGGATCATGTCTGATGAGGCAGCATCTCATCCAGTAAGGCAAGGTCTGGCTAGGCCAGTCTTCCCCATCCTGACGCCCTCCTGAAGGTTGGACCACAACTCCCATCCTCCCATCCTTCATGCTGGCTGAAGATGATGGGACTTGTGGTCCAAGCCATCTGCAAGGCACCAGGTTGGGGAAGGTTGGGTTAGGCAATGCAGGCTCCTGCCAGGCCAGACATAGCCTGTCAGGACCTGGACAGATCACTGGCTGGAACTCACATACACAGAGCTGTTGTCTCAACAGCATGCAGAGGCCTACTGAAAGCTGTCTATTCTGGACCTGCTGTTAACCCTGCTATCTCTGAGGAGCTGCCTGTGTTTTTAAAGGGCCATTGCCAGATTCTGCACCCCCTGGCTACTGTGGCATAGGGGAGATGAGGATTGCGAAAGATAGATGCCCTCTGAGTCTAAGGAGTCTGGTAAAGCTACATCCACTGGCCCTGAAGTGAGCAGATGATGACTCACTGGATGAAAACTCCTCCTCCGAGTCCTCCTGTGAGCCAGGCAGGGGACTAAGGGCAGTGAAATGACAGTATGAGAATCTGACATTCTTTGATAACTATCTGCTACCAAAATTGGGAATATCTGCAGAAGGGCCTCTGATTAAGAGTTCAAATATTTGACAAGTCCATAGAGGGGTGGGAGATCTTTCAGCTGTTACATCTGAGAATGCCCCAAGCAGTGGAGGCTTTTGGCTCCAATTTCAGTGGAGTTGTGAATCTATTGAGAACCAGCCAGAACTCTAAAAGAGCTACCAAGGTGCTGAACCCTGTCTCCAAATTAGATCCAGCACCTTGGATGGCTCCTTTAGATTCCGGCTAATTCTGACTAAAACCAAGAATGGATTCATAGCCCCACCAAAATTGGGGCAGTCAGCTTCCATTGGCTTGGAACTAGAATGTCACTGTTACTTTGCCAGATGACACACTGCCATGTGGGCTATAGGGGAAGCAGCGCATGGATGGTGAAAAGGCATCTTTGTGTCCATCATCTACTTAGGCCCGCCAGAAACCATGCTATTCTGGGTGGAGGCTGAAGATTTGAGGCCAATCTTCACAAATCAGAATGGGCGCTCTTTTAAGAGCGCACTGCCGTTGATGCGGCAACACCGCCCCTTATGGCTCGTTTTATCCCTCTGCAGATGGCTACTCCACCATCGATCACCGGGACAAGGAGCGAAAATACAAGGCCAACGACCACATGGGGGATGCATCTGAGAAAGAACCACTAAAGGTAAGCATGGTGCCTTCAGGGTTACCTCTCAGACATTTCCCCGCCCCAATGGATTTCCATGGCTCAGTGGGCCTGTGCTTCCTGCATGGGAAGACATGGCGTGAGCGAAAGGAGCAGGGCCGTCTCTTCGTTTGAGGGACCCCTGGGCCAATTGCACCTTTTGGTAGGCCTTTGGAGACTTCACTTGGTAGTGATGTTGTTCAACAGTGGCAGCAGCAACGCTGGAGGGCCTTAGGGCTGCCTTTTAATTTCTCACAATACCCCGAAACACAATGCCATGAGCATTGGGGGAAATTAAGAAGGCAGCTCGACTCAGTCGCCCGGTGCTGCTCAGAGCACTGACTGTACAAACAGAAGTGAAAGCCCCGTTGTCAGCGGTGGGCCCTGCAAGGGTACTGCCTGTGTATGCCGACCGCTGGCCCTGGCAGGGAAGACTACCAGGCAGTGCCTTCCACAGAGCCTAGACGTTTTCTCAAGAGGCTCCTCTTTCCCGTCACTGCTTTTGAGCCTATCTTCGCCTGTTTGTTCTTCCTCCTGCCTGTCTACTCTTTCCTAAAGATCTGCAGCGGCTGGCAGAATAAGATCGCTTTGCAACCTTGACTCTCTGATGGTTCTGAGTAATCACACCCCTTGAGGTGTATACCAGCTTTCCCAACCCTGGTCACACCCGCCCACCCACCCAATGTGTTAGACTACAATTATTATTATTATTATTATTATTATTATTATTATTATATTATTATTATTAATTATTATTATTAATTACACTTATATACCACCCCATAGCCGAAGCTCTCTGGGCGGTTTACAAAAATTAAAAAGATTGAGCATTAAAAAGACAATATACAAAATTTAAAACCATAAACACAAAACAGCTATCATTAAAACACTTTAAAACATTTTAACTGTTAAGCCTGGCCATAATGTCAAACCTCAACTTGAGCTGTTAAAATGCCTGGGAGAAAAGAAAAGTTTTGACCTGGCGCCGAAAAGATAACAGTGTTGGCGCCAGGCGGGCCTCATCGGGGAGATCATTCCATAATTGAGGGGCCACCACAGAGAAGGCCCTTACCCTTGTTGCCGTCCTCCGAGCTTCCCTCGGAGTAGGCACCCGGAGGAGGACCTTTGATGTTGTGTAGTGAATGGGTAGGTTCATGTCGGGAAAGACGTTCCATCAGGTATTGTGGTCCCAAACCGTGTAAGGCTTTGTAAGTTAAAACCAGCACCTTGAATCGGGCTCGGAAACCTACAGGCAGCCAATGCAAGCGGGCCAGAATTCCCATACTCCCACAGCCAGGGATTATGGGAATTGCAGTCCAGCACATCTGGAGGGCACATCTGGTTTGGGAAGGCTGGTATACACAGAGGCTGAATTCGGATGACACAATAAGCAACTGGGGGGGGGGGGGAACAATCGTCAGTTGTATTGACTATCATGTCGTCCGAATGCTGCCCTAGTCAACTCAGCACTGATCCTAATCCACACCACAGTTGATTATTTATTACCATGTTGTGTGGGGAGTACCCCTTAGATGAACAACTGTAAAGTTGATTATTACCCCACCATTGACTATCGTCTTGTCCGAATTCAGCCACTATGTTCCAGGAGTGCCTGTGTGGGGCGTGGGGCGTTCCTAGCGCCTCTTTGTATACGGGGTCCACGTTGCTTTTGTTTTGTTTTGTCGCTTCCAGTTCTGTCATCTAGAAACCAAGCCCAACCTTAAAGTCTATAGCTGTGCAGGAGACGTTGTTCTGAGAATAGTCACGTCAAGCTCCCCTGCTCCCTTGGGGCTTTCATGGTGAGAAGAATCAGAAGGTGTGTCTGTGTGTGTTCAGCAGCGCAGATCTGCTCAGACATGCTCCTCGTCCGCATGAGCGCTTCCCCAGTACATGCAACAAATTTGTGGGGAGAAAGTTAATTCCCCATTAAGCATAGGGCACATATAGAGGGCTGCTTTCCACTTCCTTGATTCTGCACAGTAACGCCCTACCTGGTCCATGGGAAAAGTACCGGAGAATAATCTGTCCATATCCTCAGCACCTGGTGGCCCTGTGTTGATCTTTGTCAGACATCTGATCTGGTGGGAAGCCAGTCACATGTTGGGGTTGCAAGGGTCGAGAACATCCGTCAAGGTGTAGCTGTCAGAAGCGAGCCAGGAAAATGGGCCCGGAACTGAGCCATGGAGTCAGAGAAAAGGGACAAGGCCAGGAGTCATAGCCGAGGCAACCTGGTGACTTCCAGATGCTTTGTACTACCACTCCCATCATCCCTCACCATGCCAGCTGGGGCTTACTGGAGTTGAGGTCCGAAACCTGGGTGAGAGCAAGGAAGAGTTGCTCTTGCAACAGCCCAATCCCAAACAGGAAGCCCTTTGGAGTACTTCCTGAGCAAGAGCTCCAAATCCAGAACCGGGAAATACTTCCCTGCGCATATACGTATCCGTTTGACCAGTTCCTTTTGCCCTCTCCAAGATGGTTACATTTGGCCATTCTTTCTGTCCTTAACGGTTCTGAAATGACCACCTTCTTTGGGGAACTTTTGGCTTTCAGTGTGTAAGCCTTGTTTCCTCTCAGCCACCCTGTCAGAAACATTGGCTGAATTCGGACAACACGATAGTCAATGGTGGGGTAATAATCAACTTTACAGTTGCTCATCTAGGGGGTACTCCCCACACAACATGGTAATAAATAATCAACCGTGGTGTGGATTAGGATCAGCGCTGAGTTGACTATGGCAGCATTCGGATGGCACGATAGTCAATACAACTGACGATTGTTTCCCCCACCCTCCGGTTCCTTATTGTGTCGTCCGAATTCAGCCATTGTGTTCATCTGCCTTCCCTATGAGGGAAGATTACAACAGCTGGATTGTTTAGCTTGGAGAAAAGGCAAGGAAGGAGAGATGTGATAGAGATGTACAACATTTTGCCTAGTGTGGTGTAGGGGGATTGGGAGACATTTTTCTCCCTCTCTCATAAGACTCGAACCCAGTGGGGTCATCCCATGAAGCTGATGGGTGAGACGTTCAGGACAGATATAAGGAAGGACTTCTTCACACAGCACATAGTTAAACTATGGAATTCACAACCACAGGATGTAGTGATGGCCACCAATTTGAATGGCTTGAAAAGGGGATTAGATAAATTCATGGAGGAGAAATCTACTAGTCCTGATGGCTGTATGCTATCTCCAGTATCAGAGGCAGTAAGCCTATTGACAGCAGTTGCTGGGGAACATGGGTGGGGGGTGGTGCTGCTGCACTCATGTGCTGCGTGTAGGTAGGTTTCCCATCAACACCTGGTTGGCCGCTGTGTGAACAGAATGCTGGATGGGATGGACCCTTCTCAAGTTCTTATGCCTGCCTTATTCATTAATGTGATCCATTGGCTTGCGATCACACTCCCAGCAGCAAAGTGCATAAGCCGGTGCTTTATTTAGCCATGCCCAAGATTTTCGAGGCGTTGGTGTGATTGAGAAGCACACTGGCCTCTTCACCCACTGCTCTGATTTCCTTTTGGCCTCCTTCCCCAATTGGTGCCATCAAGATGGCTTGAGTTACAACTCCTGCCATCATACCCTGACCATGGGCCATTCGACTGAAACACTGTGACCCTGTTCAGACGACACGCTAACCAACGGTGGTTAAGCATTTTGAGCTAAACACTATGGCTTAGTTTGTCATGTGCGCCATGACTTAGCATGTCGTGTGAACTATTCCTAACTATGGTGGCTGCATAACCATGGTTTAAACATGCTCACTAACCATTTGCTGCAAAAGGGTTAGCAGACTAACCATGGCTTAGTGTGTTGTCTGATTGCACTCTTGATTGTATGAGATTCCCCCCCCCCCGTGTTGTATAGCTCGTTCACATGCACATGGTGAAAAGCTTTGTGGGTAGGATCATTGTACGTTGCCAGATTGGTCTGAAGGCACATGACACAAGTCTAACTGTTGGAGCTAAATATTCATTCATTCATTTATTTATTTATTGTTTTTATTTACAATATTTATATACCATTCCCTATCCGAGGATTTTAGAGCAGTGAACAAATGGGATAAAAGAATAGAAACATCATTAAAAATTACATTTTAAAAGAACAGGTACAAATTGAACCATGGCTGGTTATTCCGAGAAAGCTGCTTGGAACAATAATGATTTCAGAAGGCACCAAAACCAATATAATGTTGGTGTCTGCCTGACTGCCAACGGCAGGGAGTTCCATAAGAAGGGGGCCACCACACTGGAGGCTCTTCTCCTGGTGGTTTCCAATTGGGCAATAGGTCCATGTGGAACCACCAGGACTATGCCCTCAGATGACCTCCGTGGCCGGGTAGGTTGATGAGGGAGAAAGCGCTCTCTCAGGTATCCTGGTCCCAAGTTGTTTAGGGCTTTGTACACTAGTACCAAAACCTTAAACCTGGCCCAGTAGCAAATAGACAGCCAGTGCAGTTTTGGCTCTGAACACTGCCTGGCCAGGAGATCACCTGGGACCGATATGTAAACTAGGAATGTCTGTCACTGGGAAGTCCAGTTCTTTTTTTACTCAGCGGAGATCTGCAGCATGTACCACTCCTGTGTGAGATGGATTTGCCACCCGTTGAACCATTAATGCCAAGCCCAAATGTAGACCTGATGCCCTCATCTCTCAAGGGCTCAGTGATCTTATCTGGCTGCACCAGGCAGCGCTGGGCAGTTGGGCCAAATCACCCTTTACATTTCTCACAATGATCCACCATGATGCTTTGTAGGGGGCATTGTGGGAAATTAAGAGACTATCTAGATGCAGTCTCCTGGTTGGAGTGCCAGGTCAGAAAAAAGGTTTAAGGGATCCCCCCTCCCAGGAAGGATGGTGGAGGTATTGTTTCACTGTGCATTTTAAGGCAAACTTATTTAATTTTCCACCTTCAAACCAATATGTGAACCAAAATTCAGATAAGCTTCAAAATTCGCACTGTTCTGAATTTGGCAGTAGAGTCCTCCAATCAAAAAATCTGTTCCAAAATGTGTATGTTGGGGGAATGTCTTCACAAGAAGATGTATATTGTCTGACAGCATATGGTCCCTCTTGTATGGAGTGGTACAGTCTTCCACCATGCTGAGAGCCACGTTGCACATGACCTCTTGGCATTGAATACGCCTTGCATCATATTCCTGTGACAATAATCCAAATGCTTGAAGAAATGAAACTCCTCTAACTTGGAGGAAGATGCAAAAAGGAAACCCTTGTTCCATTCATTGGATAGTCCAACTTCCTCCTACTTTGGAATATTTAATGATAGCTCTTGACATGCTTCCATTCTCAATTTAGGTGGTTGGTTGTTAGATGTCTTATACTAGATGAGCATGTTGGTAGATCTCCATATTTTTTTCCCCTAAGGAAGCCATTCTTGACCTGAAAATGTGAAATAGTCAAGCTGGCTTTGGGGTATGAGGTCTACCGCCAGCCACAAATCAGAAGGTTTCATTTTATGCTTGTCAGCTCTGCTTTCCCAAGACATGAATTCTACTGCAACCAGCAACCAAAACGGAGGTTGTAGAAGCAAACTGAGAACATGGCCTGTCCCTCTCTGGCTCCCTCTCAATTCCAGTTCATGCATTACTTCTTGATCTCAGATACTTGAGATTGAATCGCAAAATGCTTGAACGGCACCATCCATTGAGCAGGGTGTGTCTCCACACAACGCTCATGGAATCAAAAGCTTGAGGGTGCTTCCAGACAGACGACTCCTGCTGTTCCAATAGAAGTGGAATTGCAATTGACTTCCCACTGTATTGGGAGATATCGTCCATTTCCTGTGTGTACATCTCGCTGTGTAACATCCACACCAATATATTAATAGACTTAGGTGAGGTTACTGTGATGGACTTTGGACGAGCTGGCCACAGCAGCAATGGGAACCCGAAACAGTAGACCACTCTCCCAAGGCTAGGTGTGCGTTGATTTCCAGCGCTTGCCATCCATTGGCTTGGCTGCTCTTGAGAGCCACATGTTGTGAACTACAGTTGCATTGATGCGTCCAGCGCAGTCTGCTTGGCGCTCACGGACCTGTTACACACATTGTTATTGGAGTTTGCAATGGAGCACGCCTCTTGCTGGTTCTCTCTCTCTCTCTCTTTCTCTCTCTTTCCCTCTCTCTGTGTGTGCACTAATGCTTCCTTGCAAGCCTTTTGAACTGGCTGGTTTGTTTGTTGGTCTGTTTGATTAATCTGCTGTGTTTTGCCTTTCCAACGCTTCGCCCTGTCTGCTGCAGAATGACACAAATAGGAAAACCATTCACAGGAGTAACAGGGCTTCGGTGACTCTGCTGGATGCCTGTGACCCTAAACCCCAGCCTGTTGACTCCTGGGTCTAATTTGCATGCATGGTAGGTCTTTTTCACAGTAATTGGCGCTCGTGATTAATTTGTCCCGTTTGTGCATGATCTTGCATCACTGCAACTTCTCTCCGCCGACCTGATTCCTTGGCAGGCAGAGGCAGGCGTAGGAAGGGATTGGCTTTTGTGAGTCCTGTTTCATATATAATATATGTATGTTTCACTTGGTACCTTTTCATCAAAATGCAGGGGAGCAACATTGGCATAGCACTGATCTCTTCGGGACAGGCAGCAAGCAGCCCTGAACTCAATCTAGGCTGCTTCTCCTCAACCTCAAGTCCAGGGATGTCCATCACCGGGAAATCTCGCCCCTTTTTGAGCTCGCTGGACTTCCTCAGCATGCCCAGCTCAGCGTGCATTTGCTAGCCGGGCTGTGCATTCTCCCAGGATTCTGGGGAACTTTTCCGCAAGTTTTTTTTTTATTTGCGAAAATACACGCTCCTGCAAGTCGCCACGGCAGTTTGCATAATGTGCACAAATTTGGGGCGCAGTTTGAATAACTATGCAAATTAAAGAAATTGTAGCTGCGTAGTTATCCAGACATTTTTTTTTAAAAAAAAAAACAGCAACAGAAAATCCGCTACCTGGCCTGACTCACTATCACCATACAAATTTAGGGGTTAAAAAAGGAAGAGCTGAGTCCCCAATGCACGAATGGATAAAACATGGCTCCCAGGTCTGAAATGGTTGACTCACAATGGCTGTGGCCCTCCAGCCTTATGCATTACCTGGTCCTGGTTCTTTTTGTCGGGGGTGACCCTGAGATCTTGTGCATACAATTAGGTGCTCTACTACTGAACTATGGTCCATCCTGGGAGACAGAACTTCTGGATTTCACGAAGGACTCCCTGACCTTTCCTCACCATAATTTGATGGCCGCCAATAGGTGGTAACTCAACGAGCAGAAGCAGAATTCTGGCTCATAGCCCTACAGAAGTCAGCCCAATGGGCTCTTACCTGGTCTCGTTATTGGCCTGTCCAACCGTCGCAGTTCAATTTCTTGCTGCAATCCCAACCTCTTGGGATCATTTTCTTCCCTGTCTGCTCATTTCCTTCCACACCGACCTCCTGCGTCTTCTGTTTGAGCCTCACGTCCTGCAGATGATTTGTCATCCGGTTCTTTGCTCAACTCAATTCATTTTCCATTTTAAAATTCACCACTGTCTGTCAGAAAGGCTGCTGAGTATAGTAACACAAAGCTCCCTGTCCCGGGCCGTCGGGGAATGAAACCATCATCACAACCTTGATGTAACAGCACAGCTCAGCTTTTCCTTTCTGCACAGTCTCAATCGGCGAGGGCTTAAGCATGGTTCGAAAAGAGTCATTATTATTAATATTATTATTATTATTTATTGTATTTCTATCCTGCTCCTTAGCCAAAAAAGGCTCCCGGAGTGGCTTTCAATAAATCAGATAAGAAGACAGTCCCTGTCCTCAGGCTTGCAATGTAAAAAAACATGAAATGCAAGGAAAAGGGGATGGGGCGGAAGCAGGGGGGAAGAAACGGGGAAAAAGTTAAGGAGACTGTCAGCAGGGCTGGTAGGATGGCCCTACTCCCACCTCCTCTATTCCGAAGGAGGGGCCGGCCCTGATGTTCATCTCCTGGTCATGTCTCCCAACGACCGTGCATTGCAAAGGAGGCATCTTTATTTATGACCTTTCTTTATCTGTGTTTGAGGATATGCATTTGAGGATGCAAATCCTACCAAGGCGGCTTACAGGTAACACAGAAATAATACAACAGTCATTAACAGTAGGCGGTATCCAATTGGACGCTTGCGCTAATATAAAGTACGTTGCGCTAGTGAAAGGGATCTCTAGCACACCCCACCAATTGCTAACACTATTGGCGTTGCACTGGGACTCCCTTATGCTTGTGAAACACAATTTATGTTGACGGTCGTGTCCGGCTGGATAGTGCCCGCTATTAACCTTTCTTTCTTTTAAAATAAATAAATAAAATTAAACGTCATCAAAAGCCTTCCTTCAGGGCAGCTGGTGGAAGATGGCCCCGGGATGGAGAGAATCCAGCAGGAACAGGAGCTGGTGTCTGGTGTCATACTCCTCTACTTCTCTTCCTCCCTGGAATTCTTCCACAGGGCAGTAGGGATGTCCGTCGCTAGGAAATCCGGTTCTTTTTTTGGTTTGACAGAGTTCGCAGCATGTTCAACTCACTTTTCAACTGCGAGCTGAGCAGGAATAGCCTGCATTGGGGGCGGGGGGGGGGGGTTGTGCATATTTGATGGTTCTGCACCTTGCACATATTTCTGAGGAATTTGTGCAAATTCGGCCATAATTTGTACAAATTGCAGAACTTCTAAAAAGAAAGGACAAACTCCCCCCCCCCCAAATTCCACAACTTGCTGCAAAGTGAGTCGGGCACCACATCAGGTTCAAAAATGACATCTGGGGGGGGGGTGAGCCTCGGATAACTCCTCGAACTCCATCCCTCAAATGGATTTCTCCGACAGCCCTACAGGACAGCGGATGGCTATTCGCCCTGTGGGTGGGTGTGGAGAAGAGGCAAGTCCAACTGGAGCAGGTTCTGAGGTCTTCCCTGCCTGCCTCTCTCCTCTGGAATTCTGGGCAACAGGTTCCAGTTATTTCCTTACAAATGTCCATTGAATATTGGAACAGAATTGTAGGCACGGGGACTCTATTCAAGCACGCAAACATACAACACCCCCCAAAACCCATGCCTTACTTCTTGCATGAATGGGGCCTTTACAGCTATCATTTACACAGTGGGGGCTACTGGGCACTCATGAGATTGCACGGGTGCTCAACCTGTGGGTTCGCGGATGTGCCATGAGTGCCCAGCTGGATCCGGGGGCAGACGTGGGGGAGTCCATTGGACTCCCGGACTGGGTCAGGCCCACGACACCTCTAGTCATTGCTTTATGGGGGGAAAGGTGCTACTGGTGTTTCCATTGACTCCCCCCCACACACACACCGTAGCAAAAGTTGCCTTGCCTACCCCATTCTCTGTATTAATCAGCTTTGATTCTTCTTTTTTCAGGGCTAAAGTCCAGACGCTTGTTTTATTATTATGAGTACGATTATTATTATTTTCCTCGACTAAATGAAGAATCAACACACTGGATCTCATTAACCATCACTGCCATTCAGATTCAGAGGGCCGTGGCGTTTACATCGGTGGAACCAAGCGGGCTGCGGAGTTCTGTGAGGGCAGGGGCCGGGTGATGGACCATCAGCCAAACCTGGAGCAGCATGCCTTACAGCAGGGACCGTTCTGCTTTTTAAGAACCTATCACATTCCCACCCAGCATCTCCCTGCCCTCTCACCTTCCTGCAGGAAAAGGCGGGATTTAAATATATATAAAAAAGCCAAGCTTATGTCGAACAGATTCGGTTCTTAGCTGACTATTCTTTGTGGATGGTGCCAAGTTAGGAGATGAAGGTCATGAGATGGGGAAGAGAGAGAGAAAGAGAGAGAGAGAGAAAAAGGAAGATTTCACATGTGAAAGAAGAACTTCAGAATATTCAAAGTATATCTTAGGTATAGTCATTTTAAAAATAGCACTTTTTTCTTCCTTTTTTTCCTCTTTTGGAACTGTGAATTTTTAAAGAAAAGAACTAGCATTTTTTATTTTTTATTTTGGTGGCCTATTGTCGAGGTTTTATGCTTTGATCCATGAGAAATGTGGAATTGTTGAGCTGAGTTTGATGGATTTTGACGAAAGGAGAAAAAGGGGGGGGGGAATCTTGGTAGTCTGGCTTGGAAAGTTGGAACCCGAAATTGACGTGGCCTGTATAACCTGCTTTTGAAGTAAACGATATCACACTGTGCTCTCTATAGTATCGTTGGTGTACAATTCATCTGCCTTTTGACTTCTGTAATGGCTCTGTTTCTACTTCCCAAACATATAAACAGTTTGTTCGAGGTATTGCTGTCCTCATTCCAAAAAAACAAAAAAAAAGAAACAAAAGATTTCAACTCGATATGGTTGACTTTTTGTTATTGCTGATGTTCATCATGAATCCTTCTTGATTTTCAAGTTTTCCATGCTGGGTTGACGGCAGTTTGATTTCAGCATCATGTGCAGGTTTCTCTCCCTGCCGTAGATAGCATTCAAGACTTTTGATTAAGGTGGAATCTTCCCTGTGAGGAAGATGTGCTTAGGATGCGTAAGAAATGTCACTCCAGGCTATTATTTTTGATGGTGAAATAATAATAATAACAATAATAATCATCATCATCACCCTTTGCTGGATTCCATCTATTATTTTTGGTTATGCTGTTAACAGATTGCTTCAAAGGGAACTGTAATACTTTTTTTTTCCTTTTCAGGTACTCATGTGTGGATAATTTAGAGTGTAACCCTATACCCACTTTCCTGAGAATAAGCCCCATTGAACTCAGTGGGACAATGTCTGAGTAAACATACTGAGGATTGCGCTGTTAATCTGTGATTAGGGTTGTACACTTGAGGAACAATGACATCCTATTTATGTGTAAAGCCTAATCAAAGATCTCTTTGTCATGTGGGTTAGGGGAAGACGTTTGCCATAGCAGCATATAACCATATCCCTGTTCCCATATCCTGTGTACAGTGAGATGCTTTGTGCTTTAAACACATTAATTTCTTTGAGGTTTGGTCCGTCATAGACAGAGAATGAAAGCAGTAACCTAAATTTCTAATGCAACTTACATTTGCCTTCTCTCTCTCTCTCTCTCTCTTCCTCTTTATTTTTCTCACTCTTTCTTCTTGTGGCTGCTACAATTAGTTGGTTGCCATATTCACTGAAAGCAGCATGATTGGAAAGCACTTTTTTTTGTTGTTTAAAATCCAGCAACTTTAATTTTGGGGATCTCAGTGCCTGCTGTTTTCCTTTGTAATTTAAAATGAAATGGGGCGGGGTGGGGAGAGAATAAAATAAAACAAACAAAATTGCTGTATTAGTTATAAACATTTAACTTTTTTTTGTAAAAAAAATTATTAAAAAAATATTTTAAAAAAAGGGAGTGGGAGGGAGGGGAAAAAAGCAAGCATCAAGAGCTTTGTATCTTCTGGAATATAAAGAAAATAAAATTTGACATGAATTACATATATAAATATATATCTATATCTATATATTGTTGTGCAGAAAATAGGTTGCCAAAACTATGTAAGTAACGTTTGTAGCAGGAAAGCGTTTTGCATTGATTCAGGGAAAGACTGGTGCAATTTGGCAGTTTGAATGGTTCAGACACAAGCATATAGAAACACCCGTTCCACTTTCCCTAACCCAACTCAAGTCATTCTCCTGGGTCTTTAAGAAAGCAGAGGTGCTTGGGAGCAAAGTTGGAATGCAGCGACCTATAGGAGAGAGGCCCAAACTGGCCAAACGTCTCTGATTGGCCGAAAGAGAAACAAGCCCCAAGGCAGGTAGATCTATTTGGATTCTAACTGGAACCTTCTCTGCGCCTGCTGTCTCAACCGGGAAGAGTTGAAACAGGATCAAGATTTTTTCTCGCCTCTAACCATGGTGCTCTTTTCATACTTCTACTGTTGATACGTGGAGACCCTTTTAACCGGGCTGTACATTTTTATACCATCTTTAAGACTTTTGTGTAACTCTTTTTTTGTATACAAAGGGAATCTCATTTTGTTTTGTTTTTTTAAAAAAATACAACGATCGTCTGCAAGCCGTAGCGGATTACGTCTGCTCTGTAGTTGATGATTAGGGGAACGGACACTCGATTGTTCTGGCTTTGGTTGATACCCCAGTCCTTTAATCTGTGTTGTTTACCAAAGGACTGGGAATAAAAATACCACTAGAGACCAAAAAAAATTTTTTTTCCTGGTTCAGTGGTGTTACTGATGAACACGTGGCTACTCTTTTCCACTGACCATCCGGTGGCTCTTGTCCCTTTGAATGTTAGGAGGCAGGGAGAAACCCTATCTGAGGTCTAATTGTACCAAAGACCAAG
This sequence comes from Anniella stebbinsi, assembly GCA_029215795.1. Taxonomy (NCBI): domain Eukaryota; kingdom Metazoa; phylum Chordata; class Lepidosauria; order Squamata; family Anniellidae; genus Anniella; species Anniella stebbinsi. The sequence continues at coordinate 5,686,184 of JARDYH010000010.1, forward strand.
CACTATGGACAGGCTAAGAGATGGGCGGTGGGAAGAGGGGGGAGATGTGCCCCAAACACGGAAGCAAGTGGTTGGTTAGAGGATGGTCACATTCACATTGCAAGCTTCCCCAGGACGGTGTGTCCAATGTGTAGATCGGGGCTGGCCCTACCATGAGTCAGAGTGAGGCAGCTGCCTCAGGCGGCAGATTGTGCAGGGGTGGTCAGGTGTTGGAAGACAGAGCTGTATGGGTACCACACAGCCTGCCTTGTGCCCCCTAAGCTAGCCTGCCACCCCTCTGGAGCAGTATCGGCAGCCAGCATTGAAGAAAGATTCAATTGCCTGTCCGGTCGGCATCTGTACATGGGGGCAGGGAGGCTCTATCTTGTCACTTCCCTCAGGCAGCAAACAGCTTGGGCTGGCCCTGGAGTGGATGCTCTGAAATGAGAAACAGGGTGGGGTGGAGTTTCATTATCCTGGTGAGTTATTGAAAATTCGTTGAATTGCGGAACCAGCAGAAAAGACGCGGCTTCTGCAAATGAAATGCACGCCTCCATCTGCATAATGGATTTAATCGTCCACGTTTGGCTGTTTGTTGTTTTGTTTCGTTTTGTTGCTGATGCCAGTGAGCCACACCCCGCCTAGACTGGGGGGGTCCTAGAGAATTGCAATTCCACAAGGGCTTTGAGAACGCATAGGACAATCCTTGGCAGTGTGAGAAAGCCTACAAGGCGATGGCCATGATGGCTGAGGATTGCGGGAGTTTTAGCCTGACACTTCTGGAGGTCACCATGATGGGCAACATGGCTGCGTTGTCTATGCAGGGTGCCATGTTCGTGGTAGTCCTGCTCATGGTACTCTCACCTCCACCTTCCCCTGACACCTACCTCAGGGCAGTGGAAGGAGACAGCCGGGGGGGGTGGGGCACTCACAGTATAGCTTCTTTTTCCAATGTCTGGATCTCACGTCTGCCATTTTGCTTCGAACTCTTGTGTTGGTTTGGGATACTTGCAACAGCCAAATCTTTTTGGCGGTGAGCAGTCAACTGCTCCTCCTTCCATCTCGTTTCCTCTGGCTGGAAATTGGCTCTCCAGTGTTCCTGACTTACGGCCCTTCTCCAAAGGTTGTTGTGGCCCCTCTTTGGAGGGCATGATCTTCTTCTGGGAATGAATCTTCTCTTTTCCCCACCCCTCTCTTTCTCAACCATTTATGCTGGTTTTGAAACCCGTTGGGCGTCGGTGTTGCCAATGGGTTCTTGGACATCCTAACTCGGAAGACCTGGTCCAAAACGTTCTGCGCAAACTCGCTGCTGATGTTGTAGTTCTGCATCAGAAACCCAACGGTCACAAAATGGCATCTGTCTCCATACGGAACCAAAGCGAAGGGCGATTGAAGAGCCAGTCGGTGAAGGGGTTCCCTTGTAGCTCAGGAGATGGGCCCTTGTCACCAGGGACCAAGCTAGCCGCTGCGAGGAGGGCTTGCTCCTTTGACCCTGCCCCCAGTGTGTCCCCCTTGCTTGTTCTTTGTGCTTGTAACTGCTAGTTCTGTGTGTTGTTTTGGTGTGCCAGAGCTGCGTCGCACCCTTCGTTAGAGTTCGTGCGACATATGCTGACGAAGACAAAACTTTGGCATTTCGCGCCAGAGACTGTTAAAGGGAGTCCAGGTAGCTCATCCTTCCAAGCACTGTCCAGCGACAATCTTACTCTGCTTTTGTGTAGCAAGAAGTAGGCATTAATCGTTAATTCGTAGGCTGCATAGCCCGTGCAGCTGGGGCGTTGCTCCTGCATCCCTTTTGTGGGCAATGACAAAAAGAATAAGCCCTTTCAGTAAGACCCATTGTGCATGCCATGGGTCAAAAGCTCCCTAACAGTCTTGATTCCTAAAAATGGATCTTCCGCATTCAGGGGCACTGTATGCCTCTGCTTTCTAGAAGCTTTTGGCCCACAATAAGGCTCAACTATGTAAATGGTGTCCAATGTGTTCACATTCATGGGGCATTTGACTAGGTGGGATCTGGGCCTCCTTCAGCAGGGCAGGTCTCACCGGCCAATGGCAATTACTTGAGCTCACGATGGCTTTCAATGAGACCTTTCCGACCTCCCCTATGCCTTCCTCTGTGCACCTGGATTGCTTTATACGGTTAGTAGGATCAGTGGAGGAGGGAGAAATCCACACCGGGGTGGGTAATTTAGGCTTTGAATTTACAGGGCAGTCAGTCTCTGGAACAGGAAGACAACCTGCTGCCCTCCAGCTTCCATCACACCTGGCTGTGGTAGCCAATGGTCAGCTCTTATGAGAGTTTCAGCATCTAGAGAGCCAGGGTTTCCCCACCACTGGTCTAGAGGTTTCTGAAACGTAAGTCCGTTGCTGATAGGCATCCCGGTGCACCTTTCCACCCCTGCTCACCTGTTTTCTTGGTTTGAATGCATTCCGGGGTGTCAGAGAAGGTGTTAGTTAGATCCAATACGGGAAGAGGAGGGACGAGTAAGGACCAGGAGAGGAACTAGATTTCTTGAAGGCTAGGGCGTCTTTCGTTGGAAGGCGGAGAAAGGAGAGTGAATACAGTATTTGATCAGAGGTAGAAAACTTTCCCCGATTCTCAGTGGAACTGACTTTGCCTCTACAATCGAGGCTGTGCCTGCATGGATGTTATAATTCTGTGCCAGCACACAGGCAGACACGCACACACACACACACACACAAATCCAGAATTTGGTACTACTAGGTACTAGCGTTTGGCATCTTGAGAATCGTGTCTTTCTTTTAAAACAACCCCACTGAAACCAAGCTTCAAGCCCGTAAGGCTTGAAAGACAAGAGCTTGAAAGTGGCTCAATTCGGACGACATATTAGGCAACGGAGGGGTAAATAAAGTACTGACCATGCGCTAGGCAGGAGGAGCTTCACAGACGACATGCTGCAGCCAGCGCTGCTCGGCACCGGCAAACGCCCCGGCTGCTATGAACTTGCGGCGGCCATTTTGGTTGCAGCCTCTCCTCCCTGTGTCCTCCAGCCGTATCCCAGCAGGCACCGTGAGTGCTGCTGGCTGCATAGAGTGGCCGGGGGGGTTTGGCTGCTCTAGGCAGCAGAACTCTATTCCGAAACGGAATAGTCCACGGAGGGGGGGGGGGCCTGAATTCGGACGACACTTTAAACAACGGGGCTTCGGGCTAAACAATGTGCAAGCCCATTGTTTTGCTCCGTTGTTTAAAGTGCCTGATTAACGTACTGTCGGTTGTGTGTGCATTGTGTGTTGCCCTCCAGACAACACAATAAGTAACACAACTGACGATTGTTCCCCCCCCCCCGTTGCCTAATGTGTCGTCCGAATTGAGCCAGTGTCTGGGAGGTGGGGCATCATCTCAGAAATCGCTAGCAATTCAAAGAGTTTCCAGTGTGCTCTATGGGCAGAATATGAGTGCCCCGTGTACCTCTTGATTCCCCCTGAATAGCCAAGGCAAGGTACGGGATACCAAAAATACAAATATATGCAAATTTTCTCAAGTCACATCATGTGTGCCAATAATGTCATTCTGTTTTCTTGGCCCAGGATGTTCCTTGTGGCACCAACCCTGTCTGTAGCGCAGGTTTTGGTTATTGCGTGAGCCTCGTTTTTCACATAAACAGCAGCTATCACCAGCGTGTGGCATTTGTGTGACCGGCTTTCTTGATCCTATTGAGATTAGGGCTGCGTACAGGTGTGTGTGTGTGTGTGGCGGGGAGCTCATCAAGTTGCCACCATTGACATTTCTCACAGAAGCCTGATGCAACCCTCTGGAGGCTGCTCCAAGGCATTATTATTATTATTTGCATTTGCATTTGTATACCGCCCCATAGCCAAAGCTCTCTGGGCGGTTTACATAAGATTAAAACACTTAAAAACAATATACAACAATTAAAACTGCAAAAGCATAAAATATACACATACATTTACAACCACTATAATAAAAAGCTGTAAGCCTAAAAAACAAAAACAGACCCAGGCTCGTCAGATATTGCCAAATGCCTGAGAGAAGAGGAAAATCTTGACCTGGCGTTGAAAAGATAACAATGTTGGCGCCAGGCGGGCCTCGTCGGGGAGATCATTCCAAAATTGAGGGGCCACCACAGAGAAGGCCCTCACCCTTTTTGCCGACCTCCGAGCTACCCTCGGAGTAGGCACTCGGAGGAGGACTTTAGATGTTGAACGTAGTGTTCGGGTAGGTTCATGTCAGGAAAGGCATTCCGTCAAGTATTGTGTTCCCAAGCTGTGTAATTTAAAATAGTGGCTGACTTCCCAGATCCAGTTGTTGTTACAAGGCCAGAGCAGGAGGAGGGCCAAGGCAGGCCTTGGTGTTGGTGGGCCCTGCTGGGGCTCTTGAACCTCAGCAACCATCTGAGGGTGTCAGGTACTGATGTTCTGAAGTTGTGAGTAAAAATCCACATTGGGCTCCAGGATATGGCCAGTAGTTTTTGAAGGCTGGCGCAAACCACAATGGTCAGAGGCTGAACTTCCACCCATGGGGTTGGATCTAGGATCAGCTTTCTGTGAGAGTAACGGCTCCACTCATAGAATCATAGAATATAATAGTAGAGTTGGAAGGGGCCTCTAAGGCCATCGAGTCCAACCCTTTGCTCAATGCAGGAATCCCCCTTAAAGTATGGAAAGTCCCTCCACCTGTTTTGGGGGGCTCCCCTTCCCCACACACACCATGGCTCACTCTTTCACCAGGGCCTCCTGACTCTCTGTGTAGCATTTTCAGGGGGCTGCCATGGGAAGGAGGAAGTCCATTTCCAACACCACAATTGGTCCAGCTTAAATCTGTATCTGACCCATGAGATAGAGGGGTGACATTGCCCTTGAGGTGTGGGCTACACATTGATTCCAGGCAACATCCTTTTGTGTCATCCCATCCAAGTCATGCACAGCTCTCTTAGAATGCTGCATAGCCTTTTTAGCTTCATCAGGCAGGATCAGGTAGATCTTTGATGCCAAAGAGAGACGGGTGTGTTGTAAACACCTGTGCAGAATAGGCTGGGGTGGGTAGTGAGGCATAAACTGCATGGCCCAATCATGATAACTTCTTTATCTTCTGCTGGCAAGGTTCAGAAAAAATCCTATTGTGTGTGTGCCACATACATGTGTGTCCCCTGGTTTGGCCAACCAATTGAACGTGTGGCAGGCAGCTTGGGCAAAGGGTGCCTTCTGTGTTTTCAGAAGTCTTTGGGGTATATTTAGCCATGTGGACCTCGCAAACTAGAACCAGATCCGTGGGTCAAACCGTGGTGATGGAACAAAGTTTTAGGATGATTTCAAAGGTCTGAAAGGTTCATATAATGTATCTTGAAGAAAGTTTAGCACTGACTCCAAAAGTAATTCTTTTGGCTTGACAGTGGGAGCTTGTGGAGAGAGAAGAAAGTTGGTCAAATGACACTACCCCTCTGCTCACCTTTCTCACTCTTGTTGTGGCCTGTTTCATGGTCCTGACGTGGACAAAGATTGTACCACCTTCCCAGTCCTGGTGTTGACAAAGATTTTTAAACCCACAAAGCTCCAAAGTGAGGACAGGAAACATTGCTCTCACTCTGATTTGGCTTCATTTGCCTTCACTCTGATTTGGCTTCATGACAAGGCCATGTCATCAGGTACCACCACCAGGAAATGATCAAACAGAGGGTAATGTTGCCTTCCCATCTGGGGCATTGTGGGTAAAGCATATGGAACTCACCAACAGCCAGGAGTGTGAGCCTCACTGCGCTACTGGTGATCCCTACAATTTTTATCCCCTTTCAGGCCCCTTCAAAATCACTGAAATGCCCCCGCCTCAATAACTTTACAGTCTGTGAACACAGATGGCAAACATGTAGGCGAGCATTTTGGTTCAGCGCTGAGCAAAGCACACTGCTAGTGCCCACTAGCCACCTCACCTTTTTTCATTGATGTGGTAAAATGGATTAAATTCAGGTTAACATTTGTACGCATTTTCATATGCAAGAGTAATATACAAGATGGAAGGCTGGGTGAACTCCATCCCTGTTACACATCCACACAAACACACCGATATCAACGGATCTCTGGTCCGCATGAAGTTTAGCGTGGACCACCTCTGCTAAAATGTCTTGCATCTTCACACGAGACAGAACGCATATCTGATCCATGATGGCTCTTCCACACAACCAAGAGACCCAGGCAGTAGATTGGGCAGTATCACATAGGTGACCAATTTCAAAAGAGGAAAGGTCTCCTATGCTTTTATAGTGGTGTAGAAAAGGGGAATCTGGCAGGTATAGCTTTCATGGCCAACTATATCTCCTACCTAAGTATTAATGGTGCAGGAACCTTTTCTTGCTTTGCATCTGGCCACCCAAGTACCACTTTGGACTTTAGACTGGTGTGTGTATTTTAAATACTGCTCTTTGTAAACAAAAAAAACAAAACAGAAAAGAACTTCCTGCAAGCAAAACCCTAGCACATCAGGAAGGAAGATTCCATTCTAAGTTAAAATGCAAAAAAAAAAAAACCCTAGCATTTCAGGTAAATATATATATAGGCTCAATTCGGACAACACAATAAACAACTGGTGTGGCGGAAACAATCGTCAGTTGTTTTGACTATTGTGTCATCCGAATGCTGCCATAGTCAACTCAGCGCTGATCCTCATCCACACCACAGTTGATTATTTATTACCATGTTGTGTGGGGAGTGCCTCCTAGGGTTAGCGAGAGGGTTAGGGTTAGTCAACCCACCATTGACTATCATGTCGTCCGAATTGAGCCACTGTGTAATCAAAATCAAAAACATAAAAACACTTTACATGCCAGATAGAAATGTTCTGGCCCAGCCTCTGCTATTCTGTGCTAGTTTGCGAGCTGGAAGAAGTTGGATTTTTCTTTGTTCATTGGTTACGTAGGGGGCTATTAAAAACTGCAAACTCCACCTGCGATCTGAAGTGGCGCAGTCCACTCTACTGCATCAGGACTGTACCACCTCATTCTTCATTGCATAGGGGAATGTTTAAAACAGTGAACACCACCTTCAGCCTGAAGTGGCACAGTCCACTCTACTGCATCAGGACTCTACCACTTTATTCTTTGTTACATAGGGGAATATTTAAAACCCTGAACACCACTTACAGCCTGACGTGGTACAGTCCGGGTCTACGGCATCAGGACTCTTACCACCTCATTCTGCTGGGTATGTAGACCAGGTGCCATGAGATCTGCAATCAGTAGGGACATTATGCATTGTGTGTGTGTGTGTGTGTGTGTTTGACCTTAGCAGTGTGGCTCAGCTAGGACTATGGCCTTTGGAGTCCACTTCATGCCTCTGATGGGCACGGCCTATGAAAGCCCAGGCAATGATAAACCAGCGGGCATCTTTTAAAATGCCAGAATGCCATTTGGGCTGTCCGGTATTTGAAGCATAAGCGGGGAGACGGTTCTGTCTCAGGTTTCGGTGCAGATCAGATAAGGCAAAGAACGTGAGAGCAGAGAGATATAGGCCCGGATGCCTCTAATGCAGCAGAGGGGGCTATTTTTGCGCCAGACAGAACATCCTTGACTTAAACAGCTTCCTGTAGCCAATGTGTTTGTAACAATCATGTGCCTTAAACTTTTCTTGTTGGGGGTGTGGTTGGGGAGGGTGGGAATAACCCAAACCCTAAAAAAATAAAATGATAATAATAAAACCTTCAAAATTAAATCAACAGTGTGCGTTTCTGTACCTCTTCCTCGACATAATTGCTGTAGTTTTAGACTGGGCGGGATTTCTTTTGCATTGTATTTACACTGTATTATAAACAGACCAGTTTGGTTTTAAGACTTCAGGGGCGGGATGGGGCGGGGTAGGAGTGCGGATTATGCTTTCACAGAACCAATGTTTAACATAACCCGAATGTATTAATATTATTCTAGGAACTTTCCGTAACACAGACAAGAAGAATGCTTGTTGAAAGCAGGTTGTGTAGGTTAACCATTTTGGTGTGTTTTCAATAAACGATGCCTGGAATGAACCTTGCGTGTTCTCGGTTGTTTTGGCTTGCTCTGTGCGAAATTGTCAGTTTGGGATGGGTGGAAGAAAAGAATTCCCTTCAGTGGGACATGGTGTTCCACAAGCACTCTGCGTTCATCACCCAACGAATCCAGGTCTAAGAACAGCGGAAGCTGCCCTTAAGACTCTTCATCCAGCCAGACCTATATTGCCTGTTCCAGGGGTGCAGGTCTGAATCCGCCCCCCCCCCCCCGAATCCCCAGATGGCCCCATCTCCACTTCCTGGCCCCATCTCTTCCTCCTGACCGTCAATCGTTGAGTGGTTTTCCTGGCTTTCATGCGGTTTCTTTCCCCCTCCACCCCCATTCTAAAAGACTGAAATGCCTCTCCTAAAGCTGGTACTAAGAGCCTTACGATCATTTGCCCAGCCCCTTTTGCCTTTGGCACGGCCCCTTTTTGACTTCAGCCCCACATGCCCCTGCAATATGGCCCCCGAGAGCCGCTTTGAAATGGGATTCAGCCCTCGGGCTGATAGAGGTTCAACACCTCTGCTCTACTCTTAACTGGCAGGTCTCTGGAATCTCAGACAAGGGCCTTCTCCATGGTCTGCAACCCAATCTTTCTAACTGGATATGCCAGGGACTGGACCTGGGATCTTCTGCATGCAGAGCAGGGGGCAGGGGGCATGCGTCTTCTTTTACAGTCCTCCATTTGAAGGGCTATCCAGTCCAATTCTAGTTTGAAGATAATGAACCATGGGAAGGAAGAGCTGAGCCTTGGCATCTCCCAATGAGAACTTGATACCAGTCGCCTGGACGCAGTCTCCCACACTATGGTGAGATGCCCTATATTTCTGTTTAAATTCGAATTATTTCTAAATTTGCAGATCTGTGAATAAACGATCCTATGTAAATTCTATTCAAGTCAGTGTCCTCTCTTGCCTCCTCTGTTTTGGGTGATGCATGTACTTTTGGGGGGGGGGTCTATTCACAAATGGCCACTCAGGTGCTCTACCCCTGTATGGATAGACCACATCTCTGCAGAAGGACCCAGGGAAGGTGTAGGAACAGATCCAGAGTCAGATGAGGAAGAGGGCTGGTGGATCTACCAAGGTCGCAGGAGATTAGACAGGGCAATGGTGGCAGAGAGGAGTCTTTCCAGATGCCGGCTAATCAGTTGGATCAAAACCTACCAGAGGCCTCTCCGTCCACCCATGGGAATGCCAGATCTGATGGTGATGGACCCAAGGATGAGTTGATGGGTGAGGAGGAAGGAGCAACTTTGGGAAGTGAGGCAGCCTAAAAGGTTGGCCAATCACAAGATATTCCATTCGGAAGATCCTCCCTGAGGACGGGTCTAGAAGAGCCACCCAGGTTTCCAACTAATCCTGTTAGACACTTTGCTAAATTGTAATTTAGGGTTAGTTTTACTACCAGGATTGTCTTCATTATAGCCATAACCACAGTTAGATATTTAGGATTTTATTGTTTTACTTGTATTTTAGCAGTTAACTGTTGTTGTTTTTATGCATGAGGTATATAAATATATATATTATTTCTGTGTTTATTTTGATTCACCGTGTTATGGTCTGTGATTACAAGAATAAACTACTACTGCTAGCGGGCGCCAGTTTCATTGCAACGCCGTAGCATAGCGCATTCAGCAAAGGGAACTTCTTGTAGCTCAATTAGTATTGGGCAAAGCTGGCTAGAGAACCTAGCTCTGTGTTACTGGGTGTTGATTCGCTCTGTAACCTGAAGAGCACCTGTTCTGGCTGTGATTTGCATAATCAATGCTATTCGCGAAGAGAACAGTCTTCCTCGTGTGACCACAAATACACCTGGAGGCTTGGCGCTCAACACCCACTGAGCTACGAACTCTCTCCTGGTTCTTGGGACCCTTTCATCAGCTTAAATTGAGGTGAGGAACATCTTGGCTACACAACAACGGTGCACCGCTTAACTGGATCAACCACCTGGTTCAAAGGTAGGATTGTTGTCGTTGTTGTTGTTGTTCTCCCTGGAATGGGGATCTGCCCCGTTTCCCATCCTGTGGGAACCTTAGAAATAAAGGAGAGTTACTACAGAGTTTTGTCATAGTTGCCAAAGCATGCAGGCAGATTCCTGGCCTCTTCTTCTTTGCAGGCCTGAGTTTTACTCGCCTCTGCCATCACCCATCCAGCTGCCCTGGCCCATTCCCATCTCTGATGCCCAAACCTACTCAAGCTGCAGGCCCCAGAAAATCAAAGACAAGAGCTACTGTTATAGGAATGAATTGTTTATTAGGTCTCCTCAAAGCCATAGCTGTCCCAGACCTAATGATATGCCAAAACTATTGTTTTACTACTTCTGTGCCACTTAATATCCTAAAATCTATCCCTGGTTTACATTAAAAACACTTCTAATACACTACATTGTGAAGGTCATTTAATCAAAGACATTGGTGGCTTCGCTGTCAGTGGGGCTGAGAGTCCGCTCTGTGTTTCAGTCAGAACTCTAATGGAGCCATCCATGGGGCTGAACCTCATGGAGCTATCCGAGGTGCTGAACTCTCCACTGATTAAATAGTGTGCAGTCATAGGGCCTGTTCCCCTTTTCTTTCCAAAAGCTTCCCTGACCCTTCTTCCTACAAGAAGGGTCATAGCTCAGTAGTGGAGTGCATGCTTTGCATGCAACAGGGCTTAGATTCCATTCCTGGCACCTCCAGGTCGGGCTTTGCATGCAACCAGGCTTAGATTCCAGTCCTGGCACCTCCAGGTTGGGCTTTGCATGCAACCGGGCTTAGATTCCAGTCCTGGCACCTCCAGGTTGGGCTTTGCATGCAACCAGGCTTAGATTCCAGTCCTGGCACCTCCAGGTCAGGCTTTGCATGCAACAGGTCTTAGAATCAAATCCTGGCACCTCCATCTAGGAAGCACTCTTGTCTGGAATGCTGGAGAACTGCTGTTAGTAGACAATACTGAGCTAGCTCTCCTTTCCCCAACTTGGTGATCTCCTGATGGGTTGGACGGCACCTCCCTTCCTTCCCAGCCAGCATGAGCACCAGCTTGGGGAAGGCTGAGCTAGATGGACCAACAGTCTAGGTCGTTACATTGCCCACCATGGGGTAGTGGAGTCAGGGCTCACAGGGACACAGCCCCGGTGCTTTTTTATTAGCAAGGGCACTGATGTTATCTGCCATCCCATCAGACGTCCCTGTTCCCTCTGAACTTAGCAACAGTTCTCACAGTAGCTGGAGGGAAATGCATTTTCCCCATATCATTATATTGTTCCCTGTTATAATACAACGTATTTTGGGGTGGCTTGGTCTTGAATGGGCAATGAAGACCTATTAGGTTAATGGAAGACCTGCTCCCAGTGGAGAGAAACACTGCTAGAAATGGTTTGGTGTTATGAGTCAACCCAGCAGCCTGCAAGTTTGGACTTTCCCAGAGGGTAGAGCTACACTGACTGTAGAAGAACTTGATCCAAGATCCTAGAAGAACCTTGTGACTTACAGGTTACTTGATCTGATAACCGGCATGTCTGTGAAGCACTTGCTCTGAAGGACTTGGTTCGGGGTAAGTTGACACATGTTTTGATTTCGACAAGTTGGGTTGTTTCTAATAGACTCACAAGGGGAGGTTGTTTTTATGAGAGAAGAGAGCTAAGGAAGTGAACTGCACACTTAATGAGATTTCATTGTGGCCCTTGATAATCTTCCAACCTTCTGTTGCACTAGGTTCTTCCATTGCTATGTTACCTAGTCGCACTAATCTGGCCATCAGCCAATGTTGCTGCCCGTAACCCGCAGAAGTCAAGCAAATGCAGTGTTTTTACATTCTGACCTTTTACGGCTGTCAGAACCGCTTCGTTTGCAGGCGATCACGGTCCCGGCATGCTGGAAAATGGAGGCTCAGAGGTCAAAGGTTAACTTGGGACCCACGAGCATGAAATATTAGGCCCTGTCATCCGTTTTCAATTTCAAAACACTGTGCTGCTTGATTGGTTCCAGACGTATTTACGGGAATCGCTCTGGCTTATCTTGTTAAGAGAAAGCCGTGCATTTAAGAATTATGTCTGGGCTACAGCTTCTGTCCTGCTGTCCATTTCTATTTTTTGTTTCTTTCATTTTGTTCGGATCCCTAGTGTGCTTGCGTAGTCCCTGGCATGCCTGCTGTTTGTACACCAAAGACAAGGGCAGGAATCGTAGAGGGGACAAGGCAAAAGAAATTTTAAAAAGATGGAATTGGACATTTGTTTCTATGCAGTTGGGCACGGATGGAGACATTGGTTTCTTTTTGCACTGGATTTAGGCTTTAATTGAATTGGCATAGACTACTCTTTTTGCATTTCATTGACATTTGTTCCTACTATATGAAAGATAGAAAGAATACTATCACACACACACATATACACACATACACAAACACAAACTATTGTTAGTCTATTTTTCATATATTCTACTGACTCAGAACTCTTAGTTTATATGGGCCTTAACCTGGAGGACAATTCAACATTTTATACCATTCGTACCTCTGGGTTGTTTTTTTTCTCCTTAGGAATTTTCATTTCCCAGCATTCCAAGATGCCACTCTTATATCCATGTAACATCATTGATGAGGGCAGAAACTGAAAAGTGTAGCTCTAAACATATTTTGAAATGACTCTTTTGTTAGTCTGTCTCTCTTTCGGCTGTGTGTATATGAAATACTTAAAAGGTACCCCCTACTCAATGAGGAAAACATTTCATGCACCTGATGGCTAGTAGTTTATTGTAATTCTCCTCTCCATGATTTGTCAAATGCCCCCTTTAAAGTCATCTGAGAAAGTGATTACCACAAACTGTGGCAGGAGACGCTCCTGCATTAATTACGTGTTGTTTAAAGAAGTAGATTATTAACTTGTACAAACAAAGCCCTGCAATCAAACATTGCTTGTGCAGTGTGGGTAGGGATGTCCGGATATTGTGAAATCCATCTCATGTGTGTTATCCATCCCAGCATCCGTTCACAGGTGGATTCAATTTTTCCTCCCGTTATGCGGGAAATTCTGCAAATAATTCTGCAAGAGGCTTTGCAACAATTCACGTAATTTATGTTAGGCAAGTAACATTTAGCGTATTGTCACCCATTCCATTCGCCTTTTCTGCACAGATTTCTGCACAGATTCCTGGGTGGCCTAAGCCTCAGCAAAACTGAGCATAGTTTCCTAGGAATAAATCTGCATGAATTCCTGGCCTGTCCACAGCAGATTCCGCAGGTCGGGTTTTTAGAAATCTGAACTCATTTTAATCCAACTCTAATTTCTCCAGCATCCCTAGGTGTGGGAGCCGTCAGTGCTATCCCGTCACAGGGGAGGTTACCCAGAGTGGGAGAGCTTCCCCTCCATGCAATGAAAGACATCCCTCCTCCTCCCCCCAAGTTTTTTTCAGTCCAGCCCCCTCCATCTTGTGCATCTTCATTATTTGTTCTCGTTCCTCCTGCTGCTTTTTCTTCCCAGCGGTTTTTGGAAGCCTGCTCCGCAAGCCCCAATTCATGTGGTCCTTGTACAGCAACGGACATGGGTAAGTCAGGCGTGTGTGGAATGCACGTGCAGCTGTGTTATAGTTTTTTTGCAGGGGGTGGTATGGTGTTCCTTCCTTTGAGATCCCTTCCCCCCACCGGCTCCAGATTTGTTGTAATTCTGCAAACCGCAGCGCTTGGCCAAAGCAGGATACCTCCCTCTTGTGTGTGTGTGTGTTGGCGCCATTTTTGCTACAAAAGCATTGGCACTCTACCCTGAACATCAGAAATAGAGTGAATGAGGATTATAACTGCTGCTTTGGTCTACAAGATTGAATATATTGACTTTTGAAGTCGCCTGGTTTCTGCCGTCTTTCGCTCACATGAACAAGGACAGTCCACCCACCCATTCATTTCTTTCACTCTCATATTTTTTGATGCAGTTCATTAAACAAACGAACAACAAAGAGCCTATCTACACAGTCCCTTGGAACATTTTAAATAGTATTTTAAAACGTTCCAAATAGGTGCATTCTAAAACGTCTTAGGCCACATTACTGAGTACTCACATTACAGGAGAAAAATTCTTCAGTCTTTAAAGCGGTGTGTGCAGTCGCACACTCTTCTGCCCCGTCTCTTTCTGTTTCGTTTTTACAATGAGTTTAGGGCAAGGCATTGTGAGCATTGTAGTTCAGTCACCCACTTCCTCCTTAGTTCCTCTGTCATTCCCTAGCTTTCAATGAGTATAGGGCTAAGAATTGTGGGTGTTGTAGTTCACTCCCTCACTTCCTCCTTAGCCTCGCTTTCTTCCCCACCAATCAACTGCTAAGCATTTGGGCACCAGTAAACGAAGCACTACGCCCATGAATCACAAACGGTAAGGAAGGACACATTATTTTACTTAAAATGATTTATTAAAAGTGAAACCGTTCTATATAGCTGAAGTGGGTTTTAAAAAACTTCAGGTATACAACGTTATAGGGAGTGCGTCATGTGGCCCAAAGAGCTTTCATAACCCTTATAAAACGTTAAAAACCTAGCGTGTAGATCGGCTCAAAGTGATTCTTGAATACATGGGAAGTGGTCGAGAAAATGCATCAGCAAGTGACCCCCCGTCTTTTGCTCTTGTGTTAACAAATCATTAACTACTGGGCCCAGCCAATATTTCTCATTTGGCTAATTGATCTTAATTAGGATTGTTTGGGATTAGTTCTTTGGAACACACACGTCGCTGCTTGGGGCGGGGGGGAGCATTTTGAGCTTTTAATCCAGTAGAGCTGCTTTACACATTGACATCTTTCTCTCGACAAAGAAAAATAGAAACGGATCAATGGAAACTGGGCTGTGAAAACAGTGAGGGTTAGCAGGATCATGGAGATGTGCTAATCCTGAGCTTCAAAATGGCATTTGCCTAGTCGGTGGCACTCAATGTAGGCCTAAGATACTCCTTCAAATATCTGAGGAGCTGCCGCTCAGAAGAGGGCATAAGAAATGATCTCTGCTGCCCCTGGGGGATAGAACTGGCTCTAAGAGGGTCGATTTCACTTGAACACTAGAAGACTTTATTGAAAGTAAGGAGCAGTGGGGGCTGTGAATTCATTTTGGAATTCCGTCAGAACTCTAAAGGAGCCTGTCCAAGGTGCTGAAGCTCAAACCCAGAATAGATTCAGCGCCCCACCAAAATCGCACCCACCAACCTCCAGTGAGAAGTACATAACGTACAAGAGTTTGTAATACTGTAGAGCAGGGATAGGTCACCAGGTGTAGTTATAGACTACAGCTCCCCTCGGCATCGGCCAACATGGCTGAGGGCCAGGGATGATGGGGATTGTAGTCAGAGTGGCCCTGAGGCTGCGAATTGAAAAGCGTACAAGGGTAAGTAACTCAGACACGAGCAATGACGTGAACGGTTCTCTTTGGAAAACTTATTTTTATTTATAAATCTGAACGTTTATATATTTTGGACCTGTGAGGGGGCGTACATAGCAGGGGATCTCTTGTAAGCATAGGGCGGACGCAATTATTCTCTTGTGTTGCTGGCCTTTGAGTGACCATCTCCATGCAGAACGGCAAAGAACAGACAAGCAAAGCTGTGCATTCATCAACGGAACAGCCCGACTTCCCTAGCCGTGATGCCGGAAGTATCTGCTAATAACCGTCCGGGAGCATGCGCTCCAATCTCTCTGCGCACAACACAAACATGGGGCGGAAATAAAACAACTATTCCAGCAAGGCCTTGGTGACCTCCCGTTTCAGGTGCTCCAGTAGAAAAAGGACTCTCGTTTTGTACCAAGTCAAGGACGCACGGCCATAAGCACGCTCTTCTGTCTAACGCACACATCTTGCCCGCCTAATCTCCCCGGGGTCGCTCCGTGGGGTTCTACCTGTGGGGTTCATTGCACCGTCTGGCCGGAGGCAAGATAGGGCTACCTGGTTTCCTGAGGGTGGTGAAATGGGGTTGATATGGATCTTGTGACCTGGCTCTTTTCTGGTTTATCTTCTAACCAATCAACGTTTTGACTTTGAACGAGGTAGATAGGGGGTCACTGAGTAAATCAGGTGGTTGAGTATCCTCAGATGATCCTGCCTCCCTCCCTCGGTAGCATCCTGGCTTTTGTGCATTTCCTCCCCGTTCTAAAAGGCTGAAAATGCCTCTCCAACGAGGCTTAGTTAAGAGCTTTAAGCTAAAAGATGTTGGCATTTGGGGTGCTTTTGGCCTGCCCCTTTTGCTCTTCCCCCCACTAGAATGCAGCCCCCAGGGAGCAGCTTATAAGTGGAATTTGGTCCTTGGTCTGCAAGAATTTTGACACTTTTGCAGTAAGTGAATCCAGTAGGTAGAAGGGCAGAGGAGAGCCTGCAGCTACGTGTGTGTGTGTTGCATGGGCAGAGAATTGGGACGTTACAAGCATTTGCCTGTTGCAAGGTCTTAGCACAGGCTACAATGAGAAGTTCGTTCCAGGGCTGCATTTAGAACATAGATAAACCTTCCACATTTTAACCAGCAGAGGGAGGGTTTGGGGTGGGAGGGGGGGGGGTGTTGCCCTTTCTCAAACCAGCAGGAATAAAGCCAGCAGTACAAAATCTGCTCATTTGCTAAAATTGAACTTTTTATATACAAGATTGCGGCTTTCAGCTGTGTGCTGTGCTGATTATTTTAACACTGAGCTACCTCCACCATCCTGGCTTCTTCCTATACAAACAGGCCGGGGGGCAGCTGTTGTGGAAGGGAGATGGGGTCATTGTTACCATCCTGCCACATATTTTTCCAAAAATACCCCGTGCAAAGCTATAATCTCCCTGCCTCTACCCATCCCCAGCGGTGTTACTCAAAGAGTAATTTGCTCTTGTTTGGCTGAGAAACACAAAAGGGTTGGATCCAGATTGGTGCTGGATGAACCCCGCTGGCAGAAGTGGAGTTCCCGGCCCCTCCAGCCCCCTGAGGTTCTACACAGAGGGCCAGGAGACTCTGCAGGATGGGGGGGGGAGCTCTGATGTATGTCTGGGGGGAGCAGGGGGATCCCCCAAAAGCAGGGAGCTGTACCACTTGCAGAAGGAAGACCCTGGATCCAACACAGGATCCTGGAATCTGTATTTGGAACTGGAGCTGGCATATTTAGAGCAAGAAAGGCCCGCAAGTGAATTCTTCATACTATCCATGAAACCAGTCATGAACCAAAATGGGAAAATGACAAAATGGTCCCTGGTGGGGTGGGGGTGGGGAGCTGATCCGTGGCTGCCCACCTATACACAAGCTCCCCCTCTAATTGAGTTTCCTTGTATTATAAGCCGCCTTCCTGCGATCCACTTGCTTTTCAATCACAGGCCCCAAATTACAGAAAGCTAAAGTTCAAGCAGCGACATGTCTAAGTGCTCACAGATACAAACAGGGGCTGAACACTAGTTCTCTCTCTCTCTCTCTTTTATCCCAGGTACACAGCCTTTTCCATAGCATCCTCTACTTTCATGTACTCCAGGTGAGAAGGGTAGTTGGTACACTCAAAGTGCTCGCTGCTACGGACGTACTTGATGAAATCTGGAGCCCCCGGGAAGATTATGTTGTCTGCCAGAAGAACGGAGCCATTCCGCAAGAGGCCATTTTCCTGAGAACACAAAGGAGGGGGGGAACTATTAGCTCTAGCCAGAGAGCTCCTGCCATTGTGAGGAAAGCCTGGTTTCCTAGCAGGACATCTCAGAAGCTCTTTAAAAGACACCATGCAGACTCAAGGTGAGCAAAAGGTAGATCCTTCAGATGTTTCGGATTTTAACTCCCAGAAGCCTCTGTCAGCATGAAGGGAGTTGAAATCTGAAACATCTGGAGAACTTCTTCCGGTCCACCGCCACGCACATTGCCCCATGACTTCGCCAAGCGCTGCCTGGCCGGCCCTGTTCTGGGCAGCCGGCCCGGCTGAACGCTCAGCAATGCGCACAGTCCGGGACCTAAGGGAAGTGTGCAATTCCACCAGCATGCTATTAGTGCGCTGGGGGAATTGTGCACATTCCCAAAGCCCCAGAAAACGTACCTGGCCCCCCTCCCCTCCATGCCAATTATGGCCTTCAAGGCCCTCTTAATCCAAGAGGAGCTTTAAGGCCATGATTGGCATGGAGGGGAGGGAGGCAAAATGCGCTTTCCGGGCCTCAAAAAAAGTGCACGTATTCCTCCGGCCATGCGAATGGCATGGCTGGGGGAATCTGCACACTGTCTGGAGGCCCGGAAAATCCACGTTCCGGGGGACCCTGTGCCCATCGGGGCCTGAACATGCCTGGTCCAGCGGAGTTGACTGTGGACAATCATTGTTTCAATGCTTGTGGTCTTTCTTCGCTTCTTCGAAGTCATTGATGTTGGTCCATCTATCTTCCCAAGTAATATGCAGAATTTTCCGATGACGAGCGCTGTTGGAATCTTTCAGGCAGTTGGAGGTGGTGTTTGGAAGCGGAGGGAGAAAATACACAATTTCCCCAGCCTTGGGGAAATTGTGTTAGCTCCCCTCCATGATGGAGGTCTTAAAGACTCTATTAACAGGGCCTTTCAAGCCCCCATGGCAGTGGGAGAGAGGAGGAGGAGGAGAAGGGTTTTTTGCTTCTACTCTAATGGTGGCTGCCATTACAGTAGAGGGAAAAACCTTTCTCCTCCTCCTCTCCCCCCCTGCCAATGGGGGCCTTAAAGGCCATGTTAATAGGGTCTTTAAGACCCACATCAATGATGGGGGAACTAACACAATTTCCCCAAGGCTGGGGAAATTGCATATTTTCCCCCTCCACTAGAGTGCCATTACCACAGCTGCCATTACTGCAATGGGGGGGGGGGGAGGATAAAGGGGGGGGTGCAGGTCAGGGCTGCGCTTGATCTACCTCAATCATATTGTCCACCTACCTGGCGATGGCTCTCCATGGCCGCATTCGGGGATATGCAGAGCTCAAGAGCCCTCCAGCTTTCCCCGCGCCCCCGGGCTGCCATTGATGAGCCAAGGGGACTCTCCTGTCTTATTTCTGCTGCAGCCCAGGACAGGGTGGCTCCATGACAGGGCTCTCATGGGAATGGCAAGACTCGCCGGTCTCAGTCTAGTTGCCCTTGGTTCTTTTCTGCAACCCATTTTCCTGCCCTGCCGTTCCCAATTTGCTTCAGGAATAAACCGTTGGGTTTTTGGAAGACGTCTGCTGAATGCTGCCCTCCTCACATACACAGTAGCACCTATCCCAATATCCACCTTCAGAGAAACTTGAGTACCCCCCGCCAGACGTTTTGGCCTACAGTTCTCATCAGTCCTCACCGCTGGCTAGGGTTGATGGGAGAAGTAGGGCAAAACATCTGGGGGAGTGGGCGGCACAAATGACCCAACTTCAGAGTCAAACGGGAAAGCCTGTTGCTAGAATTCCCGACAGATGAGCTGGAGGGATTCCTTGGCTGAGGACTAAGTTGGGACAAGCTGCAGCCCGGAGCAGGAGGGAGGAGGCCTAGGCGCCATGACTTTGAGCTCTTTGGAGAGAGAGAACAAACAGGATATAGATGGAATAAAAATAAATCAAATAAGAATGCTGTGATGTCCCTGTAATGCAGCCTTCCCCAACCTGGTGCCCTCCAGAGGTGCTGGTTGTTGTAGACCAACCCATCTGAAGGGCACCATGTCGCCAGAGTCGGCTCAGTTAGTTGCACCAGGCAAGCATGCCTATAAGAAATTAGTAAAGAATCCCCTAACGTCTACGACAGGGCAAGAAAGGCTCGGGGCACAAACCTATATGCATGTTTAGATGGATAAAAGTCCTACAACTCCCAGCATTCCCATGCACGGCCGGCTGGGGAGTGTTGAGAGTTCTAAGACTTTTGTTTCTGTCTAAACATGCACAGGATCCTGCCCTTAACCAACTCGTTACGGCCCTAGAAGTAAGCTTGCTAGGCAAAGCTGTCTTGGATCATTGAACTGGGAAGTTTGTCAAAATGAAAAGCAAGGGAGAGTAGGTCATCCGAGTGGGCTACTGTTTAAAGTCTTCGACGATGCCAGTGATTCTCGGAATAAAGGATTTTTTTTTTCTTTGAACAGTGCAATGTCTGATCATTTCGGCTCTTGATTTCTATCACCGCAAATAATCGCCTTCCTTCTGCATTCTATCGTAGTAGCTTTGCCTATCTAGCAAACTGGCATTTGTGGTACATTAATGAACGTAGCACCATTAAATACAACATGCTAAACTGTATAACGCATTCACTGTGTTGCCATTTCATATATTTGAAGATGCAATGATGTTATCTACTGACATGGGGGGGGGATGGGGGCAGTAGGGCCCCCCAAAGACTGTTCTGCCCTGGGTCACATGTTTACGGCACAGGGTTTGCCGCAGCCTCCCCCTCCCCACTGGGAAACTGAAAAGTCTACTAGGGATGTCGCAAGTGCCTGACTGAGTCCAGGAGTCCGACGGACTCCCGTGTCCACCTCCCCAGACCCAGTCGGGCACCCAGCAGCTGTCCTCCTTCACTGCATCAGTGGGACCTTTACATCCGCCATTAACACAGTGGAGGTAAGTATGCAATTTCCAGAGGCATCATTGCACACACAACGGAGGTTCCGGAAATTGCACACTTCTCCCCGCTGCGTTACTGAAGGCTGCAAAGGCCCCCATTAACGCAGCTGGGACAGACGTCTGCCGAACGCTCATTGGTCCGAGCCGAGCCTCAGCAGAAGCTCGTATGGATGCGGGCGAGTTTACCCACCCCTAAAACCTACGTGCTCCTAGCTCTGTGCCTCGTGATCCCTGAAGAGGCCATCAGCTGACCCTTCGGCCTTCTGCATACCAAGCATGTGCCCTGACACACTGATATATGGCCGTACCCCCAAGAAAACACACACACACAGCAAAGGCGCCAGCAAGATTCAAAGTGATAACCGCAGCTCAGTGTAGCTTGCGGTACTACCAACCACTCTGTGCTAGGGGTGTGCGGGCGTTTCCGATGAATGAAAAAGGAAAGCCGAGGGGGCTCCTGACTTGGTGCCTTCCTGGGATTACAACTCCCAACCTCCCCCAGTCTAGTGAACTCAATCATCAGCTCTCATGGGAACCCAAAAGTTTTGCAGAAGTCTGAATCCAAAGCACAGGGAATAAAACCCCCGTACAGAGAGGTGGGGGAACCCCCCAAGCAGCCCAGAATTTCCAAAGGGGGATTGTTCTGACTTACTTCAAGGAGGACGGTGTCCGGAGCGTATCTTTCTTTCCAGTGGTCCAGAAAGACAAAATCTAACGTGTCCACTGCATAGTTTGACTTCAGCAATGGGATAACGTCCATCGAATGGCCTTCAATGATGGTCACCTGAAAGGAAAACCCAGGGAGGGTCAGCATCCGCACCTGGGATCCCTGGGCAGCGGCTAGGGGCCCAATGTCCTGGGGTGGCTCACGCTGCGTGCCTGTCCTAACACCCCCCTTCAATATTTTCCCTAACCGAATGTTCTGAGCAGCAGTGAGCCGCTGGGTCTAACTGCCATTTTAATTTCCCACAATGCCCCCCTCTGTAGTGTCACCTGGGCCATTGTGTGAAATTAAAAGGGCAGCCCCCACAGCCAACCAGCGTTGCATAGAACGGGGCTGCTGCCCGCAACCAATGCTGGATAAACCTGCCGGGGCCCATCCATGGAGGAAGGGGGGCACCGCTTTGAACAGCGCCCCCTCAAGTCTGGAGCCAGCCCTGGTCACAGCCACGTCCATTGCCCTGGAGTAAAACACATGGCGGCAGCAACAACAACACCAAACCATGTTGACAGGAGTTAGAATTACCCGAGTTTCTGTGTGTGCGTGTCTCCATTTTGTGTGTATATGTGTGTATCTGTTTCTGTGTATCTCTTTGTTTCTGTGTGTGTGTGTGTTTCTCTCTGTGTGTGTGTCCCCCGTTTCTGTGTGTGTCTCTCTCTCCGTGTGTGTGTGTGTGTGTGTATGTGTGTGTGTCTCCCCGTTTCTGTGTGTGTATGGTCCCCTCTACAAGAATCTGGTTTGATGCCCGGTTGACCGATTATGCGCATCTTCTCGCAATCGCTTTTACGCCTAATCCCTATATACGGGAGGCGGTGAAGCGCATTACTGGTTGTATGAAACGCGCTTTAAAGTTGTTCCATGCGGAGAATCGCTTGTTTACATGGTCGTAAGGCGCTTTAACTCCCACGGTAAATTAAAACTCGCTATTTAACGTGCATTCGATAATGCACATAATCGGAAAAGAAAAGCGCCCCAACCCCCAATTTGCGCTCTGTTCAGGTGGAGGTAAAATCGGTAATGCGCTTTGAAAGAGCTTTAAATCGCTCTTGTAGAGGCACCCTATGTCTCTCTCTCTCTCTCCGTTTGTGTGTGTGCCTGTCTCTCTCTGTGCGTATTTGCTGGTCTTGCGACCGTAATAAATTCTATTCTATTCTATTCTCTCTGTGCGTATATAATATATTGGCTCCCTTATTTCCTCCCAAAGCATTTTCTCTCTGTGTAATTATAAAATGGATGACCTTGCTTCTGGTAAAGAAAACTCTCCTGCCATCAACAGGGGAAATCTCTGGCAGGACACAGTGCCTGTCATGGCTTTAAACCTCAAATCAAAATACCGTAGGCCCAACGAAAACCAAATGGAAAAAGGAAGAACTTTAAAAAGCTGGCGCTGTTTTCCTCTGCCGCAGAGCGAAGAGCAAACGAAAGACCCACAAGCCCAACTCCGCCAGTGTCGCTCGGGGCCAGTCTAGACAGGACGGTGGCAAGCCCTGGTGCTCCAATCCATGTCTGCCTCACCCATGGAGAAAGGGGGTGGTGGTGTGCTAATGATTTTAGATAGCAAAAGTGGCCTGTGGCGGAACCGTGCAGAACCCACCCTCTCCCTCTCCCTCACAAGAGCAATAACAGCAGCATCCTTGGGCCCCACTGCATGCCGCCTATTTGTGGTCTCTCCTTTAACCCACAATCCATTCTGAGGAGCACTGGCCGGCCAGGGTTGAACTGCCATTTTAGTTTCCCACAATGTCCCAGAGGAATGCTACATCGGGAGCATCATGGAAGCTTAAAAGCCATAATGAGATTGAGGTTGCAAGTTTGGCTTTGTTCATCTCAATGAGAATATAACTATTTCAATCCGAGCCAGAGAAGAATTCCTCCATTTCCCCCACCCCATGGGGTACCAAATTTTGACATCCAGAAAAGTAACGGCAGGGAGGATGGGACCTCTATTTCCCCCACCTTCTACTATTTCTGTCCTTTCTCCCTATCCCCCCACTAGAACTAGGCACATTAGGACACAATTTTCCCAGAGGAAAATTAAGAGATCAACTGATCCCCTACCAGCCTACACAGTTGTTGCACCCATACCCTCCTAGTAGTACCACGTTTTCAGGTGTCCAGTCCATCACAGCTCAGAACGAGGCCTTTTGTATTGGAGTTCCCACTGTCCGGAACTTCCCGGCACTACAAATTAGGCAGGCGACAACCCTTCTGGGTTCTTGCTGCTTACTGAAAAATATCTTTACCAACAGGCATTCCCTGGAAGGTAATCTGATCCTCTGTATGAAGGCTTGTTTTTTGTACATGGCTTAGAAATGTCTTTAATGTAAGCAAGTCATAAATACCGCTAAACAAATAACATGGGGAAATGTAGTTTTCCCAGGGACACCTGGAACGTTGGGAAATATAGTTTTCCCAGGGGCACCTGTTGGAGGACGGGGACAGAGCTTTGCAAAAAGAGCAGCCGCTGCAGCAATCGCCAATGTAAGCAGCCACGAGGTAAAGCTTTGGGGGGGGGGGTGTCATGGAGGAGGCAACTTTAGAACTTCTGAAGTAATGAAAAAAAGTCCCTCCCCAAACAACATACTTCCACTTTTGCTCTTAATTGTCCACCCTCAACCCAAAAATCAAACCAGGGTGGGTGGGTCACCGCTCAGCTAAAAAACCCATCACACATTCTCCTGACAAAAATACCCTCCTTTTAGAACTCCCTTTCAGCCGGACAGTACCTTATCGCTGAGTCCAGCAATCTCGATAATTTCTTTCGCGATGGGTACGAACTCAGCATTATTTTCGACGGTGAGAAGTCGAGCCTTCGGCTTCAGAAGCCGGGCGATCCTGATACTTGAGTAGCCACAATAGGTCCCTAGCTCCAAAACGACAGACGGATCTGTCTCCTCGACGATCTTATCTAGGATCAAACCTGGAAGAAAACAGGAAGGTGGGAGAGAGACAAGGCGGTGGACTTCAGCACGAAACCAACAGGAGTGGGAAATGGATTAGCTGGCCAAGGCGCTTTCAGGCAGCTTAAGTTGCAATCAATCCTATGTGTGTTTAGACAGGGGAAAAAAAGGTCCTACAAATCCCAGCGTTCGTCGGCTGATTGGGGAACGCCGGGAGTTGGAGGGCTTTTTTCTGTCGGAACATGCATGAGGTCACACCCTTAGTCATATTTTAGTCCAGAGTTCCCCAACCTGGTGCCTTCCCATCATTTTGGACTCCCATCATTCCTGGACAGCAGGCTGATGATGGGAAGTATAGTCCAATACATCTGAACGGTACTGGGCTTGGGAAAGCTGCTTTTGTCCCATTGAAAATAGGTAGGTCACATTAGTCATGACTAACTCAAATCCCATTGAAATTATGACTAATTTAGCATAGATTCACCCCAATGTCTTTTCGTTCAAAATGCATCCATTATGTGTTGGAACAATAAAATACAAGGCAATGTGCAACTTACGGCAGGCCTACCCAGTTGAATTTTAAGATGTTTTTAATGATATATTAGTTTTTATTTGTTTTAATATTTTATATATTTTGTGGTTCTTGTATTTATATTTATTGTTGTTCTCCGCCTCGATCCAGAGGGAGAGGCGGGTTATAAATAAATATTATATTATATTATATTATATTATATTATTATGCTTCATTGGGACAAGGTAAGACTGTTTAAAACCCCATGGGCCAGAGTTTTTGTTACATGTTGTTCATATATGCTTGATTTGTTATCATGCTTAACTATTTGAGATGAGCCGATTTACATTTTAAAGAATGAAAAGTAGGTTTGTTATGCAAACGATATATTCTACCCTCATTCCTTAAACTAAACTTTGACTGAATTTCCCTATAAGCTATGGCCCCATATGCAGCCCAGATGGCAATGCTAACATCAACAGAGAGTTCCAAAACTGCTCTGGGTGTAGGTCTGGGAGAGGGAGACTGTGCTCCTTGCCAGCATCACCTGCAACAAAGTGTTGCAGTATACCCTCGCTTCCTAATAGAAGCACTCTTATGTAGGAGTCCCATGAGCCAGCTATGCCCTCCTCCACAAGAATCCATTCTAGGGGTCCCTAACCTTTTTGGGGCTGGTGGGCACCTCTGGAACTTTGAGAGTGTGTTGTGGGCACTCTCACAAAATGCCTACCATGGGAGGGAGGGCATCCCAATAATAAAATGGCTACCGTGGTGGCCATGGCCAATCACAAACCTTCATTTTCTAGGGGGCAAACTGGTGAGGCTAAAAGAAAAGTAACTCGCCCAAGAACCTACGTCCAAGGCAGCGGTAGGTCTGAACTCCAAATAAAGGCAGGGCCATGCAATCCCCACAGGTGTCTTTAATTCAACAAAACATCTTAAGGAATAAAATAACACACCCGGAGGAGCAGGGAGACAAGTGTTCGTGCCCCCCACCCCGATGAAAACCGCAAGTCTACCCTAGTCCATCGCCACCCGTCCGTTTTCTCTTCCAATGGACACTCAACGTTTTGTGGCTACTTAGCATCCTCAGTCCTAACTGGCCATTGTTTTGGCGTTTCAAAGATTCCTTTGTACTTCCGCAAACCTCAGGATTCCCTCAAGCATGTCCATTCCTACTCTTTCGGCTCTATTCCTGTTGGCACGGACCACCTGCGTTCGCTACTAGAGGGAGTGATAAGAACCAAGAAATCAAACGGACGTTCAGTAGCGCTGCTCCATTTTCTGGGGAGGCTGAACATTTTTT
The DNA here is from genome assembly GCA_029215795.1 of Anniella stebbinsi. NCBI lineage: Eukaryota > Metazoa > Chordata > Lepidosauria > Squamata > Anniellidae > Anniella > Anniella stebbinsi. The sequence goes on from JARDYH010000010.1 coordinate 5,712,065, forward strand.
TTTCCTTTTTTAAAAATATAGTCATATATTATTGTCTTTGGTACCCTTAAGTTATGACGTATAAAGACGGCAAAAATAGGCCCAGTTTCAGATAATACCCATCATTAAGATAGATGTAGCCATTTTCTTATAAAAGGCATGTAAAGAATGCAATGCCCCGCCAGCCAGGGCATGCTGTTCACCCATTTAATTTCCAAAGGCAACGCGAGCAGTGATCATGCGTCCGTTGTGACATTAAGACCAGGCACGCATACGTGAAGCTGCTCCGGGGTTTACATTCACACAAAACGCTCTTCCTAAACGGAATGCTACCTACGACTATATTTCATATCCGCAGAAATCTTTGGATACAGTCCAGCTGAAGTTGGGTGCCTACAAGCCCCGTTGATTTCAACAAGAAAGATGTAAGCAGGTGGCATAACCCTGTGTCAATCTGGTTGAATCGGGTGTCTATTATTTGGGGTGACCATACGGAAAGGAGGGCATTTCAGCAGGTGTCGTTTGTATGCATGCAGCACCGGGTGAAATCCCCTCTTCATCACAAGAGTTAAAGCTGCAGGAGCCCTGCCCTCTTTTGAATCTGGTCAAGAGGGCAGGGCTCCTGCAGCTTTAACTGTTGTGATGAAGGGGGAATTTCACGAGGTGATGCATGCATACAAATGACAGCTGCTGAAATGCCCTTTAGATGGCGCTCTGGTGTAGGGGTGAGGGAGATTAATTCTCTGCAGGGCTTCTTTCCAGTGTTAAAATTGTCCCTTTTATCTGCCGATAGCCCTGCTAGGCAAAAAAGAAAAGAAAAAGCCAGACAGACACAATACAGATAACCATCTTTCCCCCTCTCAGCTAGGCTAATAGCAGCGGGTGTGGCAGGGAGAGATTGTGGTTCAAGAAATGATGGGAAAGAGAGAAAACTAGCCTGAAAACTGTTACCCAGAGGACCTTTTCTTCTGTCGCCCCCAGACTGTGGAATGGCTGCTGACGGAGTCAACTTAACACCGTCTCCGAGTTTAAGACAGCTATAAAGACTAGCCTCTTCTGGCAGGCCTACTCAGATGAATATTAACCCAAGAATTTTAAGATGTCTTGATTGTTCTATATGCTCTTTTAATTCATTGTATGTATTTGATGTATATTGTATTGTACTAACGGTGTTCCCCGCCTCGATCCAAAGGGAGAGGCGGGTAAGAAATAAATAAATACTCTCACTCCAATCTAAATTTGCCCATCTCCCATGGCTGCTTTTAAGCAAAGAAAATGACACCAGGGAGGTCCAATTGCAGCTCTCCCTCGTTTCAGCTAGTTTGATCTTCAGGGTTTAAACTAGGACTTAGGCTTCTCGGAGATTAACAGCACGGATACATTTCAACATGGGCAGAGTTAGTGTCCCAGCACAGAAATGCAACAGGTGGCGGAGGGCGGATCCATCCATCTCTCTTCTGCCAGCCCGCTCGCTCGCCTCCATAGAATTCCTTGTCACCTATGGCGTCTAAACAAGTTGTTTTAAATACGAAGCTCATCTAAGCCAGCAGCCACCATCAGGGGCATTACCCTGGCCCATAAAGCTATTTACCAGGGGCCTGGATCTTTTTCCCAGAGCCCTGAGTGTCCATTGGTGTCAATGGAAAGTTTCTCCCTCACCTTAATTGCCATGCAAAGGCAATTATCAAGGGGAGTTGCACTCAGGGAGGAGAGGGTTAATACACCCTCAAAAATGCCCCTTCCTCAAGTACTAATTAAGCTTTGAGAACACATTTCCGTTGGAAGTCCCCCCCCCCCCCCAGCTTAATTGCATGGTGGGGGGATGCTTGAAAGGGCTCATGATAAACTTATCCACCATTCATTCATTCATTCATTCTGTGTGTGTGTGTGTGTGTGTGTGTGTATGAAAATCAATTAAATTATTTCATTTGGTGTGATGTGGATGGGTTATTAATTGGCTGGCTTTGCCTTCTGTGAAATTCAAATCATTCAAATGATTCAAATTTATATCATTCCTAGTATTTCCTAAGTCGCATATATAGACATACATACGCATATGTGCACTTTATGCAGACATGTGACTTATGGGCGGGGCCCCCCCAAATCTTTGAAGTACCTGGTGACATCCCTGCCAGACCTGGCGGCGGCGGCAATTGCCCCAGCTGCACCATGGGACACGTTGAAGGGCAAAGCGCCACACTACATTAAATGCATATTGTGTGCGGCTGATCCTAACTTTTTTTATTTTATTTTAGCATAAGGGTGCGTGGCCCTGATATGGATTGGGACCACCGCTTGTGGATAAGGGAGTTAAACTTTCCCACCCAGCTGCTTTCCCCTTGTAAATTCCCTCCTCCAAGGGGCCTAAAGGAAGGAAGGAAAGATGGTAGGAAGGGAAGGGAAGGGAAGGAAGGATAGATGGTTGGTTGGTTGGTAGGTAGGTAGGGAAGGGAAGGGAAGGATAGATGGTTGGTAGGTAGGTAGGTAGGTAGGTAGGTAGGGAAGGGAAGGAAGGAAGGATAGATGGTTGGTAGGTAGGTAGGTAGGGAAGGGAAGGGAAGGAATCTCCACTGGCACCAACTGAGGTTGTTGCTTTTTCCTCGACCCCGCACTGGGGTGGGCGGAGGGGCGAGTTAAGGAGGGGAAAGCAACTGGATGGGAAGGTTTAACATCCCCGCCCGGTGGCCCTGATCCAGATTGGTGCCCCGCACACTTACACTACCGTTTTTTTTTAAAAAAAAGTTAGGTTCAGCTACACGAAACGCACTGAACACCGCGTCTCGTTTATAACCCTAAGACGTCCCAGGCAATAGCGATTTACCTTTCTCGTCCCCCACATTCATGGCCCACTCTTTCTGGGAGCAATACTTGTCAATGCAGTCCAAAACGCTCTCGGGGTCTCCTTTGATGGCGTTGTAGGACACAGAGTTCAAGATCCTCTGCTCTTTGCTCTGATCCATGACAAAGTTGGTGATCTTCTCTAGGACGATTTCGTTCCAGAAGATGGTGGCGTGGGCGTTGTTCCTGACCAGCACAAACAGGGCTACCATAAAAAGGACGGAGCCCACACCTACAGACACAAGGATGGTCAGTATCCAGTTTTCCAGCATCTGCAGCGAGGCAGAGAAGGAGAGAGAGAGAGAGACAAAAGAAGGCTATTTGTTAAGGTGGCACCAGAAACACACACACACACATGGAGAGGGAAACTCCTGTCCACGTCTTAAGGTAGAATGTGCCTAAAGCAAGGACTCAAAGGAGGACAGATATACAGGGAGCCTCTCGGGGAGGGGGTGGGCAACCTGGTGCCCTCCAGATTTTTTGGACTAGAGCTTCCATCAGTCCAGCTAGCATGGCCCATGGGCAGGGATGATGGGAACTGTGGTTCAAAACGTCTGGAGGGTGTCAATTTGCTCGAAGCCTGCGAGCCTGAGGAATGACCTTCCCATGAGCAGAGCACAAGTATACCGTTACTCATGAGCAGTCCGAGCCAGCTGCCATATGCAGAAGCACCTGCGCTTCCTGGGGTTAGGTGGCTGCTCAGGCCAATCTCCGAGTCTGAGAGGGGGCTAACTATGTCTTGAAGGGGAGGGTCTATAGCCCTCTCGCCCGAGGGTCCAGGATCCTCCCGATCTGCCTCAAGGTCCCTCAGCCCAGAAGCTCCTCCGTGATCTTCTGCTTTGGGGGGCTTCAAGTTATCCTCCAACGAGGTGTCTTTTAGAGGTGGCAGGACAGCATATCTGACCTTCTTGCTCTATTAAATGTAGAAACAAAAACGCGAAGAGGCAGTCCTCACACTAGAACAAGAAACCTCGTGGTGGGTCCACAGATAAGAGTCTGGGCATCTCTAACTGCTATGTGTGCAATATCTCAAAATGCTACATTCATGTAAGAACTCTCGTTACATATCGTATAAAAATTCTACATGCTAGAAGGACATATATAGTTTCACAAAGAATTTTATTAATTCCACCCTAGATATAAAGTATTCCTAATTCAACAATTTGTTGAATGCACTGAAGTATGCAATCATTAATAGACGTGAAACTAGTAATGTTAATGACTGGATGGTTTTAAAAGAAGGTTAGACAAATTCATGGAGGAGAAGGCTATCAATGGCTATTAGTCCTGATGGCTGTATACTCCCTCCAGTATCAGAGGCAGTAAGCCTATATACACCAGTTGCTGGGGAACATGGTTGGGAGGGTTCTCTTGCACTCCCGTCCAGCTTGTGCATTTCCCATTACAGCAGCTGGTTGGACAAACTACCCACAAGCCAAAAACAACTCATGGGTTCTGGGTGGTTTGTTAACCACACCAACAACCCACCTCTGCTGGGTTCGGATGACACAACAAGCCACAGTTGCAACTTCTCTATTTATTTATATTTATTAAAACATTTGTATCCTGCTCTATATTATTGGGATCTCAGGGCAGCATACTGATAAAATCAATTCAAACAGTATAAAAGAATAAATCGTATTAAACCATTTACAAGCTAAAACCCGTAAAAGCATTTTTAAAAGCAATAAAAACAATTAAATCTATGTGCAACTTTTAGCAAATTTAACCCTCTAAGGCTTTGAGAAATTGAATATCCAAAGGCTGCCGTCATGTACTGATGTAGCTCACCCTTGGTTAAATAAGTGGTGATCATGCCAACCTGATCAATGAGACTTACTTCTGAGGAGACATGCAGGGGATTGCCCTGCATGGCTGGAATCCAACTAAAGTCCTCGTTAGACTAGATTCATTGAAATTAATAGGGCTGAAGTTAGTCATGATTCTACCCCAAATCTCCACGGTATATCCCTTCCTGCTACAGCACATCACTAACATGTATCTCTGTGGGTTTGCTCTCATGTTGCTTGTGAGTAGGACTATCACTAAGATTCCACCTTAAAAAGCAACAACTGGCCAGCCTTAAAGATTCTTAAGGACCCAGGATGGCCGCTGGATGTCACTTTATGGACGCTAATTGTTCATAGGCTCCTTTCTTTGACACATCCTAAGGCAGCCCTTCTCCAACCCTGTGCCCTTGGGATGCTTTGGACTACAAGTTGTGCTGGCTGGGGATGATAGGGTTTGTAGTCCAAAACATTCCAAGGAGGCTGAGCTAATGGGAAGAAAAAAGGGGATGCATAGTTAAAAATATATCAATATGCAGTCATCATTAACATGCTTCCTTTGCATGCCTAAGTCCCAAATTCAGTCTCCAACATCTCCAGTAAAACAGAGGTGATAGAAAAGATTTCCGATTTGAAATCCTGGACAGCCGCTGAATAGCCAACACCGGGTTTGATGTACCGGTTGCCCGACTCAGCAGAAGCTATGTCCATGAACCTGGAGAGTGCTGCCCCTGGAATCCCCCACCTCTCAGGGAAGTCGGAGAGATCATGTAGCAACGTGCTATAGTTAGCCTCTGTTCCGTTAATAAACACACCGTATTCCCCCCTGGCCCATAACCACCATACCTGGAAGAGAAACATGACCTATAAACACTCGGCTTTGTGTGTTAAAGCCGCCCACCCATTAGCACTGACATATAATTTGCGAGGGCTGAAAACGTGAAAAATATTCGCTGTGAGATAATGGATGATGGGGAAGGAGTCTTGCTGAAGGGGGATTTGGTCAAAACAAACAAACAAACACATGTAGCCTTGTTTCCTCCTCTTCCATCTTTATTTGCGAAGGCTGCTCAACGGAGAGCCAAAACTGTCCCCTCCCCACGGGCTCTACCATTACAGAAGTCACAGAAAGACAGAGAGAGAGAGAGAGAAAGAGAGAGAGAAACATACATAAAAAGAGACAAATTGAAAAGAGAGACAAATATACATACAGGAAGAAAGACAAATACACACACACACACACACAGAAATACACATACAGAAATGAGACGAATACAGAGAGAGACAGAGACAGAGACAGAGAAAAATAGACAAATAGAAAGGAGAGAGACAAATATACATACGGGAAGAGAGACAAACACACACACATAGAGAGAGGGGGGAGGGGGAGAGAGGGGGGAGGGGGAGAGAGAGAGAGAGAGGGAGAGAGAGGGAGGGAGAGAAATACACATACAGAAAGAGAGACAAATTCGGAGAAAGATAGAGACAAACACACATGCAGAGAGAGAAACAAATACAGCAATAGTGTGTGTGAGACAGAGAGACAGAGAAATTCAGAGAAAGGGGAGGGGGACAAACACACATAAAGAGAGAAATACAGAGGGGGAGAGACAGAGAGAGAGACAGAGAGAGAGACAGAGACAGACAGACCAACTTTGTCCACTATGCAGAAAAGCTGGATCCCGTTTAGGTCAAATCAGAACTGAAAGGTTACATCGGAGTTGCTAGGACAGAGAAACACAATGAAAACAACCACTTTGTTTCTGCTTTCCCGGCAAGCAAAGTTGGGTTTCAAACACAAAAGTGTGTGTGTGTGGGGGGGGGGGAGGTTAAGGGAGAAAATCCAGCCCCATTCACAAGCTGCCAGCATCCCCTTACCTTTCCTTATTGCAAGAAAGCCTGGGAGAGACAGACAAACTGTTTTTCACTCCAGCTACAGGGAGTCGGAGCCCATTCTCCCGCAACAGGGGACAAAGAGAATACAGGCACAGAGAAATCCAGAGGCTGTTACAACAGGGCACAATATAGCTCCAAGTGACAGGCAGGGTTTTGCAAATAGCTACGGTCCTTGGAGGAGGTTGGGCCTGTCGATTTATTTATTTATTTATTAAAAACAACAATCCTAGGCCAAGATCCTATGCACGCTTAATATTCTAGCTCCTGAAGTCATTTACGGTGCCAACCCTAGCCTCGTAAATCCTAGTGAAATCCATGAGATTTACACCCAGGTACGGATGTATAGAATTGCAACTTTTTCTTTCTTTTTTTTATTCAAGTATTTATGCCCTGTCTTTTGGTATCATGGAGCGATGCTGCAGATGTTGGGGCCCCACTCAGTAGAATGACCAGGAGGGCCCCCCAAATGCAGCAGGGCATCACCTTTTTTGGGGGGGGGGTGTTTCTCCCTGTTGAGACCACTCAATCCAGACAGGGCGTCCGCTTACGAACCCACCAAAAAAGAGGAAATGCATTGCCAAAAGGGAATTAAAGAGGATATAGGTTTGCATCAAATGTGCCTGTGCTAATTTTTAACGCATAGATGCACATTTAGAAAGAAAAATCTAAATAGAAAAACAATCCATCTCATCGTAACAGGAAAGAAAGTGACCAGGTGTTCCTGCAGCTCAGTCCGCTGTCCAGGTGGTCTTAACTATGGACAGGTAGCTTCAAGGCACTCTCTTCTTGAGGGCACAATCCTATCGTTCAGACAGAAGAAAGTCCTACAACTCCCAGCATTCCCCAGCCACCCATGCTAGCTGGGGAATGATGGGAATCGTAGGACATTCATCCATCTAAACATGCATCGGCTCACGCTCTAAAGTTCTTTATATTTCACCTGGACTAGACAGCTCTTCAATTAGAGAACTCTTCTCTGCAAAGCAGGACACACAACCACTCAAGGCTAGGGTCTAAAATCACCTCCACAACCCTGAAAGCAGCTCACCATGCACCCAAAATAGCTAAAAATGAAAACTTCATTAGGAAAAATATTCCTTTCTTTCTTCATTATTTACATTTTTGCATTTCTATAGTGCCCACTAGCTGGAGCTCTCTGGAAGGTTCACAACCATATATATCGTAAAATACAACATAAGAAACACTCTAAACATTGACAAGTTTTGAACTGCAGTATAAAATATACGCATTTCCTCTTTTGGCAAATGAACACCCGAGGTTGTCAGGCATACCAGTTGCATCTCTGTTGCAGGTGGAATCCAGAACAGGGCATCCTCCAGAGACACACGTGTGCAGTCAGGCTCATCTCTATCGGGGACGCACAAGTGTTTTGGCCTCGAAGGCTGCATTCAGAGTCTGCTGGGATGGCAGGGGATGCACATGCTTGTGCATGCATATATGTGTTTGCACACTCGCACACAACTCATACACTGCAGCCCCAACCAATCCCAACTGCAGAGGGGGAATATGTTCTAGGGACAGGCTCTAAACGGGCATCGGATCGTGCTCTAAGGTTCTTTATATTTCACCTGGATTAGGATTAGGATTTAGGGGAGCTCCCATAGCTCAGCTCTTCAAACAGAGAACTCTTCTCTGCAGAGTAGGGCACATGGCCATAGACGCGTCATTCCTAGAGTGCCTCCAGAGCATTCTAGGAAGCAGGCAGGAACCTTCACGCACTGCTTCACAGGAGATTCCAGGCATGCTGTTGTTCCTAGAGTGCATTTGTGCTAATGCACATTAAGTAATGGGCATTTGCACTACTGCGCATCAGCGCTAATGCACATTGATGTGAGAATGCACAGAATGCGCTTTAGTTAATGCAAATTAGAGCAAATTCCCCCCCCCCCATGTGAAAAACCAGCTGCAGAATCCTCATAACTCAGAAAAAGCCGGTTGCTGGTCGGCTGCGCAATCCACAGATCGGATTCATAGAAACCTGAACTCATTGGAATCCGTTGCATTTTTCTCTGACATCCCAATTGCAGAAAGTCCCAGGTTCAATCCCCAGCATCCCCAGGCAGGCCTGGGAACAGCCCGTCTGCAAACCTGGAAAAACCCAGGCCAGTCAGAGCAAACGCTCCTGGGGCTGAATGGAAAAACCGTTGGAGCTCAAATAAACAAGGCAACTTCCTATGTTCCTGCAGAGTTGGCATCCATTTGCACGGAAGAATGCAGTCAGACTTTAGGGGAGGTCCCATAGCTTAGTGAGGGAGCACCTGCTTTGTATGGAGGTGGTCCCAGGTTCGAACCCTCGGCATCTCCAGGAAGGGAAAGACTCTTGTCTGGAAAAGTGGAGAGCGGCTGGCAGTCAGGGTAGACCAGACTTTCCTGCCTGGCACCTTCCAGATTATTGAACAGTAACTCCCATGATCCCTTACAGCATGGCCAGGCTGCAGTCCAACATGCCTGGAGGGTGCCGGGCCGGGGTGCGCCAGATGGGCCCATCATCTGACCCTGGGTATGCTCCTAGGCCAGCACATAGGTATTTGGCATTGCACAAGTCCAGTTTAAACCAGGCCAGCCGCCACAAGCGCCGTGCTAGCATACTCCACGCGGGAGGCTTTGTGGGAGAAGCGAGGGGGTGGAGATCTCCCACCTCCTCCCTTTCATACTTCATATTATTATGCGGAATGCATTTTGAATTCAGGAAGTGATGGCGGTTGCCAGGGAGACGTGCTCCGCTCACAGCATAGCCGGCGTTTGTTCACCCATCTACTTATCTTAGTCGCGCGGCCGGGATGATTTGGTTCAAAGTCTTCCAGACGGCTTCTTATTTCTCTCTCACACAAACACCACATGGCCCGCACAGTTGAAACGCCTTGAAAAAGGGTGGATCTTCAAGCTGTTGTGCGTGTGTGCAGGAAGGTCTTCCTTAGAGTAATTCATGGAGTGTGGGGTAATAGTGGTGTCAAACCAGGCCCAATTTAAATCCCTGCCAGGGAGAGACCTCCAGGTTGAGTGCTCCTATTACCTTCTTGACTTGAAGGGCTGTCAGCGATTAGTCCTCTTTAGGAAGGGCTGCCCAGGCTGGGCCGGGTTTCAAGATAAACAACCATAAATAGGAGAGCTGTGTCCCAAAGTTGCTTCATCCACATTTAACATCACCCGGACAGCAGAGGGAATGGGCTTCCGGGCCACAGTGTCACCCGCTATGCCGGGATGACCTGTAGAGCTCCATCACACCAGCGGTTTAATGCCCTCTCGCCATGCCTAGTATCTGGTTTTGCAGCACAGGACTCACATGACGTCATCCCTGTCCTGAACCCATCTCGCCTCTTTTCCTCTGTTTTGCGTACTATTTTGGTGCGAGGAAAGTCTGGATTATTTTCCCCGAGTGGATTTAATGTGCCCTTAAGCCCCCCGTGTAGTGCTGCCCCCTTGCGTTTTCCTTTGTTGGGGGCATGTGCTTTGAATGGAGTCTGGATGAAGAAAGGGGAGGGCGACCTGTGCTTAGTCGACTGAATGGACTTTTTACTCCTCCAAACCCACCCTCATTGCTCGCAGAAATGGAGCCCAGCCGATGAAACATTAAATCAGTCGATCGCTAGACAACGAAGCCAGGGAGGGGGAGAAGGAGCCCACGCCCATCAGAGTACCACAACCAATGAACTGGAGACAGAAAGCGAAGGGGCAGGATAAGTGAAAGAGCGAACAAGTGAAAGGGAGGGTTTACGGTGCAGCGAAATACCACAAATCCACGTGAAAGGGACCATTAGCTTGACGCGCTCCTGAAACGGAGGTAAAAAACGAGGAGGCAAACCGGGGGGGGGGGGGAAGTGATGGATCCCGTAACTAGCAGGTGCGGAGTTTGGGGGTGGGGGCTTAATCCAGAGCATGATCCCAGCAAGGGTAGTAGTGGTATCCCTTTGTACCCTGTGGGGAACCTAATCGCACCAATGGAAGTTGGCAAAAACAGGGGGCAAAATCACAGCATGGGGGCAAGTGGGAAAGCCGCTCTATCTGCCCCTACTGCTCGAGTCCCACTCCGGCTATTGGATTGTTGTTGTTTTAGCTAAGGGCTAGGAAGCGCTTCTATTTCAAATTGATACATTAATATAAGCTGTCCGTGTACCAAAATAAGCATCCCTACGACAGGATGTATGTTCAACCCTTTTTATTTATAGGGTTGAACATACATCCATTTATTTAGCCATAAATAAACATACATTTATTTATGGCTATTGTGAATGGATATGCTGGCTTTTGTGTCCTGTCCTTTTCTTGCTTTCTGCTTTCTGTGGCTGATTTTGCATTCTCCCCCCACCCCTTTCTCCTTTTTGTTTTCGTTATAATTGCAATTCTTTTTTTTTTAAATGTGCCTGTACGGTCATTGTCCACGACAGCGGGCTGGATAGACCCATGGCCTGAGCCAGTATTAGGGTGACCATGTGCCCTACTTTATAGAGGGCACTCCTCTGCTTGAAAGGCTATCCAGTCCAAGTCCAATTTAAATGTAAAACGGACAAAGAAACACTCGAAGGAAGAGGAAGAGACTCAAAGTTGCCCATCGACATTTATACCTGGACAGCAGGCTGAGCTGACATAAGGGTTACCTGGTCACAGTTTCCCCACTATGGCGACAGGTAATGTATTTCTTTATCGCCATTATCCCTAAATTGTCAGGCATACATATGAATTAGCACATGGAAATTTGATGCAAATCAGTGCCCTCTTTTTGGAGTGATGAGTAAATAGCTACTCTACTCGTTGAAAGCAGCTTCCTATGTTCTCTCTCACTGCTGCAAGATGGACTTCATGTCCATTCAGCTCCTTCCAGGTGACTGAGCAAACAGAAAAAGAAGATTTCATTGTATACACACACACACACACACACACACACACACACACACAGAGAGAGAGAGAGAGAGAGAGAGAGAGAGAGAGAGAGAGAGAGAGAGAGAGATTTCCTCCCCCATACCCCAAGTTGGCACGGTGTCTCTTGCACAACCCACCCTCTTTCCCCTGGGTCCTCCTAGTGCTGTTTTCTGCTTCTTGATTAATCTGTTGTTGTTTTTGGTAGAAGCGCCAGCAGCTGGTGCCCGCGAGGGCAACGACACCCAGCCGGCACCTTCCTTTCCCACCATCCCAAGGGTGCGCGGAGCATGGCGGAGGCTGCGGAGGAGGCCTTGTTGTTGCAACGCTGGCTGTACAACCAGTAGTGAGGGGCAGGAGAAGAGGGGGTTTCCTTTTCTGTAATTGGGCTCGCGCCGTCTCATCGAGCGCCCAATAGGCAAGAGCTTTCTGGCCGCGGTGGTTAATACCAGGAGGGTGAAAAATGACATCGCCCCGGGGTCGGGATGTGTGAATCAGCAAACCTCCAGCTTGCTGGAGTTCTCCAAATCCCACCTCGAGGCTTGTGGTGGCTCGAGCTCGTATCAGGTTGCAAGCTTTATCCTCTTCCTTTTTTGCATGAAAATCTGTCTGCATTTTTGGGCGCATTTCCTAGAGGTGCGCGTCGATCGTGGGCCCCAATGTACTCAATCTCCTCCCATTGATCAAAGCATATTGGTGCACATTTTTTGGTGCCCGTTTTTCAGGTCAGTGGCCAGGTCCCTGGGGAGGCAGGTGCGCAAAGACGAGAGGGCCAGAAGCGAGGGACGTGGTCCAAGACAGATGCCAGAAGATAGTCAAGGAATTCTGTGTCGCTTGGAACATAGGAAGCTGTTTCATGCTGAGTCAGACCATTGGTCCATCTAGCCCAGTATTGCTGACACTGACTGGCAGCAATGGCTCTCCAGGGATTCAGGCAGGAGTTTGTCCTGCCCTACCTGGAGATGCTGGGGACTGAATCTGGAACCTTCTGCATGCCAAGCAAGTCTTCTACCACTGAGCTTTTGAAAAATAGCTAGAAGATAAATACATGGAAGAAATACATATAGACAGGTTCCGAATAGTGTGCATCTGTACATGCAAAGGCCTCCCCGAGGCAGGCGTGGATGCCTATGCCAGGGGTTATGAAATTACATGACGGCAGGGGATGGGGCTGCTTGGTGCAGCCCCGTTCCTGCTCACATGGTGAGTTTCAACACTTTTAATAATGCCCGAATCGGGCTACAGATGTAGGAAGAAGAAGGGCAGGCAATGGAGGCACACGTCCCGGACCGTGATCTTCTTGATCGTCACAGAGTGCAGGATGCGGAATCATGGGCTCAAGTTACAGGAAGCCAGATTCTGGCTAGACATCAGGAAGGAATTCCTGACTGTTAGAGCGAGACGACAATGGAAGCAATGACCTAGGGAGGTGGTGGGCTCTCCCACACTAGAGGCATGAAAGAGGCAGCTGGACAACCATCTGTCAGGGATGCTTTAAGGTGGATTCCTGCACTGAGCAGGGGGTTGGACTTGATGGCCTAATAGGCCCCTTCCAACTCTACTATTCTATGAGTCTATGACCAGAACACAAATGAAAAACAAGATCCAGCTGGAGTCCGTGTGACCTGCACCCAGGGCCAGCCCTACCAGTAAACAAAGTAAGGCAGCTGCCTCAGGCTGCAGATGGTGGGGCACAGCTGCCCCCACAACCATTCCTCCTGAGTTCAGGATGCTCAAATAATTCCTCATGGGATAAAGTAACAAAAAAGGGGACACAGAGGCATGTATAAAGTAAAAGTACATGCACCAGCTACTAACCCAAACCTCAATGATACTTCTACTATTTCCGCTCGCCGTCCCCAGTCCAACAACACTTAACTCCACTTCCCCCAGGTCCCAAATGAATCCTGACCCCACATAAAAATAGCAGTCCTACTAGTCCACTCCTGTTCATATCGCTCATTAACCACAGAGTTGAAGCAACTAGGAACAGCTTCCACTGAGCGTGCATCACTAGCTCAATATTAACCTAAGTTTTATCTTTGACATTCTACTCATTAACTTTCGTCCCAACTTCCGTATTCATACTCACTTATTGTTTTGGCTTCCTGTAACTTGAGCCCATTATTCCGTGACCTGCACGGTATCTGAAACAGATCCAAGAGATTTTTATCCTGGAAGTGCCTAGCAAATGTATTACAGTGTCCTTAGGGCAAACATGTACTGTGACCCAAACGACCCTGAAGAGATCCATTGGGTGGATTCAGCAGTGGATTCAAGAAAGGCAACAAGATGCTGTTTCTCTACCATCCTCATTGCCCCTGAATATACACAACCACAGGCACACACCATTGTTCGATTGCATCGACTAGGAGTTGATGCAATCGAATATTACTCTACCAGTTCCACTATTTTGCTCTTCCACTTCAGTGGTGTTGAAGTGGTATAGAAAAATGAAGAGTATATATCGGAAATGCAATCTGCTCCATTGTTTCCCCCCACCAGAACCCAGGGGTCCATTAATCAGAGCCAGGTACAAAAAAAAATAGTGGCAGGGGACTCCAAATTACTTGAGTAAATTATCTACGAGAGGTACATAAAACCCCACAACATTGTACATAGAAACTTACATTTGAGTTACTAAAGAGCAGGGCTTTTCTAACACAACCTTCCAAAACCTCTGGATGTGTTCAACAGGACCACAACTCCCAGGACCGTCAGCTGGCATGGTCCTTGGATGATGGGATTAGTAGTCCAACACATCCAGACAGAGTCAGGTTGGGTGCTCTAACACAAAACTCTCAAGATTTTCTGGCAATGCTGAAGAGAGACTTAGACAAAGGCAACCATTAACAATTAATAGTCATACTTTTCAGGCAAGGAACATTGAGGTTAAAAGATAAATGATTAGTACAAGGCCAGCCATAGCAGAGTTTGCTTTTGTTTGGCTTTGAAAAGAACGTTCAATTCTACTTGCTATTGTTAAAACTTCGGGGAGTCAGAAACTCTTCCCCAGTCTACCGCAAATCACCCCACGTGGGTCCCAAATTTACTTTCTGCCTATCTCTGGTGCACACAAAAACTCCTGTGCAATGACAGTTACTTTCTGTAAGGAGCGACCCCTTCCCAGCCCTACTGAATCCTACTCAAGCATTCAGTTGCAAATGAATTCAGACTCGGCAGCTTCATGTTCGGCAGCTTCATGCTTTGCAACGTTTTTGTTCTCAAGGTTGAAAAATGAGCAAACTTTTCTAGGTTGTTACAGAATCTCCAGGCAGACTGAAATGATCTCTCTCGCTGGTTTCCGAGGGTTATCCTTTTTAACTGTCCGATTCGTGTCCATTTATTCTCTTGCACAGTAGAGCCTCTGTGCGGCCCATGGAAACGGTCAAAGGGCATTGCTGGCTTACATCACCCGAGAACAGCTAGGGATCTCTGAGAAGGTCGTTGTTGCTCACAAAACACGAGAGCTTGCACCATCCTCCAGACTTGAGTGCAAACATGTATCTGGCAAAAGAATTTGCAAATTGCTGAACACGTGCTCACTTTTCTCTCGGGCCTGATTCCCAGTTCTATTTCCCAGTTCCTAATGTGCCCATATTTCCTCTGTAGGAGGAAATTTTCCAGCATATTTTCTCAGTCCCGGTTTAGCTGAAATTTGCACAATTAGAAAAATTTGCACAAATTTGGGGAGATCTGCGCAAATCTCCCATTCAATCGTGGCTCACTTTGCGCCATTTTCCCATTTGTGCAAAACTAGCAACAACTGCAAATGTGTACGGGAATCAGGCATGAAATGAGGGCAAGACGTTGTTCAGAGAATCCCGGCCCTCTTGAACATTACTCGTTTGCCCATCCCTCAGAACACCCTTCTCTGGCCTGATACACTGCAGATGTCTTGGACTACAACATCCATCACCCAGTGGCCATACTGGCTGGGGATAATGGGAGCTGTACTGACACATTTGGAGAGCACCATGTTGGGGAAGGCTAGATTACAAGGTGGGCAGGTGAATGAGCTAGTGACGGTATGGGTATCTCCCATGATGGTTTGTCCTGTCTGCGGTACTTTAAAATGTTGGACAGGAGTAGAGAGTATGTACAGATCAGAGGAGGCTGTAGGCTGTGAATTCATTCTGGGTTTCAGTCAGGGGCCAGCCAGAAGTCTAAAGGAGCAAGCCATGGTGCTGAACACTGTTCCCGAAATAGATTCAGCACCTTGGATGGCTCCTTTAAAACTCTCACTGGTTCTGGTTGAAACCCAGAATGGATTCATAGCCCACCAAGTTTGGAGCCACCAGCCTCCACTGGTACAGATAGAAACCCTGTATATTGAATCATAGAATAGTAGAGTTGGAAGGGGTCTATAAGGCCATCGAGTCCAAACCCCTGCACAATGCAGGAATCTACCTTAAAGCATCCCTGACAGATGGTTGTCCAGCTGCCTCTTGAAGGCCTCTAGTGTGGGACAGCCCAGGATCTCCCTAGGTCATTGGTTCCATTGTCGTATTGCTCTAACAGTCAGGAAGCTTTTCCTGATGTCCAGCCGAAATCTGGCTTCCTGTCACTTGAGCCCATGATTCATCGTCCTGCACTCTGGGATGATTGAGAAGAGATCCTGGCCCTCCTCTGTGTGACCACCTTTCCAGACCTTGAAGAGTGCTATCATGTCTCCCCTCAGTCTTCTCTTCTCCAGGCTGAACATGCCCAGTTCTTTCAGTCTCTCCTCATAGGGCTTTGTTTCCAGACCCCTGATCATCCTCGTTGCCCTCCTCTGCACGCTCCAGCTTGTCTGCATCCTTCTTGAAGTGTGGTAGTCTTGATATCACTCCTGTCATCTGGGAGTAGTAGGAATCCTGTTCCTTTCCCAGTTTGTACATTCTCTTGCTCGCTTTTGCGAAACTGCACTATAGCCCAACTGAACGGATGAAGCTGCCTTAGAGATTGAACTTGGAGCACACGGCATGCAAAATATAGGCTCTGCTGCTGAGCGATTGTAATAGTTAAAACTGACATGTTTCTGCTGCCTGTGTTTTCCAAAGGACCTTCCGCTTGGGCTGGATGACTGTGTCAGTTTCCGCTTCTCTCACTTTTCAATTTTTCCAGACCTAAGTTCCATTCTTCTCAAACTTTGAGAATTTGGGAAGTTTGCATGGAAATTCTTCTGTGAATTTGTGTGCCTTTCTCTTAATATCTGCATTTATTTCCTCGCGGTTTTGCTTAATATGCCCAGTTTTGGCAAGCAGTTTTCCTAATACAGTGCATTTCTGAACATTATTTTCACAAATATCTGCATTTCTGCATGCATTTCCTCCCCGAAGTGGACATTTTTGTAAACTGGAGAATCCCATTTCGAATTCCAGGGAACTTCAAAGGACAACTGAGTTTCGGTTCACGTATTGGCTCTGAAGTGTGAATTCAAGCAAGTTTGCCTCAAAACGCAAACCAAACACATGCCTTCCTCACCCCTACAGGTCGTAGACAATCACAAAAGAAACAGGCACTAGAAATTGCGATCAGGAAAGCAGAGGATGACTGGAAACTTAATTTCCTATAGAGGAAGAGACCCAGCGCCTATGCTGGTTTGGGACATGGAAATCTGTATGGTAGGTGTGCGTCAGCAAAGCTAGGCAAAGCGGCCGCAGGGAGCATCAGTGAATGTTGAAAGCTTCTGTCATTGGTTCTGCACAGATGTGGGGAAAGGGCCACTGTGTTCATTGTGGCTGAATTGGTGACTAGCTGATTGAATAGCAAAACACAGAAGGCAGAAGGTCAGGTGATCCTAGTATGGCTGCCCCATGCAATGGATCCAGCAATGTGTTAAAGACGTACAGCGGGGACGCCCGTGAGTGACACGGTTAGCCTGCTGCAGGTGCTGGCTGACACTGGGGAAGCATGGAAGCTCTGGACAGCTGCAAAGCTCAGCCAGGAAAACACTAGGCTTCACACAGACACACACACACAGACACACACACACAGACAGAGAGAGACAGAGAGTGACCTCGTTCCCACCCACGGAGCTTGCTTCAAGTTGGCAGCTACAAAATAATCTTATCGGAACATTCAGAGCCGTTGAAAAAGATAACAGGGCGGGAAGCTTTTTAATCATCTTTAAAACAGCAGATGGCTGCAGAGTTATTCTGCGTGCTTAAGTGCTCGGATCAAAAAGAGGGGGCAAACACCCCCCCCCCTCTCCAGTGAAGAGGCTAAACTACTTGCTAAGTAACCTAATGGGGCTAACCTACCTGCAGCAGCCACAGCGGCAGAGGCAGGACAGCATCACGGGGGTGTCGAAAATGGCCATGTGGGGGCCATATATGGCCTGCATGTTTCCCACCCCTGAGTTAGACCCTAGCATCCCACTACAGGCAACTGCCCAGATATTTTCCTGATTGTTTTCATCCCAGTTGTCCAAAGATACAGATCTCTGGAGTCCTCTGGGCCTGCACAAGAAGTCTAGCGCAGACTGAGGATAATACTCAGGCTATGCAGGTTCTTGTCTCATATGCAGGCCCCAAAGCTGCAGCTGGAATCAAATGGAAACCAATGGGTCCCTGGGTCTGGAAACTGGACCTTCTCTGGATCAAAGCCTGATCCAAATCATTCGAAGTCAGGTTTAAGGGCCTGCTGATGTAACTCATCACCTGTTCGATGCAATCCCCGTTGCTCCTGCGCTGTGGGAAGGGAAGCACGATGCCCTTCCGTTTCTTGGTGCAGATGCGAACACATGGCCATAAACAGAGGGCACAACTTGTACCTCTGAGCAACCCATTTCACATAATGGGGTAGCTCGGTGGTAGAGCACATGCTTCACAAGCCAGATGTTGGGTTCAATCCCATGTAACTCCAGTTAAAATGATCAGGGGACACAGGAAAGTCTTTTACCCAGACTGCCGATGGCCAGATTAGACAATAGAGGGTCTGATGGACCAATAGGAAGCAGGGGACACTATTTTCCTCATGCGACATTGCCCACCATCATCTCTCGTCTAGATCAACCGTTGCTGAGAACGAACACCAAAGACACAGTTAACTTTGTCAAAAGTGTGGATGGTGTAGCGGTGTCAAGGCTCACAGGGTCAAATCGCAAAGACTTTTTGATTAGCAGGGACAACGTATATCATCTGCTACCGCCTCAGGATTCTTTGTTCCATCTGAACCTAGCTGCAATACTCAAAGCAGCTGAAGGCAAATGGGTTCCCCCAACAACAATGTATTGTCGTCAGCTATCCCTGATGTAATGCAAATTATTTTCAGGTGGCTTGTTCTAAAGTAGACTAGGACCTATCGGCTTTCCAAAAGACCTGCTCCTCTTAGTGATGAAAAACTGCTCTAACTGATATAGGTCAACACAGATGCCTATGTTTCTGGACCCAAATCTCCCACGAGCTTGATTGGCAGCTCAGAAAAAAAAGCCATCAGGATATTTCATCATGGATCTCGTGAGTCACGTCCGATTTGGCCCTTTGTTGCTCACAGAAACATTGGAAGCTCATAATGAGTTAGACCATTAGTCCATGTAGATTATGGGAGTGGGTAATATGCGGCCCTCCAGATGTGCACCAGCTGCTGGGGAACTGGAGCGGGAGAGTGTGGTTGCATTGATGTCAAGCTTGTGGATTTCCCATCCTTGATCTATATCAATATTGTTCTCCAGGGGTTTAGTAGCCACCTGGAGATGCCGGGAATTGAATTGGTGAGCATAGCCAATGGGGATGGGAGATGTAGGCCAAAATACCTGGACGGCCACAAATTGCCCATCTTGGTGTAGAAGATACTGAGATAAAAGGACCAACTTGCAGCCTGCTACATTAATGACTCCACAGAGAAGGATTATCTGAATCAGGTACCAATACAGCTTCATATAGCCCAGTATTTTTCAATCTATTTTTAAGCTATTTCTAGGACAGGAAGTTAACTGTATTACATCCAATAGTGGTATCATTTCTCACATATAAATAAACAAAATCTCTCAACAGCTTGGTTAGCAGCTCAGAGTTTATTCCAAACTATGATGCCAGTGTTCGGATCTTGCACAAGGGTTTAGAATACAATTTGGATGCCAGTAGTTCTCCCTGACCCAAAGAGTGCCTTTGAGGGAGGTGGGAAATACGTAGACTAGCCTATTTTACCACTAAAAGGAGTTCTCCATCTGCTTGGTGGTACTGACGGTAACCGAAAAAGGCTGTAATGCCTCAGGGACAACGCTCTTTATCTCATTGCGGAGAAGTTACCGCTAATAATTGGAGTTCTCCACAGCAGAGGGTATTAACGCTTCACAATTACACAGCGGGTTTATTTGTCAAAAAGGCACTGCAAAATTAATTAGCTCTTTCAGCAAGTTACTACGTAGCTGAAGGCCATTGTAAAACCGACACTTAAAAAGTGAACGCACGCACTCACCGTATACTCCAGAAGTGATACCAAAAAAAAAAAAAGTCAATCTTCGAACAATAGTCAAAAGACCAGATCCATTTCCCATCCCATAAATGCATTTGCCACTCTAAGTATTCTCTATGCAATCAGCTCAGCATTAATTACCGCTGGCTTTCAAAAGATGCCAGGAGAGCTGACGTTTCTCTGTGTTTAGCGATACGGAAATGTATCGCAATACAAACCAGGAGCCAAAACGGAATCGGTGCTGCCAATTTCCCCCTTGACTTCTAACAGCCACGGGAGTGAGGAGCTGCTCATTTGATCAGGGAAGATGTGCTGGGGAGAGATGGTGGGCCATTCTCCCTTCTATGCCATTTCCCTGATCTAAATCACCCCCCACTCCAAATCATCCCCATATCGTATCTGTATTCCTGCTCCCTGCGCCCCTGCCGAGTTAATAACAGCAGTGCGTCCCATCCCTCCTTAGGGCTGATCAAATTAGCAACCCCACACACTTCATTTCCATACACACAGTCAGGGAGAAAGTACCATCAGGATATTCAATCATGGATCACATCCGAATTGGCCCTTTGTTGCTCGCTGAAACACAGGAAGCTCAAACTGAGTTAGACTTTGGTCCATCTAGAGCATGGGAGGGGTTACATGTGGCCCTCCAGATGTGCACCAGTTGCTGGGGAACTTGGGTGGGAGGGTGCTGTTGCACTCATGCCCTGCTTGTGGGTTTCCTGGGGCCAGCTGGTTGGCCACTGTGTGAAAAGAATGCTGGATTGGATGGACCCTTGAGCTGATCTGGCAGGGCTCTTCTAGGCTTATGTGATTGGACTGCAGCTCCTGTAAGCCCTGGCCAGCACAGCCAATGGTGAGGGATAATGGAAGTTCCAGTCGATCGCAACTTACAAGGGCCATGCATTCCCCATCCTGATCTACCTGGCAGAGGTTCTCCAGGAGTTTAGACGTACCCGGAGATGCCGGGACTGAACCTGGGACCTTCCGCGTGTAAAGCAGGTGCTAAACCACTGAGCTATGGGCTGTGACATCAAGTATAACTGCCTCCCCCCCTCCCCCAAACTGGGATGCTTGCATTCATTCTTAGAATCTGAGGCCAACACTACAGGAACATGAGAAGCTAGCTTACACCGGGTCAGGTCCATCTAGCCCAACGCTGGTAGGCAGAAGGTAGGTGTCCAGTGTTGGACTTCAACTCTCAAAAGCCCCTGCCAGCATGGCCAATGCTCAGGAATGGCGGGACTTGGAGTCCAAAACATCTGGAGACCTACTTCCTGCCCAAACCTGCTGTATATGCTTAGTGGCAGTGGTTTCTTTAGGCTTCAAACAGAGGTCTTCTCCAGCCCTACCTGGAGACACCAGGGATTGAACCTCGGACCTTCTGCATGCAAAGCAGGTCCTCTACCACCAAATTATGGTCCTTCCCCAAAGGAAGCTATGGTCAATCCCTTCAAAGGAGCTTGTGCAATCCTTCTATCCTAGGCCATTACTACTCACATCTGCTTATCTGCAGACTATAATAGTTTTGGTGGCATACAATCCAGTTTTAGAGATGGGGGAGGCCAAAGGATATCTAGTTGCCCAAAGATACCTTCTGAATCAAAGACTTCAAAAGGGATTCAAACTAGTTCTCCTAGATTTAAGTCCAGCACTCTTACTTTAGCTTATAACAGGAGGCAGGAGCAGACAGAGAGACCATCAGGGCCTGCTCCAGTTAGGACACCCACACACACCCCACACAGGGCTAACTGACAGCATGACCCTGTGGGGAAGAAGAAGGAACTGTTGGTCTGCTCCTCCTTTGGGAGATGCAAAGGGGGAGCAAGGCCTTCCCACCAGCCCTGCTGAACAGTCTCCTTAATTTCATTTTCTTTCCCCCCTCTTCCCTCCCCATCACCTTTTCCTTGCGTGTTATGTCTTTTTTTAGAATGTAAGCCTAAGGGGCGGGGACTGTCTGCTTTACTGATCAATTGTAAGCCACTCTGGGAGCTCTTTTGGCTGAGGGGGCAAGATAAAAATACTATAAATAAATAAATGGTTTTCATGGTTCTCATGGTTTTGCGGAAACTGAAATTGAATTTCAGAAGATATGGTCATCGGGGGGGGGGGGGGAATACCAGTCACAGAAAGGTGTGTTTTAAAAGTGGTGCTCAGGTGCACACAAATACCTAGCTCACCTGGCAAGTATGAATTTGTATCCACATTCCTTGCATGGATTTTAGTTCCCTAACTAAACAATCAGGAGTGGCTGGGGCTGTTATTTAAAACAAAATTAAAAATCCTTACTAGCTACGACCCACTGGATGTTGTCGTTTCATCCGTAAAGCTAGGCCAGCAGACATCTGGCCTACAAAAATGCACATACATAAGCCATTTCATCACTGAGAAAACGTTGCTATAGCAATACCCAATGAAACACGGGGTGCGTTGTTAGGGAACTATCACGCACATTCTTCCCTTTGCTTCAAAAAAGTGAACGTGAAATCCATCGATCCACAGAACAGAAATAACCAGTTCCTCTGACTTTCAGAAGACGATCATCAATAGGTTTCTCCAGCCATCAACCTGCAGGAGAGGGAGGCCTGCTGCCAGAGGAGGAGGAGAGGAGTTGAGTGTGCCTGCCTGCCTGCCTGCCTGCCTGCCTGCCTGCCTCCTGGCCTCACTGCTACCACCACCACCACCAGCCTCCAGAGAATTTCAGCCTGGCAGACTGCCACTCCTTGCAGGACCAGGCTCCCAGGTACTGAGCCAGCTGCTGTGGACAATTACATCAGTCCCCCTCCCTTCCTGGGAGGGATATTTAAGCTGCTGGCTGAGGGGGCCTGGGAAAGCCATCAACCTGCAGGAGAGGGAGGCCTGCTGCCAGGGGAGGAGGAGAGGAGTGTGCCTGCCTGCCGGCTTTCTGTTTTTGTCTTTGGTTGTTGTTTTTTTTTTTTTTTTTTTTTCCCCTTTCCCAGGCTTGAGCTATGTGCCTGGGAGGGAGGATACAGGGCCAGGTGAGGGGATCTGAGGGGAGCACAATCAGGGTAGTGATGGGTAGAGGGAGATATGGCGTTGTGAGGAGGACTTGCCAGGTTAGGGAAACAAGGCCCAGACAGTTAATGGCTGTGTCTTGTTCCAGTCCCCCTCACACCCACAGGCTTGTTGGTTGCCTTATCAGCCAGCCCTCAGGCCTCCGGGTGCTGCTTTTAAATGCCAGATCAGTGCATAATAAGATCTCCCTCATCCACGATTTAATTGTGGATGAGGCAGCCGATCTGGCATGTATAACCGAGACCTGGGTGGGAGAGCAGGGAGGAGTTAGTCTCTCCCAGTTATGCCCACTGGGGTACTTGGTTCAGCATCAGGGTAGACTTGAGGGCCGGGGAGGGGGGGTTGCTGTGGTCTATAGGAATTCCATCCCCCTCTGCAGGCTCCCTGTCCATGTGACTACTGGTCTGGAGTGTTTGCACCTTGTGTTGGGCCAACGGGACAGATTAGGGATTCTGTTGGTGTACCGCCCAACCCGCTGCTCAACAGACTCCCTAGCTGAGCTGACAGAGGTGGTCTCTGGTGTACTGTTGAGGTCCCCCAGACTCTTGGTTCTGGGGGATGTCAACATTCATGCCGAGGGCACTTTATCTGGGGCAGCTCAGGGTTTCATGGTTTCCATGACAACCATGGGACTGTCCCAACATACCATTGGCCCAACGCATGTAGCAGGGCATACTCTAGACCTGGTTTTTTCAACTGGACATGGAGATGGGGATCTGAAAGTGGGGAACTTTACATCAACCCCTCTGTCATGGTCAGATCACCACCTGCTGAGGTTTAGACTTACAGTGGCTTTTCCCCTCTGCAAGGGTGGGGGACCCATTAAGATGGTCCGCCCCCGGAGGCTAATGGATCCAGATGGTTTCCAGAGGGCTCTGGGGAGTTTTCCGGCTGATAGGGCTGGCTCTCCTGTCGAAACCCTGGTTGATCTGTGGAATGCAGAAATGACCCGGGCAGTTGACACGATTGCTCCTGAGCGCCCTCTCCTGTGTAGAGCTCGAACGGCTCTCCTGTGTAGAGCTCGAACGGCTCCGTGGTATACCCCAGAGCTGAGAGTGATGAAACAAAACAGGAGACGGCTTGAGGGCAGATGGAGACGAACTCCTGATGGATGCAATCAAACACTGGTAAGTGCTTATGGTAAGCTGTATTCAGGGGCAGTGAGGGCAGCAAAAAAACAATACTTTGCTGCCACTATTCAATCATCAACCTGCCGCCCAGCGGAGCTTTTCAGAGTTGTCCGAGGGCTTTTACATGCTGGCCCCAAGGACATGGTAGAACCATCTAAGGCCCGCTGTAATACATTTGCTGGGCACTTCCAGAATAAAATCTCTGGCATCCGTCAGGACTTAGACTCCAGTGTTATAGCAGATGAATCTAGTGAGGTATCCAGAGCACAGGCTTGTCCTGTTTTCTTGGATGAGTTTCAGTTGGTGCAGCTCGAGGATGTTGACAAGGTGCTTGGACAGGTTCGTGCAACCACTTCCATATTGGATCCTTGCCCCTCTTGGCTAATAAAAGCTAGTAGGGATGGAACAACTGGCTGGGCCAGGGAAGTGATTAATGCCTCTTTGCAAGAGGGAGTGGTCCCAGGCCTCCTGAAAGAGACGGCAGTGAGACCACTCCTAAAGAAATCTTCCCTGGACCCTGAAAATCTTAATAACTACAGACCAGTAGCAAATGTTCCATTCCTGGGCAAGGTCCTGGAGCGGGTGGTTGCGAGCCCGCTCCAGGCACTCTTGGATGAGACTGATTATCTGGATCCATTTCAGTCGGGTTTCAGGCCTGGTTTTGGTACGGAAACAGCCTTGGTCGCCCTGTATGATGACCTATGTCGGGAGAAAGACAGGGGGAGTGTGACTCTGTTGATTCTCCTTGATCTCTCAGCGGCTTTCGATACCATCGACCATGGTATCCTTCTGGGACGACTGGCTGAGTTGGGAGTGGGAGGCACTGCATTGCAGTGGTTCCGCTCCTACTTGGTGGGTCGGCTCCAGAAGGTGGTGCTTGGGGAACATTGCTCGGCCCCGTGGATTCTCCAGTATGGGGTTCCGCAGGGGTCAGTTTTGTCCCCCATGCTGTTCAATATCTACATGAAACCGTTGAGTGCAGTCATCCGGAGTTTTGGAGTGCGTTGTCATCAGTACGCTGATGACACGCAGCTCTATTTCTCCTTTTCATCTTCATCAGGTGAGGCTGTGGATGTGCTGAACCAGTGCTTGGCTGCGACAATGGACTGGATGAGGGCTAATAAACTGAAACTCAATCCAGACAAGACTGAGACGCTGTTGGTGGGTGGTTCCGCTGACCGGATGGAGGGTGTTCAACCTGTTCTGGATGGGGTTGCACTCCCCTTGAAGGAGCGGGTTCGTAGCTTGGGGGTTCTCCTAGAACCATCTCTGTCACTTGAGGCGCAGGTGGCCTCAGTGGCACGGAGTGCCTTCTACCAACTTCGGTTGGTGGCCCAGCTACGTCCCTATCTGGACAGGGATAACCTGGCTTCAGTTGTCCATGCTCTGGTAACCTCCAAGTTAGATTACTGCAATGCACTCTACGTGGGGCTGCCTTTGAAGGTGGTTCGGAAGCTGCAGCTTGTGCAAAATGCAGCGGCCAGATTGATAACTGGAACCAGTAGGTTCGAACATATAAGACCTACTCTGGCCCGCTTGCATTGGCTGCCTGTATGTTTCCGAGCCCGGTTCAAGGTGCTGGTTTTAACCTATAAAGCCTTACACGGCTTGGGACCACAATACCTGATGGAACGCCTTTCCCGACATGAACCTACCCGAACACTACGTTCAACATCTAAGGCCCTCCTCCGAGTGCCTCCTCCGAGGGAAGCTCGGAGGTCGGCAACAAGAGAGAGGGCCTTCTCTGTGGTGGCTCCCCAATTGTGGAACGATCTCCCCGACGAGGCCCGCCTGGCGCCAACATTGTTATCTTTTCGGCGCCAGGTCAAGACTTTCCTCTTCTCTCAGGCATTTGGCAATATCTGAGGAGCCTGGTTTTGTTTTGTTTTGTTTTTGTAGTTTTTTGAAGTGTTGAAGTGGTTTTTAAATGTACAGATTGTGTGTATGTTGTATGTTTTTGCTGTTTTAATTTTTGTATATTGTTTTTAATTGTTTTTAATCCTATGTAAACCGCCCAGAGAGCTTCGGCTATGGGGCGGTATACAAATGTAATAAATAAATAAATAAATAAATAAATTTAAATGAGATATGTTTTATATAAGGGCAGAGAGCAAGAGGCCTGAACTCAAGAGGGAGACCTCTGACCCCCCTTCTCAACCCCTGTGGGGAAACAGGGGGCTGTTTGGGGGAAGGAAGTCTGTGTCGGAAGCACAAATCTCCTGGTCCTCTCTGACATGCCCCCAAACTTACCGGTATGCCAGTCCTGAAGCGTGTGCAGATTAATTCTCGCCCATTGGTTTCAATAGGAGGGAATCAATTAAGTAAAAATACAGCCAGGGAAGGGGGGGGGGGGGGACAAAGTCCTGCTTGGCAAGGGTTTGGTTATCTCAAAGGCTCCAACATTGGAACTCTCTGAGACAAAAGTTCAGACTGCACTGTCAGGCTGCAATTCCATACACACTTACCTACGAAAGAGTCCCACTGAACCCAATGTGGCTTTACCTCTTAGTAGATATGTATAGGATTGCACTGCACAGTGATTGGTGTGGGGGGGTTGTCCCAGTCTTCGTCTCAACGAAAACAGAAATTAAAACGTTTCAAAACACAGGTTTCAATTTCGTTTTTTCCTTGCTTTTAAAAACCCACTTACTCAGATGCTATAAGAATAGAAATAGATTATGCTCAATTCCCTTCTCAGATGATGAGTGGAAGAGACCAGACAACATGTTAGAAAGCCATTTACGTACGGCTTCATGGGAATACCCTACATGCATTCAAATAAAAGTGAGCACACGAAAAGAATGGTTGCATTTTGAAGGCTTAGAAGCATGTGTTGTTGGGGACAAAGCCTAAAATGCTTTGTTATCTCACACATCCTGCCTGTTGCTATCCCATACCTAAGAAATTCAGAATAAACCAGTCTCGAAAGTTGAAGCTAGAAGGTTGGATTACAGAGCAATCCTGCATCCACCTACGTGGGTGTAAGCCCCACTGGACACAATGGGTCTTCCTTCAAAGTAGAGTATTGCACTGTAAGATAGTTGCACTGTTTTCAGTGAGAACTCAGTCATCACTGATTCATCTGGCTGATTTTGATGAGACCAGCCACCACTAAATTAGTCTGGATCTAATGCAGAACCAAGTCTTCCATTTCTGTGCATTTCACTTAATTCATACGCTTGCCCTTCGTTTAAGCATTTTCAGAATTTATCGATAAATAATTGCTTATGAAACGTATTACCTAATTTTCATTATAAAATAATCCCAAAGTAGGGGTATCAAACCAATAAAATACAGTAAAATCACAAAACATTGGCTGATAAAATTGGAAAGCAGGGGAGAATAATACAGGTAAATAATAGTTTACAAGACACAGCGACGCAAGTTCAGCTGATATATTCCAAAGCAACTTCTTTCACTAAACGGTTTGGAACATTCTCCAAACAACGGAGCGCAGCAGTCTTAGGTATGCCTGCATGAGAACAATCTTCCTCTAATGGCTGCCTTCCAGATGTTCTGGACTGCAATTCCCATAACCCACAGCCATCACCAACCATACTGGCTGAGGTGATGGGCGCTGCAGTAAGGGAAGACTGCCTAAGCCTACACAAGGTGGTGCTAAGCAACAGTTAAAAGTCTACTAGAGCAAAAGAACAACCATTCCCTCGCCAGTATTTTTCCAGGTGTTTGTTGTGTTGCTTTAACAACAACAACAACAACAAAAAACTTTCTGTGATGCTCTTGATTTTATAGTCTTACGGTGTAGCGCCGGGTTGTTAGAGGCTGGATCGCAACTGGATCCTCAAAATCTTACGGTCCGTGGGACATCCCAGTGGTTTTCTGGCACTCCATTGTTGGGAGTGTTGACCGACCGAATCATCTGCTCTGTTATAAAAACTGGTAAAAAATATGAGCCCTTTAATATGGCAATAGGAAAAAAAAAGCCTAGGAAAAAAAGCATCCCCCCCCCCCGGCTGAAAAAAAGCATGCCCCCCCACTGCTCACATACAATTCAGCACCAGCAATATCATCTAACTGGGACATAAAAGGTTAATGGGGTCATTGAAGCCATCTTTAATTTAAAAACAAACAAACAAACAAACAAGGCAAAGTTTGGACAGGCAAAAACACTAGGGGCGGGGGGGGGGGAGTGCAGAGTTATTCCCAAAATCAGCAAGTGCTGAAACAAAAACGTGAAAATGAAAGGCCGCCAGGGAATGGAAACCGGCTTTTTAAAAGCCTTTTGGCTTGAACCATCAGAGGGACCTTTGTTCACACAAGCAAAGCAAAGCAAAGCAATCAATAAATAAATATCACAGTTAGAACCTGAGGTCCCCGTGAGGAGGAATCATTGCCTGCTTTTCCCTTTCAGAGCGAGGAAGATTACAAGAGGAGCTCCTTAATCAGAATGCAACCCAGGAATTCACACAACTTGGCAGCCGACACAATTAAAATATCGGCTACCCTACAGTTGATTTGACCGTTCTGTTATTTCCTGAACCAAATCCCTTCTGTGTACAGGATCCCACCTTATCTAGCCATGACGTTTTCCGCTTAAAGCGCGGCTATCTTGCTTCACCTCTTTGAACGGTCACCATTGCACATCGGACGCATTGAAACATATGCTCCGTTCTCCACCCCCACAGATTTGCTTCATAAAAGCATGTGCAGTGTGAAGACAGGCGGAACAAGAAAAATGACAAAAAGCCTTCCATTCCTGTACATTCTGATCTACAATAGGGGCATTACAGTAATAATAATAATAATAATAATAATAATAATAATATGCACACAGCAAGCAAAAGCACGCAAGTCTGCAAAAGCAGGGGGAATATATAAATATGTACCTTTCTGAGCAGAGTAGAAACAGCTTACGCTGGTCTTTTTCCTACGTTGGAGTTATATGGATTTCACAGATCTTTCTGAGGCTGCTGTATCCGCTTTGCCCACATCTGATCACATTACTATAAGAGCTTATAGGTTCTGAGACCAAGCGCTTCTAAAAGGCACAGCAGCGCCTGCCTTCGCTGCCTCCCTCCCTCCCTCCCTCCCTCCCTCCCTCCTCTGGCCGCTGACAAATCTTACTCAACTTGGAACAGGCGCTCCTTAAAGATGACTGCAAAAGACAACGTTCGGTACCTGTATTCTCTTGCGACACACTTCTTGTTACTCGGTTACCAGTACTGACGGAGATCAGGTAAAGCGGAAAACTCATCCCTGAGCCAACTCCTTTAAGCACAGTGGAGCCATGTCAGAATCACCATCTGGCTCCTCCAGTTCGAAGGGTTTAAGCATGTTGTTTCTACGCACAAGGTCCCGGGTTCAACCCCAACATCTCCATTAGAAGGACTAAGTCAAATAATAAGATTTTTTTTAAAAGCTGGAAGGAACCTCTGCCTAGGACCTTGATGAACTAGAGCTTGGATAAGGTAACCTAGTAGCCTCCACTTATCTGGGATTACAACTCTCATCAAACCACCACCACCAAGGAGAAGTATTCTTAGAGTCGAGACAGAAGGCAGGGCTTCACTCATCCGTGAATACTTCCTTTTATGCCTTTATGTCAGCTATATGTCTAATACCATATTTGCTTACCATTATGCTTCGTTTACTGCTTAGTTATTATAAGGTGGTCTAGCTTCGTTTAAACCCCTTGATCGAAATCTAAGTGCCTCCTTCCCACAAACGTCATCACTGACGTCTTAGCTCATTCCAGAGGAACCCAAAGAATTCCCAACTTCTCCTTAAGCATCCTGTCTCTGTACCCTGTGTTGACAACATATCTAAAAAAAGATGCATTAAACACAACTCCCCCCCCCCAAATAAAGCTCTTCTTCAAAGTCAAAAGACTACTCCACTATCTAAACAAGCACTCCCTAAAATTCGCTCTGACTCAGCCTAAGGCCCACAGCACCCAACCTCTTCTCAGGCCTACTGATTTTTTATTCCCTGAACGATTCCATCTTATGCTTATCTTTGGTTGCTCTTATATGTAAGCAAAGACCTTGTAGCGGGTTCATATAGCCATTAGCCTTAAGCCCCATTATAAGGGCTTGGTTCAAAGCATGTGTCTTGGGAAAGGTCCCTAGGTCAGCTGTAACACACTTGCTTTGCAAGTTCCGGAGAGAGATAAGCTCATTCTATGTAGTCCAAAAAAAAATATTGCTTACGAATTAGTTTACTTTTAATCCATTAATGGATAATTTTAATCCATTATTAGTTTTCATTGATCCATTACTAGTTTATTTTTAACCCATTAAGTTTGTTTTTAATCCATTAAAATAGCTTTCAGGAGGGGGGTGGGATAGGATTTTTCGGATTCCTGGATCTGAGGTTGGAGAGAGTGCTCTGATCTCAGATCAAGGAGTCCAAGCTCTCCCCTTCGCAGCCGGCACAGAGAGAACTGCTCTGGCTGCTTCTCCAAGTTCACTAAAGCAACCTCAGAGAGGAGGCAAAGGGGTAGTTCTGTGGGAGGGGAGGGGACTGGGTAGGCCAGCTCACGAACCATCCTCTGCCCTCCCTAGTCTCCTCCCCTCCCGTTCCAAAGAGAACCCAGCTAGATGGGTGAAAGCGCCTGTCTAGCGAAAATGCAGAGCACGAAAGCGCAGAGGCAAGGATTGCCAGCATGCCCCTCTTGCTCTGCGCAGGATGCCTGTCAGCCTCCAAGTTTGGAGGCTGATGGGCATCCTGATAGGATGGCGCCCTAATTCAACTACTACAGTAAAACCAGCTCACTAATGAATCTGATGGTTGAAGCAAGGAAGTCAACCGCAATTCTTAAAGGAAGGGGAAAGTGGTGGTGGTGGTGGAGAGGAACACCCACTACTCCTCCTTCCAGTAGGCCACGCTTTTCCCATATCTGAGAATGCACTTGTTCACCCAGGCTTTCTCCGGCATTTAAGTAATTGCAATTCATCATATGCTGCCCCTTATTACTGCTGCTTGCATTGTTCTTGTAGCTGCAATTTTTTTTTAAGCGTGAAATTTCATAGTGTAGGCTTGTATTGTTGTTGCAGATGAAATTGTTTTTTAATGGTGTATTTAAATGAGATTTAAAATATTTAGATGTGATCCGCTTAACAGATTTTATTATATTAAGGGTTATATAAGTATTACAAATAAATAAATCATCAGTGTATCTCCAAAATGGTAAATACTGTGCTTGCCAAATTTCTGCCCGGAAGTAGAGGAAATGCATTTCCATCAGTCTCTACTTTTGAGGGTCAAAATCTACACGTGCCGTTAATTGCGTGAATGCAATTAACGCGCATGTTGTTTGGTTGTTACATTTAAGCAACAGCTGAGGTAGGCTGACCAGATAAAATCCAGGTCAGGGCTCATGTAACTTTAACAGTTGTAGAGAAAAGGGAATTTCAGCCAGTGTCTTTTGTATGCATTTAGTTCCTGATGAAATTCTCTCTTCATCACAACAGATAAAGTTGCAGGGGCCCTGCCTTCTTTTGTATATGGTCACTCTAGTATAGTGCATGCACCCTTAACTGTTGTGATGAAGAGGGAATTTCACCAGGAACTAATTGCATAGAAATAACACTGGCTGAAATTCCCGTTTCTCTACAACTGTTAAAGTTACATGAGCCCTGACCTGGATTTTATCTGGTCAGCCTGAGCTGAGGGAGCGCCTGAGCGACATCAAGACTGCAAGGAATGGGGAAGGCGAGTTTAATTCTCCCACAACCCTGAGATTGCCCTGAGAAAAATCCCAACGCCCCCACCCTAAAACTCATTTGCATCCGGAGGGAAGCCTTCACTGCAATAACAGACGATTCCTATCCAATGCAGCTTAAGGAGGGGGAGATATTTTCATCAGGGCGACAGTCGGAGAGGAGCAGGGTTAAACTCTCCCTCTACATCCCTCCTCCAAGCTGCAATCTACAATTTTGCTTTTGGAACGGGTCTGCCAATTGCAAGCGTGCAATCAACATCGCTTTGAGGTTTTGGCCAGAACTTCTGAATTCCTGGAGAACAATGCAATTCCCCTGGCATGCCTGATCAAGTTCAGCAGTAAAATCTGAGGATGACAGCTATTTTAAAAGAAATAATAAAAAAAATGTTCCAGTCAAATATATGGCAAAGTCCAACCTATGAATATAGAAGCCGTCGGTTGGCACTAACCAAGGCTCATATCGGTAGTATGGTTAGCCACATCCAAAATGGCGCCATCTGCAGATTCTAATCAAGGAAAACATGTCAGGTATATAGGCAGCCCTCTGCTGAGCAGGAGCTAGAGCAATAGATTTTGCTTAGGGCTTCTAAGTCCCATTCCCTAGAAATGGTGTCCATATTCAACAGCTCATCAAACATTGCCTACACACTGTCCCACTGCAATCCTGATGGCTAGATGTTTGCTGAGATTAAAAAAAAAAAACACCCATCAAAAGATTCTCAAGAAGGACTCAGAACCACATTATAGTCTTACAGTGTACACACACAGCCTGGAAATAATGTCAGCTTCTGGCACCAGGCCTTTGGGCCTCACTGACTTCATGAAAAGCTGAGAATAACTCCAGACGTTTCGGAAGCACGGTAGTATTTGTTTTTTGCCTGGAGTCCACTTTATTGGAACAATGCTATTGATTTTTCTTCCCCCTCTCACTGCGTGATGTTCCAAGGGTAATTGCTGGTGTGACGAGGCATAGAGGTGTTGTAAAAATCTGAAAAGATCTGTAATTTTCACCCCAAAACACGTCCATTTCCCAACACACATCCTACATGTGGCCGCTGACACAGCACCCCAAATCCCCATTCCTCACTGCCTGTCCATTGTATCCATTTCTGCAAAAGTCAAGCTGCTTGTAAGTGATTTAGCAGCGCAAGAATTAGGAGCTTGTCAATATCGCCATTGCTCCTTCTTCTCCAGGTCAGACTCCATTGTACAGTCAGAGACGCACGTAAACTACCTCTTAGAGGAACCAGGAGTGTGACTCATCCAGATGTGACCGTGGCACACCTGGACAGGGACAAAATGACCATATAAGGGAATGACAGAAGTGAAGGGACGTTGCAAAGCATCTCTGGGTACAAGTAAAATAGCACATGGCAATGCAATGCCACATCTGGCCACTACTCGGGACTACTCGAGAGTAAAACAGAGTTGGCCAAGTGATGTCACTGGGGCTATAAACAAATGGGATGAGGCCTGATGACGTGTAACTTTTGGAGTATAAAAGCATTGTTTGAACCTTGGTGTGGTGTGACTCTGGAAAGCAGCGTTAGCGTCCAGAGGTCACCTATTCCGTGCAGAATAAAATCAGTTTCCAAAGCTTCAAGAGGTCTTTCGTCAAGTGTTTCATATCTGGACCTTGGACACTTGGGAATAGCATAATTTATGCAACAGCTGGCGACCGCGGCAGAACCCTGGTGACCCGTGGACTGGAGAGAGGACTGCTACCTCCGGGGAGAAAAACAGGCGCCTTGGACGGGAATTTCCCCTCCACTCCTCAGAGCTCAGGTCTCTGGCCAGGATCATGGCTAAACAGGGTACCAGAAAACCAAAAGACCCAGAGGCTGCGGAATTCAGGTAGGGGCGTCGGCGTTCCATCTGCTCCCCACCCGTCCTCTGATACACGGTACGTTTTCAACCCATCTTTTCTAGGCTGCACTTCTGGGGGACTCCCTTAGCGCTAGGGTAGTTTCCATCTGGGTGGAGGAACAGCATAAAAGCCTGTTCTAATCTGCCAAAGTGTGTGTGTGTGTGTGTTAGGTAGGAAGATGGGGGTTAAGCGTACCACTCAGAAGGAGGAGACCCCCCCTTGACTGTGTATTGCGCAACTACAAGTCATTTTGTGGGGGTGGGGGAGATCTGAAAAAGGGAAACTTGATCAAGTACTGTAATTTTGTCTGGACGTCTTTTGTGGGATGTGTGTGGCCAAACGGGGAAACTTGGGATCCGAAGGTGGTGAGAAATGTACATGATTATGTTATTGAAATGAGGATGTGGGATCAATTGCCTTACATTGATACATAGTTGGGAGCAGTTTAAAAGTAGACCCCAGAGGGGGAAAGAGAGATTCCTCCCCCCAGAGCAAGGAGGGAAGTTTAATAGCGATTGTATATATTTTTGTATTGTTATATGAATCAGATGAAAAGAGTAGAGTTTTAAAATATAGCTTTTCTCATTTGAAGCCTTTTGTTTCTCATGCTTTTTAAATCCATAAGAAATGGAACATCAAAAAGAAAAGTTACACAAAATGAGGCTTCAGAAGAGTAAAGAAATTGCAGGCAGACTGATAAGAGTTAGAAAAGTCACTGTATTAAGTGAGCTGAATACATAGCCAGTACAGCCAGTGTAGCATAGTGGTTAGAGTGTTGGACTAAGACTTGGAAGATCCAGGTTCTAGCACCAGTCAACCATGAAACCCACTGGTTGACTTTGGGCCATTGACTGACTCTCAGCCTGACCTGCCTCTCAGGATTGTTGTGGGGATGATGTGGAGAGGAGGAGGATCATGTATGCCGCCTTGGTCTTCTGGGGGGGGGGGGGGGGGGAGATTGGATATACATGTAACAAATAAAGGTTCAGACCTGGGACAGGTTTCCAGCTGCAAAAGCTGTAAAGGAAGTCTTTGAGGCAGCTGAAGCCATGGAATCCTGCTCCACGGACACGGGGTTTACACCACTATTTGGGGTTTATGGCAATATTATTTTAAGCTGTTTTGAGAAGAAAGCTGGAGTTGAAAATATAAAAACTGCTGCTCTGATCTCTGATTCTTTTCAATGGGAATAGGGGATATTTGCAAGCAAACAACTTAAGTTGAACTCCCCCCCTCCCCCCCCCCACTTCTTCCTTCCTACGGCTCCATTGCCAGCAACAAAGGACAGTACTTAAAGAGGTAATTAATACCTACTGGACTGGTTTATGTACTTAAACGAATCCTTTTGTTCCTGAGAAGTACCGGCTCTGCCTTGAGGCAATGGGCCATAGGCACAGAGATACACAGAAAGAATAGCCACAGCTATCCTGGCCTTTTCTTTTTTTTAGGCAGGGAGGAGGGAAAAACCAGTCTACCTGACATTTTGAAAGAGACCTGGGCAAGCAATGTTTGCAACGTGGCAAGGGCGGTGTCCCATGGCAATGAACTGGGTTACATTTGGGCAGGTGTAGGGATTTGTGACGTGTGTCTTTTTGTCTGCTTTTGGGTCAGATAAGCCTCACTCTGCAGAGAGATTAATAAACTGGAGTTTGGAAGATTGAATGTAGGTTAGAATGCACAAAATAGAGAAAATGGCCACCTGTTTTGCATGACTTGGGTTTGAGAGGAGGGATGGGATGACTTACCCCCTCCCTATGCCCCCACGCTTGTCCAGGTGCCCCTTCCGCCACAACGATCCATGGCACAAGCCCCCCCCCCTCCTCGGGTGCCCAGTCCAGCAGCTCAGGCAACCCAGGGTTTTCCCCAACCCCTCTGGAGGCCCCATCAGCCCAACAGCGTGTGGCCCAGGTGAGCCAAGCAGCCCCAAGCCCTGGCCCCAACAGCAACCCTTCCCCTTTCCTCCTCAGCAACCCCTTCCGCCTGAGAGGAATGCTCAGCCCCTACCCAGCTCAGGCGGGCAAACCATTTTCCTTGGCAGTGGCTCTAGCATTGGCCAGCCAGAGCCAAGCAGCCTTGCCGCTTTAGAAAGCCCTGGGTTCTGGTCATACCAAAAACTGCAGGCAAGCCCTACACCTCAAATGTCCTGGCAAAGGCCAGAAGGAGGGGGGCTCTGATCCCCCTCTGCTGGGCTAGCGAGCCATGCGGCAGCAGTCCAGCCGGCTTTAAACCCAGGATGGCAGTGAGCAAGCTGCAATGACCCCCCCCCCCACCCAGTGGTTGGATCTTGCTAGGACACAAGGGTGCGCGCAAGGAAGCCTTGCCACGCCGAGTGCAACCAACTCATTGCTAGCTTCGGAGATTGGCATGCATGGGCTCCATAACGAGCAATTGGGAGTGAATAGTCAAGAAGGCACCCTGATTGTAGCAAAGGTCCTTCAAGAAGCCAGCAAGGCTCTAGAAAAGCTATGCGGAGCCAAAGAATTCTCTCCCCGGCACCTCCACTCGCGGGAGCAGCAACCAAAAGAGAGTTTGGGGAAAAGAAACAGGACCCAAGCATTCCAACAGCAACATTGGCTGTGCCATGCTGCATTCCAAACTGGGAACCACGTACCTAGATGGCAGAGCAAGCTTGGAACGCTGCCGCAGGCTGATTCTCCATGGAATGGCTGCTTCAGTGCACAAAGCGGTGAACCTAACCAAAGTCTACCAGCTCAAACAAGAATCGAGTGAGAATCCTGTTGTCCTTTTGGAATGCCTGATAGAGAGACTTAGAAAACGTTCTGACCTGGATCCAGAGTCACGAGCAACCCAGCCAATCCTATCCACAATGTACATAGCAAAACTTACAGCTGGCGGGAACAGCAAGAAGAAAAGAAAGAGGAACGCAAGGCAAAGCAACAACTAGCACTACCAGCGATGGCAATTAAGAGAGAAGAACCGGGTAAGAAAACTGACAGAGGGGGGAAGCCAAGGCCCCTGGACGACTGCAAGAAGGCGAAGGAGTAGAAAGAGAGAAGAGTCAGAGTGTTGGCTCCTCCAGTGATGGAGAAGAAGCATGTTGAAGATGGCCCAGATCCCCTATGCCCACCACTGAATTGCTGGCTGCAATTGAAGAGAAGTAGAGGGTGAAAGAATCCAGGGACTGATTGTCTCGGGTGAGAAAAAAAAGAGGAAGTGAACAGAAAGAAAAGAAAGTTGATTGAAAGAATTGAAAGAGAAGCATTTTGAGTGTTCGGCAAGCACCCCTCCTCACAAAGGTGGGGGCAGCAAAGCTGAAGCATGAGTTTTTGGTGTCAGAAAAGTGCCCAGTCACCCTGCTTGGTTGTGATCTGCTAGCAAAATTGCAAGCACAAATCTACTTTGAAGGAAGAAAAATGATAGTAGAGTTACCCAAACAACAGATGGCCATTTTTGAGAAAAGTGCTGAACAGACAGCAAAAGATGATCATGTTTCGAGTCACCTCTTAGAGCCAGCACCATCCAGAGGTAAGGTTGCTGCAGTACACTGACGACTCAAGGAATAAGACAAAGACTGTCACCAGTGCGAAAATGCCACCATTTCTCTCCTGAAAGAACTAGGAGAGAAAAGATACAAGGTGTCAAAAGAAAAAGCACAAGTTTGCCAACAGAAAGTCACTTTCCTTGGACATCAGATCATGAAAGGATCAAGAACTTTGGGCCAAGAAAGAATCAAGGCTATTCAAGGAGTCCCCTGACCAGAGAATCCAAAAGCTTTGAGGGCTTTTCTTGGACTGACTGGGTTCTGCAGGCTATGGATTCCTGAATATGGAGACAAGGCCCAACCTTTGTATGACTCCCTGAAAAAAAAGAGGAGATCTGCTATTGGAAATAGACACCAATCATGGAGAAGGCTTTCCTTGTATTGAAGAAGGCTTTGATGTCACCTCCAGAAAGGCATAGCGTTGGGAGTGCTGACTCAAATAATGAGAAGAGATGTCAAGGTACATGTCCCACATGATGTCCCCCAAATTTTGGGCACAGCAGGAGAGAAACTTCTGAATCCCAGCAGACAGTCCCACTATGAAACAGCCCTTCTAGGAACCCCGGGACTGACCTTCAAACTCAGCAACATCCTGAACCCAGCAACCCTCATGCCAATAGAAAGAATGATAGAACATGACTGTGTGGAAGTCTTAGAACAAGTGACAATCGCACGACCAGACCTGTCAGATGTGCCTCAGGATGATGCGGAAGTGGAGATGTACATGGAGGGACCCAGTCGTGTCATAAGAGGCAAGCGCTACACAGGTTGTGCTGTAGTAGTCCTGAAAAGAGAGACTTTAAAAGAAAGACTTCCAACCAGCTGGTCAGCGCAAGCTGCAGAGTTGACAGCACTTGCAAAAGCCTTAGAACATGCAGAGGGCATGAGATGCTATGAAAAGAGAGGCTTCATCATTTCATCAGGACAGAAGATTGCAAATGGACCACAGATTGAAAGACGGAAGCATTAAAGAAGCCACTTCAAATATCAGTGATGCATGTCCATGCGCATAGAAAAAGCAGCTGTCCAGAAGAATGAAAAGAGAACCTGTTGGCAGATGAAGCATCAAAAGAGGCAGCTATGGAGGGACCAGAGCCAGAACCAGCAACTGAATCTCCTACCAGTCAAGTGGAAAGAGACAACACCAGTTTACTCACCAAAAGAAGAAACGGCCGCCAAAGAGTGCCAAGCAACAAA
Organism: Anniella stebbinsi; assembly: GCA_029215795.1. Lineage (NCBI taxonomy): Eukaryota > Metazoa > Chordata > Lepidosauria > Squamata > Anniellidae > Anniella > Anniella stebbinsi. The sequence goes on from JARDYH010000010.1 coordinate 5,750,256, forward strand.
GACTTCAGAAAGATGGTGGGTTCTTCCAGGAGGAAAAGTAGTGTTGCCAAGACCTCTGTTGATCCAGCTAGTATTAGCCTTACACCAAAGCACTCACCTGGGAGGGAGTGCTCTGAGGATTTAATGACATGGGAAGTGGAGGCACCAGGACTGTATGTTGAAACGCAGAGAGCTGCAGCAAATTGCCCTACTTGTCAGAAAACCAACCCAAAGGGACGCCCTAGTCCCCAACCTACTGGTGGCAGGCCATGGGCCTTCTATCCATTTCAAAGACTTCAAATTGACTTTGCTGAGCTGATGCCAGCCCTTGGGTACAAATACTTGCTAGTAATCATAGACCAGCTCATGAGGTAGGTAGAAGCATTTGCCACAAGGAAGGCCATGGCACAGGCCACAGCCAAAGTCCTCTTGAAAGAAATCATTCCCCATTTCCTGCTGCCTGAGGTGATAGAGTCTGATCAAAGATCACACTTTATTGCACAGGTAGTTCGTGAAGTGTCGATAGCCCTGGGAATAGAATAGGTTCTCCACTCGCCCTGGAGACCACAAGCCAGTGGCCAAGTAGAAAAGATGAACAGGACTCTAAAATTCAGCCCTAATGAAACTAGCCATTGAGACAGGGTTGAAATGGCCACAAGCATTGCCTCTTGCCCTTACGCAAATCAGGTGCACCCCCAGGGGTAGGTCTAAATTGTCACCTTTTGAAACTGTATATGGGAGGCCGCCTTGCATCCTGCCTCTGACCGTAGCTGAAAATGTGAATTTAGAGATGGGTTGTCAGGAGATACAAGAGCATGTAATTGCCCTTCAGTCTGTTTTATCCACCTTGCATAGGTACGTGGTGCCTTTCCAAAGACTGCCCTTTGGACGTGCCTGCGCACCCATTCAATCCAGGCGATTGGGTCCTAATTTGAACTTAGAAAGACGAGCCTCTTGCTGAGAAATGAAGAGGGCCGTACCAAGTTTTGCTGATTTCCAACTCTGCTGTTAAAGTTGCCGGAAGAAAGAGGTGGACCCATTTCATGTGTGTCAAGAGAGCTCCACCAACAATCCAGGCTGACACAGCACCAGAAGAGCAGAAGTGGTTGGTGAAGAAAAGTGATTCGGACCCAAAGCGGTTGTTCAAGCAAAAGCAAAGGCATGGATTTGTTATAGTTTCTATGTCACTCGGGGGGAGGGATTTGGGTTTGGATCTCCCTCGGAGAAGCTCTGAATGAGAACTAGTTTGTGAAACTTATTGTAAACCTCACAAAAATCTGGACCAACAACACCTGTTTGGCTCCTTTGTCACACAAAGGAGGGCTACCTTTTGTGGCCCACCTCATCAACTTGACAGCCTTACTAACTGATGAGTTCTTGGAAGAAGAATGAGACTGACCCACACTCCTAAAGGGGAGTGTGCGCATATCGCAGAAAGGGACTAGAAAATTTGTGGGGGAAATCTGAGTGTAACATCACGTGAGAGAGAGAGAGAGATAATTGGTGGGCAGGGAACTTGCTTTGTAGAAATGTAATGGGTTCTTGAAAGTAAATAGTTATGATTGTATCTGCACCTTGCTGATGGAAAAATATGGTAAGATTGTGATAATAAAGAACACCCTTCCCAAAGTCACAGGTATTTAACTTCTCAAACCCTGGTGACTTTGATGGAAAAACACAGATCAACACACAGGTTGTGGTTGATATGTAGGAAATATGCTTACAAGCAACTCCCAGTAGATTAGAGCAGAAGCTGTTATGTGAGAATGACTGTCTTTCTGGTTATATGTTTCTGTATCATTGCTGGTTGCTGTTTCCAATGTACAACTTCTTTGTCGGCTGCCTACAAGACATGCAGGTATGGGAGAGCCGGTTAGAGGTAACACAACCAGCCCCTTCAATTAAGGAGAGCCTTGAGGGGGGACTGTTGTAAAAATCTGAACAGATCTGTAATTTTCACCCCAAAACACGTCCATTTCCCCTGATGCACATCCTACATGTGTCTGCTGACACAACACCCCAAATCCCCATTCCCCACCGCCTGTCTATTGTATCCATTTCTGCAAAAGTCAAGCTGCTTGTAAGTGATTTAGCAGCGCAAGAACTAGGAGCTTGTCAATATCGCCATTGCTCCTTCTTCTCCAGGTCAGACTCCATTGTACAGTCAGAGACGCACGTAAACTACCTGACTTAGAGGAACCAGGAGTGTGACTCATCCAGATGTGACCATGGCACACCTGGAGAGGGACAAAATGACCATATAAGGGAATGATAGAAGTGAAAGGACGTTGCAAAGCATCTCTGGGTACAAGTAAAATAGCACATGGCAATACAATGCCACATCTGGCCACTACTCGGGACTACTCAAGAGTAAAACAGAGTTGGCCAAGTGATGTCACTGGGGCTATAAACAAATGGGATGAAGGCTGATGACGTGTAACTTTTGGAGTATAAAAGCATTGTTTGAACCTTGGTGTGGTGTGACTCTGGAAAGCAGCGTTAGCGTCCAGAGGTCACCTATTCTGCGCAGAATAAAATCAGTTTCCAAAGCTTCAAGAGGTCTTTCGTCAAGTGTTTCATATCTGGACCTTGGACACTTGGGAATAGCATAATTTATGCAACAGAGGGACCTTTGGAACAGCTGAGGGTTTGCAAGAGGGCAGTTTGTTGAGAACAGGCTTTAATAGGGCTGGTTGCGAGGTGTTTACTAGGGCTGGTTCACCAGCTAAAGGTGCAATCCTATGCAAGCTTAGACCAAAAAAAAGGGGCTACAACTCCCAGCATTCCTTAGTCAGCATGGCTGGCTGGGGAATTCTTGGAGTTATTTAGAAAGAAAAAGGTTCTCCATACATAGGATTGTGCCCTAGCCATTTTTTTTAAAAAAGAACTTTTTCAGTAGTGCAACCCTAGGCATGTCTACTCAGAAGTAAGTACTACCAAGTTCAATGAGACTTACTCCCAGGGCAAATGTGCATTGGGTTGTGGCCTAAATTGATTAAAATTCCCTCTTGATTAATTGCCAACAGATTTTAAATATATATCTGTTTAATGCAAGTGCTTATTTTTTTTTAAACAAAACTGTAGACAGCAAGCTTCAGAATCATCTTAAAAGAGGCTTTCTCCCTTCTCATCCACACACTAGGGAATGCCTCTTCTATGATGATGCCTGTAGTGACACACATGTGCATCATCCCACACACACAAAAAAGGGATGTGTACTGCGACACAACACATCTGTGCATGGTCTTAAACCAAACGAAAGTTCAGTTCTCTTGGTTTGGAACTGAGGTCGAAGAGCTTCCATTCCAGTAGTGGGTGGGGCTAAAAGCAAAAAGGGAGGACCAACAGCACAATACAAAAATAAAAAGAAATGGAAAGGAAAGCAGATACCAGCATATTGTAGCTGACAGCTTTTACTGCCAGTAACCAAGTCTTGGGAGAGGGATTCCATCCTTTTAAAATGGCGGCCGGGGAAAGCGTACAAATGCTGGGAAATGTTGATTGGTTCTTGGGGGAAAGGGGGTGGGGCCACCAGAAGGAGGTGTGTCTATCTGGGAAACCCCAGAGGGCCAGACAGGGAACACACGCAGGCCAGCCTCCGCACCCTTGTTTTAGACTATTGTTATAACAAAACTAGATGCTACAGCAGCCTTCGCTGTTGTAGGGTCCCCCAGATGTTTTGGACAGTTCTGGTCACCACACCTAAAAAAAAAAGTTATTGTGGAGCTGGAAAAAGGGCAACAAAGGGCAACTAAAAGGATCAGGGGACTGGAGCATCTCCCCTATGAAGGAAGGTTACAACAGCTGGGATTGTTTAGCTTGGGCGGGGGGGGGGGGGGAAGGGCGTGGAGAAAGTTGGTAGGGAGTCATTTTTCTCCCTGTCCCATTATACTAGAACCCAGTGGGGTCATCCCATGAAGCTGACTGGTGGGAGATTCAGGACAGATAAGAGGAAGGACTTCATCATACAGCGCAGAGTTAAATTATGGAATTCGTGACCAAAGGATGTAGTGATGGCCACCAATTTGGATGGCTATAAAAGGGGGTTGGACAAATCCATGGCTCAGAAGGCTATCAATGGCTACTAGTCCTGATGGCTATGTGCTACCTCCAATATCACAGGCAGTATGCCTATGTACACCAGTTACTGGGGAACATGGGCAAGAGGGTGCTTTTGCACTCATGTCCTACTTGTGGGTCCCTGGTCAACAACTCATTGGTCACTGTGTGAACAGAGTACTGGACTAGCTGGACCCTGGGCCGAATCCAGCAGGGCTCTTATGTTTTTATAGGCTACAACTCCCAGCAGCCCCAGCCAGAAAAGGTGATGATCAGGGCTGATGAGAGGTGAAGCCCAAAACACCCGGCAGGCAACAAGTTCAGCAAAGGCTGCCCTCTGAGTTTCCAGCTGCAACTTTGGATCACACCCTAGGTTGGCCAGATCCTGCAACGCTTTCGGTTTGCCCTCAGGACCTTTTCTCAGGCTGAAGGGATTCGGCCCACACACATCGCTGTCCTGGGAGGATTGTTTAGAAGGTGCGCATCTGCTCAACGTATAATTATAGCCCCTCTAGAGAATTCAAGGTGCTGAAGTGTCAGTTCAGCAGCAAATGGCACACACGGTTTGGTAAACAGGAATGGGGGTTTGTCTCCCACAACCCCCTGCTGCCATCATCATGCCTTCCAGAATCAGGAAAGTGGCTTCAGGCCTTTTGGATTCAGCCTGGGTACAACCACAGTGATGTTGATACGAACAAGGGGAGCTGTGTGTGTGAGAGAGAGAGGGTGAGGCCAAGCTGCAGGATCAACAGCTCGGAATAATACTTCCAGCATCAGCTGGTTGCATCCGAACAATTTTCGGCTGAGCCCAATAAACCTGCTCTCACGTCCACGGCAACTATTTCGCATGAGGGACAGTATGGTGTAGTGGAAAGAGTGATCTTAGCTCTCCCCCCCTCCCATCCTGCCTTTTCGTGGCTCCCAACTGCAGCGGCATCTACCTTGCCAATTTCTTCTCACAAGAACGTAAGAAGAGCCCTGCTGGATAAGGCTGAGGGTTCATCTAGTCCAGTAATCTGTTCGCACAGTGGCCAAGCAGCTGTTCACTTGGAACCCAGAAGCAAGAGCGAAAGCCAGAGCTACTGCAACTGCCTGCTGCTCTCCCTTATTCACTCACACACATATCCATAAGCGCAAGGCAAGAATAGCAGTATGCAAACCCCAAAAGTAAGAAGAACAGAGACCAACCTGCTCTGGCTGCAATCCCTGCAGGAATTGTTGCCTCACCCACACTTTGTACAGACAAAAGTCCTCTCTTTGATCTGCCCTGAAACTTTCACCAATCAGCTTCATGAAATGATCCCTGTTCTAATATTATGAGAGAGGGGGAAATTTAGGAGGGGGGGCAGGATTAACCATAGAGAACTACCATGCCCGTCAACTTACAAGGCCTTTATTTAATAAATAGTCACACGTACGCTTCTTTTTAAGTAACTTTCCCCAGATTTATGTATTTACTATTTACTAATTTCTAATCTGAGCAATAATTGATGTTCTGTGGGGCAGGTGACGAACTGTTAAAAATCCAAAATGCCAGTTAAAAAAACAAAATATACAGATATTCAAAAAAAACTAAAACACAATCAAAACAAACAATAAACAACCTTGCAGGTTCGCTGTTGCAAGTTTAGTTAGTAGTTTGGATATTTTTTTTAAAAAAAAACCAACAACCAACCTACTCAATCAGAAATGAAATCCTCTAATTACCCAGTTTGCCTTTGGCAAATAAGAATAGGCCCATGAGCTGTAAGCTTAGCGAGAGAACACAGGTTTTGCAGGCAAAATCTACTAAGGCAAAATCTACTAAATCCAATACATGGCCAACTCCAGTTCAAAAGATCAGGGATCAGATGAGGGCAAAGCCAACTACCCGAGTCTCTGGAAAACAACTGCTAGTCAAACCAGATGAAGTGGGTTGAGACAGAACAAATAGTATGACCTGGTCAAAATCAGCTAATATCGACGATCGTTATATGTGGCTAGTTGGCCACCAACACACCAGGAAACTGAGCATCAATGCAAACTGATCTTATTTAAGAAAGTAATGAGCCACAACCAATGTTCAATGAAACCTCTCAAACGCACCTCCCTATCTCCAGTGCACTGAATTTGAATGAAGGGCTCCATTCCAGTCAACAGCGTAGTGGTACGTTTTGAAGTGCAAATGCTCATCATAACAGTCCCCATACCCCCCTCCCCAAAGAGAGTCCCAAAATTCAGGCAGCTGTTTTGATCCATATAAACAAACCAATTCTAGCAGGTTTGAGGCTTCTTTAGAGTAAGGGGAAATCACCTTACCAGGGGGTTTTGCTTGCGCAACCGTAATGGGCTGCATTACATGGGCGGAAAGGGGTGATCACGTGGTTTATAATGGAAACGTTCCCCTCTTCTCCCAGCTCATAGCCCTGAATGAGACAGGGCCCTCTAGTGGGTGATTTGCAATGCAACTTCCCCTGAACACAGTAGCAAATCCCCAGATATTTCAGCAGAATTGGGATATCACCGGTTTTTAAAAAAAAAACAGTCACCAGGGGAAAGTGTGGGAGATGTGCAGAAGATGTGCAGGAGGTTGCCAAGGTCACCAGGAACAAATCCTTTGCAAAGCTGACGGGTCTTAATTGCCCATCCAAGACCCAGCCTCCCCAAAATACTTTCCGTTACTACATTGTACAATATATTCCTGCTGGGAAAATTCATTCCTCATCCTCCCAGCGATTATGAGGATTGCAGCTAAGCTCATGGGGAAGGGGAGTAGAGTAGTCTTTCTATCTTTCCTACACACACACACCCTTATATTCCTAGACCACATACACACCCCACCCACTGGCAGTGTTTCGCCTCTATCCACTACTATCTATACGCCGAGGAAAGCTGCACCTGTTGAATACCCGCCTGCCAAAAGCGCAGCAGCCGCCCCGTTAAGAAAAGAGGCGACAGCCCCCATTCTTTCTTGTCTTTTGCAAGTTGACTTAAGTTTAAATGTTAATAGCCTGGGGCGGGGAGGAAGGGCGGAGTAAAAAGGGGAACATGCACAACCTGCCCAGCCATGCCCCGAAGAAGCTCCCCACCCATTGCTATTGACGCCAAGAAACGCTGAACCGGTTGAATGCCTGCCAAGGAATGGCTGCACCTGCCAGGAAAGGCAGGTGTTAACCTGAGAGGCTGCCTTCCCCCCCCCCCACCCCATGGGGCTGGGCATGTCCCATGGGACCTCCTCCTCCTCCTCTTCACTCACCCAACTCGAGCGGCTTCTTCCCCTTCCTCCCCTTCCTCTTCCTCCTCCTCTTCCTCCCCACCCCACACGAGCAGCCCTGCCCTCTCCCCGAGCAAACGGAGCATCTCTGAGTGCGGGTGGTGGGAACAGCCATCAGGCACTCGCTTAGCCAGCCCCTGGCTTGAGCTGAAGAGGCGACGGCGCGTGCGCCAGGGGTCCTCGCGCCGAGCTCGGCTGCCGTACAGCATGGCGGCGCTGTGGCGAGGGAGCCCGTGCTTCCGACGCGAGCCCGGGCTTTGCCGTACAGTGCGGGCCCTGCCATCAGGTACGGAGATCCCCCCCCCCTCACCGTACGGAGCTCTGTTCCCCCCCTCCCTCTCTAGAAAGGTGGGGCGGGGTTGGGGGGGGCGGCTGTGAAATCGGGGTCTGTGCTTCTGGCAAGACGGCTCGCTCCTTCGACAGGAGCGTGCCAGGCAGACATTCCACAGGTGAAGCTCCTCGTCTGGCGTGGAAGCTTTGCCTGTTGAGTTCCTGCCTGTCACACCACAGCTTAAAGAGCCTTAAGAAGCAATCCCATGCAGGTTTAGCCAGAGAGAGAGAGAGAGAGGGGGAAAAAAATAAGCCCTACATTTCTCAGCATGACCCAGCCAGATGTCCTTCAGATGTTTTGGACTACCACTCCCAGCATTGGCCTTGCTGGCTGAGGCTGATGGGGGTTGAAGTCCAAAAACATCTGGAGACAGGCTGTACTTTGGGGTGGGAAAGCAAGACCAGCAAGCAACCTTATTCTGAATGAAATTAGCATTTATTTATTTTCCTACCTGGCAGCTGACATGAATGAAACCTGTGCAGCAGGAAAAAAATACCAGAGATCATCTAGTCGAGCCCCTCTGGCTGGTTCATTTGTGTGTCTGGGTGTGTTTTTAAAGTGAAGGGTCTGGCACACCTGGCTAGAAATCTTACCAGAAAGCCAGGCAATCCAATGCTATGTATATTTAGTGAGGAAAAAGACGCATTAGGTTACCCAGCTTGGGCACCGTGTGGTGGAAAGTCACCGTATGTATTATTATCACTATTGTTATTATTACATTTCTATCCCACCTTGCTTCTTCTCGCAAGGAACCCAAGGCAGCTCACGCTGTCATCTTCCTATATAGTTACATTGATGCCTGTGTTATCACCCAACAATGTATTGTGAATGGCAATCCTTAACACAATTGTAACAGTTGCATTTCAATTCCCTCTAACAGCACAGTTTACATCCTACCTCATCCTGGATAGATAGATCTGCCGATTTGAGGTTAACACTTCATACGTGTTAACCTTCATGCATGTATATAGAGATCTGCATGAAGTGCTCACAAAAGCTCATGCCAGAAGAAGGGTGCATTCCTACGTATGTTTGGACAGGAAAAAAAGTCCTACAATTCCCATCATGGCTGGCTGATGAATGCTGGGAGTTGTAGGACTTTTTTTTTTTGCTGCAACAGACTCACACAGCTACCTCTCTGGAAATTGACACTCCTATATACCCCTTCTTATTTATTTTATGATTATTTATCCCTCACATCTTTATTTACCAACAAGCCATCAATGTAACACAATCTAAAAAAAAAACCATTGAAAACCACAACACATTAAAACAATGATTATTTCTTAAATAATTATTAAGTCCCATCGTGTCCATAACACATTAAAACAATGATTATTTCTTAAATAATTATTAAGTCCCATCGTGCCAATGGCACTTATTCCCTGGTGAATATACAAAGGGCTGCAGCCTTAACCCTAGATTGTTATTTGTATACTGCCCTTCTCTGTGGTGGCCCCTCAATTATGGAATGATCTCCCCGATGAGGCCCGCCTGGCACCAACACTGTTATCTTTTCGGCGCCAGGTCAAAACTTTTCTTTTCTCCCAGGCATTTTAACAGCTCATGTTGAGGTTTTGATTGACATTGTGGCCAGGCTTAACAGTTAAAATGTTTTAAAGTGTTTTGATGACAGCTGTTTTTATGTTTATGGTTTTAAATTTTGTATATTGTCTTTTTAATGTTCAATCTTTTTAATTTTTGTAAACCGCCCAGAGAGCTTCGGCTATGGGGCGGTATATAAGTGTAATTAATAAATAATAATAATAATAATAATAATAATATAAATATTTGTATACTACCCTTCAGTCATATTCTCAGGGTGGTATACAAATTAATAAAACAATTTTGGTATACATATTATTAGGGGCAGCGTATTTTCAGTCTAGTACCCCCCGCCCCCCACTTCTTACTTATTATGAGAAATGCTACTACATTTTTAAGGCCGTGCCATAGATTTCAGGAATATTGTAGATGCAAAGAACCAATTCCCACCTGCGTTGAGCCGGAGGTATAAGACAGATCAGGAATATACATATGAGCACTGTGATTATTCTTTATTTATGTATTACAATTGTTGATATGCCACTTTTCAGGATAAGCATCCCACCAAGGTGGCTTTCAAATAGCTTAAAAATAATAAAATCTAGCAGCCTGTTCAGAGAACACACTAACCCATGGTTAGGCCGCTAACTCTTTTGCGGGAAAGGGTTAGTGAGCATGTTTAAACCATGGTTATGTAGCCACCATAGTTAGGAATGGTTCACACGACACGCTAAGTCATGGTTCACATAACATGCTAAGCAATACTGTTTAGCTCTAAATGCTTAACCACCACGGCTTAGTGTATCATCTGAACAGGGTCAAAATAAACAATATTCACAAATAAAACCACATTAGGATCCTTCCCAGTTAATGTTAGATTCAGGTCTTCTTCACCTGCCTCTTATTAATTATATATTTTGATTTATCAATCTTCCGATCAATTTACAGTATAAAGCCTTTTTAATTAATTTTTTAAAGTATTTCAGCCAGAAAAGAGTACTGAAATACATATTTCTGAAGATAAATCATTTTGTTATAGTGTGCTAGCATCTGTCAATAGCAACAAAACTCAAGTTCTTGCTATGAAATAAAAACCAACAATCCTGTGTCACTTTACAAGGGAATACATGTTACTGCATTCCAGCCAACAAACCTATTGGTCTCCAAAAACGCAACAGACCTCTCGTTTTTGGTTTTTGTTGCAACCTATCTAAGCTGCAGTCTTTATACCCATTTATTTGGGAGTAAGCCCATTGAAATCCTATTTCTCCTTTTGCTCTACTCTAGGTAGACATGTATACAATTGCCCTGTAAAATGGTTACCTCTCTGTAACTTGTCAGATATGAAATAATTTCATTATATAAACAGTACCTTGTGCATTCAGCTCTTCTAAAATGAGGCATTCCTTATATGCCTTTGTAAACAAATCCACAAAAGTTGTCCCATTTTTACTTTGTTGTCGAAAAGAATCCAACTTTCATCAGCTTCCTTGCCTGATCACCTGGTGTTGATTTTTACTCCAGCTGACTAGGCAAATAGTATGTTACAAGCCTACTTCAAGTGGGAGGGGAATGGACCAGCTCTCACTGCAGTGATAGGTGTGTTTCTGGGCTGTACCACTTTGGCATGTACGTGTTTTCTTATGTGACTGAATGGTTCTTTAAATAAATAATTCCTCATAGATATTAAAGAGAATGGTTCTAGTCTAGCTTTCCCCAAACATGCTAGGGTGGTGTTGTAATTTCCTGTATGCATTAATGCTTTTTAAAAAAAATATTGGGGAGCTTTCCATCCTGTGAACTCCCACCTGACGCCTGAGTGGTACAGCCCAGAAATAGGTTTATGCACTTTAGTGAGCACTAGGCCCTTAGTCTTGTCTTGGATTGGGCTGTACAGCTGCCACGTACACTACCTTAGGATGCATAAGATCAGGCTACAAGGGAAGTTCTGTTGCAGGGGTGCAGGACATCCATCCCATGGGCCTGATTCGGCCCACAGAGCTCTGTCATCTATTGCCTGAGCTGTAGTGAGATGAATAGGAATTGCATCAGAATAGCACTCTAGATCAAGGGTGAGATACTGTCTGTCTAGGGCAACCTTCCGCACCCTGGTGCTCTCCACATGTTTTTGACTTCAACTCCCATCAGCCTCAACCAACATGGCCAATGGCTGAGAATGATGGGAGATGTAGTCCAAAACAACTGGAGGTTGCCAGGACAGGGGAGGCTAGTCTAGGGCCACATTCTCTTTGGAGTAATCTGTTGGAGATCATGCGATGATGGTGGTGGGCAGCTCCTTTTCTCTTTCTCAGGGCTGGCATCAAGGGTCGGCATGGTCAGGCGGCTGCTGAGGGTCCACACGCCAGGAGGAGCCCACGGACAAGAGCCTTCTGGATGTGTTCCTCCTCCTCACCATGGCAAACTGCTTTTTTCCCTGCCTCTCACTCTGGCCAAGACAACGGTGGCGGTGCCACTACCTATTTACTTCCTGACTCCCTACCTGTAGGGTGACCCTATGGAACGGAGGGCAGGGCTCCTGCATCTTTAACAGTTGCATAGAAAAGGGAATTTCAGCAGCTGTCATTTGTATGCATGCAGCGCCGGGTGAAATCCCCTCTTCATCGCAGCAGTTAAAGCTGCAGGAGCCCTGCCCTCTTCTAGGGTGACCAGATAAAATCCAGGTCAGGGCTCGTGTAACTTTAACAGTTGTAGAGAAAAGGGAATTTCAGCCAGAGTCATTTGTATGCAATTAGTCCCTGGTGAAATTCCCTCTTCATCACAACAGTTAAAGGTGCAGGCACTATACTAGAGTGACCATATACAAAAGAAGGCAGGGCCCCTGCAACTTTAACTGTTGTGATGAAGAGGGAATTTCACCAGGAACTAATTGCATACAAATGACACGGGCTGAAATTCCCTTTTCTCTACAACTGTTAAAGTTACCTGAGCCCTGACCTGGATTTTATCTGGTCATCCTACTCTTGACCAGATACAAAAGAAGGCAGGGCTCCTGCAGCTTTAACTGCTGGGATGAAGAGGGGATTTCACCAGGGGCCGCATGCCTACAAATGACATCTGCTGAAATTCCCTTTTCAGTACAGCTGTTAAAAGACACAGGAGCCCTGTCCTCCATTCCATAGGGTCACCCTATCTACCTACCTACCTACCCAGCAAGCAAGTGTGAGCAATGATGAGAAAGAGGAGGAGCAGCAAAGGCAGCTTGTGACATGGTAGTAAGAAGGTAGACTAGGTGAGCGAAGGGGCTGGGGGAGGGTATCAGAAACCTGGAGCTGGCTCTCCTCTTCCTCTTCCCCTTTTTCCTTCTTTCACCCCCCCCCCCCTTCCTCCCTGCCCAGTCGGCTGCCTAGGAAAGGGCAGGTCACTTTAGCCATGGGGCTGAACGTCACACTTGCAGAGGGCTTCTGAAATTAAACCGCGAGGCTACATGCACCTCTAGGGCCTAAGTTGCGCTCCCTGCCCTGAATCACTTTCCCTCCTCGCTAAGCTGCCACAACTCGGACCCACACACTAGGAATGTTCAAGCTGCAGCGAATCCTCCTTACCGTGTTGTGGTTTTTTTCTCTTTTTTTTGTGCCTGCTGGGAAGCGAAGATGCCGGAGGTGGGTGGGTGAGTGTGGTGGCAATCCAGTTCCAGGTCTAGTTTTGGAAGACGGAAGTGCAGGCCGTCCGATTTGGTTGGGCTAGATCAGGGATGGGCAGAAAGTAGATCTCCAGATGTTTTTGTTGGCAACTCCCTGGAACTCCTGAGCGTTGGCCATGCTGGCCAGGGACTTCTGGGATTTGAAGTTCAAAACATCTGGATAGCTATGTTCTTCCCAACCCTGGACTAGAGGGACTACAAGCCCCCCCCCCCTCCCTTATCTACAGTTCTGTGACATTAGGTACACAATTCAGCCAAGCTTGCCTTGAGAGCACTCTTGATAGTGTGGGCGGGTTGGGTTTTGTCACTGTTTCTGCTAGTCTGGAAGCTTTGCTGATGTAGGAGGTTTTTGTTTGTTTGTTTTGCCTTCTAAAGCTTGTTTCCTCTGCGTGCACAGCCCGCCAACTATAATAGATCATATTCATATATTTTTTTTAAAAAATGTTGCTTTTCTTTGCACTGTTCCCATTTCAGCAGATGAGTTGAGAAAGGAGTCACAGGAGCGAAATGTCCCCACCCCCACCCCTTTTGCTTAAAGTGCAGGCTGTAAAACGAATTGCACCCAGAAGACAGTTGGGTTCAGTATTGAATTGCCAGAACATGAGAAAGGCAGACATTTCGGATATTTTGGTACACTACTTCTTTCATAAGAGGCTTTCATAAGGGACTTTAAGAAAGTCATCAAGACTGATCTCTTCCAGCAGGCCTACCTAGCTGAATTTTAAGAGTTTTATTGTTATTAGTTTTATATGTTTTTAATCAGTTTTATGAATTTGATGTTCCTTTCCTCAATCCAGAGGGAGAGGCGGGTAAGAAATAAATAAATAAATATATTATTATTATTATTATTATTATTATTATTATTAATGAAGTTTGAGATAATTCGAGGTGGGAAAGTTTCAGGTTTGTTGGATGTTCAGATGACACATTAAGCCATGGTTAGCAAATGGTTAGTGAGTGTGTTTAAACCGTGGTTATGTAGCCACCATGGTTAGGAATAGTTCACATGACACGTTAAGCCATAATGTTTAGGTCAAAATGCTTAACCACAGTGGCTTAGCAAATAATTTGCCTTCTCTCGCTCGATCTTGGACTTTTTTTAATGATGATCTTTTCTTTCTTTCTCGTAGGGAAGAGCGAGTACGATCTTTTAGTTGTTGGAGGAGGATCTGGTGGCCTTGCTTGCGCTAAAGAAGGTGTGTGTCTATAATTCAGTGTGTTGGTGTACAATTTATGGCCATCTAACCTCATAATTTAGTTCTTTTTTTTCTTTTTTTAATTGATACAATGGCAAGTTGTTTTTTGGCCTGAATAGTGTCCCCAAGGCGACTTACAATGATAAACACACACACACACACACACAATTTGAAACATTTCAAATAACACCAGTGGGTGAATTGAAAGCAAGAGAGAATATTAAGAACAGAGTGCAGAGCTAATGCATTTACTGTGCAATTTTATGCATGTCTGCTCAGAGGTAAGTCCCATGACGTTCAATGGGGCCTACTTTCAGGTAAGCCAGTATAGGATTGCAATGCTAAAATACTAAAAAGGGGAAGAAAAAATAGCATCCTGACCAGGTCTTGGTTATTTAAGTTTCTGTGATTACAATAGGATGAGGATGGAGGAGTAACAGTTTAACACACCTATGGCAACAGAAAAACGTTTGGATAATGCTGGCAGAATTAGAATGATCCCTTGCTCTTTCCTTTAAATAAATCACTGATTTCTTATTATTTTTTTAAGCTTCCCAATTTGGAAAGAAAGTGGCTGTGCTAGATTATGTGGATCCTACTCCGAAAGGTACGAAACGATTGAAATGTATCTTGTAACAACAAACAATTTTTTGCCATAACTTTCATATTTTGTACCTCAGATTTTACATCCTACGTCTCCTTCTGCTGTGCACTGTTGATGAAATCAAAGGGTTACTTTTGTACCCATTTCCCAGAATTGTGGTGTATGTATCTGTGCAGCTGGACAGCCATCTTTCAGGTATACTTTATGGTGGATTCCTGCATTGAGCAGGGGGTTGGACTTAATGACCTTATAGGCCCCTTCCAACTCTAGGATTCTATGATTCTAATATGTCTCTTCTGGTAGGTTGGGAAATAGGCATATTTGGGCAAGTTTCCTAGACATATTTAATGGAGGCAGACATAGTTTTGACTTTGGAAAAAAGAGTAGGCGAGAGTTACTGTTTCCAAAACATTCCACAGCCATTTTATTCCCAAGGGAGATTGTGTTAGACATGGTTTTGAAACCTCACTGGGGTAAAAGCCATTAGGAAGAAATGGGAGTGGGGAAATGAGAGTTTTGAGCCTAAAACTCCCTGATGAGGAAAGGTTACAGCAGCCGGGATTGTTTAGCTTAGAAAAAAGGCGAATAAGGGAGGACATGACAGAGGTGTAAAAAATTATGCATGGAGTAGAGAATGTGGTTAGGGAATCATTTTTCTCCCTCATAAAACTGAAACCCAATGGGGTCATTCCATGAAGCTGGTTGGTGGGAGGTTCAGGACAGATACAAGGAAGGACGTCTTCAGCCAGCACATAGTTAAACTATGGAATTTGCTACCACAAGATGGCCACCACTTTGGATGGCTTCAAAGGAGGACTGGATAAATTCCTGGAAGAGAAGGCTATTGGTGGCTGCTAGTCCTGATGGCTATGTGCTACCTCCAGTATCAGAGGCAATATGCCTGTGTACAGTAGTTGCTGGGGAACATGGGTGGTGTATGTGTGGGTTTCCCATGGACATCTGGTTAGGCACCGTGGGTAGAATCCAACTGAAGTCCTACGTAGAGCTGCCCCAATGAAAAGAATGGGATTTCAGTTAGTCGTGGCTAACTTATGTCCCTTTCATTTTGATGGCTCTACTCTAAGTAGGACTTTACTTAGCTTCTACCCTGTGTAAACACAATTCTGGACTAGATGGACCCTTGGTCTGATGCAGCAGGGCTCTTCTTAAGTTACTAAATGTATAGTATCATGCCTATTGCTTTTTAGATTAAATTAGACTAGGGCGGTTGAACCTCAGGTCCTGGGGGGGGCAATTCGGCACTCTGGGATTCCCAGATGACCATGTGCAACTTTCCCTGGCCTCACCCATTTCCCCCCCCCCCATCACTGATCATTTGGTGGCTTTTTGCTGAATAAGACACAACATATGATCCATAGACATGACTGGTAGATGCCAAAATGGTGATCTACTAATTAGACAGCATGGCCTCAAATCCTCAAATGTGCCCGCAGGTCCAAAAACATTGGGAATACAGACAATGGCTCAATTCGGACGACACAATAAACAACTGGTGTGGGGGAAACAATCGTCAGTTGTTTTGACTATTGTGTCATTCCAATGCTGCCATAGTCAACTCAGCGCTGATCCTCATCCACACCACAGTTGATTATTTATTACCGTGTTGTTTGGGGAGTACCCCCTAGGGTTAGGGTTAGTCAACCCACCATTGACTATCGTGTCGTCCAAATTGAGCCAATGTTTCTTTTCTTTGTTTCCTATAGGCACCAAATGGGGCCTTGGTGGTACTTGCGTGAATGTGGGCTGCATCCCTAAAAAGCTGATGCACCAAGCTGCCCTTCTCGGAGGTTCCCTCAAAGACGCCCGGCGTTACGGCTGGAATATATCCCATCCTATAAATCACGACTGGTAAAATAAAATGTCTTATCCGTGTATCGTGTCTGATATGTATTTCATTTGGAATAAGTAAAAAAACCATGATCATTGGCATTAAGATGCTGACAGCTTTCCACGCGTCTCTTTGGCCCGTGGGCGCAGAGTACGTAACTGACTTGATGGTGCTTGGGATCTTCTTTCTCCCCAGGTCCACGATGGCAAAAGCTGTTCAGAACCATGTGAAATCCTTGAACTGGGGGCACAGAGTGCAGCTGCAGGACAAGTAAAGGCACCTCTTTCCTTTTCTGTCTCCCGCAAACAACTTCGACCTAATAAAAACCATCGAGCACAGCTTGAAGTACAAAATATGGGAACTTAAACCACAATATAAAAGTAAAACTGAGCAGCAATGCAGAGATTTTGCAGATTTAAAATACAGATTTAAAACAGCAGAGTTAAAAGACTAGGATGATCGAATGCTAAAATACTGGGGAAATAAAGAGGTCTTCGTCTAGCACAGAAAAGTATACAATGTAGGTGCCAGGCGAACCTCTCTAGGGAGCTCATTCCACAGCCAGGGTGCCACAGCTGAAAAGGCCCTCCTCCTGGTAGCCATCTGCCTCACTTCCTTGGGCAGGGGCTCATGGAGAAGGATCCCTGAAGATGAACTTAGGGTTCGGGCAGGTTCATATAGGAGGAGGCGATCCTTCAGATAACCTGGCCCAAGCCGTTTAGGGTTCTAATACCAATGGGACCTACGACAAAATGTTGCAGCGTATCCTCGGGGAGTGCTTCTGTTCAACGTTCCAGCCAGTTCTTCACGCCTTCCTGTCTGGAATACTACAAGTTATAAAAGGCTCAAGCCGGCCAATCCACTCCTGCCAACCCAACTTCTCCATTTTTACTTTCCAGCTGATATGTGTTCCAAATTCTGTGACTTCTGGAGGCCCCTGAGCGTGCTCAGTTTTCATTGGGTTGCGGGGAAGGGTTATCCCCTTTGGGATTTTAAAAACATGTTTTGTATTTCATATCCCAGGGTTCCCTCTTGTTTTCTCGGGGCCCGTTGTGGCTCCATTTTGGTCGGCACTCACCCACCTGAGTTCGTTATTAGAGGGAGGGACCCTCCTGTGAAGACTGCAGCTGCCAGACTTTTTAATGCAAACTAAATACTTTTCTGTTCTACAAAGGTGAATAGAAACCGCAGGTAGACAAAGACTTCTAGTACGTTTCGTAAGAAATTGCAAAAATTGTCCCCTCTGGGGATTTTGATCAAGGCCGTGTAGGTTAATTCCAGTTGCAAAAACATCACCGCTAAAACGTTGCATAGGCTCTTGAGTGCCTTTGCTTCTTGATAATGCTGAGTCTTTCTCCTTTGTCACCTCCTTAAATCTTTAGAGATTGGCTCAATTCGGACGACACAATAAACAACTGGTGTGGGGGAAACAATCGACAGTTGTTTTAACTATTGTGTCATCCGAATGCTGCCATAGTCAACTCAGCGCTGATCCTCATCCACACCACAGTTGATTATTTGGTTGTGGGGGGAGTGCACACTCAAGGCTCTGGCAGTTGTTTGCATTGAGCCACTAAAGCTGCATTCCTCCACACGCAAACATGGGCGTAAGCTGCACTGAACTCAGCGGCACTTACTTCTGAGTAGGCAGGCACAGGCTCCTGCTGCGTGAGGTACGATCAACTTTTTATTCTTATCTTTTTGCTAACAGGCAAGTCAAATACTTCAACTTGAAAGGCAGTTTTTTGGACGAGCGCACGATTCGCGGGTCAACGAAAGGAGGCAAAGAGGTAAGCCGCTTCACATCAGAAGATGTCCCCTTTGGCCTGGTATTGTCTAATTCAAGGGAGGGGAATATTTCCCCCCTGAAGCCTCATTTCCTCAGCGGTGAGCTGTCTATTGCCGCCCTGAACTCTTCAGGCAGTATCCACCTTTGTCATCCCTTTAGTGCAGATGACCTGGCGCTAGCAGGAACTAGGTTCCAAACTGTGCGCCTGGGGAGAATCCAGCTCAAGTTCCGTTTGCGCAAGCGCAGCTGCGCCTTAACGCCTGCGCGACCCGTTAAGCCGCGGAAGGATTTGGCGCTGTTCCACTAGTGCTCTTTTGAGTTCAGGGAATGACGCCGTTGGACGCTGTCCCTTGGGCTGTCTTTCTCACACACCATTCACGCAAAGGCGCGCCCTTGTTTCTCCTTACTTTGCAGGCACGGCAGAGGAGGAAGGGGTGGAATAGATAAGAGTGGGGGTGGGCCGTGGCAATCTAAGCCATTCGCCAACCTGGCGTCCTCCTGTTGCTTTGTATTTCAGCCCCCACCTGCCCTAACGTAGGTGGCCAATGGTTAGGAATGGTGGGAGTTGTAGTCCAAAACATCTGAGGAAGACTGGTACCATCAGACTCTCCAAGGTCTCTGGCAGGGTGTCTTCTTCATCATCTTCTACCTGGTTCCTTTTTAACAGGAGTTGAGGAAGACTGAACCTCTGGTCTTCTGCATCCAAAACATGAGCTCCACCCATTAGGCTATGGTTCCCCTCCCCCCGGAACACTCCCATTCTTTGCTACTGACCCCTGCCAGTGGAGAGCTTTGTGCTGCGGTCTGTACTGCAGTCCTACTACAATGCAACCTCTGGTTCTCCAGATGTCTCCATGCAACTCCCGTCGGCCCTCGCCAGCTTGAGCCAATGGTGTGGGGTTCTGGGAGTTGCAGTCCAACAAGAGATGGAGGGCTACAAGTTCCCCATCCCAAGAATTTAGTTCTTTGGACAGGCTACCCAACAGCTGGCCTCACCATAAGGCAGAGTGAGGCCATCAGGTCGGGAATTCAAAGAAGCCATGCCTTTTTGACCTAAGGCGCCACACCTTTTTTGACACCTGTCTAAACTTTGGTGGCAGTAGCAACACAGAAAGGGTTCCCTGGAAGTTGCCAGGAGTGACGTCCGAGAACAGATCATTCTTCCTGAGCAGCCAAGTTGACACTGATTCCTCCTGGAGGAGAAGGCTACCGATGGCTCCTAGTCCTGATACCTCTATGTTTTACCTCCAGGATCCGAGACAGTACGCCCAGTTGACAGCGTCTTGGCTAATGTGTGAACAGAGTGCTGAACTAGACGGAATTTTGGTCTGATCCAGGAGGGCTCTTCTGATGTTCTTAAATCAGTTATTAAAATCCCATACAGTGGTAAACATGTGGACAGCCGCTCCACATTAGCCTTAATGTGAAGGCACTTTCCGCTTGTTTGGCACTGTATGGGTTTTTAATAACTGTTTTTAATCGCTCTGTAAATGCCATAAATCCCTACTGTTTGAGATAAATATTAGGGATGTGCACTGACCCCCCGGATCGGATCGGATAGCGGATCGGAATCGGACCTGGGGGGTCGGATCGGATCGGATCGGATCGGAGGCTGGTCGGATCGGATCGGACCAGATGTCCGATCCGGATCGGACGCCATTTTGAATGCTTTTTCCCATAGCCAAGTATTGTTTTACAAAAACGCCTATAACTTTTTCATTTTTAAAGATAGAAGGATGAAACTTGGGCACATTGTAGACTGGTTAGGGGTAGTTATCTGTGAGAAATTTCAGAAAGATTGGTGCATGCATTTTGTGGCAATTAATTTTTTAATAAATACCCAGGAATGCCTATAACTTTGTCATTTTTAAAGTTACACACATGAAACTTTGCCACATTGTAGGGGGTACCTTGGGACCTATGTGTGTGAAATTTCAGAAACGTAGGTGCTTGTCTTGTGTGGCAATTAATTTTTAGAAAAATGGGTAGTAGTGGGGTAAATACAGTTACGCCTCCCATTTTTTTATTTTTGAAGATACAAACAGGAAACTTGGGCACATTACAGGTACCACTTGCCTTGATATGTGTGTGAAATTTCAGAAACATTGGAGCTTTCCTTGTGTGGCAATTAATTTTTGAAACAATGAGGAAAGAAACACCTATAACTTTGTCATTTTTAAAGTTACACACATGAAACTTTGCCACATTGTAGGTGGTACCTTGGGACCCATGTGTGTGAAATTTCGGAAACGTAGGTGCTTGCCTTGTGTGGCAATTAATTTTTTAATAAATACCCAGGAATGCCTATAACTTTGTCATTTTTAAAGTTACACACATGAAACTTTGCCACATTGTAGGCGGTACCTTGGGACCTATGTGTGTGAAATTTCGGAAACGTAGGTGCTTGCCTTGTGTGGCAATTAATTTTAGAAAAATGGGTAGTGGTGGGGTAAATACAGTTACGCCTCCCACTTTTTTATTTTTGAAGATACAAACAGGAAACATGGGCACATTACAGGTACCACTTGGCTTGATATGTGTGTAAAATTTCAGACAGCTGGGTCCAGGCATGTGGTGGCAAGGTATTTTTGAAACAATGAGGAAAGAAACGCCTATAACTTTTTTATTTTAAAAGTTAGAAGTCTGAACATTGCTCACTTTGTAGATGGGTTAGGGGTAGATATGTGTCAGAAATTTCAGAATTATAGGTCCAGGCATTTGATGGCTATGGAATTTTTAAATTACATGTTTCAAAAAAATTTCTACAGAGGCCAGGTCTTCCCCTCCCGCTTCCCGCGAAGAAAAGGAAACACTCTCTCGTCTCGATCCCTTTGATCCTTGCTAGTAGTATCCATTACAGGGCTCGTGTTTCCTTTCCTACTTTCACTTTTCAAGCAGAACGGCTGAGCCTAGCTGAGTTTTGCAGCCATGCGTGCAAGGAAGGATCACTCTGGTCTTGATCCCTTTGATCCTTGGTAGTATCCATTACAGGGCTCGTGTCTGCTTTCACTTTGTACTCAAGCAGACACGAGCCCTGTAATGGATACTACCAAGGATCAAAGGGATCGAGACCAGAGTGATCCTTCCTTGCACGCATGGCTGCAAAACTCAGCTAGGCTCAGCCGTTCTGCTTGAAAAGTGAAAGTAGGAAAGGAAACACGAGCCCTGTAATGGATACTACTAGCAAGGATCAAAGGGATCGAGACGAGAGAGTGTTTCCTTTTCTTCGCGGGAAGCGGGAGGGGAAGACCTGGCCTCTGTAGAATTTTTTTGAAACATGTAATTTAAAAATTCCATAGCCATCAAATGCCTGGACCTATAATTCTGAAATTTCTGACACGTATCTACCCCTAACCCATCTACAAAGTGAGCAATGTTCAGACTTCTAACTTTTAAAATAAAAAAGTTATAGGCGTTTCTTTCCTCATTGTTTCAAAAATACCTTGCCACCACATGCCTGGACCCAGCTGTCTGAAATTTTACACACATATCAAGCCAAGTGGTACCTGTAATGTGCCCATGTTTCCTGTTTGTATCTTCAAAAATAAAAAAGTGGGAGGCGTAACTGTATTTACCCCACCACTACCCATTTTTCTAAAATTAATTGCCACACAAGGCAAGCACCTACGTTTCCGAAATTTCACACACATAGGTCCCAAGGTACCGCCTACAATGTGGCAAAGTTTCATGTGTGTAACTTTAAAAATGACAAAGTTATAGGCATTCCTGGGTATTTATTAAAAAATTAATTGCCACACAAGGCAAGCACCTACGTTTCCGAAATTTCACACACATGGGTCCCAAGGTACCACCTACAATGTGGCAAAGTTTCATGTGTGTAACTTTAAAAATGACAAAGTTATAGGTGTTTCTTTCCTCATTGTTTCAAAAATTAATTGCCACACAAGGAAAGCTCCAATGTTTCTGAAATTTCACACACATATCAAGGCAAGTGGTACCTGTAATGTGCCCAAGTTTCCTGTTTGTATCTTCAAAAATAAAAAAATGGGAGGCGTAACTGTATTTACCCCACTACTACCCATTTTTCTAAAAATTAATTGCCACACAAGACAAGCACCTACGTTTCTGAAATTTCACACACATAGGTCCCAAGGTACCCCCTACAATGTGGCAAAGTTTCATGTGTGTAACTTTAAAAATGACAAAGTTATAGGCATTCCTGGGTATTTATTAAAAAATTAATTGCCACAAAATGCATGCACCAATCTTTCTGAAATTTCTCACAGATAACTACCCCTAACCAGTCTACAATGTGCCCAAGTTTCATCCTTCTATCTTTAAAAATGAAAAAGTTATAGGCGTTTTTGTAAAACAATACTTGGCTATGGGAAAAAGCATTCAAAATGGCGTCCGATCCGGATCGGACCTCATCGGATCGGATCGGATCGGATCGGAGGTTGTCCGGATCGGATCGGATCGGATTTTCCCGATTTTGGGTCGGATCGGATTCGGATCGTGGATCGGATCCGATCCGATGCACACCCCTAATAAATATCCTTTTGATGTGGGTCCTTTCTTCTGATCTCTGTTCCTGATCTCCTTTCTTTTTTCACTCCTAGATTTTTCTCACAGCAGAAAACATCGTCCTTGCCACTGGCGGGAGGCCAAAATATCCTGAAAAAGTAGGTTGCATTAATTCAAGACGACTTGGCCTTAAGCACTTAAGCACGGTTAGCATCAGTGCAGCAGAGGTAATGCTAAACCAAGAGTGCAAAGGTGTAAGGCCGGTGGGCATCCAAGATGAGCATGAACCTACCCGAACGCTACGTTCAACGTCTTAAGGTCCTCCTCCGAGTGCCTACTCCGAGGGAAGGTCGGAGGTCGGCAACAAGGGAAAGAGCCTTCTCTGGGGTGGCCCCCCACCCCCAATTGTGGAATGATCTCCCTGACGAGGCCCGCCTGGTGCCAACATTGTTATCTTTTCAGCGCCAAGTCAAGACTTTCCTCGGCTATCAGGCATTTAACACTATCTGATGAGCCTGGGTTGTTTTTTGCTCACAGCTTTTTAAGTTATTATAGTGGTTTTAAATGTATGTGTGTATTGTATGCTTTTGCAGTTTAAATTTTTGTATATTGTTCTTAAGTGTTTTAATCTTATGTAAACTACTCATAGAGCTTCGGCTATGGGGCGGTATACAAATGCAAATAATAAGAAGAAGAAGAACCCAGGAGAAAATAGTGTTAGGATGAAGAAAACAACTTTATTGATGGGATGCCCAATGTAACAATTTTATTGATGGGATGCCCGATGTATTTCGGCCTCTTTCTTTATTTAACAGTAAAGACGTGCAATTTCTAGGGTGCATTATGTTACACTGAATTGATCGTACGTCACTTAGAGATTCGGTTATAAGGTCGCTAGTAAATATCATGAAAACATATTGCAGAAGCTAGAAAATGACTCAATTGATAGTTGGCTCATAGAGTTCTTCCCGTATGATGACTTTTTTTGATTCTAAATTGTTCACTGACAACAATTGTATGTTACTTTCTTCAGATTGCAGGGGCGCGGGAGTATGGGATTACGAGCGATGATGTCTTCTGGCTGAAAAAATCTCCTGGGAAAACGTAAGTTCCTTCCCCGACAACCTTACTATATCCCACCATCTGAATTCTGCACATCTGGCTTTTCTATCTTCCGGATGTTCACTTTCTCTCTCAGTCTCTCTCTTTCAGTATGCTTCCTTCTGTTAGGGCGCAATCCTATGCATGCTTAGACAGAAAATTAGTCTTACAACTCCTACGTGGCTGGCTGGGGTATTCCAGGAGTTGTAGGACTTTTTCCTCTGTCTATACATGCATAGGAATGTTCCTTTAGTCTTCAATCCTATAGCTATTTTTTCTGGGAGTAAGTCCCACTGAGTTCAGTGTGACGTCCTTCTGAGTAGGCATGCATCGTGAGTTTTATAAGGTATTTTTCATTGTGCCACCATGCTGCCATTAATCATTCGTCGTTATTTATAATAAAGTGCCATCAATCTTTATTCCAAAGCTACTCTATACGTAAGAGTGTGACTTCTAGATTGTATACTCCTTGGAACAGTGGAGCATGGCTTTTTCGGGCATGACAGTCTGTTGATTTCCGTGTGTGTTTTATTTATTACATTTCTAATCCGGCCTCAAATTAAAGTTCTTTGGGCGCATTACAAATGGTAATGTTGATGGTGCTGAATAAACAATAATAATAATAATAATTTAAAACAAGGCCCATTTCCCCCGTTTCTTTAATTTCCTTTTGTCAGTCTCTTGCATGAGCCACAAGGGGGCAGCAAATGCTTAGACTACAGAGGGACTCCCTCCATTATATTTGTTTAGCCGATCCTGTACGCCAACCTTCCCCAGCCTGGTGCCCTCCAGATGTATTGGACTACAACTTCCATTACCCTGCACCCTATACCAATTACGCCTTGAATGCAATTCTCTTTGTTACGTGATATTTCTACTTGGCAGGGCTAAAAATGTGTTTTGTAAAACCAATAAATGAATTTAAACCCGCGCGAGTTCCAGTGAAAACATACCATTTTCTTAACTTGGCTGATTTTAGCCAACAGTTGATTTGACCTTGAAGAACATCAGGGAATTGCTGCAGTTTTGTGTTTTGCCCAGCTAAGAAATTGCACAGGGCCAAATGGAGATCCTGTTCTAAACTTAATTCAGATGCAAACGTTGCTTGGTCCCCTAAGGCCAGGGCTGGCGTCAGCGGTCGGCATGGCTGGGCAAAAGCTGAGGTCCTGCACTCTGGCATGGGCCCATTGACAAAAGCCCTCTGGAATTGCAGCCGGTTTATTCACCCGCCTCTCGCTCTGGCCTAGGCAATATCGGTGATAAGAAGGAGGTGCATGAGATGCTACTGCCTCCTTGCTCCCTGGCTCTCTGCTTGTCAAGCGAGCAAACGGCAGCAATGAGGAGGAAGAGGAGGAAGAGAAGCTGGTAACAATGGTGGTGAGGAAGCAGACTCATGGAGGGAGGGGGCCCATTGAGGCTGTCTTACCCAAGAGCCCTCTGAAACCTGGAGCTGGCACTGTTCCAGAGCATCCACGCATCAGGAAAATGGCGTCTAGCAATCCAAAAGATGTTCACACGTGAAGAGGCCGGTTCGCGTATCAATCCAAAGTGACACACCGAAACAGCATCCCGTTCCCTGCAAGAATAGGCACGGCTTGGTCCCATTGAAAATTTCTTTTCTGATTGC
This sequence comes from Anniella stebbinsi, assembly GCA_029215795.1. Lineage (NCBI taxonomy): Eukaryota > Metazoa > Chordata > Lepidosauria > Squamata > Anniellidae > Anniella > Anniella stebbinsi. The sequence goes on from JARDYH010000010.1 coordinate 5,775,735, forward strand.
ATTTACATCCCACCTTTTTTTTTCCTCCAAGGAACTCAAGGCGGCATACATAACCCTCCTCCTCTCCATGTTATCCTCACAACAACCACCCTGTGAGGTAGGTTGGGCTGAGAGTCCGTGACTGTCCCAAAGTCACCCAGTGGGTTTCCATGGCTGAGCGGGGACTAGAACCCGGATCTCCCGACTCCCAGGCCGACACTTTAGCCACTACATCACACCGGCTCTCAAATATTGCTTCTCTCCCGTTCAGCCTTGCGTAGATAAAGACGGAGGTGGCCTTTGGTGTAGCCTAAAAGGGGGAAACTCAATCCGCGGTTGCTTGCAGTATATCCGTCACCTCTTGAATTTTAAGGACATGATTTATGCGAGGAAAATTTGTGTGTGTTTGTGTGTTTAAAAAACTGAAACGAAACGCTCAGCGCAAGTTTTATCCTTGGGAGAGATTCCCTCGGCAAATGTGGCTTTTGTCCAGTCGCTGTTAGTGCAAGTTGCAATGGCGTAGTGTGGGAGTCTAGTGTTTATATGTCACATTCCTAAGCTTTAGTCAAAATAAGCCCTTGAGGGAGCCACGGTAGCATTGCTGTGCTTTATCGGCCTGTGTCGCAGGCAGCGAGGGAGAAAGTCGGAGCGAGCCTTTCGCAACATTTGTTTCGGTCACATGGACTTCCCTTATAAATGTTCCCATGCTTCGATTTCACAATTTGACTATTGAGGGCCGGGGGGGGGGGGGGGAATAAAATCCTCCTCTAAAGTTTCATTTTATTTGTTTGCTGTACTTTTGAACCGCTCCAGGACCGAAGTTCACTGGGCAGTGTATGATACATTAAAAACCATACGGTACGAATATGACAACAAAAGATAAAAACGGCACAGAATAAAACCGAGATAAAACCAGGAGCGAAGAATAAAACCGTTGCAGCCTCATAAAACCAAATTAAAATCAGTAGCAGAATACAGTCCTAAAAGCTCTAGAAACAGCTCTTAAATGCCTGTGAGGATGAAAATGTGTTCACCTGGCACCAGATTATTATTATTATTATTATTTATCTCTTTCTTGCTCGTGGAGGTTTTTCTAGATGGACATGATGGGCTTTGCCAAGTCATGCTGTCTTTTAGTGAGTCAGGAATTTCCTGACAATTGAGCCTGTTTTAAGTATGACTGCTTTCTGGATGTTGGTGTGGATATATTTTGGTAGGCCCAGTTTCTGAAGATTTTCGGTATAGTTTTTTGTCGTGATGCCGGTGACTGATGTGACTAATGGAATAATTGTGACCTTTTCCTGTAGTATTATTATTATTATTATTATTGTTCAGTACATCGCAAAATGGTGCTCAGGGTGGCAAAGAATAATAGAAACTCAACATTTTTTCAAAATACAGAGGTTCAGTTTGCGGCTTGGCAGGCGTTCTGCCTCTGTTTTACCTCTGCATAAATGCTACGTCGTCTACAGAAAGTTCAGGACTGACCCAAACGAAAAACCCGCATAATGGATGATTCACTTAAGGAATTCGCAGCCGCAAGGTGTGGTGATGGCCTCTGTCTCGGATGGCTTTCAAGGGGGATTAGAGAAATTTGTGGAGGGCTCTGTGTGCCTGTGTGTGTCTATGAATGGCTATTTGTTTGTTTTTTGTGACATATTTACAACTCGTATAAAGTTTATTACACGTGATTCATACAAATATTTGTATTTCGCATAGTTCACAAAAAAACACCCCATTCTACACTCATTGATCACTTCATTACATAATACCAAAAAATAATATGCAAGGTTGTATTGGCCAGGGTCTCCAACATGACATGCCTCATGGCACACGCCAGGCGCTCTGTCTCTCCTGATTTTTATTTTATTTCGGGGGGTTTTGTCATTGTAAACAAGTGACCGGGAGGCTGGCATGCTTCAAAGCACAGGGCTGTGCTTCTGCGCCATCTTTCTTTGGGTTTCAAAGAGTGGATTTCTATTCTACAGCTCAGCCCGCCCGCTCGCCTCACCTCTGCCTTGCGTTGAGGTTTTTGGGACTACTTCATTTTCTCTGAGTCTCGCCATTTGCCTTCTGGGGCAGCAGTGCTTTGTGACCAGCTGTGCCCACCATGGCATCTATTTTATGAATGGGCAAGTCCTCTTATGGCAGCCATTTTGTGAGAGTACCTACGACACTCTCCAAATGCCAAACCGAGCACCCACTGAGCCAAAAAGAGGTCTGGAGGCTTGGAATTTATCCTTTCAATATGCTGCCCCCCCAAAAAAAATCAAGTTCCTCATAATTCCCTTGGTTCCCCTGCCATGCCCTTTGCTGTGAACATGAGGAGCAATAGCAGCCAGTAAGGAGGTAGACACGTTGAGGAAGGGGACCCACTGGGGACATCTTGACCGAGAGCCCTCAGTACCGGGAAGCCGGCACTGCCCAGCTAAGAACTAGGGCTGTGTATCATATTGTTAAAATGTACAATAACGATACGATAAGATCGTTATCGTGCATGTGTTTAACGATGACGATACGATAGAAAAACCTACGATAATCATCGGAGACGATAATTTTCGGGCGATTTTATTGTTTTATCGGACTGCCATATAAATATACCTATAACTTCTGTATTTTAAAAATTAGAGGTTTGAAACTTGGTCACAGTGCTTACGGGGCATGCCTAAGTATGTGTATGAAATTTGAGATCGATGCCTCCAACCCTCAATTTTATATGAATTTATTAAAGATCATTTCAGTTCTGACAGATCAGAATGACAGCTCGCTACGAGCATTCATTCAGACCTGTCAGAACGGAAACGATCTTTAAAAAATTCATATAAAATCGAGGGTTGGTGGCATCGATCTCAAATTTCATACACATACTTAGGCATACCCCATAAGCACCGTGACCAAGTTTCAAGCCTCTTAACTTTTTAAAATACAGAAGTTATAGGCATTTTTTTCTTTAAAAATAGGGCTGCAAAAAATATCATTTTTTTACGATAATTATCATGAAGACGATACAGTTCACCTACAATATGAATGAAGACGATATTTTTTTTGGTCCGAAATGATGATGACGATAAACGACGATATTTTTTGGCGTGTACACCTCTACTAACAACGGTCTTCCTGGCTCGGGTGTGTTTCGTTTTGTTCTTCAGTGCTGACTCCTTCCCCTTTGTCTCCAGGCTCTGCTACCCTGGCTCCACCCTTGCTTCCTGGCTCCCCTCTGAGAGCTGCCAATGGCCCGGGCCTGACCGTGACCAGCCCGATGCCCCAGGATGTTCCTATGAGGAACACCATCCGTGTGATGTAGCCTGATCGTGTGCGCAAAAAGCCTGCCCGGCTTTTCGCGTGCGCGGCCCCGCCCTAGGCCCCACCGTCGCGAAGAAATGCATCACCCTTCCGGCGCGTGGGGCAGTGGAGGGAGCGTCATGCTCTGTCGGTCTCCTCCCGCCCGGCCTGTCCTGGCTTTGTGTTGCCAAATCCCGGTCTGAGCCTCTTGAGCTCACCTATTCTCTGGGCAGAGTCATGGTTTACAAGAACCGGACAGTTGCAAGCCTACCCTGTCTGCACAGGATTCGTAGCGTGGCTTCAGATAATATCTCCCGGCGCATTCCTGTCACCCAGGCCCTTGCGGCTGAGCTGAGCGCTGATGGCTTTTCGGCGGCACACCCGAAGTATTATTTGAAGAGCCGGCTTTTTTTTCCCTTTCTTTTTTGGGGGAGGTGGAATTATCTTATTAGTACCTCTGGGGATTAGCGCTGACATCGGTATTATCCTCTCTAGCATCACATTATCCTTTTGAAAGGACCAATGAGTTCCTTTCGCTGGGCCACCCACATCTCCGTTTGCCCTGCTAAGGTGCTGTCATCTTAATGTATAGTATTTGTGCATTCTTTCCATCTCTCTCTCTCTCTCTCTCTCTCTCTCTCTCTCAGTTAAAAGGGGAGGGTCCAAGTCCACAAATTATCCCTATTAAATGGTTTTACTGTATTTGAGGGTTTGTTAAAATTCGGAGGGCAAAGGATGCTGCTGTTTGTGGGGGGTGGTGTGGTGTGGTTCTCACTCCCTGCCTCCAACTGGGGACAGCAGCAAAGCAGGAGGATATCCCACGTTGCCCGAGGCAGAGTTGTGTCCTGCCGGCAGGCAGCCTGATTTAGCCCCTGTGTCCTCAGTTGGCCCCTTGCTCACCTCCACAGCCTTGGTCTTACTGCCTCTGTACGTGCACAGAAACAGTGATGACACCTTTGTAATTTTTTTTTTTTTTTAATGTAATTGTATAATTTCCCCTCGAGTTTGGTGCTCCACGTCACGTCGCCCTAGGCGACCAGCTTGTTTGCGTACATGGATGGGCTGCCCCTGGCTTTCTCCTTCCGCCTGGAGGAGAAAGTCCCACTGTGTTCAGTAGAGCTTACTTCGCGGTAAGTATGTTTAGGATTGCTGCCTAAATGTTTTCTTTTTTGAAATCCTCCCTTTAGAGATATTTATTTGGCCGTGGGAGAATGTTATACAGTTTCTGGCTGTTTAAACTTTTCAAAACAGGCCTGTCAGTTGCTAAGCTCTGCGTCTGGGTTGTTTATTTTTTCAACAAACTGTTTTTTTTTCCCCTCCCTCCATCCATGCCTTCATCATATGCAACCCGATCCATGTCAAATGTGGTGCCTTTACCTGTAATCATGCCACCAAGTTCCAGAAAATGGTTTGTTTTAGTTACGACAGTATACACAGTCTCATTCTGGTTTTCTTTTCTTTTCTCTCTCCCCCCCCCCCCCCCGGTTGAACAGGTTGGTTGTTGGAGCCAGCTGTATCTTTTGTCAAAGCTGCAATGATTTATTGTCATGCTTTTGACGTATTTGTCTTTTCTGTGAAGGCTCAGGAGTCCGAAGTGCCCGTTTTTTTAGCAGCCCGTGTTGAGATCCGTGATGGAAATGCAGTTAAGAGATCCAACTGCATGATCGGCGGATGTGCGTACTGCAGATTTCCAGCCCACCTCTCTCCTTGTTGCGGGGTTTTTCTTCAAGATGGGCATGCCTACTAATGGGCAGTGTTTCCCCATGTTTTAAAGTGGAACAGTCCCTGTGGTCGGAAGTGGGTACAGCCCAGCAAGAGCTGCAGCGTGGAATTCTGCTGATCATACAGTTCGGCTCTCATCTGTATAGCCTGAAGTGCAAGTAACGGTTCTCAAAAGCTTGAAGTGTGCCTATGCTAAGAAGTACATCCAGAACCTAGTGTAGTGTAGTGGTTTGAGTGTTGGGCTGGGACTCTGGAGATCCAGGTTCTAGTCCCCAGTCAGCCATAGAGATCCCTGGGTGACTTTGGACCAGCCACTGGTCCCCTCTACAAGATTTCGGTTTGACGCCCGGTTGGCCGATTACGCGCATCTTCTCCCTATCACTTTTACGCCTAATCCCTATACATGGGAGGAGGTGAAGCGCATTACCGGTTGTATGAAACGCGCTTTAAAAGTGTTTACATGCGGAGCATCGCTTGTTTACATGGTCATAAGGCGCTTTATTTTGTATGTTTTATGGTTTTAAATTTTGTATATCGGTGTTTTTAATGTTCAATGTTTTTAATTTGTGTAAACTGCTCAGAGAGCTTCGGCTATGGAGCGGTATATAAATGGAATAAATAAATAATATTAAACTCCCATGGTAAATTAAAACTCGCTATTTAACGCGCATTCAATAATGCGCATAATCGGACAGAAAATGCGCCTCAACCCCCAATTTGCGCTCCGTTCCTGTGGAGGTAAAATCGGTAATGTGCTTTGAAAGAGCTTTAAATCGCTCTTGTAGAGGCACCCACTGAATCTCAGCTTAACCTACCTCACAGGGTTGTTGTGAAGATAAAATGGAGAGGAGAATCATGTATGCTACCTTGGGCTCCGCCTTGGTATATAAATGTGACAAATAAACCCAGTTTTACTTTGCAATCCTATGCGTGTCTACTTGGAAGTAAGGCGTACTGCATTCAGTGGGCTTACTCCCAGGCAACGTGCACATAGATGTCAGCCTTAGTGTGTACATTTGATCCATGACTTGCAGTGTTGACCCTGTGCAACAGGGTTTACTGTTTGCATGCTCTGCACAAAATTTAAATTCTAAATTCTGGGCCAAGAAAAGTAAAAATGCAGATAGTCAACTTGCCCATTTTTTATCCCCACAACAACTCTGCCAAATAGGTAAGGCCGGAAGATAAGTTACCCAGCCCTTTCATGTCTGAGTGTACCCAGATCTCCCTTGGCAAAATCTGATACTTTATGGGTTGCATCCATTGTTAGTCACACTTAAGTCCCATTCATTTCAATGGGTCTGCTCCAAGTAGGGTGAATGCCATTGATGATAAATTTGGAAGTGCAGGTGCTCATCAATGCTCCCCTAGGAGAGTCCAAAAATTCAGGCAGTGGTGTTGATCTGTATCAGCAAACCAGTTTTCATCTCTTCCAGGAGCAGGTCTTTTGTAAATGATTGGGTTGTCATTCGCAGAACAAAATAATTTGCATTACAACAGCAAACAGTATATTGTTGCAGAGCAAATTTATTTTCCCCCAGCTACTGCGAGAAAGGCAGCTAATCTCAGAGGGAGCAGAGAAGCCTGAAGGGGGTGGCAGATTACATCAATGTCCCTGCTAATAAAAAAGTCCCGGGGCTGTGTCCCTACCAGCCCTGACGCCACTACGCCACTGATTAACATTGGCTACAACCCCATGTATTACTCCACACCAGCACAGTATTGTATTACCATGTTGAAAAGTAGCATTGTGGAACAGGGGTTCCCCCTACACCTGGATGAAAAACTGATCATTTCCAAAGGGCACAAAGGAATCAGTTTTGAGACTAGCTACCTCGCGCCGATTGCAGTCCTCATGAATTTGTCTTCTTTAAAGTCAAGCTGACCGATTTTTTCCTTGACCTGGAAACTCACCAGACGTTTCCTTGGAGTGCGCTGGCTTTCTCACAGGCCTCGGATTGGACGCCACGGTCATGATGAGGAGCATCCCGCTTCGGGGCTTCGACCAGGTAGTGGATGCCGTCATTGGCCATCTTTGATGCGCTTGGCTTTTTGCCCAAAGTAGCTTTTTTGCTGGCAGGTTGTATTGCGCTTGTTTCACTGTGCTTGCAGCCCATCAGGGCATGAATGGGAGTTTGCAGGGACACACAGGCTGGTTTCGGACAACACTTTAGTCAATGGTGGGTTGAGTAGCCAACTCACAGTTGGTTATTTTGTGGGTACTCCCCGCACAACATATTCCTACACAACCGTGGGTGGTTGGGGCTGGCATTGAGTGGACTAATAATCACCCGGCATTTGACTGGCACAGCCCCCGCCCCTCTCCCCACCCTCCCTCCTCCCTCGGTCCTCCCGGTGCTATCCCAGCAGCCTCTGGAAGTTGCACTAGTTGTAGCAGAGTGGCAGCCACCGCTTTGGTTGCTCTTGCCGCCTGCCTCTATGGGCTTGTGTTTTAACCCACTCACCACACGCCATTAACACACTCACCCCTCCACACAACACTTTAAACAACTGGCTTTGAGCTAAACAAGTTGCAAGCCAGTTGTTTCTCTCAGTTGCTTATTTGGGCGGAATAGCATACTGTCAGCTGTGTGTACGTGGTGTGTAACCCTCCACACAACACAATAAGCAACACAACTGACAATTGTCCCGCCGCCCCCCATTACTTGTTGTCCGAAACCAGCCACAGAGTCCTGGGTTATTAGGTATCAAGAATGCCTTGTCTTCATCCAAAGAACTCAAGACAGCTTACAAGATCCTCCTCTCTGTTTTATCCTCACAACAATCCTGTGAGGTAGGTTAGATTGAGAGTCAGTGACCAGCCCAACGTCACTCAGAAAGCCAAGTGTGTGTGTGTGTGTGGGGGGGGGGGGGGGACTGGATTGAAGAATCATGAAGGACCCCCTGTGGAAATAAAAGGAGAAACGAGAGCCAAATAGGCCCGGAGACATGAATCAACGCAAAGTAACAGGGAAATGTGGGCGTAATATGTTTCGGATTAGAACTAATGCTGACGTTGCTTTTACTATTCTACCCGTCACGACTGCTAGCGTGAAAATAAAACGGAATATGTAAACATCCCCCAAAACCAGCACTTAAGTTCTCTTGTGTGGGCGGGTTTTTTTTGTGTGATCTCTCCTTTATGCGATGAGTAGAGTCATCCTTTCATGTATGACAGTTTTGACTTCTTAATATCAACAACCATGGCATCTTTAGAACAAACTTGTCAGTTTTCCCCCCCCTTGATGGCCCTGTGGCATTGATTCAAGCATCTGGAGGTGTCTTCGGCAAAGGCGTCAGTTTCCTTTCTTCAAGGAGCTTTTCAGGATACCTTGATCAATGAGTCACGTGTATTGGCAAGGGATTTGTCAGGTGCATTGGGGAGGGGAGAAGGAACGTTTATGTCCAGGGTTGGGTCCCAATCTAGCCCTCTGGCTTTCCCAAGAAGGCCACACCCCTTTCCCCGCCCCCTTTTCCCCCCAGACTACCCATCATTCAGTAATTTCCAAGCTTTTCTGGGGGTTTCTCCCCCCATTCCACCATACCACCAGGTTGAAATGCCTCTCTTAGGGCTTCGTTACTGGTAGCGAGAGCTTAAGAACATCAGAAGTGCCGTGCTGGATCAGACCGAGGGTCCATCCAGTCCAGCCAACCAGCTGTCGACCAGGGACCAACAAAGCAGGACATGGTGCAACAGCACCCTCCCACCCATGTTCCCCAGCAATTGGTGCACATAGGCTCACTGCCTCTGATACTCAAGGTGGCACGTAGCCATCAGGACTAGTAGCCGTTGATAGCCTTCTCCTGTAGGAATTTGTCCAGTCCCCTGTTAAAGCCATCCAAATTGGTGGCCATCACTGTAAGCTGTTGTTGTTTGTATTTTATGCTCCACCCTTTTGCCTTCATCCCCTGCCCCCAGGAGCTTCTCCAAAATCGAATTCGGACCTACTGAAAGAGGTTCCCCATCCCTGCTTTATGTTTTACTGTGTTTAGGTAGGGGGTTCAAACAACTGGATTATTCTCATTGCTGCCCAGTCTCTTGACATGGCACAGTTTGGGTACCAAGAACGAGGTTGGTACCTTATCCCTAATTTATATTGCTGGTGCTGGGGACTATTATGTATTTATTACTTATTATCATTATTATTATTAGGCACTATTAGTTTCTTTAGTTTAAAATGAGGGAAATGTGACCCCACCCCACCCCAACTGGGAATGATGGAAGCTAAACTCCAACTCATCTGGAGAGCCACCAAGTTGGGGAAGGATGGGTTAGAGTTTCAGGCTAGGGCTGGGGAGACCTGAGTTCAAATTGCTGCCTCAGCCATGAAGTTCACTTGGTGACTTTGGGCCAATCACCTATCGTCAGCCTCATGGACTTTGCAGGATTGTTGTGAGGAAAATTAGGAGCGCGGGGGGGGGGGGGGGGAGAACCAAGCCTCCTTAGGATCACTGGCAAGATAACAGGGTAACCAGCCTTACTCCAGATGTTTGGGGTTACAACTCCATCAACACCCAGCCAGCTTGGCCAACGGTCCTAGGAGGTATAGTCCAAAACGCGTCACATTAAGGAAGACTGCTGAAATAAATATGTAATGTACAAGCCCATATTAGATGCATGGAATTACTTGTACGGTTCTTTGGATCTTTGCCTAGGTTTGCGTGATTGTAATCTGGATTTCTGAGTGTGTGTGTTTTACATGGTACGTTTTTGTTTCTGTTGTTGTTTTTTATTTTAAACCTTTCTGCTTTTGTAGCAAATGGCCACCTTAGTTACGGGTTACATGGAAGATTACGGCACTCGATTCCTGAAGAAATGCAGCCCCATGAAAGTGAAGAAGACGGAAAACGGCAGGCTGCGGGTGACGTGGAAATACGTTGATTCCGGCAAAGAGAAAACGGATGAATTTGACACCGTGATGTGGGCAGTAGGTAAAAAAAAATTAGGACAAATGTTCTAAAATGCCTCTTATCTCGGTCCAGTTTGCACCCGTATGAGAGCCATCACTTGACAGCTGCGACATCAAGTGGTGTTTTGCATGTGTGAATGGCCTATCTTTGGGGGTCTCCGGTCTGATGCCCGTGGCACATTTGGCCTAGCTAGCAGATCCACCTATGGAAATGGCGTTGAACACGGCTTGCCTTTATACTAGATCGGGAGCAAGTTGTGTGTGTGATTAACTGTTAGCCTAACGTACAGAGATGGCTATTGTACTGTAACATGGGCTGTTATGGTATGAATCCATTGAGGGAAGTGAGAGCCAGTTCCACTGGAGGGGGACTGTGAACTGGGGTCTCGTTAGCAAATTCTGCTGACCTTAAGGCTGCTCCGGAAGCTGGAGCTAGTGCAGAATGCAGCAACTCGGCTGTTGTCAGGAGCTGCCCCTTTTCAGCACGCAACTCCTTTGCTGGGGGAACGGCACTCGCTGTCTATTGGCTCCTGGGCCAGGTTTAAAGTTTTGGGACTAGTAATGTACAAAGCCCTAAACAACTTGCAACCAGGATACCTGAGAGAGGGCCTCCCCCCTGACCAACTTGCCCAGTCACTGAGGTCATCCGAGGGCACGTTCCTGGTGGTTCCATACGAACCTATACTCCAATTGGAGCGCACCAGGAGGAGATCCTTCAGTGTGGTGGCCCCTTTTCTTTGGAACGCCCTGCCTCAGGAAGCAATGCTCAACCAGACCCCATTTTTATTGGCATTCTGTTTCAAATTGAATAACTTTAATATACTGTTTTAATCTTTTTTATCTTTTTGCTGTTTTATTCCAGGGTTCACCACTCCAGAATCTATTTCAAATATGGAGTGGTGTATAAATATTGCAAATAAACAAACAAATTCTAGAGGGCTGGCCATTTTAGCCTCTTAATGGCAAACCCACCCATTCATTATGGCAGATGCTTCCGAGGGATCCAACCCACTTCATCAGATGCATGAAATTCCCACAGTCTACTACAGCCCTCTCCAACCTGATGCCCTCCAGGTGTGTTGGACTGCAACTCCCATCATCCACAGCCAGCCTGGGCTGGCATGATGGGAGTTGTAGTCTAACACATCGGGGGGGGGGCGCCAGGTTGAGGAAGGCTGAATTAGTTCGTGCCACAATAAATTAGTTAATCTTTAAGATACCACGAGACGCACTCTTTCGCTTTGGCTCGTTGGCAGAGTTTTCTCATTACAATCGTTTTGGAAAAACGGAGGTACCTTCCTCCTCCTCCTTCATCTCCTCCATCTCCAGTTCCCAAACCCAGATCCAAAGTATCCCCACCCCTTCAGTGCCTGCTTTTTCACCCCACCCTCTAGAATTAAGGATTAAGCCGGTTCACAATTGAAGCTACTTAATTGATGTGCACTAGATGTGTGATTCATTGTTTTTCCTTTATTCTGAATCAACACACCCACGCCAGGTGTCTGCGATAATGGAGTGGGAACCTCAGCCTGGCTGAGGGTTTCCCATCTGCAGGTGTGCCAAGGGCAGCTTGTGGGGCTTCATTTGAAATCGGGCTTCTGCCGACTTAACTAGTTGTCTCCCTGAATCTGCCGCGACGGTCTGCCGTTCAGTGCCTCATACGCACATTCCGGCAGAGCGGCGCGAGGGCTCAGACTCGTGCGCAGGTACCTGCGAATTTGATTTCCGCTTTCTGCTCGCGAAGGGAAACGGTTCTTTTTAAAATTGGCGTCAGCCTCACTGGTTTTGAAAAGCGCACAGGGTGCGTGTGTGTGAAAACACCTCCCTGAGCAAAGCCTTACGAAAAGGCTTTCGTATTCTCTCGCCACTGCTCTGATGTTTGGCCCAGGCAAAATTGCCCAATTGAAAGGGTTTGGGCTGCAAGTTTTTTAAAGAAACATTTCTTGAGTATTTGTTTTCTCTCCCCCTCCCCGCCAACACCGCCATATTTTATTGAGTTGGTGTTTTAGACACAGGGGATAGTAGGCTGACCAGATAAAATCCAGGTCAGGGCTCATGTAATGTTAACAGTTGTAGAGAAAAGGGAATTTCAGCCAGTGTCATTTGTATGCAATTAGTCCCTGGTGGAATTCCCTCTTCATCACAACAGTTAAAGTTGCAGGCACTATACTAGAGTGACCATATACAAAAGAAGGCAGGGCCCCTGCAACTTTAACAGTTGTGATGAAGAGGGAATTTCACCAGGAACTAATTGCATACAAATGACACTAGCTGAAATTCCCTTTTCTCTACAACTGTTAAAGTTACATGAGCCCTGACCTGGATTTTATCTGGTCACCCTAGGGGATAGGCAACCCTTTTGAGCCCCGCGAGCATTTCGGCGATTTGATAAACTGTCCTGGGCACTACCACAAGATGGCTGTCACAATGGTTAGTTCTTCTTCACGTTTTAATTTGGTGTGGAAGACGATTGTTGCTTTTTATTATTATGTTTGCATTCATACTTGGCAGCCTCAGAGAGGATTTTTTTACCCTTAAAGAAAGAGTTTAAATAAATAAAGAAATAAATTCAACCAGCTTTAATGGGGGATTGACTCGTTTATGAACAGGTTAGAAGTAGATTGTTATTTGCCCTGATTCTTTGAACAAATTTATTAATCGCTCAGTGTAGATGTAATGAAGATGCGGAGGTGTAGAATAACAGGCAGTAGCCGTCCCAAACAATGTAATAATTATTTGCTATATGATCTGACTATCCCAAGCCCAGTTGTTTACTGCAGTCCCCAACCTGGTGCTCTCCAGGTGTGTTGGGAATCATGTGGATTGCAGTCCGACACATCTGGAGGGAATCAGGTTGGGAAAAGTGGCCATAAACACTCACCCAAAAATAATTCCGACAGAACTCAGTGGAACTTCTGAGTAGACATGTATAGGGTTGGGTAGTCAAGGCCAATAGAATACTCTTTCTTCAGATCAGTTGCTCAAAACATCTCCTTTCTTTTTCATCCTCAATTCATGATGAGCCACTTTGCATGACCTGGCATTACATGAGTGAGACTAAGGCTCACATTCCCCCAGATTCCCCCTCTGACCATAGTTTCATGTGAATTGGCCCAGTTCGCATGTAAGCATCTTGGTTTCATGAGCCAAGCTATGAATGAATTTCATGGCTGTGCAATCCATTCCTGTGTCATCCCTTCCGTCCTCACTGCACTGCAATAGGCCAGGATGTCTTGAATTAGCCATCGTTTCCCGTTATCTCTGAACCAAGAAACAAGGGTTACCAGATTTGGAATAAGCCAGGATCTTAAACCATGATTTGAAGTTGGTTTAACAATCCTGGCTTGTTCCAAACATGATAACCATAGTTCCCCAGTGCTGACGTAATGGAAAACTGTTTATCTGAAGACTTCCCTGGTTAATTGTGGAGGTAAGAGGTGGCATGAGGATGGGACATGTGCACATAAGTCTTGTTCATATCTTGGCTTATTAATTGAGAGATATACATCAGAACTGAGCTTGCTCCTACCCTCCAAACCAGAATTGGAAACCAGCTTCAAATGATAGCCTCCGATTCTGGTTCAGATGAACACATACAAACCATCACTTGCCAAGTCAGGGTGCAATGGCAGACTATGATTTGCCACAACTCATGAAGTCAGCCACAGAATCAGAGTGCACAAAAAGCGAGGGGGGGGGAGAAGGCTTGAGCCCAAGGCAGAGTCACAGAATGCTCAAACCATGGTTTGGCATTACGGGTGGACCAGGTCCGTTGGGTAATCTTGCGTTAGTCTTCCTCTATAAACAGCGCTCCCATTCATCCAACCTTCTTATTCGCATGTCTTGGAAGCTGTTGAGAAATGTAATGGGCCCATGGCTTAAAAGCCAAGCTGCCCAGCCACTGAGAAAAGAGGCGAGCGTTTCTTGTGGAGGGCCATGTTAGGAATATGGCGAGTGCCGCAGAACTGTTGTTAATTTCTCATAGGGTTGGACTCCAGACAAACTTCGTTTCGCTTTGGTGCCTTTGTTCAGTCCCATCAAAGGAACAGTAAATGCAAGTAACTTTGGCTGCAGTCCTACATTCCCTCTGAACGCCATGTGGGCTTAGATTCTGAGTAGAGATTGCACTGCTGGTCTGAACCCAACCCCAAATCTATTTGCGTGAGCATTCGTCGAATTTGCATTACCAAATTCTGAGGTCAAGCTGCAGCACCATGCATTCGAACGGTGCTCTGTTTATCAAAACAGCTTCTGTCACCATGTGGGCTAGAGCCTTGTGAAAACAGGGAGAGTCCCAGGATGCTATTGGATCCTGTCCCCATTGCATACAAGCGCTTTGGCCAATCATTTCTCGCCACAGCATTCAAACCCCAGCCCCACCCTGTCGTACTACAGCATCGCCCTGCGAAGAGAGCTCTCCAGGTTGTTCCAAGGAAGGCCAGTGCAGTTCTTGGGCACGTAGGGACCCATTTCACCAACCCATTAACATGAAAAGCCTGTGACGTGGGCGATAAGCTCCATTTCTCATTGACTGATTTCGACAGGATGAATCCCAGCTGTTCATTTTTCTCCGCCTTTGTGACTGGCTTTGTGGATTTAATCTTTCCCAAGAGAGTGGGGTTGGGGGCGGCAGCGGGGTGGGGAGGAGGAGGAGAGAGAGAAATTGCTTGGAACTCGCTGGTGGGTTTTGTTGTTGTCAGTGTGTGTGTGTGTGTGTGTGTGTTTTCATGAGAGTCAAGCATCTCCCTTCTCGGAACGTTTTGGTCTTCCCATGTAGCTTGCATTGGTCTCCCCCATCAGCAATGCAGAAATCACTTCCAAACATATATATTTTAACAAGAACTGCCACTCTGAATCCACTGCAGAATGTGTGAGATGGATCCTCTGTTGCCACGCTAGAGCTAAGAAACTCAGAAGAGATGTGCCAGGTCAGACCCAAGGCTTATTTAGTCCAGCATTTTGTTCCCACCATGAACAACCAAACACCTGTGGGAAACCCATGAAGAGGACATGAGTGCCCCAATGCTCTCCTGCTTTTGTTCCCCATCGACAGTGTGACTCTGATATACTGGAGGTAATATATAGCCATCAGGACTGGTAGCCATTGATGTCCTTCTAAGAACATCAGAACGTCAGGAGAGTCCTGCTGGATCAGACCAAAAGTCCATCTAGTCCAGCAGTCTGTTCACACAGTGGCCAACCAGCTGTTGACCAGGGAACAATAAGCAGAACATGAGTGCAACAGCACCCTCCCGCCCATGTATGTAGGCTTACTGATACTGGAGAGCACATAGCCATCGGGATTCGTAGCCACTGATAGCCTTCTCCTCCAGGAATTTATTCCACCCCCCCTTTTAAAGCCATCTAAATCGGTGGCCATCACCACATCTTGTGGTCGTTAGTTTATTTATTTCGGTCATGGACCAGTACAACAGAAAACATCAGCAATAGTAATAAGAATATTTTAAAAACCCGATAAAATGCATACAATAAGATGCATATACAAAATATGTACATAAAAACCAAACAGTCCCAATCTGAATTTAAAATATTATTGTTCATCAATAAAACTCTTCAATGTTAATTTTGAATCATTTGAGTTGCCCTTTGTTGCCCTTTTTCCAGCTCTACAGTAGCTCCTTTCTGGTGTGGTGATCAGAACTGTAACACAGTGTTCTAAGTTGAATTTGTCTAATCCCTTTTAAAAGACATCCAGAGCCATCACTACATCTTGCGGTAGCAAATTCCATCATTTAACTATGCACTGTATGAAGAAGTCCTCCCTTTTACCTGTCTACCAGTCATCTTCATGGGATGACCCTGGGTCCTAGTTGAACAACCACAACAGTTTAGATTACCAGGAAAAAAATGGGGTGTGGGGTTTGTTGTTGTTGTTTTGCTTTGCTTTGGAGCTTTGTTTTGATAAATCCCATATGTTGAAGCATTGCCTCAATCCCCATTGGGCCTAGCCCTGCCAGCGCCCTCTACAGAGCAGGAAATTGTCCCCAGGGCCTTGGCTAGCCATCAAGCTCTTAACCTTTGGAACCAGGCTGAAGCTACTAATGCATCTTTGTGAGTTTAGGGATCGCGGAAGACTATTCTCTCTAGGGTGGTGGTGCTGTTGCAGTGTGATTGTCTGGGACGCCTGTATGTCTCATTATGTTGAGTTGAAGAGATGCTTCAAGACCTCCAGAGGTTTTGGAATCTGGGCTTTCCCAGCAGTTTGTGTATGAAACCAGGGCTGGCCCAAGACCTTTTGCCACCTGAGTTGAAGAACATGATGGCGTCCCCTCCCATTCTAAGTACAAAAGCCGAGGGGACTGGCAGATGAATCTGTCAACAACGTGACTGACGGGACAACATCTTCCACTGCACCTGAAGGTGGCAGGCAAACGTAAGGGGTTGGGGGCAGAGCACATGGCCCAGCATGCAATCTCTCCTCCCGCGTCTTGTTGCCACCTCCCAGCGCCTGCTGCCTGAGGCGACCACTTTGCTTTGCTTTGCCGAATGGTAGGGCCGGCCCCGTATGAAACAATGTCATGGATGTGCTGTAGAAATGAGAGCCAAAGGATCATGTCGCGAGAGATGAGAAAGTATTTCTCGCTGCCGGAGACTCTATAGCATAGGGGAGGGCCATCTCCAGTCTGTGGGCCTTGTCTGGCCTACAGAGTTTCCCAATTCGGCTCTGTAGAGTCTAGAGAGCCACAACCTGCCAGAGTGGCCAGCACTGACTTAGATAGGCCTCATGTAAGGCAGGTCCCTGTATTCTTAAGTGTCCTTAACCACTGTCCGCATTCCATTTATCACACTCCAAAGGGTCTAACCATCTGGAGAAAGCCAATATGGAAATGAAGAGCATGTTGGGACTTTTGAACCCCGGAACTGGGAGTTAACTAAGCTTCTCTAGACATCCTAGAGAACCCAAAAAGACAGAGTCCATTCGATCTTAATGGAGGGGATACTGAATGGGTTCTTCCTTTCAAAATCAGAGCTGGTACGGCTAACCTCCAATAAAAACCCAACGTGAAGCTTCAGACTCAATTGCGCCTTTCAGATTCCGCTAGGGGCACACTTGGGAGAATGGACGAAGGTTTCCCGTTGGACGCGCGAAGTGTGTTTTGCTTGGTTTCTTAACTCCGGGGCGATGCAGATGTTGAGAGAGATTGGAACGGAAAGGTTAAGTGTTACCCTCAGGTTTTTTATCATCTCAGCTGCTGTTTTCGCCGCACCGTTAAAAGCGAATCGACGGGCGGGTTGATAGGAGGGAGGAGAGTTTTGCAAGGCCATTTCTCTCTCTCTCTCTCTCTCAGAAGAAAACCAAGAGAAAAGCATGTGTCATGTTGCGTGCTAACTTTTTCTCTTGGCTCTGCCTGGGCCGGAAAAAGGGGAAACTAGAAAAGCCCTCTTTAGCTGCCCATTTGCCCAGGCTTCCAGATTTCTTTCTCAGCACACAAAGAAAAACAACGGTAGGAAGTTGTTTCACATCCGAGCCAAGATAAGGTCTGGGAGGTTTATTATTTTTGGTGCCTGATAGCATCGGGACCGGGGAACAGAGGGCAGAGAAAGGAACAGCAGATCTCCATCCCATGGGGATGGCAGGAGGGAAGACGGACAGATCGCCGAGTGCGGACAGCTTCACTCAGCGTTCCCAAAGGAAGTGTCAGTTTCACCGGCTGAAATTAATCCACCAAAGTCCTCACAGAGGTATTCAGATCGGACATTGCTTTGTGTGGGGGGAGGGGGGAGCGACCTGGCTCTTACGGCAGATGGATAATGCCATGAATCATATGTTTATTTATAATTAGATCCCCCTCCCATTGAGAAGCCAAGTTTTCCTTTTGTTTAATAATTTCCTACATCGACATCAAAGGCCTGAAGTGGTTTTATTCTTGGGCTTAGAATGGAAACGCATTTCCCATTTTTGCTTTGCCGACGCTCAAAACGTTCACATCAAATGCAAAGCGCCCCCCCCCCTCCCTCCACAGAGAGAACGGGCCTTATGATGCCCTTTTCCTATATACGGGCTCCAAAAATAGATACAAGCTTCTCAACGGCTGTGTAGAGTTGGGTTCTGATTCTGCCAGGTCCATGTCATCAGTCGGGTTCTTTTGGTTGTTTCAACTTGATGACCAAAAGAACCCGATTGATGACATGGACCTGGCAGAACCAGAACCCAACACAAAGCAAAGGCAGAGGGGATGCCTTCCTCCTTGAGGTTTCTGCTTCCAATTTCCCTCTGTGTGGCACCCTTGGTTTTCCTGGCAATCTCCAAAGGTTGCCTGGAAAGGCTTGCTTCTGTTCGTACCCTTGCAAGATGAATTTGTGATCGATGGTGTGCAAATGCTTCAGGGCTCCTCGTAATGGGGCGTACGACCCAAGGCTTGGCAGGGGGCGTTTAGGGCCTCGATCAATTTTGCATGAACACAGGGTAGTACCCAGCCACGGTCATTCTGCAAACTCACATAGCGCTGGCCGAGCTCCGTTGAATCTTTCCGTCGAACCAGTGGTTGGCCGTTGTGCTCGCGCAAGTGGGTGTGCAAGGCGTTGTGCAATCAGTTGACTCAGAGTTATGCGTAACTGGTTGCGCAAGTATAAGGTACTGCCCCTTGTGCGACCCGCTTGCACAAACATGAGTTGGATTCTTCTTTTGCGCATAGTTCAGAACCAAGTTTCCACTAGCGCAACGCCATCTGCGCTAACGGAATGACGAGGTTGGATTCTGCCCAGAGTCTCCCGGTTGAAGTTTTTCTTTTACAATAGAAATGCCTATCCCCCTCCCGGTTATTGGGGACGGGGGCACATTGTTGTCACAACTTTACTGCTTCACTCAGTGTTGTAGTGGAACCAGGGTTCACAGGGACACAGCACCAGGGCTTTTTTATCAGCAGGAGCGCTGACATCATCTGCCACCCGCCATGGAATTCCCTGCTCTCTCTGAGCTTAGCTGCCATCCTTACAGTAGCTTTTCCCAGCAACAATATATTGTTCCCTGTTGTGATGTAAAGTATTTTGGGGTGGCTTGATCTTGAATGGGCAATGAAGACCCATCAGCTTTACATAAGACCTCCTCCCGGTGGAGATGGAAACTGTTCCAACTGGTTTGTTAACATGGATGAACCACCTCCCCAAATTCTTGGACTCTCCTTGAGGAGTTGTCTATGGAGTCTGTCATGATGAACACCTTCCCTTCAAAATCCAACACTGAACCACTGGGTTCAACCTACTTCTCCAACATATTCCAGGACATCTTGTTGAGTGACCATCTGGCCAGCCATTGAACAATTCATGAGACCATATCTGCGTGTATCACTTAGGGCACATATCACATGTTCTCTTTCTCAACCATTTGCATTGCACTTAGGTACGCCTTCCCCAACTTGATGTCCTCTAGATGTGTTGGACTACAACTCCCAGACACCCCACCCCCACACCCCAGCCATGCTGGGAGCTGTAGTCAAATGCTTCTGCAGAGCTCCAGGTTGGAGAAGGCTGAGCTACATTTTACAAACTTTGATGGAGGGTTGTTTTCGTTGTTTTAGAACTAAACTGCTAAACACTTACAGCTCTCTGTTCAACCAAGGCCTCTCTTTCTCTTTCCTTAAGGCCGGGCCCCTGACACCAGAACCCTTAATTTGGAGTCGGCTGGCGTGAAAATAAACTCGGAGACGGGAAAGATCATTGTTGATGCAGCAGAAGCTACTTCTGTCCCTCACATTTTTGCCATTGGAGACATAACAGAGGTAGACGTCTGTATAAACTCTGTGACAATAACAGGAAACCTTCCTTTGTTCCTGACTAATAACCAGTGCCCATTTATCATCATGCGGCACTATATGTATTTAGACCTTTTTTTCCATTCTGGAGAAGCACAGCATTTATGCCAATCACCCGGAGCAGTAATTTCCTTCGTACGCAACACCTCTGCATGAGGGATTATTACTGATTCTTATCAGGCTCTACGTAATGTGGCTGGCAGTGAGGCCTCCTTATCTACCCAATATCAGCTCCATCTCTGAAACTGATAGGTTTGGCTGCCCACGGAAGCCCTATTCAGGATCCCAAGCTCAGTATGAGCCAACAGTGTGATGTGGCTGCAAAAAAAGCAAATGCTATTTTGGGCTCCGTTAATGGAAGTAGAGCTTCCAAATCATGTGAGATACTGGCTCCCCGCTATTCAGCACTGGTTAGGCCCCATCTTGAGTACTGTGTCCAGTTCTGGGCACCACACTTTAAGAAGGATGCAGATATGCTGGAGGGAGTTCAGAGGAGAGTGGCGAGGATGATCAGGGGTCTGGAAAGAAAGCGCTATGAGGAGAGATTGAAAGAACTGGGCAGGTTTAGCCTGGAGAAGAGACGACTGAGGGGAGACATGAGAGCGCTGTTCAAATACTTGAAAGGTTGTCACACAGAGGAGGGCCAGGATCTCTTCTCGATCAACCCAGAGTGCAGGACACGGAATCATGGGCTCAAGTGACAGGAAGCCAGATTCCGGCTGGACATCAGGAAAAACTCCCTGACTGTTAGAGCAGTACGATAATGGAACCAATTCCCTAGGGAAGTTGTGGGCTCTCCCACCCTAGAGGTCTTCAAGAGGCAGCTGGACAGCCATCTGTCAGGGATGCTTTAAGGTGGATTCCTGCATTGAGCAGGGGGTTGGACTCAATGGCCTCATAGTCCCAACTCCAGTATTCTATGATTCTATGAAAGATGCCCAACTTCTAAGACTGTACATGAAGTCTTAGAATGCAGCATCATGCTGGTGACAGGTGATCGGCCAGAAGCCCCTCTGTCCTTTTTCTTCACAGTCAGTCCTTTTGGGTCCTGGGTTGCACATTTGTCAACGGCCCGAGCGGCTTCTTCACTAGATCCAACTTTCGTCCTCTCCTAAGCTGTTTCTTTTTTCCTTCTCTTCTCCAATCTCTGTGTTTAAGAAAGGGATCGTTCCTCGGCGTCAGAGCACCTTCTCTGCATGCCGAAGGTCCCAGGCTCAATCCCAGGGACCCACAAGCCGATAATCAAACAGAATAGCCCCCCCCCCTACAAGTTGCAAAGCAAGCGTTTGCGTCAGCTGTTTACTCGGGGAAGTCTTAAAGCCATTGTTTTTCGAAAACACCCTGCTAATATCTGCTGGGATGTTTTAGTCATTAGCTGGCGTGTTGTGTTATTTTATTTTTCCTTTCTTCTTCTTCTTCTACTACTACTTTTTTTTTTTTAACGGAATGCATGCCAGAGGCTTTTGCAATTTTATCTCTTTCTCCAATCTCCTGTTCAGTTCTGGAATGCCAAAATAACATCTGTATTTCCTGCCACAGAAATGACTGGCAACCGCATTTGAAGCAAACATGTGTTGGGAGAGCGGGGGGGGGGGGGGGCGGCGGCAGCAACTTTAGACTGGCAAATAACCTTAACAGAAGTTCTGGAATGCTATTTCGGAAGACAGATAATAGTCATTTGCTTAAACGTTGAGATCAATCCCAAACTGCAATATGGGTCTCGCTTCCATTTTTTTTATTTTGTTTTTTTGCACCCGATGTTCTTATATTCAGGGCAGGTAAAAGGAAGGACTTCTTCACACAGCACATACTTACATTATGGAATTCACTACCACAAGATGTAGTGATGGCCAACAATTTGGATGGCTTTAAAAGGGGGTTGGATAAATTCCTGGAGGAGAAGGCTATCAATGGCTACTAGCCCTGATGGATATGTGCTACCTCCATTATCAGAGACAATAAGCCTGTATACAATAGTTGCTGGGGAACATGGGCAGGAGGATCCTGTTGCATTTGTGTCCTGTTTGTAGGTCCCTGGTCAACAGCTGGCTGGCCACTGTGTAAACAGAGTGCTGGACTAGATGGACCCTCAGTCTGATCCAGCATGGTTCTTCTTATATTCTTATTCCCATTTATTGCTGGGGTGTTGAACTGGCTTCCATTTTGAAGAAGCTCTCAGGGGCCACATTGCAGTGGTGGGTGGAGTTGAAAGCAAACAGGGCAGAGGCACCAGGTTTTAAGGCAGAGGGGCTGCACCTCAGCCGCGCAGGCCAAACCTGGGGTCTCCACCATTGATTGTTTGATGGCTTCCCAGCTCAAGAATGTATCCGACATTGAAAGAGGTTCTGCGTTTCTCTTTGAAAGCATCAGGCTTGTGCCTTGGAGGCTGCAATGCCGGAGCAGTTGGAGTTCTTTGGGGGCTATTTGTCGTTCCCGCTGGCTGCGTTCACACAACACGCTAACCCACACTTCCGTGGTTGAGCATGGGTTGTGATAGAACCGTGGGTTATCCATTTGTCTGAAAGCAATGCATTTTCTGGATGGTGAGTTGTTTACCATGCGGTGTGGCTTGATGATCATCCTGAATAACCCAACAACAAACCAAGGGTCTGGTTTGTTCAAGAAAAATAAGCCACACTGCATGGTTAACAAGCTACCCTGAGGAAAACACAGGTGTTTAGATGACATGATAACCCAACAACAAACCAAGGGTCTGGTTTGTTCAAGAAAAATAAGCCACACTGCATGGTTAACAAGCCACCCTAAGGAAAACACAGGTGTTTAGACGACATGATAACCCACGATACAACAACAATCCATGATTCAGCAACAGCCTACACTCAACCACGAAGTGTGGGTTAGCATGTTGTGTGGACCCAGTCACTGCCTTTTTTAAAACATTTGGAAAGATCTCTCGTTGGTTCTCATTAACATAGAGTAGCTTTCCCCTCTGATTTCCCTCTTCCTCTCAACTCCTCCTTCATCAGTGGACTTTAGCTTTAAGAGCTGGAGAGGTGTGATGAGGTGTAAAGCCAAATTGGAGTGAGGGCAAAGCTTTCTGCCTGCGCTCTTTTGGGTTCTGCGGGTAGAAGGAAAAAAGGGAGCAAGGTAACAAGCAGCACTAGGGACTGCAATTGCTGATGCCGTCAGGATTATGAACAGCAGCTGCAAAAAAGGTTAACAGGGGGGAGTAGGGTGACCATATGGAAAGGAGGACTGGGTTCCTGTATCTTTAACAGTTGTGATGAAGAGGGATTTTCAGCAGGTGCCATTGGTATGTGTAGAGCACCTGGTGAAATCCCCTCTTCATCACAACAGTTAAAGCTGCAGGAGCCCTGTCCTCCTTTCCATATGGTCACCTTAGGGGGGAGGGTTATGGCATCTTCCCCCCTTCCACCCAGGGGCCCTTCTTTTTAAGCCATTTAGGCTCACCCCTAAATTCCTTGTCATTTCTTAGGGGCGTCCCGAACTAACACCTACAGCAATAGCTGCGGGAAAATTGCTGGCTCGCCGGATGTTCAGCCAGTCTGCGGAACTAATGGATTATGACAACGTGAGTAGCTTTGAAACTTTTTCTTTCCGTAGCCATTGCAATGAAAGGACTTGTTGCAATAAACAAATAAGATCAGACAATTAAAAGAGAGAGAATCGCAAACTGCCATTGCCGTTCTGTATAAGCAAGAAGCAGGGCGGGTGAGAGAGGACAACTTTGTCTTTTCCCTGTTCTAGAATAGCACGATTGCTTTATGTTACGCAGGTGCCCACCACGGTTTTCACCCCCCTGGAATATGGCTGTGTGGGTCTCTCGGAAGAAGAAGCTGCAAGCCGATTTGGATCAGATAATATAGAGGTACGCCACAGCCCTGATTTGGTGTAGTCAGTGAACAGCAAAGCTTATTAAAATGAGCCTCCTGGGGCATGTTTTGCCAGAAGTGGCATAGAAATATATGCATTTGTTATTAAATTTATTAAACTGGCTCCCAGCACCCTCTTTATTAGCTGTACCTCTTGAGCAAGTTGTTTTTCTTTTACTCTTGCCAATGGACCTTCTGGGAAATGAGTGCTTTGTGACTGACCATACTCACCCTGGCAGCCATTTTATGAACGCCTCCCCATGGCAGCCATTTTGCGGGAACGCCCACAACACTTTCTCAGAATTCCAGACATGCACACTGACCCGAAAAGGTTGGGAATCTCTGTGCGCTCTCACCTCTTGGGAAAGAGCAGCTGACATGGGCTGCTTTGCCACCTGGGCGCTTTACCTGTTTTGTCAAAACACCAGCTCTAAACAGTTAGGCATTCATGATGGGGGCACTTAATTTGATAGTAAATTTCTGACATTCCCTTTCAATCAGGTGTACCATGCGTTTTATAAGCCGTTGGAATTTACTGTGGCTGAAAGAAATGCTCCTCAGTGTTACATAAAAGTAAGTGAGCGCTGCTAATGTTTGACTTTCATTCGTGGGATTAATGGTCAATATCAAGGGTGGGGAAGCTTTTTTTAAAAAAAAAATGCCGAGGGCCACATTTTCTCAGGGGTAACCAAAGGGTGTGAGACCATGCCTTTCCTCTCTCTTTCTGCCATCCCTTTCCTCTCTGCTACTCCTTTTCTCTCTCTGTCTGCCACCCCTTTTCTCTCTCTGTCTGCCACCCCTCTTTCTACTGTGGGAGGGACAGATCACTCTTGCCAGAGATGTAAACGCTTTCAAAGGAAATTGAAATTAGGCCCAGGTCTTCGTGCAGGTTCCCCTCCCCGCCCCATATCTTTCGAACTAAGTTTTGGTTTTGCCAGAGAGCCGATTTCAGGAAATAGTGCAGGTGGGCAGACCAAGTCTCAGCTCAGCTCCCATCCCAGTCTCCCAGTGTTGTCCTGCCCTGTTGTTACATATGGTTCTCATCTACAGGCCTCCTTTGTGTCTGCTTTTGCAGTCGGAAGCTCTGCGCACAGACACATGGGAACTGGGGAAGGTCCCAGGTTCAATCCCTGGCATCTCCAGGTCAAAGAATCTTGGGTAGCAAGTGATGGGAAAATATCCTATTCCCTGGCTGAGATCCCAAAGAGCCAGCCTCCAGTCACACAACTTGCTCACCCACACTTAGTGGTTGAGTGTGGGTTGTTTATTTATTTATTACATTTGTATACTGCCCCATAGCCGAAGCTCTCTGGGCGGTTTACATAGTTCATCTCTAAAACAACTTTAAATCTTCCTTTACTGAAAATCTGGTAACAGCCAAAGAATCTGCAATGCCCACCTACCCTCTTCCCGATTTTACTTAAACTCTTTTGGCTCTCCTAAAAATTCCTGACATGTTTTGCATGTTGTTGTTGAACCGTGGGTTGTTTATTGAACCATGGGTTAGTGTGTTGTCTGAACCCAGGACATTTTCTGCAGGGTGGCTTCTTAACCACCCTGAGCAACCCAACAACAAACCATGGGTTCTCAAGGTGGCTTGTTCAAGAAAAATAAGCCACACTGCACTGTTAACAAGCCACCCTGTGGAAAGTGTCCTGGGTTCAGACAACACATTAACACGTGGTTGGTTTTGCTTTTAAAGGGGGGCATGACAGAAATCCAAACATGTATGCATGAAATATATTAAAGCTCCATTTTTCAGGATGCGCCCATGCGGCGCACGCATGGAATGGTGGCGCATATGCAGCCTTGGGCACCAGGGTGCTGTGTAAACAGGGCATGTTGCAGAATGTGTTTTACATCACCCTAATTTAATCCAAGCCTTTCCCCCGCCCTCTCTCTTTTCATGTTCCTCTTCCCCTCGCGGATTACTCTCAGATGGTGTGTTTGCGCGAGGGGGAACAGCGAATCCTCGGCCTTCATTTCATTGGCCCGAACGCTGGCGAAGTTATTCAAGGATTTGCCCTTGGAATCAAGTAAGTATAAAGAATGTGTTTCCTTTTCTTCTGTGGTTGAACTAAAGCCTGCTCTTTTAAGTTACTATGAGATTACAAAAGATAGTGCTTAAATTTTTTGGCAGCACTAAAAAAAAAGAGAGAGAGAGAGAGCTCGTGTTTTTGCTTTCTTTCATGCCCCACTTCCTATATTTTCATTAAAAATACGGCCATTCTTTATTAATAAATATTGGGCTTACTGACGGACAGACTGGATTTTTTGTATTTATGTTTATGTAATAGGTTCCATGGCAAACGGTTCGGTCCGCCTCCTCCCCCGCCAAAATAAAATTCACCCACCTAGCCGCTAATGCTTCCAAGGGTGTTATAGGGAAGTTTCTCCGAGGATCCTAAATGATCATTGACACGTTCAGAAGCCTTTCTTTAAATGAGAGAAGGAATGAGTTAAAGAGTGGTTTTGATTATGTTTCATGGGAAGGCCTCTCTTTTGAAAACGGAAGAAATCCCGAAAGCTTCTGAAGGGAGCTCAGTTTTTTTCTTCTTCTTCTGTTCAGATCTGCACCTCTTATTCACCTATTAACCCCCATCCTCTGCAACAGCAGAATCTCTTACATCAGACTAGCCAAAATTCCCTCTTAAGTTACGTAGACAAGGGAAGCGCGAGACATCTGATAGAAACACTTGTGCTTCAGAACAGCCAGGGGACGTGTTCAAGACGAGCAAAACAAAAGTTCTTCTTTGCACAGTGAGTAAATGAGTGATGAGTAAATTCCAGCCACAGCATCAGCATCACCCCATTTTCTTTTACCCTCACTTTGTGGATTCAGTCAATCAATCAATAACATTTATTGCATTAGTCCTTGGACCATTGCAGCCACAACCAAGAAACAAAGATTTCAAAAGTTTGTAATACAATGAGAATCAATTAGAATCAATTAGGATTTTGTGTTTTTAACGTATTGCACACCACTCCAATATCTCTCGATGTGGAGCGGTTGATAAGTTTTATGATATATTAAATAAATAAATACATATGGACGTTCATGGCATCAGACTCTGCAGTGTTCACTGGTTTAGATCAAGAGTGTCCGGAACTCAGCAGTACAGGATCTACTTTTCTTTTCTCTCTGGCCAGATCCCCAAGATCCACCAAATGGACCCAAATGAAAAATAATGGCTTAAGGGCCATAATTAATGAGCAGGGTACCTCTGAGCAGTTTTCAGTAACCGCTCACAGTCCTTTCACCCACAAAGCCGTTCCTGGTGTGTGTGTGTGCGTCCGCCGCACTCTCAGACACTTTTTCATTTCCGTTACTAGAATGTGCGCCTTGTGGCAGAGGCTTGCTGTTCTATTTTTGTTTTACACAGTGCCATGTGCGTTGATGGTGCTATATAAATAAATAATAATAACCGTGGGCTGAAAGAGGCTCAGCACCCCTGCTGAAGGGTATTCCATAAGGATGGGGACACCACAGAAAAGGCC
Source organism: Anniella stebbinsi (assembly GCA_029215795.1). Taxonomy (NCBI): domain Eukaryota; kingdom Metazoa; phylum Chordata; class Lepidosauria; order Squamata; family Anniellidae; genus Anniella; species Anniella stebbinsi. The sequence continues at coordinate 5,802,753 of JARDYH010000010.1, forward strand.
TTGTCATTTGTGCTCGACGACCTAATAGACCTTACTGGCAGCACATTAGCAGAACAGGGCCGGCCCTACCATGTGGCACAGTGAGGCAGTCACCTCAGGCAACAGTTTTGGGGTGTCCTGAAAAGGCAGCAGACTGTTAGTGATTTGCTTTGTTTTGTATTGTATTTCTATTGCCAAAAGTGCGGAAAGGTGCTTAAGGGATTTTCTGCCTCATGTACCAAAACAACTCGACTGGCTTTGGCTATTATGCGCCTTACTTGGGTAGGTGACTGAGGTGACATTTGCTGCTTTGCCTCAGGCAGCAAAATGTCTTGGAGCCCAGGCAAGTCCATTCAAGTACAAGCATCCCTTGCAACAACCTAGTCCCTGACAGGTGATCAAGTTGAGCCCGGAAACACCCTGGAAACCACCCCAGCGGTTTCGAATCATTGTTACGCACTCTGATCACCTCTCCCCTGCGAGCAACCGTTCAACAACCATTATCCATTAAGGATGAACGTTGCCCCTCAAAAACACTGGGGCTGGTTTAATTTGGTTTGGGCTGTTTTTCACCCTTTTGAGGGATGGCGCTTCCAATATTTGGTTTGAGTGTCCCTTTTCCCGGCCGCTGCTTCCCTCTACTGGTCAACTGGGGCAAGGCATTAGAAATGAAGTTGAGCTTCGGCGTATTCGATGATCACGTGGGGATTCTGGTCTTTCTTCCCCAGTGATCTTTAAACAGCTCAGATTTGGCAAGACGATGGCTCGGAACCCCGACCTGTCCTGCACCAGTGGGAAATGCAGATTCCATTGTCACAGTGCCCTCACTTCTAAAAAATAACACTGTGGCGATCGTGGTCCTTGCAGATGTCTGCAGAACTGTTATACTTTTCTTTGAGAAATCAAACCAAATGGAAAACAGACTGGGCTAAGCCGGCGTGTGTGGGAGAGCCCTTCAGAAAACACGGATTATAGCATGTGCGCATATTCCTTACATATGTTTTGCAATCCATTAATTGCCAGCAGCGCATTTCTGGCAGGTTTGAAGGAAAGGGGGGGGGGGGGAATGACCTTTTGGGAAGCGGTATTTTGGATAAAACACACTAGCGCAAAGGAAGTACGCGGAACTTGAGCGCCATTCTCCCTTGTCGCTGACGCTTAAAAGAATTAAGGCCAAACCGTGGTCTTAGGAAGTTATTCTACGTTACTCTTCACAAATCTGAAATACAGAAAATAGGCCAAGAACGTCGGACCCAATTTCATAACGCCTTTATATAAATCTGTAGGGCGACCACACTTGGAATACTTTGTACAGGCCTCCTCGCTGCACCTCAAAAAGGATATTGTAGAGCCGGAAAAGGTGCAGAAAAGGGCAACTGGAAGGATCATGGGGCTGGAGCAAGTCCCCTATGAGGAAAAGTTACAACGTTGGGGTCTGTTTAGCTTAGAAAAAAGATGAGTGAGGAGAGACATGATAGAGGTATATAAAATGGTACGTGGCGTGGAGAAAGCGGATAGGGAGAAAAAGGTCTCCGTCTCTCATAATACTAGAACCCGGGGGTCATCTCATGAAGTTGAATGGCGAGAGATTCAGAGCAGAGTTCACTCCATCCGTGGCATTACTAAATAACCCCTTTAGTTAGTCATTTCCTGTTCTCTACTTGTTATTAAAGGGCCCGCCAGAAAGGAACAGGAAATGACTAATGGCCCCCCCAGCAGGGAACAAGAAACAACTAATTGAAGGGCTAATTCAGTAACGTTGTGGCAGGGAAGCCTCGAAAGTGCTTGGACAGTCCACGCCGGGCAGGCCGGCGCTACGATTGCATTCGAAGTTAGAAAAAACACCACACTTATTCTTCTCCACCGTTTTGTGGCTCCCTTTCTTTCGTAGATGTGGAGCAACCTATTCGCAAATGATGGCGACGGTTGGGATTCACCCTACTTGCGCCGAGGAAGTCACCAAGTTGTACATCACGAAGCGGTCAGGCGCTGACCCCACCGTCACCGGCTGCTGAGGTTAGCTGCCATCCCTGGATAGCAATTGGAAAGAGCACCAGGCAGAAGACATCCAAAGAAGGAGAGAGAGAGTGAAGCTGGAAGACCAGAAGCTGCAGGTCTGTAATATTCATCTTCCTTTCTAGCCCTTGCTACTTTACAGCTTGGGAAGTATTCAATTCCACAGAGCCAGAGCCAGGGTCAAGGGTAGGCACAACTGGGCACGTACTGAAGGTCCATTTCCCCAAGGGGACCCACGGGCAAGAGCCCCCTTGAGTTGCTCCTTCTTTTCACCTGGATCACCCACTTGTTCACCTGCCCCATCCTCAAGCCCAGACAATGGCGGTGGTGAGAAGGAGGAGCAGAAGATGCCCTTCCTACTTGCTCATTGGCTCTCTGCCTATCAACGAGGCAACTGGTAGCCAATGAGGCAGAGGAGCAAGAGCAGCTGGTGGCGATGGCCGTGAGAAGATAGACGCACTGAAGGAAGGGGCCATAAGAACATAAGAGGAGCCCTGATGCTGGATCAGAGCAAGGGTCCATCTAGTCCAGCACTCTGTTCACACAGTGGCCAACCAGCTGTCGGCCAGGGACCCACTAGCAAGAAACGGGTGCAACAGCACCCTCCCGCCCATGTTCCCCAGCAACTGATTTCTATAGGCTTACTGCCTCTGATACTGGAGGTAGCACATGGCCATGAGGGCTAGTAGCCATGGATAGCCTTCTCCAGGAAGTTATCCAACCCCCTTTGAAAGCCATCCAAATTGAGGATGTCCTGCCTGAAGGGTCTGAATAACCTGAAGCCGGCGTGGCCCAGAGCGCACACAGAACCTGTTACAGCACCTTTCTCAGAGTGGGTATCCTGTTTGGCAATGGCGGGAATTGCCACACAACACTTGTGGAGGACACCAAGTTATGGGAAGGGTGTGTCACAAAGAGTTCAACTGCGGAACTGGGTACCACGATACGTGGCGGTGGCAGCCAACTTACGTGGTTTTAATAGCGGATTAGACAAATTTGTTTATTTATTGATTTATTTTTAAAAAATCGTTTTAGTCCGCTTGCAAGGATGGGACCCTCTCAAAGTGTTGTACATTAAAAAAAGAAGCAATTTGGCAATAAAAACACAGCAGTCCAGAAAAACAGTGAACAGCAGTTCTCAAAATAAATATAATAACTTCAACCATCAGCTTAAACATCCAGAGGAAAGCCAACAAAGTGGGCCTTCCGAGCTTTCCTGAAAGACCTACAAAGAAGGAGCCAGATTAAATCCTCCCAATGGAAGAATCTTCCAATAGAAGGGGGAATTGAAGGGAATATCTGGCTGGCTGGAACCCTGAACAGAAGCACTCTATGATGCAAGATTTTGCCGAAGCTCCCGCTTGTAAACACCTCTGAGCAAACGGGGATTGCCTCTGCATTTTTCTAGTCATTGCGACAATTGTTTTCCTAGTTGTAAAGTGCTTCATATTTCCATCTTGGCCAGAAGGTGGAGATACCGTCCAACGTGAGGCGAGACAGACTCCTCATCCTTTTCCCGTTCTTTGAGCAAAAGTAATTCAGCGGGTAGCATGGTAAAGTTGAGGTGCCAGATTGGTGCCAGATTGGTGCCAGAAGTGCCAGATTGGTCAACAGAATGACTGTTGACCAAGGTTGCAATCCTATGCATATTTAGCCAGAACAAAGTCCTACAACTCCCAGTATGGCCCAGCCAGCTGGGCTTAATTGTTTTATTTCCTATGAGAGGGAAGGGTCTTGCCACGCATCACGAGACCGGTCCCCGGTCACCCGGAAGTGCAAAATCCTATAGGTCAGATCCCTATATGATTGGCAGCATATTACACCTGTAACAAGGGCTGTGTCCAATGGGTTGACTCCACTTTTAGTCCCATTCATTTCAATGGGTCTACTCCAAGTAGGATTAACATAATACTACATCCTAAGGTGATCCCATGAAGCTGATTGGTGGGCGATTCGGGATAGAGAAAAGGAAGGGCTTTTTTCATACAGCGCATAGTTAAACTATGCAATTTGCTACCACAAGATGTAGTGACGGCCAACAATTTGGATGGCTTTAAAAGGGGGTTGGATAAATTCCTGGAGGAGAAGGCTATCAATGGCTACGAGTCTTGATAGCGAAGTGCAATCTCCAGTTTCAGAGGCAGTAAGCCTATATACACCAGTTGCTGGGGAACATGGGCAGGAGGGTGCTGTTGCACTTGTCCATCTACCTCAGTATTCTCAACACTGACTGGCAGCAGCTCTCCAGGATTTAAGGCAGGATTCTTTCCTAGGCCTACTTGGGGTTGCCGGGGATTGAACCTGGGACCTTCTGCATGTAAAGCATGTGTTCTACCCCTGAGCTACGACCCCTCCTTTGCTCCTTCTGTGTGTAGTGGGCTGGTTGAAGAGTTGAATGGAACTTCTTGATCGGACATTCCTCTGGCCACCCCAGTTCATTTCACCTTGCTGTTTAGCGCCCTGTAAGGAAGCGACCCCTTGCGTTGTTCAGCAACGTTTCTGCCCTCCTTCAGCCTTGCCGTTAAACGCACCCGGTTGTTTGTGTTCCAGCTCCGCACGGGCCAACGGGCTGTGGGGACGAACACATTTTCGTCTCGTCTCGTGAGACCCCCCCAAGCGAACGGATGGTTCTGGCTGCGGACGACCCAGGGGGAAACCCGGACTCGACAGCATGGAGGGTGCAAAAGTAATCCATGGCATCACTGTGTTCAAACTGCTCTTTTTCATGGATCCTTTCCCAGCGCAAGTGGTCGTCTCTGTTGTTTTAGATGGACTCCACCGTCGTTCTTCAGAAACTGATCCTGCAACTGGGACTCCAGCGCAACTTCCCCTTCCGCCCTGGTCCATACATGTAAATCTAGATTTACGCCGATAGGCTGCAACGGATGGCCAAGTCAGACAGATGGAAAAGGAAGGGATTTTCTCCATTTCGGATGGATTCTGCCTCGCGCTCTCCAGGGATGGCGTTTTTGTAGCCATATCAGCCGGGTGAACGCTGACTCGGCCTGATGGATGGTTTGGTTTATTTCTTTGGTGCAACGCTGAAAAAAAATGGGTACCAGCTAATGACGGTTTGTGTATTAAACCACATGTTGGGGTAGACAAGCCTGAGGATTCGCTGGCTCCTTCTTCAATGCACGTGATCCTGTTTTACATTTATTGTAGGCAGCCTCATGGGAAAATAAAGATCATTTTTTCTGTCTACAGTGGCTATAGTTAATTTGTGGAAGCTTTTTTTGGGGGGGGGGGAGATGTCAGCAATGCAGTGGAATTCTCTGATGCATTGGAATCAAGAGAAGCTTACCCCCACCGCCTGTTCTGCTACAGCTGAATCAGACTCTGCATTAGAGCAAATTATGGGGCAATCCAAAATGCAAAGCAACAAAGCAGACAAAAGGTCCAGTCCAGGATCAGACAAAGGCAGGTTTGGTCCAGATACAAGCAAAGGTCAAAGCACAGATAAGCAGTAAGTGACCATACATAGTGGAGAAGCCGAGTCAAATGGGAATCCAAGGGTCAATAGCACAGAAGGTCAATCATAATGCAAAGTCCAGAAAGCAAGGTGAAAGGCACAGGAGCTGATGAACGATGTTGTTCCAGCACTAGCTAGGCTATAACTGAAGGCTTATATAGCCAGAGCTTCCTGAGCCCCACGCAGGGCTCAGCTGCAGAGTGTTACAGGCCCTCTGGCAAAAGCTCTACTTAGTTCGAGGGCCTTGCTCCTAACTCTTCAATCTGCTCTTCCTCCTCTGATCTTGACATGGTTAATCATGGAAGTGTGGAGTTGGGAGTTACAACTGCTGAATGCAGGGATCTTAGGTAGCATCCCATGTTAGTCCTATGTAGAGTAGACCTATTGAAATGAATGGTGGAAGTAAATCCTGACAAACTGAAGCCTCATTCATTTCAATAAGCCTACTCTATGTAGGACTAAGATTGGACACCACCCCTTGCAACTACAGCATATGTCCAGCTTCTGCTTAAATACCTCCATTGATGAAGAGCCCACTCGGGGGAATAGCAGCACATTCCGCTGATGAGCCGCTCTTCTTGTTTCTAATGTTTCAGCGAAATCTGCCATTTTCCTTGCAATTTACACCCGTCGGTTCAAACTGCTGGACTTGACCCAGTGAGGAACAATTTGCCCTGGACTAATTCTAGGACTGGACGGACAAATGAGCCGAATAAAAGCAGGAGCTTTTTGCCTGTGTGTAGACAAGGCCTTGCCCAGAAGATTGAATTCAGTGCATGCTCCCTGCACTGGAAAGGATACCCAAACTATCTACCCCACAGTTCTATGATGGTCCGCGTGTGTGTTAAGCAAAGGAGAACCCACTACCCCCAAGGCCTTGCAGCTCTGATTCAAATACTTTCCTGTTTATCCAGCTAATGAGGACTAACAGATCTGCGTATGATAAATGCTTATTGGTAATGTTTCCTGGAACAGGCTTGCCAAGAAGGGAACTCCCTTAAAACACAGCAGCAATGGGAAAGGATTAAAGGAACATTTTATTTACAATGCCAGGCTCAAACACAAAAATAAAATAAGATTAGACAGCGCTCCCCTCCGCACGCCAAAGCCAGCTAATGGCAGCGTTCATGCTAGACGTGTCTCGAAGGGCGTGGCGTTTAGCAAAAGCAAATCGGCAGAACGAAGCTCCGTTAAATTGGGGACCCACCAAACTTGGGGCAGGGCAGTGGTCTCATCCGGCACGTTGAGAGTGTTGTGGGCGCTCTCCCCAAATGGCTTCCATGAGAGTAGGGAGATTGCCTGTTCATGGAATGGAAGCCATGGTGGGCTCAGAGAGTCACAAGACACTCATTTCCCAGAAGGCAAACGGTGAGATGGAAAGAAAATGAGTTTGCCCAAGTACAAGCCAGAGATGGAGGACTGAGCTCCGAAACGCAATGCCACTCTCTTGATCCCAAATTAAAAATGTCACCGGAGGGCAGCGTTTTGCTTTGCAGCATGCTAACCTCTCGGTAAATGTTGGGTTTTAATTGCAAAAATCTTAAGAGTTCGCACGGCCCTTTGAAGATCAAGTCGCTCAGATTCGTCATGAATCGGACACCGCTCTTAATGCAGTTCCAATAGCAGAGGCATTCAGAGCACTGTCTGGTCCAGTCTTACTGGATGAGTTTCAGTTACTTGAGGCCCGAGGATGTGGACAAGGTGCTGGGTCAAGTCCGGTCGTCCACCTGTGTGCTTGACCTTTGCCCTTCATGGTTTATTACATCAAATAAGGAGGGGATCACCGGCTGGGTCCAGGAGGTTGTAAATGCCTCCCTGAGAGAGGGAGTGGTGCCAGCCTCATTAAAAGAGGCGGTAATTAGACCACTCCTAAAAAAGCCTAACCTGGACCCGGAAAATGTTAACAATTATAGGCCGGTGGCTAACAGACCCTTCCTGGGCCAGGGGCTTGCACGGGTGGTTGCAGGACAACTCCAGGCACTCTTGAATGAAATGGATTATCTAGATCCATTTCAGTTGGGCTTCAGGTCTGGTTTTGGAATGGAAATTGCCTTGGTCGCCCTGTGGGATGACCTTTGCCGGGAGAGGGACAGGGGGAGAGCGACCCTGTTGGTTCTCTTGGACCTCTCAGCGGCTTTCGATACCATCGACCATGGTATCCTTCTGGATAGGTTGTCTGGGCTGGGAGTTGGAGGCACTGTGTTGGGGTGGTTCCGCTCCTACTTGGATGGCCGATTCCAGAAGGTGGTGCTGGGGGATTATTGCTCTGTGCCGTGGCATTTAAGCCATGGGGTTCCACAGGGCTCTATTTTATCCCCTATGCTGTTCAACGTTTACATGAAAGCGCTGGGAGAGGTTATCCGGAGATGTGGGTTGAGGTGTCATCAATATGCGGATGACACCCAGCTCTACCTCTCCTTTTCATCGAACCCAGCTGAGGCAGTGGCTGTTCTGAATCAGTGCCTGAGCACGGTAATAGACTGGATGAGGGCCAATAAACTGAGACTCAATCCAGACAAGACAGAGGTACTGTTTGTGGGCGGTTTGTCCGGCTAAGTGATGTTCACCCTGTTCTGGATGGGGTTGCACTCCTCCTAAAGGATTGGGTCCATAGTTTGTGGATGCTCCTGGATCCAGAACTGTCACTTGAGGTACAGGTGAACTTAGTGGCAAGGAGCACCTTTTATCAGCTTAGGCTGATATACCAACTGCGCCCTTATCTGAACAGAGATAGCCTAGCTACAGTTATCCACGCTCTGATAACCTCTCGTCTGGATTACTGCAATGCGTTATACGTGGGGCTGCCTTTGAAAACGGTCCGGAAACTTCAGCTGGTACAAAACAGGGCAGCCTGACTGTTAACTGGTACTGGCCAACGAGACCACATTACGCCAGTCCTTTTCCAGCTTCACTGGTTGACGGTCTAGATCCGGGCCCGATTCAAAGAGCTGGTATTAAAATTCAAAGCCCTAAACGGCTTGGGGTCAGGTTATCTGAAGGAACGCCTCCTCCCATATGTACCTGCCCGGACCCTAAGATCATCCTCGGGGGTCCTTCTCCATGAGCCCCTGCCAAAGGAAGTGAGGCAGGTGGCTACTAGGAGGAGGGCCTTCTCTGCTGTGGCACCCCGGCTGTGGAATGAGCTCCCCAGAGAGGTTCACCTGGCATCTACATTATACTCCTTTAGATGCCAGGTGAAGACCTTTTTATTTTCCACAGTGTTTTAACAGGTCTTTATTTTGATTTTTAACCTGCTGTTTAAATTTGTAGTTTAAATCCCTATCAATTTCTGTATGGCTGCTCGGTTTTTATCCTGGTTGTGCTTTTATACTGTATTTTAAATTGTGTTTTTATACTGTTGTTGTTTTATATTTTGAATGGTTTTTATGGTTTGCATTTTTGTAAACCGCCCAGAGAGCTCCGGCTATTGGGCGGTATAGAAATGCAGTAAATCCATAAACAAACCGCGCTGGCTCTGGGTTTTTTGCAGGCCCTTGACCAAGTCATGCTCAACGGGTCCTTTTCCCTCAGCGAGTCTACCTTCTTCCTACCATGGTCAACAGCTGCTGACGCTCCCCATCCTCTTTCTCATCGTTGCGGCCACGGGCTTGTTTGCCAGTAGGCAAGTAGGCAACGGCGTTTGCTGCTCCTCTTTCTCATCGCCCCCCAATTGCCTGGGCCAGAGTGAGAGACGGGCAAACAAGCAGGTCGCAATGTTAAAGAGGAGGCACAACTCCAAGGGGCTCTCGTCAGTGCTCCCCCTGGTATGGGCCCTCAACAGGTGCCCCACCATGCCTTACTGCTGGTGCTGAACATCCACCTGGTCCAGTAATACCCACCTAGGTTGCCCGGATGTGGTGTTGCTTGTATTGATTATAGGGCTTCCATCATCCTTGGCCATTTGCCATGCTCACTGGGGAAGATGGGAGATGTAGTCTGGCAATATCTGAAGACCCAAGGCTGGGCACCATGGACATCGTGGAGCTTACATTTTTTCCACAATGCCAAGACACATACTTCCAGCAAGCTTGCAAGCAGCATGCCAAGGCATGAGCGTTTCCTGGTTATTGACCAACATCAGCTGGACATGAGAGCGATACGCAGAGATTCCCTTTAGCGATGCGGCTAATAGCTCTCGGTAGATCTACCCTCCATGAATTTGTCGAAGTGCCTCTTGAGCTGGGCTTAGATCAGAGTGCAGGCATTTTCTGTGCAAACGTCACTTTAGGGCCAATCCGTTTGTTTACTTCCTACATTTCTATACCGCCCAATGAATGGAAATCTCTGGGTTGTTCACAGAACAGAAGGAAAACCCTAAAAAGTGAGAACTATAAAACATGGCAGAAAATGTTGAACAGCCACAGAACGAAACTAAAGTAAAGCCAAGAGGATTTGGCTGTTGTTGGGCATTTTTCTTTTGTTTTGTACATGGAGCAGTTCATGCGACTACTCTGCTTGTTGAGGGGTAAATCTTCAAAGAAGAAGAGGGCGAGTAGCCCTGTGGGAGAATGCAGAAGGTGGAACTCAAAGCATCCCTACTATAGACAGATATTAAGCAGCAAAGGGCTTGGAAGATGTAACACTAGCGATTTTTTATTATTATTTATGCATTATTACATTTATATCTCACTTTTTTTCATCTTGCAGGAAAATCCGAGACAGCTCATATGATCACCCTCCCCTCCCTTTTATCCTTACAACAACCCTGTGAGGGAGGTTAGGCTGAGAGTTAGTGTCTGGCCCAAAGTCACCCAGTGAGCTTCACGGCTGTATCAGGACTAAAACCCAGATCCCCCAAGTCCCAGTCCAACACTGTAACCACTATACCACACTGCCTCTCAGGGATGTTGGTTTTCTAAGTATTTATCAGTGACGTAAAAGCATCCAAAGATTTTTTAACAGTGCGCTGAAAAGTAATTACAGGTGAATGCACTTCCTTTATGCCACAGGTAGTTTTTGTTTGACGACTCACGAAAACATTTATGGAAACAAATAGGGGAACAATTTCCTACCAGGAGCCAAAATGAGAATAGGAAAAAAACAACACCCCACTACCCTAGAATTATATACTATTCTTTGGAAGAGTGGTGTTGGAAGGTGTTTATCTGTAAAGAAACTCTGTCATTAAGACAAGATCAAGCAGTGATAGCACCATGATTCATTTTCTGACTGGGGGGTGGGGAACATGTATGGCGTGATTTTATGGAAAACATTCTTGAGAAAATGCAGATACCATCAACGTATGGAGTCATATATTTACGTTTAGGTACATAAGGATCATTTACAGAATTATCTCATTTCCATTGTACTGTGATGATGTTGTATCTAAAAAAAACAGTATACAGCATAGTTTTAAAATGCAAAATCTATCTGAGATCTTAGAGGGTTGTGGATAAATTTGAGAGAGGACCAATTTGAATAGGGAAGGAATCTACGGGCAGATGTGCGCAGTTCTATATCTCGGGGCTGTTGAACTTCTTTCAGTCCGAGGCCCAATTCAGTTCCAGAGTCCGCATTCCAGTGGCAGGCGGGTCCGAAGACTAAGGGTGTGGCCCAAAATACCAAAAAGACAAGCAGAGTTTAGATTCAAGCTCTCATTGCCAGTAATGAACCCTAAAGAGAGGCATTCCAACCTTTTAGAAAGGGGTGGGGGGACTGCAAAGCCAGGAAGCCCCCAAAAGACTAGTTGCTGGGAAAAGGGGCGAGGCTAGGGGGCTGTCTATACACTCAGGATGCCCCAGGGTGGCTCTGAATCCGCTCTCCATTGGATATATGCCGTGGCTGCCAATTTGGAGCCAACCTGGGGCATAGAGCCGATGATCCGCAGCAGAAAAGTCGGTGACTTACCCTGACTTTTCCTACCCGAACAAGGTCAATGTGGCCCTTCCGCCATCTGACCTCGCTCCAGTGCTACTCCAGGGGCATTCCCTAGCAGAAGGCGACCCCCTTCGGTCACTGGAAGCTGGGGGAGGGGGAGGGGGCTGGCCCAACGAACCTATTGGCCGCGGGAAGCCTGCTCTGCCTTCCCCAGTGGGGATTATTTACCACTACCCCATGCCAACAATACCACGGGGTTTGGCAGCATGAAGACAGCCCCCGGGTCGGCTGGATTTGGCTTGCTGGTGGGCCAAATTTGGATCATGGGGCCCTAAGGTTCAACACGCCTGCTGTACTTTGACACGACTTGCGAGTCTATTTAGGGTGAAACCCACTTCAGTGTGATTGGACCAACCTGGATGGAGGGCAGTTGACACTGAACGAAGACTCGCAGTGTCGTTCAAAGCTGTGGAAGCGGACGAGAGGCTGGCAAGGGAATCCACCTGCCGGGGCTTAATTGAGGCAGTCGCTGCTGGGTTTGAAACGTGACACTTTCTCTCCAGAGCTTATTTTGCCCAGTGATCCAGGTGATTTGTACTGCAACACTTTGCCGGCTTTGATCTTTCTGTCAGAAAACCTGCACGGAGCCTTACAAAGTTGGCTCTTCGCATCAAAGAGTGAGTCTCTGTGGTTTCTTGAATGCTGTGAGTGGTGTCGGCTTCAGGTTTTTGAGGTCCCTTGGGCAAGACATCCAGAAAGGGGCCCCTGTTCCAGCAACCCCTTGTCAGGGGAGCCCTCTTGAGGGGTGGGCCCTCGGCAGGTGCCCAACCATGCCTACCCTTGACGCCAGTCCTGCCGGTTCACAAAGAAGCTTTTTTTAAAAAAAGTAACAGAAGTGACACAACACCAATCACATCAGCCAAGGTTCCTCTTGAAACGGTGGGGCAGCTTTCCTTCTCCCTCCCCTTTCTTCTTCCTCTGTTGCCTCTGCAACAAGCACCATGTAGTCCATCCAGAGAAGAACCATTTAACCGTATCTCATGCTTCCGCTCATTTGCACTGACACATCCAGCATTAAGGGGCGCTTGGAGTTCAACAGATAGCTTTCTCTGACGTTGTGTATAAAAGCATTAATGAAATATGTTGATCTGAACTTCTTTTAAACTGGCTGTAGCCTGTGCTGGTTGGCTCTAATACTAACCGCTGTGTTGCCACGCTTTTTCTACCTAAGGCAACTCTGTTGTCAGTCACAGCAAACTTTCCAACACATTTAGTCCAATCTCCCCCAAACTCTTGCCCTCAGGGTGTGTCGGACTGCAACTCCCATCATCCCCAGCTTGCAGTTGCAGTTCAACACTTCTGGAGGGCACCAGGTTGAGGAAGGTTGAAGTAGAGGGTGGGCAGCTTTGGCAACGTGCGGGGACCATTTTCACACACACATTCACACACACACACACACACACACACACACACACACACACACACAGAGTCTCCCAAAAAAATGATTTTAAAAAACCACAACACCTTTTACCAAGAAATGGCACCTGGACCACTAAAGAGTGCCCAAAAGGTCAAATCTGGCTTGTTTGCAAACTGCATTTTACCTTTGTAGGGCTCGGTAGCAGGTATGGAGCCCCAAAAGGGTCAAATCCAGCTTGCAAACAAGCTACGTCTGACCTTTTCAGGGCTTCATAGTGCTCCGGGTGCAATTTGTTTAATTTCCCCCCTGCCTTTTGGGGGGGCAGTGGGGAGGCACAGGAGTTGCATGGGGTACGTGGGCTGCATGTTGCTCACCCCTAAAGTGGGCTAAATCAGAAGTGGGGCGGGAGTTGTGCTAAGCCCCTCCTCCTTGCTCCAGTTATACACCACCTTGCTCCCTTCCAGGAGACACCTCCACATTTGACATAAATGAGGCATCGAGGGGGGGGGAACATTCATTCCGAGACAGCAGTTTTCTCACACACGAGCGCACATAACCCCAGAGACAAGAACCGGGGAAAGACGTTGATGTAATTACTCGAGCGAGCATAAAAACCTTGAGTCTTTCTGTCCGCCAAACATCAGGGAGCTAATTATGCCTGCATTGTGCCACTCTGAGTCAATATTGTTCGCTATTCTTCGCTCTAATCCTCGAACATCGAGTTTTGATGGGTCGCGCAAGAGATCCCCTTCAGCGCCTCCTGGCAACTCGCGTCAGTCAGCTTGCCACGAAGGATGCGCACGCTGCATAGGCCCTGCCGGTGTTGTGGTATGAGGCATCCGGCTGAACAGATTTTAATCCCGTGTACACCTTAAGAAAACAAGCTTGGCTCAGCCTACCAGTGCTCGGGAGGCACGGATGGGACCCTGCATGTTGGGGGAACAAAGGAACATGAGCTCATCTCTGATGCACCTGACATGAAACCCTTAAGACATATCAGGGTGCCGGCAACAATGGGATCTTCACCACATTAGGAAAGAGGCAGCTAAAACATACAGCGAATGAGGCTCAGACATACACAGAGAGAGAGAGAGAGAGAGAGAGAGAGAGAGAGAACAGATGATTTGACATGAATGCAGAGTGTCAGACTCTGCCTTGCTCTCATGTTTACGGGGAGATGGTTGACCCTGTCTTCTGCTGCAAATCTATTATTATTATTATATCTCTTTCTCGCTCGTGGAGGTTTTTCTAGATGGACATGACGGGCTTTGCCAAGTCATGCTATCTTTTATTGATTCAGGAGTTTCCTGATGACTGAGCATGTTTTAATTATGACTGCTGTCTGGATGTTGGTGTGGATGTATTCTGGTAGGCCTAGTTTCTGGAGGTTTTCTGTATTTTTTTTTATGTGATGCCGGTGACTGAGGTGACTAATGGAATAATTGTGACCTTTTCCTGTTGCCATAGTTCTTTGACTTCCATGGCCAGTGGTGTATATTTGTCTCTCTTTTCTTCCTTTTCAGCAACATTTTTGTCATTCGGTATTGCTATGTCGATGAGGTATGTGTGTTTTTCTTTTTTGTCGATGACAGTTATGTCTGGTCGGTTGCAAGGTATTGTCTTGTCCATATGAATTGTTCTGTCCCAGTATAAGACAGTAATGATCTGCATTTTCCAGGATTGTTTCAGGTGAGTATGTATAGTATGGTGTAAGTTGTTTGATAAGGTTGAATTTGATGGCCAGTTGTTAATGAATTATTTTTCAGCTGTTTTGTGTCTGTCCGTATAGTCCATTCTGCCAGAATTTTACATGTTATATGGTCTATTGTTTCTTGGAACTGATGGCATTTCCTGCTTAGGTCTGCTGTTTCGCTGTTATTTTTTATGATGTATTTTTGGTAGTTCTTGGTTGCTATAACTTGTTCCTGTATGGCTATTAGGAATCCTTCAGTTTCTGGAAATAGCTCACCCTTCCTGAGCCATTCGTACGATTGTTCTTTATTTATTTGTGGGTTCTGTATTATGTTGTAGTGCTTCCCATGGAGTGCATTATTATTATTATTATTATTATTATTATTATTATTATTGCCTTTCTATACCGCCCCATGGCCAAAGATCTCTGGACGGTTTACAAAGATTTTTTTAAAAAACAACAACAACACACACAGTTTAAAAATGTTTCCATAAAACACACAAACAAACAGCACACACTGAGACAACATATATCTAAAAACAACTTTGAGCCAACAACCATAACCATAAGAGAGCACAAGAACCGATTAAAAACTCGTCATATACTGCCAAATGACTGAAAAAAGAGATAGATCTTCACCTGACGTCAAAAAGATAATAATGTTGGCACCAGGTGGGCCTTATCAGGGAGATCATTCCAGAATTGGGGGGCCACCACCGAGAAGGCCCTCTCCCTCATTGACACCTTCTAAGCTTCCCCTGGAGGAGGCACTTGGAAGAGGACCATAGATGTTGAGCATAGAGTATGGGTAAGTTCATTTCGGGAGAGGCACTCCATTGGGTATTGTGTTCCATAGCCATGTAGGGCTTTCTAGGTTAAAACCAGCACCTTGAACCTAAATGGGGTTTCTTTGTGTCTCATAGACTTCAATCACACTTAATTTTTCTCCCTGGTTTGCCCCCGCATTTTTTTTTTTTTACATCTGACGCAGAAGTGTGTCAAGCTTATGATCCCTTTCACCTGAATAGCTGCTCTTTCACTCCTTGACTCATTAGCTCTTTGGCTCCACTCCACTCCACCCTTCCCCTTCTCTTCCTCCCTCCAGTCAGGTCCTGTCAGATGAGCCCTTCAACCAGACCGCCTTTCTGCTGGGCAAAAATGGAACGACCCTTTAGTCTGGCTCTTTGGGGGCATCAAGGGAGCACAATCCTGTCTCTGCAGAGATTCAGGCATTGTATGGTTTTTTTTAAAAAAAACGCTTTCGAGCCTGGGATGCAAAATTGGAGTTTTATATTGAAGCTTGGAGCCAGCTGCTGGGAGAGATCGCTTTTCCCTGCCAGGGCCTGATTCAATCCATTCAAGCCCCCAGTTCCTTTAAAACTACATGGAGGCTTAGGGCGCTTAGGGAAAATATGCGCTTAGGGAAAATAATCCAGATTTTTAGCATTCTAGGAAAAAACAGAAAAGGCTGGGGAAGAGGCAGGGCATCAGCAGGACAGGCACAGCATCGTGGGAGTACCGTGCTGCAAATCTGTACACCAGGCATGGCGAGAGTGCACTAAATTGCTGGTGTGATGCCACTCCTGGATTCGTGACGAGTGGTCCTATGTGCGTGCATGGGAGACTAACTTTGGTGAACCTTCAGAAGAGGATGACTGGCAGTGTATTTGGACTTCTTTTGCATCTTTATCAATCAACAATCAACACTAATATAAAGGAAGTAGAATACATAGTTCTCAGTAGGTGGTACATTACTCCTTCGATAAGAATGTTTTACAGTGCAGGAGTTTTAGAAGATGGCTGCTGATTACTGTCAGGGATCTCTTCATGTTAGACCACCAGTAACCTCAAAACCAATGCTTCGTCATCTTTCTGGAACGAATGATCTGCGATCCCTGCATAAAGACCTTCTTAAGGTGTGTATACAGTTGCAAAGTTACGTATAGCCTGGAAATGGGAGTTTCCAAAGCAACCAACTATAGAGCAGTGGATTGCTAACATTTGGGAGACGTTGGCCCTGTTCAGAAGACACCTTAAACTAGGGGTGTGCACTGGATCGGGTCCGATCCACGATCCAAATCCGATCCAGGGAAAATCGGATATAATTATCCGATTTCCGATCTCACCGCTGGATCGTCCGATCCAATCCGATCCGATCCGGAAAGGTTCCGATCCAGCTCGGATGAATCGGAGGATCGGTGGGCTTCCCTGGCAGGGCTGTCCGCTTCCATCAGCGGGCGCCCGCCGATGGAAGCGGACAACGGGGGCAGGGGGCAGCGGACGGGAGCAGACATCCCTGGAAGGTAAGCAGGGGGGAGGGGGGAGAGGGGAGGGGGCGGGCAGCCCATGGCGTGCTTACCTTCCGTGGCCGTCCGCTCCCGTTCACTGCTGGCCGCTACTGTGAGCAGGCTTCGTGGCCTGCCCCTAGGTAGCGCGCCAGGTGATGACATCACCTGGCGCGCTACTCAGAAGCAGGCCGCAAAGCCCGCTTGCAGTAGCGGCCAGCGGCGGATGGGAGCAGACAGCCACGGAAGGTAAGCAGGGGGAGGGGATGGACGGCCTCGGGGGGGTAAGGAGCGTGGGGGAGGGGGCTTACCTGCCGGGGCCATCCACAGCGGACGGCCCCGGGGGGGAGGAGGGAGTTAGGCCCCACCCACCCGCCACCATTTTTTCCTCATAGACTTGCATTGGGGGAAAGCTAGGTCCGGGACAAAATTGGAGGTCCCGATCCGGGTCCCGATCCGATCCGGGGGGGTCCGTGCACACCCCTACCTTAAACCACAGAGAATGAGGCTGTTTGCCTTATTCACCATGGTTAAAGCCATGGTTTAAGGTGTCTTCTGAACACAGCCATCGAGTATGTATAAACCTAGCAAGTGCAGCAAGCGAAGGAATCCTGACTGAAAGAATGATATTGTGGCTCCATTGTTTCCATTTATTTCCCACGTTGAAGCTCTTCAAAACTTTAATCAAATTCCAAACAAGTATAGTTGCCCGTATTTTTTTTTTCTGACTAATACACGCATACACACAAATTACCACACGCTCCTTTTAAGTGCTGAATACATTGAATGAATTGCTCATTATGGTCACAGACCGATACAAGATTTTGTACCAAAGGAATGGTACAGCTAATGATGAGTAATTTAATAAAGCCAATACAATTTAAGATGGGGCCAACATAATTTTCCCCCTAGTTTGCATTGAAATGAAAAAGAACTTAGTAACCTTCCCCAGTGACATAGGATGAATCATCCTTTAAACAAAACCAAACCACCTCTTCACAAGGTCGTCCTGGGAGAGTTTTTAACATTTGGGGGGATGCATTTTTACTCCTTCATTACGTATCAAGCTCCTACTTAGTCTGTTTTACTATAAATCTTCCATAAACGTATCAGTTATAGACTAAGAGTTATACTATTTTGTAAACCGTCCAGAGAGCTTCGGCTATGGGGCGGTATATAAGTGTAATAAATAATAATAATAATAATACTTCGTGAATTTGTTTGTTTCTTCTGTGATTTCGATTTATTTTTGTATATCTTCTTCTACCGCTTCCTCCTCTTCTTTTTGCTGCCTTTATTTTGTTAACTTTATTACAAACCAAATGCAAATTCATGATAAAGAGGGAGGGAAATAGAGTTCCGAGTTCCCTGGATTTGCTCCTCCTCTTGGGAGAACGCTATTGCACTCGCGAACTGCTTGTAGGCTCCCTTTGGCTTTCTGGTTAGCCACTGTGTTAAGCAGGCGCTCGCATCCAGCACAGCCCTTCATATACGCTTAGGCAGAGCCTACGTCAAGGGTAAGCATGCTTGGGCATCTGCCATGGGCCTACACTCCAACAGGGGGCCCACTGACAAGACCCCCCTGGAGTCGTTCCTCCTCTTCACCACTGCAACCTGCGTGTTCGCTTGCCGCTCGCTCTGGCCCAGACCACAGTGGTGATGAGAAGGAGGAGAAGCAACATACTTTCTTGCTAGGTCTATGCAAATAGTAGCAAGGAAGAGGAGGAGCAAGGGGAGGAGCCGGAGCAACAGGAGCCAATGACAATGGCACTGAGAAGGTCGACTCACCAAGCCACGGCCCCAACGGAGCGTATCTTGCTCAGGGGCCTGCAGAAAACATGAAGCCAGCACCGGATAAGGCTATCAATAGTGACTAGTCATGATAGTTGAATGCTACCTCCAGGATCAGAAGAAGTCTGCCTCTAAATAACAGTTGCTGGGGGACCACAGTGAGAGAGGGTTAGCACTGCTCTCATGTAGGGTGACCAGATAAAATCCAGGTCAGGGCTCATGTAACTTTAACAGTTGTAGAGAAAAGGGAATTTCAGCCAGTGTCACTTGTATGCAACTAGTTCCTGGTGAAATTCCGTCTTCATCACAACAGTTAAAGTTGCAGGGGCCCTGCCTTCTTTTGTATATGGTCACTCTAGTATAGTGCCTGCAACTTTAACTGTTGTGATGAACAGGGGATTTCACCAGGAACTAATTGCATACAAATGACTCTGGCTGAAATTCCCTTTTCTCTGCAACTGTTAAAGTTACATGAGCCCTGACCTGGATTTTATCTGGTCAGCCTACTCTCATGCAGGGCCAGCATCAAGGGTAGGCATGGCTGGGCACCTACCAAGGGCCCACACCTAGGGTGGCCGTATGGAAAGGAGGACAGGGCTCCCGTATCTTTCGCAGTTGCGTAGAAAAGGGCATGTCAGCATGTGTCATTTGCACGTGCGCGGCACCTGGTGAAACCCCCTCTTCATCACGACAGGTAAAGCTGCTAAAGTATAGCTCGAGTGACCAGATGCGAAAGAGGGCAGGGCTCCTGCGGCTTCAACGGTTGTGATGAAGAGGGGATTTCTCTAGGTGCTGCATGCAGAACAATGAGACCAGCTGACATTCCCTTTTCAGTACAATGGTTCAAGATACAAAACCCTCCTTTTCGTAGGGTCCGGCAGGGGCCCGCTGGCAAGAGGCCCCTGGAGCTGCTCTACTCTTCACCGGCGTCTCCACCTGCCTCTCTCTCTGTTCCAGACAACAGTGTGATGGCCAGGGAAAGCAGGAGACGCTCCTGCCTGGCTTGCTTATTGGCTCTCTACCTGGTAAGCATGTAAGCAGTAGCAATGCTGAGAAAGAGGATGAGGAGCAAGACCAGCTGGCGTTGAAAGGAGGGAGGGGCCCCTTCGAGGGCGACTTGCCCAGGGACTATCCAAAACTGGGCACCGGCGCTGCCCTGTCCTGCGTCGGGCTTCCCAGAGACATCTGGTTGGCCACTGTCAAAAACGGAGCGTTGGATTGAGAAGGCCTTCGGTCTGATCCTGCATCTTCTTAAGTGCTTTCTGCAAGTTTCAAAGCAGAAGCATTACGCATCCAGGCTTAAGAGGCTGGATTCCTGCCCTGGTCTCAGGCAAAAACATTTTAGGAATTAGCCTGAACCAAAATTGCTCCCCGAGGTCTCCCCGCCACCCCCCTCCTTCCTTGTCAACCACAATCCCTGCTGCGGTTTTCTTGTGCTTAATTTCTTGGAGAGTGCCCCGAAAGTCCCGCAGGGGCTGCCAGCCTGGCTTCCGATGGGCAAGATCCAGCGCATTCCAGCATCGGTTGGTCTCGATGTGGAAAATTAAACCTCCTTCCCAAGAGGCTGCTTGCTGGGACTTCAGCTCAAGGAGGCACGTTTCCAGAATGTGATTGCATCAGTCAGAAAGTGAAGAGCGTGATGAGAAAAATTAGATCTTCCCTCCGGGAGGAGCGAGAATGGAGACTGGTCTTGTTCAAACAGGGTGCTCAGCTTTGTTCGCTGGAGAGATACAGGGAGATTGCTGCTTGCCAGAGCCATCTTCCTGGAGGAAAAATCTGTTCCAAACAAAGGTCTCTCAGCAATTCCTTGCAGGTGAGTCTAGGTAACCCAAGACACGAACATCTTTGACAACGACTGAACATGTTTATTCCCACTCACCCCCAACCGCCAGCAAAGCCAGCCCGCTCAAGGTAGAGCGAGTGGGTACCACTTTTCATCTCATGAGCAGGGGGCTTCACGCACAAGCTTAGAGCAGGAGTGGGAAAACTGCAGCCTGCAGAGGTGGGGTGGTCAGAGAGAGAGAAGGGGGGGTGTCCCAGTTAGTGTGTGAGAAAGAAATGAGGTGGGAGAGAGAGGGGGGGGTAAAAGATAAAGATTGGAGAAAGAGAGAGGATGGCCCAGAGAAAGGAAAGAGGAAGAGAGAGGGAGGGAGGGAGGGAGAAAGATGGGGGGACACAAAACAGAGAGAGAAATGGAGAGACATGGAGTGGCACAGAGAGAGAGAGAGAGAGATCGGTTAGCGCAGGGAAGAAGAGACGATATATTTTTGCAGTGTTGAAAATGGAGCAAAGCTTTGGATGACAATCATTAAATTTATTTATTTATAGTATTTTTATCCCACTCTTCAGCCAAAAAAGGCTCCCAGAGCAGCTTACAATCAATCAGCAAAGACGCCAGTCCCTGCCCTGAAGCTTACCATCTAAAACAGACACGACACACAAGGAAAAGGCAATGGGGAGGGAAAAGGGAAAAAAAAATAATCGACTGTCAGCAGGGCTATTGGGATGGCCCTGCTCCCCCCCCCCTCTCATCTCCTGAAGGAGGGGCAGACCTTCACTGAAGCAGACCCTGATGTTCCCTTTGCCTGCTCATGCCTCCCTCGCTCCTTCTTCTTACCCACAGGGTTGTTGATGTCAGTTAGCCTGTGGGTAAAGTAAGCCGTGCACCTTAAGCCGTGGAATTGGAAGGGATCTCCAATTCGAGATATTGAGGCTTCAATCCTATACATACTTACCTAAGTAACTCAGTGGGACTTACTACTGAGCAGACATATATAGGGTTCTGCTGTCAGTTTCTTTAAGCAACACTATTTTGAGGGGGGGGGGAATCAGGCTTTGCCAACAGGAGTGAAGCCGTCCAACCCCCAAGCTTGCAATCAACTCTTCCGAATGCCGCCTCGTTATGTTTTTGTAACGAGGAGAGAACGGAAACCTATCCTGCCCCCTCCATACTAAGGCAAGCTGTGTAACCACAGCTGAAAATGTCAGGAAACCCAGGCTTTTTCCGTTGAGGAATTCATAATAATCCTACCGTACAGTTGGCAGGAGAAATGTCTAAATCATCCGGAAGGCATTGCTCTCCAACGTCGCGGTTTGGAAATCTCGCCAGTTTTATCTTTTCTATCACTGTTGAGATTTTGAAGGACCGGATTAATGATGCCCGTAATGCAAGAAGGTGGAATTATTCAGCAGAGACGCAGGAAACACTTTAAACAGCAAATGATGCTTCAGAATCCAGAAAGACGGCCCTTCTAGGGAACCAACGTTCATATCTCATCTTTACAGCACAGAATTTACACCCGTTTTGGATCCCCCCCGTGGTGTTTTCGCCGGTTGCGCTCATTCGTCGTGGGGGGGGGGACACACGCCCCACTGTATTTCCTTCCTACATGGAGCTATGAATCCCCCAACCACTCGCTGTGCTTCTTTGGAAGCCTTCTGCAAATCCGCCTAGATTCGCTGGAAGGATTCAAAATAAGGATCTGCATTTGAGGACAAGGTTTGGCCTTTCCCAGGGCAGGCCATTTACAGAATCACATTGAGTTCAGACATGACCATCCCCTGCCTCACTCAGCCCCAGTTTTGGTAGGGCTGGCCAGGGCGGGCAGGGTTGGGCCCCTGTCAAGGGTCCACACATCAACAGGGGCCCTCTGACAAAAAGAAATAAACCCGGAGATGTTCCTCCTCTTCACCACTGCAACCTGCTTCTTCACCTGCATCTCGCTCTGGCCCAGACAATAGAGGCCTCCTCCACACGAGACGTTTAATGAGCCTTAGAGGCTCATTATAAATTTTACCTCCACACCAGCGGAGCGCAAAACGGGCGTACAGGCGCGTTATCTCCCCGATAATGCGCATTTTCGAATGCGCGTTAAATAGCGACTTTTATTTTTCTCCGGCCGTTAAAGCGCATTATCGCGGTGTGAACAAGCGATTATGCGCGTTAACGTCTTCTAAAGCGCTTTTTGGACATGAATTAATGCGCTTCGCCGCCTCTCGCCGCCTCCCGTGCAGAGGGATTAGGCGTAAATGCGCCTCCGCGATAATGCGCATAATCCCGGAACCGGGCGCAAAAGCGCATCCTTGTGGAGGGGGCCGGTGGTGGTGAGAAGGAGGAGCAGGAGAGGCCACGGCCTACTGAGTCACTGGCTTTCTGCCTCTCAACCAAGCAAGAGTTAGCAATGATGGGAAAGAGGAGGAGGAGCAAGAGCAAATGGTGAACACGGTAGCGAGGAGGTGGATTCACTCAGGGAGGGGACTCACTGAAGATCCCCTTAAGAACATAAGAGGAGCCATGATGGATCAGACCAAGGGTCCATCTAGTCCAGGATTCTGTTCACACAGTGGCCAACCAACATGGAACCCACCAGCAGGACATGTGTCTATGTTCCCCAGCAACTGGTGTACATAGATTTACTGCCTCTGCTACTGGAGGGAGCACATAGCTCTCAGGACTAGTAGCCATTGATAGCCTTCTCCTTCATTTGTTTGTTCATTTCATTTATATCCGACCTTTCCACCAACAACCCTGTGAGGACCATCAGGGCCCTCAAAACTCTGGAGCCTGCGCTGCCTGACAGGCACATGATGTCGACTCCAGGCAATTTATGTACCTCAGGGAAAGTTCCCCCCAAATACGATATAAGCGGTGAGGGAATTGACTCTTCCCCTTACATACCACATTGGCTTAGCTTGGAAGAAGAGGATGCTACAGTCTCCTCAGAACTACTCAAGGCCTGGGCCTTTCTTGGAACAGTGAGGGGGAAGGCACGCAAATACGTCTCCCGCTCGCTTGTCATCGTGTTTAATTTCCCCTCCAACTTTGACTAATGGCATATTTCCTCTGACCTCCTTCTCGGACCATCTGGGGCTCACTTGCTCTGTCTTGGCCTCGCGTCGGCTCACTCGCCGCCTCAGCGGCCCGTCCTGTTCCCATGGCGGGAAGGCCGTGTCCCTCATCGAAACCCTCCTCCCGCCAACCCCAGGCCAGACTATCTGTCTTTCTCCTCCGTGCCCCTTTGAAACGGCCACTTCCCACACTGTATGTGTAGCCTTGAGGGGGGTAAACGCAGCTCATGTCCACGTCTCGTCCACCTCCGACATCCTCCGAGTGCTGGGCAAGACTCCTTTCTGCGATAAAGGAATTGCCTCCATGGCTGAGCCTGTGAAAACATTTGCCGGTATCTCGGCATACTGATAACAAGGCCTCCCTTTTTTATTGCAAGCTGAGGACAGGTTGCCTTGGGAAAACAACAAAACCGACCTAAAAGCGCTGACAATATTAGGGCTGATGAATTACAAAACAGTAATAAATCCTTCCAAGGACAAACGTATCACATATATTTATGATTTAATTAAAAATGTTGTTAAGGCCACCACGATTAAAGGCAGAACCCTCTCAACGTGGCGCGTAAGATTTTTTAAAAAATCATACAAAACCAGGCAAAAATAACAGGAAAGCAATAAATATTCAACTATTTTCAATGTTTGATCAATACTATCGCAACGGTATAAAAACGGATAACACCAATGAAACCTTCTGCCCACAGATAATGGAAAGGCTAATGGAAAACAGGTGCATTTTCAGAACCCTCTTAAAGACCTGCCAAGAAGGGGTCTGATGGATCCCTGATGGAGGAGGATTCCAGCCCTATGGGGCTACCATTGAAAAGGCCCTCTCTCTCACCAGCCTAGTCGCCACCAAATGCGCCTCTAATGGTGGCGGCCTCAAAAGAAGAGCCTATCCAGAAGATGTTAAAGTTTGGGCAAGCTTGTATAGGAGAAGGTGGTCTTTCAGGAAGCCTAGTCCCAAGCCATAACCAGTACTCTGAATACTGCTTGGAAACAGACCGGTAGCCAGAGAAGCCACTGCAACAATTTAGCAGTCGCAATGAGAAGAGCAGCTTGTGATGATGGCCGTGAGAAGTTAGACTCTCTGAGGAGGGGCCCCATTGAGGATTTCTTACCCAAGAGCCCTCATGAACCTGGAACCGGCACTGTCTGTAATGTTACCGGAATCATTCCTTCCAAAAAGTGCAACACTAATCTTGAAATAACATGTTTTATGGCACAACAGTGCGTCATTCATGTGTCAGGATCAAACCTGCTGCAAAGGAAACTCTTGCAATTACTGGATTGGGGGGGTGGTGGTGGAAGAAATTGGTCCAGCGGATTTGGGGGCTCGGATATTGTGGTTTGGGGCACGGGTGGGGAGGAATAGGAGGCACCTGGCTCCCACTCATCAGGGCTGTCGTTCCTTCTTGGTGATCAGAGAGATGTTAACTTGACAAAGAATGATGTGCAGGCGGAAATCCAAAGAACCCCGAGGCTGAGCACTGGGAAGCTTTTGCCAGATCTGGATGAGGAAGGAAGCCAATCTCTCTGCCTACACACTGTTGCATTGGGACTTTGGCACCGAGAGAGCCCATGCCCCGGAGCCTGCCCGCCTGCCTGCCCTGTGCAGCATCAAGCCAAGCTCCACATAGGTGTAACTTCTTCCTCCGTAATTGCCAAGATGCAGACAGGCAGACAGACAGGCAGACAGGCAGGCAGACATGCATGGGGAACCCTAATGTGGAGGACACATCATCCCATATAGGGCTGTGGAATTGCTAAGTTCATTGGAGGAGGCCTTCCAGGCTGTACCGCAACTTGCACATTGCCCTCTGGTGGCATCCCGGAAGGGAGCCTTTTTCATGGTGGCACCCACCTGTCATGCCCCCGCTGGAGGAATCCTCCTCTGAGGAGGAGCTAGAGCTCCCAGAAACAGCCAATGCCATGGAGCTAGCTATGTCAGGCGATGTAGGGGAGCCTCAGGCCTCAGAGGAGATCACTGCTAGTCCATCCCCACAGGAAGAGGGCATTTCTACTTCTGAAGCAGAGGCTGAGTGAATACCTAGCCCCCCGAGAACATTGTTACCTTATGAGGCAAGCCAATAGGGCTCCTTTGAGAAGAAGTGCTTGATTACAAAGGAAGTCTCCTCAGGAGGACAAGACTCCTTGGGAACAAGACCCTTCTTCTGAGTAGGACTTTTGCTAGAGGGCCTGTAATTCATTGCAGCTGAGCCCTGGGTGGGGCTCAGGAAGCTCAGTGTTCGCCTGGCTAGTGATGGAACAACATTGTTCTGCCAGCTCTGGTGTCTGTGTTCCTGGCCTTGCCATTGATTCTCTGTGCTACTGACCCTCGGACCCCTGCTTGATTCTGCTTCTGGACTGTGTATTGTATCTGACTACTTACCTGTGCTTTGACCTTTGCTTGTATCTTGACCACTCTTGTCTTAGCCTGATTCTATACTAAACTGAAAACCTTTGTACTTGATCATTTGCCTGTGTTTTTGCCTTTTGGGTTGCCCTGTAACTTTCCCTAATGCCAAGTCTGGTTTGACTTCAGCTTATGGAACGCCCTCCCAACTGGTATTCAGGAGGTGCCAATTGTGGGATGTTTTTGGCACCTGTTCAAGATGTGTCGCTTTACCCAAGCCTTCACTGAATGATTTGGCTGCCTGGCTAGTTAGCTTCAGTGGAGGCTGGTGGCTCCAATTTTGGCAGGGCTGTGGATCCATTCTGGCTTTCAGTCCGAACCAGCCAGAACCCTAAAGAGCTATCCAAGGTGCTGAATCTATTTTGGGGACAGGACATTATCTATCACTCCTAAGTAGCTGGGGGAGAGGCCAGGGGAAGGGGATGTCACTCCCTGGGGAACCCCTGAGGGCCCCAGACCTCAGTTTCCACACCCTTGGTGTAAACAATACTGAGATGGATACACCAATATTTCCCATGACCTTCCTAGGATAAGTGGAGCCCAAATGAAATGGTGGCTGAGGAGGGAATGGTTCTTATGGTAAGAATGTCAGAATTGCTTTGGTGGATCAGCTCAGATGCCCCACCCAGCCCAGTTCTCTGTTTCCAGCAGTAGTCCAGAAGCTCAGAAGGCAGCCTTGGAAGTGATGGTCATCCATCGCTGCTTGTCTCCAGCACTTGATACTCAAAGACGGACTCCTATGGAACATGAATCAGCACTGGGATGTGTGGCAGCAATGGAATTCTATCATCACAGGTTTGGGAGGGATCTCAAAGATCATTTAATCCAGACCCCACCACCACCGCCACCACCCACCCAATGCAGGAAATCCACTGCTACAGCATGTGGATTTCCTGGAGTCAAAGGCAGGTTTGGTGCGGCACCTGCCAAGGGTCCTCAGCCAGAGGGGCCCACAGACAAGAGCCTCCCCCCCCCACCAGTTGC
Organism: Anniella stebbinsi; assembly: GCA_029215795.1. NCBI lineage: Eukaryota > Metazoa > Chordata > Lepidosauria > Squamata > Anniellidae > Anniella > Anniella stebbinsi. The sequence goes on from JARDYH010000010.1 coordinate 5,829,471, forward strand.
TCTTCCTTTTCACCACTGCAACCTGCTTGTTCAGCTGCCTCTCGCTCTGCCCTGGTCAACTGAGGTGGTGAGAAGAAAGAGCAGTAGATCCCACTGCCTGTCAAGCAAGCAAGCGGTGGCTATTATGTGGAAGAGGAGCAAGAGCGGCTGGCATTTTGGGGGCTGGTGGGGCACAGGACAGGCAGAGGCACAATATTCTACTGTGGTTGCTGGAGGAGGGCAGGAGGAGATCATGCAGGGCAGCTGCAGGTTGTGCCTTTGAGCAGATGTTCCTGGTCGTGGTGGGATTTCTCGGCCACAAGTAGATGGTGGAGATGCAGAGGGTCACTGCACCATTTGCCTCAAATACAAAGCCACCAATGGGGGTGAGAAGGTCAAAAGGAAGGGGGCTCATTGAGGGTCACTTCCCAAGGGCTCCCCCCCAAAAAAAAACTGGAGCAAGCACTATCTCAGCATCTTCCGTAATCCAGCCATGCTGTCTCCCATCTATGCCACAGTGAGATTACCCGTTCGGTCTCAGCAGGCTCTGAGATGTTCACTGCCAAATGGTGTGTTTTCCATTTAGCCTTTTGGAGGGTGCCCAGATTTCATCTCACAATCCTTAAGACGGGCATCAGCTTAAGACGGGCATCAGCTTTGCAGATGTGGAAACTGCAGTCCCCCCACCCCTTAAATACAGACTCCGATGGGAAACGCAAATCAGCGCATAAATAAAAACCAGGCCTGTGGGTTATTTGCCTCAATAACAGTCTCGGAGAGACCCGATTCAATATGTTTGTTTTATTTAGTTTGCTGACCGACGTAGGTATTTATAATGCTTCCAATAAAAAGTAAAATCCGAATGAAATAACGTCCCCGAAATCAGTTGAAAAGGTTTGGGCCAGAGGAGAATTGTAATTGTGCAAAGCCTTTTATATGAAATGTTGGCTGCTTGGCCTTTTGGTGCCGTGCTGCTGGGTTCTGTCTTTAAAAATACTGCTCAGGAAAAGAGACGGAATTAAACTGTGGGCCAAGCTGCATGTTACATGCATAACATTACTGCAGTTGATATTTTTTTCTTAGTAAGTAGTTGGCACAGGAAAGTCTGGGCACCCTTGGGTGGAGCTTCAACTCTTTGTCTCCCTGCCACGGTCCTGGTTAAAAAATCACCCCTCCAAAGTTCCTATTTGCATTTAAAGGGAAGCCCCCACTGGCAGCAAAGAGAGCTTCCCCTGAAATTCAAACAGCAGTTTTGGAGAGGTGATTTTTACACAGGCTGTGGCAGGGAGAGCAAGACTTAAATCCACCCTGCCCCCCCCCCCTGCTGACCCTCAGAGTCCAGAGGCTACTCAAACTTCCTCATGGCTTCCGTTTGCACGCAGAAAAGCCCTGCATGTTAATATACCCACAAGTTTTGCATTGAATCAAATGTTGCCCTGAGAACCCAGCTCCATGATGGAGGTCCTGCTCCAGGTTCCCTGCCTTCGGAGGTGGGGGGGGGGGGCACAAACAAAAGACAAAGTCTTTTTGATGGTGGCTCCCGAATTTGTGAAACTTCTCCAAAATGGAATTCGGCCCTCAGGATGAAAGCAGCGCAACACCCCTGCTTTAAAGTAATGGCTGCTTCATGTGATCACAGACTCTTTGGCATTTACGGGATGGTGCTAGTAGCTGTTCTTTGGATCCAATCAACTCAGAATCTAGCACCTGAATTTGCTTTTTTCCCTCCTCCCTCCTCCCTCCCAAACCCCTTTCCTTTTGTGTTGTGTCTTTTAGATTGTAAGCACGTGGGTAGGATTTTTAATATATATTTATAAGCTGTCTTGGGGGGGGGGGCTTTTAAAATTTTATTTATTTATTTATTTACAATATTTATATACCGCTCCCCATCCAAGGATTTCAGAGCAGTGAACAAATAGAGTAAAAGAGTGAAAACAATAAAAACTACATTTTAAAAAGAAACAAAGTGCAAATAAAACCACGGCTAGTAATTCTGGGAAAGCTTCCTGGAACAGCAACGTTTTTGGGAAGCGCTGGAAGGAATACAACGTTGGTGCCTGCCTGAGTTCCAAAGGCAGGGAGTTCCATAGGACTAAAGGGCAGGATAAAGATTAAAATGCTGTAAATAAACAATAAGTAAATAAACCCCACAATCTGCATCCAAAACACAGAAGCATAGACTATTCTGTAACTGAGTGATCTATATCAATGATTGCTTGCAGAGCAGGAAGGAAGAAAAACAAGATGTTCTCTGATGGAAAAATTAAGAAAGGGATATTCTTCTGTCACTGCTGTTTGGGATGTTAGCATGCTGGAGGAAGCACAGCAACACGGATTCCATTTCAATATCCATGTTTTGTTTCCAGTAGCTTCTGAAGAACCCTTTTCTCCCCACCCCAATCGCCCATATGAGCTGCTTGAACGAAGAATTCTGTGTACAAGTTACACATGGCCCTGACACTCCATTGTTCTAAAAGCAAGAGGGTCATTCAAAGTAAACTCTCTCTGCCTTTCAGCAACTGGACGTGGTAGGAACCTTTCCCTCCCCATGGAAAGAGTGGCAAACCGCAATGGAAAGTTAGTGCTAGGGGTGCGGGGGAGAGACTTGGAGATGCTGTAAAAATCCCCTGAGTGGCTTTGTTTGGGTTCTCGAATGATATATCCCATAGGCTGTAGGAATATTAAATAGGATGCCCAAACTTTCCCTGTTTAACCGTACTAAAGCTTTCCAGAGCTGGACTCAAGCTTCAGCATGGTGGAATGAAGAAATCTTCAGGTCATGGTCATTAGGGCATGGAAAAAATTGGCGGGGGTGATTTTTATTTATTTACATTACCTTTTAAAATCCCTCTTTCTGACAGAGGCGCTTGAAGCGGCCAGCAAGATCCAACCAATAGTCCCAATTAAAAAAACAGTACTCCACATTGTTGAAGCACAAGATACATTATGCAACAATAACTAAGACCAGTGTATATATATATATACAAAAAAATCTCATTAGGAATAAGCTGGGCATTTACATATCACCCCAAAAGAGGAAATCCATCACCCGAAAAGATTTCAAACATTTGCACCCCATCTCTCTGGGCAGCTTTCAGCAATAGATAAAAAAAATTCAGCAGTACTTTGCAGCGGGGAATGTACGCAAATTTTCAGTTGCGCAACTAAATTTTAGTTACTGCAACTAAATTTTCGTACATCCATTTTTTAAAAAACTAAAACTAAAATCTGATTCTATCAATGAGCGGATGACAAAATGAAAGACACCGAACCATCTGCAAAACCGATGGAACGGATTTAACAAAATCTGTACACCCCTAAATCTAACCGCTGGGGCATCCACGATAGATAGTTCTCTCCACCCTTGGCTGAAAGACCTCCGACAAGGAGGCAGCTATCCTCTCCAGATCACTGCTTCCATTGTCAAACCACTCTTTAGAATATTACGCTTTGCTTGCTTGAAACCAACCCAAAATGTGGATGATCGTTTTATCCTGTAAGTAAACACTTTGATTTTTCCTTTCTTTGCAAGTTTAAGACCCTCCGGGGGAGACAGTGTCTGATTTGGCATTTGCGTGCTCATTTTGAGCCCCGAAGCATGGTTTTAATTGTTACATCCCCAAATCAGAAAAACTTTGCCAAATAATAAAGAACATTGCTTTAAAGAGAGACGGGGGGCGGGGAGGGGGGAGAGAAAACAGCCCTCGGTCTTATGGAACTTCTCAACAACTTGACTAATACCATAATTGCTGTAACGCGATTGTAAAGCCTGGTGGCAAAGTTAATTCTTTTTTTAAAATAATCACACTATCTGTCATTAAGCACATTTGTTCTTTCTGCAAGATTAAGGCCAAAAATCAACCATGCGTTTCCCCCTCTTTTATTACCAGCCATCAGCTGAAACAAAAGTGATCACTGATATCTAGAGATAAGATAAATGAAGCCCCCCCCAAAAAATTACTTTTACCGAAGACAAAGGTCTATTTAATTAGGCTGTTCATCTTGTGTGTGTATGTTTAATCTCATATATATGTTCAAGTATTGTTCAGAGAGACTGCTAACATTTCACTTAGATTTTGCTGATCTTAGCTATATTTAAGAGTCATGTTTATGGGCCAATGGCCAATGGCCAAAGAAGTAATAATGTGATTATATCACACGTTGGCAGACATTTTAACAGGCTGTAATTATCAAGACTCTGTGTAACCTGCACATCCATGGGTTTACCGCACTAGGGTGAAATCTGACAACTGGTGCCAAATTAGTCACCCTGAGAGAACACCACTTTCTTTCATTCCTCTTTAAAATCACTCTTCTAGTTCTCATGGATGTTGACACGAACAGGGGAATTTAGGGGCAATGCTTCAGATCCAGAAAACATTCATGAAAGACCATGTGGTGTAGTGGTTAGAGTTTTTGACTAAGACAGGGGAGACCAGGTTCAAATTCCATGAACCGTGAAGCTCAATGGGTGACCTTGAGCTAGTCGCTATTTCTCAGCCTAACCTACCTCTCAAGAGTTGTTGTGAGGATAAAATGTGTGTGTGTGGAGGTGAGGAGAGGACCATGTGCCTTGTGCTCCTTGGAGGAAGGGTTGGCTATGAATATCATCAATCAATCAATCAGAAGATAAGAAGAGCCATGCTGGATCAGACCACAGGTCCATCTAGTCTAGCACTCTGTTTACACAATGGCTCAATTCGGATGACACGATAGTCAATGGTGGGTTGACTAACCCTAACCCTAACCCTAGGGGGCACTCTCCACACAACATGGTAATAAATAATCAACTGTGGTGTGGATGAGGATCAGCGCTGAGTTGACTATGGCAGCATTCGGATGACACAATAGTCAAAACAACTGACGATTGTTTCCCCCACACCAGTTGTTTGTGTCATCCGAATTGAGCCAGTGGCTAAACACCTGTCAACCAGGAAACCACAAGCAGGACACAGGTGCAACAGCACCCTCCCACCTATGTTCCCCAGCAACTGGTGTATCTAGGCTTACTGCCTCTGATACTGGAGGTAGCACATAGCCATCAGGACTAGTAGCCATTGATAGCCTTCCTCTCCAGACCAGGAATAAATGACTGTAGGGCTCTCAAACACACACCAATTTCCAAGAACTTTCCCATTCACTTCAATCGATGAAGAAAAATTTCTAGAGCCAAAAGATCCTGGCAGTTGTGTGACAGCTCATTTCCTCACTTCTGCAGCTGGCATAGTACTACACAGCATGATTTTAAGGCCAGGACAGAGGTCATTCCTCATCTGGGGTACTGTATCCAGTTCTGAGTACCACACTTTAAGAAGAACATAGCGTCCGGTTAGAGAGGAAGGTTTTACTGCAACGTGATGTTGCAGATCCTACTTCTGATAATTGAAAAACAAACAACTCTGAGATGTAACTCCTAGAGATCCTGAGAGGGAAACTCCATCTTGAAGGACAAGTCTGGCTACATGCAGCAAGATTTCAGCATGGCTTTCCGTCAAGGCACTGTGGTAAACTTGTACAGTTATTGGAAAAGATAGAGTATATTAAATAGGGACAGTGGAAGTGTATGAAATATAAAGTACCGACTCCAGGTTTTTGAGAGCATCCTTGAATGAGACACCCTCAATGGTCCCCCTCCCTCAGTGAGTTTACCTTCTCACTACCATTGAAACCAGCTGCTGTGGCTTCTTACGCTCTCTCTCCCTCCTCATTGCTACAACACAGGCAGAAAGCCAGTGAGCCAGTATTCAGTAGCATCTACTGCCCCTCCTTTTCACCACCACCATTGTCTGGGCCCGAGCGAGAAGCAGGTTGCAATGATGAAGGGGATGAGCAAGTCCAGGGACTCTTGTTAGTGGGTCCCTACTGGAGCGCAGGGCCTTAGCAGGTGCCCACTCATGCCTACCCTTGACGCTGGCCCTGGCAATATGCATCCATTTTGTAAATGAATCAATTCTTGTCCCTTGACTACTAGCCTCCCTAGCCTTATCCGATCAGCCAACCTATTCTCAATTCCCATGCTTTAGCCACAAATTCATTAGGCAGGTGGTCTTAGGCAAGCAAATTGGTCTCTCTCTTAGCCTTAGCCCCCTTCATCTTTCCACCTCCTTTACTCACCCGTGTTCTTGAAAGACTGGGCGTTACAGCTAATCTGTCAGGAATTGTTTCAGCAACAAATAAATAAACAAACAAACAAACAGAGGCTTATGAGCATTGAAAGAAAGAGAGAATTTCCTAGAGGGTTCTATTGCACAACTTAATGATACTTACTCCAGTCACGTGTTCAGCTTTTTATAAGACCGTCAAATGGAATTAAATAAAAATGAGACTTTGTATGGCAAGAGCAGGGTAAGGGATAAATGCTTATTTTCTACTGATCTCCCTCCCCATGCCCCCAAAGCAGACAAGAGACTGAGGCTGCAATCTGAGACACCTTAACCCATTGAAGAGAATGTGCCTAGTCTGGCCAGGACTACATCGGATACTGGTCCATCTAGTCCAGCATTCTATTCACACAGTGGCCAACCAGTTGCTTATGGGGAAACCCATAAGCAGGACATGAGTGCAACAGCATCCTCCTATCCATGTTCCCCAGCAACGGGTGCTTATAGGTGTACTGCCTCTGATACTGGAGGTTGCACTTAGCCATCTGGACAAGTAGCCATGAATAGCCTTCTCCTCCAGGAATTGATCCAACCCCCTTTTGAAGCCATCCAAATTGGTGGCCATCACTACATCTTGTGGCAGTGAATTCCATAGTTTAACTATGTGCTGTGTGAAGCAGTCCTTTCTTTTATCTGTCCTGAATCGCCCACCAATCAGCCTCATGGGACGCCCCAACTGGGTTCTAGTATTATGAGGGCGGGAGAAAATTGTCTCCCTATCCACCTTCTCCACACCAGGCATGATTTTGTACACCTCTATCCTGTCTCCCCTTAGCCTCCTTTTTTCCACGCTAAACAATCCCAGCTGTTGTAACCTTCCTGCATGTGTGCATGTATACGTGTGTGGGGCAAGCTAGATTAGGATCTTGGCAGGGAAATTGCTATGCCTGGGCCCTAATTTATTTCCTAGGGCCTCAGATCTATTTCCCAAAACCCTGATTGTCTATTGGTACCAATGGAATGGTTCCCCCACTCTAGGCTGACCAGATAAAATCCAGGTCAGGGCTCATGTAACTTTAACAGTTGTAGAGAAAAAGGAATTTCAGCCAGTGTCATTTGTATGCAATTAGTTCCTGGTGATATTCCCTCTTCATCACAACAGTTAAAGTTGCAGGGGCCCTGCCTTCTTTTGTATATGGTCACTCTAATATAGTGCCTGCACCTTTAACTGTTGTGATGAAGAGGGAATTTCACCAGGAACTAATTGCATACAAATGACACTGGCTGAAATTCCCTTTTCTCTACAACTGTTAAAGTTACATGAGCCCTGACCTGGATTTTATCTGGTCACCCTACCCCACCCGACCCTTTCATTGCCACACAGGGGGTAATTGTCAAGAGGGATTGCAGTTGGAAAGGGAAGGGTTAACTCTCCCTTCCTCACACGCTGCACCCCACAAAAAAATAAAATAAACAACAACCCACGGTTCAACGACAAGCCACCTTCAACCAATACTCAACCCTGAGTGTGGTTTGCCATGTTGTATGAACCCAGCCACGCTAACAAACCATGGTTTGTTACCTACGAATAACGCACAGTTCACAACCCAACAACAAACCATAGCTTCTCTTCGTGGGTTGTTTGTGGTTAACTAATCACTGGGATTGCAATGTGTGGCAAGAGTTAAATCTCACGCTCCACCCACACCATGGGCTCAGTCCCGTTTGCCCCCTTCCCACAATGTTTGATGATGGCTATAAAGAAAAAAATGAAAAAAACAGCCATCTACAGAATGCCAAATTACAAAATGTGACAAAAGTTACATTTAGTTCAGCCATATGACTGCCTTGAGAAAGACTAATATTTGTCTCTTTCTAGTATTTTTACTCTTATTATTTTTTTAGGAATGAAAGGATGGAGCTTGGGAAGCTGACACGGGAGTAGAGTGTAAATTGAGCAGCTGTTTATGTGAGGGATCTGCTTTCTCGCAAGCCATTGATGGGATGCAAATGGAAAATGTGTTTCATTAATTAATAAGGCCGATCTTTCAAAACGCGGTAGTGTGATGTCAGTATGTACTGGGCTGCATGTAACCCGCATAAAATCACTCAAAACTCACTCCTGGGTAACCCAAATACTGCAACCAGTGTTCAGATATGCTAGTTTTTGCATTAGTACTTTGGTTGGGCCAAAGGATCCTTGAGTGCTAATCCTGTACAGACCCGTTTAAACTTAATGGGGCTCACTTCTGAGTAGCCTTCAAGATGCAGCTGGACAGTCATCCATCAGGGATGCTTTAAGGTGAATTCCTGCATGGAGCAGGGGGTTGAACTCGACGGCCTTATAGGCCCCTTCCAACTCTACTATTCTATGAGTCTATGACATGCCTAGGATTGCACTGATATTCAGTCACAGCCCTTCCCCTAAAGCTTCTCACATCATCATCATCATCATCATCATCATCATCATCATCATTATTACACCAATAGCCTGCTTTTCCCCCTCTTGCGAGGAACCCAAGGTGGCTTCCATGGTCCTCCAACTCTCCCTTTGAGGTAGGTTAGGCTGGAAGTCATTGACTGGCCCATAGTCATGCGGTGAGCTTCATGCCCGGGTGGGACTACAACCTAGATCTCCCGAGTCCCAGTCCATCACTCTAAACACTACACCACACTGGCTCTCAATTATGATGTAGTGATGGCCACCATTTTGGATGGCTTTAAAGGGGGTGGGGATTAGACAGATACCTGGAGAAGGCTATCAATGGCTGTTTTATCTGTTTTAATGGTTTATCTATTTTATGATTTTTGTATTTATATTTATTGCTGTTCCCCGCCTTGATAATAATACTAGTCCTGATGGCTCTATGCTACCTTCAATATCAGAAGCAGTATACCTATGTACACCAGTTGCTGGGGAACATGGGTGGGAGGGTGCTCTTGCACTTATGTCCTACTAGTGGGTTTCTGGTCGACAGCTGGTTGGCTACTGTGTGAACAGAATGCTGCTGGACTATGTGGACCTTTGGTCTGATCCAGCAAGGCTGTTCTTATGGGAAAAAAAATATGAAGGGCTTAATGTCATCCACAACCCCCGACTTCCTCAAAATGCTCAAATCGTTCCCCACTCTGCTCAGTAGTCTTATGAAACAGTCCCTTTGTGGTACAGAACGTAGCAAGTCCCCACAATCTGAACACTGAACCTGTCTTTGCAGCAATAAGGGCTAGAAACTTGGCTTCTCAAAAGAAAAAAAAAAGTTGAGATTCTTGGGAAGCCAGATGTTCAACACCAGTCGCTCATCCTGTGCTTTTTGCTGAGTGTGTAGGTGGAATCCCTGAACACAACACACCCTGCCCAAGTGATGTGAAACCCCACTTCAGGCAGCTGGGTATGGTGTGCAGCCATTAGAGCTGATAAAATCTCCCATGTGTGAAATCCTGTTGTTTGCTATACATGTTGTGGGAGGAAGCGAAAGCCATAAAAACCCTGACACACCAACAACACTGGGTTTTAGCTTTTAATTTCCTAATACATCTAATCAGGCCTGTTTGGAGCAGCCTTCCCGCCTTGCTGCTCTCCACGTATTGGACAACTCCCATAATCTCCAGTCCGCATGGCCATGGGGACATGCTGGCTGGAGTGATGGGAGGTGTAGTCCAACACGTCTGGCGGACTCCAGGTTGGGGAAGGCTAGCTTGGAAAGTTGTTGCTTTCAGTGTCGTGTAAGATGAGCAATAAGATCCAACGGAAAGGAAACTGGACTCGGATCCTGGAAATCTGAGGACAAAATGCTTGTCTTGAAGCGATCTCCTCAGAATCGCTGAGAAGCCTTGTTTGCAAGCTAATTTTGACCCTTTGGGCGCTCTGTAGCAGCTGCTGATGCCATTTTTTAAAATTCTTTATCCCCCCCCCCCCCAGCTGTTTTTGGCAGCCGTGCAGGGGTGCCGCCCACAGAGGCCGGGCAAAATGACCCCTGGACACTCAAAGTTGCCTATATCTGGTAGACAGGATTAAACCACAGTTCCCCATTTTGGACTGAATGTGTAACTGCAATTTCATTAAACCAAGAATGTAAGTACAGAGGAAGAGAGGAAGGGCCACATTGTGCCTTTGCTTGTTCCCAGGTGGTAAACAATGGCCTCCCAAGCTGGGAACTGAGTATCCGAGTCGAGGGTTTGGACTCATTCTGGAAGGGAGGAATATTTGAGGATGGATTTGACCCTGAAGTTTAGCCACTTAATTCAATCCCTGGAGTGCTCCGGCTTTCCCTTTCCTAAACAGAAGAGTCATGTATGAAAGAAAACTCCCACTCCGCCTCTCAAATATTTTCATCCTTTTATAATGATGGCCTTGACTGGGGAGCTGATAACGTCGTCTGTGTTTCCCTTCACCCGCTAAGGGCACTGCAAAATCCTCCTTTTTCACATTTGGAGAAGTTCCACTGTAAGGTTGTCACCTGCATCTCCTAAGCGATAAATCAACTGTTGCTTAGTTGCCATATCTTATGATGTCCTTCTGATAGGGCCTTCCTAGTTCATATATCAAAGGTGTTCTTTGAGATCCGGTTAATGTCTTTCGGCTGGCTGGCTGCAGTGATGAGAGCCAATCTACTGAAATGTCTTTTCTCTGCTGTATTTTCTAGGGGGGCATTAAAAAAAGAAAAAAAGCATGGTTTTCATCCTAGATATTAATAGTGAACAAATATAGCAAACAAATATTCACCAAATGCTGAACTGTATGTATCCGAGACAGCATCATGTGTACACAAGAGAAAGGTAACAGCATGCTTGGGGAATAGGCAAGATTTCTAGAAGTACCAAAAAATCTTGTAAAACCCCCTTAAAAATGTCTCTATATTAAGGGAAATCACGTTGCTTACCGGGGGGTTGTGCTTCCTGGTTCTTTGGCGCGGATGTTATGGGCTGCATTACACAGGTGGAGAGGCGACCACGTGGCTTGAATTGAATATTTCCACTCCATTCACTTTAATTGAGGCAGCACCACCTAGTGGCAGAAAATCCTGCCTTTTCAAGATATTACCACATTAAACATGGTTCTTTTCATAGCAGGATTTCCAGGGGATACTGCGGATGACGTCCTTGTCGTTGACGACATCATGTAATGGTCCTGCAAACTTCCGTGAGTGGCCAATCACAAGTGTGCAATAAATTGCTCATTTAGAGAAATCCTAAAAGTGGATGGGTGGGAATCCAGAAAAAACTCAATGGCCTAGTTCGCACATCACAACAACCTGCCCATACTGCTGGTGGTCTTAACGGAATTGCAACAGAAACCCAAACCTACGTAGCTCTTTATAAATGTTTACTAGAATGTAGCAAATTGGAATTTCAGGATGTTATAGTTGAATGGAATATAGAATTAGAATGTCCTATACAGCCTAATCAATGGAAAGTGTCCTTAGCTTCAATATATTCTACATAAAACTTAACATTTAGATTGATTCAGCAGAAACTGACGTTTCCGGTATATTGGGCACTGCAGAGTTTTGGGAAGAAGAAATTAGCTTTTCATCAGAAGTTATTGTTTGTATTAATTTTGTCTTCAAAAATCTTTGATATTTGTAGATCCCCCTGGCTGCGACAATGGACTGGATGAGGGCTAATAAACTGAAACTCAATCCAGACAAGACTGAGACGCTGTTAGTGGGTGGTTCCGCTGACCGGATGGAGGGTGTTCAACCTGTTCTGGATGGGGTTGCACTCCCCTTGAAGGAGCGGGTTCGTAGCTTGGGGGTTCTCCTAGAACCATCTCTGTCACTTGAGGCGCAGGTGGCCGCAGTGGCACGGAGTGCCTTCTACCAGTTTCGGCTGGTGGCCCAGCTACGCCCCTATCTGGACAGGGATAACCTGGCTGGTAACCTCCAAGTTAGATTACTGCAATGCGCTCTACATGGGGCTGCCTCTGAAGACGGTTTGAAAGCTGCAGCTTGTGCAAAATTTTAACTTGTTTTTATGCTTTATGCTTTTAAATTTTGTATATTGGTGTTTTAATTGTTCAATGTTTTTAATTTTTGTAAACCGCCCAGAGAGCTTCGGCTATGGGGCGGTATATAAATGGAATCAAATAAATAAATAAATAAATAAAATGCAGCGGCCAGGTTGATTACTGGGACTAGTAGGTTCGATCATATAAGACCTGCTCTGGCCCGCTTGCATTGGCTGCCTGTATGTTTCCGAGCCTGATTCAAGGTGCTGGTTTTAACCTATAAAGCCTTACACCGTTTGGGACCACAATACCTGATGGAATGCCTCTCCTGATACGAACCTACCCGTACACTACGATCAACATCTAAGGCCTTCCTCCGAGTGCCTACTCCGAAGGAAGCTCGGAGGTCTGCAACAAGGGAGAGGGCCTTCTCTGTGGTAGCCCCCCAAATATGGAACAATCTCCCCGACGAGGCCCGCCTGGCGCCAACATTGTTATCTTTTCGGCGCCAGGTCAAGACTTTCTTCTTCTCTCAGGCATTTAGCAATATCTGATGAGCCTGGGTTTGTTTTGTTTCTGTTTTGTTTTAGGATTATAGCTTTTTACAGTTATTATAGTGGTTTTAAATGTGTGTATATTGTATGTTTTTGCTGTTTTAATTTTTGTATATTGTTTTTAATTGTTTTAATCTGATGTGAACCGCCCAGACAGCTTCAGTTATGGGGCGGTATACAAATGTAATTAAATAAATAAATAAATAAAATAAACGAGAGAGCCTTTTCAATGGTGGCCCCTAATTTTGGAATGATCTTCCCATCCAACACAGTCATCTTTTCGGTGCCATGTTAAGCCTGTCCACTACTTCCAGGAATTTGATGGCATATCATGGGGCATTTATGCCAGCTGTCTGAACAGATCTAGCTTTTGTGTTTTTTTTTGTTTTAAACTGAATTTGTTTATAGATGTTTAAATTGTTTCTAAGTTTGTATATTTAAATATTTATGCTCTATTTTCATCTTGTGAATTGTTGTGAACGGCCAAAAGAGATTCAGCTATCGAGCGGTACAGAAATGAAATAAATATGTAAATAATAATAATGTGCTTTTCAATTATCTCTCCTGTAGCATGGGAACTAACAGATGGACAGCAACAGCGGCCCCTGAGAGGCCTTATAGTTGCAAAGCGACTTAAACTACCAGCTTGGAAGAATAAATAATATACCATTCCATAGGAAAATCATCTGTTCCTGGAGCTCTCATGTCTCAGCTCCTCAATAATACATTTAACCTCTTCCATCCATAAAGACTCTGCAAGCAGCTCCTTTCGCTGCAAATCCAGTTGAGAAAGTCCTCCAAAACAAAACGTTCAAATTCCCGATTTGTCAGCTCAATAAGCGTCAGCTTGTCTAAAGGCGGTGTGATTTTATAACTATGTCTTGTTTTATCCTTTGCTGTAAACCGCTTCGGGATTTTTAAAAAGGGGAAGCAGTATATAAATATTCTAAAGTACATAAACAAACAGCCACCATCAATTCAGCGGTCCGAGGATCCCTCTGTTCTCTCTCTATTTCAACATATATTCTACGGTTGTCAATTTCGTTTGGCTACACGTTCAGGCATATGCACGGCTTATACTAATGCATTTAAGATATGACAGTTGAACCTTTGTTACTGTCATCGTGGGCTGACACCCTTTGTTGCGGGTCCCACTTGTATTTTAGTAACAGAAGGGGACTTCAGTGATATCTTGCTGTAAAAAAGGCAGCAATTACCCATAAGCGGTCTCCCAAATCCTTGATCCATTTGTGTCATAGATCTTCAATTTACTCGCCTTCATGCCAGAGGTGCTCATAAAAGCGATATCCACGCTTAAAACCACTCAGGGGTGCCTTGTGAGGAGGGAGGGGGAGGGGACCCCCCCCCCCCATGCAAACGATACGGGTAGTACTTAGCGGACTCTCATGTTTCGACGGCTTTTCCCTTCATGCTTCTTCTACGGGTTCCTTTATGCGTCCTGGTATGCTGCCAAACACCTGTGCAGTTAAGAGTGCAACAAATAGGCTTGCTGTTTAATTTAGCTTTGCACAGAAAAGGCCGCATTAGGCCTGATGTAGGCCTAATCCCAAACCCTCTAAAGAGGTTTAAAGCACTCTAGTTTCACCTAATCCCGAAACCTAAGCCAGAATCTTTGAAAACCTTCATGACACCACAGGAATGGGCAAATAGACATTTCCACTATGAAATTATTAAAAGGACACAGTGTGTCTTTTGGATTTCAGACGTAAAGCTTTCCCGAAGGAGCTCGGCCTTGTCCACAATAAGAATGTTTACTCTGCAGACAATAGGTTGAAGGTCTCGCTGACGGTTTATTAGGGCCGTGTCTGATTGCTGGCAAGGGGTGCAGTGGGGAGGGAGGAAAAGAAGAAAGAAACAGAAGTAATATCCCTCCGTGGAGGTTAAGCATGGAAGAAAGACGACGAAACAAGTAACATGTCTAGACATTGCAAGCTTACCAAAAAACAAAATAAAACCCCAAGCCAGTTTCTTATTTTATAGATCATTCAAACCATCCACAATGCAACACTGGAGCCTTTTAAGCCCGGTTCTTAATAATGCTAAATGCCGGGGCTACTAAACCCAATGGAATGGAACTCTTGGCAAAGTGCCCAAAAACGAGAAGCACAATTAGGTTGGTAATTAGCTACATGCCGGTGTTTTTTTGGGTGGTTTTTTCCCCCCAGAATTAGGAACTCTGTTGACAGGCAATTTAACATGATAAGCAAAACAAAACAAATATTGGGTTAGAACAGCAGAGGTGGCTGGTAGTCATCTTGATTCCCCACGATGCCCTTGCCATAGCATGGCTCTGGGGCACTGAAGGAAAATAAAACGAAGGGGCCTACCCAGCACTTTGCTGAGGACCCACTCCCCCAATGCTGAATCTGCAACACTCCTCTAATAATAATAATAATAATAATAATAAATTTATTTCTTACCCGCCTCTCCATTTGGATCGAGGCGGGGAACAACAGTAAATATAAAACACGATAAAATACATAAAACTGATTAAAAACATGGCAAACGTTATTTAAATAGCAATAAAACATCGTAAAAACATCCTCTAAGCCTTTCCCAACTATGGTTCTTCAGATGTTGGACTACAGCTCCCATCATTCCCCAATGATCAGGGTTTTTGAGATATGTAGTCCGACAACATCTGCCCCCCCTTCCATGGCCGCCTCCGCTTCCCTTTTGCTGTCAGACTACAAAGCCCATCATCCCCGATCATGGGCAGGCTACAGTCTATTGGCGGACTACAAAAACCATCATCCGTGACCATGGCCAGACTACATCTTACTGCAGCCTCCCCCAACTCGCTTCAACTGGCCATTCGCTTTGCCGTCTGTAGGGGATGATGGGTGTCGTAGTTGGAGGGCGCCAGCTTGGGGAGGACGGGGCGGCGGCGCTCAGCTCTAGCCAGTCCTGGCTAACAAGGGTGCGCATGCGCTGCTCCCCGTAGAAGCGCCGCAGAACAACAACGAGAGAGAGAAAGTGAAGGCGCGCCTGTCACGTGACGGCACGTTCCGTCTCTCTCTCTCTCTCTCTCTCTCTCTCTCTCTCTCTCTCTCTCTCTCTCTCTCTCTCTCTCTCTCTCGACTCCTCGTCGATCTCGGCGCTCTGCGTGCTTACCTAGCCGCCTGTATAAGTCTATGCTGCTAGGGAGACATCTCTTGTGGATTACCGATAGATCGAGCCAGCTCGCCTTTTCCGCCCCCTCTTCCCAAGAGGAGACTGGTGAGGGTCTTAGGCCGGCGCGGAGGGAATGGAGGACCGGGGGGGGGGGGGGTCGGGGGGTCGGAGAAGGGCTACTCTGTGCCCCATAAATGGGGAGCGGGAAACTGCTGTGGAGGGGCTTTTCCCTCATCTAGTTCCCCCTCCCAGGCTATGGCTTTTGACAGCTGCAGAGCGGGTAGAAATTCAACAGGAAGAGCCTTTCCTATAGAGATGGGGGCTTTGACTTATCTCTGCTCCCCCCCCTCCCACCAGTCTGGTACCCCACCAGAAGTTTTGGGCTATAATTTTGAGCATTCCTGACCATTTCCCATGCTGGCTGGGAGCTTTGCCATCCCAAACATTTCCAGGGCACCCGGTTGGTGGGGCAGGCAGGAGTCCAACAGATGTGTTTTTCCCTGCTGGAGCTGGAGGTTTTTATGGTGGTGCACGGTTTGGGTTGCTTACTGCTTTCTTCCACCCTCACCCCCGTGGATGGGCTTTTAACAGCTGCATGGCAGGTAGAAATTCAAGAGGTATAATCTTTCCTCTACAAATGGAGGACTTTGCCATATATCACAATATGTTCTCCATGTACTTACCGGTGCACTACTGTTATCACAGGGGTCTTATGAAGTTAGGCGGGTGGCAATCAGGAAGAGAAAATTGTTTGGGTGATGGATGCAGAGAGCCTATCTACACTACTGCTTTAATGCGGTTTATAACAGTTTTAAACCGGTTATTAACCATTTTAAAACTGTTATAAACCGTTTTAAAGGAAGGCTTACTTTGTGCCAGCTCTCTCTTAAAAACAACAGCCCAGAACATTATTTTTTATTTAAACAGAGATTTTTTTTCATTTAAGTAAACTAACATTATTGTACCAATAAAGTAGGTTAAAACCAATAATGAAGTGACAAGTTGCACCTCTGTGCTTGAAATTCTCCAGTCCTGATGGTGCCAGGTGAAGCTGTTCTTAATTTTCCCAGACCTTTTAAATGTTAGATTACTTGCAGTTTTTCTTTTTTTATTATTTTCTAAAATAATAAATTAAAGAACATCCTTTGAGCTGTGTCTTTGAGCTGAGCTGTGTCTCTAACAGAAGCTGGACAGGCAAGAATCCAACAGGTTTTGTTTTTCCTTGTGGGGACATGGCCTTTACCCCATCTAATGAGATAGGATTGTTTGTTTTCCTTGCGAGCATGCACATACACACACACCTCCATACCATCTGCAGGCAGAAATCTGACAGGTGCAGCCTTCCTTGGAGATATGCAGTGGAAGATTCACATGCTGACCTTCAATGGTTTAAAAAGGCACCAGAATACTGCCAGAAAAATAAAACTGCTGATCCTATCGAGCTAATGGCTAATTTCCTTTACTTTTAGATACTGCATGCGTTTGCTTGAGTGTGAGTGAGAAAAGAGAATGCCTTTTCTAGAATAGCACCTGCAACCTATAGTTTGTGTAAGTATTTGTGTTAATTGTTTTAAACACCCTTTTTAATATTAAAAAAAACCCTGCTGCTCAGTTCATCAGGAGCATTGTTTTAGTCAATCTAAAACAGGGATGGTGAGATTTTTTTCAGCCCAAGTACCCAATAGGCTTTTACTGTATTTGAGGGCCAAATTCCAACCTAGGAAAGGTCTTGTGTGTGTGTGGTGGGCCACATGCCATCTGTGAGCGGGACAAATGTAAAGAGGGTGGGTCTGATCAGGGCCTTTTCTGCAGTGGCCCCACACTTCTAGAATAAGTTGTCATTGGGGGTCTGCCACATCCTATCATTGCAAGTTTTTAGGGAGGCGTTGAGAATTTTCTATCTTCCTTAGAAGTCCTTCTTGTGATAATGCTTTATTTCACTGAGTTGTAGCTGCAGATGTATGTTTTGTCTTATGCTAAGTGTTTGTTGTTGGTTTTGGAATGTTTGCTACTGTTACTGCTTTTATTGTTTGTATTACCACACTGGTTCTTATTATGTTAGTTTCACTGTTGTTTGCTCTCTTGGGAGGGCTCCTGCCCTGAAAGGTAGCCAATAAATATTTGAAGTAAATAAATAATTCCATTCCAGAGAACCTCTCAGGGTCTGCATTCCGGTGGTGGGCAGGGCCAGAATGCCAAAGAATCCACCCTTTTTTAGCTTAAAGCTCTAACTGACAGTAACTAAGCCTTAAGAGAGTCATTTCAAACTTTGAGGATGGGGAAACTATGGACAAAAGCTAAGCAACTACAGAAGGATTGGTGTTTGGGGAAAAGAGGGCAGGGCTAGAGAAAAGGGGCAGGGCTTCCTGGGGACTCCCAGAGGGCTGGATCTGCCCCCCGGGCCTGAGGTTTTTGCACCTTCGATTCATGGGGTTTACTTCCTACCAAATGTCCTTAGGTATTAGTTTAGCATCTTTGATCAACAGGAAGCCTGTACGGAAAGTAGATGAAATTCTCATGGGTGTGTAAAATCTGTGTTTGATTCTGGTTAAGCAGCTGCTTGGAAACCCTATAAGCACATTGTTTGGTGATGACTTCGGAGTGCCTGAGGGCAACGTGATTTGCCAGCAGCTGGTGGTTGCGAGCTTTGTAACCCCCTGAGATCACATCAAACCACCTCCCAGATACTTGATCTCAAGGAGCGCTAAATACCAAACGGATGACCTACGTCTTCCAATTCTGAGCGGCTTGAATTCAATGATGGCACCTTTTCGGGGAGGGGGGATCTCTGCGAGTTCACTTTATATAAACCCTTTTCAGACAACATGCTAAGCTGCGGTGATTAAGCATGTAGAACTAAACATTATGGCTTATCATGTGAAACCTTCCTAACCATGGTGGTTTCATAACTACGGTTTAAACGCGCTCGCTAACCATTTGCTGCAAAATGTTTAGCAACCTAACCATGGGTTAGTGTGTTGTGTGAACAGGCCCATAGAGAGGCTAGATACGTTTCATTCCTGTAAAGTTAGTCTACACAATACATCCATAACATTTGAGGTCATTTTCCTACCCATGCAGCGCTCTCTCTTTCTATATATAATTTTTATGTAACAGCATTATTCAGTTGCTGTAACATTTTCATTTTCTTCATAACCTTTCATCATTACCCTTTATATATTGTTAAGATTCCTAGCTGGCTGTTTTCCTGTTCTTTCTGTATAAACCACAAGTTGCAGACACTGTTGTATTGTTTTGCGTGTCTGTGTGTGTTTTATATATTTTTTGTTCCTCGGAGGTACAGATTTTTCCATAAGCTTATCCATTAAAAAAAACGCAGATCTGTTCCATTGGCAGCATAAAAACTGTGAACCAGTCAGTCGTAACGAGTTGGCTTTTGTCAAGAAAGAGAAAGCAATTCTCAGGATCCCCTGTTCCAAGATGGATGGACAAGTTCTGTCCCTATACAAGGAGACTGAAGTCTTCAGCGCTAAAACTGTCAACGCTTCAACTTTTCCCCTTTACTACTTTTTTAAAAAAATCATTTCACAAGCAAATGGAAATTTGCATACATGTCGAATGTAACCCAAATTTTATCTATATCTATATTTGGGGGGGGGTCTGAAAGGGAGGGAATGTTACTTTGATCCAGCAAACCCAGATGGATGGATAGATGGATGGATTTATGGCTTCTTTAATATTAAAATGTTGGTGCATAAAAATGTGGTTGGCAGGGCAAAAGTAAGGGTTTCAGATTAACACAGGCTCAAAATCAATGGTTAACTCTTGAGCTGTTTCAAAATTATGAGTCTCTGGAGGGCAATTAAAGTGATCTCAAAAATAAGAATAAAATGAACTTGTGAAAAAGCTGTTTGGCTGTCGTTATCGCTGAGACTTCAGGACAAACGTCACTTGCGTATACTCCCATGAAATAAAAAATGGACAAAAAATCTAGGGGCTATGAATGTACATTCTAGAGAGACACATTGTATTACTATTTATGTGACAGAAACAACTTGGGAAGACTCTTAAGGGATAGGCAATGGGCCGGTTCAGAAGACACCTTAAACCCTGCTGGTTAAGGCTTTTGGTTAAGTACCAGGGTTTAAGGTGCCTTGTGCGATGCGTTTTGCTAAACCCTGCACACTCAATAACCACAATCGGATCATCTGCAGCAGGGTTAGTGGCTCTAACCGTGGCTTGAAGTGTTGTGGCTTGTGGTTAGTGCTAACCCCAGAGAGCCAAAGTGTTGCTAACCCCAGAACTAGAAGTGTTGTCTGAACAGGCCCAATGTTGTCTTAGCTCCGCCGTATATCTCATAGCGAAAGCCTTAGCTAAGTGGTAGAGTGTGCGCTTTGCACGGAAAGGTCTCAGGGACAGGTAAAGTTGGAGCAACCATAGCTCCGCCATATATCTGATGGGGAAGGAGCCTAGCTAAGTGGTAGAGTGAGCACTTCACGTGAAACCCTTGAAGTCCAGCAGGTTGAGGTAGCCGTAGCTCCGCCATATTGGGAAGGTTCATAGCTCTCTGAAGATCCAATCTTCAGATGAAAGGATCCATGTAATACAGCTGGGGAAGACCCTTGCCTGAGATTCTGGAGTGAGATGTTGGTCAGAGTAGACGGGGCTGGATGGACCCATTGGTCTACCCTGGCAGGCTCACGCTCTCGTGGACTAGGCAAAATGATCTCAGGCTGGATGCTATGGATAGGCTGTCAATTGTTCATCTCTCTCTCTCTTCTTCCCCCAGAAGGACAAATGACCCCAGCCCCTGCTGACACCTTTCCAGACGTTCCTGTCCATGCATATAGGCTGAAATCAAAAGATCAGCGCAACTTCATGTGCATTGGGCAGTTTCTTTTTGAACGGCAACACGCCCTGTTCTCACAAAGCGAGCTGCTTTGGAAACAGAGGAGTCTTTGTTTACTGTTCATGAAGAAAAGCAGCCCAGAATTCCGCTCTACTTGGCCAAGTCTAGTGCTGGCTCCAGGTTTTGGAGGGCCCCTGGGCATGACGC
Organism: Anniella stebbinsi; assembly: GCA_029215795.1. NCBI lineage: Eukaryota > Metazoa > Chordata > Lepidosauria > Squamata > Anniellidae > Anniella > Anniella stebbinsi. Next base: position 5,850,204 of record JARDYH010000010.1, read on the forward strand.
CCTCCCTCAGGGAGCCTGCCTTCTCATTGCCATGATCCCCAGCTATTCTGGCTCCTCTTCCTCATCACTGCTACTGCTTGCTTGCTTGCTTGACAGGCAGAGAGCCAGCGAGCAAGGAGGCAGCAGCATCTTCAGCTCCTTCTTCTCACCACCAACATGGTCTGGGCCAGAGCGCGAGGTAGGCGGACAAGCAGGTTGCTGTGATTAAGGGGAGGAGCAACTCAAGTAGGCTCTTGGCAGGTGCCCAACCATGCCTACCCTTGACGTCGGCCCTACTCAAGTCCTTGGAAAAGGATGTGACTTTCTCATAAATAGGACACCTCCCATCGGGGCATCAACATGTTCTCTGGTTAGGTTTGTGTAGTCGGATCGCTTTCTGAGATTATCATCAACCCAACATTGATTCGGTAGCTTCAGTTGACCCAGAATTGCTGGTGTCGGCACCAAGGACCTGTTTCGCAGGGCCATGTTGTGCGCTGGGAATTTCCTCGGTTAGGTTCATTTGGCTGAGGAAGAAGGTGTCTCATGGTCTTCTCTCAGTACTGAGCCACATGCATTTTGACTTAGGGGCCAGTGCATCCTTCTTCTCTCTGGTGCCCGCCAGATGTTTTGGACTCCCATCGCATCAGGAATTCTGTGAGTTGTAGTCCAAAGCTGAGTTAGCGATTTCCTGTAGGGGTGAGCTCCCTATTGTTTCCGATGCGTGTATGTGTATTAAGAAGTAACATGGCGACTAGTCCTGATGGCTGCATTCTACTTCCAATACCAGAGGCAGAATGCCTATGTACCCCAGTTGCTGGGGAACATGAGTGGGTTTCCTGTCAACAGCTTGTTGGCCACTGGGTGAACAGAAGGCAGACTAGATGGACCCTCGGTCTGATCCAGCAGGGCTCTTCTTATGTTCTTAACAGGAGTGGGCAACTTGTGGCCTTCCAGATGTTTTGGCCTACAACTCCCATGATCCCGCCCTCATTGGTTGTGCTGGCTAGGGCTGATGGGAGTTGTAGGCCAAAACATCTGCAGGGTCACAAGTCCCCCACCACTGCTTTAGATACAAGGGTGAGTAACCTGGTGCTTTCCAGATGTTTTGGGCTACAATTTCCACCATGGCCAATAGTCAGGGATTATGGGAATTGTAAGGTGGAACATCTGGTGGGCATCAGGTTATCTACCCCTTTAAGAGAAAGCCGCCGCCTCTAAAGCTTAGAGAAGACTTTCCAGACACAGACATCTGGCGTGGTTTCCCCAGTGAAACAATTGGTTCAACAAGGCTGATGCTAGAAAGAGTGACCGGAGTGTTAAGTGTAAGGCCACATTTTGGTCCTGTGTTGATTAGAAAGCAAATCCTGGTTGTAAAATATAACTGAGCTTGGGCCACTATTTTCCTCGTTCGTTTCTGTTTCCTCCCCAGGAGACGACACGGAACATAACCTGGGTCATAAATCTGCTTTATGGTTCACATGAGAAAGGGTGGAGGAACTCTTTTAATATCATCTTCCCAGAAGTGGGATGGCACATGAACCAGGATGCTCATCCAAGAAAGGCCAGATTAGGCTTTTCATTATTTCTCTTAGGTCAACAATATTTCACTTCGCTTAGCCATTGGCTGACAAAGCTTTAGCTTTCTCCGCCTGCCTGCCTGCCTGCCTGCCTGCCTGCCTGCCTCTCTCTCTCCCTCCCTCTCCCTCTGTGTGTGTGTCTCTGTGTCTGTCTGTCTCTCTCTCTCTCAAATCTCTCTCTCTATCCCTCTGCCATCTTTGCAAGCCCCTCCAAAGCTTGCAACCTTGCCAGAGACGACTGAGAGAGGAGAGAAAGCCAGGAGCTCTGAAAAGCACTAACTACTTTAAGGGTAATTGACCTACAACTACAGGCGACTTCCTAAAATTAGTTTTAACTATCAGTTAACTGCTGCATTTCAGGAAAAGTAATTAAATTAGAACTACTTTTGAAGTAGCTAAGTGGTTTCAGTGGCGTGCATGTCATAAATTAAATTAAATGCTTGTTATGAGGCAGGCACCGGGGGGGGGGGGGGGGTTGGATCCAGGTTAAGTTGGTTCAGCCTAGGTCCCGTTGAAATCAATGGGACATAAGTCATGACTCGCTTTTTCCGTTGATATTTAATGGGACCTAAATTGGGGAGCAATCCTGTGGCCTCTAGACAGAGTCTGTGGGGGGCATAGGATAGTTCAGATTCCTGGATCTGAGATCAGAGTCAGGGCTCTGACCTTGAAGCCAGAAATCCAAGCTTCCCTCTCCTTCCGTTTGCAGCAGGCGCGGAGAGAACCGTGCCGGCTGCCTCTCTGAGGTCGCAAAGGTGACCTTGGAGAGGTGAAGGAGGGCATGCCAGTGGGTGGGGAGGGGACTGGAGAGGCCAACTTATGCTGCTTCCCCAGCTACTTTCCTTCTGCTCTGTACAGCCCCAGGTAGACTGGTGAAAAAGCTCATCTAGCTAAAATGCAGAGAGGGAGGCGGACAGAAGCAAAATTCGCCTCCGCTTCTGGATTGGAAGCCTCTGAGTTCGGTTGCTTATGGCCATCCCAATAAGATTGCACCTGTAGTCTGCAGTGGTAAATTTTTGAAGTGCAGGTATGGCCCTATAGCCATACCTGCAAGTAGAGCCTCAAAAATGCAGGCAGCTGTGTTGATCCACCTTTCTGTGAGTGTGTCTTATATATCTTTCGTAGGTCTTTCGTGAAACTCATTGGCCTTGATTACCAATTCACAACCAAGCCTCCTCAAAATACCTTGCATCACAAGAGGAATAGCTCACAACTTTGCTGGCAAAATCCATTTCCCCAGAGAGAACAGGGAATCTTGAGGGGGTGGCAGATGATATTGTCATCCCTGTTGATCAGAAAGTCCTGGTACTTTGACCCTGTGAGCCTTGCTTCCACTACAACACTGCAAGTCTAGTTCCAATGCAGAATTCCCTATGTGGAGGTTTGCGCCATCTGCGAGGGGGAATCAGTGAGAATGTAGATGGATCTTCTCTTGGATTTCCTTTGAGCCCATTTTAACCCTTTCTTTCCTCTGCTAGCTTGGAGAGCAGAAATAACCGGGCGAGGATAAAGTGTTTTGAGGCTGGAGAGCATGCACAGATGAGAAATCGGGAGGTGCGGAAGTGCCTCCCCCCACAAGCTAATTCTCCCCAATAAATGCTCCATTGCCCGCAGGTGTGCTACCTTGGCAAATGCAGGTTTCGGGACACATGTTGTTCCACCCTCAGAGATTCGAGCCAACGGCTGATTGTTCTGTGCATATTTCTCAAGATCGTCCTTGAAGATACTTGAAGAAATTTTATTTTTTTATGAGTCAGAGGTGTGATGAAGAGGGATCCTGTCTCTGTATGAACAGTTCTGTTCGTAATGTCGACCCTGTGTGTAGAGCAAATCTTCCGCCTTTTAAATATCCACTGAACTGCAGCAAACCCTGGATGTGTTTTTGAAGCTCTTGGCTCTTTCTTTGAATGTTGCATTTTCCTGCCTAGAGAAATGAATAAAGGGAGGAAAATTGAAAACCCAGAAATGAAATCTTCAGCCAAATGCAAATACTGATATTTTAGACGAGCACGTATGATTGTCATCTCCCCCCCCTCGCTCTACACACCCAAGATTTATGTTGGTTTTTTAAGGTGTTTCATAGCGGGTGGAGGAATTAATTGTTCTTTAATTGCAGTGGTGTGGTAGGGCTTGGCTTGTTTATGTGCACACTGACATGTTATCCGACGGCAAGTCTCTAAGGCAATAGATAAACTTTTTAATTTGTTCTTGATAAAGTCTGCCTCTGTTATAAAGCCTGCTTCACAAACTAGTTAAGCTGGAGTATTTGGATTTCTGATAAGAGGCAGGGCTTTCTCGGTGGCAACCCCACAATTGTTGCTGTCTTTCGAATAACGTTTCCTTTCTACTGGTGCTGAAAACTGTGGGTTCAAGGAAGTTGTTTAATGTGTTGGGGCTCAGAACCCACCTCTGCCTCACCCTCAGTCTTTTGGACAGGTTATTGATCCTTTGCCACGACTCCCATGGTGGCCATTTTGCGGTGGTGCCCACGACAGGTTCTTAAACTGCCAAACATGCCCATGGCCCCAAAAATGTTCCCTATCCCTGATTTAAGTGAATGAAAGTGAGAGAATTGAGGGATTATCACGTATAAGAAATGTGCAGATCAGCTGTATTTTTCAAGTTCCTGGATTAACAGGAAGTGGTTGGGGAGGTCAGGATGTTTATGTCGGAGGTTTTGCCTTCCTCCCTCTGCTATTCACACACACACACACACACGTCCCCCTCCCTCCACCCCACTTTGCTCCTCATTTGTGGGTAGTATCCAGAGTTAGTTCTACTGAGACCCATTGAAATGAATGGGACTTAAGCTAATCAGAACTAATTTAAGTCACATTCATTTTGATGGGTCTGCTTTCAGTAGGACTAATGTTAGATGCTGCCCTGTGACCCCTTCTCTCAGGCTCGCGCATTCGGCGGCAATTTTATGGATCTGGCCTCCCAAACTGCAAAAGTCACAGGAGGTGTGGTGGAAAACACGGACTGCTTCAAGGAGGAAGGACACACGCGGGATAAAACACCTTGAAAACGTTTTGAAAACTGTATATGGAATGTATCCTGGGCCCCAACAGTTCTCAAACCTGTTATAAACCATTTTAAATCGTTTTAAAGCGGTAGTGTAGCTAGGCTCCCAGTGATTTTTTGTGTGTCTTTGTGGTGGTGTTGTGTGTGTGTTAGTCAAAACAGGACAAGCCTCGTCTCATTTTAACAATTGAAGGAGCTGGTGGTTTCCTTTTCCATTTATGCAAGAAAACGCTTCCATCCCGAGCTGCTTCCTTAGGAGCAGCGCTCCGTCCTCCACAAACAAAAATATGGGAGCACATCTCTTGTAATGGTTTGGTTTAGTCATAAAAACAACTCTGTTTCTAGCTTGAAGGTATTCCTGATGCCCTCTAGATACATTGGGGGATGATGGGTTGAGGAAGACTGTACCTCCTATCGCTTGTTTCCCAGGAGCTGATTTTTTTAAAAAAAGAACAATGAAAACATTAATTGAGATTTAATGAGGCTACAGGTTGGAATGGGTAGACTTGTACAAACCCATGTTTGCTTGGCTGATCTCTGAAAATCCGAGATTTATTAGAAGGGCGGATGTGGGTGAAAGCGGATTTGGGTTTGTTTTTGTTCCCCCCCCTCCCCGTTCTGTTACATCAGACCTTTAAATTCACTGTAATTAGCAATGATTAAACTTAGTTGATAATTTAATTAGGATTCTCCCTGTAGGGATGAACGGCTAGGCGCATCGACTTGGCACTCATGTGTGGGTTCAGCTAAAAGGCAGCATTTTCAACCTTCTAGGTTGCAGGCTCTTCTCTTAGACGTGAGGTCGGCGCCGTAAATCAGAGGTGGGCAGATTTCAGGTTTGCGGGATCGATGTTGCGTGTTTTCACAACAGCGCTGAGGCCTGCCAACCTGAGCCAGGCGCAGAAAGGTTGCTTAGGGGGGCAAAATCTGTTATGTATTGCACCCTACAACCCATCTGCTGCTATATATACAAACTGACAGGTGACTTACCATAGATCAGGGATCCTAACCTAAGATGTCTAAAACTGGCCCGCAGAGCTGAACAAAGGCCTTGTCAAATGCAAGGGTTGTGTACTCCGATTTTGCTACTTCTGCTATGCTTGTAATCCCCTGGAGGGCAAGTCATCTTCAATGGGCCCCTCTCCCTTGGTGAGTCTACCTTCCCACTGCCATGGTCACCAGCTGTTCTTGCTCCTCCTCTCTCTCCTCCTTTCTGCCACTTCCTTGCGTGACAGGCAGAGAGCCAGGGAGCAAGGAGGCCATGGCATCTCCTGATCCGCTTTCTCACCACCACCATTGGCTCAGTTCAGACAACACATTTCTCAACGGTGGTGTTAGAATTCCACGGTGGAGTTTTTACACCACCATGTTGTCTGGAGGGAAAACTCCATGCAACCGTGGAGTTTTTTGGGAAAACACTCCACGCGGAATATCCACGCTGTGTAGAGGAGAGTTCCTGCACAACGGTTGTGTTACATGTGGCGTGGCGGGCTCTGTGGAGTTTTCTGTTGCGTTGAGTTGACTTTTCCCACTGGCTACAGAGTTCTCTGGCAAGAGCGGCGAAAGGAGGGAGTGTCGCACTAGGAAAGCTGCCGGGATTGTTTTTTTTTTTCACAGCAATGGCTGATGGGATACCACCAGGAGGACTGGGGGAAGAGAGAGGGCAGAGGAACTGCTGATCAAATGTCGCGTTGACTTTTACTCAACTCCATGGAAGCCCACAGTCACACAACAGTGGAGTTAGAACATGTTGTGTGGGGAGTACTCCTTAAAAACTTAACTGTTGAGTGGAGTTTTCACACTGTGTTGACTAACATGTTGTCTGAACTGAGCCATTGTCTGGGCCAGAGCAAGAGGCGGGTGAACAAGCAGGTTGCAGTGGTGAAAAAGAGCAGTGTCTCCAGGGCCCTTTTATCAGTGGGCCCTTGGCAGATGCCCCATCATACCGAGTTGTGACACCGACCCTGTTTTAGAGAAAACCTTGCTGATTTCGCGGGTCATCCGGCTGATTTCCTCGCTGCTTTTTACGCTCTCTGCCATGTCTCTCCTTTACCTCTTCTAGCTCTTTGGGGAAGCAGTCTTCTTTCAAAGAGGCTGCTGATCACTGCTGATGGTGCAAAGGATTTGGCAAACGAGATGCCTGATGTTGTGTGCCTGTTGCCGAAAAGGTTCTGGGGCACCATGTCCTACTGAGTTACAGTTTCGTTTTTATGGATTCTTTCTGTGCCAAGAACCATAACAAATCCAAAAGCCCTGCACACCTATAGAAGGCTTGGGGTTCAAGCAGGCCTTCAGCACTGCCGAGTAGATATTTGTAATAAGATCATACAGTCGCATTCCATACCGAAGGCCCTCCAGGGGATTACAAACGTAGCAGAACCAGCAAAATACCTAAAATGACGACAAAAAAAGAGAGTTCAGCCCACAAAACCCAGCCAAGTATCATAAAAGGTTTTGTTTTTTTTTACAATGGTGGCTTCTAGAAGGCAATTAACTATAAACTATGCATTTAATGTACAAAATATCCAATTTACATTTTTTTAAAAAAAGGAATTGCTTTGCCAAGTCATAAATGCCTATACCAAGAAACAAAGCAATCAGCAAGGAAGACTTTTAACTTTCCAGAATATGGGGCCCTCCAGATGCATTACATATAGGTTGAGGAGGACTGCTGTAAAAGATAAAGGCCCATAGAAGAAGCTTGACTTCATTGAGATGTACACTCTATTTTCCGTTGTTGTTTTTTTATTTAAAAAAAAGCCATTGCTAACTTTTCCCTTTGATTTCCATGGGTCCTGTGTGCAACTAACTTGGATGGGATCCAACCCATTATCCAGGAATAAAAAGCAGTTTGCAAACATAAACCTTGTGCATTTATGTGAGCAAACCCACCTAACCTCATTCACAAAGAATGTATTAAGACTTAATATGTTTGCCATAAAGTGCAGCCATAAACCCTGCACATGAAGAATTTACGTGTCCATAAGATTTTGCAAGAGCCCTGTTACTCAGTGTATAAATATCCCTCCAAGATGTTAATATTTTGGGAAATAAAGTAGTATTTTCATTTTTGTTTTTGAAAGGGCCCTTCCTATGCAATATGTGAACGATATGATCTCATATGGTTCAATTTTTGCATGAGTAAGAGTCCGTTTATACACCGTGTTCCCAATATGGCTGTGGGGGAAAGTGAACACAAGCCCAAGACTCATCCAGGTAAGGGGAAAAAAATCATAATTTATTATGTCCAAATGCAGCGAGTGTCTGATTAGTCCATGGACATGCAGGAGAAAGAAAAAAACACACAAAGCTCTTTCCTAGGCAAGAAGGACTATAAAAGACTTCCTGTTTGTTGCTCAGGCAAAGACCGCACTTAGTGTGTAGGATTTGGGTGTGTTCTTCAGCTCTGACTCCTGGCTCCATGTGACCTGCCTCCTGGCTCCATGTGACCTGGCTCCTGCCTCCTGTGATACAACTCCTGCCTCCTGGCACCCCTCTATCTTAACATTTTTAGAGTCGCACAGTGCCACCTGATTTACTCTGCCCCTCAATGTTAAGAGGCTTCCTTGCTGGTCTAGCTAGTTCCCCTCTTTTGGCTAGAACTGAGCAGTGGCAGGCTGGTCTGGTCCCCTATCTGGTATTGCTCAAGTAGGTTCAACTTCAGGGGATTTTTGAAAAATGAATTTGTAACTGACCACAGAAGGGCAAGGGCGGTAATCCCACTACGGCTGGCCTCACACATTATCACTGAAGCACCGGCTGATGGGGATGGAATAGCCCGTGCATCTTCTGCTGACATGGCAGTTGACATGAGGAGTAACTTGGAAGTAGTCACATATTTTAGAACACAGCCTTAGTTTCTTTGCATGAATTTTGGTCCGGCAGGTATTGTCACATACACACACACGCGCACGCACGCACGTCCGTATGGGTATATAAACTGATGAAGGCAGAAGCCGAAATGTTTAGCTCTAAATGTGTTTTAAATTAATATGTTTGTCTAAGAAATCCCAGGAGCCGATTAAAAACCATATCATATGCTGCCAAACACCTCGGAATGGAGGAAGGTTTTAACTTGGCACTGAAAACATAACAACGTTGGCACCAGGCAGGCCTCGCTGGGGAGATTATGTATGAGCAGTTTTATGTATTTTTAATCAGTTTTGTGTGTTTTATGATGATGTTGTTCCCCGCCTCGATCCGGAGGGAGAGGCGGGTAATAAATAAATAAATAAATATATTATTATTATTATTATTATTATTATTATTATTATTATTATTATTCCATAATCAGGGGGCCACCACTGAGAAGGCCCCTCTCCCTCATTGCCACCTTCTGAACCTCCTCCAGAAGAGGCAGCTGGAGGAGGGCATTTTGCTTTTTCGTTTACTGATTTATTTTGTGCGGCCCTCTTGCCTCCCTCTCCCTCCCCATTTTAATGCTCAACAAACGAGAGGAGACCATATATCCGAGGACAAGATGGCCACTCTTAAGGCAATGCAGGCCGTTTGGATTTGAGGGGGTCACGTTGCCTTGGCAACAGAACTCCGAGCACCTCCACCCTCATGGCATCTCTAAGGGCCTCCACCCTCTTTAGAATTGTAGCTTAAACTACTTGACATGGAGTTGTAATTTCTTTTATTTTGTGGCACAGTGTTGGCCACCAGCTCGTGCAGTTAGGTAGGCTTAGGCCTGTCGAGTTAAACAGGTGGAAGCTTACCTTACTCTCTACTGAATCGTGGCCATTTGACTGTACTACCGTTTGGCAATGACAATGTCAACAACATCAAGGAGGAGGAAGTCTTGAAGATGTTCTGATCAAGCCTTTATTTCCCAATAGCAACAGCAACAAAGCTTCCTCTTGAGCATTTGAAAAATATTCAGCCTCTTTGCCAACTTCTAATCAGGGTTCTCATCGTCTCTTCCAGCACATCCGTTCTAATTTACATGAGGTGATCAAATGATAATGACAAAGCCTCCATGGCACACTTCCCCAACCTGGCGCCCACCAGATGTTTGGGGCGGCAGCTCCCAGCATTCCTGAGTATAGGCCATGCTGGCTGGGGCTGATGGAAGTTGGAGTCCAAAACAGCTGAATGGCGCTAAATCGGAGAAAGCTGCTGTAAGGGGTAATAGCTACAAAGCCTTCTTCATGGGATCTGGTATTGTGAGAAAGGATGAACAATATCTCCCTAGCTACTTTTTAAACACCGTGCATAATTTTGTCCGCCTTTCTCATGTCCTCCCTTGTTACTCACTATTTTTCTTTCTTGGCGAGACTTAACGCCTTGCCATCTAATCTAATGACTGGAAGATATAAGAAAATCCCAGTCGAGGCCAGATGATGTCCGTGTGATGACGCCAAGGTAGAGTCGGTCGAACACATGCTATTGGAATGCAGATTCTACAGAAATACTAGGATCGACCTGATTTACCCAATTATTAGAGATCACGGGGAGGAAAGCCACCGTGCTACGGTGAGCTTTCTATTACAGTCCAAAGACCAGCAAATTATCATCCAGGTTGCCAAATTTTTGCATAATGTAATCAGCTGTAGAAATCAATTAAGTCTATAGGTAATTGTATTTTGTAATGATGATATTAGTTTATGTAAACCGTGCGGATCCTATTGCTCTGTATAAATTGTATCTCTTTTTATTGGCCTTTTGGCCGCAAATAAATTTTCATGTCATTTCACTATTTGTCTAAGCTCTAAGAAGCCCCATGATCCCCTTTCCTCATAGGGGAGCTGCTCCAACCTCTTAATCGTTTTATTTGGCCTTTTCTGAAGAGACAATGGGTGGGTGAGAGAGAGAGAGAGAGAGAGAGAGAGAGAGAAACTTTGTAATGCGAATGTAGCATCTGTCAGGGTTTCTTCTCTCACCTGGATCCCCTGAGCAACTTCTTAAGGACCTCTGCCTCTCTAAGAGTCCCCCCTTCCTTCCCCCCCTTTTCCAGCAATGTGGGGTTAAGGCTGTAGACGTTTGGTGAGTCACACTCCAGACTCTTTAGGTTCAACACAAGTTTACTAGTGAAGTAGATCAAGCAACTTGCAACTAAAGGCATTTAGTCAATAGAGCTGAGTGATGCAAAAGGCATTAAACGAAAACTAGCAAAAACGCACGTTCTTTTACCCTAAGTTTCACCTAGACTTCTTCCAGCTGCATCTTTCTGCTCCTGGTCTTTCTCTGGCTCTCTCACTCTTTTATACCCTCTTCCCCCTAAAACAGGAAAGTACTGTTCTCACTTCGAAATAATGAAACTGAACTGGAGACATGAAACTGAACTGGGAGGTGAATCTTAACTGAAGAAATGAAACTATTCCTCTCAGGGATACCCCCTCCCCACAGAAAACCCCCCCAGCCTCTAAGGCCTGACTTTTAATATCTTGCCTCAGTAGGCCTCAAACCATCACAGCATCACAAAAGGGCTAAACATTTCCTGGCTTTCAGGTACCCTCTGTCATTGTTTCCTGCTCTTGGCTACTCCGAAGCAAGACTTGAAATCCACAAACATTTCTCTTCAGCAAAAGGAAGATTTGTATGTGTGCCTTCTGTCCGTCCGCCCACCCGCCCGTGCCTTTTTCCCGCTAGCTGGAGAACAATGCAAAGGTCAATTGTGTCCCTTTGCTCTCCCATCGCACGATGTGGGTGTGTACATGAATGCATCCCTGGAATTCCACCGTGGGATCTGCATCTTTTGAAGCCGATGCTGAAATTACTGCCTAGGTCCTTCCAAAGGCGGATACTGATAGAAGATTCAATGAAATCGAAGGTCGCTGGTCGGGGAGGCGTTGAAAGATACCTGGCTATGATACTATTTCTGATTTAATAATGCGAATGAGAGGCTAGCCCTTTGTAATAATTAGGACTAATTACAGAAGAGGTGTTGACAGATGGGCTAAGAGGAAACAAACTGCCTTTATCCAGTAGCTTAGAGTCGGATTACTAGGCTTGTGTTATCTGTTTCTCGGAAAGTAGACACTTCAATCATTCACTAAGTCTTCAAAGGCGAAAAGGGATCCTGACAATATACAGGATTTGGGACGAAGCTATGAAATAAGTCTTTGATTGGGGGAGGGGGGGAATGGCTAAATTAATCCCCGTTCCGTAAATTGTCATAGGGTTTTTAAAGTTTGAATTACAGATGGAGAATCTGATTTGGGGTATTTGGAGCGAAGTCAACCGAGTATCAATGACTTGTCTCGCTGGCAGCAATGGCAATTTGTGGATTGAGCAGTGGCTGTCTCTTTCCTGTCATGCCTACAATAGTCCTTCTTTCCCCCTTTCTAGCCTTCTTCGCCATCCTCTTCAGAAAGTGGTTTTTGGAACTTCAGGGCTGTGAAGGTTTGAGGCCTACTGAGGCATGGTAATAAAGTCAGGCCTTAGAGGCCTGGGGGAGGGGGGGTCTGTTTGGAAGGAGTATCCCTGACAGGAGTCGTTTCATTTTTCTGGTTCAGATTCATTTCCTTAGTTAAGTGTAATTTCTCTGCTCAAGTTTCATTTCTTTAAAGTGGGAATAGTACTTTCTATTTTGGGGGAAGAGGGGATAAAAAAGTGAGAGAACCAGAGAAAGACCAGACCATAAGGAAGGAGCAGAAAGATGCAGCTTGAAGAAGTCTAGGTGAAACTTAGGGTAAAAGTACTACTTTTCTTTTAATGCCTTTTGCATCACTCAGCTCTATTGACTAAATTCCTTTACTGTTAATTGGGTTGTTGTACTTCACTAGTAAACTGTTGTGTTAATCCACAAATGTCTGGAGTATCACTCCCCCCACATCTACAGCCTAAACCCCATGTTGCTAGGAAGGGGAAGATAAAAAGAAGGAATGTAGGACTCTTAAGGAGGCAGAGAGCCTTAGGGAATTGCTCAGGGTGTTCAGGTCATAGGAAGGAACCTTGACAGGGGCTCTCCCACAACATTTCAGCAAGTACGACATGGTGCGCGGATGACAAGCAAAATCCCATCATTTGCATCGAAATAAACGAAATACATTCTTGAAGAGTCCCAGTGAAAGCACACGCTAAAGAGAATGACTCAGAAGGGGGAAATGAGACATATACAGAAGAAAGCACGAAAACAAAGTTTAGCAATAGTAGGGTGACCAGATAAAATCCAGGTCAGGGCTCATGTAACTTTAACAATTGTAGAGAAAAGGGAATTTCAGTGAGTTTCATTTGTATGCAATTTGTTCCTGGTGAAATTCCCTCTTCATCACAACTGTTAAAGTTGCAGGGGCCCTGCCTTCTTTTGTATATGGTCACTCTAGTATAGTGCCTGCAACTTTAACTGTTGTGATGAAGAGGGAATTTCACCAGGAACTAATTGCCTACAAATGTCCCTGGTTGAAATTCCCTTTTCTCTACAACTGTTAAAGTTACATGAGCCCTGACCTGGATTTTATCTGGTCACCCTAAGCAATAGTAGCCAACTTTTTTTCTCTTCCAAATCTAGGAACATTCTCATTTATGGTGCAATGCTAAACACATTGACATAGAAGTACATAGGAACATAAGCAGCTGCCTTATACCAAGCCAGACCTTCTGGTAAGTATGTTTAAGTTTCTAGCCCATATTATTTCTGAAACACTCCAGTAACCTGCTGTGCCCCATCCTCTTAGTATTTACTAATACAATTAGAATGGTCTGATCATGTAGAAAATAACTGGAGAAGTCGCTTACAGGTTACCAAATTGCAGCAGGTTTTTTTTTTTTTTTTTAAATGATAATAATGACATGGCTTACTTTGGAGGAATGACTTAACAACTAAAGCAGTCCAGTAGGGTTTCAGTGTTGACCCTCTTAACAAACGCTAATTCTCACCCTCTAACCAATCTTGACCCCGTTAGCGGCAGAGAAATACGGCAGCATGTTGGAATAACAGAGAAGTCGATTTCAATTATTAATTCGTCGCCACAATGGAGGCATTTTGACTCGCGCTTAAACATTTATAACGGTTTCATTGTGTGGCAAACGTGGTCCTCCTTTGATCTAGATTTTCTGGTTTGAGCTAATAGCGCTGGTAAAAGTCCTTAATAAATTTGGTCGGAACACGGACACGATCTGATTATCAGATGAAAGATTGACACTCCGGTTCCTGCCAGCTCTGCAGTGGAGCACAATAGGGAGGCTATTCAGAGCGCATTCAAAGGCCGGTGGTTCAAGTTCAGGTACGGTGGGATGGTTTGAAATTCGGGTGATGACAAACTGCTCTTAATTTCACCGTGCCTTTTTGTGCCTGGTGTCGACGTAACGTTTCCCGATCTCATTACCGTGGTTGAAAAGATTTGGAACCCTCGTGGGCTCAGGAATACAGGAAGCAGCTTTATATGGAGTCAGGCCCTTAGTTTATCTAGGCCGGTATTCCCGACACTGACTGGCAGCGGTTCTGCAGGGTTGTCATGCGGGAGTTTGTTTTTCCAGCCCTACCTGGAGATGCCAGGGATGATGGAAGCTTTGGTTATTGGGCGGTATAGAAGTGAAGTGAAGGGAAAAAGATGCACTTGGTCACTCCCTATTTTTTTTTTAAAGGCACCCCCTTGAAGGCAAAATTGGGGAGCAATGGGGATAGTTTTTTTATCTGGGACGGGTACCAGGAAATGTGAATCGCTCCCAGCACATGAAAGTGTAGCACATGCAATGGATTGGAAGCAACGAGTTTACATTTCAGGTGGGCAATTTAAAATTACACCTGTACGATGACATTAAATTGGCTTACAACCAGATGAAGGATCGTGATTTCCCCCAGCAAAGCAAAACAAAACCCAACTCATTAGGATATTAAGGCGTGTGTGCCTGTATGGTTATATACACACACAGTGGTGTTCCAGGTAAAGTAGACATCCAGCTGTCTGAATGCTATAAAAATATCCCTGCACTTTTTCAGTTTGGTCAAGGAGCTGGGTGATTTAAACCTGGACTTTATGGTCTTACGCACACATGCAGCTGCCCTTTAGATGTTAACCTGTACCACTTCACTTACTTCAAACTGTGGTAAGTACCCCTGCTGCATTTTGGGAAGCCCTCCTGCTCATTTCGGTGAGTGTGGCTCTAGCTGGCTCCCCAAAGTTCTGTCCTGACAACACCATGAACCTTCTTTAAACCTCCCTCCCTGTGTCTTTAAAATAGGGTGGGGAACTTAGGGGGAGCTACTTTCCACTCCCCAAATCCCCACGGGACACCCCCCTCCCCTGCTGGCTCTGTGTTGTGATGCAGCGGCTGCAAAAACCTGGTGGTTTTCTCCCCAAATATCAGCGGCAAACTCTCATCAGAGGCTTAAAAAAAGGACAAATTTAGCAAGGGAAATGTGTCCCTTTTAAGCCTCTGTTGTGGTTTGCCACCAAAATTCAGAAGTGAGCCTGGTGTTGCTATTGAATTTTCTGCCACCACTAGCGGTGGCAGTGACTGAACTAGAAGCCATGAGTGTGTATATGTGTGAGATTTACAGCCCAACAGCCAGGTCTGATCCAACCCTGCTTTAAAACATAGGGAAATATAATGCCCAAATATCCCAGAATCCAGCTTGTCATGAAATATTGTGGACCTGGTGACTTCTGAACTTAAAAATACATACCAGCATTTTCAGTTTGCTCGATGATTTAGAGAAGGGCTCTCGCTCGCTAGCCAGTGGTTGCTTTGCATGCAAACGATCCGTCGGAAAGGTACACCGTTTCAGATCTGTTGACAATAAAATGTACACAATCGCACACGGAGCCTTCCAGAATAAAGGAGAGGTGTTTTTGAAACCTTCCCTTTGTTGTCAAAAATATAGCCCAGATTTTGGCTCGAGCCAAAGCCGGTGCTAATCAAACCAGCTTAGTTTATATCGGAAAGGATTTTGACCCCTTGGGTTGCGTCTTCGCCATTTTTGTCAGGGCACGCTTCAGGAGTTCTCTTTTTTTTGTTTTTTGGTCCAAAATGCATGGTTCCCATTTGAAGATGTGGTTGTTGTTGTTTTTAAATGCCTTTGACGACGTGCTCCGCCTTTTAGATGAAGAGTCTGATACAAGATGTCTATCAAGTATCATGTTATGCCCCATGGGTGGGAAAGGAAAGTAACAGAACAGACAAATAAATAAATGGGGTGTTGAAAGTGGCATTCTTTGAGTTGAGCTGTTGCGCAACGGGATTGCAATCGGCTTACCGTCTTCCCCTGGTTGGTTGCCAAAAAATCCGATAATGTTATACTAAAGGTAGATTAATTAAAGAGTAATTAGAAGGCAAACACATCGAGCAGTCATAAAAAAATAATAAAGGTTTGTCATGGGAAAAATATTTGTCTAGGATTAATTAGGTGAAGTGTATCTTTAAATTGCTGAAAATTACGGAGTTCTTAATTGCAGCTTTGGCCCAATTAATTTCAGATATTGTAACGACTTGATATACTACTACTACTACTGTCATTCCCCCACTTTTGTATTATTAAAAAAAGAGGGGGTGAGAGAACCTCTCAAATGAGATTATTTCAGGAAACGTCTGCTAAAATGTCTGGAAGGAGTTTAATTAAACCTGTGCTGTCTAAGGACATTTTTAGCTCCATCTCGCTGTTGGGTACACGAGATTTGCGCCTGATGCTGCTGCACCCCTAATTAAGGGGGCCGGGCTGACTGATCTCTAGCTGACAGATGAATCTGTGTGGCTGAATGGGAAAACCTTTCTCTCTCTCCTTCAAAATATAACCTTTTCTGCGGTCCCTGGCTTACCAATTTTCTGCTAGATTGCTGTGATTTATCGTGTGCCGACCCAAATTGACTTCTAAGCCCAGACATCGCGGGGCAGATCCATGCAGGGCCCTTCTCCACTTAACGCTTGTGCGTTTTTGCATTCTTTCATTTTTCAAGGGGATTGGACGTTCTCCTGTGAACGTCTGCTCGGGCACGTCCACACGGTTCTCATTTGAGGGGATCAGATGGGCATCTTCCGACCGATCTGAGGCCTGCGGCACATACGGTCAGGCCGTTTCCTTGCTGTTTCTGAATATGTGAGGAGCGTGGGATGCCTTGCATCTTCAGCCATGTCGGAGTTATGTATTTATTTTCTACATTTCTCTCCAGCATTATTGGCAAAGCATGAACGGCTAAATGTAAAATGGTTTTAAAAATAACAAAAAATGTTCTTTTCTAAAATAAAGGAAAATACTAAAAGCAGCAGATAAGAATCATCAAAGATGCCAAGAAGATAGGTGTTAATTCCAGAGGGGAAAGCTGAAAGCTTAAAAGCAGCTAACAGCACAATCCTATAAGAACATAAGAAGAGCCATGCGGGATTAGGCCAAGCATTCTCTTCACACAGTGGTCAACCACTTGCTGCGGAAAACCCACACATAGGATATAAGCGCAACAGGACTCTCCTGCCCAGGTTCCCCAGCAACTGGTGTACATAAACATACTGTTTCTGATACTGGAGGTAGCATGGAGTCATCAAGACTCGTATCCATTGATAGCCTTCTCCTCCAGGAATTTGTCTAACCGCCTTTTAAGCCATCCAAATTGGTAGCCATCACACTGGCTCAATTCGGACGACACAATAAACAACTGGTGTGGGGGAAACAATCATCAGTTGTTTTGACTATTGTGTCATCCGAATGCTGCCATAGTCAAGTCAGCGCTGATCCTCATCCACACCACAGTTGATTATTTATTACCATGTTGTGTGGGGAGTGCCCCCTGGGGTTAGCGTGAGGGTTAGGGTTGGTCAACCCACCATTGACTATCGTGTCGTCCGAATTGAGCCTCTGTCTAGTGGTAGCGAATTCCACAGTTTAACTATATGTTAGGTTTGCAAAACCTCCGGCCCATGGCAATATCTGACTTGTGGGGCACCCCAATCTGGCCTGCCGAGCGTCCAATGGTTCCTCCAGGGAGTGAGGCTTAGCTTCCAAGCCCTGCCCTCTAGAGGAATCCCTGCAAAGGGCACCCCCGTTATCTCCAGTTGGAGATAACAATGACGATGCCCCTGCCGGCACGTACAGAGAATTCCGTAAAGGAAATAAGAACGTAAGAAGTGCCAGGCTGAATCAGACCCAGAGCTTATCTGATCCAACCTCCTGTGGAGGTCATGGATTCTCCCACACTAGAGGCCTTCAAGAAGCAGCTGGACAGCCATCTGTCAGGGATGCTTTAAGGTGGATTCCTGCATTGAGCAGGGGGTTGGACTCGATGGCCTTATAGGCCCCTTCCAACTCTGTTATTCTTTGATTCTGGTTCTGTTGGATAGCTCAAAGTTCTAGTATAAGGAAGAATGGAGGTTTGTCAATTACCCTGTAATTGACAAACCTTCAGTTGCATTAGCGGCCAATGTGGCAATTTCGGCCTCTATATGTCTGAGCCCTTGGCTGGACCACCTCCCAGCAGTGACTTGCACAGATGTGCTTCACATGCGTTATGTTCAATTCGAGATTAACCTCGGGGGAAGCAAGCAAGCAAGCCCTGCAAACGAGGCCTGTGCCTTTGGAATTAAATTATTGTGGGGTTTGTTAAAGTTTTCTTCAATTTCATCATTGCATTTTCTCTGGGGATTTATGGCTTTGTAAAATCGAACAGCTGCATTGTTCTTTCCTCCCGCACCCCCATAACTGACTGAGTTGAACCTGTGTACGAAAAACAAAATCTGCTCAGCTTCAGCTGTTTTCATGCTGCATTTTGATATTACGTATTTCAAACCATGCACCAAATGTGGGGATTGTTCTCTCCTCCCCACATCTCCGCACTGTTTTTTTTTGGGGGGGGGGGGATATTGTCATGCCGCAATATCTTTGGCTTAGGAGTCTTTCCATGCCCAGAACGTTTTAGCTGTGTTTAGAAAGGTCAACCAGCTGATAGCTGAAGGCAAATGTGTCAAGACTGAAAGACTGGGAAAAAAATTATCAGTGAGACACACTGGGAGTATTAGAATGATGAATGTTTATGTTAATATATGGGGTGTGCATATTGATTAATAGCTTTTTTTTTTGTTTCAGTGACTAAAATATATAAATGGCAACGAGATCCATATGCTAGCTTGGTGTCCTAAAAATAATTACCATCACTCTTAGTTTTGCTCCTTTGCTGAATATGTGTTTTCATATGGAAAATAGTTGTAGTCAACTTCCACAGCGCACAGATGGAAGCATTTGAAAGTGATCCTCTGGGCACCAGCTCAGATTCCAAATTTTCTGAAAGTCACATTTGATACAGCGTGATCTTACTTATAGGACATAATTTACTCCAAGTAAAATACACGGAATTTTAGGTTTTTACCTGTTTGTGGTTAGTGTGCGTGTGAGAGAAAGGTGGCTGATAAACAGCAACATGAAATACTTAACAACAGTCTCCATGTCTTGCTATTTTTAAATTCATAGTTCATTTGCTTCTATCAGGTTTCTGAGGTTAATACAGACACTCCTCCAAACTATAGGTCATGTAGTAGGCATGTACTTTTCTCCTCTGGCATGTGGATTTCATAATCTATTACTTGGTTTCCTCCAACCAAGTTGACTGTGACATCCTCATTGGGTAAACGATGGCTAGCCGTAACCTCCAAGCCATGAATTGATACCATGGTGTGAAGTGGGTTGGCAAACCATGGTTTGGAAGCCATCTTGGTTAATGTTAACCATTGTTTGCCCAATTTGGCCCTGGTTATGTGGAGTCAGATTAAAGCATATGACTTCTGCTCTGGTCTTAAATGCACAAAAGATAATTTTAAATTTATCTTTAATTGTTTAATTGCTTTCTGAGTCTTCCATCTTAGGTGGAGTTGATGATTTAATGAGTAGAAGATCTGGTCATTAAAGCCTAGCGTCTGTCTAAAAGATAGGGTGCTGGAAGCATTTATTGTTTCAGACTGTAAAAAAAAAAAAAAAGGCAATCAAGACAGAAGTGATGACAACTACAGAATAGCAGCTATTATTATATAGTCTGATGATAAAAATCAGCAATCTCTTGATGACACTCTTAACATCGTCATGTTTAAAACCTCCAAGGGCAACGGCAATGCATCAGTTCGGGAATCTCTTGAACCAAGGCTAGTAATGTTTAAAACAAAATAATCCTTATGGCTGCATGTATTCCAAGTACATGAATGTTAGTTGTTTTGCTGTTGTTGTTTTATTTTAAGTGGGTTAATTGCTAGTCAAACACTTACCTGTCAAGGCAACATGTGATGTGGAGAAAAATAGTCTAAAGCGACCCGATTCTGCAGTCTTGCTGAAGCTAAGCTGGTCTGGACCTCATCAGCACCTGGATGGGAGGCTGGCTTGCAACCCTCACGTACGCCATCTTGAATTCCAAGACAGAAGAAAGGCAGACGTAATTGTATTAAGTAAAACCACGCTGACTGGTTTTTCCAGTGCGTGGATGGGGAATGTATGGCCCTTTAGATGTTGGACTACAACTCCCATCAGCCTTGGCCAGTGTGGCCATTGATGAGCTAAGAAAGGAGTTGCAGTCCAGCCACATCTGGTAGGCCACGCCTTGTAATGCGGTTCTTCGGAATCAAACCGTTTCGATTGTGCTGAACAGTAGAATTTGATATTTGGGGACTCTCTTTTTTGTGTGTGGGGGGGGGGCGTGTTTTTCTTTAAAACAGTCTTAAGAATATCGGTTTTCACAGTGAGGGCGAAGTAGCCAGCCTGTTCCTCTTAAGCCAAATGAAGCTCTCAAACAATTCTTTTTCATGGTTTTTGACAGTTCAAAAGAAAAGAGAACAGAAATAGAATGAAAAGATAAGGGGCAGGGAAATTAAAAGAAGGAACTGTTCTTGTACTTGTGTGGTAGGAATTCAGTACATCATTATCATCTGATGATGATGATGATGATGATGGATGGTGTTATACTGCCTTTAAATAGGGCTGGCCCTATCATTAAGCAGATTGAGGCAGTTGCTTCAGGCAGCAGATGCTGGGAGACAGCAGTGAGGTCTTGGAGGACAGAGCTGTGTGCCAAGCTAACCTGCTGTCTTCAGGTGTGTTGGAGGATGCTAGCCCACCACCAGTGCTGCAGAAAAAGTCCAGTTGGATTTTGTCCATGGAATGGGAGAAGGCGCCATCTTGTTCTTCTCATCAGGCAGCAAAATGTCTCGGGCCAGCCCTGCTTTAAATATGTATGAATGCAGAGGCCATCCTTCTCTTTCCTGATGGGCACTCAGAAGCACCTGCTTGGCCATTATTGTGGACGAGTTGCTGGACTCTTCATTTTGTCTGTACCCCATTCATTCTCCCATCATGGAATCCCAGTTATTGCCCATGGGCTTTCCAGGCAGTCCCCCATCCAGGCATTGCCCAGACCCAATCCTGCCTAGCTTCAGCACATGCCTTCAGTCCACATGAAGCGGACTAGGTGAAGCCTTGGTCTGATCCGGCAGGGTTTGTTTTGCCCTCTTGTATATTTAGTGTTCTTTGTGTTTATATCCCACCTTTCTTCCATTGTCGAACTCAAGATGGTGTCCGTGGGAGTTCCCAGGCGGTCTACCATGCAAGCATTGAGATGGGAGCTAAACAACAGGTGGAGGGCAAGTTGTATTCGTGCCATTGTTTTGCTCCTCGTTCCAAGATGGCGGGCCGTTTAGCCTCTTTCAGCCTGAAAGTTGAATTCAATTTAAGAGGCTCTCACTGGCCACGTTCCAGTGGTCACATTCCACACACCCCAATACCACCAGCATGTTATAGCTCAATTAAGTAATTAAGCCTTATGAGAGACATTCCTCTTAGAATGGCAAGAAATTGTGCAAAAGCCATGAAACAACCAGAATGAGAAGTGGCCAGTAGGGAAGAAGTGGAAGGCCCTTGGTCATATAGAGAAGGGAGCATGGCCATCTGGGTAATCCTAGGTGGGCTGGATTTTGACCCCAGGCCAATTGAATCTAGGGTTTCTCACTGTTTGAATGAAACATTAAGACTGCCTGAGTGGAGTCTCACATCGTAAAAGACGTATCACATTGACCCGGTTCAGACACTAAGCCATGGTTAGGCTGCTAACCCTTAGTGAGCACGTTTAAACCATGGTTATGTAGCCACCATGGTTAGGAATGGTGCACGTGACACGCTAAGCCATAATGTTTAGCTCAAAATGTTTAGTCATGGCTTAGCGTGTTGTCTGATCAGGGTCATATAGGGATCTTTTTTAAAAAACGGGGATTGGCAGAAATAAATCTGTTAAACCTTGAGAACAAAGTCCAAAGAAAGAGTTTGAATATCAGGAAAGAAGCTTTAGAACTTAGAGAAGTATGGTCTGCAGTATATACATCTATTCAATAAATAGGAATAAATAAATAAATAAATTAAGCATTGGGCATTCCAAGGAAAAGGACTGTTATCCGGACGAGAGGAAGCAGAAGCAAGATGTGGTTTAAGAAGGTGACTTGTGCCAGAAGAACAGAGAACATTGGAGGGAGCTCTTCTCTATCCCTCTCTGTGAATTCATTGAGGTGATGGATGATTTAGCGTTCAAGGAACGTCCATGCTTATGCCCAGATTAAATGCAAACACTTGCACAAGACTTTTGATTTAGGGTGAAGAAGTGATATGGGAACTAAGGCTATGTCTACTTACCTGCAAGGTAACCCTGCTGAAAGCAATGGGGCTTCCTCCTTGGGCAGACATGTAATTGGGTTGTGCTATAAAGAATCCAGACAATTGAAGTCAAGTGGTGTGTGTGTGTGTGTGTGTGTGTATGCATCCGCACTTTGAAGATCAGCGTCTAATTCTTTAATCTTACTTTCCTTTCCAAGGGTGGCACCTGGCGGGGTTGGAATTTCCAAGGAATAAACAGGGATTTCATATATTTGATCAGAAGCACACCTGGATGTGTCCAATACCTTTGTGGCCATAAGTACGGCTGCACACCTGCTTGGTTTGCATCCCCCAACTGGGGTTGCCAGATGTACCTAGAGAGATGTATTTCTGGCATACCTGACAATTCCCCCCCCCCCCCTTTGGCCACCATCTCTCTCAACTGCTCAAAAAGGGGATAGAAAATCAGATTTTTGGTCTTGGCTCTCGACATTGGGATGTTTAGGGGGTTGTGGTAGGATGGCGTGTGTGTGTGTGTGTGTGCGCGCAGAGGGGGCTGCATGGTATTTTACCAGCAATTTTGTTTTTGCTTCAACGTGCGATGGAAATACAAATGACAGGAGTGGGAACAAGGGAGTTTCTGAATTCTGCTGGATTTTTTTCCCCATGGGAATCGGTTAATGTTTTTAAGGCTCTGGCCGTTGTTGTTTTTAAAGGTAATCGTTCTGACATTTGCAGTTTTTTTTAACGGACTATTGTGAACAGGAAACTGAACTTTTTGGGGTGATTAAACGGTAAAATTAACAGCTTTGGAATCCTATAAATCCAATTATAAAAGGTATTTGCTGGGTTGGGTCTGAGATACTAAGAGCATCTTCACAACAGGTAAAGTGTTCTGTGTTTTTCTGGCCCAGCTTCTGTTTGGTGCAGGAATATCCACGCTTTCAAACTTCCAGAGGAACTGGCATTGACTCCAGTGGTGGCCACCATTTTTGTATGTGTAGATTCCACCATTCCCCACCTGAATGTCCTAGAGGGAGTGTCGTTCAAGGACATTCTAGGGAAAAAATGGTGGCCACCATCTGGAAGGAGCTCTGGCTTCTTTGTAATAGCCCATTCTTGCATTAAGTGGAAGCATTCGCTATAACAATGGGGGTGGATTCTAGTTCAGTGGTAGAGCACATGCTTTGCCCACAGAAGGTCCCAGGTTCAGTCCCTGGCATCTCCAGTTGAAAAGGGTCAGGTGGTGATGGAGAAGACCTCTGCCCAAGATGCTGGGGAGCTGCTTCCAATCAGAGTGGACTAGGGTTCCCCAACCTTTTTGGACCCGTGGGCACATTTGAGAAACTGCTGTAGGCTAAGAGGCTAAGAAGGACAGGGAAATGCCAAGGCAAAGGAAAAAGGGGGAAGAACAAGGCTAGAGGCTGAGAAGGACAGGGAAATGCAAAGGGAAGAGGGGAGAGAAAGAGCAAGGCTAGAGGCTGAGAAGGACAGGGAAATGCCAAGGCAGAGGGAAGAGGAGAGTGAAAGAGCAAGGCTAGAGGCTAAGAAGGACAGGGAAATGCCAAGGCAAAGGGAAAAGGGGGAAGAGCAAGGCTAGAGGCTGAGAAGGACAGGGAAATGCAAAGGGAAGAGGGGAGAGAAAGAGCAAGGCTAGAGGCTGAGAAGGACAGGGGAATGCCAGGGAAGAGGGGAGAGAAAGAGCAAGGCTAGAGGCTAAGAAGGACAGGGAAATGCCAAGGCAAAGGGAAAAGGGGGAAGAGCAAGGCTAGAGGCTGAGAAGGATAGGGAAATGCAAAGGGAAGAGGGGAGAGAAAGAGCAAGGCTAGAGGCTGAGAAGGACAGGGGAATGCTAAGGCAGAGGGAAGAGGGAAGAGAAAAAACAAGGCTAGGCTGAGAAGGAGAGGGAAATGCCAAGGCAAAGGGAAAAGGGGAGAGAAAGAGCAAGGCTAGAGGCAACAGTAAGAATACAGATCTAAAACAATGAAGATTTCCCCCCCCCCCTCCGCCACACACACACATACACACAGGGTTTCACAACCCACCTTAATTATATTTGAATTAGAGCTCCTTGGCACAAAAATGCACTTTCGACTTCACGTATCGATGGATTTGGGGCATGACTGTAGCTATTGTGTCTCTTCCTCTCCCACCCCCCCACCCCCGTCCCAGTGGGCTGAACATCTACAAATCCGTAGTGATGGAGCCCTTGTAAAGACATGTATTTGGAACATGGGTTTCATGCCAACGAAATAACCCTCTCCGGATTCACACAGACTCAACTTCTGTCAGTAAAACTCTGGTGTGTCAGTAATTAGGAAGAAGAGAAGAAGAAGAAGGGGGCGCGGGGAGGGAGCTCTATTAAATCCTGCCTTATAATTCCAGATAGCCTCTGGGATGCCTCTGCACCCGTTTGAAATCTTCCCTATCCTATTTCTTCAGAAATCTTCCTTTGCATCAAGAACCACTCCTCCTACTGTGGTCGTGGTGTGAAAACAGGAGGACTGTGTGCCATTATTCCTTTATTTATCTCTTTGAAGATATTTGCGAGGTCGCGGAGTCAAAGGGAGCTTTTGAAACTGCGGTGCGGTTTTTGGAATGGCCTCGTCAGAAAGGGGGAAGCCCTGCTACGGACACCGAGGGGTTGAAATCTCACCCAAGGGAGCAGCTGTGTAAAAGGGTGTGGTCTATCAGGATTTGATGGGTGTAAAACCTTCCTGGGGACCTCACTAGGTGTGAATGATGCCCGTGCCTTAGTGGGGTACATTCCAGGCAAATGGGACTTGGCAGATGGACAAGCTTACATGGCTTAGTAAAGCCATACTTATGGTTAAGCATACTATTCTACAACACACTGGAAAGCCAATAAATCCCAATGATAGAGCATTGGATAAATTCCTGGAAGACAAGGCTATCAATGGCTACTAGTCCTGATGGCTAAGCGCTACCTCCAGTATCCAAGGCAGTAAGCCTGTATACAGTAGCTGTTGGGGAACATGGGTGGGAGGGTGCTGTTGCACCATGTCCTGCTTGTGAGTCCCTGCTCAACAGCTGGTTGGCCACTGTGCGAACAGAGTGCTGGATTAGATGGACTCTCGGTCTGATCTAGCAGGACTCTTCTGATGTTCTTACTATGTTCTTATGTTCAGATCAAGTCACAGTATGAAAACAGGATGAATGCGTCTTATTCTTCAGAAGATGTTCCCAAATTATGGAATTAAGAGGATTTTTTAAAATTAGAGCATGTTTTAGCTGCCCGTGAAAAGGTATATTAAAACAAAGTACTAAAAGAAAAACAAAATCCAAATAATGTGGTGTAATTTTCCTGAACCATATGCCAAGCACTGTGATCCACTTCTAAACCAGTGCAGGCCCGGAAAAAGCTGTCGTACATGACATTAAATCCTTTAATTTTATTTATTTGATTTTAGTTTGACTATTTATTGATTCGGTTTTTAGCTTAACGAATTTACTTATACACACGAAACCTTTGCTGTTTAAATACAAGATGCTACGGAGAGGAGAGGGGAAAACCTAAAAGTGAGGCAGGATGAAGGATGTATTTACTGTTCGTATTGTGCTGAAAAATGGGGAGGGGGGAATCTGATTAAATGGTCGATAACAAAAAAAGGATCACAGAAATGAACATCAACTGATAACCACAGTGGATTACATCCAAGAATGTTGGATTTGACATTTTAACTTGTTGCATGTGAACAGCAGGATAGCTTGTAAAATTTGTTCCACTCTGGCTCAGTTCGGACGACACATTAGGCAACGGAAGAGGGGGGGAACAATCATCAGTTCTGTTGCTTATTGTGTCGTCTGGAGGGCAACACACAACGCACACGCAACTGACAGTACGTTAATCAGGCACTTTAAACAATGGAGCGAAACAGCGGGCTTGCACGTTGTTTAGCCCAAAGCCCCGTTGTTTAAAGTGTCGTCCGAATTCAGCCCCCCCCTCTCTCCATGGACTATTCCGTTTCGGAATAGAGTTCTGCTGCCTAGAGCAGCCAAAAAACCCTGGCCGCTCTATGCAGCCGGCAGAACTCACGGTGCATGCTGGGATATGGCTGGAGGACACACGGAGGAGAGGCTGCAACCAAAATGGCCGCTGCAAGTTCCTAGCAGCCAGGGCGTTTGCCGGTTCCGAGCAGCGCTGGCTGCAGCATGTCGTCTGTGGAGCTCCTCCTGCTTAACGCACGGTCAGTACGTTATTTACCCCTCCGTTGCTTAATATATCGTCCGAACTGAGCCAATGAGTATCATGTTGGAATTTGGAGATTCTATGCATTATAAATCCCTGAACTCACTGTGGCCACGAAACAGAGGGAAAAAATGGGGAAATAACACTTCTAAACAAGGATTTAGGATGAAAACCATCTTAACTTCCCATGACTATATGACGTTGTGATCCTAAGCGCAATTATTTCAAATAAATCCCAGAGGAATCACTCATGGGGATAGATATGGGGAGTGTCTGGGATCTATTGAACCTTGTTTTCTGCTGTAGCTTTTGATATATATATATATATATATATATATATATATATTTTAAAAATAATCTTTTTATTATTTGATGGTATTGTTGTGAGCAGGTTTGGAGGCCCATATGGATCAAAGAGCAGGATGTACGTATCCAAAACATTGTTTTTGAATTATGGATTGTATCATTTTATGGATTTAACGAAGAGTGACAAAATAAATAGATCTTGCGCAGCGGTTCTTTCAATTTTATACTCTGCCAATTACCCAAAATATTGCTCAGAGAAGAATATCCATCAATCTTGCTAACTGTTCGAGGATAATTCACATGACCGTTTGGAGCTTCTCTAAGACCATGGACGCCAGTAGCTACTTATTTCTCCATTTGGAACCAAGAGGAGCATGCTTTGTGCTTCCCTCTGACTGTATTTTCTCTTATAGGAGCCTCAGGTGCATTCTCTCCATTATGGCTCTCCCACCTCCAGATCCACAGTACGTTCTACGGGGAGCAAATGACGCCATCAACACTCTTTGCTTTCATTGTACGGACCCGGAACGGGAATTTCCCGTCCTTTTCTCTGGGTGAGTTTGGGAAGGACGGGAGGCATACCACACACCTACCGGTTGTCCATACAGGTGTACAAACTGATCTAGGGTTGTGTGAATGGGTTTGTACCCAATATTAGTCTAACTTAAGCCCCATTCATTTTGCTGAGTCTACCCTAAGTAGGACTATCATTAGAAACAACCCATAAAACATATTCTACTGAGAACCTCACCTTCCACTTAAACATGTGAAATAATAATAATAATAAGAAGAAGAAGTAGTAGTAGTAGTAGTAGTAGTATCCCACCTTTTTCCCAATGCTGGGCCTCAAGGCAGCTTTACAAAATTAAAACAGTTAAAAGCTATAAATAGAAATATACAAAAGTTAAAATATAATTAAATAGATTTCAATATTAAAACATTTCCACATTTAAAATGCATATTGCATTTTTAAAGTCTTAACATAGATGGAGGTCCACATTATTCACCAAAGGCCTGCCAGAATAAGAAACTTTTTGTCTGCCTCTGAAAACATATCAAGGAGGGAGCCAGCCTAGCTTCCCTGGGAAGGGAGTTCCAGAGCCTTGGAGCAACCACTGAGAAGGCCCTCCTGCG
This sequence comes from Anniella stebbinsi, assembly GCA_029215795.1. Lineage (NCBI taxonomy): Eukaryota > Metazoa > Chordata > Lepidosauria > Squamata > Anniellidae > Anniella > Anniella stebbinsi. Next base: position 5,877,925 of record JARDYH010000010.1, read on the forward strand.
TACGCATCAGGCGTGCCTGGGATGTTGGTGGGACTGAGATATTATTATTATTATTGTTATTGTTATTGTTATTATTATTATTATCAACAACCCCCTTAAACAATCTTTTAAATTAAATTCAGAATAATACAAACATGGGACCTGCAACAAAATGTTGCAGTGTGAAGTGTTCTTGGTCAGGGTTACAGAGACTCCTTATTTCAATTTCCCCTCTCCACACCACAGAGCATGCATTTTTTCTGTGGAGGGATGTTCCTCTTTAGGTTTTTCTTCCCTACAGATTTTTTTTGTGCTGCTAAAAGCTTTCCATTTTCCCTGATAATGCTGCTACCACCTTGGTGTTGCCTGGATGGTGCCCTTTGGGCTCTATAATAAGCAGCGCTCAGAGAAATTACATTGATATCCCGCCTTTCTTCTTCTTGCAAGGGACCCAAGGCTGAAGGCAGATTTCATGGTCCCCCCCTCTCTGGGTTATCCTCACCGCAACCCTGTGAGGTTGGTTAGGCTGGGAACCCGTGACCAGCCCAAAGTCACCCAGTGAGTTCTATGGCCAAGTGAGAACTAGAACCTGGCTCTCCAGAGTCCGTCCAACACTCTAATTACAATGCCATGCTGATACAATAAAATACATACGGAAATATATAATATCTAATAAAGCTTTAGGGTTGCAGACATGAGATTGTGTGTTTGAATAAGATTCGGAAATTGTGAGTAGAGATGTGAGCTCCTTTTATTTGGCTACTGTTTCACTGCCCATACTTACCCACCTAGCTCCAAAGTTTATTTCCTTTATAAATTTAACTTTTGCTACACACTTTTTGGTCTAGGTCCAGGATATCTCAAGAACCCCTTTCTCTCACGTGAACCTAGCTGAGACCTTCCTCAGAGACCCTGTTCCATGGCCCCCTGAGTAGTCAAGCAGACAGGGTCTTCTCCACAGTGACACCAAGATTATGGAACTCACTTCCTAGAAAGGTTCATCTCGTTCCACACTTGTTGTCTTGTAAGAACTAAGCAAAGGTGGATGGCCTCTTCTGTGGTCCCCTGAGACTCACAGGGGAAGCTGGTAGAACAAAACAAGACCATGGATAGCTCCAAGTGGGTCCTGCTGGATGGAATGTTCTACTACTATAACTAGGAAGATGTTGTCTCAGCAGGGAGCTAAAGCCACCTGAAGCCTTATGTAGTATGGTCGGCTCCACATCTGGAGGAGCTGACTTGAATTGTTAAAGAGCCCCTGCCTGATTTTGTAGCCTGAAACTTCTGCGAAGCTGGGGGGATGGCAGTTCTGCCAGGGACTCCTCCTCTGAACCAGAGGATGATGGCAGAGCTATGTCCTCTGGCCAGGAGTGCCCTGAATAAAGCACTGATTGTCCTACCCCCAAGGAAGTAGCCTGTGCCTCATCCGAATCATCTGCCACACACTGGAAGGTCCGATGGTTGGGAGTAATTTGTCTCTCAATCACAAGATGTTCCTTGATGCCGTTTGTCCCTAGTAGGGCTTCCGCTGGATTTTGCTGTCATTTTATTTGTTAGAATCGGTTGTTCTCCTGATATCTGCTTATAATTTGGGGCTGTTGGTTGCTTTGTGGGTTTGTAAATCAAATGGTTGGATATAAATATACCGTATTTCTTCGATTCTAAGATACACTTTTTTCCCCATATAAACGTCTCTAAAAACGGGGTGCGTCTTGGAATTGATGGCATCTTCGAATCACAGTTTTCAAATTTTCCCATGCTTTGCACAAGGCACCACATGTTTTGTTTTTACGTGGAAACCCCGCCTCTGTGTTTGACCATTATCGCTTTTTTTCTGTTGGTGGTACTGAAATTAAGGTGCGTCCCATAATCGATGGCGTCTTAGAATCGAAGAAATATGGTATTCGTGACAAATATATGCCCTCCCAGGTTTTCTGAGAACCAGAACAACACAAATTAAATGTATTCAGAAATACATTTTCAGGACTTTTGCGGTGGGTGGAGAGAGTGCAGCTCTTTGAGTTTCCTTGGCATAGAACATCTCGCCATTTTAACATCACTTTTTCCAAAAGCTAAAGAGCTCCTCTCTGAGGCACAAATCACCCAACCAATCTTGATTGGTAGGTCTTGAGATGGCACAAAATCTGCAGCCAACGTTTGGAAGCACAGCGGAATTGATCACGCTTTACCCCAGTTGCTGAAGAAATTGCCATTCCCCCCCCCCCCTCGCCACCCTCCTTTTCGTTCAGATCTTCTAACGGGCTGATCCATATCTGGAATATGAAGACACGCAGAGTGGACCGAACGCTGGATGGTCATGGTGGGAAATCTGTGTACTGGGTGAAAACTTTCCCCAACAGAAGAAAGGCACTTCTGAGGTGAGTTGACACGCGCATAATGATCATTTTTTGGGATGAATAACGTCTCTGTAAGGGACTTCACGTTGAGGTTCTGGAAATCCACATACGTCTAGCAAGAAGACTGGATACAGGACTGCTATTGGCACAAAGCTGGAATCTCTTTTATGCCCAAGGGCCAAATTCCATTGGGCATAAAGGGATGCCCTTAGGAGCTGTGTTGCAGTCCAGGTAATACTGGAATAGATCAGGAGTAGGCAACTCACAGCTCACATGCCCCTCCCCCCAAATTTGTGGGGTACCTGCCAAGTTTTTTATTTATTTAAAGAAAAAGAATGGCATCTGTAACTCCAAAGGATGCTCAAAGAGCTCTGTAGGGCTAGAGATAATTTTGGGTCACCCCAGTGCCTGCAAACGAGGGGGGATTCTGGGCTTCAAAGATGCCCCCTGGAGCTCCTGAAGTTGTCCATACCTGGGCTAGATGGGCTAACCTGGGATGAGGCAGCTTCCTGTCCTCCAGGGGAAGGTCACAGTCCTACTTTTGCACCTTAGATTTCAGGGACTTTTGCTGTGTGTGTACATAAGAACATAAGACGAGCCATGGTGGATCCGACCAAGGTTCCATCTAGTCAAGCATTTTGTTCACACGGTGGCCAACCAGCCCACAATGGGAAACCCACAAGCTGGACGTGAGTGCAGCAGCACCTGCCTGCCCATGTTCCCCAGCAACTACAAAGGGACATTGCCTGTGATACTGGAGGTAGCCCATAACCATCAGGACTAGTAGCCATTGATGGCCTTCTCCTCCTCCAGGAATTTGTCCCACCCCCTTTTAAAGCCATCCAAATTGGTGGCCACCACCACATCTTGTGGTAGTGAATTCCAGAGTTTGACTATGGGCTGTGTGAAGAAGTCCTTCTTTTTATCTGTCTTGAACCTCCCACCCATCAGCTTCATGGGTTGACCCCATTGTATTCTAGTTTTATGAGAGAGGGAGAAAAATGTCTCCCTATCCACATTCCCCACGCTCTGTGTGTGTGTTTTAAATGGCCATGCAAGCCCCCCCCCCATGAACATAACATAACACACGGACACACACATGCATGCAGCCACACGCACGGAGGATAACACCTCAGTGAAGCAGACCAGGCGGGCTCTAGGCTGCAAAATCTTCTGCTGCAATAAATCTCTTCGTCTTCCCGGTGTCCCAAGCCAAAACAGCAGACTCAGTGCTCCGCCTTCTGCTGGAGCGCATTGCCAAAGCGTCGGCATGACTTGGAGATGTTTTGACATGTTTATCAAGGAAAGACATCTTCTGTAGCAGACCTTATTAGCATTTATATTTGTTGTCGTCTGCGTAACCACATTTCACACCCCAGGAGACTCGAATTAAAGTTGAGTTGTTAACGTAATTGCATGGCTTTCACCTCATGTGCTGTGCTGGGAAGTAAGTCTCTACCCAGAAACAGTTCAGGACTACAGTTACCTCTGTATAGGGTTACCAAACTTGCTGTCATGCACTGTTTTTTTTACTGTCTTTTCTCTTCACATTTGCAAAATATATATCAGAGAGAGAGAGAGAGAGAGAGAGAGAGAGAAAGTGTGTATGTGAAAGAAGAATCTTTATTTCAATAGGAAGAGAGAGGAAGCTACCATACCAGCTCATACTATTTGTTCTCTCTAAGACTTTGGAAAGCCATTGCCAATCAGAGTAAACTAAACAAATAATTGTCCTATGCAGACAAATAGAGTGCATTTGCACGTCACGCTAAAACATGGTTTAGCGTGATGTGCAAATGCACCCAATTTATCCATTTAGGACAATGTTGGTTTAACTATGGTTTAGTGTGACGTGCAAATGCACCCTATTTGTCTGTTTAGGACAATGATGGTTTAACTATGGTTTAGCGTGACATGCAAATGCACCCTATTTGTCTGTTTAGGACAATGATGGTTTCACTGTGGCTTAACTTGACATGAACAAACCGACATGAACAAGACTTGTGCGCTCCCATTCCGCCTCCTGTGCAGCTGAGAGGAGGTCGTTGGAAGCTTTTACTTGCAGTGTGATTTAACTGCAATCTGTCAGGTTACCGAGCACAACAAATTCTGGGTTCTGTTGTTTGTTCTTTGCTTTTATTTTCCATTCTGGGTTTTGTTGTTTTAAAAAATGTGTTTGCATTTCTTAGACCTTTATGCTGATGCTGGCTTTCAGTCTGCTTTTTCCATTGCTTCTATTCTGTTTTACACTTTTAAAGGTTTTATATTATGTTTGATCATGTTGTATGTTATGGATTTAGTTTTTGTGAACCTTACCCCTCTAGAGAGCATAGAAATGTAATTAATTAATTAATTAATACGAAAGAAAGACACTAATGATGGTCAGTTTCAAGCAAACCAACTTCAAACCATTGATTATGAAGGTGGCTTGTTTTAACTAACCATGTTTCTGAATACCAGTTGCTGGTGAATACGAGCCAGTGTGTGTGTGTGCCATTGCACTCATGACCTGCTGTGGGGCGTCCCAAAGGCATCTGGTTGGCTACAATGTGACCAGAATGCTGGATTTAGAGAGGCCTTTGGTCTGAGCCAGCATGGCTCTTCTTGTGTCCTTCCATTTAACCATAGTTAGCATTAACCACAATTCTGCACCCCCTGATATATAGTTAAACTATGCAATTCACTGCCACAAGACTTAGTGATTGCTAGCAATTTGGATGGCTTTAAAAGAGGCTTCGACAAACCCAGGGAAGAGGAGAATAGACATTAGTCCTGATGGCTATATGCTACCTCCAGTATCAGGCAGTGTGCCTAAGTACACTGGTTTCTGGGGAACATGGACAGCAGAGTGCTGTTGCGCTCATGTCTGACTTGTGGTTTTCCTGTGGGCAGTTGGTTGGCCACTTTGGGAGCAGAATACTGGACTAGATGGACCCTTGATATGATCCAGCAGGGCTCTTCATATGTTCTTGTTTATTGGGGGATCAGTCTGCCTCTGCACCTAACTTGGTGTCTATTCAAGATGCCATTTTTCTTTCCGGAATAGGAAGCAAGACCTAGTCTGCATTGGTGGACTTTTGAGTCCATCTGCACACCTGTGTTAGCTTGCAGAGTTTGATCTTTCCTCTACTGTGCTGCGTACATTTTCTTGTTTATGATGCCAGTATCTCATCTCCTTCTTTTGTAATGTTAATTGTATCCCAGATGATTATCACTGTTCGTTTTCTTTTCCAGTTACTTTGTGTCCATACAATGTCAATGTTTTGTTGTTTCTGTATTGTCTCCATTCCTGGGTGTGTAATTATTTTGGGGGGAGGTTGAGGTGCATTTTGGGGGGGCTTCTAGCTTTCATCCAGAACTCTGCCCGGCGATGGCACTCTTTGGGCTGAGCTGGGGAAAGGCCATCCTGAATTCCTATAAACGGTTTCCTCTGCATCTTATGATGGAGGGACCGACTAGTTGACTCTGTCGCTTCGTTGACACCTAAACCGGTTCTATCTGCACACACATTCACATTGAAATATGCATCTTTAACCTCTAAAATAGGCATCTTAAATTATTTAGATTGTTGAAAGCCTAGAATTGAGTTGGGAAACTCTGGGAGCGTGAAACTAAGTTCCGACCTGGGCGTTAGTTCAGGGGTTGCAGATCAGGGCAGTTCGTGGTGGAATCCGTCGAGACCGAATCCCTCAAGCAGTCTGGTTTCATCCAGCAGTTCACCCTGGTTTCATCCGGCATTCCCCCAGCTGTTCTTCTGCTCCTGAGTAAGAGATGGGCAGGGCACCCGATCCTCCCATAAATAGCTGAAGTTACTCGAGAGTTTCATTGTTCATCTATGAATGGGAAGTGAACCATTTCCAGACAGATAACGATCTGTGGTTTCCACCGCAGAGGCACTTTCTTTCCTCTTGCAGGGCAAATCTGCGTAATGATGATTTGCTGTGGGTGCCTCTGCCTTAAGAGCTTAAGTAGAGGCACGCTGGGTCAGCGCACAGGTCTGCCTGGTTCAGCATCCTGTTCAGGCAGTGGCCATTGCACGACAGGGGGGTAGCGTAGGCAATGCAATCCATGGCGCCAATCAGTCAACACCACGTGCCCCTGTGGCTCTGTGGTTCGGGCAGGGCACCCAAAGTGCCACCCACGGGCACCGCGGCCCCCCAATTATGGAAGGATCTCCCCAACGAGGCCCGCCGGATGCCAACGTTGTTATCTCTTTGGCGCCAGGTGGTCTGTTTTTTTGTTTTGTTTTTTAGGCTTACAGCTTTTTAAATTATTATAGTGGTTTAAAATGTATGTGTATAGTGTATGATTTTGCAGTTTTAATTTTTGTATATTGTTTTTAAGTGTTTTAATCTCACGCAAACCGCCCAGAGAGCTTCGGCTATGGGGCAGTATACAAATGCAATATACAAATGCCCTTTCAAATGAAAAAAAAATAGTCTCCCTTTCTAGTCTCTAGCCTTTCTCTTTCTCTCCCTCTACCGCTTTGCCTTGCTGTTTTCCCTCCCACCTCTTTACCTTGCTGTTTCTCCCTTCTCCCTCCCAGGCTCTAGCCTTGCTCTTTCTCTCCCTCTACCACTTTGCCTTGCTGTTTTCCCTCCCACCTCTTTACCTTGCTGTTTCTCCCCCCTCCCTCCCAGGCTCTAGCCTTGCTCTTTCTCTCCCTCTACCGCTTTGCCTTGCTGTTTTCCCTCCCACCTCTTTACCTTGCTGTTTCTCCCCCCTCCCTCCCAGGCTCTAGCCTTGCTCTTTCTCTCCCTCTACCGCTTTGCCTTGCTGTTTTCCCTCCCACCTCTTTACCTTGCTGTTTCTCCCCCCTCCCTCCCAGGCTCTAGCCTTGCTCTTTCTCTCCCTCTACTTCTTTGCCTTGCTGTTTTCCCTTCCACCTCTTTACCTTGCTGTTTCTCCCTTCTTCCTCCCAGGCTCTAGCCTTGCTCTTTTTCTATCCCGCACATCACCTCTTTCACTTCCTTTTAACGAGCCAGGCTTCCACGGCAGTCATTAGGCGATTTGCTGCGTTGTGTCTGGATAGCCATTTTGGGGTGGCATCCACAGCCGTTTCTCCAATTCCCAAATGTGCCCATGGGTCCCAAAGGATGGGGGGAGCTGAGTTAGGGTATTCCTCCTGCAGGCCACGATGTCTAGGTTCTTAGGCTCACTGCCTTTCCCTGGGGAGAGGCCATAGCTCAGTGACAGAGCACCTGCTTTGCATGCAGAGGGTCCCAGATTCAATCCCCGGCATCTCCCAGTAGAAGGATCCAATAGCAGGTGATGGGGTGGGTGGGAAGCCCCTTCTCTTGTTGTCTGTCGGAGCAGAACACATTATTTATTACTTATTTATTTGTAACATGCATATACCGCTGAATATAATAGGATCAGTGGTTCACAATATTAAAACACAATATTAAAAAATAGTGGAAAAACACAGCACTTCCAACAACAATAAAAGAGCAGTAAAATGGAGAGGTGTAGTTAATTGACCTAGTTGCACCAGTGGCCTTGATCCATGATAACGCAGCTTTCCTATGTTCACATTCAGAGACAGGAGGCCTGAACTGAACTCTCCCCACACCCTCTAAATTAGCAATTACCATTTATACAACACACTCAAATGGTCGAAGCACTATTTTGGTAAGCCTTTCGACAACATCCTGACTGTTAGAGCAGTATGACAATGGAACCCATGACCTAGGGAGGCCGTGGTCTCTCCCACACTAGAGGTTTTCAAGAGGCAGGGATGCTTTAAGGTGAATTCCTGCATTGAGCAGGGGGTTGGACTCAATGGCCTTATAGGCCCCTTCCAACTCTACTGTTCTATGATTCTATGAACTATTCTCCATCTGATGGATTTTCAAGAATGACTAAATTCCAGATCCCCTTCTGACATGAAAAAGAAGGGAACCGAGACTGGCTACTGTTATTGCAAGAGCCAGGACTTTGGCAGTTCAGTTTGGATAATCAGAAGACTGGAGAGATCGGAGCATTGTTTACATAAGTGTAGGGGTGACACGGCTGTGAAACTGGATGAGAGAGAGAGTGTGAGAGAGAGAGAGAACAAACTAGTGTTCAGATAGGTAGGTAATGCTGTGAATATTGTTTATTTTGACCCTATTCAGACGACACACTGAAGCCATGGTGGTTAAGCATTTTGAGCTAAACATTATGGCTTAGTGTGTCACGTTAAAAATTCCTAACCCTGGTGGCTACATAATGACAGTTTACACAGGCTCACTACCGTTTGATCCAAAATGGTTAGTGGCCTAACCATGGTTTTAGTGTGTTGTCTGAACAGGCCCATCGGGTCTTTAATTGCAAAAGCCAGGGCCGAGACCAAAATGTCTGCCTGTGGGACTTAGCCGAAGGAAGAGGCGTCATCACGGACTCCGTTTTCACCGAGAACGTCGGGTTCTGCAAATCCTCGCTCTTGGAGGTGGCGGAGGGGCGTTGGCTGCTGGCCACAGCTTGGAAAGGCCTCGAAGAGGTAGGTAACCCACTCTGGACTTTGCTGTTCGCAGCCGTGACCTTGCTGTCTTGCCCGACCCCCTCCAAAAAAATGCACACACCAGAAATTCCATAAAATCCACGTAAGCTCTCATTTATTTATTTGTCAGCCTCAAACAGGTAACCTTTGTCAGCCAAAGGGCTTTCGAGGCTTATGATTAACATGAAGACTGAATACATGTTTATGCTTGGCTGGTCCCCAAAAAGAGTAATTTTTGTCTCAAAGCAGATCCAGTCTGTGAATAATAAGATCTTTAAAAGAAAGGCGTTTATTTGTTCTTGATTGCATTTAAATCACCAATTATGAGTTACATGCGCTTTCTCCTGTTTGCCAGAAACATGTTAAAAAGCATTCAAAATGTGCAAAAGGAGACGGGCGTAATACCTCGTGGCCACCTTTAGCCACCCAGGAACAGAATTTGCTCCAGGCAAAGAGGAACTTTTTCTCCTAGTAGTAAGCAAAAAAAAAAAAAGGGGGGGGGGAGGGATCCCAAAAACAAACCAACCCTAGGTCCACTCGAAACGTCTTCTACTTTTAAGTTACAGTTGTCAAAATGCATGAGATGCTGAACAGAACAGAGATTAAGAAGTAGAAAGATTGTCATTGCGGTCGAAAGGTTTCCACCGCCTTGCGAATTTTAGCTCAAGCTAGACCTGGTGCAGGCAAGCCTGTCGTGGGATTCCTTGGTCCCTCTTTTTTTTTAAGTCTATGCAGCCGCAAGATGTATGTCTGTGGGGAGTGCGAAACGACCCGGAGCATTGCAGGGAGAGGGAAACCTCCCTCCGTGCCTTTCTCAGGGCAACTTACTGGCCACACGGCTCCCTTACGTTCCTACCCGATTGTTTCTGGGTGCCCCCTCCCACAACGGAGCGACGGGTGGCTACCAGGGGAAGAGCTTTCTTTGTAGTGGCTCCTCCATCTGTACAATGCCCTTCCCAGGAAAATCCGCCTGGCATCCGCACTGCAGAGAAATAGATGCCAAGCGATGACCTTATTTTGCATCAAACGACTGCCAGTTGGATCATGACCTTGGTATTGAAAAATACCTGCCCTGCTTAATAGTAGATGTGGGTGTCTCTTCTCCCCCACTCCCTCCCCCAAATAATGGAAGAGCTTGCAGCGTCCTTTTTGCAAATCACCCGAGAAGACTCGTGCTTTGTACCTGGCCCCCGGCCAATCAACCTTGTTTCTTACTGTCAGGTTCGGGTTTTGGAGCTCCCATCCAAGGTGTCAGTCTGTACCTTGAAGCCAGAGCCTGTTGCCAAGCTGGGCATGCCCATGTGCCTGAAACTGTGGCAGGTAAGCCAATGGGAGCTTGCTAATTACGAAATGCTTCCCCCTCCTTTGATGGAGCACATGAATCATTCTTCGCTCCAAAACTTTTTTGTTTTGTTTTTTTGGATGGATGAATGGATGGATTTATTGACTGATTGATTGATTGATTGTCAAAAGCCATCAAGTAGTTAGGCCATTAAGGGCTGGAGGGAAACAAGCACATCCTTTGCATAACCGCAGGAGCAGATGATGCGGCAGGGTTGTAGTACCTCCGGACAGGGGGGGAATCTGGCCCACCTGGAGGCCGAATCAGGCTCTCTGGGGTTCCCCTTCCGCCAGCTCCGCCAGCTCCGGCACCTTCCCCACAACCTCTGATGATTTGATGGCTTCTGGCTTTTGTGCCAGAAGCCATCAAAAGTGATTCAACACCCCTGTGACACAGGATAAAAAGAGATTCAACACCCCTGTGACACGGGACGGTTTGCAGATGCTCTCTTCGAAGTTGAGCATGGATGAGTTTGTGTGCCCTGCAGTGTCTCATCAGAAGTAAACGATAAAGGATCACCTTTTTCTCCAGGCATCTGATCGCCTGGGATTAAAACAGTTGAGGTTTATTTGAAATGACTATGACCAATCTGTTTTGGAACAAACTCCCGTTGTGTCATCATCTTACCCATGTGAGATACTGTGAGAATGTGAGATTACTAGACCGCTGACAAAAAGGTTTGGTGGCTGTTATTTATGAATATTTTCATGTTGCATTAAGCTTCTTGCCTTTCATTTTTGTGGCTAGAAAAGTTGTTACGTGTATTTCTGGAATGTGTTTATTTATTCATTTGATATTTTATATCCCAACTTGGAGGTTGGTTTGTTTTTTCCAGTTGGTCTTGCTCATCTTTGATTCAGGAAAATATTATTATTATTATTATTATTATTATTATTATTATTATTATTATTTACATTTATATATCACCCCATAGCCAAGGCTCCCTGGGCAGTTTACAAAGATTAAAAGACTGAACATTAAAAATCAATATACAAAATTTGAAACAAAAAACGTTTTTAAAAAACAGCTAATGTTCAAAACAATTTAAAACTCCCAGCCAGGTCAAAAATTCATTTAAACACTCAACATAAGTTGTTAAATGCCTGACAGAAAAGGAGAGTCTTGACCTGGCACCGAAAAGATAACAATGTTGGCGCCAGGCGGGCCTCATTGGGGAGATCATTCCATAATTGAGGGGCCACCACTCTCTTTAGATGGATGGATGGATGGATGGATGGATGGATAGATAGATGGCTTCTTTTTTTTTTTGCGATTACTTTTGAAGACAGACAAGGAAGGAAGCAAAGGAGAATTGCTATTAGCTTGCATTGCTGGAATTTATAAAGTGCTCACTGCGTTTCCAGTTTCTACATGCATTCATGTTTAAAATATATTTCAATAAATCACCATTGCACAACATGGGCACCTTTCCTGGTAGGAAAATTAAAGGAATGTGGCAAACGCAACCCCTCCCATTTGGCAATGGAAGCGTGTGCCTTGCATGGGCACAGTTGGTAGGCATCAGATTTAAAAAACCTCCTCCATTAAAGGAGGGGAAATATTCCACCCAACTTCAAGCAAATACTGTCTGTGGGAGCCTTGGACCGAGAGAAGCTGCCACTTGATATGTTTCTTTAAAATTCAGGGTGGGACACTTCTAAGACGGCGTACAAGATTTTTAAAAACACAGAAAGGGCAGCATCCAAGGCAGTCGCTGCACTTCTGCCTATTGTGTTGTGTCCGCCGGATCTGGAGTTAGTGCTTCCTAAAACCCTGGAAACGAGTGGAAATCGTTTCTGGATCGGGGCAGTTCAGCAGAGCTCCCTTCTGCACGCTCCGCTGACCTGGCCTGTTCTGGAAACGAGCATTTCTGCTCGTTTCCAGATGGACAGCTACATGCGACGAGTGTGACCCACTTGTGGTTCCAGGCCCACCAGCTGAAGACCAATGGGGCTAAATGACTCTTTGGGTCCCCTTTGTAATCTGTCATAGGGAGCTGCCACATACCAGGGCATCTCGCCTGGTGTTGTCTATTCTGCCTGGAAGCCCTTGGAGATGTAGGTGACAGAACATGGACCCCTTCCATGTGCAAAATCTCTTCTGCCACCTCTCCCAACGGCCCATGGGGAAGAACAGAGGGCAGCTCCTTGTGTTCATTGGGTCCCCAAATCAAGCTCTGCTCTTTGCAGAGCTCCAGAGTGAAATGTTGTGGAGCGACTCCCTCCGACACTCTGCTTCTGTTCCCGTTCCATGGCATCACCAACTCAGTCTTCGCCTGTGGAACGGTTCCTATAGCGCAACCTTCCCTCAAAATCGGGTGCCCTCCAGATTTTCTGGACTTCGGCTCCCATCCCCCAGCCAACCTGGCCAGTGGTCAGGAATGCTGGGAGTTGTAGTCAAAAACATCTGGAGGACACCGGGTTGGGGGAAGGTTGCTCCGGTGGGCACTTTCCCATGGCTAAGCTATACCCAGGAGAGAGAACACGAATCTCGGAGCCATTCGAGGAGGAACGAGGCTTTAAACAGCAAGGACTCCTGTGAGGCTGTTTTCTTTCCCTTTCTTTTTTTTCCCAAGGAAAATTCTCACCAGCAGGAGGACCACCCATTGTAGTTAGGACAACTATTCCTAGGACATGTCATATAATAACATGAAAGTGATATATTAGTCTGAAAGGGTAATGCCTTGGGGGGCGGGGGGGGGGAGTCAATACAGGATTCTTGATCATGGAGGAAGAATTCTCAAAACACAACCTCTCAATGTTTTATTTGCTTGTTTTCAATATATATATAATATTTGAGATTTAGCAAGAGATTGGGTTTGAAAGAAGGGGGGAAATAGAGCATTGTTCTACTGAAATAAGCCATCTACATGTTCCATAGGATGGAGTTTGGGTCCTTTTTTTGACGGGTTTCCTCCTTTTAAAGCCATAACTGGTGTTAACAAGCGTTTGTTTTTTAATTTGCTTTGATTAGGGCTTTTGAGTCTTGGCTCACATGGCGAATCTTCCGATTTACAGGGTCATTAGTCAACTGGGCCAAGGCAATGATGAATATTTTCCTTAAGTGTGACATGTAATCCAGTAACGTTCCTTTCTTTGAGTTATTTCAGAGGCTTTAATAAATTGGGTGGCTGTCCAGGGTGCCATGCCTTTTGACCTGTGACATCATTAATCAAAATATCTCTCAATTGGTTACAGTGGGACTCAAGGCCGGTTAACTCTTTGGGCGCTGGCTAGTTCAGACGCTTTTCAAAGAACCTTCCGTGGTATTTGGAGAAATGTTCCACTTGTCTCGAGCGTTTTATTATCTTGGCGGCGGTGGAGGGGGGGGACCCATTATTTGCTGTGAATGAGGGAAAGATCATTTTCTTTAGGGGGTGGTTGCATAAGGAACATGAGTGCCATTAGAAAAAAATTCTTCTGATGAAGTGTTGGAAAGATGTTTGACATCACTTTCTGAAAGGAAGACAGGAGGTATTTGGCTCCACCAGCAAAGTTCCAGCCAGACCGTTTTCATAAAGGCCCAACCCAAGTTTACTCTGTGAATAATCATATTAAGATTTTGAAATTATCGGCACAGTAAGGTTCTAATGAGGTAGAGGAATAACAGTTCTGTCTGTTTCCTTTCGTGAAAAATCACCCTGTCTGTCATGGCCATTTTGAATGTCCACAATGAGGGTATCACAGAAGCAATTTTTGTAACAGTACGTTTTGGGGATCTGTGGATTTGGGGCATCTCTTGGCTTGTTTGAACCAGACAGGTATATATGGAAGTATCATCCTCTTCAATATATACCTGCCTGGACCCTAAGGTCATCCTCAGAGGCCCTTTTGCAGATGCCCCTACTGAATGAGCTTAGGCAAGAGATTACTAAAAGAGGGCCTTTTCAGTGGTGGCACATGAGTTCAGGAGTGCTTTCCCCAGTGAGGCTCGCCTGGTGCCTCTATCGTGGTCTTTTTGGCACCAGGTGAAACCCTTTTTATTTTCCCAGGCTTTAAAAATTGTGCTTTCTGGTCTTTGCGCTGCTGGCTTTTATCTCGTTCCTTACTTTGCTTCAAACGTACGTTTTTTATATTATGTTTTTCTACGTTCTTGTATTGTATGCTTTTAAGTTTTGTGAACTATCCAGAGAACTTTGGTTCTTGGGCAGTATAGAAATGAATTAATGGGACTAATACTAACTTGTTCTAATCTTCTGTGCTTCGCTGTGTTTCCCATCAGCCGGATGCGGGTTCGTTTCCTCTCCTTCTGGCCGGCTACGAGGATGGCTCAGTGGTTCTGTGGAATTTGTCGACGGGGAAAACGCTGAGTCGACTTGCATGTCATCAGGAGCCCATCATGGGCCTTGACTTTGACGCGGAGAAGGCCAAGGGGGTCTCAGGCTCATCTGAGAAGGCGCTTTGCGTCTGGAGCTACAATGAGCAGCAGAACCTCAAGGTCAGTGCGTTTGCCCTCTCTCTGTGCCGTTATTTTTTCTTTTCTTTTCTGTTTTGCACTAGCAGTTCGATAGACTGAAAAAACAGTTAGCTGTGAAGTGGGGTTGTGGCAGATTGCCTCGCTAATTAATCACAGGCTGGTTACGACCTAAGACAGGAGCAGGCAACGTGGTGGCCACCAGATGTTTTAGACTACAATGTCTATGATCCCTGATGCACGAACACGTTGGCTGGGGCTGGTGGGAGTTGTAGTCAAAAGCAACTGGAAGGCACCGTGTTGCCTGTCCCCGGATCTAAGAGAAGGAGGCAGGAGATGGTTCCTCACCTTTCGTTACGTTCTTGGTTCTTTTTATTTGTAGACCAACCCAAGGCTTTCTGGAGGTCTAACGTAGGGATGGGGAACCTCTTTCAGCCATTGGGGTTAACTCCATTTTGAAGAAGTTCTCAAGGTGGCCAAACGGGTGGAGCCAAAATGACCTCCAAACACCATCATGCGGTCGCTTAAAGCTCTTACTGGCAGTAACTAAGTGTCAAAGGAAGCATTTCAGCCTTTTAGAATGTGGGGGGGAACAGCACAAAAACTGAGAAAGAGGTGGGGCCAGGGAAGGGGGCGTGTCCATCTCTGGATCTCCAATGGCCGGATTTGGCTCCCGTAGCCGAGGTCCCCCCACCCCTGGTCTAAGGGTACTCACAACCTAGTTTACATTTCTAAGTGATGAGACCTTGTTATCCATTGTTACCTTTCTATTACATTATTATTATTATTATTATTATTATTATTATTATTAGCATTTGTATACTGCCCCATAGCCGAAGCTCTCTGGGTGGTTTACATAAGATTAAAACATTTAAAAACAATATACAAAAATTAAAACTGCAAAAAACATACAATATACACATACATTTAAAATCACTATAATAACTTAAAAAGCTATAAACCTAAAATACAAAACAGACCCAGGCTCATCAGATATTGCTAAATACCCGAGGGAAGAGGAAAGTCTTGACCTGGCGGCAAAAAGATAATATGACATTATGCTAACATCCTTACTGGTCATTCGAAGTCAAGGCTTGGTTTCCCCACGGTGTGTACTTTTTCCCAGAATCTTGTCCTAGGAAAAAGGTGCTGGTGGCATCAAATTACTCAATTGGTATATTTCACTTAACAGTTTTAAAAAATTAGTTTGGGACTTGGCTAAGTGGGACAGGTAAACTATTCATTTCAAAGGGCAACGTTAGAAATATATCACAAGCCAAGCCAGCTTCTTTACATTTAATTGCTATTTGCATATCTTCATTTTTGCAAGCCAGAAAGAGATTTTCTTTTTATTTTCATCCAACTTTCTACTACAGCAGCCCTCCGGGCAGCTCAAACCCATAAAAATTATCTAAAATATCTCAATGCAATCTTTTAAAAAACAAACTCAGGCAGAACAACCAACAGCTATAAAAAGCAGTATAAAATATAAATAAGAAGCAGTTTATGGCCAATTTGAACACGAGTTGGTGTTACAGTCATGGGCAAACAGGACAGACAAAGGAGGAGATAGGTAAATACGTCTTGGGAGGAAGTTCTACAGGTGCGGTGCCACCACAGAAAAGGACCTGCCTGATCTCTGGGTTCAGGGGGAGGGGATTCAGAGAATGGTTTCCGATGACGATCTTTCATTGATGAGCAGGTTCATTTGGGAGTTAATGGTCCTTGATGTACCCCAGTCTTAGACCAGTCAGCAGCAAACAGCAGTTGACTGTACTTGTTCTACAATATTGTATTCCTGAAATCGCTGCTTTCAAATGCTCAAAACATGACCATTCTTGATTATATGTATAAAAGACCCGAG
Organism: Anniella stebbinsi; assembly: GCA_029215795.1. Lineage (NCBI taxonomy): Eukaryota > Metazoa > Chordata > Lepidosauria > Squamata > Anniellidae > Anniella > Anniella stebbinsi. The sequence continues at coordinate 5,894,361 of JARDYH010000010.1, forward strand.
ATTGCAAGCATTTTCACTCGCCTCCTTGCTTCTGAACCAATAGAGTTTTTGGCACTGCAGCTTTTATAACTTTTAAACAAATGGCAGACAACGGAATACACACGTGCCCAGTTCAGTTGAAAGGCCAAACCATGGTTTGGTTGTTGGTGAACAGGCTTTGGACTCACACGTTCCCTCCTACTCTCTCCCCCCTCCCTTTGCAGGCTCCGATTCTCTAAATCGCTTCCTGGGTCACAATGACAGTATCGTGGCCTGATGTCCGAATCGTGCAAGCGATGCTTTGCATGGCACAACCCATAAAGTTAACCTCCAAAGCGGAGCTGAAAATCCAGTTCAAACTGTAGCTCCGGATTCAGACTTGGAGGCAAACTTGGGTTTCCGCAAACCCGAATCCTTCCCATGTCTCTATGGGGTGACGGTGAGGATTTTCGAGAAATGTATAAGCCAACAGGTTCTTGGTATACCAGTCTATCCTTAGTGCGTCATGCTTCAGGAAAACTCACGCCAATAACTTTTAATATCATTTTCAGAAGAACGAAGCTTCACCTTTCCCTGCCGGCGATGAATGGCTAATCGTTGTTTGTCCTCCAACACAGAGCCATCTGTTCTTTGGGGGGGGGGGGGCACCCTGTAATCTAAGAAAAGAGCCGAGTGTGATTTCGATCTTTAGTGATCTGAAAATGAAGTCTTGGCTAGGCTTCTTTGGGCATCCAAGTCTATAACGGGAAAGAGAGATTATTAATACGAACGAACAGGGCATACTCCCTGTTCACTCCCCTCAAACAGCCGCTTCATTAAGACATCTCCCGAGAAACCAAGGTCAACTAATGACAGCAGATGATAATGGCTGCAGCGTGGTTTGTACTTTGGACAACAGCCGTGCCAATGCCAAGAGGTTAAGTAGTACTTAATTAGGGGCACGACTCTCGGGCCTCCTCCTGCTGCAAGGCCAAAGATACGACAAGCGCAGAGGATGGGAAGGACAATTTTTCGAATGCCTAAGTTCCACCCTCTTGCATGGCGCTTCGGCGTTACGCAAAGGCGTCGCATTTTTAATCCAGATTTTCAGTTCTGATTCGATGCACAGCCGGAGAGGGGCGTCACGCCCAACCACTGGCGATGTTGGCAGGGGTTGATGGGCATTGTAGTCCAACAACCTCCCATAGGCCACAGGCTTCCCTCGTAGACAAGATGTTAAGGAACCAATGTTAGGTGGACTCCTGGCCATGCTCAGTCCTTTAGAAAAAGCACGCCTAGCTTTTAAACGCTCCGCCGTGTGAGAACTCCTTGCAGGTGGACAGCTAGCATACGGAGGATTGAGCCTTTACCCTGATGTGCTAACTGTGCACATGCCAAAAAAGCTTGTGTCATGGAGGTACGTTCAGATATGTGATTGTGCTCAGCAGCCAAGGAATGTTGAATAGAAAAGAAAATTGGGCGCGGGGTGGAATGGCTATCAACAGAAGGGCACGGCTGTCTGGATCCCTGAACTATTGGTGGGGAGCACACATGGCAACTTTTTGTTGCATTTCCCACTTGTTGTACACCATCACTGAGGGTGGGATGAACTTATATGTATTTATAATAGCTTTCTTTTATGATATCAGGGGTGTATACCCCGCTTTTCCCAGCCACCCCTCCAAAAAAGGTAAGCTCAAGGTGGCTGACAAAACATCAAAAGCGTCACAGCAATAACCAGCCGTTAAAACATGTTTATGACAAGCGAGGAGCTCCATGAAGATAAAACCACAAAGAGCCCAAACTCCATATCCTTATTCGGAGCGAACCCTGTCCTTTTTTGTACAGGGGTCAGTCCTGAACCCCCCACCCCACCTCTTCTCTGGTTTGCTTGTCAGTCCAGCGAAAGCATTAAAGACACACATGGAGTTCTTCCCCTCCCTCCATCCGTCCGCACTCTCTCTCCCTCACTCTCTCCCTATCCCTCTCTCCTATTGGATTAATAATACAAACCAGATGGGGCTTCCCCTGGACATTCCACCTTCGTGAGGTAATGATGGTGTTTGAAAAGCCACTCAGTGGCACGTTATTTTTACTCCCAAAGCGTTTCGGCGACGTCCTCTCAGCCAGCTCTCTGAAGACGTGACGCAAGAGCGGGAAGGCGGCCCTTTTTGCAGTGGCGCCGGTCCAGTGTGACGGTGAAGTGGTGGTGAAGCGCGCCGCTCTCATGCCCCGGAGGTGCGCCGGAGTCTTTATCGGGCCCCGCCAGTCCTGAGGGGGAGGCTACCACTGGCAGGGATCAAAGGAACCACTTATTTATTTATTATAGTACTTTTAAACCACCCAAGAATCACACTTCTCTGGGCAGCGCACAATGCGTTAAAAATACACCGTACGACCATTGAAACAAAACAGGGCCGAATCAAACCAAGATGAAACCAGCAGCAAAGAAGAAAGCTATTCCAATCCCGTGAAACCAAATTAAAACCAGTCGCAGAAGAGGGTGCGAAAAGCACGAAAGATCACATTCTTGAAACGCCTGGGAGAATAAACAGGTGCCCCAAAGACCGGAATGTAGGTGACAGGCGAGCCTCTCTGGGGAGAACGTTCCACAAAAGAGGTGCTACCACTGAAAATGCCCCTCCCTCTTGTAGGCACATGCCTCTCCTCATTTGGCGGGGGGGGGGTCTGGAGGAGGGCCTCAGGCGATGATATTAGTTCAGTTCCTTTATTATACTGTCACAGGCCATTTAAAACACAGCATAAACCACAAAACAAGATGCATACCAATACAACAACTATTTAAAATATTTAAAACCTAAATATCATTAACCAATTATTACCTAGGAGTTTGAAGAATGACATTACGAATCTTAACAATGGCAAATAAGAATTTTGCAACAGCCTTTGTTACATATTAATGTCAGCCAGTAAGTAAGTCATGCACCCGTTGGAGGATCTACCCGGGAATTTATTTAAGGTAGATGTAGCGCAAAAGAAAAGTTACAAAAAAGAAGTATAGGAGATAGAGACTCTACCGTTTCATCTCCCCACGATTTGTATAAGGAATTCCCTGGAAGTGACCATCCAATACAGTAGAGAGTATTGCATTGAACCTAGCTTTCGGAGTGGCATTTTGCGCAAAGCTTAATATCAATTGTCAAACCTAAATGAAGTGGCGAGAGGCAATGATCTTAGTGTCTAGGTAGATAAAGAGTGGTGTAGTGACTAAAGAGTTGGATTGGGAGTCGCGAGATCCAGGTTCTAGTCCCCACTCGGCCATGGAAACCCACTTGGTGACTTTGGGCCAGTCACAGACTCTCAGCCCAACCTCCCTCACAGGGTTGTTGTTGTTGTGAGGATAAAATGGAGAGGAGGAGGATTAGGTACGCCGCCTTGGGTTCCTTGGAGGGAAAAAAAGGTGGGATACAGCTGCAATAATAAATAGATAAAATAAAATAAAGGCCACAGTGATGTCATGGAGGGGTATTTCTGTATTTTTGATTGTGGTTAGGCATCTAGGACGTTTCCACAGATGGCTAAACAATGCCATAGTTCATAAAAATCATTTGTGTGTGTGTGTGTGTGTCCGTCCGAACATCACCTTGAAACGTAGCGTTTCCAAGCAGTACAACAATCTGTATATGGATGAACTTGTTTTGGGTCCTTGCATATATTAATTTTGAATTAACGGCATTATCCCACATTCTGTAGGACCCCTCTGAAGCAGGTGGAGAGATACATTTCTCCTCTCCCCCCTTCCTTCTTCCCCACCCCCCAGGTAATGCTATGTATATTTTAGTTGCTATTAGTAAATTAACAAGTGGAACCTGAAAGCCATTGGCATGCTTCTGTTCAGTGTTCCTGCCAGCCATACCCTTTCAAAGTTATTCCATTCCATTCCCCCTTCCTTCTTGGTTTTTCCTCCCCTACTCCCAAACAATCAGAATTTCGTGCCCACTGAGCATTCTTAGCATTCATTGGGCTGCCTTCGGTTCCCATCGCTCTCCTTTAGGATTTCTTTCCTTTTAAGATTTTTTGGGACATTTCCTTGCCCCCCTTCTGTGCATGGATGGTGCCATTTTGACTACATATGGATCCCCACTCAGAGAATGACTTTGCAGTAAGCCTACCTGCACCAGTTGCTGGGGAACATGGTCGGGAGGGTGCTGTTGCACCCGTGTCCTGCTTGTGGGTCCCTGATCGACAGCTGGTTGGTCGTTGTGTGAACGGAGTGCTGGACTAGATAGATCCTTGGTCTGATCCAGCACAGCTCTTCTTATGTTCTTATGATCAGTATGTAGGATTACCACCCCCCCGGTATCTGTGTCTTCAAGCCTCGTGTACGAATAATGTCAGAGAGTTCTCCATATAGGATCCTCAGCAGTCTTAACTTTTAACTGTACTCTTATTTGTATTAGATTTTGTTAAGCTTCGCCTTCCCTCCCCTCCCCCAGGCTCAGGACAAGTAGCTACTAGAAACAAAACCCTTTTAAAAAACTGTTTTAAAAAAAGCAATCGCCGCACATGTTAAGACTTAATAGTTCATCCTTTCAAAGGCCAATTGTATCTTTCATTTTTTGGTAACACTTCGGCCTGTCAGCCCAGACGTGACTCTTGCAGCCCGCTGAGCAGAATAGCTTTTCCATCTGGGCACAAATGGAAGCAAATGGTTGCAGGCTTTTCCCGGACGAGCTGGTTTCATTGGTATCCCGCCTGTCTGCCAAGGGCGGTGCTCAAGACGGCTAACCATCAAACCCGGATTAAAACCCCTCCCTCGTGAAGTTCAGGAGGCGGAAAATGTAACCTCCTTTAAACGCCTCCTGAAAACATACCTTTTCACACAGGCTTTCTGGGCTTTTAACTTAGTTTTATATCGCCTTTTTAAAACTTTTAATGTTTTTAATTTTTTGGATACTTTTTTACGATTTTAATTGCGCGCTGCCCAGAGAGCCTCGGCTAATGGGCAGTATCAAAATGTAACAAATAAAATAAAAATAAATGAAATGAAAATCTTAATGTAAACAAAAAAACCAAATAAAGTAGAAAGACATTTTTTTAAAAAAAGCCACCAACGAGAAATAAACAGCACTGACAATTAAACCCCCTTTCACCAGTACGTTGGTGAATAAAACATCTTTGCTCGACAGCAGAGTGGCAACAGTTCCCAGGGCGTGGTCTGAAGGCACATGAGGTAGCCACCTTGCTGAAGCTAAGCCGGTCTGGGTCTGGTCAGGGCTTGGAGGGGAGACCATCTGGGTATCCCATGGCACCACCTTGAGTTCCACCACACAAGAGAGGAGGAATAGAAATATAATTTACAAACAAACAAACAGAGGGGGGCAACCTAGCTTCCCTCGGCAGGGAATGCCAGAGCCTGGGAGTGGCCAGTGAGTAGGCCCTTCTCAGTGGCTCAACACTGAGTAGACTATCGGCCGCCCGACTGGTAGGTTGGAGCCTACTATTGGGCTGCTACGTGGCACAACTTGAGTTGCTACAGCAGCGCTACCACTGTATGCATATATGGTGAACCAGGTGTTTCCAGCCTCTTTGGGTTGGTGGGGGACATTTGGAATTTTGACAGTGTCGTGGGCATTCTAACAAAATGGCTACCGAAAGAGGGGGGAATTTTCCCGTGGTTGGCAGGGCCAGTGGCAAAACACTCATTTCCCAGAAGGGAAAGTGGTGAGGCTAAAAGGAAAGCAACTTGCCCACGAAGCGAATTGCCAGGCAAAGGTTGCGTGGCTGAGCGCCCAACATGCAAAACCACGCCTTTGAACCGAAATAAAAATGGTGCCAGAGGGTCGTGCCTTGCTTTGCAGCATGTCGGCCTCCCAGTGAAAGCAATCAATGTCAAAACAAATGCAGGAAAGAAGATTAAAATCAAGGGCAGGGGGCCTGACATGTCTCAACCCAGCTCCATGAATTTTTGGACTCTCCTCGGGGGATGGGCCATGGGGACCGCCCCGAGGAGTGCCTGTGCTGCAAAATTTACCACAACGCCCCTCCCTGTACCCCACCCCACCTTATGGTTTTCACTGTTTTTCTTTCCTCAGCTTCGACAAACGTACCAACTCACCAACCCCGGGGTGGCCGAGGTGGTCCTCCGCCAGGACAAGAAGCTTTTGGCGACAGCCGGCTGGGATCATCGCATCCGCCTCTTTGGCTGGAAGAAGCTCAAGCCCTTAGCCGTACTGGACTACCACATGGCGGCGGTCCATTGCGTCGCTTTTTCGGACCACGCCCAGCCCGGCGAGAGACTGATGGCAGCCGGCTCCAAAGATCACCGCATCAGTGTCTGGTCAGTATATAGTCAGACGTGAAAGGATGATGGGAAGGAAAGTGGCGTGAGACAGGTTCAAATTTGCAGCGTAAGACTGAGAGACACGCAAGGTCAAGGTGAGAGGGAACCGGCAGCTGTCATAGCAACGCTTCCGGCACTTGGAAAATCTTGAGTTGGAAAGAGATGATCCATTCCAAGACGAGCTGCAGCCTAGGTGGAGTTCAGTAGCAGATAGATATGGATGTATCTGTCGGTTTTGGTTTCTCTTCTCTTCCCCATTTTCCATTCTTAAATTCAGTCGATCTTGAAATTTGCGAATTCCTCCTATCTTAAACCCGGCTCAAGCCAAACTTTGAGAATTGTTTTGTGTTGTTCTAAGTCTGCATGAAGATTTGTAACCATTTTTGTCCACTTTTGTTCCAATACATAAAAAAATGTACCCCATTTTCCGAATATATAGTGCATTTTTAATCCCCCCCCCCCCATTTATCCATTTCGGCACGCATTCTTTGACGGGAACTCTTGATTGCAGAATTCAGAGAAGCACGAATTTCGAAGGGTAACAGTTTCGGTTTGCGCAGCGATTCGAAAGTGCAAAGCGAAGCACATTTGCAATCAAATGCAAACTGAACGAATTTCGGCCCTAGTCTCCTAGTACCAGCACTAGATTTTGGGAACTGCTGGGCAAGACGCCCTTGATCGCTCCTTCTCTTCTTCCACTGTTGCTCACTCACTCACCCTCTGCGACCCAGTGGGAAAGGGCCATTCAACTTGCCGGTGGTGGGGGCCCTGCCTAGGCCTAGAGCCTCAGCAGCTGCCCGGCAATGTTGACCCCCGATGCCAGCCCTGACACATCCCTGGGAGCACGCCCCATTCAACACAGTGGAACAGCCTGAGTAAAGGTCCTTATAACTGTGTTGCTAAAGGTGCACCCATAAAAGGGGGGATTCTTCTCACGATTTCCCACAGAAATAGAATTCGGCCCTTGGCTGAAAGTGGTTCTGCACCCCTACTCTATGGCCCTATCCCTGGCCATGGGCCACATGGGTTGGGGTTAATGGGAGTTGGTGTCCAACAGCAGCTGGAGAGCTAGGCGTTCCCCAGCCCTGCTCTAGGGGAAAGGAGCCCCCAAAACCAGGGAAGCACAGCTTAGAAGCGGAGAAGCTGCTTGGGATACAGACGGTCCCAGATTCAAACCTTACGTTCTCGTGTTTGCAAAGGTGGGAAACGTGGCCCTTTTCTGCCGCAGAGTCAGAGAACGCAGGGCCGAGCAAGATGAGCAAGTAGACCGAACCGGTGCCAAGTTAATCCTGAGGTTCCTTTCCCAAAGGAGGGGTGCGAATTTAGCACAGCCCTAATTTACCAACAATTCAACGCAGGCGCAGTTTGCAGGAGTTCAGCGCGACGCTCGAAACCAGATCGAAAGACTTTGTCGTTCTCCCCCCCCCCCCCGGCCAAATTCAAGGCATCCCTTGGACCCGAAGGCAAGGATGTCGCAATGACGGGCGATGACAGCTAAATTACGGCCAAAAGGCTCCTTCCCTCGGTGAGGGGGACACCCGTGATCCCGCGATGCGGTGAAAGGGGCGAAAACATTCCTCAATGAATCGATATAAATCTCGGGCACTCGCCTTTGTCCACCAATTACATGGGATATTCATCACAGCCGAAAGGGACGCTGATCCCTGACCCCCAGACGTTTCCTGCAAATGAATCAATTAGTTCCAAAGCCCTGCGCCTGGGCGGGAGGGTCCCGCTTTGAGAAATCGAAGGACTGTGGACTTAACTTGCGTCGAGGGACAGTCGGAGCTTCGAAAGGGAAGAGAGCCGGGAACGGTGCCAGCTCCAGTTTCGGAGGGCCCTGGGGCACGACGCCCCCAATGGGCCCCCCTCCCTCAATGAATCTACCTCTCACCGCCGAAGTCGCCAGCTGCTCTTGCTCCTCACCCTGTGTCTCGTCACTGCGACTTCTTGCTGGCTTGATAGGCAGAGGGCCAGGAGGCCATGGCATCTGCCGCTGCTCCTCCTCGCCGACACTGTTGTCTGGGCCGGAGCGAGAGGCGGGTGAACAAGTGGGTTACAATGCTGAATTGGAGCAGCAAGTTCAGGCTAAAGTCCAGGGCTCTGCAACCCCCCGCATCGGGGCCGGCGTCAAGTGTAGGCGTGGTTGGGCACTTGACGAGGGCCAGCGAGGGCCCATTGACAGGGGTGCCCTGGACTCACTCCTCCTCTTTGTTCAGCTGCCTCTCGCTCTGGCCCAGATAGCAGCGTTGGTAAGAAGGGGGAGCTGGAGATGCCGCGGCCTCCTTGCTCCCTGGCTGTCAAGCAGGAGCAATGATGGGAAAGGAGATGAGGAGCGGGTGACAGTGGTAGTCTCACTGAATGAGGGGGGTCATTGAGGGGAGGGGTGGGAAAACTCAGAGTGCCTTTACCCTCGTGTCAGTGGCACCTTTACGGCCGCCATTGGTGCAGGGAGGGGAGTGCGCAATTTATGGAGGCTCCTGAAATTGTGCAATTCCCCCATTGATGCAGGTGGGGGAAGTGTGTGATTTCGGCGGGCAGCTGCCGAGCACTCAGGCGGGAGTCTGCACTTGTGCCGGGAGCACCCAACTGGGTCCAGGGGGCTGGACGCAAGGGGGGCTCCGCCAGACTCCTGGACCAAGCCGGGTGCTCGCGGCATCCTTAATTGAGGGTGTCTTGGAGCTGGCACCAGCCAGAAATTGTAAGAGGTGATGAACGTAGCAGAAGCAAACTCCCTTTTGTCCCTGTAGTCACGCTGGGGCTATGATTGAGGCGAGCCTAAAAAGCAACTCTACACATGGTCAGAGCATGATTACGCTTTAATCTCAGGGTTGGGGGAACAGTTTGCCTGTTCTACTGCATCAGACACGTCAAAGCAGCTTTAAAGCATGGCATGGCCATGTGCTGTGTTTGTTTCACAACTGGCGCAATTTATTTATTTATTTATTTTATTTTAAAACATTTTTATAGCGCCACCTCGCCATTTCTGGCATTGTGGCGCTTTACAACGATACACAAAACTATTTCGATTAAGAACCCTCAACCCACATTAAAATTTAAGCCAGGACCATCTAAAGGGCAATCCCGTAAATCCGTTATGCCTAGTGTCTAAAATTACCTAGCTACACCACTGACTCCAGGGAGCGCTTGACAGTGGGCCCCTGCTGGAATGTGGGCCCTTGGCAGGTGCCTGGCCATACCTACCTTTGACGCCGTCCCTGCCGGAGAACATCCCAGCGCAGGAACAAACTCACGGCCTCCTTCCACCTTTTTCTGAAATTTACCATGTGGCATTAGGAAGACATCCCTGGGGCTATAGGACAGGTAGGTAACCTGGTGCTCTTTTGGACTGGTGCCCATAATTCATAACTGGCTGATGGGAGTTGTAATCCAGAACATCTGGAGGGTCCCGGGTTCCCTATCCCAGGGCTATTTGATCTTGCAGACTGACCTCAAGGAAGATGGAGCTCTCTGCTGCTGTGGCTATCCCGCCAATGATATGGCCAGTCTCGGGGAGGGAGGAGGGGAGGGGAAATCTGGGAAAACTTTGGATGTTTTATTGGTGTTTTATTGGTATTTTAATGATGTATTGGTTTTAAGTGTTTTAATCAGTTTTGTATTTTATGCTTGATGCTGTTCCCCACCTCGATCCGTTGGGAGAGGCGGGTAATAAATAAATATATTATTATTATAATTATTATTATTATCATCCAGATTCAAAGCGCCTTCATTCCCTGAACACACCCCTGGTTGGGGATGGGGGAACTACGCCAGTCTTGGAACTGGCGTGGTGAGTTTCCCTCCCGTTGTAAAATATAAAGTTTGTAGTCTAATCTCTCAAACTTGTATAACTTCAATTATGTTCATTCCATGTTATGCATGGGTCTTTTTATTATGATTTGGGATGGCGGGGCGGGGGGAGAGAGAGGAGTGAAAAACTTGCCTTGTGTCCAACACACATACACAAAACCCAACCCGTAGTTACCTAATGGGAGCACATTGCAATGTGTGGTCAACCTGAGAAGCCTTTCCAACCCTCACGTCCAAACGCAGACGCAGAAAAACCAGTTTGGACACTTCCAGACATGTCTGCCTTTTGAGATTTGTCTGAAACACCGGCATTATGGAGCTGTTTTCATTTACATTTTCGGGTGTGTGTGATTAAAATGCAATATACTTTTACACCGGCGATCCAACTAAAGAATTCCTGCATTCCAACTTGCCCTTGGCACTTGGGCTTTTTTTTTTCTTTTTACATGAATACCAATCACAGAAATGATGCTTTGTGCCAGCTATTAAAAGCCAGAAAGGCAGAGTTCAGGCAGGGGTGTAATGACCTGCTGTTGAGTACACAAAGCGCTCTTTACTGAACTGAGACCATTGATCTGTGCTGCCTGGCCCACCTGTCCAGACACTGGTTAAAATCCAACGTAAGTCCTACTTATGTGAAAATCCCTTGAAATGAATGAGGATCCCTTGAAATGAATGAGTTGACCCATTCATTTCAATGGGTCAACTCTAAGCAGGGCATATGTTGGATTTCACCCTAAGCGTCCCAGTTGGGGAATGGAACCAGTCTCCCACATGACAGGTACAAATACTCACCTTACCCCACACACACACACACACCCTGAGCATACGAACAAGGAAGAGCTACTTATAAATACCTCCCCCCCACCCCACAATCCAGCCACACAAAGTTCTGTCCTCCAAGACTTCACCACCACTCCCCACCCTAGCAACAACTGCCTGACACAGCCACTTCATCTGGCTTTCTGGAAGGGCTGGCTCTCTGTTCCCACCTCCCGTCGAATGTGGTGCAACCAAGTCTTATCATCTCAGGATTCGATCATCTCATTCTACTGACCGAGGAATCAGACTGTTGGGGAAGTAAAGGCACGGGTGTTGTAGGAGCCAGTGAAGAATCTGGTGTTGTAGTAACTTAAGATGAGCTGTGTTGGATCAGACCAAAGGCCTACCTAAACCTGCATTCTGTTCCAACAAAGACCATGTGACGTTCACAAATAGGACATGAGTGCAACCCTGGGTGGTTGTGTCTTTTGTGTTAACATATTACATTGTATTAGTCTATTGACCCCCATTGTCCTGCTGGTCATTGTGCAGTTATGTGCTGTTTAGCATTTGATTCTGTAGGTTTTTCTAAGCTGCCATGCGGGGCTTGGATTTCCAGAGAATCACAGTTGGGAAGGGTTAACTCTTCCCTGTGCCCCACCCCAAATCCCCCTTCTGCATGGCAATCAAACTTGGAGGGCGGGGAACAAAACCTTCCATAGATGCCTATGGAAAGATAAGGTCCCTTTCTCAAAATCCCTTTCCTGGGAAGTTACCGCCCGCTCCAGGCCCCATCACCATATACATAAAGTTGGGGTATTTTGCCCCAGTGTGTGTGTATGTGTGTATGTATGTGGGGCAGGGGATAAATGCATATGATGTTTCTAAGCTGGAGTCACAAAAGATCTAGTCGCTTTGGAGGTTGTTCTATAAACGTCGAGAAACTGAGCTGCTCCTCCGGCTCGCCCAGATTGTTTGATACCTAATAGATCAGGGCTTTTCCCACAGCGGTGAGCCCTACTGCACAGCTGGGATAAAGCAGCACGTAGCCGTGCCAGAGAGAACATGGCCAGATATATTTCACGCCATTAATCACGCGGGCAAAACCCTTTGCTGCGTCGGAATTAGGTTGCTTGAATCCCCAACTGTGGGGCTTTTCGTACATTAAAGTGCCAAAGGCCCCTTGATGAATGGCACCGGGAGGGAATAAACCCCCAAAGTGCTAAAAGCCGAGGAGGCAGCCCCACGCAGAAATGTATATTTGAACTGTGGGGCTCATTTCTCAGGGGCTGGCTTGCAGAGATTACCATAAAGGATAAAATATCCGAGGCTAAGGAAATCAAGAGGGGTACGGATAAGCCAGAGTTCACACATTACGAGCAGACACAGTTCATGTTTTGCTGCCACATGTCTCCTGTGGACACCATAACTTGGAAGAGGGAATGCATCTAAAGCATCAAAACATGTTCTAGAAACATACCAAAGATCTATGGATAGCTACAGCAGCCTGGAATGAACTTTAGACCCCTGGTGGGGACTATCTAGCGCATCATCCTGTTACCTCTGGGATGCCCACAAGCAAGGCATGGATACAATAGCCTGAAGACCATAAGAAGTGCCATGCTGGATCAGACCAATGGTCCATCTAGTCCAGCATGCTGTTCCCACAGTGGCCAACCAGCTGTCGACCAGGGACCAACAAGCAGAACATGGTGCAACAGCACCCTCTCACCCATGTTCCCCAGCAACTAATGTATACAGGCTTACTGCCTCAAATACCGGAGGTTGCACTTAGCCATCAGGACTAGTAGCCCTTGATAGCCTTCTCCTCCAGGAATTTATCCAACTCCGCTTTAAAGCCATCCAAATTGGTGGCCATCACCACCATCTTGTGGTAGCGAGTTCCATCGTTTAACTCTGCACTGCATGAAGAAGTCCTTCCTCTTATCTGTCCTGAATCTCCCACCAATCAACTTCATGGGATAACCCCTTTCTCTTGCTGAGGCTCCCCAGCAACTGACATTCAGATCTACCCTGCCTGTGAACACATGAGATCCCACGTTTATCCCGCTATTTACGACAAAACGGCACCACTGATGCAGAAGAGCTTGGAAACTGGGAGAGGCATGATTCGCCCTATTGGGAGAAACCTTGCAGGAAAATGCTGAAGTAGATGGACCATTCGTCTGATTCAGCAGGGCATTTCTTATTTTTTTTATTCTTGCGTGCACGCGTATACCTCACCCTGCTGGAACACAAAGCAAAACTCAAGAGATTAAACACCAACCGGAACAGATAAAGTCGCCATCAGGCTGTGAAATCCAACAAGGAAGGTGTGTCCGCCCCAGATGGATACCCCAGGGGTAGGAGTTCCATAACTTCAAGAAGGCCCTCTTTCATGTTCCTGCCAAATGTATCTCAGATAATAGAAAGATACACAAAGATCTGGGAAGGGCTGGGGGTACCGGTCTGTACTGAGCCAGGAGCCATGGGACCAAGCCAGCAGTCAGGACCAATAGTAGGTTTGGAGCAAAAACTTACCCAGGAGGCAGGAGCAATCTAGATGCTTGGCACAGAAAACAACCAAGTTGCTCAGGAAGAACTTGTTGCTCAAGCCAGCTTCAGCTGGAACAAAAAGCCCTCTTATACGCCTTCCTGTCCATGAGGATTCAATGGCCAGCCAGGGTGGGCGGAGCCAGTCCAGGTCCTGCAAGTTCCTCACTGAGACTCTTATCATCTGCAGTTCAGTGGCTCACCACATGGGGCAGCTGTCCTCAGATCCCAGCAGCCCCTGATAGCAAGCAAGCGTCCTCAACTCGCCTTAAAGGCTGGGCAGCTTCATACAAGAAAAAATTATCTTTTTGATATCTGGGTGGGCAGACTTCAGGCTTGCACGATCTACTTTGTCTTTACTAGAACCCTGAGATCCATACATACACTTTAGTATATTATTATTATTATTAATAATAATAATAATAATAAATTATTATTATTAATAATAATAATAATAAATTATTATTATTATTATCTTTATTTGTATCCCGCCTTTTGCCCAATACTGGGCTTCAAGGCGGCTTTACAAAATTAAAACATATGCAGTTAAAAGCTATAAATAGAAATATACAAAAGTTAAAAATATAATTAAATAGGTTTCAATATTAAAATATTTCCACATTTAAAATACATATTAAATTTTTAAAAAGTTAACGTAGATGGAGGCCCACATTATTTACCAAAGGACTGCCAGAATAAGAAAGTTTTAGCCTGCCTCCAAAAGCATATCAAGGAGGGAGCCAGTCTCGCTTCCCTGGGAAGGGAGTTCCAGAGCCTTGAAGCAGCCACAGAGAAGGCCTGCGTACCCATCAGGGACTGAGAGAAACCGCTCTCTGGGATGTTTTACAGAGATAAATATTATTATTTCCTATTGCAAGGAGGGTTTACATGGCCCTCCTCCTCCTCACCATTTTTATTGTCACAACAACCCTGAGAGGTAGGTCAGGCTGAGAGTCAGTGGCTGGGCCAAAGTCAGTCACCCAGTGAGCTTCCTGACCAAGTGGGGACTAGAATGCGGAACTCTCGAGTCCCAGTCCAACACTCTAACCACTACACCACACTGGAATTAAAGCATTCTAAGCCCAGGAATCTGTTCTGAGTCACCTAATCCACTCCTGGCTCCTCAGGCTTTCTGCATTCAGCAATATAGTTTCAGGCAGGAGGAGGGCATTTTGTTGCTGCTTATATGAAACACTTGGGAGTCAGGAATCCTTGCTGATCTAGTGAAAATCACCAAGAGATCTACTATCCAGCCCTGCTTTCAAGAGAATAACCAGCACTTATTTTGGACTGAGCCCCAAAACAAATCTCTATTGCAATATGGTAGTCGCCAGTTCTAATGTCCTGGGCATGAGTTGTGACACATTGGCTCACTTCAGTTGGGGCGAAGGAAGTGTTTGCAGAATGGGCGGTGTAGCAAGAGATGAAATCCAGGATTCCGCATCCCCATCCCCCCCCCCACACACACACACGCATGACCATCCAGAGAGTGGCAGCTGATGGAGGCAGGGCAAACAGGTTAGGTGTCAGCTTGCCGGGGCCCACTTCGGATTCCAAAATGGGGGAAATAAAGGGGAAAAAAGCATCTGGACCTGCTACGGAACCCCCAAGGGTCAACATCCTCTTGTTTGCAAGCTAATTTGTCCCTCTGGACACTCCGTAGTAACTCTGGGTGCCATTTTGTTTGCAAAAATAATTATTGTGATTTCAATTTTGGGGGGCTGCTCCCCAAATTTTGAGGCGGGGATGGGTCTGAACTGGGAGCATGGGGGGCACGTATTGTCCACCCCTGCTCTAACATATCAGGAATATAGAAGCAGTTGTAAAGCATGGGATGGTGGTAGCGGCGGTAAGAGAACATAGTTGTGTGCTTCGTAACTGAAGCAATATACTTCCATCAAGAGGGGCGGGGAGGCAGAAGACCATTAAGTCTAGGTCTAAAATTCCTAGCTGCGCCACTTGGACCACTCACAAACTGCCGAGAAGAAATGCGCCACTCCTGTGTCTGGAAAACACTTCTTGTAATGAACGCACGCCCATGCCGTTGGGGTATATTGTGGTAAAGCAATAGTAATCATTAGCAGTGATGAACACCAAACAAATTAGGGTTTGCCATGTTAATGAAGGAGATTGTGGTTAGGAGTTCAAGAAAGAGTTGTCGAGTCGTTACAAATGAGAGCAAATTTAATGCAGTGGGCCAAACTGGCTGAACAGCGTACGCCCCCCCCCCCCCCCGCCCCGAGAGAGATCCAAAGTCCTCGCGTGACTGATGAGCCCGTTTCAGCCCAGCTGTGGTGCCGTACCTGAACATGTTTGGATTATCTCCACCCGGAACCCCTGGGGGATGTGGGAGCACAGCCAGGCCGGGCAACTTGCGAGGCTGTGCGGCTGAAAATCTACCGCCTCTGTCTTGAATCGCTGTCATGAGGCTGGCAGCCTCCGGACAAAAATCCAGAGCCAGGAAGGGGGCACGGCTTGCCCTGTTGCCTGTTTTGCCTGCATGGAAGTGAGAGGGAGGCAGGAAGGGCCGCTTACGCACCGCCAAGAAAGAGATCTAAAGATGGCGCCGATTTGTATCAATTGTTCCTTGCATTGTTTGCATGTAGAGACGCCAATTTAGATACGATGCGTTGGAGCCCGGATCTGCCTTCTGTATGGGCTCCATTTGCAGTAGCAAAGTTCCTCTTGATGGCTGTCTGATGTCAGCCGCCATTTTAATTGCCCCACCATTTTCATCGACATTCTTCACGCTTGAAGAAAAGCAAAAAGCGGCAGCTGTGACAAAATGTCGCAGCGGGGAGTGCTTCGGTTCAAGACTCCAGCCATTCCAGTCCCCCTCCTTCACCGCCGCCCCAGTTTTCTGTCCCCGCCACCCCGAACAGGTAGCATTCTGTGCTCAGTGAGCACTCCCAATACCCATTGAGCTGTTTTTGGCATTTCCCCACCCTAAAGACTTTCCCCACGCTTCTCAAACCCTTGGGGTTCCCCTGAGCTTGCAGATACCTCCCCATTACATGTGGGTGGTGCCATTCTGGCTGCACTAAGATCCACACTCAAAGCATTGAGATCACTATTAATATTTTTTTTTAAAGTTGCTTCAACTAGCCACTTTTATTATTATTTTGGATCTGGCTGAAAATTCCCCCTCCCGCACCTGGAAAAAAAAAATCCCCATGGGGAAAAAGTGAGCAGAAAAGCAGGGAAACAATGGATGGTTTGAGGAACAGACCAACAAAGAGAGTGTGGCTAGATTGAGATTCCAAGATGGCCAGATTTGACCCCCAGCTCTGAACTTCCACGCCCCCATGGCTACTAGTCCTGATGGCTCTATGCTCCCTCCCAATATCAGAGGCATTGGCTGGTTTTGCACAACATATTAGGCAATGGAGGGGGAGATAGCATACTGACCGTGGGTTAGGTAGGCGGTGCTCCCCACATGACATGTTGCTACCCTGTCCGTTGAGCGGCTGAAAGTTCTGTAGTCCATCTTGGTTGCAGTGCCTCCTCCCTCCCACCTCCCTCAGTCCTCCAGCCATATCCCAGCATGCACCGCAAGTTCTGCCAGCTGAATCAGAGCAGCCGGGGAGTTTCAGCTGCTCCGGCCGGCAGAACTCTATGCCCAAACGGAATAGTCCACGGAGAGAGGGGGACTGGTTTCGGATGACAAAACGATGGGCTTTGGGCTAAACAACTTGCAAGCCCGTTGTTTCTCTCCGTTGCTTAATTGGGCGGAATAGCATACCGTCAGTTGTGTGTGCGTGGTGTGTAACCCTCCACATGACACAAGAAGCAACACAACTGATGGTTCCCTCTTCCTCCCCCCCTCCACTGCCTAATGTGTTGTGCAAAACCAGCCAGTGTGTCTATGCACATCAATTGCTGGGGTACACACGGGCAGGAGGAGGAGGGTGCTGCACCCATGTCCTGCTTGTGGGTCGCTGGTCAACAGCTGGTTGGCCACCATGTGTACAGAATGCTGGACTTGATGGTCTGATCCAGCAGGGCTCTTCTGACGTTTCTTCTCCCCAATCAAGACACCTCCAAACTCCCTTCCAACTCCACCATTCCATCTGACCCTGTGCTCTGCCCCAGTATGACTGCTTGTCTGATCCAAAGCAGGATCTACACTACTGCTGTAAAATGATTTATAACGGTATTGACAACTGTTGAGGCCCAGGAGATGCTCCATATACAGTTCTCAAACCGTTTTCTAAGTGTCATATCCTGCATGGCGTAGACCCAGCCCGAGTTGCTCCCCCTTGTCTTCCTTCGCCACCTCCATTCTCCTCTGTCAGTAGATCGCTTCTTCCCGCCGCCCAAAAAGACTGCGACTATTTCGCACTGGCTCCCGGAGGCTGAGTAAAGTATGCCAAAATATACAAAAGGCTAGTCAGATCTAGGAGACTATGTATGAACGTGATTTGAATCCCGGGCTTCGTATTGCTGGATCTATGAAGTTAAATAATGTGAGCCCCAAATCCTTCAAAAGCTGGAGCCATGCCCTGGTGGCTTGCAAGACAATGTCTGCTGTTCCTAGTTTCTTTCCAAGACGTTGTTTTGTGTTGGGGTTGTTGGTTTTTTTTCCTGGTTTGCATTTTTTGCCAGCATGTAAGGCTTGGCATTCTTCAAGATAGAGACATTGAAATATTTTGAGTTTTATCTCATCAGCTCATCTGGTTTGAAGTAGCTCCCAAAACACAGGAAAGGGAGTTGAATCAAAGGCAGTTGGCTGAGGTTGCTGAAATGGGAGAAATATGTGAGCTGGTGCTAAAAAGACTCTAGGTCTCTCCCTGCATCCCATCTCGGCTTCTGGCTTCTTCCTTCTCATGTGGCTGGCGGTTACGAAAGAGAGTCGCTGAACACGATTCTCTAACTTGCCGGGCGCAGAAGTGTTGCTAAAAAATCCTTGAGATTCTTCACCCCAAGTTTCAGATTTGAAATTTGCAAGGGGTTCTCCAAATGGAAAGATTTCAAAAGTTTGACTTTGATGTTAAGAATGAATGGCCTGGCTTATGTTCGGAATGAATGGTCTTGGAATTAATAGTGTGGAGTTCAAATTTAATCATTCAAATGAAAACAACAACAGCAAAGGATGAAGCATTCCAATGAGCCCATTGGAAGAGATTGGTACCATTGGACATTTGTTGATGGGCTGAACTCTTGGAGAGTCCACCACGACCCCAATAATTTTTTATTTATTTTATTATTTATTTTATTATTGCATTTGTATCCCACCTTTTTTCCACCAAGGAACCCAAGGCGGCACACAGAATCCTCCTCCTCTCCATTTTATCCTCACAATAACAACAACCCAGTGAGGTAGACTGGGTTAAGAGTCTGTGACTGGCCCAAAGTCACCCAGTGGGTTTCCATGGCCGAGTGGGGACTAGAATCCAGATCTTCTGACTCCCAGTCCAACACTCTAGCCACTACACCACACTGGCTCTCAAATGACCCAATATGCCATCATAGGGTGACCATGTGGAAAGGAGGACAGAGCTATATCTTCAACAGCTGAATAGAAAGGGGAATTTCACCAAGTGACATTTGTATGCCTGCAGCACCTGGTGCAATTCCCTCTTCATCATGATGGTTAAAGTTGCGGGAGCCCTGCCCTCTTTTGTATTTGGTCAGTCTACATCCACCTGGGCTGCCCTCCCAGTGCTGGAGATGGGGGGGGGGGGGAGCTGGTTTTCCTTTGCCCAGAGCTAAAGCTCAGGCAGCTGTGGCCGGCTTTTACCACTGAGATTCCCTCACATGCCTCGATGTAGCATCTCTCTGGAGTGTGCCACATTTGAGGGCCCAGAGGCATCATGGGGAAATTAACATGGCAGGCACCCGCAGGAACGATTGCAGGCCAACTGGGGTGTCGCTGCTTGCTGATTCTGCTGCACCCATCTGCCACTGTCAAGGGAACATCAGAAGAGCCCTGCTGGATCAGATCATCTGGTCCAGCATTCTTTTCACACAGTGGCCAACCGGCTGTTGACAGGAACCCAGGAGCAGGTGTCATAGCACCAAATGTGGGGGGGTCCCCCAACAGGCAGGATCTCAAGAACCCAGACAAACCTGGCACCAACCCTGTCATCCAGCGTTACCTACACTTGGACATTTAGCTTAGTCGTTTCAAGCTCAAATTTTGTTTCGGTGGGTTTAAAAAAAAAAAAAAAAAGCAACAGCATCCTTGAGAGAGAAAAGATCTGTCAAATTCCACGTCACACATTGTGGGGGCTTAATTTATGCAAGCATGTATTTGTGTACGACTCCCTCAATCTCTTAACGGTTCTCATTTTTTAAAGTTTGTTTCTGCGCATAATGTACCCCAATCCCCCATGTGACTCTTACGTCATCTTTGCGGTTTCTCTGCCTCGTCACATCCAGAGCAACTTTAAAAAAAAAAAGTATGCCGTTAATGGAAATAAATGTGAATGGTGCATTGTAATTATTTTAATACAGGCTGTTCTTTAAACTTTTTTTTTCTTCCGTTTTACAAAAATCTGGAAACACGTTTAATTCCCCATATGGAAGGGGGAAAGCCCCCATTTATCTTAATTCAGTCAGTGACTGGTCAGCCAAATCTGTTGTTCGTATATGCAAAACAGATGTGACATATACAAACTGTTTGAATGTCATAGGCTATGAAAGGGAATTGAATAGGTATATTGCACAAACATGTGTCCCTCATTTGCAAACCTAGAACAGGCGGAATCTGAGCGCCGCCACAAAACCTGCATTAATTTGGAGCCGAAACAGACTATTGGGAGGGTGGTGCGGTACGGTTCTTGCCGGCCTGTACCATTTCAGATCTAGGGGGTGGGGTGGTATTGCATGTTCAAATGCTCCCCTACCTTAAAATAAAAAATAGGTAGAATCCTTAAGCCTTCTCCCAGCTAGCTGTGCTCCATAGCGCACAGTAGAGTCTGAGGTTTTACTGTTAATCAGCATTCCTTTATTTTTGTGCAGTTTTATGGTTAGGTTTCATTGTTGTCTGGGCAGTAGTGAGACTGTAGTTTCACCGGCTTGTACGTAATGTTTGTACGTAATTCATTACTAGGAAAACGGTAATAAATGTTTGTTTTGTTCTTAAAACAGCCTATAAGAATCCTTTGTCTCAAACATGCTAGTCTTATTGATTTATTTAATCATAGAATCATAGAATAGTAGAGTTGGAAGGGGCTTATAAGGCCACTGAGTCCAACCCCCTGCTCAATGCAGGAATCCACCTTAAAGCATCCCTGACAGATGGCTGTCCAGCTGCCTCTTGAATGCCTTTAGTGTGGGAAAGCCCACGACCTCCCTAGGTCATTGGTAATATGTATTTGTTTGTTTATTTATTTATTTATTTACTTGAGCTGGCTATTTGTGCCTAAATATAGGAGAGCTTTTACACTAGCCAGACTCAATGTTCTTCGCTCTAAACTGACAGAAGGGAGATACAAGAAAATTCCATTAGAAGCCAGATGATGCCCCTGTAACGATCTGGATGTGGAAACAGTTGAACATATGCTATTAGATTGCAGTTTTTACAAAGAAATAAGAAATCCCATGTTAGGCCCAATAATACAAGAACTAGGTATGAATGGGCAGCAAACCTTGATAAGTACTTTATTGCAGGGTAAGGACAAGAAGCTTACTCTGCAAGTGGCAAAATGTGTACACTGTACAATAGTCTGCAGAACTCAAATATTTAATAGCCAGCCTTTATAGATTTTAGGTACCTCTTCCCCTCTTATGTTATATATTTTACTCTTTTATAAATTTCAACGAGTGTAAATGAACATTGTATCAATGTCTAAATGCTATTTGCTGATGTTCGGCCTATTGGCTGTGAATAAAGTTGTTGTTATTTATTTATTTATTTAAATAAATAAATATTACAGCAGACAGTCCTCTATTTGAAGGGCTGCCCAGTCCCAGTGTGGTTTAAAACATGGAGAACCCTAAGGAAGGTGGAGCAGGAGCTTCATTGTTAGCACCTGGACAGCAGGCTGAGCACAGCACACGGGTTACCTGCTCAGAGTCTCCGGCACTATGGCAAGGAAGGTTACATTTTGATTTGATTGATAGCAATTGTTTCCAAATGTGCACCTCTCCACATTAATGCACTCACGTAAATTTCGTGCAGATTAGTGTCCACGTTATTCTCGGGTCACACGTTTCCTCTTTTCGAGCAATGCCTCAGCGGCTGTCCGGGCCCAAGACTCTGGTCACAGTAGATAAAACTGGGTTAGGTGGATAAAGACTCTGAGCTGTGCTACCTCCGGTATCCGAGGCAGGAAGCCTGTATGCAACAGCTGCTGGGGAACATGGGTGGGAGGGTGCTGTTGCACCGTGTCCTGCTTTGTAGGTCCCTGGTCGACAGCTGGTTGGCCACTGCGTGAACAGAGTGCTGGACTAGATGGGCCCTCGGTCTGATCCGGCATGGCTCTTCTTATGTTCTTATAAAGCAGCTGCCTCCGTTGGCAAACTTTAGCAAAAGCAACAAGAAACGTGGAAGCCTCTCCAAATGCCAGCTATGTGCTACCTTAAGTGGTAACGGGCATTTCTCTTTCAGAGCATTTCAGCCATTGGCTACTTGATCAGAAGGAGCATCCAACGGATACGTGCGTCTCCTCTGCTCAGCAGTTTTGCAGAAGCTCTCCGGAGACCAGACCGTGCAGTGGAAATGTTGCCCTCTAGAGGGCACTTGCTCTTCAACTACAGGCTGAATTGGGAATGGCTCCTTCTCCCTTCTTTTGCTGGGGTTCGAAGGCCACTATTTTCCAGCAGCAAAAGCCAGTTAGGGGGACGCCTCTAGGTTTGCCTTTGGATTGGCCAAACAGATGAGCAAGAGAGCTTTAGTTGATGTCTTCTCATGTTGTTCCCAGTCACTCTCATGGTCAGCAATATCAGCTTCCCTCAGATGTATTGGACTACAACAGCCATCACCCCCAGAAGCATGACCATTGTAAATGATGGGCATTGTAGTACAACTGATCCGAAGGATGCCAGGTTGGACAAGGCGGAGCAATACCATATATTTACCATAAAAGTGTTTTATTGGTGTTTTATTCGTATTTTAATAATGTATTGGTTTTATGTGCTTTTAATCAGTTTGTATTTTTTGTTTAATGCTGTTCCCCACCTTGATCCGTTGGGAGAGGCGGGTAATAAATAAATATATTATTATTATTATTATTATTATTATTATGTTATTATTTTAGAAAAAAGACACAGGCTTGGGGGTGCAGAGTTCTTCCATATTGTTTTCGGCCGTTCTCATTCAATTTGATAGAAAATGGTCTGTTCTTGAACAGAAATTCAAAGGAGAAGAAATTTTGGAGAAATTCCCAGATTGGATTCATGTTGCTTGTGCTTACTTTACTTATGAGGTGGCTGAGGAGCGGCTGTTTTCTTCTCTTAACTCAGGGGTCCCCAGATGTTTTTGGTCAGTGGGCACATTTGGTGTTTGAGAGTGTCATGGGCACTCTTACAAAATGGCTGCCATGGGGGGGGGAGCTTGCCCATTCATAAAATGTCTGCCATGGTGGGATGGCTGATCAAAAAACACTCATTTCCCAGAAGCCAAAGTGGTGAGGCTAAAAGAAAAACAATTTACCCAAGAACATAAGTACAAGGCAGAGATGGGGATCTGAGCTCCAAAGTTGACTTAGAGGTGTCCTCAGAGTACCATCTTGGGAGACTGGGCAAGTGAGCATGAGAAACAGGACCTTCTCTGTGGTGGTACCATCCTTTGGAATGCTTTCCCAATCAAAATCCACCAGGTTCCCATTTTGTGACCCCCTTTTGGCAGAAACTGAAGGCACTTTTATTGGATGACCTTTTAATGTGTAACACCAAGAACTCTCCTCCCATATTTACCTACACAGGCATTAAGATCATTGTCTGAAATCTTCCTCTAGGTGCCTCTGCCAAATGAGGCAAGGTGCATGGCTATAAGAGAGGGCCTTTTCTGCTGTGGCATCCCATCTGTGGAATCCTCTCCCCAGAGAAGTTCACCTGGTACCTACCCTGTATTCTTTCCAGTGCCAGGTGAAGAAGACCTTTTTATTTTCCCAGGCATTTGAACAGCTGGTTTTTTTTAGTACCTTTATTCTGCTGCTGGTTTTAATTTGTTTTTATGATGCCGTATTGGTTTTGTTCTTTGCTGTTTTTATCTTGGTTTTATTCTGCACTGGTTTTATTTTGTTTTAATGTTGTGAATGTACTGCCCAGTGAACATCCCTTACCGGGCAGCTTAGAAGTACTGTAAATAAACAAACGGCTAGTTCTACTGCTGCCCATTTTAACGTGTGACATCATTTGCCCTTGCCGCGGTTACATTTTTAAGTGTGTGTTTTTAAAAAATGTAAATTGTATTGTGTTCTTGGTTACTGCTAATAGAAATGGGTTGTTTTTGAACTGTTTTGTGTTTTATGTTAGGCTTTTACGGCAGTGCTGTATGCCGCTGTGGTTACTTTTATTAGAAGAAAAAGATATAAATATTATATTACTACAGGTGTGACCTGCAAAAATTAATGAAGCCATGTGGAAGGCTCTTGTATAGGATTCCAGCCACTTCATTTCTAACCCCTCCCATTATTCAATTCCTCCTCCCAACAGTCAAATCAGTATTCCATAGTCACTGAACAGGTTCACCAGTCCTCTTTAGGGTGGGATTGGTGGCCCTTCTCCTTTTAAACTTTGTTTTCCTAAGACATTTTCTACCTCTGCAGACCTTGAGGTTTCCCCAAGCCTGTTGAGATGACCCAAGAGGAGGTACATAGTGCTGTTTTGGCTGAGTAACCATCGGCACCTACATCCTGAACAACAGAAAGAGAGGGGATGCTGACAATGAGCTTCTTTAGATGAGCGTTTTGTAGCACGCTCGAGCCTGGCCATGCAGTGATGATCCCCCTGAGCGACTCCTGCTCCTTCTGCTGTTTCTTTCGTTATAAAATAAGACTCTGAAAAACCGACTCTTTGGAACTATCATGATGTTTGTCACTATTTCCGGCTGTGTGCAGAAGTTGCATTATAGAATGCCCACTAAAAGGTGCTGACCCACTAAACTGAATGGGCCATGTGGTGCCTGCTTTCTTCCCCTTTCTTCCCCGTGTAATTCTGCTCATTCCTATTGCGGAAGAGAAGCAGGAAGCAGAGCAACGGTAAGGAAACGTGTTCCCCCCACATCTGAAGGAACTCAATGATGATGACAACCAGCCATTGTGATGCTCTGATAGGAAAGGATTGGAACCAAGGGAGGCAAGGGTCAATGGCATGGCGTCCTTTGGGGCTTTTTTGGTTCATATGAGGTGGAGTAATTTAGGCAGCTACTTAGGGATTTGAAAGGTGGGGTAGAAATTTCCAAAAAATAAGTAGAGAAAGGCGGTCGGTTGGCATAATGAGTGTTGCTTTCATTCCATAACATGTAAATGGCTCATGGGTAATTTTGGGAGGGGACGTAGTTTAGTGTCAAGGTCCCAGGTTTGATCTCTGGCTTCTCCAGGTACAGTGAGGAATGAATCCTGCTTGAAATCCTGGAGAGCCGCTGCTGGTCAGTGTGAATAAACCTGGGCTAGAGGGACCGTCTGACTCCAGTATAAGGCAACTCCCTATATTCCTATGAACAACAACAAGAAGAAAAAAGACAAGAGATGGAGAAAGAAATAGGAGGAATACCTTTTATAGATGTTACTGTCTGCCATATCTTTCCCCCCTCCCCATGTAACCACAATAAGTTTAAATACAAATATCTACAAATTATCTACTTTTCTTTGCAGATATGACTCTTTGGTTGAGTTGAAACTTTCTCTCTCTATTTTACACTGCAATTATCAAGGGGAGGGAGGGGAGAAACACCACAAATTACATAATTGCTGGGTGGGTGGGAACGAAAAATAGTAATAATTATTATAATAAATATACCAACGTCACAATAGGCTTGACCAAACGGTTTGGCACTAATCCAAGGACGGGGAGGAAAATCAATCCGGGAATTCGGAGAGGACAACAGGAAAAGCAAAAAGGGCGCACACAGGTAAGAGCATTTAGCGATGCGCGTGGGACAATATTACATCAGTCTTTTTAAGAACAGGACTCGACAATCTGGTTTAGTCAAGACACTTGAAAGAACCCACAATTCCACAGCAAATATCGTTTTTGTAAAAAAAAAAAAAAATTAAGTATCTTTCTGGCACAACATATTGTCATGGATCCAGATTTTATTTTATTTTTTTGCAACAGTCAAATAATAATAATAATAAAAAAATAATAATAATTAAAGAACACATCTGCTTTTGCTAGCACCTCTCCTGAAGGCTGCCAAACCCTGCAGGAAGCTGAGAGCTTCCTGCGAAACGTGGGACAGGCATCACCCTGCGGCAGTAACCCTGCATATTTTTTGGGGGTGGGTGGGAAAGGTGGGGATAAATTAGGGGATGTGCTTGAAAGCCAGCAATCTGAAGTGTGGAAGAACAAAGAAGGAAATCACACACCCAAACCTGGGTATGTTTCTGCAAGATGTAGGTCACAATAGTCTATATGGGCTGCCACTTAGAAAAAGAAGCACATGGGCTGAATACTGGATTCAGCCCATGTGCTTCTTTTTCTAAGTGGCAGCCCATATAGACTATTGTGACCTAGTCCTTCTTAGAGTAGTCCCATTGAAATGATTGGTAATTAGGATAGTCATGACTAATTTAAGTCTCATTCAGGACTAAGATTGGATTTAATCCAATGTTTTGTTTTTGCTTTTTTTTAGAATTTGCAGGTGGATAGAAGATGAATCTGTCAAAGATGATTTTGATCTAGGGAAGGGGTGGAGGAACCTATGCCCTCCAGCTGACATTGGACTTCAGCTCCCATCAGCCCCACCCCGCCAGTCCAATGGTCAGGGGTAGAGTGGGTGTTGCAGTATTTGGGCTGATCTCAGAAACAAGTCACTCTCCAGACTTATCTAATCGAACTCAATGGCGTTTACAGTTTTTAACATTGCGATCTTGAGAGTTTTCAGTGCCAAGGAGGCGACATTTGGAGTAGATAGTGGGGTTGGGCAACCCTATCCGCTTCTCTCTTAAGCTGGTGTATTTGTATTTATTTAAGAGAGATTAGCCACCCAGTGGGAGTTCAACACTCAGTGACCCTAGAAAAGGGCAGGGGAACCTTTGGCCATCTAGATGTTATTGGATTCCAACTCCCATCAGCCCCAGCCAGCCTGGTCAATGGTGAGGGGATGATGGGGTTTGTAATTTCTACATCTGGAGAACCACTGGTTTAACAGCCCTGATCTAGGCAATCCGACTATATAGTTAGGGACCAGGCCTAGTCAGCAAGCTAAATTGTGTTTGAGCAAAAACATCAATTCTCTTAATACATTTGTGTGTGTGTGTGTGTGTGTGTGTGTGCGTGTGTGTGCGTGTGTGAAGAGCTGGATCAGCTCAAAGCCCAGGTCCATCTAAGTCCACCCACCTGTTTCCAGCAGTAGCAAGTGAGATGCTTCTAGGAAGCACATCAGCCAGGTATTAAGGGAACAGGTGCTTGGTGGTTAAAAGGGTGGGGGGCAGGGAAAGGGGGTGGGGGGCAGGGAAAGGGGGTGGGGCTTAGCACCCTCAAACCAGATTTGGGGCCCAGTCCTGAGGTTCTGCACCCCAGTTATAAAGCAGCGTTCCCCAACCTTGTGCCCTCCTGGTGTACTGGACTGCAATTCCCACCATCTTTGACTATTGGTAATATTGGGATTGATGGGAGTTGTAATCCAAAATATCTGGAGGGAGCTGGGTTGGGAAAGGATGGTGGTATCCAATGATAGTCTTATGTAGAGTAGACCCACTGAAATGAACGAGACAAGTTAGTCACAATGAACTTCAGTCCCATTCACTCCATATGACTAACATTGCATACTAGTACTGTTCTAAAGAAACACTCAAATGTAACATGCCCTCCTCTTCTTGGCATTGTAAGGTGGTAAGCGAACCTGTTTACTTCCATGTAAATGTGTTTGGGAATCCTGGGGCAAGGGAGCTATCATGGGACCTGCTGTCTATGGTCAACTTAAGGGCTCTCACAGAGGATGGAGCCAATTTGTTATCTGTTGCTCCAGAAGGTACGACCAGAACCAACGGGTTCAAATTACATGCAAGGGAGTTTCAATGAAATATTAGGAAGAACTTCCTGACTGTACAAGCTGTTCAACATGGTACAGTAGTCTGCCTTGGAAGGTGATGCCGCAGATTTCCTGCCTTGGCAGGTGTTGGACTGGGTGGCCTTTGAGGACCCTTCCAACTCAAAGATTCTGTAATTTCTTTGCGCCCATCCCTTGTAAAATAAAATAAAAAATAAGGCACCGCCCAGATTCACATCCCTCTGAACTTCTTAACCCCTCCACCTACAACATACGACATTCAAGAACGTCCCATTGACAATGGTGGGATTTGTTTCCTAGGCATTCCATCTGGGTGACGAAGCTAGTCAAATCTTTCTCCTAAGCAGTTTTATATTTCTGGATTCTCTACTATATCGAACCTTCATGTGCATTCAACACGATGACGCATCTCTTTCAAAGCCCCTTTTCACAATAACCAACTAGAAATAGACAAGATAAGCCAATGTATGTGGCAGATGCTTCTGTGGACAACATCACACTTCATCAGATGCCTCTGAACCAAGGTAGCAAGCTCTAGCTCACCAAAACTTAGGCCACAGTAAATGTATGCGCATTCCGGGTCTTACACGCCTCTATTGTTTTTCCAACAACTGGCTAACACTGCTGCTCCTCTGGAAGGTAAAACACCTGATCTGAAAGGCAGAAGGTCCAAGATTCAATCTCTGACATTTCCAGGTAGGTTTGGGAAAGATGCCTATCTGAAACCCAGGAGAGCACTGCCATTTAGGATACTCAGTACTGAACTAGATGGACCAATAGTTCGACTTGATATAAAGTAGCTTCCTCTCTAACCCCCTTCGCAGAGCCGGCCCTACCATTAGGCAACGTGAAGCAATAACCGCAGGCAGCAGATGCTGGGAAATGGCAGCAAGGTGTACCATGTAATCTGCCCGGCACCTCCTAAATTAGCCTGCTGCCTTCAGGTACAGGGAAGGATCATGAGTTATCATCAATGTTAAGACAAAATCATCTGCCAGTCCAGTCAGCTTGGTACATGGAATAAGAGGGGGGGCTCCCTCTTGACCGTTACCTCAGGCAGCAAAATATCTTGAGCCACCCCTGCCCCTCGGAAATAGCATCCTATGCACCTTCATACTGGCAGTCCAATTTCAGGCATGGTTCAATGAGCCTTTCTCCCAACTAAGTGCGCACAACGGGCAGCAGGCTTAATTATTATGTCACTATGAATTATGATAAGAAATGTAAACTACATTTGAGTTTTAGAGCTCCATCAGTCGAGCGTTTTATTGCACACTCATTACTGGGCACTCACGGATTTTCATGGGTTCCTCTCACAACGTCGTCATCTGCCTCCCGTGCATCTCCCACCCCTTTTAGCCTTCTTCAAGCAACAAAAAAACACCCCAGTAAATCTGACTTATTTTTAAAGATGGAAGTTGCCACTGAATGGGCCACATGCAAGGTGTTTACTTCCTCTTTCAAAAGAGGAAGTAATGAGGGACAAACGCGCCAGTGGAGAAACAACAGTAAGCAAACACGATTTCCCCCAGTGTGATGACGCTTCTAAATTAGTCCTTGAAAGTGACCATTTGCAGCTGGCCAGCGTGCTGGGCAAAATAAGATGTTTAATCTCAGAAACGGAGTTTGCCATTTATAAATACACTAAAACACAGTCAATGCAAAAAAAATTAATAATAATCAGGCAGTATTTTAACAAAACGACATCATCACTAAAGGTCATAGTCAACTCATTTCCCCAAAGAATTTCAATGCACAAAAAAGCATGTTGGGCCGTTCCAGGTGGAAAATCAAGCAAGCTTGCAGTATGAGAAAGAATAATGCTCCGGGCAGAAACCAATTCAAGCAAGGCGTTCAGGCTTCTGTTGTCATTTCAGACTGCAGGTGGTGGATTGCTTGCTTCCAACAGAGCTGGAGCCAAGGGTCGGCATTGTTGGGCATACGGTGAAGCCCATGACCAAGTCGGGGGTGGGGAGGGCATGGCATATCCCTGCTCCTCCTTGCCACTCTCAGTGAGTGGCCAGGGAGGAAAGCTGGGAGAAGTAACATCCCTACAGCTTGACCTCTCTTTCTGAAAGGCAGTGTTAATTAGGACCAGCGGTGGGGAGACAAGCGAACGAAAAATGGTAAAGTGGAGGAAGGGGCCCTTACTGGTGGCATGTTGATCCCCCTAATCTGAAACTGGCATTAGTTGACATGCTCCCTCTCAGGTTCAAAAGAAAACCCCAAACACAGAAAACCAGCACATCAGGGAGAAGGCTAAACTAGAACCTTTCCCCCAGACATCCTAGTTTTCCGGGTGCGAGTACATTTTATATCACATGATGGAAACATTCTGACATGAGATCCCAGCTCTTTCCTGGTTTATTTCTGCTCAATTCTTCATTGCAGCTTCTTTGTCAATAACGTGCATTGGGGGGGGGGGAGGGAGAGAAGTGTCTTGCCGGGGTTATTCAATGATAACACCATCCGTACATCCCTAGTGACCCCATACATCTGCTACGCAAGTCACACGGCCTGGCCACTCAGTGCACATCGTCGATGTTCAACCCACACATAGGATGCAGAGATCTGGAGCGCATCAGTACTCTTGCTAATGTTAGGAAAGAGCCTAGAAAGCTGCCTTAGATGGTCAGATTTCTATTCATTTATTCCAGGATTGTGGACTGATTGCTAGCAACTCTCCAAGATCTTGGGTGTGGAATCCTTCCCATCACATAAGATAAGAAGAGCCACCCTGGGTCAGACCAGGAGTACATCTAGTCCGGCACTCTGTTCACACAGTGGCCAACCAGTTGTCGACCAGGGAACCACAAGTAGGACATGGGTGCAACCCTGACAACTAGTGTACACAGGCTTACTGCCTCTGATACTGGAGGTTGCACTTAGCCAACAGGACTAGTAGCCATTTGTAGCCTTCTCCTCCAGGAATTTACCCAACCCTGTTTTAACGCCATCCAAATTGGTGGCCATCACTACATCTCGTGCTAGTGAATTCCATAGTTTAACTATTCACTGTGTGAAGTACTCTTTCCTTTTATTTGTCCTGAATCTCCCACCAATCAGCTTCATGGAATGACCCCACTGGGTTCTAGTATTCTGGGAGAGGGAGAAAAATGTCTCCCTATCCATATTCTCCACACCATGCATAAGTTTGTACACCTGCGACCATGATGTTTTTAGCTGGAGAAACCAGCTATTGAACCTGGGACCTTCTGCGTGCAAAGCATGCGCCCTACCATTGAGCTAAATTGGAAGCTACCTTATACTGGGTCACACTGCTTGTCCATCTAGCCTACTATGGCCTACTCCAGCCTTCCCCAGCCTCCAGATGTTTTGGGCCACAACTCCCAACATTCCTGACCAATGGTCATGCTGGCTGGGGCTGCTACCCAAAACATCTGGAGGGCACCAGGGTTGGGGAAGGTTGGCCTACTCCAACTGGCAGCAACTGAGTAGGGTTCTTTCCTCATCGCCATCTGATCCTTTCGACTGGAGATACCGGGAATTGAACCAGGGGCCTTCCTCATACAAACCACATGCTCTATGACTGAGCTACAGTCCTTCCCAGCGTCGGCTCCAGGTCTTTGAGGGCCTTTGGACAACATGATCTCAAGGGTCCCCCTCTCTCAGTCTACCTCCTCATTGCTCACTGCTATTGCTCTTCATCCTTGTTCTCATCCTTGCTACCACTTGCACGCTGGACAGGTGGAGAGCCAGGGAACAGGTAGGCAGTGGCATCTCCTGCTCCTCTTCCCACCACTACTGTTGCCTGACCCAGAGCGAGATCCAGGTGAACAAGCATGTTGCCAGTGGTGAAGAGGAGGAGTGACTCCAGGGGGCTCTTGTCGATGGGACCCTATTGGGGAGAGGGCCCTCGGCAGCTGCCCAGCCACGCCTACCCTTGACGCCCCTTCCGTTATAGAGACTGGCGCACTTCCACCACAGCAGACTGCCTTACGCTGGCTTTTAGGCAAAAAACAACCAGACTGCTTCTATCCTTGTGTTTCTCAGCTTCGAATCTCCATTGGCAGGATCATCTGAGCTACCTTGTCCATGGCAGTGCTATCGGGAGCATTCATCAAGCCCTTTGAACAGGTAAAGGACTGCATAAATGCTCGGTTAGGATGATGACAGCGGAAAGGGAAAAACACAACATATGGCTTCATTCATAAAGCAAAGAAAAAGTGCAGCTGCCAATCACTGTGTCTGGGGGGGTGGGGGGAGGGTTGAAGAGAAGAGAATGACGCCCTTCAAAGATGGCGGCAGCTGGTGCAAAGCACTCCGGGGGAAGCCCCACCAAAATCCATCCATTCATCACCCATGCTGGGCTTGCCAAAGGAAGCGGGCCGATCATTTCATCCTCTGGGACAAGGAAGGAAACCAAGTCTTGAATGATGACTCTGATGGTACATAGAGGGGGGGAGGTGCAGAGGAGAAGACTTGAGTGGGAGATGAAGGCCCCCCTCGCAGGAACAAGGAGGTTTGGGGGGCAAGTTCTCTCAACAAGATAGTGCTCTCCAAAAACATATACTACTGAGCAATTTCAAACCATGCAGAAAGCCAGTCATAGCTTGAGGACCTTGTCCTGGAAATGGTTATCTTGGTCCATAGTCATAGTTGCTAGGAGCTCCCGCGGTGGAATACATGTTGGCCGCTGCAGCGGCAGCCGCAGCGGCAGCAGCAGCAGCTGGATTCATGTGGTGGTGGTGGTGATGGTGGTAACTGTGTCCCCGGATGCTGGGCAAAGGGTAGGGCGCCGGCCTGCTCTTTGCTCCCAGGTAATGGTCGTAGGCCGAGACCGGATGCTTGTAGGGGTGGTGATGGAGGGGCTCCGAAGCGGAAGGCTCCAGCCGCAGTTCATGATGTGGGGGGCTGGGCCGGCTTCCGGCTGGACTGGAGAGCGGAACCAAGCCCCCTCCGCCGGGCACGGGGAGCGCAGGGCTCAGCACCCTCGACATGAGCTGCTGGTGAGCAGGATCAGCGTGGAGAGGCGTCCCGCCGGCTGCTTCCCGCTCATACTCCCGCCGGCTCTCCGCGACGTCTGCAATACAGGGCAAAAGAGAAGGAGGGCATGAGAATCAGGCGGGGACTTGGCAACATGGCAACTCCGGAGCTACGGCTACTTCTCCGGCATCTGGAGAGGGAACCAGCCGATACCAGGGAGCTCAATGCTATATATTGATTTTAGCCTCCATGGGGCCAATGTACTCCCACCAGGGCAGGTTCCAGGTTTTTGAGAGCTGTTAAGCATGACACCCTCAATATGCCCCTTGCCTCAATGAATCTACCTTTTCGTCGCCATAGTCAGCAGCTGCTATTGCTCCTCCTCTTCTGCCTTATCATTGCTGCTACTTGCTTGCTTGATGGGCAGAGAGCCAGGGAGCAAGGAGGCCGTGGCGTCCGCTGCGCCTCCTTCTCACCACCGCCGTTGTCTGGGCCGGAGCAACCGGCAGGCAAACACGCAGGTTGCAAGGGTGAAGAGGAGGAGCGACTCCAGGGGTCTCTTTTCAGTGCCCCCCTTACTGGGGAGTGGGACTTCAGCAGCCAATACAGATAAATTCAGGCCTGGCCAGTATGGCAGAGAGAACCAATTCCGCCCCCTCTCATCAGGCAAATTATAACTTTAAAACGGTTCCTCAATAATTTGGCTTCTATGCTCCTTTAGAGCACAGGTGAGAAGACCTCTTTCTACCACTCCCACCCAGCTAATGTCTTTGGAAATCTCCTGAAATTTGCACAAATTTCCTCCGTAGACTATAAAGCTGGGCTGATTCAGGCAGGATCTACACGTTGTCCTCGATGCGCCCTCCCTGCGCCACAAGCCGCTTTGGAGCACTTCACCCAACTAGTGTGGCTCAAGCCTCGGAGGCTCTGCCCGCACCCGCGCCACCATCGCCCTTTCATCCAGGCCGGTCCCGGGGAGGGAGGAGGGGGGGAGGGTTGTAAACAAAAGCCAGCGATTGGGAGAGGCATTTCCAATTGCTAGCTTTTGTTTACAACCCTCCCTCCTCCCTCCCTGGGACTGGCTGGGATGAAAGGGCAGCAGCTGAGAGCGCGAGCAGAGCCTCCGAGACTTCTTGAGCCACACTAGATGAAGTGCAGCGCTCCAAAGTGGCTTGTGGCGCAGGGAGGGCGCATCGAGGATGTGTAGATCCGGCCTCAGTCTACTAAGAAAATTTGTGCAAATCGAACCAGGAAGCAGGAACTAGACAAATACGAGCACAAGTCTGGCAATTTGAGAATATTTTTGGCAGCCACATGCTCGTGTTTATGTTCGGGGCTTCGAACGGGGCCAAAGGCAATCAGGCAGGTGCCTACCAGGAGGAGGGCCTTCTCTGCTGTGGCACCCCCCGGCTGTGGAATGAGCTCCCTAGAGAGGTTCGTCTGGCACCTACATTATACTCCTTTTGACGCCAGGTGAAGGGCTTTTGATTTTCCTTAGTATTTTAACAGTCTATCAGTTTTAATTTTTAACTTTGCTGTTTTAAATTTGTATTTTAAATCTGTATTAATTTCTGCATTGCAGCTCGGTTTTATCCTGTGCTCTTATATTGTATTTTTATGCTACGTTTTTATACTGTTGTTGTTTTATATTTGAATGGTTTTCATGGTTTTAGTTTTTGTAAACTGCCCAGAGAGCTTCAGCTATTGGGCGGTATAGAAATGCAATAAATAAATAAATACATAAATACGTGTTTTGTGAGTACAAATGACATTCTCATTCTAGGGCTTTCTTAAGATATACACTATCAGAGAGCCAGTGTGGTGTAGCGGCTAAAGTGTTGGAGTGGGAGTCAGGAGATCCGAGTTCTAGTCCCCACTCGGCCATGGAAGCTCACTGGGTGACTTTGGGCCAGTCACAGACTCTCAGCCCAGCCTGCCTCACAGGATTGATGTTGTTGTGGATAAAATGCAGAGGAGGAGGATTATGTACAACGCCTTGGATTCCTCGGAGGAAAGAAGGTGGGATATAAATGCAATAAATAAATAATAAATAAATACTGATCACCAACATTAGAAACCTACAAGAGGGTGTGGGGAGAGAAATGCATGGCTCTTTAACTGAACCATGAGAAGGTGTCTGAAGCTGTTTTGCAGGGTGGGGGATTCTGAACCAAGAAATGCAGCTATTACACTAGACAAATAAAGGGGGGTTGTTGCGATCTTTCTTTCTTTGCTCATTGTGAAGCTTAGACATACCTTCCGTGCACACACACCTATCGAGACTGCTCAGTTCAAGGCCACCATGTTTTTAAACAAAAACAAAAGGAGAGCCTCTTTTTGTTGCTTCTTAGAGCAACGATCTTATGTTAACAGAGACAAGAAGAGGAATGCCAGGAATAGCAGCTTTTTTTTTTTTTTGCTTTCTTTTCTTTTTTTTCAGCGAAGTGTTTAACGTTGTGTTCAGCAGAAATCTGTGCTCCTGGGACAAGACATTCTGACTGTGATAAATAGAGCTGAGTTGAGTGACAAGTTTGCACACGCTTGAAATTTTTGCAATTGTATAACACTAAACAAATAGAGACTTCTCTTTATTTTAATAGGCCTGGAGTGTGCTGGGGGAAAGGGCCCCCAGGTTTCTCTGTGCAACTGTTTACTCTGGGTAATGGAAAGAGAATCAAGGAAAGATTCCTAATGGAGTTCTGCAGAAGATTAAATGAAACTACTGGATATTGTGTTTTTGTTGATGTGGTTGTAAAGAACACGGTTGCCTTTTTTTTTCTTTTTAAGAAAACTATGCAAAAAAAAAAAACTAACTTGTTTGAATGCTGGCAATGGGGGAAAGGGCTTTGGACCAGGGAAACTCCAAAAAGGTAACGTTGAAATTAACTTTTGGTTAACTGGAAGCAAACACGTTTTGCAGTAAAACGAAGATTCAAAGCAAACGTCTCGTATGGGATATTTCCTTCACTTAAATGTATGTTTGACATTCGAATGATATTTGAAGGTTTCAAAATTCAAGTCTATGTGTGTTTGAATATAAATGTCCAAGGGAGGAGAGCATCCACTCAAATCGAGAAATAGGGGAGAGAAGCAAGTTCTCTGAATGCTGAGATATCTTTTTTTTATTATTATTAATATAAAATAATTAAAATTATAATAAAGATAGCTCAGCATTCAGAGAACCTGCTTCTCTCCCCCTTTTTCTCGCTCTGAATATAAATGTCAACATTACAACAAGGATGGAGGCTGGTAAATATTGTAAAGGTAATCCTTTCCCATCATTCATTCAAGAACTGGTGTGTGAGAGTCTGGGAATGCGTGGCAGTGGAAAAATTGAGACAACACTCAAGACTTTCAAGAAGAAACACATAAATATTCATTATTTATATATTTTATGCTGCATGTGGATTCTAGTCCATGAAAGTTTATGTTATAATGAATTTGCCAGTCTTCAAGGTTCCCCTAGACCAGGTGCGTTGAACCTCTTTCAGTCTGAGGGCTGAATTCCATTTGGGGGAAGGTCTTGGGAACACATTCCAATGGTGGGTGGAGCCAAAGGAAAAGAGGTGTGGCCAAAGGCAAAATGAGTACGACCAATATACAAAAAAAAGGCATATTTTAGCTTAAAGCTCTTACTACTAATAATTAAGCCTTATGAAGGGCATAGGTTCTGCATGGACCTATGGCCGGACTATAGTCCACCTGGAGAAAAGCCTTCAGTGTGGTGGCCCCCTTTCTACAGAACTCCTTGCTCCCTGGAGGTCAGGCATGGAATTCACTTCC
Organism: Anniella stebbinsi; assembly: GCA_029215795.1. Lineage (NCBI taxonomy): Eukaryota > Metazoa > Chordata > Lepidosauria > Squamata > Anniellidae > Anniella > Anniella stebbinsi. The sequence continues at coordinate 5,930,600 of JARDYH010000010.1, forward strand.
ACAAGAGGTAGTGACGGCCACCAATTTGGATGGCTTTAAAAGGGCTTGGACAAATTCATGGAGGATAAAGCTCTCAATGGCTACTAGTCTCTGTGAATGCTGCTTTCACTATGGATAAACTAGAACCCATTAGGCCAGCATGGAGCAATGGGAGACTCACTGGCCATGCCAGCTAAGGATTGTGGGAGTTGTTGTGCAACACATCTGGAGGGCACCAGGTTGGGGAAGGGTGTTTCTATACGCACTACCCCTTACTGGGTTGTGGTTTCTCATTCCTCCAGAGCAGAGGGATTCTGTGCACCCAATACATAAGTTTTACTTGTGGGAACTTGTTTCCCCAGCCAGGTGGAGGGCACTGGGTTGTTAGTCCCACTTGCTTAAATGGGACAAACAGCCTATTATACAGCTTGCCATCCCAGCAAGTAAGTGCTTGGGATGGCTTTGCAACCATGAACAGCGGATTCCTAGAAGAACAACCAGATCATCCGACAGGAGCAAAATAAAGGCGACGTGGCTTCCCATCTCCAGAGCCCTGCGATGATCTCTTTGTGAGCAAGATGTTTTTCTTGTAAGTCTATAAACCAGACTGGCAAATATCCAAGCACTGTGTCTCAACTAGTTACTGGCTCTGGCTGTTAATCACAGTTAATTTTCAGTTCCTATGCGTCACTCCACTGAAAGCCAAATGCACACTTAAAGTGTTGGGTGTGCAGGTTGAAATCCCTAATGCAGGGCTGTCCCTGATTCTAAAGGCTCTCCCATATTACAGCAAACAATAAGGTGGTTTCCGGTGGTGGGGGGATGGATGGGGGGGTGAAGGCAAAAGGGGTGCGGGTTCAGGAGACAGGGACAGAATACCAGCATATTTTAGCTTCAAGCTCTTACTGCCACTAATGCCTTAGGAGAGCCATTTTGACCTTTTAGAATAGGGCGGGGGGAAACTGCACAAAAGCCAAAAAACTTCAAATGATTGGTAGTTTTGAGAAGGCTGTGGGGCATAGGAAGGGGACACAGCTATCTGGGGGAACCAGAGGGCCAGATTGGGTTATAATCTGCAACTCGGTTATAAATAAATGCAACCACAATGAAATGGCATGAAGCCTCCAGTGACCTTTTTGCAAAGGGAAACAAAGCCAGGTAAGCACCGCACACTTGGAACAGCTGGCCACTTGGAGAAGCAGAGGGGTAAACATTGGCAATAACTTTCCCACCTCTGTGCTGGGAAAAACTCACCTTTCTCAGTCCCATTCTGATGCACTGGGGAAGACACCGGATTTCTGGATCTGGCGAAGGCGCTCATGAGAGGCAGGGCCCCAGGTCGGTGATTCCTGGGCCTAATACGGGAAAAACAGAAGAACGTAGTTGCACTGCATTATAAGACTGTAGTTGCACTGTATCATAAAGATGGCTGACTACACTTTGTAAAGGTGCAGAGGGTTCTAAATCAGAAGGTGGGTTTCCAGATGTTCTGGGCTTCAACTCCCAGCATTCCTGACCATTAGCCATGCTGGCAAATGTTTGAGGTCCAAAACATCTGGAAGGCTGGACTTGAGATGTTGTACGTTTTGTCCCATGGGGCAAAGGACAGTGTGGGGGTGGGGTGATGGGGGGGGGAGAAAATGGAAAGGGGAGTGGCCATCTGTGAGGCCACAGGGTGAAGCCACAGGGTGAGGCATGGATTCGGCCCCTAAGCTTAACATTTTGCACCCTTGCTCTGAATGCTAGAAACAAATAGATTGACCACTTCTGCAATATTCAGATAGGTCTGGGACTGCTCTATACATGAGTGATCAGCTGCAAGCCAAGCCTACGATAAACCAGGGTCTGGGCAGAGGAAGGGAAGAAAGACCCAAAAGCGCCCTTACCAGTCTTCTGGGTCGCAGTCTCGGAACCCTTTCGCAAAAGGGTTGCTGGCAATCTTTAGCTGTGTTATCTGAAGAGAGAGATTTGGGAAGGGATCGGCCTTAGAGTCATTGAGGAACAACAACGCCGCGCTGTCACTCTGTTTCATCCTGTATCAATATCTTTTATAGCATGGCAAATAAGCCATCCAACACACCTATTTAATCTGCCTTGTAGGGAATCAGACCATTGCATTGGTATTCTATACTGTGGCGGTGGTTCTCCAACAGTGGTGTAGTGGGGTGAGGGCTCATAGGGACACAGCCCTGACACTTTTTTATGAGCCGGGATGCTGACATCATCTGCCACCCCCTTCAGACTTCCCTGTTCCGCCGTCAGAGCTCCGCTGCAATCTTCACAGTAGTTAGGGGGGGAAATGGTTTTTCCCACCAACCATATATTGTTCCCTCTTCTAATGCAACGTACTTTGGGGTGGCTTGGCCTTGAATGGGCAATGAAGACCCATTCATTTTACAAAAGACCTGCTCCTGGTGGCCCAAAACTGCTAGATGTGGATTAACTCAACAATCAAAACAGCACACAGAACAGCTGCAAGCAAAAATAATTGAGGAAGGGGGCTTTCTAGGAGAGAATTGGGGGGGCTTGGAAATTGTTAATCCCCCCTTTAAACTAGTCTGCACCCCCTTTGCAATCATGTTGGCCCCTACATTATATTAACTGGCAGATACACGTTTAGGAAACTCACCTTTGCTGGCATAGATGTGTAGCTTTGGAAACAATGAGAATTTGAACTCAAACCAAGTCCAGTCTTATCACAGAGGTGAGGGAATGTGCAGCCCTCCAGAGGGTAGCACACTGCAATGCCCACTAACCCTAGACAATGATGATGGGTGACTGGAGTTGTAGACCAACAACATCTGGATGCCCACATGTTCCCCTATCTCTCTGCACTATGAGCTACACTACACTGGCTTATAAGCAGCTAGTGCAGCCTTCTTCAACCCAGCGCCCTCCAGGTGTGTTGGATTACAGATCCCATCATCCCTGGCCATTGGCCCCCATTGGCTGTGGATGATGGGAGCTGTGGGCCGACCCATCTGGTGGGTGCTGGGTTAGAGAGGACTAAGCTAATGTAGAGTGAGAAGTGTCAACCCTGGCAGAACGACTCAAAATGAGCTTTCCAGGGCGTGGGAATAAAGTAGGCAGGTAGGCAGAGGCGTGTATGTCAGTGTGGCATGTACTCTGAGCTACAAATCCTCCCTTACAGGCATGTGTAGACAACAGACTGAAAACCATCATCCTATATCAAGTGTCCCCAATATGGCAGTGTCCTCCGATGGCATCCACAATGCCATTCACTCCCTGCTCCTTCAAAAAAAAAAAATTTAATGAAAAATTGGGGGTGGGGGAACCATTAGGACATCAGGTTCTCCTTCCTGTTCCTGAACCTGCTGCTGATCAGCTGATCAGTGGGCAGGAAGAGAAAGCAAGGCAACAGGGTAGAAGGGAGAGAAAGAGCCAGGCTAGAGGCTAGGAGGGGGAGAAAGAGTGGGGTAAAGAGGCGGAGGGACAGAAACAACGAGGCTAGATGCTGGGAGTGGGAAGAAACAGCAAGATAAAGGGGTGAGTGGGAGAGAAAGGGTAAGGCTAGGGGTGGGGACGTACTGACGGAGTGAAATCCGTTTTGTCTGTGTTTCACAGCTTATCAGGTGCCTTTTGTTCCACTGTCTGCCCGTCACAGGAATCAGATTCTTTTTGTTCCCAAATCTATGCAAATTCACATTCCTGCAAATCTGCACGTGTGAAAACGCACAAATCCCCCCCCCAAAATGCGCACTTTCACACTTTATAGCATGTCGGGGAAATGCACATTTTTGGCCAAGGAGCTGCATATTTTTCTACAATGAAATTTGCACAAAATTCCCAAAGGGATCTGCACTTCATACTGCAACGTTTTGTTGCAGGGTCCAGTTCATTCTATCTAGAAATTGCAGTTTTGTGGCAATGCGGGGGAGGGTTTAGAAAATTGTTTCAAAGCCACCATTCCAGGGGTTCCTCGCAGGGAACCATTTAGGTTTTCTGCGGCTGGGACTGAGCTAACCTAGAGCTTTGCCTTGCTTCCTTTCAAATGGGGTTTCATGCCTAGCTCTCTTTGTGTCCCGGGACCTGAGGCCATTCTAAAGATTGCTACCACGGTGCTTCTGGTCTTTTTTTTTTTTTTGGCCTTGGAATCCAATCATGCGGTTTCCCTCCCTTGCTCCCCGATGCAAAATTCGAGGCAACAGGAGAGAGGCACCCACCCACCCCAAGCCTCGTTCGGTCTGAAACCCAAATACATTTGTAAGAAGATGTCACTTTATACGCCTCCCCCTCCCCAACCATCCACCACCAAGTGGCTCCCCCCCTTCCCATCACATCACCACAAGGCGACCATGCATTTAGTTCATTCACCAGGGAGAAAAGGCAGGGCATTTCTCTCTCTCTCTCTCCCCACCCACCCCCCACCCCAGCTCTATATTTAAGCAACTCCACGGATAAAGTATGTGATTGTGAGTTTCCGGAATGGGTTGAAAAACAAACTTTAAGCCCCCTCAGTGACAGTTCCAGCCTTAGAGGTCAAAGTGATAGAAAGCAGAAGAGAAGGAGCAGCTGTCCCGAACCATCAGATGAATGCCAGTCCGGGAGCAGGGCCTGAGCGCCTCTTAAAGGCACAGCATTCAGCTCATATGAAGGTTATTTTCAGATGCTGCCCAAAGACCAGTTGCAAATTCTCTCTCTCTCTCTCTCTCTCTCCCCCCCCCACTTCTTGCTAGTTATTTCGTTATTTTTATTTTAAGTGAAAAATGTTACAGGGATATAGAAATCCATTGTGAACAGTTTTCTTGTTTAGCAGTAGAATGAATGGCATGCTTCTTCTGAGAATCTTTTAAGAAACATCTACGGACAATGCAGGCTTGAAAATGTAGGAATGGCTTTGCATTTGCAAAGGAAGGGTTGGATCCAGATTCATGCTGGATCAACTGCGCTCATGGAAGAGGACCTCCCCGCTGCCTCCTTTCCACAGCAGCCTCTCCAGCCCACTGAAAATGCTGCACGGAGGGTCAAGAGAGCCTGCTGAATGGAGTGAGCTGTGATGTGTACCGGAGGGGGGAACCCCAAAAACCAGGAGGGAGGACCGGCTGTGAGTAGCGGCCTTCCTTTAATGGAAAGCAGATCCTGGATCCAACCTACTATTTATGGCTTCTGTGATCCTATACATTTCTACACAGAAGAAAGCCCCATTGAGTCTATGGGTTTTATTCCCAGGTACATGTGCATGGAACAGAGCAACTCTCTACATGTTTCCTCAGTGTGCTCAGTGGTACTTACTCCATGGTAAGTGTGCATTAAAGTTGCAGCCTATAGGCTAACGCATCAGTGTAATTTCTCTTTGGAGCACATTGCTAATGTGCTTTCTAGCAAGGGAGATATTCATGGATTTAGTTGCTGCTATGCTAGTGTAGCCCTGGCCCCCTCTACAAGATTTCGGTTTGACGCCCGGTTGCCCGATTATGTGCATATATGGAGAAGCGCATTCACTCCTAATACCTATTCACGAGAGGCGGTAAAGCGCATTACGGGCTCTATGAAACATGCTTTAATGTTGTTTACATGCGGAGAATCGCGTGTTTACATGGCCATAAGGCGCTTTAACTCCCGCGGCAAATTAAAACTCGCTATTTAATGTGCATTCGATAATGCGCATAATCAGAGATACAAAGAGCCTTGATCCCCTATTTACGCTCCGCTCTTGTAGAGGTAAAATTTGTAATGCACCTTGAAATATTTTTAAATCACTCTTGTAGAAGCACCCCCTATGTTTTGTGATATAGGAGAGCTTTATCCCTTGATGCACCCCTTCCAAGATAGAGAGATTCTACGTCCAACTACCTTGAGACTGCTTTGCTCATCATGATTTTTCTGTAGGGAAATCACTCTCCTATAGGAAGATAGGCGAATCTTGCATTTCCCCTAACTGTAAACAGCATGAGCAGGTAATTCACGCATTGTTGAGATGGGGAAATCATCTGAAAGGCATTGTCTGGTTCGAGATGCATTTGCAATTCCTATAAAGGTGCCGGTTAGCTATCTATAGACTAAAACAAAATAGCGCTCCCAGGTTTAAGATGACTGAGTGTACAGACCATATCAATATTCATTTGAACAAGGAAGTGATTTTTAAAAGGTCTCTCACACCCAGAGAGACAGACACACCCGAAGGCACAAACGTGGCACTCCATTGCGTACTTCAGAAATGTAATTCACATTTTATGCATAGTAAGCCCAGATAAACTTGACTGGAGTCCTCCAAACTGATCTTTCATGCAACATCCCAAGGGGCAACAAAGCCAACTCCAAGCAAGAGGAGGGTTTTTTTTTCTGTCTGACCAGTTTTTGTGAACTGCATTGTCTTGAGGGTGTGTTGCCTGCAGTTACTCAGAGAGTGCCAAGAGGCTCAGTTTTACAAAAGACGTGATGTCTCACTGACTGTCAGGAAATGTTTGTGGCAGAGAAAGAGAGACAGACAGACAGGAAAATGGCAGAATACAGAGCTCTTGCCAGCTTCTTTGGGAGGAATAATACAGCAAGGTCTCCCAGGGTGATCAAATTCCTTCAGAAACCAAGCAACGGGTTTAGCAGATGAACTGCTGTAGGAGGAGGACAGTTCCCCAGAAAGTCTACAGAACTTGCTCCAAGACTCAAAAGTTGTACGCAAATTATTCAGTTGGCAGAATTGTCGGCCATGCAGAAAGGGACGGCTGGAGTCGAAAGCCATCAGAAGAGCCCTGCTGGATCAGACCAAGGGTTCATCTAATCCAGCATCCTGTCCACACGATGGCTGACCAGCGGTCAACAGGAAACCCACAAGCAGAACATAGGTGCAACAGCACCCTCTTGCCCATATTCCCCAGCAACTGTGTACATAGGCCCACTGCCTCTGTTAATGGAGTTCGCATAGAGCCACCGAGACTTGTACCCATGTAGACGAATCCCTCAGTCAATCTCATTAATCTTTCTCTCGTTACTGATTTTAGTAGCTCGAGTTATAGGCTCGTCCACATGATAGACACAATCCAGTTCCAAACCTGTTCTACTATCATGGCTTCCCTCACTGGAAGGGATGCTGGAAATTACAGGGTTGTGAAGGTACTGAGGATTCTCTGCTAGTACTCACTAAGGATGAATGAAAAAAAAAATTGGTTTTTTTTGTTTTTGTTTTTTTAATAAGAACTGAACAGAATTCTGAATTTTCTTCATAAACGGGAGGGAAAGAACTTGAGATGAAAAAAAGCCAAATGTGCAAGAAGCTGCAACTGACAGATCCATCCAGGCAGAAAGCTTTGAGTACTTGATTTTTAGAAGTCTGCCTTTGAATCCCCGTGCATTTAATCATGCTCCCAAGGCTGGGAATTAGAGTTACACAGCTCTTTTTTTCTGTCAGCAAGCAAGTTTAACATGAAATTTAGCCGGTGCAGATGGGTGGAAATTTTGTTCCATTTTTGATAAGAATTTATCAAACTTTGCAAACTTCTTCATATGCCTAGTTCAAAATATGGCAGCCAGGTTGGTCACCAGTACACCTGGGGCGACCATTTTACACCAATTTTAAAATCACTTCACTGGCTGCCAATTCGTTTCCGGGCAAAGTATAAAGTGTTGGTTATTACCTTTAAAGACCTACATGGTTTGGGTCCAGGTTACCTGTGGGATCGCCTTCCCCCGTACAATCCACCCCAAATACTCAGGTCCTCTGGGAAGAATTTACTCCAGTCAGCCAAAACTAGGCTGACAACTGTTACCCAGAGGACCTTCTCTTCTGCCGCTCCCAGACTGTGGAATGGCCCGCCGGGAGAGATTCGTCAACTTAACACTCTCTCTGACTTTAAGAAAGCCAGAGAGACTGATCTCTTCCGGCATGCCTACCCAGTCAAATTTTAAGATGTTTGACTGTTATTTTAATGTTTATATGTTTTTAATCAGTTTCATGTATTTTATAGTATTTTTGTATTCAATGTTGTTCCCCGCCTCGATCCAGAGGGAGAGGTGGGTAAGAAATAAATATATTATTATTATTATTCCGAATGGAAAAAACTATTTTTTTTAAAAAAAAAATGAATCTGGGAGAAAACAAAATTGATACAGTTGTCAATCCTGAGTAATCATCCTATTTCTGTGAAAAGTCCCATAGGTAAGATTATTCCTTGATTGCAATTTGGCTGCCTCAGAAACTGGTTACTCTTTAGACATGGCTAATTGAACTCAATGGAGTAAGCAGTTTTTTAATATTGTGATCTTGGGAGGTTTTAATGCCAAAAAAGAGACACAGTTTGTTCAAATCCACTTCTCCCTTAAGCTGGCGTATTTGTATTTATTTAAGAGAGATTAGCCAATCAATTGGAGTTCAACGTTCAGTGACCCTAGAACAGGGTTGGGGAATCTTTGACCCTCCAGATGTTATTGGACTCCAATTCCCATCAGCCCAAGCCAGCATAGACACTGCTGAGGGATCATGGGAGTTGGAGTCTAACAACATCTGGAGGGCAACAAGTTTCCCACCTCTGCCCTAGAAAAACTTAATCAGCAGGAAATCCCATAGACTGTGTGCCATAGAAACATCTTCTAAGCAAGTATGCTGGGTTCAGTGTCATAACTGGTTTGGGATATGGGTATTTAATGGCTGATTTTATTAAAATCAGTACTAAGCTGAGAGGTGCATTTCTATTTAAATAAATGCAACAATTCAAAGTTGCCATATTTTCCCAAGAACCAGCATTCAAAGCCATTGGAGTTTCTAGGGGACCTGACACATACTTATTTATTATCTATTTATTTATAGTATTTTTATCCTGCACCTCAGCCAAAAAAGGCTCCCGGAGCAGCTTACAACCAATCAGCAAAGAAGACAGTCCCTGCCCTCAGGCTTACATTCTAGAAAGACAAGACACACAAGGAAATGAGGATGGGGAGGGAAGAGGGAAGAAAGAAAAAGAAATTAAGGAGACTGTTCAGCAGGGCAGCTACTTGAAACGTATCTATAAACATAGATAGTTTTATCACTGGAATATTTTAGATGTGGCCTTTTTGGTGTTAGTTTGGCTTGAGATCAAGAGAAAAATGCTTCAGTTCTACTGTGTAGCCCATTCTTGCTTTGCAACTATGTATTTTCATTGCCACAGCTTAATGGCAATCCCTACAACAGGATCTAAGTCAAAACTACGATTGCCCCCTTTCCTAGATTTGGGGCAGGGTGGGTGGGATGAACATTTAGTTTTTTTATCCAAGAGGCATATATTTGTTGTGGTGCTAAATGAAGAAAATAAGCTATCTGCACCTTACGTTAAAAGACAGCATAGGATAAGGGCTAAAAGCAGTAATGATTCAGACCCATGAACCACCTTTAACTCGTCTCTGCAACATGAAACCCAGCATAATGTGTCTCTTTCTCTTTCTGCGTCTGTCTTTCCTAAGGAATATCTACCCTGCAGAACATTTGGTTTAACAGTCATTTCTTCTCCCTAGGGAACCCTGGAAATCGTAGTTTTGTGGTGCTGGTGGTGGAAGGAGAGATATCTTACAAAATCCTTAACATCTGCACTAAATTAATGCATGTTGTTGTTGTTGGAAAATCATGGCCAAATAGTTTGGAACTTGTATAAATCTGTAGAGCCAGTGTGGTGTAGTGGTTAGAGTGTTGGACTGGGATTCGGGAGATCCGGGTTCTAGCCCCCACTCAGCCATGAAGCTTACTGGGTGACTTTGGGCCAGTCAATGACTCTCAGTCTATCTCACCTCACAGGGTTTTTGTGAGGATAAAATGGAGAGGAGGAGGGCCTTGCCAGAAGGAAAAAGGTGGGATTTGTTGTTGTCGTTATTAGGATAGATAATTACAAATCTAGTGTGCAGTACCATTACTGCAACCCAATTTGGGGGCAAGCTTCACCATACTTGTGGGCCCCAACTCACTGCCTAGGGACTAATGGCAGTGGCGCCACCAGGGTAGGACTTTTAGGGCAGAGATCAAGGGCTCCACCCAGCAGAATGACCAGAAGAGTCCCCAAATGCTGCAAAGTTGGTGTACCACACTTGGATCTAAGTGAAGTATACACATTACTATCTAAAGAGACAGGGAGCATGTCACACAATTAAACTCAGAGTCGGCCCTCAGGCTAGAACCAAAGCCTCTGCAGGCCAAATCTGGCCAATGGACCAGCAGTTCCCCATCAGTGCTGCATACATAATCTCATCATGTTACATGGGGGCTGTAGCCTATAAACTGTTTGTAGCTGCCTGCCTTCGATGAAGAATGCTACTCTCAAAACGCATTGAGGCATAATAAGAAGCCAGAGTATATGTGCAAATACATAATATAATCTTCTTTAGTGCCTTTTGAGATTTGCTTCCTTGGGGTGCTTTTTTGTGGGGGAGTGGAGCGGAGGAATGAGTTCTGAGCCCAATCTATGCAGTGCAGGTTTATTCCATATGACTTGGTAAAATGGGTATCTGCAAACTATTTTAAGATGCCACATTTGCATCCAAACCAGTCGAGTCTCATCACATCTGAACTGATTTAAACGGGGGAACGTATCACCTTTAAACGCTTTATGGATCATTGTTTTGTTTGGGGGTGGGGGTGGGGGTTGGCATCAACTGATTGACTGCTCTGAACTACCTCTCCCTCCACTGTCGTCTCTTTCCTGGCTCTCCATCCATCATGCTGCTGGGAATGGCAAGATGGGAGACAAGCGGCTTTTCTTTTTTTTTTGGTTGTTGATAAATGAAGTACTGGAAGGTTTGTGTCTCATTAATGAGCTCCAGATACTCACCCGATGGTTCTGGTAAGCGGTCACTGCAGTGAAGCGGGTCTCCTCGAAGACAAAGGTCTTAAAGTTCTCTTCTGCGTACTTCTCGCTGTCTTTCCGCGGATCCACGTAGACCACGTGGAATCGAGGCTGGTATCTGTGCATGGAGTTCAAAATGATCTGAATGATAAAACGAGCAAGGGAGATCATATAACTGATTCATTCCTCTACAGTAAGATAGAACCGCCGAGAGAGGAGAACACCGCACATCCACCCAGGGTACTGACTGCACAGCATCAGAGTGGGAGCAAAGGGGTGGTGATGGTAATTTATATACGCTGCTGTCTTTGAGGGCAGATCTGGATTGCAGAGGGTCTCAACAAGGTTTAGGGGTTAACAACACGAACAATTTGGATGTTTGTTTGTTTTTAATATTATTTTCTGGCAAAACTACACTGAAAGTCTGATGAATGGTGTACTACACAGGGAAGGGTGAATGGAAATGAGATATATATTGAAAAGAACCATGAACAAAAAGAGAAAATATAAGCATTAAATGTTGTAATGTTTTAAGAGTCACCAATCTTGGGGAGCCCCAAGTACCTAACCCCAGACCTAAATTTGGCCAACAAGCAAATATGTTTTTATTCAAGCAGGTCTTTGGCATAAAAACTGATCTGTTGCTGAACGGTTGTTTTTTTAAAAATTGGTTGTTGCTGGTTATTTCTTTTGTGGCTAGGTACCCAAGATATGGGCCCAGCCTCAGAGTCAAATTGTTGCATAAAATTTGCATATGCTATTTAAATATATTTCTGCATATTTAGAATAACTGGAATTTGAGTTTCAAAAAGGTAAGCCAACTAATTCAAATCACAGAAATTCTTTCATTTACATACCACCTTAGAACACCCCAAAACAGTTCTTCTTCAAATCAGTTCAATCGCCCTTCAATAACTCCCATTCACCTCTAAATGAATTTATTTATCCAATTGATATCTTGCCTGAAAAACAATTCTCCCCAAATCCATTACCTGCCCAGATCCTGTCCCAAATCAGTTACTACACAATGCAGTGTTGACAGGGATCTTATTTAATAAAAGTGCAGATAGATAACTAATATTAAGAAGGGGTGGTCTGATATTTCACTGTAGTTTGCTCCCTTGCCTTTACCCAAATTATTTTATTTATTTTATTTATTACATAAATATCCCATCTTTCTTCTTCTTGCAAGGAAAGCAAGGTGGCTTACATGATCCTCCTCTCCATTTTATCCACACAACAACCCTGTGAGGTGAGTTAGGCTGAGAGTCAGTGGCTGGACCAAAGTCACCCAGTGAGCTTCCATGACTGAGTGGGGACTAGAACTCAGATCTCCCAACTCTCAGTCCAACACTCTCCCCACTACACCACACAGGCTCTCAATTTGCAGATATTAGGAGGAGAAAACACCCTGCAGCTTGAGATTTCTGAAAATCAACCCCGTTTAAAGGTACAAGAACAAACCCAGGCAGGAGGAATGTTTTCTGCAGTCAGTTGGCAACCCTGCCTGTGATGCCTAGCCCAGCCAGTCCCAAGAGGTTCAGGGCCAGGCTTTGGGATCAGGGCCCACTCTGGCCAGGGTCTAGCAATACCCCTGTTATTGGTGCATTTATAATTACATTTTGAATGTTTTTTAAATTATTATTAGGGATGTTTCAGAAATTCGTTTCAGTTCATTTTTGATCCGGATTCACGCAGCTGGGCCGAACATAGACTCGGATGCACTCTGCAGTCGAAGCCCATACATTTCTTCTGAGCTTCCAATGCAATTCGGGGACCAAAAATGAGAGTTCGACAGCACGTGTACATCTGAAAGATTGTACATGGGGAAAAAATGGATACTTTTGAAAAATGCACACAAATATGCTTTAGTCAGTTGCAGAAGAATGCATACTTTCAAAGATGTGCACATTTCAAAAATACACACAAAATACATAGGGTTTTCACGAGGAAAGAGAAAAACCAAAGCTCCTAATCTGATACGAAGTCGAGTCAAAGACAGCTTTCAGATGGAATTCAGAGAAGTAAGTGAGATCAGGTTTTGCTGGTTCGTTCGTGCATCCCTGTTTTTTATGCTACATTTCAATTTAAGATTGTGCGAATCTGGATTTTATGGTTACCTGCCTTGAGTGTGAATTTTTTTTTTTGGCGAAAGGGCAGAAGAAAAATTAAACAAACAAACGTCAAACGGATTCCTTCTTTTCTCCTTGTGCTGCAGAGCTGCCCAGGGCCCAATAAGCCCAACCACGAGAATGTTGTGGCCAACCATTCCACCATCGAAGACTCAACCCAGTATAATATTGCTTGCTGTTTCCCAACTGGTTCCCTCTTTGCTAGGCTGACCAGATAAAATCCAGGTCAGGGCTCATGTAACTTTAACAGTTGTAGAGAAAAGGGAATTTCAGCCAGTGTCATTTGTATGCAATTAGTTCCTGGTGAAATTCCCTCTTCATCACAACAATTAAAGGTGCAGGCACTATACTAGAGTGACCATATACAAAAGAAGGCAGGGCCCCTGCAACTTTAACTGTTGTGATGAAGAGGGAATATCACCAGGAACTAATTGCATACAAATGACACTGGCTGAAATTCCCTTTTCTCTACAACTGTTAAAGTTACATGAGCCCTGACCTGGATTTTATCTGGTCACCCTATCTTTGCTCCATCCCAGATAACACTTACATGTCCGTTGTCATCCAATAAGTTGTTAGTCAGTTTCAGTTTATCAAATGAGACAATCTGTTTCATCCACTGTGCTCCCCTAGCAGGGGAATCGGGGTGATAATGAACCCTTCCCGGTGTCGCGGGGTCTGCCTTGCCAGCCACCAGCCATGAAGAACTGTGAAAGGCATATCTGTGTGGGGAGGAAAAAACAAAGCCAGAGCCGGGTTAGCCATCATGCGATGTAAGGATTCCAAGGCAGTTTCACTTTATTTATTTTAAAATTTAAAACATTTATATACTACTTTTCTTAGGGAAAAAAACAAAAACCTAAAAGCAGTGTACAAAAAAGTACATGAATACCAATAAATCCCCCTACTCCACGTGGATTCCTGCACACTGAGCAGGGGATTGGACTCGATGGCCTTATAGGCCCGCTTCCAACTCTACTGTTCTATGATTCTATGATTCTAAAAAAATGAAAGACAAATGTAGTTTAAAAGGCAGACAATACAATGTATTTGGCAATAGTAAAGCAATCAGCAGAATAAGAGGAACACAACTTCAAGAACTATGATCAACAGAAGCAACAAAAATAATCAGCGGTTTGCTCTACTGTCATCATGGATGAATTTCTGCCCAGGCTGGCTCCCTGTAGGGATGTTGGAGAAATCTGAAACAGATTGAAATTAATTCAGATTTCTTCTAATCCGGTCTGCGGATTCTGCTTTGGACCGCATCAGCGGGTCCTGCAGATTACATGGACATGCAGCTTTTTTGAAGAAAAGAACCACCACCTACGAAATTTATGTAAATAAATTAGTGGACAAAACCACAAGTTAAGACAAGGAACAGGAGTGTGTGTGTGTGTGGGGGGGGGAAATACAGATCTGTGGGTTTGCAAACGATGGAGCAGAAAACTACACACAAACCATGCAACCCACGCAGGACAGATTAAATAAAATCTGAACATCCCTAGCTCCCTGCACTGAAAACCTTAAAGTTATCCATGGTTAGAAGAACGGCAAATACTTCTTCGCCCGAAATAACCTACCTCACAGGATTGCTGTGAGGATAAAATGGAGAGGAGGAGGACAATGTGAACCGCCCTGAGTTCCTTGCAAGAGGAAAAAAAGGCAGGATATAAATGTAATAATAAATAAAATAAATATCCCCTCTTTCCTTCAAGGAACCCAAGATGGCATATATGATCCTCTTCCTCCATTTTATCCTCACAACAATCCTGTGAGGTAGGTTAGGCTGAGAGTCAGTAACTGGCCCAAAGTCACCCAGTGAGCTTCCTGGCTGAGTGAGGCCTAGAACCCAGGTCTCCCAATCCAACACTAACCACTACACCACATTGGCTACAGACTAGGTTAGGGCATGTTTAGACAGAAAAAAGGTTCTAAAACTCCTAGCATTCCGTAGCCAGCCATGTTGGGAGTTTGCTGAGAGTTGTAGGACCTTTTTTCTGTCTATACATATGTAGGATTGTGTCTTTGATCAGTGTAAATTCTTCTGATTGACTAAAAGGGTGCTCCACACTAAGGAAGCAACAGAGAGGGAGAGATTGTATATTTTAATTAAAATGTGTTTTGTTTTTTGGTAAAAAAAAATGCAGATGTTGCCTTGGAAGATGTATTTTGTATTCCACCCCTCTTGCGTGTGAGAAAAATGTCGGATCCACTGATCAATCAACTAAGATCAAGATAATATCCCTAGTTACTACGATTCATCCAAATTAGGAAACGTTCTGGTTTTTTTGCTAAAATGCCAGAAGGGACAGGATGGGGGGGGGGGGGGGGGAAGGAGGAATTATTTTATGTAAAATAGATCTTGCAGAGAAACTGATCTGAGAAAAGACCTTTTGGCTGTTTTGTCAGAAACTGCTTAACATAAAAGGAGAAGAGATGAGAACTAGGAAGAGTAATAAAAGTATTACGTGGTTGTAATTATGTCCATATCTCTCACACTGTTTTGGGGTTGTTGTTTTTTAAGGCTTGCCTAATCCTTGCTGAATTGTAGCAGGAAAACAGTATAGCACAGCCTTCCCCAATCTTAATGCTCTCCAAATGTGATGGACTACAATAGCCCATGCTGTCTGGGAACTATGGGAGTTGTAGTCCAACACATCTGGAATATGATTAAATCTAGATTCAGCCCAGAGCAAATGTACTAAATCTGGATCCAACCCTCTGAGTTTAGCAGAGATTATGCCAAAATATAGGTCGTAGCCAATATTAGTCCTACCTAGAGTAGACTCATTAAAATGAATGAGATGTAGTTTACTTACAACTAACTTAAGTACTATTCATTTCAATGGGCATGTAGGACTAACATTACTTACCAATCTACTGGAAATCACTCAAGAGATCTACTAGTAGTAGTATGGGGCTTGGGACCACAATACCTGATGGAGCGCCTCTCCTGATATGAACCTGCATCTAAGGTCCTCCTTTGGGTGCCTTCTCTAAGAAGGCAGCAACATAGGACAGGGCCTTCTTAGTGGTGGCCCCCTTATTGTGAAATTATTTCCCTGATGAGGCCAGCCTGGTCCCAACATTGCTATCATTTCAGTGTCAGGTTAAGATCTCTCTCTTTTCTCAGGCATTTGGCAGCATGTGATAACTTTTTTAATGGTCCTGAATTTGTCTTATGGTTAAGGCCGATTGCTCAAAGTTGTTTTTAGATATATGTTATCTTTGTGTGTGCTATTTGTTTGTGTATTTCATATAAATGATTATTTTAAAACTTTGTATACTGTATTTTGATGTTTTTAATCTTTTTAAACTGCCCAGAGAGCCTCTCCTATGGGGCAGTATAGAAATGTAAAATAATAATAATAATAATAATAATAATAATAATAATATATGGCTTTCTCCAATTAAGGAAAGTCCATGGGTTGGACTACTTCTCCTATAATCCTTGGCATCATGATGGCTGGGGATGATGGGAACTGTAGTCCAACACATCTTGGGAGGGACTAGGTTGGGAAAGGTTGCTCTAGAAAATCCAGATCTACCTTCTGCTTACCCCTTCTGGTGTATAGGATCACAGCCTTTAACAATTTGCAGCTCCTGTTAACTCCTTCACCAAAAGTTGTCCTTTCCAAACTTCACATTGTTTCAACAGTGCGTTGGTTAGACAGATCTCGAGGGGTGAGATGGAGGCAGTGGTGTTTATTTAAAAGTCAGATTTGCCTCCATGCGGAGAGAACCGTCTCACCTTGGAACCGAGCAGAAACATCACTCGCAAAACAACGAAAATAAAAACGAAAAAGGTATACTCTCAATGGGATGTTATATATCCCATTTCCTTTGACAAGCAAACAGTTATGAAACGTCTTGGGAAACTGGAGATCTGTCTAAATATGTATATCTCCGGCGCACCGCGATTCATAGGCACAGTGGGTTTTAGGCCAGGCGTCTTGGATCTGCAGCGCGACGGACAAATGCACCTCTGAAGTCACGGTGAGAAAAAGGCAGCCGTACAGGCAGAAAAGGCATGTGGGTGGAAAATGCACCCCTTGCACTGGTGAATTTTCAAAAGAGGGTGCACAGGATGGGGTGCTATCAGCTCTTTCTTCCCTCCACACGGAAAACTTATTTTATCTGGGCCCAATTTGAAGTGGGCAAGGCTGCACCACTATCCATACACACTGGAGAGCCTCTGTGGTGTAATGGTTAGAGTGCTGGACTGGGGCGCAGGAGACGTGGGTTCTAGTCTCCACTCAGCCATGAAGCTCACTGGGTAACTTTGGGTCAATCAGTGACTCTCAGCCTAACGTACCTCTCAGGGTTATTGTGAGGACAAAAAGGCAGAAGGAAGAGGGGAAAAGGCAGGATACAAATGTAATAACAACAACAACCTGGCAATAAGCCCCATTTATCTCAATGGGGATTACTTCTGAGTAGACATGTATAGGATTGCACTGTAACGCACTTTATAAATGTACCAGATCACGGTTCTTGCTATCATCATCTTTATTTTCTTCTCCCTCTGGTTCAAAAAAAGGTGGGGGTTCGACAAATTGCTTAAACTGAAGTGCCGCATTTTCAAATGGCCTTTTCATTGTCCTGCGCTCCCTGCTATATTCTACTTTAAGACTACAAACCTTGTAGCCACTTACCCAGCTATAAGATTAACTTTTGGGGGGGGGGGGGGGAGCACAGGCAGCCAGATGGGATATAGAAAATTATGCGGAAATTAAGAAATCGGCTTTCACCGAACCTGTTCCGGAGATGGCTTTGAGGCAGATTCTTTTACCGAGAGTACAAAATGGGAGATAATCGCTGACAAATTACAGAGGCCTCGGAGCAACAACAACAACAAAAATTACATAAAAGAGGCAATAAAAATGGGATCTAATCTTCAGTGTGTTGTTGGAATGGCAAACTCCAGACTTGCTTGCGAGAGAGGAGGCCTGTAGAAATCTCTCCCCCCTCCCTTTCCCTCTCCCTCCTTGCTGAATTGCTGCTGCTCTCCTTCTTAAAGGACTGCGAAGGGAAGGGAGATTTTGCATGTCAGAATGCAAGCAGCTGGGTCAGTGTAACTCAGCCTAGAGGAGCAGCCACCCAACCCAATCAAAGAAGGGCATTTTAAATATCATAAATATTCCCCCACTAAGACATCATTGTCTAGCCTGCATCATCATAAGCATGCTTGCTTGGAAGTAAATCCAACTGAACCAAATTCAGCTAGAGGTCTACATAATTAGGCACAGTGAGGAGAATGTAGACAGGGAAACATTTTTCTCCCTCTCTCATAATACTAGAACTCAACGGAGTCATCTTATGAAGTTGATGGGTGGGAGATCAGGACAGAGAAAAGGAAGGACTTCTTCACACAGTGCAGAGTTAAACTATGGAATTCACTACCACAAGATGTGGTGATGGCCACCAATTTGGATGGCTTTAAAAGGGGGTTGGACAAATTCCTGGAGGAGGAGAAAGCTATCAAGGGCTACTAGCCCCGATGGCTGTATGCTACCTCCAGTATCAGAGGAAGTATTCCTATGTACACCAGTTGCTTGGGAACATGGATGGGAGGGTGTTGTTGCACTCATGTCCTGCTGGTTGGCCAATGTGTGAAGAGAATGCTGGACTAGATGGACCAGCATCCGATGCGGTCCTTGCCAGACTAGGCCCATTCTCTTCAATGGGTATACTCTGTGTAGGATTCCCATTGGATACTGCCCTTGGTTTGATCCAGCATGGCTTCTGTTATGTTCTTGTGTTAACTGTGACCTGGTAGCAGCCATTCTGTCAGGCTGCAGCAGAGACAGAGAGGGCTCAATGGCTTACTCACAGGTAATTGAGTATAGGATTGCAGCCTAAAGCAGTCAAAACAGGAATCCAAATTTTAAGTACTGCCTTGATAGTTTTTTTTAATAAATAAGATGGCATATAAATGTTAATAACAAAACTAATCATGAATATAAATACTTGCTGTTGATGCTAGTATCTGAATGCTGCTAAAAATATATATATATCTGCCTTTCCCTTGAAGTGCTATGCGCTGCTTAGGCTAAAGCTTACAAGCCCTAAAAAAATGCACAATATTATAAAATACATTGAAATGTGATTTTATCAACAGTTCTGCATTGGTTTCTAAGATTTGTAAAGCCACCTTGAACTTAAGTATGAGGGGAAACCAGGGTAGCAAAAGTAAATTAAAATATTTGAAGCAAACCAAATGTCAAAAAGAGTCGCTAAAAGGAGTGCCGGGGGGGGGGGGGGTCTCCTTCTTTGCAAGTGACCGACAGCGCTATCTTGTACATCCCTTCTCAGAAGCAAATCCCATTGAGTTCAATGGGGCTGAATCCCCAGGTTACTCTGCATAGAATGGCAGCCTATGGAAAAATCTCAGCGTAGGGGCAGAGTTAAGGGTAAGTTTGCTTCCAAAATAAGAAATGGGTAGGACGGAAAGAGTTGCTGCTGTACTTGCCGGTATCGCTTGTCATCCACAGGGACAAAGTCCATTAAGAGCATATAGTCAGCCATGGGATCCATGCCGAATATTTTCACCTGGAAGGTGGGGAACATTCTCCTGGAATAAAAAAAAAGGAGGGGGCAAGAGGTAAGTGAGTTACTGGCAATAATGCTCCTTTCTAATTCCGTGTTTGCATGGTAGTGTACAGTGGGTGGGGAAACCAACATAAACCAGTAAAGACACACACACCCAAACACACACACACAAATGGTTGTTTTCAATCTTTCTCCTATTCAGAGTGGACGCATTGAAATGAATGGAACTTAATGTGGATTCCTGCACTGAGCAGGGGGTTGGACTCGATGGCCTTGTAGGCCCCTTCCAACTCTACTCTTCTAGGATTAAGTGACACATGACTAACTTCCATTCATGGCAATAGGTCTACTCTAAGTAGGTCTTAGATTGGATGCAATTCAATGGCTTTGCCAACTAGGCAGCCTTCCCCAACCTGACACACACACCCCACAGATGTGTTGGAATACAACTCACATCATCCCCCAGCCAGCCGGGGATGATGGCACTTACAGTCCAATGCACAGCTTGGAGAAAGCTGTGCTTGGCATCTCCCCAGTCCACTGAACCGAAGCACTGAGAGGCTCGCTCATGGCCCAGTGATTCTGTACAGAACGTCCCAGCGATGCTGAAAGTCCTAGGTTCAATCTCCAGCCCCCACCCAGGTAAAAAAAGAAACAGGTAACAGGTAAAAGGAAGACCCTATTGCCCTAGACCTCAGGGAACCGCTGCTAGTGAAGTAAGTGGTAGTCTAGATAGACAAATACACTGGTGAAAAGCATCAACTTCCTCTCTATCAGTGGAGGCCGGTCACTCCGATTTCTGTTGGGCAGTGAATCCATTCCGGGTTAGAACTAGCCAGAACTCTAAAGGAGTTATCCAACATGCTGAACCTATTTTGGACTGGATGGCCTTATAGGCCCCTTCCAGCTCAACTATTCTATGATTCTAAGTCCCAACGGATTTGAGGGGAGCAAAACATTTCAGCCTCTGCAAAACAAACTCGCTGCCTGGGCAGTCTATTTAATTAACAACCCTTCCACGATCTGGTGCCCCTCCCAGATGTGATGGACTCCAGTCCAACACATCTGGAGGGCTACCAGGTTGAGCAAGGCCAATTTAATCTGATGCATTCCCTTGGAAAGAAATTGGTTGGGCAAGAAATGGGCTTTTTAAAAATCCAAACCTGGGTTAGGTTTGCATTTCCTTCCTCTCACTAGCCAGAATAGATCAGGAAGAGGAGAGAAAAGTGACAGTATGGTGGCTTTAAAATCAAGGGGACTTCAGCTTTTGACTTCAATGGGTTGCACATTGAGGATAGAAAGAAACTGCCCATCTCGCATTCCCTACCTTATCATAAAAATGCGGCTGGAAGCAAATAGAGAGGGACCCTCTGTAATGCAGTGGTAGAGTACTTGCTTTGCACGTGGAACGTCCCACATACAATTATTGGCATCTCTAGGTGTTGGATATATATATATATATATATATATATATGCACACACACACACACAGAGAGACACACACACACTCAATCAATCTCAGGTAGCAAGTGAAGACCTGAGACCCTGGAGAGACACGGCTGATCATAGTACACAATCCTGGGTGAAAGGTGTAAGGCAAAAGTTATTCCAAGGGAAACAAATTAGAACTAGATAAGGTGGACCTGCAACAAAATGTTGCAGCATGAAGAGCTTCAGTTCGGGATTCCAGCCACACCATTCCAAAACCTTTTCCATCTCCTCACCCAAAACAATCAGTCAGCATTTCATGACTACTTGAGCTGTCTTCATTGGGTTGTTTTTGCGTTCTCCTCAGCACTACCAATATATATTTTTTCTTTTTTTGAAAAAAAAAAAAACAGTTTGTGTACTTTTTGCAAAAACAGAGCCCCCCCCCCCCCCAAGCCTACCGAAACTGCCTTCTTGTGCAGAGGGGGAACAGTTTTGGCTACATAAACAACAGCACTCAGTGCCCAAACACTGGCAATAGAGGGGATGATAATTTGACCATGGAAACAAAAACGAAAGGTAGCTTTGTTGGTGGAGGGAAGCTTTTTGCAGGACTAAGTAAAATTATTATTATTATTAATGCTAATAATAATAATAATAATATATACAGTGCCATAAATGTGCATGTCACTGTACAAAGAACAAATGCCTTACAATCCAAAAATGTAAACATAAAATGTAATAAAATATTAAAAGTTAAAACATTCCAAAGTAGTGATGAGTAAGCTTTGAGTTCCCCAGGACACTTCTTTAGTCTGGATGTTTCACAGTACAGTTATGGGAGACTCGGAAACTTGCTCATTGTTACGGTGGGGTGCTTTAGTTTTCCCTCATAAAAGCATCATCCTAAAGTTCCTCTTGATCATGGAGATCCAAATCCCATAAAAGAGCAGCAATGTTGACTGAGAGAGTGAATCCTATTGACTTCTTCAGAGGGTGACTCTGCAAACGTCTGCTAAAGAAATCCAAATATTTTGGCGTTGGTAGACTGAGCTGGTTTACTTTTCCTGGGCTTCGGATGCCCCCTGGCCACCAATCCAGAGGCCAGAAAGGCAAGGGTTGCAAGATCTCAAACCACCCTCAATAGAGCTGCCTTCTCCCAAAGTGGGAGGCTCGTTTTTCACCAAGCGTCCGCCATCCATTCTTCTTCGTCCAAGCACCCAGGATGCTGTGGAGGATACAGCAGCCTTGGTTCCAATTCATACACAAAAAAGGTGTCAAGCAATGATACTTTTCCTGGACTGCCCCGATTTCAGACTACTGGTGAAGGCCGGCAAATTTTACGGTTGGCTGATTGCTCAAAGTTGTTTTTCGATGCATATTCCCTCTGTGTATACTGTCTGTTGTGGGTTTTTTAATGTTTTACATTTTTTTCACATTATTTTTAACGTTTTAATCTTTGCAAACCACCCAAAGAGCTTTGGCTATGGGGCAGTATAGAAATGTAATACATCATCATCAGCGTGCTTCCCACCAAACAAAAAAAAGCATACAAAAATAAACACACCTCACACAGAGAAATCTAGCATTGCAGGGTGCCTAGCCTTCACCTGAACATGCTATTTTTCTAAGTGCTCATTTTCTTTCTTTCATAGCACTACAAATTGTCCAAATCGACCAAATCGACACCTGCAGCCTGAAGGTAAACAGACTAAAGAAAGTGTTACCGCTTGAGTTTGCTGCAGTGCAAATAGGTAGGCTGACCAGATAAAATCCAGGTCAGGGCTCATGTAACTTTAAGAGTTGTAGAGAAAAGGGAATTTCAGCCAGTGTCATTTCTATGCAATTAGTTCCTGGTGAAATTCCCTCTTCATCATAACTGTTAAAGGTGCAGGCACTATACTAGAGTGACCATATACAAAAGAAGGCAGGGCCCCTGCAACTTTAACTGTTGTGATGAAGAGGGAATTTCACCAGGAACTAATTGCATACAAATGACACTGGCTGAAATTCCCTTTTCTCTACAACTCTTAAAGTTACATGAGCCCTGACCTGGATTTTATCTGGTCACCCTACAAATAGGCCTCAGGTAGATTCACTGCTCTATTTTTGTGTTGTCGCCTGCCTTTTGTCTGGAGCAGGCATAAATATGCCTGACACCTTGGCTTGGGAAAATATTGCTCCCTCCCCAGGATGACCCCCCCCCATTTCCACAGGTTCTAGAAGGGTGGGGCCTTGAGAGTACATTGCAATAAAATAGGGTGACCAGATAAAATCCAGGTCAGGGCTCATGTAACTTTAACAGTTGTAGAGAAAAGGGAATTTCAGCCAGTGTCATTTGTATGCAATTAGTCCCTGGTGAAATTCCCTCTTCATCACAACAGTTAAAGTTGCAGGGGCCCTGCCTTCTTTTGTATATGGTATAGTGCCTGCAGCTTTAACTGTTGTGATGAAGAGGGAATTTCACCAGGAACTAATTGCATACAAATGACACCGGCTGAATTCCCTTTTCTCTACAACTGTTAAAGTTACATGAGCCCTGACCTGGTTTTTTTTTCTGGTCAGCCTACAATAAAACCAAAGGAAGAGTCTTGTAGGGCTGAAGGCCAACAAATTTATTGGGGCAAAAGCTTCTGTGGATTCGGGCATCTGCTGAGATGGTTCCATTGCAGGAAACTTTCTGCACATCCTAGGCGGTAATCCTGTACCAATTTCGCTGGGAGATAAGCCTCATTAAACTCAATTATACCTGTGCTTGAGTAGACATGTACAGGGTTGCACTTTAATCTCGGCAGTCCCCACGAGACTCTGTTATTTTTTCCTTTCCCCCAGTGATTGTATATGGTTCTCTCTGGACTATTTGGTGCCCCAATCCTTGGAAATATGCATTATTGCTTTCACAGAGTTAGCTATGCCATGCAGGACTGCCATGCATTTGCTGTGAGAGACTCTCACTCAAACAACATCACACACCTTGTATTTCCCCCCAAACGCTGCCTGAGCCTATGTTGTTGCTTACTCAGAAGCAAGGCCCACCGAGTCTCAACGGTACTTCCACAGGCATGGGGCTGCAATCGTTTAACCATAGCAGGAGCAATGTCACTGGGCCTCAAATGATACTGCTGGAAGGAAAACAGCTGCAGGTAAGCAGGAGTGGAACTTTGTGTGGGTGTGGAAGGACTGTAAACTCCACTCAGTTGAAGTACTCAAAACAGATTCCTGGGCGCAGACGCTTTAATTCTCAGTGTACGGTTTTTTTGCACTAGGCTCCAGCTGGTGGATTGGGGGTGGGGGGAGGTTCTAGTAATAAAAGCAAGGTAGATCCTGCAAGACTGAGGTCTGTCACCTACCATCTCAAGTCTTTAAGCCACCAACAGGCTTCAGAACACGAACACACACACAGAGCTAAGGGCTCAGCATCCAATTTTCCGCCCCTGCCTACTGGGAAAATAGTCCACATTAAAATCGATAGGGTTTATTCCCAGCTGAAGTGTTTTGACGTCAGCGCGATTAGGAGGAAGGCTGCCATTCTAAGCACATTTCCTCGAGAGTAAATCCAATTGAAACAAATTGGGTAGGAGTGGGGTGCAGAAATTTAAGAGATATGGAAGCCCTTTTTCTTTTCTAAAACCCTCTCCAGGATGCTTTCCCCCACCCCCACCCCCACCCCCTTCTTTCTTTCATGATGGCTGGAATAGAAAACGAACCTCGAACAATCCCAAAAATCTATTGTAAGAGCAAGACGCATTGCAGTTGAGTGGGACGTGGATAGGGGCCTGAGTTCTAAGTGGGTGGGAAGTAATACAAAAAGAGAGTCAACGTCTGGTTTTTAAAAAAAAACAACATAGAAAAATGGGCAAATCAAGTAGGACTGCAGTTTTCATGTCGCTCAGTAGGGAGTATGTCCCATTGAACTCAGTGGAAGATCTCTTTATTGGTCTCTACAGAGTTCCTGGGGTGAGAAGTGTTTTTCCCATGCTTCCCTCCCTCCAGCCAAACTGAACCTGCTAAGGCTTGAGTGGAGTCTAGTAACAGGGGTATATTCACGCAAACTGTTATTGGGACATCTTTAAAGATGGACGGATAAACTAGTTTTAGGGACTTCAAGGAGGTGAAGAAAGCCTCTACTCCATGGAAATCCTTTTCTAGGCTGGAATAAATCAGCTGGGCAGGATCTACACTGCTGCTTTAAAGCGCTTTATAACAGTAGTGACAACTGTTGGGGCCCAGAACACGCTCCAAAAGCAGTTGTCACTACTGTTATAAACCGCTTTAAAGAGCTTTAAAGCAGCAGTGTAGATCCGCCCCATTAAAGCAAAACTGGGCAGATTTAGCATTGCGGGATCTACTTTGTTTTTTGTGGTTTATTTGTTAGAAGATCTAGAACCCTGAGACTTTTTAAAAACAAACAAACAAACTAGAAACCTGAACCAAAGCCTGGTGCAAAACACACACGCTTGGAATGAAAGAATTCTAAGCCCAGGAGTATGTTTTGAGTACCAGAACCGAACACACAAAAATCTATTCCTCATTATCTCAAACTTTCTTCCTTTTAGTATAGTAATATAATTCAGGGTTGGAAGAGAGTCAGTTTGTTTTTGCTATGGTTGAACAATTGAGAGCCAGAAATCCTGGCTGGTCTCCTGCGAATCACGCAGGGATCTTACCAGTGGATCCAAACCAATCTTCTGTTCCCTGCCCTGTTTTAAAGGTGCCACGTGAATCTTGGTTGTTTTGGCTGCAGCAGACTTGACAGGGTCGCCTCTCTGAAAGTTGCTATTTCAATTCACCCTGGGGTTGAATTTAGTCTCTCAGTTAGAAAGGGCCTCGGGCTACTGAAAGGAGATTTTTGGACTGCGGATTGGGGCAGCTGTTGTTTCTTTTCCCAGGGCCTCTTGGCCATTAACGTTTTTCTCGGCACCAGAACACACATGCACACACACTTGCGTGTACTTGTGTGCCCATGTGAGGGGGTGGGATCGTTGGTACAGAATCTAACCAGGCAAACTTTCCTCCAAAACCTGGCAAATTTCAAGAGAAAAAATGAACCGACCACTCCTTAAAAGCGTCCAAATCGGCCAGGACCAAACACGCTTGTTATTGAGTTCCAGGCCTGAGTTAGCAGACCAAATAAGATGTTTTAAAGGCTTTGAACCCTATTAACCTCATACTCCGATGTGTGTGTGTGAAATGAAGTTTTAAACAAACAAATTAACTTGAGAAAACCCAGCTTAAAACAACACCTAGAATGGGACAGAGGGAATAATTAAAGTAAACAGGGCCCTTCACTGAGGAAGCTCACAGCACAGGGGTGTCCTCCACCCCACAAACACGCCAGGGACTAGAAACCTGTTTCGAAACGGTATTTGTTCATCACATTTTAAGGTTTTACTTTCTCCACCCACCATCACCGCCACTGTTGTGGGCCTTCAGAACTTTTTTTTAAAAAATTGTCCAACACTTTGGCACTGATTTGCATAGAGGATAGAGAGGATATAAAATTAAACAGAAAGCAGAACTCCTTATTACAGTGAGCAGCAGCATTTTCGTGGCCACCGAGAAAAGAAATCAGCCGAAATCCAGATAGTTCACACATCCCTTTTAGGATGGAAATCTTCACACCCACTTTACTCAGAAGTAAGCTCTACTGAAATCAGGTGGTTGGGTTTTTTTTAATTACTTTCGAGTGAAATTGATATGGTCAGGTTCAAACGATCTAGAGAACCAAAAGTGGATCGTAACTTTCTTTCAATTTACGTTTAAAATGTGTAATAACTGGCAATTTCAAAGCGAAAGGGGGAAACGGAGGCTTTTTGTCTGTATTACGCAATTTGATCCACACTTTTAAGGCCCTGTTTGTCTTTGAAAGGCTTTGGTTTTATTCTGCATTGGTAACACTAATAACGGTATTGCCCTAATATGGATTTTGCCATTTTTCTTGCAGTCCAAAAACTTTGCATTATCCAAAACGCATTCGTTGGAAAGCAAAACCCCATCGAAACCAACAGACTATGCTTTTTTCTTCCTTTCTTTAAAAATCATCAAGGGTCATATCAGTGTAAGATCTTGAGCAGGCTTCCCAGATGTACTTGGATCACAACATCTATCATCCCCAACCAGCATGGCTCAGGATGGGAGTTGCAGACCAAATGCACCAGTCTAGGAGGAGGCTGGTCCGGAGTTTAATAGGGTAATCGAGTTAATGGGGTTCGTGATCAGAAACTGACTTTCAAATCCAAATCAATTTTTTTTAAAAAAATCACTCCGAACAACAACCCTCCCACACACAAAACTCATGCATGGAGACTGTAGAGAACAAACCCAAAAAATCTCAGGGTGGGGGTTGGATAGGTTCCCTGCTATGAAATTAAAACAAAATAAATGTGTCAAGTATTGTGGTTCCCACAACACATTGAAACAATCACTAAGCTTCTAAGACATGACTGCAACCCGCATCACACACACAGCTCCATGATAAAGCCCTACCAAACCAAAGGAACGGAAGTAGCCATCATGTTGAACTGGCAAGTCTAAGTAGCCCGTGTGTGTGTGTGTGTGTGTGTGTGTGTGTGTGAGAGAGAGAGAGAGAGAGAGAGAGAGAGAGAGAGAGATTGTTTTCCCTTTCTACAAGGCTTTTCAGAAGGAACCCATCCCACCCTCCAACTCATTTCATCCGCTTTTCTACATTGTTGTGAGATCGAAAAACCTTGCAGATATCTCTTTCGATTTGTGTGTATGTCTTTGACCAAGAAACAAGTGGCAACTTTCCCCCTTTTTCGTAAGCCTTTCCTAAAACTCCCACCCCCAAACTCGTTTCATCCGCTTTTCTAAGTTATCCTGTTAGCTGGAAAGAGCTTGCAAACGTCTCTTTCGATCGATTGATTGATTGATTGATTTGTGTGTGTGTGTGCTTAAAGGCTGCAATCTTATGCACATTAAATTCAGGTGCAAGCTCCATTCTTGAGCACTGGGACTTACTTCTGAGTAAACACAGACATGGGAATAATAATGCTGCAAGGCAGCTTCTGTTTCGCCCAGCGGGCTTCATTCTTTTCTTTTAGGCAAAGGCCTCTAAATATGACATAGGGTGCCCAAGAAGCAGAGAAAAGTCTTATTGTTAAAACAACGAGGACAAACTTCTCTTTTTGCTATAGTTATGGCATTTTCAGGGCAATTTCCCGAAACTCACCTCCCAAGAAAGAAAGAACCGTTCTCCTAAACCTAAAAATACTGGGCAGAATCCAGCCAAGTTAAGGTTGGGATTTGTTTCAAATGAGAAGCAGTATATAAATATTGTCTAATAATAATAATAAGTGTTTGTGTCCCTGTGCAAGTTTTTAACACTGCTGGGGGTTTGGGGGATCAATGAAATTTACAGTACAATCCTATGTGTGTGCACTCAGAAGTATGCTTGTATAGGATTGCAGCCTTAAAAGTGCTTAGTTTTGTCTGAGATGTGTGTGCATTGTCTACCAACAGGTGTTTCTGTATAAATCCTTCTGGTATAGCTTTCAGGAGAAAGGGAGGCAGGGAAGAGTGCCAGGATAACAGAACAGGGAAAATGATTAGGATTTGCTAATAATTCTGACTTTGCTTTCTTTTAGGATTGGACGCACTTAGTTGGTTGGATAGGCCACCACAAGCAAACATGCACAGGCATTCCCGCGTTTCCTAGAAAAATTCACAACATTGGATCAGGCCGAGAGCCAAATCTAAACCCTGCAATCTTCCCCTTTTGCCACAAGTTTAAGTATTCCGATTTCCCCATCAAATGCATGTCCCATTGACATCACTAGGACAGTAGGCCGATCTTCTGTTGTAGAAGTTAAGGTCTGTTCACATATTATTTTAACAGAGAATGTATTATAAACCAAGCCAATAGTTTTAGCTTAACTGAGTTGTGGATCGTACTGAAATTGAGCTGAAACCATTTTTTAAAAAAGTTTCTGCTGTAGACGGGAAATTTGGGAAGACAGGGAGGGGGTGTCAAATAATTAACCCCTTGATAATGTTTTATTTTCTAGTCATTTGTTGTTTTTGCTGTTATTATTATTTCCAGAACAAAATATAAAATTAGGCTCTCTTAAAGAAATGTTTAAATTATACCTCACTAAGGATGGATCTCCACTTTTAATTATCATTAAAACAAACTTAACTTAAAACAAACAAATTTGTAAAGCCTGTTGTGGAGAGCGTTTAAAGTCCCCCCCCCAAATGAAGTGCAAGATTATTTTACTTCTGTCACAGAGACACTAAGGTAAAATCCTATCATTTCTCCCACTTCAAAATAAAATATGAACAAGGTTCTCTATTGGTATATATAACCCCTCCCATTTATTTTAGTAATGTAAACTCTGGTTTTCCAAATGAGATCTCTGCATCCCCCTACAGAGGCATAAGAGGCCTTTCTCTATATCCCCCCCTTCTTCACAGATTGGGACACAACACAGAGCTTCCCCTTAAAGAAACAGAAATGACTGAAAGCAGGTTACCCTGGAACAGTGAGGTTTTATATAATATATATATATATATATATATATATATATACACACACACACACACACACACATATTATATACACACACACAGAGGAACAAGCCTATAAAGTGTTTTAGCCTGTCCCCCCAAGGGGATTTAAGTTCATTCCTTCACAACACATTTTACAAGGATCCCATTAAAGAGGCATTCATAATAGGAGCCCTAATTTATTGCACTATGCTGCGGGAGGAATTAAAACAAAACAAAAAACATAAGTAGGCAGTGAAATCGACATTGTTACTGGACTCAAAAGTAAACACCAAACAGAACCCAAATACAAAAGAGAAGTAGCAGCAGCTGCAGCGTGTATTTAAAAAGTTTAAGGTGTTAAGCCTATGTTATAAGAATTAACATTGTGGTATACACCGCTAAAAGCAGGCAACATGGTTGTGAAATCTAAGATTTCTCTCCCCCTTCCCTTTCCTAAATAGGGATCGATCCTGATCTAATGCATTGGCCCTTCAGTGCAATCCACAAACTCCAGTAAGATGGAACACTTGACCACCTCCAAACAGTTCAGGTGAAAACAATCCTAATTCAATCAGCTGCAATGATTTAACAGGAAAATGACCTATAACAGGTCATCATGTCTAGGACCTAAGCGGATAAGCCCGTTTTCTGAGCACAATTACATTTGGTAAACTAATTTGTAGGCTATCAGTTTATGGGAAGGTATTTTAATTTATGATGGATACTTAAACCATCAGTACACTTCCTCGAGAGTAATTGTCATCCAACCCAGAAGGATTCAGTTCTGAGTTAAACTTGTAGTGGATCGAGTTTAAAAAAAATGTGCATTGTTCTTGGATTTGCTGCAGGGGGAGGATTCAAATACAGTTTGTAAGAAAATACTGTTAACAGAACTCCTCAGACTGGTAATGAACTAATCATTAATCATCACCGTAGTCATATTATATATATATATATATATATATATGCTAGATCTTTGATTACATTCTTTCTTTCTTCCCCAGTCCTGGAGAGTTACGGATAAAACTTTTTTTTTTTGCATTCAAATCAACAGGGCTTTACCAACTTAACATGCACCCTGAATCATTCAATGGAGAAATAAAAAAGAGGGTTTGTTTACTGTTTGGTTTGGGCATTGTAGCTGTTGTTTTTTTTAAAAAAAACAAATCAATAACATTTTGGCAGGGATAAACTATAGATTGGACCCATAAGTAAATTAAAAACCAGCCTTTTAGATTGGTTTTAAGGGTCCCGGATTGGACAGGTCATGTCTCTTACTTGGAAGTAAATGCCAACGAAATTGGACATACTTCAGGGGGTGAACTTCGGACTAGAGCATTTGTATATCAAATATATACAAATATATTCATTTATTAGTAAGTTATCCGCTAACAAAGTCACACTGAGAAGAAAATACAGAAAATATGAGGAGAGGAAGAAGACGGGGGGGGGGGGGGGAAGTGGGGTATGATTATATACCTGGGAGGATATCAAAAATAGATTCCAGGAAATCGTTCTGGGGGACAATATTATACAGCTTGCCTGAGAGCGAACTCAATGGGATTGCCTTCTGAGTAAAGTTTGGGCAGGATAACCAGATAAGGAGCCCAACGCTTTCAATACGACTTACTCCCAAACGGGCGCAAAACCGCAGCCTCGCCATGCAAGCGGCCCTTCTACTCGGGAGTAAGTCCTACCGAATTCAAGAAGGCTTTGGAAGTCAGCGTGCAGAACCGGGGCACTTTAAAAGTCCCACGGATTTTCAGAGTTCTTGAATCTTTCCTACTAAAACCAATAGGTAAGAAAAAATAAAAATTAAAGCGCTAACTGTGGTGGGATCGTGCGCAAAAGGAGCCTATTTTATTAAATTTCTATACGGCTCAATAGCAGGTCTCCGGGCGGTTCACAATTTTGGGGTTGCTTGCAAAGCCGAAGAAGGAGGAGGAGGAGGAGGAAGGCAGAAGAAGAAGAATCAATGGCCTGGTTATCTCCCCCCTTCCCCCAGGATTCCCTTTCCCACCCCGGGAGAAGCGCTGGAGAGGGGTCTCCTCTGAGCAAGGCACCCCGGAGCCAAGGCGAGGTAGCCGACCTTAGTCCTCCGTAGAGTAGACCCATTGAACTGAATGAGACTCCACCCGATCGCGACGAGCTCCAGCCCCCTTCATTTCAATGGGTCTACTCTACGTAGGATACTCGGGCCCCCCTCTTCCAAGCTCTTCCGCCGGCGAGCCCCCGGGCGTGGCGGGGGGGGGGGGCTTACCCTCGAGGAAGCCCGCTTGCCTCCGGAGGAGGGAGTGGGTGGGAAAGGGGGCGCGGGGCTTCGGGGCTGGGGCGCTCTGACCTGCCGGCTTTGGTGACGATCATCTCGGTGCCCAGCTGGTTGAACTCGTCCCAGAGCGCCTTCATCTCCAGTTGCACGCTGACGTTCGCTACTTTGGGGTTCTTCTTGACCGGCGCTTTCGCCGAGGCCGGAGCCGAGCCGCCGCCGCCGCCGCCACCTTCGGGGGCGTCGGACCCAGCCGGGGGCGGCGGCGGCGGCGGCGGCGCAGGATTCGAACCGGCGCCGCCCGGGAACGGGTAGCCGTGTTGCTGCTGCTGCTGCTGCTGCTGCTGGCTGGCGTGGTGGTGCGGCTGCTGAGGCGGCGGCGGCGGGTGCTGCTGCTGCTGCTGCTGCGCCGAGCAGGGCTCGTAGTGGGGCGGCTCATGCTGGCCGTACGGGTCGCCCGGCGACGGGGAAAGGTGGTGGTAGCCGCCGGCCGCCGCCGCCGCCGCCGCCGCCGACGAGGCGTTGAGGCTGCTCAGGCTGTTGGCCGTGAAGGCGGCGACGTCGCAGAAGTGCGACAGCTGCGTGAGCCAAGGGCTGGAGATGGCTGAAATCATTCCAGGGGGGAGAGAGAAAAGAGGACAGCGGGCGGTCAGCTCCGGCGCTCGCTCGCTCTCGCCCTCGCCCTCCTGCCGCTGCTGCGTGTGGGGACGGCCGTGCCCCTGGCGCGCCCTCTCGCCCACCCTTCAGCGGCTCTCTGTGGGTCGCCCCGCCGCGGCCCGCCTCCACTTATAGGCGCCTCTCTCACGGCTCGCCAGCGCGCGCGCGCTCCGCAGAGAGGCAGAAAGCGAATATGGATGAAGAAGCCCCTGCTCGCTCTCGCTCTCGCCCTCGAGGTTTGGGCTCGGTTTTCTCCCCCCTTCCCCTCCCTCCCCGTTTTGGTTTTTGCGCTCGGCCAAGTGCGAGGCAGCGCGCCCGCGCGCTCTCTCTCTCCCCCCCCCCCGCGCGTCTCTCAGGCGCGCGCTGCCAGAGGCTTGTTTGGCGGGGGTGGTGGTGTTTTCTTTCCCCCCCCCCCCCGTCCGCAGCCCCTGCGAGAGGGCGCGAGGGAGACCAAACACCCGCTTCCTCCTGGCAATTTGCGCCGGCTCAGCCCAGCCAGCCGGCGCGCGCTGTCTCCAAAGCGAAGCAAACCAAGCCGGGGCTTGGAGCGGGGAGGCGGAGAGGCGGGGGAGAAAGGTCCCGGACTGCGGCGGCGCAGGAGCCCCCCCCCCCCCTCCGCGCGCCGGGTAAGGCAAGTTCGGCTTCTTCGCTGTCTTGTCTTGTCTGTCTGGGTCTTCCTCGAGCGGCGCGCGCGCGCTACTGAGAACTCTCCCGCGTCCTTGGGTTGCCTTTTTGTGGGGGCGCTGCCGCCTGTCCCTTTGCAGGGGGAGGGCGGTGCGCGCGCCCGCGCGCGCCGACCTCTCCGCCTCGCGCCCAGCCCAGCTGGGGCCGTCCCCTCCCTTCCTCTCTCCCTCTCTCCCTCGCTTCCCACGTTGGCTTTCGGCCTGGGCCCTGGAGGAGAGCGGGCCAGCCAGCCAGCCAGCGCTCGCGGCTGCCCGGGCGAGGCGAGGCGCGCCTTTATAAAATACACACACACAACAGCACTCTCCCCCCCCCCCCATCCCGCCAGCTCTTCCCTTTCTCTCCTGACTGGGCTGCGACTGAGGCGGGGCTCTTATCTCCCGCCAAACCGGTTCTCTCTCTCTCTCTCCCCCCCCCCCCGCCGCCCCAATATCTCCTGCTCTTCTTGAGATAAGAGCAGCCCCTGCAGGTAACCCGCGCTTCCCTGTTTTGCTCGCCTCCGGAGGCCGCGCGCGCCTGGCGAGGGGCAGCGCGCGCCTTTTGGAGGCGCTCTTCCGAGGATCCTGCGTCCCTCCCCCCGAGGAGAGAGGGGGGGCCCATCTCCTTGCACCCCTCGATTTTATTATAAAGGGATTCTTTGGAGATCGCCCACGCAGAGAGGCACGCTTTCACCGGGTTGTATCCAACGGGGACGCGTCCAGCGTGAAGTTCTCCTTAGAGCAAACCCATTGAAACGAATGGGACTTCAGTGAGACTAACAACACTGCATACAGCCCTTTGGAGACAACCCATTCATTTCAAGTCCCATTCATTTCAATGGGTTTGCTCTAAGTGGAACCAAGGGGGTTACCTCCAAGGTTAGTCTAACTGAGGTCCCATTCGTTTCAATGGGTATACCCGAAGGAGAACTACCAATGGGTTATATCCGAAATTAGTCTAACTGAAGTCCCGTTTGTTCCAATGGGTTTACTCTAAGTGGAACTAACAATGGGTTAGACCCAAAGTTCATCTAACTGAAGTCCCATTCGTGTCAATGGGTTTACTCTAACTGGAACCAACATTGGACAGCCCCGCCAGAGGCTGCCAGAGGCTGCCATGCTAAGAAGATTTACTTGGGAGCAAATGGTTAGGATTTTCTCAGCCCAGGCTGTGATGGAATTAGGCCTAATACCGAAATAGCTCCTCTTACACCGGTTGGGGTGCAGGGCAGTCGTGTTATCAGAAAAGCAAATTGCACTGTGAATGTGGGGTTGAGGGAAATCACGATTGTGAATCCGGAGTGAACAGCAGTGATCTTTCTGTCCCCATTCTCAACACACCTGGAGGGAGGAATTCCTATGGATTTTCAAGAAGAGCGTATATTCACGTTATTATTATTATTATTATTATTATTATTATATTATTTTATTCTAAATCGAGATCGGATTGCCAGGGTATAATGTGAATTACATTTTCTTGAATGTCCTGTTCCTTTGAAACCAAAGGCATATCTGAAAAGAGGATCAGGCGTTGTTAGCATGATGGTTCTGGTTTCTCTAGTCCTATGATTAAAAAGTATAAATAAATGTCTTCGTGTTGGGAAAATCCATTGAAATAAAATAGTGTGTGTAACTGATGGGTATCACACCAGCAAAACTATGGTTTCTGGTACTTGGAGATCATTTTCAATGGAATTGACTTCCAAGAGAAATCCTGTATGGATTGGGTTTTTAGGAAATATTAGGAAAGGCAGCAAGACTCTTTGATTGGGGCTTAGATTCCTCGATATAGTGAATTAATTGATATAACAATTGTTTTAAAAATGCAATTCAATTCAGTATCGTCCATTTAAAAAATATCATTTAAAAAAAATGTGGCAATGGTTTATTTTAAAATGTATAGAATAGCATGGAAACCTATGGAGGTAATCCGGTCTCCAGTCTTGTATTGGGCACTTAGTAGCTCTCAACGAGGTAGAAAGGAGAGAATTACTGGAGAGAATCATAGATGTGTATATGAGAATGAGTTTATGCTACATCTCCCATTCACTTCAATGGGACTCCAGCAGGAAACCCTCCCTCGAAGTATATTTGTTTAATAGATATTTATCCCCTCTTTAGATCTTCAAGGCGGTTTGCACACCTATTCAATTATTCTATTTCTGTTATTTTTCGTGGTGTATTTTCCAGTGTACAAATAATTTGCGTGTAAATTTTTCATTATTTGGTACTCTGCATGAGGCCTCAATCTTCCCCCAAATGTAGTATTTGACAGGGGTGTGTGGATATTTACCCACCACTCTCCAGTTAAGATGAATATATTGATTTTAACATGTTTGTAGAGAGCAGTATTGTAGAATATCACATTTTTGCATATGTCCAATGTCTTCCTTTCAGCCATTATTTTAGCTTGTTACAACTCCAGATTATTTACTGCATCGCAATATGATGACTTTATTTTATTTTCCTTTTTTAAAAGTGTGCATTTATGCACTCCTATGAATTAACACCCACCCACCCCATTCTAAGGGAAGTATCCAATGTGAGTAGAGTAGACCCATTGGAATGAGTGGGATTTAAGTTAATCATGTCCAATTTAAGTCTCATTTATTTCAATGGGTCTGCTCTGCTTAGGACTCACATTGCATACTAACCTAACACCCCCGTATCTGGTGGAAATTAATAGCATTAAAATAAATGGGATTACAATCACCATAAACATTTAGCAAGGCACCTTCATTTATGTGTATTCATTACCATTGAGCTGGGAGGGGAAAAGGAAGTCTAAGCGTAAGATCCTGTATGTATGTGCCACTATGAGGCTTGATCTCAGGTAAATGCACATGGGATTACACTTTGGAATTGACTTTTAAGTAAAATGCTTTCAGTGAAACAATGTGTTCTTTGAGCTCTCCCATTAGAATGAATGGGAGAAGTTTGCCTGGATCGGGTCCTGTCAGTTTGTGTCAGTACAGAAGCAAGCCAACCAGGCCCATATATCTGCTATTCTTTACACACAAGTTACGCCACACAAACACATACACGTGGTCTTTGTAATTGTAGCTACACACGGCATAGCTCAGGGCAAGCTTGCTAATTGACAAGAAAGCTCTGCCTTACAAGGATGTGCGTCCTAGATTTACTATCGATTTGAGAGTCTGCGGTTTGTGTGTGTGTGTGTGTTTTCCAGTGGGCGTTGGCTTCAACTTGCTAATATTTATATACAGCCCAATTTCACGAAAGCTTGCTCGGAAGTCAGCCCCACGGCAGGATGCTCGATGGAGCTTACACCCAGGTTTAAGTGTTTGTAGGATTGCAGCCTACACGGGTGAGTTTAGACGGGTGCCCCCATTTCCTAGAAAAGACACTGCACCAACCCGGTTACAGCCAAATTGTTCCAATCCAAATTTGCAGTTATGTAGAATTCCTCCTCCATACAAACCAAACGTAACTGCACTGCAACAGAATAGCTGATTTCGAAATACCTGTTATTACTACTATCGTTAAGTTTTAGGATCGGGTTGGCGTTAGTCTTGTGGATTTCCATTAGTGAGATCATTCCTGTTATTGCAAATTACGTTTTAGGATCGGGCTGGCGCTAGTCCTGTTGTTTTTCAATAGAGAGATGATTATGACTGTAATTGTCACTACAAATTACGTTTTAGGATCGGGATGGCGCTAGTCCTGTTGATTTCTATTAGGGAGATGATTGCTATGGCTAATGTTATTATAAATTACGTTTTAGGATCGGGATGGCGCTAGTCCTGTTGATTTCTATTAGGGAGATGATTGCTATGGCTAATGTTATTATAAATTAGGTTTTAGGATCGGGTTGGCACTAGTCCTGTGGATTTTCATTAGGAGGAGGGAGGTAATTCCAAACTGCATTTAAGGATCGGGTCGGCGCTAGTCCTGTTGATTTCGGTTAGGAAGGTTATATTAGGGGAAGGGCTGCCCAGCCGAGTAGCACAACACAGGCAGACGGTCCCAGGGCCGATCATCTCCAGGTGAGGGCTGGGAAAGGCCCCTGTCCGAAGCCTGGAGTCTGACCACTGCGGCTTCCTAAATTCCCCAACCCACCGACCTCCAAACACGTTTCTTTGTGGAATTAAGCTCCGTGGGAG
This sequence comes from Anniella stebbinsi, assembly GCA_029215795.1. Classification (NCBI taxonomy): domain Eukaryota; kingdom Metazoa; phylum Chordata; class Lepidosauria; order Squamata; family Anniellidae; genus Anniella; species Anniella stebbinsi. The sequence goes on from JARDYH010000010.1 coordinate 5,967,671, forward strand.
TTTGGATCTCCAAGGCACGGAAGACGGGGTTTGGTTTTGGGTAGGAAAGCTGGCGCGACGCGTGTTCCAGCTCGTCTCCTCGGAAGTCAGCCCCGGCGAGTTCAACGGGGACGAACCTGGCAGGGGTGACGTGCGGCCAGGGCGGTTTGCAGCGCTTGCCAAGGGGTCGGTCGAGGGTCCTGCGCCTGCTGCAGAGCTCAGGCCGATGTGGGGTGTGTGTGTGTGAGAGAGAGAAAGAGAGAGAGAGAGCGTGCCTACACCAAGCAGGATGTGACACTTTGAAAACGTTTTGAAAACTGTATATGGAGTGTGTCCTGGGCCCCAACAGTTGTCACTACAGCTATAAACCGTTTTAAAGCAGTGGTGTAGATAGGGTTTGTGCCTTTGTGTGCGTGTGAGGGCGAGATGTGTGCGAGAGCGAGAGCGAGAGCGAGAGAGGTGTGCGCCTGTGCCCGCCCCGCGTGAGAGAGAGAGCGCGCTTGTGTGCCAGAGCGAGATGGGTCCGGCCAACCGATCACTTTCGCCCTGGATCCCGGCGACTTCGGGCTGAGCGGCTGTGTGGGGTGGAGGAGGGGGGGACACACGCGCGCACACACACACCCGCAGGGGAGGAGCCCCACATCTCCGCCACGATCCCCATCTCTCCGCTCTCCCCCCCCTCCCATGAATCCATTGGTCCTCCACGCCCGCCGCTCACCTTCCATGTCCCGGGTGACGGCGCTGAAATGCATCCTCCTGCGGGCGGCGGCGGCGGCGGCGGCGGGGGGGCTGTAGGGTTTGCGGAGCCCCCCGGCGGCGGCGGCGGCGGCGGCGCTGCTGGGCTGCTCGTCCAGCGCAGCGACGTGATCCTGCGGCTCCTTTCCGGCTTGCTCGGCGGCTGAAATGAGAGCGGCGATGCTGAACGCGTTGGCCTTGGGCGACAAGGGGCTCGCGTCGTCGTCCATAGAGGAGGGCGAGCCCGGCGTGCCAAGGGAGCCCCGCAGCGGCGCCCCGCTCAGCCGGACGGGACGGACGCGGCCCGCCAGCGGGGCGGCAGAGACTGCGGCGGGAAAGGGAAGCCGGCGCAGGAAGTTTCCCGAGCGACTCCCCCCGCTCCTCTCCTCTCGCCCTGGCCCGGCCCTTCCCTTCCCTCCCCCCCGAACCCAGAACCTCTCCCGCCCTCCCCGCCTCCCTCCCTCTCAGCTGGCGGAAAATCGCGCCGTGCGCTCTGGCCCGGCCTCGCCGCAGTCCCGCGATCGCGCTCCCTCCCCTTCGCTCTCCGGCTTTGCCTCTGGAAGGAAGGAAGGAAGGAAGGAAGGAAGGAGGGAGGGCGCGTGGAACCGCGGCGATCCTGTGCGCGCTTACTCAGAAGGAAGCTCCCCCCATCCCCGACCCAGGTAAGGGTGCATAGGATTGCAGCCCGAGCGAGTGAATTCTGTGTGTGTGTGTGTGTGTGTGTGTGTGAGAGAGAGAGAGAGAGAGGTGTCTGTATGTGTCTGTGGTTATATATATAATTTTCAAGCCTTTTTACTCCCTTTTCTCCTCTCCCCGCAAGAAGGTTTCCTCCTTCCTTCCTTCCATCTCCCGGTTTCCCCCAGGAACTATTTCTTTATTTTCTTCTTCCCTGTTCCCTCGTTTTCCTTCTTCTGCGCTTCCTCCCTTCTTCCTTTCCCCCAGAACTCCTTCCTTCCTGTCTTTCTTTCTCTTTCCATTTCCCCCCTGGAGTTTGATTACTGATTCATTCATTGATTCTCTCTCCCTTCCCCCCCCCCCCGCCCTTCTTCCTTGGAAGGCAGAGAAAGTGTCTCTTTCTACTAAGTCCACTCCTTCGCTCCCCCCCCCCCCAAATCAGCAAAGGATCCTGCAGCAGCGGACTTTAGCAGCTAAGGCGATATTACAAACGAGTGTGGGGTAGGGAAAAGGGAGAAAGATGGGACGGGTGGGGGGTGTCCATCCCTCCCCACTAAGCCTCCAACTCTCTTGGCCTGGCCAAGAGAATGCCTGTAGACTCGGCGAGCGTTTGAGGAGGGTTTAAATCATAGCGATCCCCCCCCCCCCCCACCCATTGCCTATATAGGAGGAAACAGCCCAGAGGAGGCGATGAGGGACTCGAGCCTAGGAGGAAAATGCGCATCCTCTGCAGATGGCTATGATGCCCATACAAGGGGCAGGATGCTTTACCCCTAGAGCAGGGGTGGGGAACCTTGGCCTTCTAGGTGCTGCTGGACTCCAACTCCCATCGTCCACAGCCGGCATGGCCAATGACCAGGGTAACTGAAGTTCAGGAACATCCGGAGGGCACAGGTCAAAATTGTGAGCAGGGTGACGCTTCAACTGTAAGGGGGTGTCTCACCCCACCCCACCCCGCCTCCAGTGGTATGGATGTTTACGCAGAAGCAAGCTCCACCGAATTCAATGGGTCTCCCTCTCCCAAGACAATGTGCATGCAATGGGGACTGTAACTGTGAGGTTATCCTCAACCACTTGCTGCTGCTGCCCCTGTCTCGCCTTTACTATTTAGGCCCCACAGCCCAGCAACCTGGCCTCCAGGTAACTTCTTGGTTCCGCTGCCACCAGTACCTTCTCAGGTACACCCACAGACCACACCAGGAGACGGAATTAACAAGAATGTATTAATAAGAAGTTGCGTGTCAACAAGCTTAATGAGCACTTCAGTTCAATTGAGTAGCGGTTACAAGGTTTCGATGCTTATTACTTTCAGTCAGAACTCTTATACTTTAACGAACTGTTCCTTATTTAATCTAGGCTCTAAAATTTTATCTTGATCTCTCAATCAAACACTCTTCTCATCTAATAACCTTGCTTCAGACTCTCTGGCAGCATTCAGACGACACGATAATCAACGGGGGGGGGGGGACAATCGTCAGTTTGTTGATTATCGTGTGGTCCGAATGCTGCCAATAAGTTACTGTCCGTTGCCTCTCCTCCCCCCCCCCGTTGCCTAAAATGTCGTCCGAATGCTGCCGATCAACAACACAACAGACTATTTTTCTCCCCCCCACCACTACCATTGATTATTGTGTCGTCCAAAACAGGCCTTTCTCTCTCTCAATACTCTCAAATCTCCCCCCATCAATCCTCTCCAGTCAGCTCCTCTCTGCCAGAATCATATATATACTTTCTACTCTCTCTCTAGCTCCTCCCACTCTTACGCAGCCAGCTAATCCAGGCACTCCCCCACAACCAGCCAATCACTCTATACTTACTAAAACCTATAACCACAAACAGTAAGTCCATTTCGGCCTAGTTGTTTGCTTTACCTGTCACTGTGCTTAACCTTTTTGAAAGATATAAACAAATGCATATCACAAACAATAAACTTTGCAATATATTTACAGCCACAAACAGCAGAACATCACAGTAACCTACTTAACTCCCACAAACAGAACGAAAGGTTATATAAGGCAGTAATTATAGTTTTGCGGTAATTACGGTACTTCATTGATTTTTCCCACCCCCTCCAAAGCTAGAGGTGTCATCATCCCCCCCCCCCCCCCATCTGGTTTGGCACAAAGAAGATCTGTGTGTGTGTTGGGTGGGGGGGCGAGACACGATTGCAAACATACACACACACACGGAAACACCACCTGTTATGTTAAAACGGATGATCTTAAATACTTCGGCGCAAAAAGGTTTTCGCATTGCAGGCAACCGCTTGACCGAGGAAGTCCGAGGTAATTCGGTTTGACTGATTTACACTCCTGAGATTTCATTGAGACGTTGCATCATAAAACAAAAATTGCTCTAAGATTTTAATGTCATCGGGTCTTAACTGAATAGGGATAGGCTATCAATCCCCCAATAGTCACCACCAATTCTGTTTAGATCAAACGGCACTCGGAGAGCGTGCATAGGGCCTGTTGATTTAATATTATTATTATTATTATTATTAATAATAATAATAATAATAATCATGAATTAGAAGAAATATTATTAGTGGTAGTATCCAATTGTAAACCTACATAAGGTCGACCTTATTGTGACTAACTTAAGTCTCATTCATTCCAGTGGGTCTACTCTGTGTAGGGCTAACATTGGCGACTACCCCACGTATTTAGGATCGGGAATAAGCGGGATTGAAAATTGTAGCAGAAAGAATCAGGAATGTTTCCTGTGATGCCAAAGACGGAAAAGAAAGGAAGACTTGAAAGTGAGAATCCTTTAGGTCCTTTTTTAAAAAACAGATAAATTAGGAAATGTTTTTGTTTTGTCTTGTAGGTGCGATAGAAGGCATCCCAATTGTCTTGGCTCCCAATTTCAGCTGCCCATGCTGATTCCTGTCCACTCCCCTCCCCCTCCACTCACCCACCCCAGTGCCTCTCAAATCTTTCCAGGCAAGTCGCTTGGTTGGAAAGTCCCCTTGCCTGGATCTCTCTCGGTTCCCTTCTCAAACCCGTTTTCTGGGAAACTCGCCATTTGCTGCAACAGCTAGGCTGGTTGCTCTGGGCTAGGGGAAATAAGGGCGCAATCCTATGCATATGTAGGCAAGGGAGTTCTACAACCCAGCATTCTCCAGGCTGGGGAATGCTGGGAGTTGTAAGACTCCTCCCCAGCCCCGTCTAGACCTGCATAGGATTGCGCCCTCACTCCGCTTCATTGGCGGTCACCTGCAAAGTCAGACTGCTGCTGCATCGCCTTCACCTTCCTCGGCTGCTGCAACGTTAGAAGGCCAGCCGGAGAAACGGGATCGCTTTCCACGCCTGGGGCAGACGCAGTGCCGGTGCAACCCGATATACTGCCGCTGCGGTAGGGACAGCAGCAGCCGTCCTTCGGAAGAGGGGGGGGGGAGAAGAGAGAAATGGCTCTGAATACGCTCCCCCTCCGGAATGCATGCGATCCGAGTATCTAGAAAGAACATAAAGGATGGGGGCTACACGTCCCAGGTTTCAACTCCATGGGCAGAGATCTTGCCAAAGCACCTTCTGGTGTTTGTTTTTTTTTGAACATTTTTGCTCCGTCCATCACTGCAGAGTCAGGGCTGCATTTCGGGATGTCTTAACGACCAGTCGAAAGCCCGCTCCTACAAATAGGTTGCATATTGGCCGTCTGGAGATCTCAATGTATTATTATTATTATTATTATTATTATTATCATCATTATTATTAGATTTATTAGAAGTCTTTCTCTTAAAAAAAAAAGACTCAAGGCGTCTTACAGGAGGGGGTTAAAATGTACAAAGAGTTAAAACAATTTAAAATAGTTAAAACCAATTAAAATTGTTGTGTTGTTATGTTGGTATTATTATTATTATTATTGTTATTATTAGGTACTATTATTATTATGTTGTTGTTTTGTTTTTATGTTCTTATTATTGCTATGTTGTGTTGTTATTATTGTTAATTTTATTATTTATCGGCATTACTATGTCGTTGTTGTTTATGCAGCACGCTTTTATTTATTTGTTTGTTTAATCAATGTATTAGACCGCTTTACTACATCTTTTTTTAAAAAAAAAACAAAAAGGCAATTTTAATATCCAATCCCCTGTGCACCGACTAACTTTGCTTAAATAAACCCCACGCAAGCCAATGGGGCCGCTGGTAAGGAAGTGGTGAATGCGTCCTGTGTAATCTGGCTATGTTGTGATTACTGCCACGCTGGATTCCTCAACAATAGCAATATCGCTGGAAGTTTACTCAATTAAAAGTGCGATCCCCATACATGTCTACTCAAAAGTAAGTTCTGTTGTATTCAATGGCTTTCTCCTCTGGAAAGTAGCTATATGGTTGCAGCCTAGGTATCCTTCTTTCAACTAATTAACTGGTCATTTAATTAACACTCCCCCCCCCCCTTACATACACACACACACACACACACATTCTGGAAGGGTTTACGAGTCCCATTGATTTCTTTACGGGAAGTAAAGTCCCTGTGGATCAGGCCAATGTCTGTGAGGTAGGGGAGAGCCCCTCGGGGGAAGGGAAATTGATGTATACAGCCTTGAATTCCTCGATGGGAAAAAGCCAGCTTATAAATATAATGCATCATTTTTAAAAAAGGCATTTTCAAGTTAAAGGCAAGATCCAGCCACAACAGAGTGCATTAAATCCCATTTATTTCAATGGGACACAGTGAAACCCATGATTTAACTTTCCCAAGGGATTGATTTCAATGGGACACATTTAAAGCATTAAAAAAACAACAATGCCTGGGGCTTAAATGTGAGTGCAAGGTGTGTTTCTATGGTATTTTCACTGTGTCTAAGGTAGTACATGCTTGGTAAATAACGGACATTTTTTAAAATAAATTCAAATTTACAAGTACCGCATGGTTGTCTGTAATTCTTAAAGGCTTTTGCCCTAACCAGTTTAATACTGTAGTTCCCTTATGAAGCACAGCTGCAATTACAATCCTCTCTTAAAAACCCATTTTACATCTACCATGAATTAATGAGTGGACAGATTGCATTAATTAACGTCATACTAAGGAAAACCCAGTCTTATTCCTGATCGGTCCCACTATTTCGACATACCTATCGCCAGTCTCGTATCACCAGCACAATGAAATTGTTACTAACATTTATTCATATTAGTAATGACAGGACTTCATGTCAATGGTATTAATACTTACAGCTGTTGATATGAACAGGCAATAAAAGGGCTTCGTATCAGTAGCAATAACACCTAGTGACTAAAACTATTAATATTAATAAGTAATAATGACGCATTTGCATTGGCTTTTTCCAGCTTAGTCCATGCCTTAAGGCATCTCTTTTTTTATTTACTCTGCGCTTGATGATTGGCAGTTGCCACCACAACCCTGTGTGTGTTTTCTCCGTAGTAAATCCCATTGTATTCTGTGGAGCTTACTCTTAGGTAGGCAGGAGCCGCTCAGTGCCAGGACGGGCACTTCCGCTAGAAGGATGTAGTTGTTCCCCATTACATCTCTACCACTGAACGCACACGAAGATAAATAAAGCCATTTCGTGTAAAGCAACAATGTGACACATTTTATCTCTGAGGAAATCATCTTCCACACCTCCCTGAAAACAAGACATTCTCTAACACCTTGTCCAGGATAGAGAACACAAAGGCAAACACAAGACCCCATTTATCATTCCCCTTTTACAGCCTACAGAAAACATAAACACACGCAAACTCTCTCTGTTTTATACACACACACACACTACAGAAAGAGACACAACTCAGGACAGAGAGAGGGGAGATCTAGTCCCAGACATATTGCTGCTTGAATTGGACTAGCAAGTGTGACCTTCCCCACCCCACCCCTCCCCTTTCCTTGCTGGATGACCTTGGACCGGTCATTACCTTTCAGCCTAACCTACCTCACAGGGTTGATGTGAGGGGGGGAAAGTACTGGGAGACCTTTCGCTCCTGGAGGGAAGGCAGAATCTAACTGTAATAAAATAAAGTGTATTTTTAAAAGGTATACTTGAAAAACATAATTGTCTCATCCTGTGTTATTAGCATATATATATATATATATATATATATGGATCTTGACTTCTGAGAAGACACGTAGAGGGGTGTTGTTATGAAGACAGGGATGGCCGGAGACATTTTGCGGTCTGAGGGAAAGGACAAGATGGCGTCCCTTCCCATTCCATGTACAAAAGGTGACTGGACTGGCAGTGGAATCTTTCTCCGACACTGGCAATGCGGCAGCATCTGCCCTCACATCTGAAGGAAGCAACTAGCTGAGGGGGCAACGGGCAGGCTGTGTGGCCCACAGCTCCCTCCTCGAACACCTTGTTGCCACCTCCCAGTATCGGCCACCTGACGCAACTGCCTCACTCTGGCTAATGGTAGGGCCGGTCCTGTAGTAAACATTTTGCAAACATTCTCCGAGCTCTTAACTTCACAACACTCCCACCCCCCCCTCTCTCTCCCTCCCTCCCTCCCTGCCTCTCACTCACACACCAGCTGACTGGATAAGAACACTGGACTACACTGCAGGAGTGCCATGAACTAATCTCCACGTACTCACCCCTCCCAGAAATCTGGGTATAACAACAATAGGATACTTTGCAGGGCTGATGTTTTGATCAGTCACTAAATGGATATAACGGTGGACTTTGCATCACCGGGGTGCTTTTTAAAAATGTTTTCAAGCTGGTGAAAAATCCACCCCCAACCTGAGCTAGAAGGAATATGGACTCCAGCCATTGCTGCTGTTTCCTGTTGTTTGGGGCTGGAGATTTTACTGTCTAATCATAGTTACACTAATATTCTGGATTTCTCCTTTTTTTTTTTAATGGGCAGTCATCACCCTTGCTGATGCTAGAATAAAAAAGGGGTTCAGAATGAACCAGGAAGCCCCATCTGCAGACAGAGGGTCAGTCTACACTTTTCTCCAAGGCTAGCGCTGCTCCCAAAATGTCAATCGCTCATTGGCTAAACATACTGAAAGGTGGTAGTGGGGACTCCCGGCTCAAAACCACCATTGGGCGGAATAGCAGCTGTGCATTTTGTCTCGTATTTCAGCTTCTTCAAGGGCAAGGCCCTTGCCCTTTTTCTTAACTGAAGTCTGAGGATCTGGCCTAGCTAGTGGGGTCAACTGAGAAAGTGGGCTGGGGGCTGAAGCCCTATTTGTCTATGGGTTAATCTAGCCATGTAGGCAAGAGCACTTCAGATAGCATCCTGAACGTGCAGATTTTATTTTATTTTTATTTTATTTATTTATTTTATTCCATTTATATACCGCCCCATAGCCGAAGCTCTCTGGGTGGTTTACAAAAATTAAAAACATTGAACATTAAAAACACCAATATACAAAGTTTTAAACCATAAAGCATAAAAACAAGTTAAAATTACAATATCCTTCTGGGTCAAAGCACAACCACAACACAAAAACACAAAATCCTCATCATATGCTGTTAAATGCCTGGGAGAAGAGGGAAGTGCTGACCTGGCACCGAAAAGATAACAATGTCGGCGCCAGGCGAGCCTCGTCGGGGAGATCATTCCATAATTGGGGGGCCACCACTGAAAAGGCCCTCTCCCTTGTTGCCACCCTCTGTGCTTCCCTCGGAGTAGGCAACCGGAGGAGCATTTTCTGGCCCAATTCACACATGCAAGGAATACCTCCTTCTTGCAGCCATTAAAAGTTGCAACGTTATATTCAACTTACCTGGGAGTGAGCCCCACTGAACCCAATGGCCCCGTTCAGAAGACACCTTAAACCACAGCTTTAACCATGGTGAATAAGGCTTTCAGGTGTCTTCTGAACACAGCCCGGCTTTCTGGCTTAACCACTGTGGTTAAGGCCGTAGTTTAAGGTGTTTTTTGAACGAGGCCAATGAGTTACTGCTGAGTGGAGATGCGAAGGATTGTGCATAAGAGATTCATGCATGTGCGAACTCATTCTGAGAGAGGGCTTAGAGGTATAGGGGGCACATTCATGTGAGAGTTCTATCTGTTGAGGCGTCTGAATGCTCTCCCAGCAACAGTCAGGAAAAGTTGAAGGGGCTTTAAACTTATTATTATTATCATCATCATCATCATCATCATCATCATCATCATCATCCCACATTTTCTCCTCTTTTAAGGAACCCAAGGGTGCTTATATGGTCCCTTTCTTCCTTACCTTATCCTCACAACAACCCTTATCCCTTATCACCCAGTTAGCTTCACAGCCAGGTGGGAACTCGAACCCGGATCTTCCAAATCCCAGTCCAACGCTCTAACCACTGTACCACACTGGCTCTCAGTGTGGGGAAGGAGGAGCCACTGACTGCATTTTTCCATCTTTCTTTTAAAAAAGGGAAAAGAAAAGAAAAAAGGCCGTCCATTATCTCTCTCCTTAGCAGCTAATTTTCTCTGGGGGAGGAGCAGGGACCATTAGCCGTAAAAGAAAGGTGAAGGCCGATCAGTGATGGTGACAAGCAGGTCCAGGTCCTTTGCTTTCCCCATCTCTGTGATTTCTACCTCCCCTACCCCTCCGGCTTTCTCTGCTGTGGATGCTGATGACAACAAGGGTTGCATTAAATATGAGCATCACTGGTCAGTTGAGGTGCGGTTTCTTGGAGAAGGCCTTGTTCTTCTCCTCCCCACGAGAGCCTCTGCCCCAAAATGGAGGCTGCTTCCATGGTTAAGACCCAGAGGAAGCCAGCAGGAGAACCTCTAGGAACTACATTATACTGAGTCAGCCCACTGGCCCATCACCTCTTGACCAGCAGAGGGACTCCAGGATCTCAGGCAGGATTCTTTGCTGGCCCTACCTGGAGACGTGGTGGATTGAACCTGGGACCTTCTGCATGGAAAACAAGGACTCTACCAACTGAGCCATAGCCTCTGAACCATCCTGATTTGACATCAAGGAACTTGAGCCTCCTGGGAGGAGAAGCAAGGTTAGGTGCATTTCTTCTTAGAACATGTGTGGATCATACCCATGCAAGGCACGTCTTCATGAATATAACCCTTGCAGTAAAAAAAAGGAGCATGCATGCATGTGCTTGTGTGGGCATGTGCGAAGGTCAGAACAGCCCTAAGAGATAAGTGGAAATTTATTAAGCACCATGGAAAAAAAACTCAGGTCCTAGCTGGTGTGGGTTCTTAGAAAAATCAGAGCAGCTTCCATGGCTCTCAGATTACAATCCAGTTCTCCAGTCTTCCTCAATCCGGTGCCCTCCAGATGCATTGGATTACAATTCCCATCATCTCCAGTCAGCATGCCCATTGGCTGGGGGTGATGATGCCACTGGACGTGCTGGCTGGATGATGGGACTTGTAGTCCAACACATCTAGAGAGAACCACCTTGGAGAAGGTTGGTAAACCCATTTCCCTGGGCACGCATCCCATGCATTTGATGGATCCAAGTTTTCATCCATGGTGTCTCCGGATCGGGCGAGAAAAAAATTCTACCCAAAACCGTGCAGAGCCACTGCCAGCCAGTGTTGACAGTACTGGGCTAGCTGGACCAAGGTTCTGATTCAGTATAAAGCACCTTCCTATGATCTACTGATGCTGCAATCCCATGCAGGTCTACTAGGATGCAAGTCCCACTCTGTTCAATGTGAATTATTCCCTAATAAGTGTACATATGGTTCATTGGTTGCTTCAGGCTGCAGTCCTATTATACTGCATTTCACCCATGGGGCAAGGAAAATTCTTTCCAACAAGGAAATAGGAGTTCTGCCACTGAGTTTAATTAGGGTGACTTCCATCTATTGTCAAAATCTTGTTGATGTACTCCCTGGGTTTCTAAAAGCCCAAATCTTTGTAGGACACACAGACTTTATTCGAAAACCAAGTCAGGGCTTCCTTTAAGTCAGGGCTCAGCCTTTCAAACAGTGTCAGGGATAACACCGTGGTTTTGATTTTTGAGAATTGCCCAGAATTCGGCTATTGGGCGGTATAGAAATGAAATGAAATAAATAGAATGAAAGAAGTCACTGGAGATCTGACGTAATCAGGAAGAAGAGAGTGTCTCTTCAGATATGAGGAAAGCACACATCAAGAATAAGACACTGCTTTAGACAAAGCCTAGGGAAGGTACAGATTTTGTTCAATCCTTCCATCTATGTTGTTTTGCAGATTATCAGGCATCTTTCTTTCCACTATCCGCTCATTGATGGAACTGTGTGTTTAAAAATAACAACAACAGAATTTCATTCTACTTGCGCTAATTCACCTTAGCGCAAATGTGCATGAACTAATGCGTGTTAGCATATTTGCGCAAGTATGCATTGGCGCGAACCACCACCACTCCGGAAAAAAAGTCTGCAAGTCCATAGAATCCATGCTACTTGGGAAAAGCCAGTCCACTATGTACTCCACAGGCTGAGTTCATAGAAATCTGAATTCATTTGAATCAATTGTGGATTTCTCCAACATCCATAACAGAGCCAGAATATTAGTCCATGTAGCTCAGGATTGTCTCACACTGACTAGCAATGGTTCAGTGTGGTGTGTGGTGTTGTCGAATCATGAGCTGTTTGTAAAACCATGGGTTAGCGTATTTTCTGAATGCAGGACATTTTCCGCAGGGTGGCTTGTTAACCATGCAGTGTGGCTAATTTTTCTTGAACAAGCCACCTTGAGAACCCATGGTTTGTTGTTGGGTTGTTCAGGGTGGTTAACAAGCCACCCTGCAGAAAATGTAGGTGAAACTGTGCAAAGTCCCCTAGCAGACACCTGGCTCTTTCAAACACGTTGGTGAGTTATATAGCCCTATTTCTATACACAGGAACCTGAAGGAGCTGACAATTTCAGCTCCAAAATTCCGGACTCAAATTGGCTGTCTGCTCCACAGAGGAGACACCACACACTTTCTACAGGATGGAGACCCCATAATGTCACCATATACAATAAAGAATTAAATGCCTCCATGGCTGGGACCAAATAAAACCACGCAGATCCACACAGTCAGATCACCACACAATGCCAACCCTACATCAGGATTGGGCAGACTTCAGGTTGGTTGGATCTACATTATTTTTTTACTATAACCCCAAGTCCCATTAGTCAGAGCCTGCTGCAAAAGGCATGCCACTTAGACCTAAAGAACAGGGTGCCTCTGAGCACATTCCGAGCTGAAATCCACATTAGAATAATAGCTTGATTAGGCCGACTTGACAGTGACCAGAAAACGAGGGGAAATTTCGAGATCTGAGCCTAGGAATTTGTTTCCAATGCCAGAACTGAACTGAGCTCACTCATGGTCCTTTCGCACGAAAATCCACTCCTGGATACTCCATGCTTTCTTCCTTTCGGCAATCTAATTCAACTGGAGAAACATCATGCTGCTGTTGAATAGCCGGGGGTCAGAAACCCGTGCCAATCACCCGGAGATCGGTTAGTCCTTCCTGATCTACCCTATGCAATGTCAGGAGCAAATTCTGAATTTCAACCAGGCCCTGGCTGGGATGTAGCATGGGGGTTGGAAAGACCCTGTTTTCCGGACCAAGGTCAGCGATGTGATCCTGGCACCGCTCACCACTCCCTGGTTTATCCTGCATGCCAAAATGAAAACATCACACCCACCAAAACTCCCCCATGATTGCTTCACCCACTTCAGCTGTTCTTCTGAATCCAGTTTATGAGCCCTATCTCAAAAGACAATAGAAGACCGTCCAACGAGCCTGACTCATCTGAAAAGGGAAAGAGTATGAATCAGTGGGGAGAGTGGAGCGCCTGGCTGAAGAGAGCAGATCTCTATCCTTCTGCCATTTCTCATTTTATATTGTTCAAAGCATTCCCTAGAGCTACATTGTGAGTTGGTGGGAAAAGACCCTCCCTCTCTTGCTGTCTCGACTGAATGGCGGTGGGTGTTTACTTCTCAGTTACGGGAATGTAAGCGCCAGTCTGGTGTAGTGGTTAGAGTGTTGGACTGGGACACCAAAGACCCGGGTTCTAGTTCCCACTCACTCAGCCCTTTGGACCAGTCACTGGCTCTCAGCATAACCTGCCTCACAGGGTTGTTGTGAGGATAAAGTGGAGAGGAAGAGGAGGACCATGTAACACCCCCTCCCTTGGGTTCTTGCCAGGAGGGGGAAAGGCAGGATATAAATGGGGATTGTGTTCAAAGCCAACATGATGGGATTTGTAGTCCAGGACATCTGGAAGGCCCCAGTTTAGGGGAGGCTGTTTCAAAGCCATTCTTTGTCAGTCATCTCTCATCAAAGCCTACCTTTGTACCTCCACTGTTGCTGAACCCTTCTTAAGGAAAAATAACAAACAAGTTTCCCTTGCCTACGCAATTTGTTTTTGTGTGGAAAAAAAGGTTTTCCTTTATAGTCTCAAAATACAAAACAGGTAACATAAAGAATAACTGACTTGACTAATCTCTGTGGTAGGCCTAGATCCATATATTTTGTGGTTGGTTGTGCGCGTGTAGGACATTATGGAGGGGGTGGGGTGGAAGTCCCAGCTTCCATCAACACCTGCAGCCAAAAGAAAAATGTAAAACCTTGAAGTCACCTACCCATCTCCACCTGTTTGATGAAGGGCTTTGCATAATCACAAAGCAAAAAAACACAGTGTGGTGTAGTGGCTAAAGTGTTGGACTGGGAGCTGGGAGATCCGAGTTCTAGTCCCTGCTCGGCCATGCAAACCCCCTGGGTGACTTTGGGCCAGTCACAGACTGTCAGCCCAACCTACCTCACAGGGTTGTTGTGAGGATAAAATGGAGAGGAGGAGGATCATGTATGCCGCCTTGGGTTCCTTGGAGGAAAAAAGGTGGGCTATAAATGCAGTAATAAGTAATACAGAAAGAAAAGGAAAGCTAGAATCCTCCTTAAATCAAGAAGAGTTTTGTTATTTTCTAAAACCGCCCAGCCAGCTTCAGCTATGGGGCGGTATACAAATGTAATTAAATAAATAAATAAATAAATAAATAAATAAATAAAACAGGAGCAGGGGTGCCTCCACTGTGTTCCCCAACTTGGTGCCCTCCAAACTTGATGGAGGACAACTTCCATTACCCCCAACCTGTATGGCTGACCAGGGGATTCTGGGAGTTGTAGTCCAACACATCTGCAGGGCACCAGGTTGAGGAAGGCTTGGCTATTTTGTACCCACACCATTCCCCAGTAGGAGGACTGTCAGGGAGGCTGCCTGTGACCACAGCAAACACTGGAGTTGTTCAAAGAGGGGGGAGCTGCAGGATGCATTAGGGGCAGGGCTTCACCCCATTAAATAACCTGTGGGGCTCAATGATGCATGTTTAGACAGGAAAAAAGTCCTACAACTCCATGACAGGCTGGGGAATGCTGGGACTGGTTTCTGTCTAATCGTGAATAGGATTGGCCCCTTGATCAATCCAAAGAGTTTTAGTCGATGATCATTGGTCAATTAAATTGGAATATGATGGGAAGAATCCACAACAATTCTAAAGAAAGAACCATACTTCCTTTGTTTATCTCAAACACAGGAGGGAGGAATGCTTCTTCTAAAATGGATTTGCCAACTCCAGTTGTATTAAGAAGTACACACACACACACATTATATATGTATACACAAACACACACCTATAGTGTGCATTCAAGCACAGAAACGTTATCTGATCAATCAAGTTGCAACGCAAGTTCTTAGAGAAATGTAAACGATCCTGGGAAAGAAGATCTGGACTTCCCCCCATAGGATGCCCTTTCTCCATTAGTCATTGATGGAATTTAATCTCAGCTCTTTTAGCGGCAATCCATTTTTAAAATATATATATATTTTTAAAATCATGTGCATGGGTTGGTGTCTGTTTTTGTGTTATATGAAGTGTAGACATACAACTGAAGCCCAAAAAAGTCTAAAAATAAATAAATCGGGAGGGGAGTTTTACAATTGATTTCAGCGGAATGTGGATGGCATCCCATTTATAAAAGGCGTCTGTCTTAAGCGGTAACTTTCTTTATTCCATGGGAATTGTATGTACAATCTGTAAATATCGGCAAGAAGATGAAATCTTCCATCATAAAATACTGTGGGGTAATATGCCAAGTGTTAGAACTTAAAAACCTTCTCCTTGGACTTCACTTTCAGAGGACTTAATAAGTTCTTGTATATATAAAAATAGATGCAGATGTGCAATTATTATTATTATTATTATTATTATTATTATTATTATTATCGTATCTGGGCCATTTTAAAATCTGCAGACTTTGTAATCTGTTTAGATTGAATTATTTTCTCATTGAGCTCAGTGAGACTTACTCCCAGATATAGGATTGATAAATGTTTGTCACGTCCTCCTGCCCCAATATTTATTACCTATCAGTGCAATCCTATGCACACAATGGGGAGTAATTCCCAGTAAACTGCATGGGCCTTACTTCTGAGGACAGATGTCTAGGATTCCACTGCACCTCACATATCGGATGGGATTTCCATGGGATCCGATTGGAAAACACATCCAGTGGAATCTGCTTCCAGTACTAAGCTATTTGTTGATGTTTGGTGTTTCTTATCCCAAAGTCTGGTTTGTGGGCTGGGCTGGCTAACAATATCTATATAAAGAGAGAGAGAGAGAGAGAGAGAGAGAGAGAGAGAGAGAGAGAAAGAGAGAGAGAGGTGTAAACAGCAAAGCAACATAGGGGCTCAAGATCCATTATGGATGTTCTCTCTCTCTCTCTCTCTCTCTCTCTCTCTCAGACCAACTAACAACAAAGTGATTTCTGAATATATTTAGCGTTAAACTGTTTTGTTTCCACCCTCATCAATATCTGGGACATTAAAAATAAACAACAACTCGGTGGGTCTTACTTCTGCGCAGACATGCATAGGATCAAATGTGGATCTGGATTGCACGTCTTGATTCTTATGGCTTGATTTACTGGATTGCACATATAGATTTGTATTGTAACTGCTCTGCTTTTTAAAATATATATATATATTGTACACCGTCTGGCGAGGCGTACTGATGTAGAGGTGGCCTAATTTTTAATCAATGAATAAATCAATAGGCTTGTTGTCAAACTGAGAAAATGAATTTCGCATCTTGAACCTGTTACGTTCCGCTCTTTCCTTCGGATAGCTCCCTAATTAATTAAAAAAGGGGGGAGGCGTGTGAAGGGCCCCCTTGATCTCTCCCCACATTTCACTGGGGTTTGGCGGGGAGGGCCTCCAACTTAATCTTCCTGAAACCATAGGCGGTCCTTTAAATGGGACTCGTCCCCGGGGAAAAGGGGGGCTTGTTAATGGAGTCGCAGGCCGTGCGTATAATCCTTGGATCAACAGAGCTCGCTCGCTTCATTTGCCAGCAGAGGCTTGGAGCAGGCGGGGGTGGGGGTGTTATTAATCGCCTCCCATTCCGTCGAGCCACGCTCCGGATTCCGGGCGCCCGTCGCGAACAGAGATCCGCGGGGGCCGGAGGTAGGAAAGGGATCCCACTCCGAATCTATTACTCTCCAAAGGAGGGGGGGCGACGGTTCCGCTCAGCGGCCCACACCAACCGGAGCTCCGAGGCTGTGCGATGCGACCCTCCCTCTCCCCTGAGAGCAAGTCCCCCCCCCCCCACTGAACTCCATGGGATCCGCCTTTGAGTAGAAGTGCCCGGGATCGCGCTGGGACGGAACTATTTGCGTTTCATCCGAAGCGAGTCCCGCTGATCCGAACGGGGCTTGCCTCCCTAGGGAGTGTGCGTAAAGATCATTGCAGCCTCATCCTTCCCTTTGATGGCTTCATGAAGACTTCAAAGGGGGTGGGGGTGGGGAGGAACCCAGGCTGCCTCTACAAGAGAGGTTTAAAGCTCTTTCAAGGCGCTTAAAAAAATTTACCTCTACAAGAACGGAGCACAAATCGGGCGTAGAGGCGCGTTATCTCTCCGATTATGCGCATTATCGAATGCACATTAAATCGCGAGTTTTATTTTGCTCCGGCTGTTAAAGCGCATTTTTGACTATGTGAACAAGCGCTTATGCGCATTAACTACTTGGAAAGCGCATTTTGGACATCCGTTCATGCGCTTCGTCGCCTCTCACTGCCTCTCGTGCAGAGGTATTAGGTGTAAATGCGCTTCAGCGATTATGCGCATAATCTCCTAACCAAGCGCAAAAGCGAATCCTTGTAGACAGTATTTGTTTCGCGTGTCTGGTTCACTTGGGTGGAGACTTTGGCAGAGTTAATGTACCTTCAAATGAGTTTTTATGCGCCAGGTGCCCTTTAGAAAACTAGCCTTCTACTATCTACACTACTGCTTTGAAACGGTTTAAAACGGGTTATAACAGTTTTGAGAACTGTTGGGGGCCAGGACACACTCCATATAGAGTTTTCAAAACGTTTTCAAAGTGTTTTATCCTGCGTGTGTAGACAGGCTTTTTTCCTTTCTCTCTCAATTGAGCACATTAGGTCTTCCATCTTCACACCGCCGGGCTTACTGGACTGGTTCTGAAGGGGTAGATCAGTTCTAGCTTGTCTCCACCACGCACAACTTTGCAATGTGTCCACAAAACGGTTTCGTTTGGTTTGGTTTTTGCTTGTTTGGAACAAGGTGTGCATTACACGATTTCGGTCTCTCTGACTTGATTCTGTATCCATCGCCTGGTGGATTCAGTTAAATTATTGAGTTTAACGGAGCTGTATTGCACCCAGCGTGGGTCACTCTGACACATGCGCAGAGTTTTATTTAGACAGCAGCCTCCCAGAGTGGCTAAGGAAGGTTTGGTGGTATATGCAGCCTCTATATAATCGCACACTTGGTATAAAAGAGGCAGTGTTGTGTAGTGGTTAGAGCATGGGGCCGGGACTCCAAAGATCCGGGTACCAGTCCCCACTTGCCATGCAATTCACTGGGCGACCTTGGGCCAGTCACGGATGCTTTTCCTAACCTACCTCACAGGATTGTTGTGAGGATAAAAGGGAGAGGAGGAGGATTATGTGAGCCGCCTTGAGTTCCTTGCAAGCGGTGGGTGGGTGGATGGGTGGGAGACAGTATAATAAATACAAAAAGAAAATGATCGTGACGATGTCCCACGTCACACACAAAATAAAACCATAGTTCCAATCAAGCATACATTAGTTCTTAAACAGCAATGCCTCATTAAAAGGATCTGGCTCTTTCTGGCGGAACGTACAGCCATCTCATCAAGCCTAGCAAGCCTGCTTCCCACAATTCAATGAAAAGACCGATCCAAACAAGGTTTACTCGAAGGTAAACCCAGTTTATTTCAGTGGGGCTTCCAGTTATGCTGAAAATCGCCCCTTCCATCCTTTTTCCTCACTTGCTTTAAATGAGCTTTCTTCCCGACTAAACATGTCAATGATCCATCATTTTATCCATAATCCAGTTAATCTGGAGTAGTTTTTTATGTAGCCCGGGTCTCCAAAGCAGGCTTTCTTGAGAGTAAAACTCGTTGGACTCAGAGAGACTTAACCTCTGGCTAAATATATATAGGATCGCAAATAATTATAACACACTGCTTTACAGTATTTTCTGTCGGGTGTACTCCTAGGTAAATCTGCATAGGATTGCAGTTTTGCAATCCTATGCATGTCAACTCCAAAGTCCCATTGAGTTTAATGGGGCCTACTCCCAGGTAACAGGACATAATATGGTAGTCTTACAGAGCAATCCTATGCAACTTGATTCAGAAGTAAGCCCTACTGCATTCAATGGGCCTTATCCCCAGGTACATGTGCCTGGGATTGCTGCAGCCTTAATTCACTTTAAGGAAAATCGTGGTATCGAATCCCGTCTGCTCCAATGAGCAGAGGGCAGTATCCAATGTTAGTCCTGCGTAGAATAGACCCATTGAAATTAATGAGACTTAAAGGAATGACTAACTTATCCCATACATTTCAATGGGTCTGCTCTACGTAGGACTAAAGTTGGATACAACACTCAATTTTCCGCAGTGGAGAAAAAGCATTTATATAATACTATTTGTAACAGGTTGCCTGGCAGTAATACTTGAGCAATGTTACAAGTGAGTAAAAGTGGAGTAACCCTTGACAGACAGACAGCCAAGCGGCCAATTTTAAAATAATAATAATAATGATAAAAGGGCAAAGAAATAATCAAAGCAAAGCCCAGAACGATCCACTCCCAGGAAGGTAGCTATTGGAAGACTTCGGTGATGGAAGAGTTAATGGTGCTTTAAAAAAAAAAAAAAAACACCCACACCCAACCACCCCCTCCCCCTCCGCAAAGGCGACGGAGAAACTTACGGCAGAGAAGGCAGCTCCGCTCCTCTCAATCCCGCCAAGGCCTGCTCCCTCCTGCCGGCATCCACCGATCCGGGGCTTCAGAAGAAGAAGAAGAAAGGAGCAACAGTTGTTGCCTGTCTCTCTCGGCTACCGTATTTCTCCCTGCTTCTGCCCAAAGACGCCCCCAAATAATCTCGGCAGGTCTTATTGGATGCCTGCCGCTTCCCTCCCTGGAGCGAGCTTAGAGGGGCCGAGGGAAGGAGACGATCGCATCCGTGGGACTACCTTCCCACCCCCGCCTTCAGATCTGGTCCGCTTTCCAGCTCCGTCCCTCCCCCCGCCCCCTTCCCAGCAAGGGAGAAGACTCCTCCCTGCCCAGTCCAGCCCGGCCTGCCCCAGGCGATCAAGCTCTCTTCCTCCTGCCTGCCTCGGCTGCGCCTTCTCTCTGTAGAGCACAGCTGGGCTGGAGCTTTTCAGCCACTTGGCTCTGCCAATGGCGGAGAAGCAGCAACCTGCCCCAGGGCAGCGGGGGCGGCCGGGCAGGCTGGCTTCCGCTCTCGCCTTCCCACGCAACCGTGGGCGCGTGTGCGTGGGGCCCGAACATCGAGTAAGGAATCCAACAGGGGGCGCCTGGCGGGGTGAGGGGTGCGGGCGGATGCTCATGACCCTCCTGTAAATGCCAGAGGACCGGAGACAGTGGCGGCCCATTTCTTTCTTTATTAAAGCGTTGGTATCCTGCCCTATATCAGAGGCAGTAAGCCTATGTGCATCAGTTGCTGGGGCACATGGGCGGGAGGGTGCTGTTTCACCGTGACCTGCTTTATTGGTCCAGGGTGGACAGCTGGGTGGGCACTTTGTGAACAGCGTGCTGGACTAGATAGACTCGTGGCCTGATCCAGCAGGGCTCTGCTTATGTTCTTAGGATCTCGGGGCAGCCTACGGCTGTCCGTGCGCCTCCTCCTTCTGAGCAAGATGACTGCTATTTTTTTCTGGTAAGCAGTGGAAAAATTGGGGAGGGGCTATAGCTCAGCGGTAGAGTCCCTGCTTTGCGAGTGGAAGGTTGCAGGATCAATCCCTGACTTCTCCAGGTAGGGCTAAGAAAGAATCCTGCCTGAAACACTGGAGAGCCGCTGCCAGTCTGTGTGGACAGTACTGGCCTGACTCAGTATAAGGCAATGGCCAGGGATTATGGGAGTTGTAGTTCAAAATGTCTGGAGGGCACCAGGTTGGGAAGAGCCTTGGCTGAGTAGTGGGACCACCTGCTTGCATGGAGAAAGTCTCTGGTTCAGTCCTCCATTTCTCCAACTAGGACTGGGAAATATTCCTGCCTGAAACCCCGGGAGAGCTGCTGCTAGTCAGTGTTGACAATACTGGGCAAGATGAACCAAGGGCCTGAGTCTGTATAAGGCAGGTTCTTATGTTCCTAATATGATGTGGATTCAACAGCCTGTCTTTAGACAGGTTGGACACAAGACACACCTGATCCACCTGTCTCTCTCATCGCATCCTATCCCTAGATCGCTAAGTAGAACATATTCTGAGACAGAGTCCGTCAACTCTATGCAAGCCTTCTTGAACTCTAAGGGACCCTCCAGCTGTTTTGCATTACAACTCCCATAATCCCCAACCCCCAGCCGTGCTAGCTGAGGTTGATGGGAGCTGAATTCCAAAGGAGCTGGAAGGCCCTATGTTGGGGAAGGGTGTGCTATGGAAGAAAACAAGCAAAATTAGTGTCCGTCTTCGTATGTGCGGAAACCAACAGAGAAAGTCTTGTAGCACTTTAAAGGCAAACACAATTATTGTGTTTCCTGTCCGCTTCGCCAGACGCACTGAGTTCCAAAATCTGTGTTAGTATAACGTCTTTATTAGGCCAAGAACTCAAAGGTCACCTAATATGTGCAAGCGTTTGAGAGCTCCAGATGTTACAAAAAAGCAAAGAAAAAGAAAAACAGGTTGATGGGGGAGGAAGAAGCCCCCTCCCCACTTTTGTAATGGATCTTAGCTTTGTGGCCCTAACTTGGCCCAATAAAGACATGGATTTGGGTTGGGTTTTTTTCTTTCTTATGGCCAACACGGCTACCTTTGCTTTCAATGCATTAAGTTAACCTTTGTAAGCTGCCTAGAGAGCTTCTTCTATGGGGGGAAAAGCTGTTAAGAGTTGGGCTTAAATGGTAATGAAATGCTAACAGTGCAACCTGTGATCATTTAGTTAAACAGAGATGTCTAGAAAACAAGTGGAGTCATCTTGCCACACAGCTGGTAGATGCATTGAAGGCAGAAGGCCCCAGGTCCAATCCCAAGGTGGAGAAAGGCTGCAGATTTATGTTTACTGTCCTGGAACTTAAGGTTTTCTCTGTCCTGGATTCGGAGCGTGTAGCTTGCCTATCACTACCACTACGTTTTGGTACACAGAGGACATCTTCTGTCTGTAGCCATGGAGAGCTGCTGTGTAGGCAAGACCGGATTAGGTGGACTGATCATAGTTTGGGTCAGAATATGCAGCCTCCTATGTTGGTTTTTAAGGTGCCACAGGATTCTATGTTTATGTGTGCGTGTTTGCTGTAATGAGAGAACAAATATGGTTACCCCTTCTGAATTTACTCCCTTCGTACATCATGTCTCCATCCATCCCCCAAACTGAAAACTGTCATTTTCATCTTCTTCTGTACAGAGCTCTAACTTTCCGGAGAGAGTCGCAGGAGTAATTAATGATGGCAGCAGGTGGAGGCTGGTGGCTCTGATTTTGGTGGTGTGAATCCATTCTGGGTTTCAATCAGAACCAGCCAGAACTCTGAAGGAGCTCTCCAAGGTGCTTCTGAACCATAGCAAGATGGGCTGCTTCAGCCTCTCCCAGCCTGATGCCCTCCAGGTGTGTTGGGAATCACTCCCAGCTATTACTCCCAGCCCATAACCATGCTGGTTGGGAGTTAGAATCCCACGCATCTGAAGGGCGGAAGGTTAGGGGAAGGCTGACCTGCTTGCGCACCCCTATAAGTGGAGTTTGTAACTGAGTTTGTAGAACTAGACGTCAGTCTATGCAGAAATATGCGTTGTTGAGTTCAATGGGCTTACTCTTATTTCAGCTTCAGAAGAGTTCTTAGGAGATGAGGCCATAAGATGGGGAGGAGAAGCCAATCCATTTTAGGAGACAAGGGCAAAACAGATGTTTAAAACTATATATATATATATATATATATATGAATGAGATAATGTTTTAAGAGGCTGTGCTTAAAACATACACACACTTCTAAAAAAAATTATAAAAGAGAGGTTAAATTTAAACCAAGAGAAACTGACCTGTACAATCTGCCAAGCCACAAGATGCTCTACGTGATCCCTGCTTCATATGCCCCTGTTTTATTTGGACGAAACACAAACCCTATTCCCATTTTGAGGGCAGTTTTGTACACTGCCAAGATGACAATATGGAGTGGGAGGGATATAAGTGTTCAACTAAATAAATAAATAACCAAGCCTGCCTTTTCCCATCCACTCCTTCAAGTCCCTCGGCTGTTTTTCTAAGTTCTAGAAATCTGGAAAGAAATTGGCTGTTGGAAAGCACTGCTACCGTTTTTCATTTTAGATCAGATTTTTCCAAGAGCTAGTGTGGTGTAGTGGTTAGAGTGTTGGACTGGGACTTGGGAGATCCGGGTTCTAGTCCCCACTCGACCATGAGCTCACTGGGTGACTATGGGCCAGTCACTGACTCTCAGCCTAACCTACCTCACAGAGTTGTTGTGAGGATAAAATGCAGGAGAGGAGGATCAACTTGGGCTCCTTGGAGGGAAGGTGGGATATCGATGTAACAAATGAATAAATAACCTGGTGTACTCTGGATGATGTCTTACTACTATTCCCAGAATCCCCCAGCCATGTAGGTTATGATGGCTGGAGGGTTCTGGGAATTGTAAATCAACACCAGATTGGGGAGGGCTCTTTTAGTTTATTAACCTTGCAATCCCATGTGTGCACTCAGCAGTAAGTCACTCAATTCAATGTGGTGGAATCCCAGCCTATGCGCAGTCACTTGGAAGTGAGCCCCATTGAGCAGAATGACACTTACTTCTGAGTAAACTTGCATAGCATAGTGCCATTACTTCCGCCACCTTTCCGTCTTCATAACCATCAACAGAAATGTAAATAAAAGCAGTGTACAATATCATAAAGAAACAGCAAAAACAAAACACCTTTTAAAACGTCATCCACATCAACCAAGCAGGAAAAAGTACCACAGATAAAGCAATAAAAACACCCAAACAGCTTAAAATTGAAAAACAACTGCAAAGAGGTCAAAGATTCTTTAAAACTTGGGAGAACAGGAAAGTTTTTGAATGGTGCCTAAATGGTACCAGTTTGGGCGCAAAGTGAATCTCTCCAGGCAGGGCATTTCAGACGGAAGGAGCCCACACAGAAAAGACCCTGTCCTCCCAGTCACCACTAGCAAACAACAAACTTCAGACGCCAGCAGCAGTGAGTGAGCGAGGGATATGATTATGATATTGTCAGTGGTGCCCTAAGAACAGGGCTTTGGGGCAGAGGTAGAGCCCCCCCCCCCCACTCAGCAGAATGAAGAAAAGGGTGTCCCAAAGGCAGCAGGGCGGGCTGATCACATGTTGAAGTGAGTAAGTAATGCATCTTGCAGGGAAGGCTGGTGTCTCCGATGTCGGTGGAGTGGTGAATCTGCCCTGGGTTTGAATCAGGACCAGTCAGAACTCTAAAGGAGTTATCCAAGGTTGAATCCTGTACATCAATCAGAAGAATAGCAGACGGAAGGGATTTGGATATAGATTTGGGAACATTCCGTGGGACTCCGCAGAACTTTTCACCCAGAATGTGGAATACCTTGGAGAATCACGCAGGTTAAGCCCGTGAGCAGTCTCTGCTGTGCTTTTAACATGCTAATTAAGTCCCGCCACTAACGCTACCAACACCACACTGGATGCAACCAGGAGGCATGCAACTTATTTCCGTGTAAACACATGTAAGACCAGCGCAGCATGGGGTAGAGTCCTCGGCTCACTTACCTCGGAGTAGCCCCCAATGGATTCAGTCAAGACTAAGGCTGAATTCGGACAACACGATAGTCAATGGTGGGGTAATATAATCAACTTTACAGTTGTTCATCTAGGGGGTGCTCCCCACACAACATGGGCCTCCTCCACACGGGGCGTTTAATGAGCCTTGAAGGCTCATTATAAATTTTACCTACACACGAGCGGAGCGCAAAACGGGCGTACAGGCGCGTTATCTCCCCGATAATGCGCATTTTCGAACGCGCGTTAAATAGCGACTTTTATTTTGCTCCGGCCGTTAAAGCGCATTTTCGCTGTGTGAACAAGCGATTATGCGCATTAACTACCTGGAAAGCGCTTTTTGGGCATCTTTTAATGCGCTTCGCCGCTTCTCGCCGCCTCCCGTGCAGAGGGATTAGGCGTAAATGCGCCTCCGCGAAAATGCGCATAATCCCCGAACCGGGCGCAAAAGCGCATCCTTGTGGAGGGGGCCATGGTAATAAATAATCAACCATGGTGTGGATTAGGATCAGCACTGAGTTGACTATGGCAGCATTCGGATGACACGATAGTCAATACAACTGACGATTGTTTCTCCCCCTCCAGTTGTTTATTGTGTCGTCTGAATTCAGCCTAAGAGTAAGCCTCCAATGAACTCAATCAACATCCTGTAAACACATCTAAGATCTATGGAACACAGGTAGAAATGAGGACAGACGGACGACTCAGTCCATGTGAACCGGTTGGGTCTGCCTGACCACTGTCCTGACTGAGCACACTGATTCGGAAGTCCCTTCCCTCGGGATTTGCTTCCGAGTAAACATGCCTCAGATCGGGCTGTGTAAGGCCTTTGTGGGCTGCATACCCTGGCAACTTCATGAATATCGATTTGGACACCTGTTCCATATATGATGATCTTTTTGCGATTTTTAAAGAAGGCTGCAATCCCATACACATTGATTTGGGAGTAATCCGCATGGAACTCAATCGGGACTGATAACTGATGACTTTGGGTTCACTCTAAAGGTATAAAATCCATCAAGACTAGTTTTGGAGGATTTTTTCCCTCTCCCTTTCCATTTTCCTTCCTTTCTTTCCTTCCTTTCTTTGCTTTCGTCTTCCCCCCTTCTATCTTGCCTTATTTTCTTCCCCTATTCCCCCTCCTCTCTCACACACTTTGATCAACGCTTTAAAAAGAAAAATCCATATCTATATTTGTTGCTTTTGCTGCAACAGACTAAAAAGGATGCCCTCCCCCAACAACCTGGGCAATTCTATCTGTATCTATATCCTCAATGGTCTTAGAGAACGCCTCCTCTCCCCAGCAAACACAGAGACTCTTTTGATGTGTTCATCCACACACGTATTAGTTTCGAAATGTGGTTTAACTGGCGATGTGTGTGTGTGTGTGCGTGTGTAAGAGAGAGAGAGAGAGAGAGAGAGAGAGAGAGAGAGAGCATCGCTTTCTCTCACGCCTCCACACCCATACCAGTATCGGATTCACTGGTACTCCGCTTAGACTGAGGTTCTTTCTAAACGCACTCAAATTCGTAAGACTGGCTCCGGCTTAAGTGCACCTGAATCCGTTCCAAAATGCCCTTTGTCAGACTCTGAGGGCGGAAAGATATGATTTTGAGTCGCTTAGGAGTATGAATGAGCAGAGCTATTTCTCTGCGTGGTTGGGGGCTGATAGGGTATGCAGGGAGGTCAAATTCAGTGTCAATAAGTCTGAAGAGAGTTTTATTTGATAGATAATTTCATTAATGTGTTTATTTAAAGTCATCCCGCTCCTCAGTCCAAAAGCCTCCCTTGTTGTAATCAGTAAAATAAGATGCTCCCTGCACACAGGCTTGCCATATAAAATGGCATGGAACACAAGGAAAGGGAGATGAGGAGGGAAGAGGAAAAAAATTAAGCAGTCTTTCAGCAGGGCAGATGTAATGGCTCTGCTTCCCTTCTCCCCTCCCTCTGTACCACCTGCTGGAATGACAGTTTTCCCCTATTAGGTAGGGAGGTCCAGCAATGGGAGGCGGCAAGGTAATTTTCCAGGGGCCACATTTGCCCCACTCCTCTCTGGTACAGCCTATGTTCATTGCACCCCCTGGCTTCCTCAACTTCCAAATCCCACTCTTTTATATTGTAAGCTATCGGGGCAAAGACCTACATGGTTGTTTCAACGTTCGGACCAGAATCTAGTATACCTGCTAGCCATAAATAGTTCTGGCGTGCAGGTGGAAATAAGATTGACTTCTTGCTTAGTCTAAAGCAGAAAAATATATGGATTTTTTATTTTTATTTTTACTAGTCTTGTTAAACATGGAATGAGACTTTCATAAAGTAATGTCTCATCCAAAGGAGTTGGGGGGAAATCCCAGAAGGAAATAAGTCCTTTACAAAAAAATACGGGGTGGGGTGAGTGGGAAGGAATGCCACAAAATGGGTCTTTATGACTTCCAAGCGAAATTATCTGCTTGAATTCACATTAATTGGCAACTTTAAAAACTTGGTTGTGTCTAACGGACATCCGAGAGGAATTTAGGAGGAGATGTTTTGTCTCGAAAAATAATCCCCTCCCGAAAAAAAGGTAGATAAACACCACTTGCAAACTGAACCGTTCCTAATTGTGACAGGTCCTGGGCAATGCGGACCTAAATGAAGCCCTCGGGTGATTAGGGAATTTTAAATATCCCAAGGAGAAATCAGAAATGTGTTTGAATTCTAGCTGAAGGAAGGCTTCAGGTTTAGCCGGGATGTATTTTGCTTTTTAATTTTTATTTAGATCTGCAAACTTTGCAGAGGTGTTTATGCAATATCCTTTTAATTGCTCAAGCCTGTGAGCTACAAATTATTATTATTATTATTATTATTATTATTATTATTATTATTTTATTGAATCTAACTTGATTCCTAGATCTCAATCCCATGCGTGTTTACTCGGAGGCAAGTCCCACTAAGATCAATGGGGTTCATTATCTCTGTCCAGAAAGTGTGTTTAGGATCGCAGCCTGTGATGCTTTCATTGAGAAAGGCTTGTCCTGTCAACAGTCAGTTTAGACCATGATCCTAAACCAACTTAGGCAAAAGTAAGTTCCACTGAAACCAATGAGGTTTATTCCCCTAACAAATAAATGGTGTGTGTGTATGTTTTAAAAGCAGATGAACATCCCAGATGAACAGCACCTACTGGATTTATGTGAAATATACCAATCAAGTTAAAGGTAATTCTCTGCTTGTTTATTCTGAGTCTTACTTAGTTCGGTTAGGGCTTTAGTCCTGCTTAAGTGCCATTGAATTGTTCTGGACTTTATGCAGCTGACTTTAGCTGGATCTGAGCCACTATACAGAAGTCCCCAGTCACGTCAACAGGGGTTACTCCTGAGCAACATGTTGAGGTTTTAAATCGTTAATATTTCCAGCGGGCTTAAATGGAAAGACCTCTGATTTATCCGACTGAGAAAAGATGGGACCTTTGGAATGCAAATGTGTATAAATTCAAATATTTCAGTTTATTTGAAGGAGGCTCAGAAGGATAAGAGATTTGGGAGACATCACATATAATCGCACACACAAGCACAGACACACACACATAAGTGTATAAAAAACAAGGGTCCTCAATGCAGTGTGAATTGTATATTTAGGGTGCAATCCTATGCATATTTAGACAAAAAAAGTGCTACAGCTCCCAGCATTGCCCAGCTTGTGTAGGACTTAAAAAGCAACAGATACCACACTCAATATGTACAGAGAGCCGTATCTGACTAGGTGTATTTGTATGCACCGTGAGACTATAGTTCCAGGCTGTTGGATTTACCAACTAGTAAACATACTTTGGCTGAAATCTTATACACACTTCCTTGGGAGTAAGTCCCACTGAATGTAATGGGATTTACCTCGGAGTAGATATGAATAGGCTTGTAGTGTTAGGATCGCCCTTGCATCTTAACGAAGAATTCTCTAGACTTTGCTCAGTTTTGCATCCGATACATCTCGATAACCTCTGAAGAAGGAGAGTCAGGTCACTAGAAATTAGTAGGTTTGTATTATTATTATTTTTAAGGACATCCCCCCCCCCGACTCCTGAACTGAAATCCTAAATTCCATCGAAATGAATGGAACTATTTCCATTGCAAATTAAACGCCTTGAGGATCAGTCCCACAGAAGCTAATGGGACTTACTCTTGAGTGAATATGATTCAAAGAATGGAGACTATAGCATCTCCCTATCTTTTATTTTATCTTTTTTGTTTTAACTTAGATGTTGTTGTGGGATGGGGGGTGTATTTGGGATAAATTAGTCCAGGTTTTAAAAAACAAAAAAGGGTCTGGCGAAGGAAAAAGTAGGTATGGGTTTGAATGCTCTCATACATAAAGAAATCCTATACATATTCACTGAGAAGTAAGTCCTAATTGAGCAAAATAGGATTTCATCACAGCCTCACAGGTAAGGGTTGCAGCCTTATTCTTATGGGATTTATTTTGGTTTTCCCCTAAATATGGAAATCCATCCACCAGCCGCAACCTGATCCAGCAGACATTTCGAATCAAAGAATTTCGAGTCCAGGAATTGGTCAAGTGTACGAGAACTGAACGAAGGTCGCAGTCCTTTAACACACAAACTCGCTCCTAGTTACCCAGAGCTTTCTTCGTTTTAACCTGTATAATTTGGGCATAGTAGGCGAGATTTAACAGCTGCTATAATAATAATCAAAAAATGTGAGTCAGAAATCCTTACCAACTGCAAATCTACAGAGAGTCAGGAGATCAAAACCTCCTGAGTTCAATGGGACCAGTTCCATAGAATAGTATAGAATAGTTTTAAAAAGTTTGTACATGTATCTGCAGAGATTTTGGTTGGAAAAGTGATTGAAAAGCACAGAATGGAACAGAATTAAATACGATTGCATATATATTGACCAAGTAACAGCATTGAAGCCATTGTGTCATGATGTTATATAGTAACCTAAAGAAAGTTACCATGTTCTTTTATACGCTGCCCAAGTTTCAAAAGATACTCATATTTTTATAACCAGTGCTTAATAATACGTTAGGAATTTATGATACCTTTTTTAATGGTTTCCCCTACCTTTTAAGAGAAACCAGCCTAATAATAATAATAATAATAATAATAAAAAAAAAATCTGCGGTTCAGAGATCGCTCCTGTTATTTTGCTGTGTAGCCAGATTCTGAAATAATTTCCTGCTTAGTTAGTTCCTGCTTGAACGTTTTGCTGTGTTGTGGGTTGGTTAAAAAGAAAAAAGGGGGGAGATCAGAAAGGGGGGGACGCTTAGGAATGGCAATTCATAAAGCGTTAGTGAAGGTAACAGAAATCCATGAAACTTGCTGCAGCTTCCGTCGGGGCAAGTTTATAGATGCTTGCCTGGGAGTAAATCCCACTGAACTCAATGAGGCTTACTCCTGAGTAGACCTACCGAGGATCACGTTGCTAAATGTATCTGGTATTGGACATCTAAGGCCCCCTCCACAAGGATGCGCTTTTGCGCCCGGTTCGGGGATTATGCGCATTTTCGCGGAGGCGCATTTACGCCTAATCCCTCTGCACGGGAGGCGGCGAGAAGCGGCGAAGCGCATTAAAAGATGCCCAAAAAGCACTTTACAGGTAGTTAATGCGCATAATCGCTTGTTCACACAGCGAAAATGCGCTTTAACGGCCGGAGCAAAATAAAAGTCGCTATTTAACGCGCGTTCGAAAATGCGCATTATCGGGGAGATAACGCGCCTGTACGCCCGTTTTGCGCTCCGCTCGTGTGTAGGTAAAATTTATAATGAGCCTTCAAGGCTCATTAAACGCCCCGTGTGGAGGAGGCCTAAGGGTGATCCCGATTTCTCTTGCAACTTTACAGCCTCATCAGATGCAGGGTGAGGATCCGGGGTGAAAGAAAGCCCGCAGCGCGATATTCGGGCAAGTTTATTCCCTTCCCCAGCAAGTATACTTAGGGCTGCTGCAACCCTGGAATCTAAGCCCTTTGGGGATTAAATAAAATAAAATTTAATTTTAAAAAAATCACATAACTGAGGCGGCAATTCTGAACACCGACTCCGTCCCCCTGAACGCAGCAAGTGGTTTACTTCTGAGTAAACATGCCTAGGATGGCTCTGTCAAGGGGGAAATGCCTGATGGTTTGCTCCTTTTTGAATGCTAGATTAGGAAGACAACAACAAGGGTGTTTTGTAGATAGGCAGGGTATAAATTGAATTAATCATAATCATAAAAAATATAAGAAATGCTGTTGATGGAGAAATTTCCTAAATTCTAGTTAAGGCCTTCCATTCCAAATTTTCTCCCTCGTCATCCCCCGCGGTTTTATATTCCCTTAGACTCTGTTTATCGACCGCCTTTCAGTCATTAACGGCTCCCCAGGCGGCGTACAACACAAGCAAATGAAACCAATTCCAGTCCAAAAATTCAAGCAAAGGAAAACGTGGCCGAAAAATTCACTGCTGTCTTTGAGGGAGGATCACTCAATGGATCCGATTCAGTTCTCTTCTCCTAAGTAAACTTCTTACTCGGAAGTTACACAGCTAGTAGGGATCTTCTCCAAGTAGTGTGTTTTTAGGATCCGGATTTACGTTGACGGGAGATGCGTCTCTTCCCCAACCTTCCTCTTTCACACACGTCTGTGTCAACCAGATTGGATAAACTCCGGCTAAAATTGTGTTTTTATCACTGCATCGGTTGCTTATTATGAATTTCATTATATGCATTTTATGGTTGTGCGCCGCCTTGGGAGGGCTCCTGGCCTGAAAGGTGGTCTACGAAGATTTTAAATAACGAGAGGGGAAAAAAATAAACGAATGGTTTATGGATGGCATGTTAATAGCTTGCAAATGGTTTGAAAGAGTCATTGAGTGAGGCGAAGGAGGGGAGGGGGGCGAGGGGGCTCCGTGAAGCGAAGAAGAGAAGGTGTCAAGTTGGCTTTGTAACTTTAATAAAAGTAAAGCTCCATTTATTTGCTCCGGTTGTCAAAGCACTTTTCACCACTTCGGATCTGTGCTTTGGAGTTTACCTATAAAGGAGTCGGGTTCCAGTGGTGGTTGGCGACTCCGATGTCGGCGGGGCGCTGGTTCCATTCGGGGTCCCAGTCAGAACACCGAAGGAGCTATCCAAGGGACTGAACCCATTTTGGGGGGTATGGTTCAGCCCCTTGGATAGCGATATTTACATTTCCGGCTGGTTCTGACAACAACCCAGGGTGGAATCGCAGCCCCAGCGAAATCGGAGCCACCAGCCTTAACTGTCGGCTCCCCCCCCCCCCCCCATCGCCTCGCCTGGTTTGCTAAATCTCTCTCTCTCTCTCTCTCTCTCTCTCTCTCCCCCCCCCCCCCCGCTTCATTTTGTTGTCTTAAATCCACTTCGTTCCTCCCTATCGGTAGAATCAAAAGCTCCATTCAGATCCCAGTTCCTAGGCGGGCAGGTGCGGGGGTCCACCCGCCATTTGCAGCCGTTAAAGCGCCCCTTTCAGTAAGTGTTTGTTTATCTCCCCCTCCCTCCTCGCCCTGTCTCTGTTTTCACAGTCGTAGAAACCTCCACCCCCACCCCACCCCCAGAAGCCGGGCCCCTTTCACGCGTTTACCTTCAAGGATGATTCATGGATCTCCCCGCCGAGGGTGGAGCTCCTCCTGGGCAGATCTTTGAGTGGAGTAAAGGAGGGGGGGATTGAGAAGAAGTTGCCATTCAGAAGACTTGGGGCATGACGGGGGACAGATGTATGGGTCGGTGTTGAGGGGGAAGGGTGGGTGGGTGAGAAAGGCGAGCTCAGCGGGGCTGAGCCGGACGCGATGAGTTCAGGCAGGGCGATTAGAGCTTTGGACGCTGGAGCGAAGGTAGGGTGACCACATAAAATCCAGGTCACGGCTCATGTAACTTTAACAGTTGTAGAGAAAAGGGAATTTCAGCCAGTGTCATTTGTATGCAATTAGTTCCTGGTGAAATTCCCTCTTCATCACAACAGTTAAAGGTGCAGGCACTATACTAGAGTGACCATATACAAAAGAAGGCAGGGCCCCTGCAACTTTAACTGGTGTGATGAAGAGGGAATTTCACCAGGGACTAATTGCATACAAATGACCCGGGCTGAAATTCCCTTTTCTCTACAACTGTTCAAGTTACATGAGCCCTGACCTGGATTTTATCTGGTCACCCTAGCGAAGGGCCTGGATCCAGGTTTACTCCTACTTAGAGTAGCCCCATTGAAATGAACAGGGCTTCACTTAATCCGGGCTTCCCTTCAACCCCCCCCCCCCCCCGCTGCTTTCAATGGGGCGGCTTTAAAATTGGATCCAGCCCATTGCTTGCAGATGGGGGGGGGGGGGGAACGTCCTGATCGATTTAGGAGGAGGCGAGCTCATTCTTTTATTGGCTTGCGCTGCGGTGGTTTCGACTTAGAAGGTGGGGAGGTGTAGAAGGGTGTGATATGTGTGTATGTACCTTTAAGAGGGTGCAGCTATCAGTCCTCACCCCTGTGTTAGCCGTGCTGGAAGGATATGACAAAGGCGAGTCTTGACGCCGTCTCCTTCCATCGTCATCACGCTCGAGAAGCCTAGCGGTTAGAGTTCCCCACCAGGACTTGGAGAGACCCCGGTTCAAATCCCCATTAAGCCATTTAAAAAAAAAAAAGAAGCTCACGGGCTAGGTAAGCTTGGCCTAGTTACTCTCTTTCAACCTAACCTACCACACAGGGGTGTTGTGAAAATAATGAGGATGCGGAGGAGGTGGGGGATGGGACCTATGTATGTTGCTTGGAGGGTAGCCTAAAAGTATATGAGACCTTAGATTAGTTTACCTCCTTGCCAAAGAAGGAAAAGAGATCCTGGAAACTGAAAGAGGAAAAGGAGGAGACGCTGCAGGGATGAAATCGAAAGTGACGAAATCCGTGCCCTTAATTTAAGGCAGAATTCTGTGTCTTTGATTTAAGTCTCTTCCTTACCTGAGACTTTTTTTAAAAAAAAACACCTCTTTTCAAGTACAGCGCCTAGCGCCCGGTTGGTGGTAAATTAACATCAGCTGCCTAGATGTTGACTCCGAAGAATTCGAATCCCGCTTTTGTTTATTTGGACTGGTCCGGTCGGAGCTTGATCCAAGCTCGCAGGCTTCTTTGGGAGGGAGAAAGGCCATGGGGTTGGCCTCTGAGTAAACACATTGATAGGCTGAGGTTGTAAATAGTAAGCAGGGTGGCTGGATCCATCCCTGGAAGGCAGTCGTCTCGAAATCAATGGGATTTAAAGTTAAGTCGCGACTAACTCAAATCGCTTTAAGCTAGTCACGATTTCACTTTAAGTCTCCTTGATTTCGAGGGGTCTACTCTAAGGAGGACTCGGACTGCAATCCTATACCCGCTTACTGGGGAGATCGCCCTCCTGAGATCAAGCCACTGGAATCTATGGGGCATCAGCATTATTCCTCCAATATGCGAGGACTAAGTGAGGGACTCGGTGGGAGTTCAATGGTGGAGTTAGGTTTGAATGGAGGGCTTTCCGAGTCACACCAGTTGACCCTGCACTTGAATCCGTGGGGCTTCTTTGGGAGCAAACGGAAGCTAGGATCGGGGCCGCACAGTTGCGCTCTTACAGCACGATTTACTTGAGAGAAAATCCAGCGACAAATTCCCACTGGACTAGTCGTGTTTTAGACTCTGAAATAGCTAAGACTCTTCCTGTCGTTGTGGCACCTTAAAAACAGCCACAGCAGCAAGAGATACATGAATTCCGGCATCAGCTTTCCTGAACTAAAAAGCTCAATATATGTGGACCAGTAAAATCAGGGGGACTTACATCTGAGTCAACACGGGCATAGGATCAGGGCCCAACCGATGCCATCTCTCAAAAGAGCGATCTCGTTGTGGGTGTGTGAAAGATAGAAAGTCTAACCGCAGAGTATTTCAAAATATGTATACATAGAGAGTTAAACGTTTCAGCTTCCGCCCTCTTATGGGTGTTGTATGCAATGTTGGTCCTTCTTAGAGTAGACCATTGAAATGAATGGCACTTAAGTTAGACTTACATTAGATTTAACCAATTGGATATAGTCCTAAATATGTACACATATGTACACATAACCCCATTTATATATATATATATATATATATATATATATTCGTTTATTTCGAAACCAAAGTACATCTTGGTTTCGAAACAAACGAAACGACAGCAAATTTGGTCTTCCAGGGAAAAGAACAAGCTCATTTCTGGATAAACCCCATCAAAAATGGAGGGGGGGGAAGGCTTTAGTTTAAATCCATTCTCTCCCCCTCATCCTTTTTTCTTTTCTTCTTTTTACAAGCTAAGGCAGAACGTCGTTAGAAGAATCGGATTAGTAGAGGCCGGCGCCACCCATCAGCAAAGAGCTAAAAACCAGCTTAGCTCCGATCTTGCGCCTTCCTTGATCATAAGGAAACATTTCTTTTTGTTTGTTTGTTTGATTTATGGCCCTTGCATCTTTCATATCTTAGGGATCCTCCTGTCACTTGTCGTTAGCGAAATTTCAGCACAAAGCGAGTCTTTCCCTCTCTACGCCTCTCTGGTCAATTTCAGCTCCATTTCAGCAGCTTGGCTTGCGGTCTACGAAAGAGCTTTCATTCATTGCTTCCTTCTTTGCTTCCTTCTTTGCTTCCTTCTTTCTATCTTTCTTTGCTTCTTTTTCCTCCCTGTGCGATCGAAGTTGAAGATCAGATTTTAGGACGAAATCTTTACCCCCTTCCCTCCTCCCCCCCCCCCCCAAATATAAAATAAAACAAAGCTGTCAGCTCCTTGATTACCCCTGGGAATAATTCCCTACCACGTGTATTAAGTGTGCCGTTTCTTGACTTTGAAAGCGAGAAGAGGCCGAGGAGGGGGAAAGAGATCTCGGGGCATGATTTCCCCCCCCCCCCGTTGTGTAAAAAAAGAATTTACACATTAAAAAAAGAGAGTGGGGGAAAAGGAGAGAAGGAAGTCTGGTTTGTCTTTCCTCCTCTTCTTTATTCCCCCTTTCAGGGGGGTTGGAAATATTTAAAGGAGACTTAAAAAAAATACCCTGAATGGTGAAATAAAATAATATTGAGTGTGTGTGTGTGGGGGGGGAGTCATTAGAGAAGGATTTGAACAGCAAATTTCATGGGGTGCTAAGAGATGCTAGAAAAAGATAGTGCGAAAAATACAAAGAGAAACGGATAATGATGATGATGATAAGAAGAAGAAGAGAAATTATAATTATCATCGTCATAATCATCATCTCAGAGGTGCAATCGTAGACGTGCTTCCACACAAGTAAATCCCACAAATCTCATGGTAAATCAGTTATATTTACAGCTGCATCCTATACATGCCTACTCAAAGGTAAATACCTTGAGTTCAATTGATTTTTTTTCCCCCATTAGAAGCCTGTATAGGATTGGAGTTTCACTGCTCAGTTAGACATAGACAGGAATCTGGATCAAGATGACTCCAATTTAAATCAGTGGGATTTCAAAGCGCTTCACTTTGGCGGGATCGTGCCCGAACCTGGCTGGGAAAATAAAGAGTCCTCCGGGACACGCGCGCCCAGAAAAGGAAAACAAAGCCAGGAGGGTGGATCATAAATTGTATCTGGAGACATTTCTTGGCACGCAGGTACGGGGGGGAACTTCTTCAACACGTCCATATTTGTTTCCCCGTGGGGGCTGGGGTTATTTGGGGGATCCGCGTGTTCTTTGGAAGTCCCATCGAACTGAATGGATGCCATAATTTTAGGGGTGTGTATGTGTGTGTTCCTTGTTTAAAATTGAGGCGTGAGGTACGTGCGAAAACAAATAAATAAATAAATAAAAATAAGACATGACATACACATGAATTCCTACAAGGATGAAAACACACTTTTTGGCTACACACGAGACAGAGGCAAGCTTGGAGGCCTGCAAACCCGCCAGTGGAGGCAGAATGCGTTTAGACAGGGCAGAGATCCCTATAGAAAGCCTTCCCCACCCGTGCCGGCCTTTCTTCAAGTTGGGACCCCCCTTGCCCCCCAGTCAGACAGGAAAAAAAAATCCCACAACTCCCAGCATGGGGAACACTGGGGGTTGTAGGGCATTTTATTCTGTCTGAACACGTATAGGATTGCGCCAATAATAATAATAATAATAATAATAATAATAATAATATTTATCACCCGCCTCTCCCAACGGATTGAGGCAGGGAACAGCACCAAACATAAAATACAAAACTGATCAAAAGCACACAAAACCACACATCATTGAAATACCAATAAAACACCAATAAAACACTTTAAAATTCATCTGGGTAGGCCTGCCGGAAGAGATCAGTCTTTATAGATCTTTTAAATTCCTGAAGACTGGTGAGTTCGCGAATCTCTCCCGGCAGGTCATTCCACAATCTGGGAGCGGCAGAAGAGAAGGTCCTCTGGGTAACGGTTGTCAGTCTAGTTCTTGTTGACTGTAGTAAATTCTTCCCAGAGGACCTGAGCGTGCGGGGCGGATTGTATGGGAGAAGGCAATCCCGTAGGTAACCTGGACCCAAACCATGTAGGGCTTTAAAGGTAATAACCAACACTTTGTACTTCGCCCAGAAACTGATTGGCAGCCAGTGAAGAGATTTTAAAACTGGTGTAATATACTTCAAGTCCTGAGGAGGAGAATTGGGATAGCTGCAGCCTTTAGCAACAACAGAGGGAAACACGCACAGTTCACGGACACGCAACCTCTCTTTCACACACACGCATGAGCCCAATGAAGAATGGCTTAGGGGAAATAAAAAATGAGGAGGGGAAGCCACCATTTCAGGAATCTCTCTTCCAACCGCATGTCTTTCGTCCTCTTGTATAGAAAATATATAAATGACCACTGTTAAAGGGGACTATTGGGGAAAGGGATTCAGGGGGTGAGAAAACAAGAAAAGATATGGGAATATCTCGCAATTCCTCCCCCACCCCCCATCCCCGTGATTCCCAAAGGGGACTTTCTGTTTTATTTATCCCAAAATAAAAAATTGCCCCGGACATTTGCTAACAAACTAACGAACGAACTTGCTCCGAATTCGTCCTGTTTGGATTTCAAAGGTGACCGTAGCTTGGAGGATGAGAGCCAAGCGCCCAGGTTCTACACTACTGCTTTAAACTGCTTTATAACAGTAGTGACAAATGTTGGGACCCAGGTCACACTGCATATATAGTTTTCAGCCCATTTTCAAAGTGTCATGTCCTGCTTGGTGTCGATCTGGGCAGAAATCGAAGCAAGAAATCCAGGGATGTGGGGCGTGTGTGAACAGAGAATAAACACGCCAGCCTCTTTACAAACAACACACACACACACACACGCCTTCCCAACCCACCCAGACCCCCACCCCTTCGCTAATCCTAGATTCCCCATTTTTCTTTTTTTTAAAAAAAGTGAAGGAAATCCGTTGGTGTGTTGGGACCAGAGAGAAAGAAACGAATTGTAGAAGATC
Source organism: Anniella stebbinsi (assembly GCA_029215795.1). NCBI lineage: Eukaryota > Metazoa > Chordata > Lepidosauria > Squamata > Anniellidae > Anniella > Anniella stebbinsi. Next base: position 6,005,654 of record JARDYH010000010.1, read on the forward strand.
TTTTTTCCCAGCACACAAGATACATTCTGAAGTTGGAGAATTGAATGGATGATTTAACTCTGGTGTGTGTGTGTGTGTGTTCGCTCTTTGAATCCTGTGGTGCAGTTAGGTAATTTTAGATTCTGGGTTTACAGGACCCTATGTATTGCTTCACATACTTCAAATTGGGGTAAACCAATGCTGCTGGATTGGGGGTGGGGTCTATTGCCCTAAAAGTCCTACCCTGACTGCATCACTATCTAGCATCTAAATTTTAGATCTTAAAATGTAACAGTATCTTAGGGCGCAATCCTATGCATGTTTAGGCAGAGAAAAGTCCTAGAACTCCCAGAATAGCTGCCTGGGGAATACTAGAGTTTTAGGACTCCCCACCCCCGTCTAAACAGGCATAGGATTGCGCACTTAAATGTGTAGTTTTCATGGAACTATGGGTAATGCATTGTTTGGGTGTGGGAGAGGGATGGGGTTTATCCCCAAATTGTGGGCTGCGAGAAAATATATAATCAATTGGTCATCCTTCCTTCTTTCTGTTTGTACGTCTGCATCGTATCGCTTCTAGGCATTGTGCCAAATCTTCAAAGCAGAATCGAGAAAGGCAAAAATGGAGGTTGCCCCTCATAGGCCACCGTCTTCCTCAGGGATGGGAGCTATGGATTGGATTGGATTGGAGTCAAGGAGCTGTGCAAAAGAAGAACTGTCTTCTAGTCCACCACCTCCAAAGCTTCAGGCGGCTCCCAAAAAGAAAACGAAAAAGAGTAAAAGGAGAAGGCTCAGCTGAGATTAACCAGGGCCAGATCTACACCAAGCAGGATATGCCACTTTGAAAATGGCTTGAAAACTGTATATATAGGCTGCATTCAGACAACACAATAATCAACTGGGGGGGGGGGGAACAATCGTCAGTTGTTTTGATTATCATGCCGTCCGAATGCTGCCATAGTCTACTCAGCGCTGATCCTAATCCACACCACGGTTGATTATTTATTACCATGTTGTGTGGGGAGTACCCCCTAGATGAACAACTGTAAAGTTGATTATTACCCCACCATTGACTATCGTGTTGTCTGAATGCAGCTATAGTGTGGCCTGGGCCCAAACAGTTGTCACTACTGTTATAAACCATTTTACAGCAGTAGTGTAGATCCTGCCCATTCAAGCTCAACCAAACCGAGAGGTACCAAAGGATATTAACAGCAGAGCAATAAAATAAAAGCATGCAGAGGTGGTAATGATTTTTTTCCTCCTGCAACCAAGGGATCGGGAAGTATTTCTGGGAGAAAACCGAAGATTATCTCAAAATCTCTCTCTTTCTATGAGAAGGAGATAGGATAGAAAACAGAGAAGGCCAGGATCATGGTCTGCAAATGAATATCCTATGTATGATGATGATGATGATGATGATGATGCCCCCATGTTAGTACTTTTTAGGTCCTTGCACAACCAGTAGCCTGGGTCCCCTCTACAAGGATTCACTTTTGCGCCCGGTTAGGCGATTATGCGCATAATCACTGAAGCGCATTTACACCTAATACCTCTGCACGAGAGGCGGCGAGAGGTGGCAAAGTGCATTAACAGATGACCAAAATGCGCTTTACAAGTAGTTAATGCGCATAAGCACTTGTTCACATAGTTAAAATGCGCTTTAACGGCCGGAGCAAAATAAAATTCGCGATTTAACGCGCATTCGATAATGCGCATAATCGGAGAAATAACGCGCCTCTACGCCCGATTTGTGCTCCGTTCTTGTAGAGGTAAATTTTTTAAAGCGCCTTGAAAGAGCTTTAAACCTCTCTTGTAGAGGCAGCCCTGGACTATTGCTTGATTTTGGTGTTATTCTGTGATTGTTTGAACTCGTTTTGGATTTTATGTGATATTTCCTGGGTTATATTCTTTTATTGTATGGGTTTAACCTCTATTTCGTAAACTCTTCAGAGAGCTTTAGCTATCGGGTGGTACAGAAATAGAATTAATAAATATTTTCTTTCTTGTAATGGAGCAAGATATTTCACACATGACAGATCACCTGCCTCACCTTTAGAAGAATATTCAAGCCAGTAAATATTCAGGTCAGCACAATATCTTATTTCTCTCTCCATAGAAATATCTTGTCTTTTTTAAAGTGGGAAAACATTCATGTTAGATCAATGAAAAGAGAGAGGTAGGAGATTTTAACCCATTTATAAATATAGGCTGTACTCCTGAACCCACTCTGTACTTAAAGGGACTTACTTCTGAGTAGACATGCCCAGGATAGAACTGTTAAATACACCCCAGAGAGAAGGGAGTTTGATTCATGCCTGGATTAGACATCCCCAAAGCTGGATGTTACAGGGTGTGTACAAAAGTAAAAAGTTCTTCTATGAGCACCTCGGGTTACTCTATTTTTAGAGTGGCAGGTTTAAATATAGATCTCCTGGCTTAAAAAGGAAAAGAATGAAGGAAGAAGAGTACCAAGTTAGCATTGCAGAGAAAAGGATCCAGGACAGTCCTTAAGCATTCAAGCATTATATTACTGCTCATGCCAGCCATTTACGCTAGAATAATGCTATCGCCCAAGTCAACGATAGCTTTGTTAGGGGTTGATGTTGATAAGGTTCAGGGGTGTTTTTGTTGCAAAAGTTCGGACTGCACCTTCCCAAGTCAACAAGCATGCATCGGGTTTGGGACTTACTTGGACGAAGCCGATGGATATACACGCAAATGATGTGTTTTGACGATGTGGCTCATTATGTGACTTTACTGGCATAAATAATGTGACTTTGAAATCGGCACTACGTTCCAGTTTAGAAGCAGGGTATCTCTGTCAGACCGGAAGGAGATCAGAGCTACATCCGATTGGTTCCCCCTGAATCTACTCCAAAAACATGTACTTTTGTTGCACAGTGCATTTCTCCAACTGGACTTGTGTGAACAAGCCCTTGAAGCAGGAGGAGAAACAACCATGGCTGGGGCACCTTAAAAACAAACTGTTGGCCACACATGATCTTGGGCAGATGAGGACAAAAGAGAGGGACATAGATACTGCCTCGACAAGCAGCCTTGTATTTAAGCACTCGCCTGGTCACCATGGGTGACAAGAAATTCCCTGCAGGTGAGTGAGCGGGCTGGCAGAAGAGGGATAGAACACTCCGTCACCCCACTGTGCTCAGCATAAAATCAAAGGAGCCGCAAGAATAAGGGAGCCTCCATCTTCATGCCTAGCAAAGAAACACAGTGGGTTGCTACAAGGCAGAGGAACCTCTCTCCATCGCCCCTCCGCCAGTCCACAGCAGGCTAGTAAACATTTTGCAGGCTAGTAACTTTTGCGGGCCTATTTGCAAGGCTGTGGTAAAGGCCTTTTTTATTATTATTTGCTAGCTTTGAATCAGTGACTTGCTGTTTTATGACATTCCTACGGGACTTTTAGTACCACTGCTTCTTGAAACAGTGAGAGTGTCCCAAAGTCACCCTGGGAGCATCATGGTTGAATAAAGATTTGAACTCGGGTCTTCCCAGTCTAACCCTGGGTAGGCAACCTGATGCCCTTTGCCCCCCTAGTTTTATCAGACTTATGGTCATGGCTTCAGCTGAAGGATCTTGGTTATTGTAGTTTGGGGAATGCATCTCCAGATGGTTTGGACTACAATTCCCATCGACATTGGCCCTATGGCTGGGGCTGATGGGAGCCATAGTCCAAAACATTGGGAGTTCACCACAATTGGAAAGATACATTGGCATAGATATATTTTGAATCTCCTGTTCTTTGGGGGCGACCATCATCGCTTATTGTCCTACGATGCTGGGAAATAGACATTTTCATCCATGGGCATTGTCCAACGGTGTCATTCTGCCAAGTCAAATTGTGCTGGCAGAGCTCTGCCAAACCTTCCCCTTGTGCAAGAGCTTGCACAACGGGTTGCACAAGTGCTTGCATAAGCGTGCTTGGCAAATGTAACTTTAGTTGGATTCTCCTCTTGCGCATAGTTCAGAACCTAGTTTCCACTAGCCCAACATCATGGGCGGTATTGGAACGATGCAGTTGGATACTGCCCTAAGTGAGAAAAGGTCATAGTGAGCAGGGAGTGGAGCTCCAGCTTTGCGTGCAGATAATCCCAGGTCCTAGCTGGCACGTGTCTCCAACCTCCCTTCCTTCTAATGCCTTCCCATAAATAATCGCAACCAGACAGGCGTCTGTGGCAGAAGATGAGAGACGGCAGGGGAGCTGGCTCACAGCCTTGCACATGTAAACAACTGGATCCTTTCTGCTGATATTAAAGCCACCAACAGGTTGCCTTATTAATTGGGCTTGGAAGATCATTTCACACTTCATAAATCACAGCCCTGCTGGCTGGGCAGCTCTCCTGTCCCGAGTAGCTGCCAGGTTGCTTTGGTGTGACTCACCTCCTCTGCAAGGTGGGGGCGGGGTACGGCAGGGCGTGGGTCCTAGCAGGATTAAATCCGACACTGCCCAAATATTTGGGTTTGAAGGCTGGATTGAGGGAGTCCGGGATTCCAGTGGCCAGAATTTTTTAATTCAAAGATTGTTCTCTTATGAGTGCTGTTTTATGTATTATATTATTATCTCTTTCTACCTAATGGTGGTTTTTCTAGACGGACATGATGGGCTTAACCAAATCATGCTGTCTTTTATTGATTCAGGAACTTCCTGACAATTGAGCATGTTTTAAGTATGACTGCTTTCTGAACGTTGGTGTGGATGTATTCTGGTAGGCCCAGTTTCTGGAGGTTTTCTCTATATATTTTTGAAGTGATGCCAGTGACTGAGGTGACTAATGGAATAATTGTGACCTTTTCCTGTTGCCACAGTTCTTTGACTTCCATCATCATCATCATCATCATCATCATCATCATTTTAATTTCTAACCCACCCAAGAGCTGAAATTCTCTGGGCATTTCCCAACATGTCACAAAACATACAAACAACAACTTTATACAACATTATGATAAAAGAGAGTATTTTTTTTAAAAAAAAAACCTAGAGTACAAAATTTAAAACAATATTATACAATATTTCATGATGCAACATTATGATAAAAGAGAGTATTAAAAAAAAACCTAGCGTACAAGATTTAAAATCATTTAAACAGTTAAAACAATTTCAATAAATATTATTGGGGGGGGGGTGTCTTTGTGTGTGTGTGTTTTGAGAGACAGGAGGGGAATTGGCTCGTGGCCTTGCACATTCAAACTTTGTTTGATATTTGATTAAGTTCATTTATTTGGGGGAGGGTAAAGCTAGGTATTACGTTCTAAACTAAACAAAACTAACAAACAAACAAAAGCATTATCAAACAACAGATGAGGCACTCAGCAGCGGAGGCTGGTGTCTCTGAAGTCAATGGGGCTGTGAAACCGCTCCAGGTTTCAGTCAGAACCAGTCAGAACTCTAGAGGAGCTCTCCAAGGTTCTGAATGGTTCTGCTTTTGCACCTTGGATAACTCCTTTAGAATTCTGGCTGGTTCTGACTAAAACCCAGAATGGATTCACGGCCCCACCGGAATCAGAACCACCAGCCTCCACTGAGTCTACCCCATCCTGGTGACCTCCAGATGTTTGGGACTGAAACTCCCAACCTGCATGGCCAATGGTTAGAGATGATGGACATTGTAGCCAAAAACATCTGGGGGATATAGGTAAGGAAGACTGAAAGAGGTTGCCAACAGTAAGCAGACCAGGGTCATGGGGGAGAAATTTGTTCACTTCGTATTTTCATGTGAACCCATCTAAATTGTACTTCTCAAACCAATAGGACAGAGGTGGGCAATCATGTCCCGTAGGTTGTATGCGCCCCTCTGCCACCCCCAGTGTGTCCCCTGCTTCCCCGAGTCCCATCATGCTGCTGAATTCAGTGGTGGTGGAAAGCCACACCGCCCCTCTAAAATTAGTGCTTTTAGCTCTACGTAACACTAAAACAGTCAAATTCAGCTCATTTGCAAGCTATGTTTGACCATTTTGGCTCTACAGAGTGTGAAACGGATCAAATCTAGCTTGCCAACAGGCTAAATTTAACTCTTTTAGCACTATGGAGTGGTTTTCTTCAGCAACCTGCCAATTTATCTGGATTCATTTTGTGGGGTACAGTGCACAGTACCCCATGGAGTGTCGGGGGGGACCAAAATCCCCCCAACCTCCCACTGTTACCCACCCCTGAAATTCACAAACTGAAATGCAGCTATCCTGCAAGTAATTTACACGATGCAATTCTTCCATTTTTCAAAAAGCTGCGTATGAAAATGCATCGTTTAGGGGAAAGTGTGCACATAGTGAAAGAAGCGTACACAAATGCATTATAGCAATGGGAAGTTGCTTCCAAAAATGCATCTATTCTGCAAAATTGGATACACAAATGCGTATATTAGGAGAAATGCACACAAAAGTGTCCATGACGGTCATGCACACTGTAAAAAAAAAAAAAAAAAAAAATCCCAGATAGATGTAGAAATAGGACTTAAGATTGGGAAAAGCTGAAACTGTAAAGAAAGAAACAAATAGAAAAAAATCCCAGATAGATGTAGAAATAGGAATTAAGATTGGGAAAAGCTGAAACTGTAAATTAAGAAACAAAAATGACAGATTTCTGTATCCTGGAGGCAAATTCTATTGAAAGCTATGGGGTTTGAATTCCAACTAAAATAGAACTGCAAGAATGAACCCTCCCCACAGCTACCAAAATAGGGGGTAGAGGCGACCATGAATTGAAACATGGGGAAATTGTACCAAAGGGTCTGTTGAAATAAGAGTCTTGGAATCCTTGGGGATCTTGAAAGCTGGAGTCAACTCTTACTAAGGGGCTCTCGGCTGGTTTGCCTAATTAGTGCTAATTAGCACAGAAAAGTCAATGCTGAAATCCCAGCCAACTTGAATCGCGATGCCTTTCCGCTGAGGTTTTTTCGAAACCACAGGGGGAAGCGTGCAAAGCAGCAACAGGTGAGTTTCCAATTAATTACTGTGTCACTCTGTCATCGGTCTAATCTGGAGCATCTCCTCCTTTAAAGCTGACACCGAAATACGTGGTGGGGGCGGGAGGGGGTTTGAAACGAATGATTATTAAACGATTCTGAAGCACCTGAGCGGGGTTATCGGTGATGCAGAGTAATAGAGGCATTTTTGCTCCCCCTTCACTCCCGGGCAACGGAGCCCAGGGTCTCAGGACTCACACCGGCAGCCTTTGATGAGAGATGCTTAAATAGTTATTGAAAGACACTAGCCTGACCTTTAATGCAGCGGCTCAAGAGGAAAAGACGACAGAGCCAAATGGAAAGTCCTGTGGCCACTCTAGGAGATCGGAGGCCCAACGGAACATTGGCGCTATCACCATGGCGTTATGGCTGCTCACACTCAACGTTGGATTTTTGCGGCCTGCCATTTGCCATCTCGCTACGCTTCTCTCTGAACGACCTGAGGTTGGAGCTCACGGCCTGCGGTTTGGATTATGCTGCCTGCCCTTGACTTCTCCCTCCTTTCTATCGCCTTTTCTTATTTCAGATCCAGCTTTTGGGCCCTCACACTGGCTTCGGTGGTGCCGCCAGCAAAGGCTGTAATTTTTGCATCTATTCAGGGAGTTTCGAAACTCTTTGTCTCTCACAGATGACGAGGACTATTTTTGTAATGTGGATAACAGGACTTCATTGTCATGCAGCTAAGAATATGAATTTCATTCCCTCAGGGAAGGTCTCCTTCCTTACTCTACCCCAAGACACACAATTAAATTATCTTTCTTTCTTTCCATATATGCAAGGCTGCAATTCTAAGAACATTTACTTGGAAATAAATTTTCTTGAAATGAATTGATGTTCCTCCTCCTCCTCCTCCTCCTCCTCCTCCGGAATCTAAAAACATAGGAAGTTGCTTTATACTGAGTTATGCCCTTGATCCATCTAGTCCAATATTGTCATCACTGACTGGCAGCATCTCCCCGGGGTTTCAAGCAGGAGTTTTTCCAGTCCTACCTGGAGATGCCTGGGACATTCTCCATGCAAAGCATTTGCTCTACCATTGAGTTACAGCTCCTGCTGCATCCATAGCACTTCACAAAGGATTGGATGGTAGTTCCGTGCCCCCAAGGGGCTTATTCTCTAAAATTATACACAATGGCGACAACATAGGGATGGGTGTGACAATGGACGCAGGGTTAGATATGTGCCAATAATATCTATGCAACGATTTCAGTTACATGTGCTTAAACCTGGTTACAGTAGGACAGCCTTCTTCCACCTGGTACCCTCCAAATGTATTGGATTACAACTCCCAGAATTCCCAGCCAGGATGTAGTCTAACACATCTGGAGGGCACCAGGCTGGGGAAGGTTGAAGTTGGGTATTGGGAATCAATGGGTGGTGGCTGTTACTTCAAAGTAAATTAGTTTAGCATTGGGGCATATGGCCTTCATGTTTTGGGGATACCTTGCTTTGGAAGATGGGGCAGAGAGAAGACCAATGCATCGACCCAAAGAACAACATATACCCATCAAAACAAGCTGTTTATATTTTAAGTCCCCTAGCATGATCTCTCTCTCTCTCTCTCTCTCTCTCTCTCTCTCTCTCTCTCTCTCCAGACCAATATTCACAGGCAATATTCATAAGACTGCTGACAAATTAACCTTTTTTTATCACTAGTGCAGGCACAGCCTGTTCCTATGCCTGCTTATTCAGAAACAAATCCCTCTTGAGTTCAATGGGTCTTACTCTCAAGCTGTAGGATTTTGGCCTACAGACGTGATTCTATGGACACCAACTTGAAAGTAAGCCCCACTGAATTCAGGTGGGGCTTACTTGGGAGTAAACACGCCAAGAAGCAGGTTGCAGAACACCCGCACGGTTTACCCTTTGAAGATGAACTTAAATAACAGGAAGTCTCTCGAGAAAAACCAAGGTTCTGTCCGAGTGATTTCAGAATCCACCATCTTGACATTTGCCCGGTTTCATTGCAGTTTGACTCGACAAGGGCGTTCTTGTACCTGAGAGAAGTGCCCGCACAGAACATGGACGCGGCCAAAGCTGCACAATTTGTACAGCTCTCAGTAACCGGGCCGAGGGATATTCCCGTCGGAACCTGAACCCCAGGACCAGAAGGTGTCGATTGTTCAAGCAACTTCAGCTGCCACTGCGGCCCAAACATCCAGCCTAGAAAGGAGCCAGCTCCATCCCAGAAGCATTTCCTCACCACCCTGCTTGCACAAATGGTGCATCTCAGTCTTTGGAGCCCATCCAAACTGAAAGGCAGTGGAATGTAAGAGGGCTTCCCTCCAGTCTGCCCATTTGGATGCAGGGACAGTGGAGTGGTTACGCACAGTAGCATAGCGATAGAACACATGTGTGAAGTCCCAGATTCAGTTCCCTGCCTCTCCATTTAAAAGGATCTCAGAACATACAAAAAGCCCTGCTGGATCAAACCAAAGGCCTATCTAGTCCAGCATTCGGTTCCCACAATGGCCAACAAGATTCCTCAATGGAAAGCCAGCAAGCAGGACATGAGTTCAATAGCATCCTCCTGGTTGTGTTTCCCAGCAACTAGGGTACATAGGCATATTGCGTCTGCTGCTAGAGGTAGCACAGAGCCATCAGGGCTGGTAGCCATTGAGGGCCTTCTTCTCCACACATTAGTCTAATCCCCTTTGAAAGCCATCCAAGTTGGCTGCCCTCAGCACATCTTATGGTAGCAAATCCCACAGTTTAAGGACTTCTCCATATTTAGCAAAACTCCCGCAGTCTTACCGGGGCTTTGTCTTCTGGAGTCTTCAGAGGTTCAACAATTGGAACAATACCCACGTCGTCATCCCCCCGGTTTTGCTGTCTCCTTCCCATCTGTTTCATTTATATCGCCACCATATGGCGCTGTTTTATTGCACGATGTCAATTTATGGCAGCCTTTTCGGGGTTCCATAAAATGGTGGATAACCGATTGAAAATGTTGGGAGAGGCATCGGAGATTGACGATGTCATGAAAAGGACCCGCAAACTTCCTTGAGTGAACAATCACGAGGGTGCAATAAATCACTCGTGTAGAGAAGCTCTAAATATGTGCTGGGTGACTAAGGGTATTCCTTTGTCCATCTTCAGATTCCCACTGCTCAGCTTCATTGGATGAACTCGGGTTCTAGTATTATAGGAGAGGGAGATAAACCTGTCCCTATCCACTTTTTCTGCACAGTGCATAATTGCTATGCACTGGTATCACACCCCTCCCTTATGCACCCTTATGACGGGTATAGAACTTCATGCCACAGAACCAAATGCAGTCAGGCCCTCTGAACTTCTCCAGATGGCCACGCCCCTTCCCCTGGTCCCACCCACTTCCCCCAGACCACTGATCATTTGGTGGTTTCTCGGCTTTTGAACAAGTTTACCCTCAGTCAAAAAGGTTGAAATGCCACTCATAATGTAGAATTGCTGGTAGAAAGAGCTTTGAGCTATAATATGTTGGCACTTGGGGTATTTTGGCCCCTGAGCCAGTTCAGACGTCAGCGTAGAAGAACCTCTGCAGATGACCGCAACTGGTGAGCTGGTTTCCAAGAGCTGTTATTTTTATTTTTTAAAAATCTATTTGTAAAAGAATGGATAGGAAGCTGTAGATGGCACAGGCTATGCAAGATCCGCCTCTTCCCCTTTGCAAAAATATCAAGAGGAAATCTATTTGGGTCGGGAGGGGTGGGTAAAAAATAAGAAAACCCTTTCAACTCGTAGCAAACTGTAGACAAACTTGCTTTGTTTATTATCTCCAGCCAGTTGGCATGAACGCGGAGGGCCTGAACGTTCCGTCGGTTACTTCCTCTGTGGAAGAACACACACCGAGCGTCTGCCCAAGGGGACGAAAAGGAAGTAACGGGGAGACAGAACCAACACCAGCCGAGGTGTGCAGGACAGAGCAGCCACGAAAATGTCAGAGGTTCCAAAGGCGGCCAGGAACAAGCGCAACGGATTAGCTCTCCGATTTGTTGACACTGCCATAGGCCATGTTGTTCTTGGCCTGGCCTGGCTCTCGAGATCGTACGGACCCCCAAAGTATTTGTGAATTCATTACCAGATAGCGTTCAGAACAACAACATGGTTTCCCATGCTGGGTAGGAAAAGCAAGATGCCCTTCACCCTGCTGCTGCCTCACGAAATAGAACACCCAAGTCTTAAAAAGGCCTTATTTGGCAAACAGTCTCAAATCGTATTGCGAATTTCAAAGATCAACAATTCCAGAATGCTAACCTGAGGCTCTTCATAAACGACTGCCTGGAGTGTTGTTTGCTGTTTGCTGTTTGCTGTTATTATTGCAGGGCTTCAATATGATGCTCCTGGGTCTCGTCAGACCTCTCTCCTGAGACTCGTGCAATTGCTTCTTGTTATCCTGTGATCTCCTCGGTCTTGACAGCATCCGTCTTGGGCATCTCCGGGCTAGGGAAAGACCTCTGGCAGTAGCCAAGGGCTTTGGGGACCAGTCACCAGTCAAAGCAAGCCTGATAGAATGCTTCTGCAATCTGCCTCCTTCCAGATGTTTGGGACAACCATCACCCCTGGCCATTGGCCATACTGGCTGGGGCTGATGAGGGGTGTGCACCAAATATCTGGATGGAGCCCAAGTTGGGGCATGCTGTCTTATAGAGTTAGACTCTGATGCGTGAGGGCTTTTTTCTATATGTATCCCATTAGAAACAACAAGAAAACTACACATGGGAGATCTTTCCTCATGGGTATTCCCTAGGAATGGACAAAGCTATTGCCTTTCGTTTCGTTTCTCCATTTCTCAATCTTCAGTTCAATTCGTCTCAAACTTTGGGAATTTCTCCAGTGTTAAATTGGGTTCATCCCAAACGCTAAGATTTTTGTTTTTTGTTTTTTGTTTTGGTCTCTTTAATTTGACATGAAAATTTATAAGCGTTTTCCTGCATATTTTTCCTTCTGGCATGCATTTTTTATGCATTGCTGCCTGATAATACATATCCATTGCAAGCAAATTTCTTTGCGTAATGCATTTTGGAACGTAATCCCCTCCCCCCCCCCCCCATATACACATACGTTTTGATTGGAGAACTCCATTGCACAATCCGGAGACTTGCGAATTTCGACAGATGAGTGAGTTTCAGTCTGCATAGTGGCATGGAAGTAGTCCATTAGGTGGAGTTTGCAATAAAATGTGAACTCAACAAATTTTGCCCCCCACTCTAGTGAGTCCTCACATCTCGCCCCGCTGCATGAAGTATATCAGACACCCCTAACCTGATGTCCTCTGGATTTCTTGGACAGCATTCCTGACCGTTCACGATGCTGGCTGGGAATGATGGGATCTGTAGTCCAATAAACCTGGAGGGCATCACATTTAGCAAGGATGAAAGATATCCTGCTCCAGTAGGAAGGGTTGATACACAGTGGAGGCTGGTAGCTCCAATTTTGGTGGGGCTGCGAATCCAGGCTGGGTTTCAGTCAGAACCAGCCAGAACTCTAAAGCAGCCGTCCAAAGTGCCAAAGCTCAGATAGATCCTTGAGAGTTCTGGCTGGTTCTGACTGAAACCCAGCCTGGATTCACAGCCCCACCGGAACCAGAGGCACCAGCCTCTACTGATATAGCGCGTGCAATTTTTTTTTCCGCGGACCATGTAGATCAGCTGTCAGAGAGATGTTGCCACTCCTCCTGGGCCAGGAGAACTGTTGTAAGTGGCATCCTTGAGGTTTAGCACTTTACCACAGGAAAGAAATTAAGCAACAGATGGCGTATAATGAATGACAGGAAAGCTTAGCGTTTGTCTGTCCATCCACCCACCCCCACTGCTCTCTCTTTCTGTCTCTCTCTCTCTCTCTCTCTTAGATCTCATTGGCACTAGCTTTCCAGTCAGCGAAATGCAAGCGGAGCCGTTGAAACATCCCCCCCCCCTTGTCCCAAGCGAACCCGGGCAGAGGGCTCTTCAAGTCGCTTAATGACGGCATCCGATACACCCTGTGACAAAATGTGCCAATACGGCCCGTTTCCTCGGCGCTGACACCGAGTGGACCCTTAGCCATTGACGGAGACAGGTGGCAAGTCATCAGGAGAGCAGCTTTTAATGCCTGTCCAACCAGCATGCAAATCTGTGGCCGGCTGAGATTGGAAAAAAGAAGGCAGGCAGCTATCCTGTTACCCACCCACCCCACCCGCGACCGTACGATTGTAGGTTTGATTCAGAGAGGGCCATTGTTGACTAGTGTGATGAAGCCCCAGAGCTCAGTAAGGCGCAAGACCTGCTTTGCAGCAGAAGGTCCCAGGTTTAGCCTCAGGCATCTCCAGTTGAAAGGATCAGGTAGCAGTCGCCCTACCCAAGATCACAGGGAACCACTGCCAGTCAGATATGTAATACTCGACCAGATGGACAGTTTTTCTGACCTGGTGGTAAGGCAGCTTTCCATGTTTCCAATAGGCTGGGCCCTGGATTAGACATGACACAAGAGGTCATTGCTTGTGGCCCTGCACGAAATAAGTGCAGAGACGTTTGAGAAATTTGCTTCAGCTCGTTTGGGGGCATCGTTTACCCAGCCCTCAACTCCCGGAACTGAATGCGGACTTAAATGCAATGTGCCATCGAAGTCTGTGCATTTTTTGAGTCTACAATGTGATTTGTTGGGGGGGGGGGGGGGGGGAAATGGGTACATTTTTAAAAAGGAACATTAAAAAACCTGTATTGGAGGTGGGACGTGCAGAATTGATGCGTACGTTTGGAAAGAAGTGACTGGAAAGATGCATGCATTTTCATGTGAAAAGACAAAAAATATCAAGCCAGAGCAAGCTTCAAGGTAGAATTCAGACAACCTCAATGAGCCACATTATAGCTGATTCACTCATTCCTAGATAAGGGACAACACTGAGAATGGGAAGATGCCCAGGAGAACATAGACCCTGCGCTGGGCAGCTGCCTGCCATCTCCAGAGATGAGCACTCACTGCCTGCCTGCTGCTGCCTTCTGAGTTCCATTTCTTTCTTTCTTTCTTTTTTTAATGGTGGAGGCCTTCTAAGCCCTTTTGGAAAGATGGATATTACACATCCCCTCAAAAGAGAAAAATGAACCAAAGGGACACAGATGCGCATCATATTTGCAAATGCTCATGTATCTGCATAGATGCACATTTAGAAATAAGGGATGTAATTTCAATGGAAATACAACACATCATGGTGGAGAAGACTGGGACCAGGTGACCTATGTGCTTGCCCAGCCTCCCGTCCAGATGCTAACCACTGATGGACCACTTCAAGGTCCCTGCTGTTCTCCCATCTGGACAGCTCTTCAAACAGAAGACGGTCTTTGGACAGGCCTGTAAAGTTGGACAGATGGCTGCCCCAGCTCTTGGTTGATGTTGGGTTTTTTGTGCATTGGTGTTGGTGTCACCACATCAACTCCAGGCCAGTTTTGTAAACATCCTGGTGGAATCATGGAGCTGCTAGGCACCCATGTTCAATGTGGCTCCTCACACCTTGCTGGAGGAATGAGCGATGCTTGAAACCTACAGGGTGAATGTATAAACAATCCCATAAGAAGACTCTTTGGGAGCTGCCTTATGTGAAGTCAAGTCATAGACCATTTTCAGGTAGGGATCTTTCCCAGCCTTATCTGGAAATGACTGAACCTGAGGCCCGCATTCAAGACATGTGCAATGTATCCTTTCGTTACCCTACAAAGCTCTAAACAACTTGGGACCAGCTTATCTCAAAGGACCGTCTTCTACTTCTATATGAACGGTTGCTTGCTCATCATCTGAAGCCTTGTTCCAAATCCCACCACCTTCTGAGCTATGATTGGCTTGGATGAGATTTAAGGTATTTTTATTTATTTAATTATTCCCAAATTTGCCTCTATGCGTATGAATGAGTATATGCATATCATTATTCTCTGTTGTCCTCTTTTTTATAGGATTTGTTTTCTCTTTTGGGCTGATGCACAAGTGGCCCACAAAGGGCTTTTTTGTGGTGGCCCCCAAACTTCAGAACGCTCCCATAGACATGTCTTCCTGCAACCATCTCTGGTTTAGGTTCCAGGCAGAGTTCATCTCTCTCTCTCTCTCTCTCTCTCTCTCACGCACACACACTTTAAATAGCATCTAAGAGTCTTTGATGGGTTTCCTTAGCCAATGTTTTAATCTGCCGGCTTTGCTGCTTTTTCACTTGCAGACGTTTCTCTTTGATATTGCATTTGGCCATTTTTCGACTGATAGTTTGCAAGCCAACCTCGAAGGCATTCACTTCAAAAAGGAAAGATAAAGCAGTGCATAAAGTCATCCCACGACAGCCACATGACGGCTGTTGCTCCTATTTGTAGTTGGGTTTGAACAGCAAAAGTCAGATTTTCTTTCCTCCCTGACTCTCACCGCCCTAAAATAAATTCCTTCTGGAGGGGAGAAAAGTGAGGCGGAGGGCCAAGCCAACGGACTACCAAGATCTCGTGGTTTTGTTCTGCCTTGCAACCCTGGAGACTATTTCCTGCTGGGTACGCCTTCTGATGTGTGCATCCTTGCTTTCCAGGATGGAAACGCTTTGATGGATATTATTAGGCCAGGAGGGGAAACGTTTGGAAGCCTCCTCTCTTCCGCAAAATCACACCCAAGTGTTGCTGGATGAAATTGGAAGAGCTTGCAGATATTCCAGGATTCTGGTTCCACATTGGGCCTCCTGCATACATTCGAAAGGCTTATGGAAACATCGCCCAAAGTACTTCCTTCTTTGGTCGAATCCCTGTGCCTCTCGAGTCTATGGGAGGATGTGACATTTCTCATGAGCATCGCTGCCAAAGAGGAGAAGGCTGCAGTAAGGGAAAGATTTCCAAAGCCTTCCTGACCCACCCTCCCTGCACCCTTTGGTTGCTGCTGTTGTGACTTTTCCAGGCTCCTGCCTGCAGCCTCTGAAAAAGAGACACGGGCGTGAGAAGTTCAGACAGTGGTGTAGTGGAGGCTGGGCCCTTAGGGATGCCACACTGCAACTTTTTTATCAGCAGGGATGCTGACGTCATCTGCCACTACCCTCAAAAGTCTCTGTTTCCTCTGGGTTTAGCTGCAACTGTTGCTTATAAGGGGGTTAGACAAATTCCTGGACAAGAAGGGTATCAATAGATACTAGTCCTGATGGTTATACGTTACCTCTCGAATCAGAGACAGTCTGCCTATGCTGCAGGGAACATGCACAGGAGGGTGCCCTGCTTGTGAGCGTCCCACGGGCAGCTGGATGGCCACTGTGTGTACAAGCTACATGGATCTTTGGTCTGATCCAGCATGGATTTGTTTATGTTCTTATGTTCTAATAGCTGGAAAGAAAAAAAATTTCTGACATATATATATATATATATATATATTGCTCGCTGTTGTAAGACTGTGTATTTGGAGATGGCCTAGTGTTGAATGGGCAATTAAAACCCACTTCCTGTATGAAAGACCTACTCCCAGCAGATGAGAACTCCAATCTGTCCAAATGCCAGTGGTGTATTGGAGTCAACACTGGAACTTGTTTTTTATTAACAGGGTTGCTGATGTCATCTACCACTTCTTTTGGACTACCCTGTTCTCTCTGAGGCCCAATCTACACCCAGCAGGATACAGCAGTATGAAAGCGGTATGAAAGTGGTATATAAGAGGCAGGAGCCACACACTACAGCTTTATAGTGGTGTTGAAGTGCACTGACAACTGGTGGGGCCCATTGACACATACCAGATTCCACTTTCATAGTGCTATATTCTGCTTGGTGTGGCTCCTGCCTTTTATATACCGCTTTCGTTCCGCTTTCGTGGTGCTATCTCCTGCTCGGTGTGGATCTGGCCTGAGTTTAGCGGCAATCCTCACAGTAGCTGGAGGGAAATGGATTTCCCCAACATATGGCTTCCTGTTGCCTCCAAAATTGCCCCAATTCAGCTCGAGTGCTTTAGGGCTTGGCTGCCTCACTTTGGAACCAATGTCGAAGTGAGGCTTGGGGGGGGGGGCAAAGTGGGTCAGCCTTTGTGGGTTCCTCCCCCTACCCACTGGACTCCCCACTCACCCACTGGATTTCCTGACTCGGATTTGGGGCTTTGGCCCAAGGAGGTGCGCAGCCGAAATTCAAAAGCCTGCAGCCAAGGAAAGGTGTGTCGCTTCTTTGTCACCCTACGATTCGACCGTTAATTAAAACAAGCATACCTCATTCCCTCTGTTAAACATGAAGGATGCAGTGCCTCATCAGGACCTGGGTTTTCCTAGGGGTGAGACTTGGGATTTGAAGGATCTGATGTGTTCTATATAGATTATCTTCTGGCTGACCAGAATTCTCAGATAACTTTTAAGGTGGCTAGATTTTGTGCTGCTGCAATTGCCTGTCGGCGTGGGATGATAACATCTGATTGTGATAATGTTTAAAAAAAATATGTGGGGGACATGCATGGTGTATGATCAATTGGTTGACTGTTTATATACAACTATACTTGTAGTCCCATTCTACTTTGTTGGCTCTGGGAGTACTATATGCGCCTGCAGTGTTGTTTTGTTTCTGCTGGTCTTGTGACCATAATAAATATTGAAAGAGGAAGGTTTCCAGAATTCTGCTGGTCCTTAATACAATAACCCACATGTTCTTTGATGTGAAATCTAAGTGCAGAGGGATTTCTCGAAAGCAGAAGCCATTCTCTTTCCACAAACATTAAACAAGACCTAAACCCCAGGCTGGCTGGCCGGCCTGATCCTCAAACCAGCTGACTGAGCGACATCAAGAAAACCTATTATTTTCAACCAAAGCAAGATCCATAATTGGAGGGAAAAGCCCCACTGAACTGGAAGTGTTGGCTAAAACAAATCCAGGCTTTGTTTTGACTTCAGACTTGTGTTCGGCTACAATGCATTTTGGAAACAGGGAGCGCTTCATGTCTCTCCATCAGGCCGATGCAACCTGGGAAATATTATGGCCTTAATACAGGCATAAATCTTGGGGGATAACAGACTGTACAATTTAGCAAATGGAAAAGAAAACACGAGGCAACGGAAAAGGCGAACAGATTTTATATCTGAAGGATGAGAAATAAAACCCATGGTGAGAGCAGATGAAATTTTCTTCTCTTCCCCCGTTTTTATTTTACAACTGTCGACGACTCTCAGACAGATTTCAGATGTGCCCCTAAAAGGGGTTGGAAGCTTTTCTCCTGCTATTGGAGTTGCATATCAGAAAGCCAGAGCAACAGTTTTAAAACTGCTTGTAGTGGGTTGTGTTTTTTTTTTTAATCATTTGGTGGTGATGCAGGAAAACAGATTTACGGTCACATTTTATTCTTCCTGCTTTTGTATGTGTGGTAAGACCTGTAAAAAGATACCATGTATTTGATGAATAGTTTGCTCAGCCCACTGTTTCTCCCTTGAAGTTATACACATTTAGATTTTTCCCCTTTTCATCCCCTCCACACGTTCCCCATTTTTCAAACGCAGGCATATTTATCTGCTTTATAAATTTGCAAATGGCAAACACTCCTCCTCACCCTCCATTCTTGGCTCCCTGGTGAAGCTGAAACTGACAAGGTTGGAGAAAAATATTGCAAACGATACCAATACTGATTCCTCTGCTGCGTAGTTAAACTTACAGTGATTTCTCCCTAACCATCTCCATTTCATGGGCGAAAAGTGATATACTACCTGTGGAACTAATTAAGTGGGAGTATTTATATAGCTCTCTAAATATGGGAAGACACTGGCAAATGTGAGCAAATTTACCACCTTCTACATAAAAATGTTATGTTGTTTTGTGTAGCAGATAGATAGATAGATAGATAGATAGATAGATAGATAGATAGACAGACTGTGTCCTCCCTTTCTGGTGGTAAGTGCATTGCTCCTATTTTAAAACCACACACACTCACAACCACCAATTCCCTAAGATGTGGCTAAACAAAATTTGGGACATAGTGAAAATGGAGAAATTGACAATATATATGAAATTAAGAGTGGACAACATTTATGTAATATGAGCCCCCTATGTTCAATACTGGATAGTGCAGCAGGAATGAATGGATTTGTTAGGAACATTCTATATGAACAGGACGATACATCGTTTTAATTTGTTTTTTGGCCACATCTAGGGATGTCGGAGAAATCCATCACAGAATAAAATGAGCTCAGATTTTTATGAATCTGACCCATTGGATTCCACAACAGGCCGGGTTTTCCCGAGATGCACAGGTGACATGGACTTGTGGGGAAAAAAATAAAAAACCTTTTTGGAATTTTATGCAAATTTATTCATAGAAAAATACTTTTAAAAAAAAAATCACCAGCCAAAATGCACATTTCCTTCTTAGGCTAAAGCATGAAAATGTGTATTTGGGTGTGGGAATTGTGCATTTGTGCAAGTGTGAATTTTCGCAAATTTGGGAAATCTAACAAAACAAATCTGATTCCACCAATGTATGGACAATGGAACAGAAGGCACCTGACAATCCACGAAACGCAGATGGCAGGGATTTCACAAAATCTTTAATCC
Source organism: Anniella stebbinsi (assembly GCA_029215795.1). Taxonomy (NCBI): domain Eukaryota; kingdom Metazoa; phylum Chordata; class Lepidosauria; order Squamata; family Anniellidae; genus Anniella; species Anniella stebbinsi. Next base: position 6,025,080 of record JARDYH010000010.1, read on the forward strand.
CTATATCTCCCAACAGACAATTTATTTTACAGTGCAAATATTCCCTCTGTAGCAGGGACACTCCACAAAAACAAGACATTCTGCTATTAAGGCATGGATCCAGGCTAGCACTATGTTAAGGATAAAAATGTTACACTTAGGAAGTTGAAACTATTACAAATGGGCATTGTGCCACAAATGTGCTTTCTCTTACTTGCAAAAATGAAGCTAAATTTGGGGGGAGTTAGATCAGAGTGAGTACGTGGTGGCTGTATCCTGCTCAGGGTGGATGGGTTTAAATCAAGGCAATTTAAATCTCAATAACTTAAACCAGCAAGGAATAATAATAATAATAATAATAATGAGATGATTTAAACACCAACTTTCCTATTGATACTGCTTCATATTCCCTAAACAATCATGCAAATTTGACCACAACAATATTTTTATTTAAAATATTTATAGGCTGCCAGTAAAGGCAGGAACTCTCCCCACGCAGCGTACAACATTAAAATGCATATAATAAAATCACAATTTTTTTTTTTAAAATGTGATCATCAAAGCAGCAAAAGTTTCACAAAACGACAAACATCCTCAAAAGGCAGAGCCGATATCACAACTGCGGCTATAATCCAGTCTGATGAAACATTATTAGGGGAAGCCAGAAGAAAGAAGTCTTCAGGGCCTTCTTAAAAGCTTGCAATAATGAGACCTGGCAGACCCCTGATGGCAACTTATTTCAGACGTGTGGGGCCACTGCAGAAAAGGCCCTCTCTCATGTACTCACCTACGTAACTGCCTGACAGGTAAGCACATATGACTAAATACAGCTGTTGTTTCACTCTTGCATCTTTTTGACAGAGAATTCCCCAGCTTTCCTTTCCTTGTGTTTTTACTTATAGAGGCAAGTGCCTTTCTGACTACTAATAGCTATGATAGTTCATGAGGTTCACAGCACAATCCCATACATGTTAACTTGGAAGTAAGTCGCAGTGAGTTCAACAGGGCTTTATTCCAGGTAGGTGTGTATAAGATCGTGGTCTTATTGCTCACTACACATGGGCAGGGATCATTGGAGCATGTGCTGTGCGGTTTTGTGTCTTCTTCAACTTGATGCCCTTTTCTGCTTCTCAATGCTTGGCACAACATCATCCACACAAAAATAAAGTAGGAAACAAAACTGAAATGCCAATGACTAATAGGTTGAAGTAAGGTCTAACAGTTATTGGGCAGACTAGACCAAGGGTAGGAAGACTTCAAGCTTTTGGGATTTATTTTTTGTTTGTTTTACTAGAACCCCCAAATCCACCAACCACAACATGATATGAATGACATACATTTAGAATTGAATAATTCTGACCCCTATTATTAGTAGTAGTAGTATCAGAACTGAACTGAAACACAATCCTTCAAAACACACTCCTAGGGTGCCTCTACAAGAGCAATTTAAAGCTCTTTCAAAGAGCATTACCAATTTTACCTCCACATGAACGGAGCGCAAATCGGGGGTTGAGGTGCATTTTACCTCCGATTATGCGCATCTTCGCATGCGCATTAAATAGCAAGTTTTAATTTACTGTGGGAGTTAAAGCGCCTTATGACCATGTAAACCAGCGATTCTCCACATTAAACACCTTTAAACCACGTTTGATGCAACAGTTAATGCGCTTTACCGCCTCCCATGTATAGTCATTAGGCGTCAAAGCGATTGCCAGAAGATGCGCATAATCGGACAACCAAGCGTCAAACTGAATTCTTGTAGAGGGAACCCTAGTTACCTTGAGATTTCTCATTTTGGTGCTCCTATTATTAAACTATTTGGATACAGAAACACTTCCCAATCAAATCACTCAGAGATCTACCGATAGATTCAGGTCAACCTTCAGCCAACCCACGGATCGAGCAGTTTACTTGCATCTGATGAAAATGAAGTGCCAGTGTTTGATAAATAGAGTGCGAAGAATTATATTTGAGAAATGATCAAATGGGTTCTTTGTTTGCACAGGGGGGGGAATAACCTCCTTTGACTCCATGTATCTAGTAAAGGCAATGATTCAGTTTAGAGATTTGCTGAGGAGCTTACTGTGCTGTAACTCAGACGATTTCATATTCAGCTCGTGATTTGAGAGAAACAGTTTACAGTTGTAAAAAGTTTAAATTTAAAAATAATTTAATTTTAAAAGGTTGATTTTTGGATTTAAAAAACTCATCGATTTTTTTCCATCCTATCTTCAGCCAAGGTTAACAGCAGAATATTGCTGTACATGAGAAAACCATGATACTTCCTCTAACAGCCATCCCTGGCAATATATGCCATTTGGCTGCATTGAAGGCTCAAGAAAATCTGCAATGCCTTTTGAAGGCCACCTACATTTCTGAAATGGCCCCCCAATGTTTAAAGCAAACTATCTCGACCCTTGCATAAGCTCGAACCACGGAAAAGCTCACCTCTTGGACTCTCTATGATGTTCCATGATGTGCTTCCATATTTAAAAGGACATGACTCACTCCGGGGGTTCATCTGTTCAAGTGATGAAAAGGAGGATGGGTAAAGGGGACAAGAAGAAAGATGAAACCCAGATGTTCAGTATGGGAATAATCATGACTCCATGAAGGACTTTCATGTCTTTTTCCGTACGCGCAGATGGGTTGAGGTTTCAGTCAACGAATCCGAGGTTGGCGCTACTGAAATGCGCTGATGTTGCACCAGGACAAGAGCAACGTGAACCCTTTTCTGGATTTAATAGGAACCCTGTCCAGAGACACAGGGCCCAATCCAGCAAAGGTCCTAATGGAAAGCAATCTCATGGAAGTTTCCCGTTGGAAACTTCACTTGGTTCTCAATGCAGCCACCGGATTTTTTTCAAGGGCTTGATGATCACTGCAGATTACACGGATTTTATGTCAACTTTATCATGGTCTTTCCAGGCTCCACTTAAAGTGTTGGTGTTAAGCTTTAAAGCCCTATATGGCCTTGAGAGATCAGCTTATGTAGGAAGGACACTTTTGAATTGCCAAAATAGGGGGGCAAAAGAACACGATGATTTTCATACAGTTGTCAGATGCCAATATTTATATATAAATATACAAATGTAGGAAGACTGGTGATGATTTAAATAGAAATACAGGACATCTCATCTTAGTGTGGAAGACTGTGGATCTATATGCCTGCCTGCCCAGGCTGCTGTTCAGGTGCTGACAATAATAGACAACGTTTCTTACGGTTCTTTATCTTTCAAGCAGAATTGGACAGGACAGCCTTTCAACAGAGGATACCTTCAAATAGATGTCAGTCCCCTGGCAGCCTTTCAATTAGAGACTGTCCTCTATAAAAGAGGACACATAGACACCATAAGATTATTTTAACAACTGCCTCTGCCCATATGAGCCTACTCCAGGCTTTACTACTGGCCTCAAAAGCCTTGCTCTCTCTCCTAATGTTAGGAAGATTAGATCGACAGATCAATCACGTATCCTTTCTGGAGCCGTACAGCTCCAGAGCTCCGCAGCTCCCACCCTGGGAGAATTCAATTTCTCCCCACTTTTAAGTGGGCTTTGAAGCCTGTTCTTTTCACACACCACTTTTTATTAATAAGAATTGCCAGCTTTTTATACATCTCATCCCGATCTGTTTTAAATGCCTTGATGTTTTGGTATGGCTTCATTGTATTTTATCCACACCTTATGTTTCTCTCTCTCTCTCTCTCTCTCTCTGAAAGAATAAAACAAAGCTAGCTGTGTTAGTACGTAAGAAAAAAATGACAAAATTCAAAGTCAGGCAATAGCTTTAGTAAGACTAAATTGCAGGGAAGTTTTGAGATCTCCAGATCACTTCATCGGGCAAGAAATCATCCCCAAAATAATAGAGGGGGACAAGAGGAGGATAAAAGGCCAAGTTGATGTGAAATTATCAATTCTGCATGGTCAGGGTCAGATGAATTGGAAGAGGAGGCTCAGACTTAAATGGATGAGTCTAGATTAGGGTGACCAGATAAAATCCAGGTCAGGGCTCCTGTAACTTTAACAGTAGTAGAGAAAAGGGAATTTCAGCCAGTGTCATTTGTATGCAATTAGTTCCTGGTGAAATTCCCTCTTCAGCACAACAGTTAAAGTTGCAGGGGCCCTGCCTTCTTTTTTATATGGTCACTCTAGTATAGTGCATGCACCTTTAACTGGTGTGATGAAGAGGGACTATCACCAGGAACTAATTGCATACAAATGACTCTAGCTGAAATTCCCTTTTCTCTACAACTGTTAAAGTTACAGGAGCCCTGACCTGGATTTTATCTGGTCAGCCTACTGTAGATGTGATGTGGTTTTCAGGTTATACTTGGAACTGCTGGGATGAATAAACACGATCCCCCCTCCCAATTTTGAAAATATCAAATCCAATTGTTGCTTGAATTTGTCTCCAGCCTTAGGCAAAACACACAGGTTTCTTAGTAGGCAGAGAATAGCAGTAAAGAGAAACATGTCCGTTTTTATATTTGTGAAGTTGGAAGTTCATTTTAGGTGATGCACTAGGTTTTAAAAAAAAAGTAAATAAAATCCCAATTGGATAGTTTTACCTAGTGGTGGGAAGGAAGGTAACCCTCAAAGAGTAAAGTTCCACCTTCAGGTGGTACTAGGCTGACCAGATGAAAAGGACGACAGGCCTCATGTAACTTTAACAGTTGTAGAGAAAAGACAATTTCAGCCGGCATCATTTGTATGCAATTCATACCTGGTGAAATTCCCTCTTAATTACAACAGTTAAAGCTGCAGGAGCCCTGTCCTCTCTTGTATCTGGTCACTCTAGTATAGTGCCTGCAACTTTAACTGTTGTGACGAAGAGAGGATTTCACCAGGTACTAACTGCATATAAATGATGCCTGCTGAAATTCCCTTTTCTCTGCAACTGTTAAAGATACAGGAGCCCTGTCCTCCTTTTCATATGCTCACCCTAGGTGGTACTAGATACTCATCATCCTCCATTTTTTCTTCTTCTTCTGTAAACCATTTTGGAAAGCCTTGTGTCTTTAAACAGGGGTATAAATGATTATAATAAAGAGGTCATGGTCATGCTTGACTTAAGCTCCTTTGGTGAGGATTTAGATGAGGGCTGGGCTACTCTGGGATATCCAGGGACCATTTTGCCCTCTGGATTCCACCTCCCCCACCCCAGCAGGCCACACTGGGAGGGGAATAAAAAATATGCAAATTTGTCACCAAAATTAAGCAGTAACCTGCTGCATACTGCACAAGCTAAATCTGAACCATTTAGCACTCTGTAACGGTTACAGAGTGCTAAACGGGACACCTTTATCTTGATAGTATGCTCAATTTGTCCTTTTTAGCACTCCATAGTTGAAGTGCAACACTATTTTCTCTCTGTCTCTGTCTCTCTCTGTCTCTGTCTCTCTCTCTCAAATGTTTTTTTTTTTAATTCAGAGTCACGTCAGGGGCAGTGGGACCTGCACAAAGTCATGGGCGGTGTGTGTCCCACACCTGATTTAGTTCCTCATCTAGGTTATTCATCATTTCACTGTTCTAGGAATGCATGTGTTGCTATTGATCCTGCCTTTTTACCCAGCATGTGTTGGTTGTATGTTGAAGAAACATTTCCATGCACTTGGCACAATCTACTGGGATGTTGTTCTGAACAAAGTCCACTGAAACAAATGGGGGCCATGCAAGTTCAATGTTAGGATGGAGACACTAAAGAAGGTCCCACTGCCTTGTGTGAAATAGTTTTTTTCCCCCTCCTTGTAAGCTAAAAGGTGTTGGATAATAGGAACAACTCTGCATGCTTCCAGACACTAGAGGGCGATAGAGAATGTGTTGCATCAATAGCCACTTGCCTTGTTCATCCCTCCTGTTGTCTGTAGCTTGATCAATTCCTTTTTTCCTGCTCCCTCCCCTTCCTCTTCCTTCCTCTTCCTTCTCCTCTTCCTTCTGCAACAATAACCATGTGGCTCTTTCCCTGACAGAAGCAAGTAGCCATATCTCATGTTTTTGCTTGCATACACTCACGCACCCAGCATCCTTTTCTGGTATTACATACACTCCCTGCGACATCCTGAGACCCTTTGTGGCTTCTCTTAAATAGGGGTGTCAGAGAACTATGCAATGGATTTCGATGACTTTGGATTTCTATGAATCTGATCAAGGGTTCCACAGCGGACCAACTTTTTTCTGAGGATTTGTACTAATTCACAATCACATTAGCACTTATGCGGCTTGTGCATTTAATTACTTAAGTGATGCACGCCATATCTAAAAAGATTCTGGAATGAAGACCAATAAAAGAAGGGGAAAGAATCCAAATTCAGAGTTTAAATATTTAACAACAGATTATACCAATAAAACTGGGGTTGGTAAATCAGGGGAGGCCCATTAAATAAAAAAAAAGGTCTTCAGCAGGTGGTATCTGAGATCAAGAGGCAGGGAGTTCCACAGAGCCAGCCCACTGAAAGCTCTACTCCGAGTGGACTCCAAACGGGTCACAGGTCTATACGGAACCACCAAGAGCGCCTCATCTGATTACCTCATGACCAGTCAGGCTGGTAAGGGAGAAGGAACTCTCTCAAAAAGCCAGCCCCAAGATGTTTAGGGCTTCATATATCAGGACCAAATTCTGCTGCTTTTGAGATGTGTAAATTATGCTGGTTTGCAAACGGAACCATTTTCTAACCCATCCCGAATTTTTGCATTCATCCTGTGGAGCTTCATGCGACGCCCCATTCTAGTCTCCTCCAGTTTACCTCAGCATCGTTTTACTGCACGACACAATGGTTCCTTCTCTCTCTTTCACACACCACAGCACACATGCGCACGCAAAAACACACACACCCTTCTCACCCGAAGCCTCAATTTCCTATCAGGCTTCTTCTGACAGCTGTCAACACGTCCCTGTTTATTTGTTCAACAGGAAGTGGTGGCGGCAAGTGGGGGGGGGGAGGCAGAGACTGGCAGCAGAAAGGGGGAGTCAACGCCCTGATGGGAGAATCCTCTCCCCTTCCATCAGCAAAACTCCAGAAATGAACACAGAGCAAGGTTTCCGGGGGGGTGGGCAAAAGGCGTCCCACACACCATGAGAAAAACTGGGACAGCAAACCAGTTAGGGCCAAGGGATGCCCAGAGGGCCTTGTTTTGGTAAGAGAGCAGAAGAAACATCCTCTGGATTGTCACACCGAACTGATAAGGAGTCTTTCGTTTTGGCTCATGGTGTGCCGCAGATGTTGCTGGATAAGAAGGGCATCTTTGTTACAGAACAGGAGAGGCTCATGCCGTCAGAAGCTTTCCATCTTCAGCGACAACCAAGCCTGTACTAGATTAGGTTTTGATTAGGTGATATTATTGAGGGTACAGAGTGTTGTATGGACAAGCAGGCCAGCCAGCCCCCCCTTTTTGGGGGGGGGAATACTCCATTCCATTGGCCTATCCACCTAATTTCCCATTTTATCCTCCCACAACTGTCAACTCCACTGACTGGTTTCAGGAAATGTGGAGGCCGGTGGACTGCAGGCCCCATGAACTCTTTCGGAACATGCTATTCTTCCCCCACAATTGACACCCCAGGTCTCATTGCCCTGCATTTCCTGAAAGCTGCCATAGATCAGATCCGTTGGCCCATCTGGTCCAGAGGTAAGTAGGTAGGTGGGCAACCTGAAGGCCTCCAGATACTCACCTGTGGATCACTTCGTTATTGCACTCCACCTCTTCCAGGTTAGGGGCTTAGACACTTCCTTGAAATTGTATGCCCATCTTCTATCTTTCTTTCTTTTCCTCTCCATGTAAAAAAGATCCTAGGTCTTTGGGGATGGCTTCTCTTCCTACCTTCCGATGAACAGCAGTAGAGGTGAAGAAATTCTCTTGGCCCAAGGGCCACGTTCCATCCTGGAGAAGCTCATGAGGACCTCATTGCAGCGGTGGGCAAGTCCAAAGGCAAAAGGGTAAGGGTCAAAGACAACAGGGCCACGACACCTAAAATACCGGCATCTTTTAGATGAAAGCTCTTGCTACCAGTCACAAAAACTTAGGAGAGGCATTTCCTTCTTTTAGAATGGGGTGAAACCTGCACAGAAGCTGAGAAACATGAAACAGCTGGTGGTTGGGAGATGGGGCGGGGCAAGGGAAAGGGGTGTGGCTTTCTGGGGAACCCCAAAGGACACGTTTAAGACCGACCTCCCCCCAGATTTGTCCTTTGGCCCTTAGTTTCTGCAGCCCTGGTTCACAGCATCCGGGTATGCAGAACGAAGTGTCCACAAGGTCAGCGGCTTTGTGTGCCTGGTGGCTCTCATGATGATGGGTGTGTGTGGATCCGCTCCAGGTTTCAGTCAGAACCAGTCAGAACTCTCGTGGAGTTGCTGAACTCTATCCCCAAAATAGGTCCGGTACCTCGGATTGCTCCTTTAGACTTCTGACTGAAACCAGAGCTGGATCTATACCACTGCTATATCCACATCCCATATACTTTTTATTCCACATTTGTAATGATTTGACACAAGGAGTGTGTTTACACAAGCATTTTATAGCATGCTTCTGACTGGCCTCTCACGGATGTTCGTGGGTCATTTTGATGACGCAGTGATCCTCCTGTGTACTTCCTGCTCCATTCCCAGTTTTAGCAATTTTTTTTTTAAGGCTCAGAAAACCTGACTCTTCTGAAAAACATCAGTATTTATCGATATTTCCTGCCATGTGCAGGAGAAGATGTGCTATAAAATGCCCAGTAGAAGGTGCTATCCCATTAAACTGCATTAAGGCTGTACACACCATGGGGTCACTGCTCCCTTCCTGCTCTGTTCCTCATGTAACTACAGCTCACTGCAGAAGCAGGAGAGATGCAGGAAGCAGAGCCACGGTAAGGGAATGTGATTTCCCCCATCTGAACGAGATCAAAGTGAAGATCTGGCCCTGGAGCGGATTCACCACCCCACTGACATCAGAGCCAACAGCCTCCACTGCGCTAGGCATTCCCTAAAATAAAGATGGCTAGGTCTGAATGTTTGGTCTCACAGCAACAGAGAAGCGGGTGTGCAGATGTGAGAAATCTGCTTCAAGGCGTGGATCGGCTCTCCTCTTCCAGGTAAATCTAATCGTCACCTCCTGGGTCTTCCATTGTTTGTCTTGTCACACCCTTTATGCATTTCAGAAAATCACAGAATAGTCGAGTTGGAAGGGGCCCTTAAAGCATTTAAGATCTTGTGCATGTCCTTAGGGCCCATTTTTTTCCTCTCGCACACCACCACCACACCGCAACCTGCCCTTGCTGACGGCAAGAGGTTTCAAAGGGCTGCTGATACTTCACAGAGAACTTCTTCCCTTCCTAGACGTGGCTCCTGCCTTTCTCCTGGCTTCTCAAAGGATCCTCTCTTCTCCATCCGTTTGGAGATTTCATCACCTTAGCCACCGGTCCCTGCTGATTGGCTCCCATGCAAATAAGTAGCATTCCACACTGACAGAACCGTTGACATGGTGGGGGGGGGGGGCTTAACCATCTCCCCAATTAATTAAGTGCTTTTCCTTTTGAAGCCAAAGTCCTTGACTTTGTGTTCTGCTCCCCCTTCCCCACAAAAGAAAGACCATCTGAAAATACCATTATTTTGAGCGGGGGGGGGGGGGAGAGGGAGAGAAACCCTCAACTGTTTTTCCCCCGGCTTTTTATGGGAGGGGGGAGAACTATGGAACTGGTTGGTCAACTGATATGAGGAGGCCTCCCATATTTTAACCAACTGCAGCAAGCGAACCAGAGAGGAGCGGAAACTTAGTTCGGTCCATTTTTTAAAAAAAAAACATGGTAATTTGCACTTCCTGGTTTCATGTGTGGATCAGAAGTTCTGTGACAGAGTTCTCCACTCAAAAACGGCAATATTTAGACAAGTTGGATTTTAAAATGTATATTAGGGAACGTTGCATGCAGAGGTCATATATTGGGGGAAATTGCACACGAAGCACATATGTTGAGGAACACTGGGGGGGAGAAAGAGGGGGAAGAGAGAGATTTTTTGTCCAATTTTTTAAAAAAATCAAAATGATGCAGAAATTGGGTGGAACAGAGTGCAAAATGGACACGGACCAGATATAAATTGATTTCAAAATCCCTAAACGCCCCCCCACACACACACACACGTCATTGCTATCTTTGGGTGCAGCTGTGACCAGTGTTTTGTCCTGGTTTTATTTGGATTAAACGTCGCATCAAATTGATAGTTCAAACCATACTTGGAATACTATGTACAATTCCGGTCGCCGCGACTCAAAAAGGATATCGTAGAGTTGGAAAGGGTTCAGAAAAGGTTGGCCAAAATGTTCAAAGGGCTGGAGCAACTCTCCAACGAGGAAAGAGGGGAACAATTAGGGATTCTTGGGTTGGAAAAATTAAGAGGAAACATGATAGTGGTTTATAAAATTATGCATGGTGGGGCAACAGTAGACAAGGGGAAGAGACGTTCCTTCTCTCATAATACTAGAACTTAATGAATATAAAGAACATAAGAGGACCCCTACTGGATCAAGCCAATTTATTTTGTTTATTTAAAACATTTCTTAGCCGCCTTTCAGGGCAGAAGCTCTCCCAAGGCGGCTGCAACCACGTATAAAAACAACCATATATAAAAATGGTATACCCATTAAAAGCAATAAAAACATAAAAGTAAAATATCAATTAAAAAAATTAAAGCTAATATTAAAAACTAGTAATAAAACACCAAGGGTAACGGCAGCAAAACAGTATTTCAGAGAAGGCCATAGTGAAATAAAATGTTTTTAAGGCCGCCTTAAAAGCCTGTTAGGATGATGCATGGCGGATCGTCAATGGGAGTTTGTTCCACAGGTGTGGGCCGCTGCTAAGAAGGCCCTCTCCCGTATGGAAAGGGTCCATCTAGTCCAGCGTTCTGTTCACACAGTGGCCAACCAGTTGTCGACCAGAGACCTTCAAGCAGGACATGAGTGCAACAGCATCATCCTGTTCAAATTCGCCAGCTCCTAATATACAGAGGCCAGATCTACACCAAGCAGGATATAATGCTTTGAAAACGGTAGATGTAATGTGTCTTGGGCCCAGACAGTTGTCAAAACCATTATAAACCATTATAAAGCAGTAGTGTGTAGATCTTGCCATACCCCCTCTGTCAAGAATTAGACTTCAACCTGATGCAAGTTCCTTTCCTTTTGGTTTGCTTGTTTGTTTGTCTCTGTATTTGGAAAAATCAATACAATGACTAAGAAGGAAGAAGAAATGGCAACGTTCAGAATCCAATGGGGGGACTATTTTAGGCTGACCAGATAAAATCCAGGTCAGGGCTCCTGAAACTTTAACAGTGGTAGAGAAAAGGGTATTTCAGCCAGTGTCATTTGTATGCAATTAGTTCCTGGTGAAATTCCCTCTTCATCACAACAGTTAAAGGTGCAGGCACTATACTAGAGTGACCATACACAAAAGAAGGCAGGGCCCCTGCAACTTTAACAGTTGTGATGAAGAGGGAATTTCACCAGGAACTAATTGCATACAAATGACACTGGCTGAAATTCCCTTTTCTCTACAACTGTTAAAGTTATATGAGCCTTGACCTGGATTTTATCTGGTCACCCTAGTCACACTGAGGGCAATTCCTTGTGTATATGATGAAGCAGAGTCCACGAAAGCTTTTATGTACCATAATATATTTGTTAGCCTTGGAGGTGCTACAAGATTCTTTATTACCGCAAGGGCTGGCGTCAAGGGTAGGTATCATCGGGCACCTGCTAAGGGCCCACATTCAGGTAGGGGCCCCACTGCCAAGAACTCTCTGGAGTTGCTGCTTTTCGCAATCATGGCAACGTTCTTGTTCACCCGCCTCTCGCTCTTGTCCAGATCACGGTGGTGGTGAGAGGGAGGGGCTGGAGATGCCACTGCCGACTTCCTCATTGGCTCTCCGCCTGTCAAACCAGCAAATGGCAGCAATGATGAGGAAGGGCAGGTGGTGAGGATGGTGGTGAGACTGTCTATTTCTGCTTTGTATAAATTTCACCTATATTCAGTCATTCGTCTGTTCCATCCCATTTCTGCATCGACCTGCCTTTTAAGCAAACAACATCTACGTTTAACATCTAAGGCCCTCCTCCGAGTGCCCACTCCGAGGGAAGCTCGGAGGTCGGCAACAAGGGAGAGGGCCTTCTCTGTGGTTGCCCCCCAATGGTGGAACGATCTCCCTGACGAGGCCCGCCTGGCACCAACATTGTTATCTTTTCGGCGCCAGGTCAAGACTTCCCTCTTCCATCAGGCATTTGGCAATATCTGAGGAGCCTGGGTTTCTTTTTGTTTTTGTAGCTTTTGGGGTTGTTGTATGTGTTTATTGTGTGTATGTTGTATGGTTTTGCTGTTTTAATTTTTGTATATTGTTTTTAATTGTTTTAATCCTATGTAAACTGCCCAGAGAGCTTCAGCTATGGGGCGGTATACAAATGTACTAAATAAATAATAAATAAACAAATAAATAAATAAACAACGAAAATGCCCCCAAATGCACTTTTATCCTTGGGCACAATTCCCCCATATGTAGTATTTTGTGTGCAGTTTCCCCTAACATTCTCCTTTGTATATGCAACATTCGCTAATTTAGATATTGTTCTACAGCAGCCAGATGTACACCAAGCAGGATATAGCACTATAAAAGCGGTATGAAAGCAGTATCTAAAAGGTAGGAGCCACGCTACTGCTTTATAGTGGTATTGAAGGGCACTGACAACTGTTGGGGCCGAATGGCATGTACCATATGCCGTTATATCCTGCCTGGGGTTGCTCCTGCCTTTTATACAGCGCTTTCATGATGCTATAACCTGCTTGGTGTAGATCTGGCCAGTGTTTTTGAAATGAGGAGCATATTGGAAAATTTGGAGAAGCGCCACAGTCAGAAGAAGAACCGCATTCTGATCCGCAGACTTATCCAGGGACTGCTAATTAGCTCATTTGGGTTAAAAATGCAGACCGAATGAAATTCTTCCCCATCCCTGGTTGTCCTGGGTTCTTTTCAAGTTCTCTCAAGGCAAGTCTCTGCGGTCTAAACTCACCAGCGCCTGGGGTTACTTTCAAGCTTTCGTTGGGAAAAATGAAGCCCTTCTTCAACATGGCAACTTAAAACCGAAGCAGCTGCTCTTGCGACCCCCACCATGGGCCAAGAGGGCTCAGCCCGATTAAGGAACATTCCGCTGGACTTGTCTTTTCTGACCCTGGCACAAGCCAAGAGAGTCTGGCTGAAAGGCGCAGTCCCACCCCGACTAAACCGTTTCTCTGCATGGCATTCTTCTGGAAATGAATAATACTGCGGTCGGTCTCTCTTTTCAACAGCTGGCAAGTAGCAATCCGAGATCTGATGTCAGAAGAAGTCACGAAAGCCAAGGAGAGGGTGTTCCGGCTGGTCCAAAGAAAGACGGACTTGAGTCACAGCGCGCCGGTCGACGGAGAACTGAAACTCCACATTCAACATGCGCAAGGACACTAATCTGTTGGAACGAAAGGGTAATTTGAAAAGTATTTTCTCAGAACGCCGGGATTAGGTTCCCTCCAGCTTTACAGATGGACAAAGAAGGAAGAGGAGGAAGAGGAGGAGGAGGAGGAGGAGGAGGAGGAAGAATGTATGTATGTATGTATGTATTTATTTATTTATTGTGCTTTATTGCATTTCTATACTGCCTTTCTGAAGCCACCTAAAGTGGTTTACAAAACTATCAGTGGGGAAAACCCCCATAATCAAATAAAAACATAGTAAAACATTCAAAACAGTTTTAGGGTGCAATCCTATGCATGTTTAGATGTTTTAAAAAAAGTCCTATAACTTCCAGAATTCCCCAGCCAGCCAAACCGGCTGGGCAGTTCTGGGAGCCGTAGGATTTTTTTTCCTGTCTAAATAGGCATAGGATTGCACCGGTGTGTGGGGGGGGGAATGACAGGGACATAGCAACCATGACAACAATGTAAGCATCCAAGATGTGTCCAGGAGAAGAAATTGGAGCCCCGGGCCTCCATTCCACCTTTGAGCTATGGTTCCTCACCCAATATACACAACCTGGACAGTTTTTACCACTGCACCTGGCATCTGTTGCCTCTAGAACAAAACACATGCCTGGGTTTATGGCATCTTATCCTCCCCAGACAGCATGGCCAATGATCAGGAATGATGGTAGTTGTAGTCCAAAACATCAGGAGCACAAGAGGTTGGGTAAGGCCCCCTCCAACTCTATGTTTCTATGAATAACCGTTTATTTACGTTCCACTCTTCCATTAAAATACCCCCAACCAGCATACAACACGATCATAAAAAATGCTGCTAAGCTTCTGACCAATGTAGGGTGACCCTATGGAAAGGAGGACAGGGCTCCTGTATCTTTAACAGTTGTAGAGAAAAGGGAATTTCAGCAGGTGTCATTCATATGGGTGCAGCTATACTACAGTGACCAGATACAAAAGAGGGCAGCTTTAACTGTTGTGATGAAGAGGGGATTTCACCGGGTGGTGCATGCCTACAAATGACACCTGCTGAAATTCCATTTTCTCTACAGTTGTTAAAGATACAGGAGCTCTGTCCTAGTTTCCATATGGTCACCCTAGCCCACTGGGTAGTGAGAGTGGAAGAGCCCACTGCCCTCTTGGAGCAAATTCTGCACCCCCCCGCAAAATGCCGATGTGAAAGGAAGCAGGAAAATGATCTTCAATATGGCTTTTTTGTGTTTGTAGAGAAATTGAGGAAGAAAGGCGGGGGGGAAAAAAAAAACCTCTCCCATTTTGTTTTCCTTTCTCTCTGTTCTTCTATGCAACTCAGGGGGGTGGGGGGAAATCAGGACGTCCGTGGGCATTGGGAACAATGGGGGGGAAAGCAATAGGATTTTCCCTGGTGAACTTGGCTGGGGCCCAAGCTAGGTTGGGAATGCTCCAAAAGGGAAGAGGATTTGGATGGGTCACACTTTTCCAAGAGAGGTTTTCCTGTTCGAAAAAAACGACCCTTCCCAGAGGGGTAGAGATGAGCAACTGAAGTTAGCCTAGACGACAAACCAGCATCCTACATCTGTCAGATAAAAGAGTCGTCACTGTTTTACATCAAGGGCAGGCAGGAAGGCAGATCTGGATCGACTGGAAGACCTCTGGGTGTTTCTGTAGGCATTTCGGACTCCCAATTGTCGCCCCCCTCCCCACCGATATGGTACTGCTGTAAGAAGAAGTCTGGGGAGCGGGTAACCACAGGTGGGATTGGTGTGTGGATGCTCTATTCAGTACTGGTCTTCAAAACAAATCTCTGGGCTTAGAATTCTCGCTGGGTCTTGTAAAATCCTTGATGGAACCTGTAAAATGACTTGAGGTGCATTGTACAAAATTGCAGAGATCCTTGATCAGATCTCTCGGCATTCCTTTCTTTTCTTTCTTGAAGCAGCCGTAATTGTACATAGCGGTGGGCAGGGCCACCTCCAGGTTTCTGAGGGCCTTTGAGCAAGGCACCCTGCCTCAGTAAGCTTACCTCTTGCTCTAGGGTGACCAGATAAAATCCAGGTCAGGGCTCCTGTAACTTTAACAGTTGTAGAGAAAAGGGAATTTCAGCCAGTGTCATTTGTATGCAATTAGTTCCTGGTGAAATTCCCTCTTCATCACAACAGTTAAAGTTGCAGGGGCCCTGCCTTCTTTTGTATATGGTCACTCTAGTATAGTGACCTTTAACTGTTGTGGTGAAGAGGGAATTTCACCAGGAACTAATTGCATACAAATGACACCAGCTGAAATTCCCTTTTCTCTACAACTGTTAAAGTTACATGAGCCCTGACCTGGATGTATCTGGTCAGCCTATCTTGCTCCTCATCCTCTTTCTCATCCTGGCTACGGCTTGCATGCTTGCCAGGCAGGGAGCCCTTGAGCAAGTAGACAGTGGCATCTCCTGCTCCTCCTTCTGACCACCAAACATTGTCTGGACCAGAGCGAGAGGCAGGTGGACGGGCAGGTTGCCATGGTGATGAAGATGAGCAACTCCAGGGCACTCTTACCAGTGGGCTCTGTTGGGGCATGAGCCCTTGGCAGCTGCCCGATCATGTCGACCCTTGACGCCGGCCCTGAGTGTTCCAATTCTGATTGAAACAGTAGCATTGGCGTTTCCCCATGCCATTTTCCCTGAAGTGAATTCACCCGCCCTAATTTGCTCTTAACTCTGTTGGGGGGAGATAACAGAGAGCTATATTCCCTTTCCCACATACACACACTCAAGCAGAGTTAATAACAGTTGGGGTGTGTGTGACTTAGATCCGGAAAGTTGCATGGGGGAGGTTTAAGCACCCCTCCCTCCATGGCATCAGAGCTCCCACACTACCACGGCTGTTTTATTTATTTATATATTTATTTATTTATTTTTAAAAACTGTTCATGACATTTAATCACAAATAGATGCCCAGAACTGGAAGAGTAAGAAAGTACCAACAGAGGAAGAATGGCTATTGAAGATCACAGAGCTGGCGGAAATGGCAAAACTCACTGCGATAATAAAGAGAAAACAAATCTTAATTTGAAAAAAAAAAGGAAATTTAATCACAGATTTTCCATGTCACATCTGTTCTGGCCTGAGTCAGCAATTGGTGACAGATTATACATCGGGGCATAAAGAAACAGGGAGTCTTCTTAGGTGCCGATGCTGCCATTTAAAATGACAGGAGTTGTAGTCCTCCACATCTGGGGGGCACCATGTTGGGAAACCCCCCACGAGGCATACACCGTATTTAGAAATGCAAACCTACCTCTAAGTTACTATCGATCAAACACAAAACTTTCACAGTGGGCAGGAGACCTGCACAAAGACCTGATCCAAGGCAACCGATTAATGTTCACGTTTTACAGATAGGGAACACTGAGGCTGAGAGACAAATGATTAGCAATGTCACAGAGGTGTATGGGGGGTGTTTCATTTTTACGTGTTATTATTAGTTAAGAGGGAATCGGAACTAGGGATGCCTGGATTTGGTTAAATCTGTTCTATTGCAGATTCAAGCAACTTTCATTCCATCATCTAACTGACAGAACTGGATTTTCAAAAATCAGAACGTCATTCTACGTGCACTAATTTACATCAGAGGTTCACACTTTTGCAAATGTGCTAGTGAGGCGAATTAGCACGAAGGCTAATGCAAATTAGTGCAATTCCAGCCCAATGGTTAAAAGTGGTCTGCAGGTCCATGAAATCCACATGGTTTTGAAAAAGGAGGTCAGCTGTGGAATCTTCAGGTCAGTTTCATAGAAATCCCAGTTCATTTGAATCAGTTGCAGATTTTTTCTGTCATCCGTTGCTAATCTACTGTAAATTGCCCCTAGATTAGGGTAGGTTGACCATATGAAAAGGAGGACAGGGCTCATGTAACTTTAACAGTTGTAGAGAAAAGGGGATTTCTGCTAGTGTCATTTGTATGCAATTAGTTCCTGGTGAAATTCCCTCTTCATCACAACAGTTAAAGTTGCAGGGGCCCTGCCTTCTTTTGTATAGGGTCACTCTAGTATAGTGCCTGCACCTTTAACTGTTGTGATGAAGAGGGAATTTCACCAGGAACTAACTGCATACAAATGACACTGGCTGAAATTCCCTTTTCTCTACAACTGTTAAAGTTACATGAGCCCTGACCTGGATTTTATCTGGTCACCCTACCCTAGATCCACCACTAAATCCCAATCCCACTTCTGACCATTTCTGTTAATGAAGTATAACAGAACACATCCTGTTCCCAAGAAGCTAGAATGCAACAGTTGGCAGACTGCTCCGTGTAGAATATGAGGGATACTTCAACCCGACATTTGGCATGACATGATATTGTCCCTGTCAGAGGTTCAGCCACATAAAGATGAATCAAGACAGCTTGCCTCTCCGGTAGAATGGAAAAATACTTTACCCAGCGATCTTGTCATGAGGCTCACTTGAGATGTGAAAATACGAAATGAAGCAGCAGCATCAAAACTTAAGTGTCTCATGATTAGCTGAGACTTAAAAATTGGGAAATAGATGTGAATGCAGCCCCGGCAAAGAGTTCCATCCCCCCAAGGTATTATATGAAATTGGTGTAAAGTGCAGTGATCAGACAAAGGGTAAAAAAAATCCTACTTCAATGAAATGAATGAAATTTCAGTGGGTTTCCTTCCAATAGGACTTATGTTGGATTTTAATCCATGGTTTCATACATTGAAGCACAACAATTCCAGAAGATGCACTGCCGTGATCGGATTCGGGTCCATCCAGTATCCACCCTATCTGGACCAGATTCTGCTTTGCCTGACATCATTTTATCTTCTGTGGTTGGTTTTCTCGAAGTTGAACCTAGAGCTTTTGACCCTTAATACCCTCTATTAAAACCCTATAACAAAAGTGAGCAACTCCAGGGAGTCTGGGGCCATTTTTGCCTCCTAGACGTACATCCCCTTTGCAGGCCACACTCTACAGGGTGTCCTGAAAAAACAAAGACAAAAAAAGGCTTTATAGGTCATTACCAGCCAGTGTGGTGTGGTGGTTATAGTGTTGGAATGGCAGATGAAGGGATCCGGGTTCTAATCCCCACTCGGCCATGAAGCTCACTGGGCGACTTTGGGCAGTCAGTGGCTGAATTCGGACAACTTATTAGTCAATGGTGGGTTGAGTAGCCAACTCACAGTTGGTTATTTTGTGGGTACTCCCCACACAACATGTTCCTACACAACTGTGGGTGGTTGGGGCTGGCGCTGAGTGGACTAATAGTCAACCCAACATTTGACTGACGCAGCCCCCACCCCTCTCCCCACCCTCCCTCCTCCCTCAGTCCTCCCAGTTCTATCCCAGCAGCCTCTGCAAGTTGCACCAGTTGTAGCAGAGTGGCAGCCGCCGCATTGGTTGCTCTTGCCACCTACCTCTATGAGCTTGTGTTTTAACCCACTCACTACACGCCATTAACCCACTCACTCCTCCACACAACACTTTAAACAACTGGCTTCGAGCTAAACAACTTGCAAGCCAGTTGTTTCTCTCAGTTATTTATTTGGGCAGAATAGCATACCGTCAGTAGTTTGTGAGCGGGATGTTACCCTCCACACAACACAATAAGCAACACAACTGACGGTTGTTTCCCCCCCCCCCCAGTTGCTTAATGTGTTGTCCGAATTCAGCCACTGACTCTCCTACCACACAGGGTTGTCGTGAGGGTAAAATGAAGAGGAGGGGGATCGTGTGAAACACCTTGACAGCTTTGCAAGAGGGAAAAAAGGTGGGATACAAATGTATTAATAAAAAAAAAAAGAATTTAATAATAATAATAGTAATAATACAAATAGTAATAGCCGCAGCAGTAGTAGCAGTAACAATGCAAAAAAAAAATCAGTACAAAATAGGTAGAGTACTTTACTAGTGATAAGGGCTAGGCATAGTAGGGACTATTACGTTAATCAAGGGGCAGGTGGGGTTTGTGTTCTCTCAATGGAGGCTCCTGTTCAATTCAATGATTCTGAGATTGAACTTTGAGATCTGCAATTTACCCAGGCTGCCCATTTTGCCTGCCGTCGCCTTCCCTGTGTGTGAGGCTGGCATGTTAGCACAGACTGTGCATCCTTAAATAGATGTCTTTCTGGGAATCTCTCTGGATCACACGAAGGACAGGATGAGTGGCATTTGGCTACTTGCAAGCCCCCTCTCCCCCTCCCCCCCATTGTTTCCTAGAGGGGCTAAGAATAGCAAGCCTGGAAAAAATAGTTGCTCTTTCCTATAGCCCGCTGCCACCCTGGTTCCCCGAAGCATCCCGAAGCCGCGTGCAAACTTCGCAAAACTATGCCCAGGAGGCAGACTGCAGGACAAGCACTTATCATGAATGTCAGTTAAGATATTTAGGGAAGCTTCAGCCGCAAGGACAACTGGCCATGGCCAGCCGGAAGAGGCTTTGCTGAAATGATCAGGATAGATGGTTGAGGAGGGTGTGGCTCCGTAGTAGGATGCATGCTTTGCAGGCAAAGGCCCCACATTCAGTCCCTGGCATCTCCAGGTAAACGGGTCTCAGGTGAAAGACCCTTTATTGCCTGAAATTCTGGAGTGCTCCTGCCAGTCAGAGTAGGAAGCACTGGGTGAAGTGGATCAAGGCAGCTTCCTATGTGCCTATGTTGAAACATCTGACTAAGGGATGTCCGTCACTAGGAAATCTAGTTCTTGTTTGTGCCTGAGAGCCGAGCTGCAGGGTATTCTCTAGGGATGTGCACTGGATCGGACCCGATCCACGATCCGAGTCCGGTCCAGTGGGAAATCGGATAAATTATCCGATTTCCGATCCCGCAGCTGGATCGGCCGATCCAATCCGAACCGGTCCGAAAAAGCTCCGAACCGGTTCGGCGGATCGGCGGATCGGCGGGCGCCCACTGGCGCCCACCGCTGCTTCCATTGGCGGGAGCCAGCGGGCGCCCGCCGATGAAAGTGGACAGCGGGGGGGGGGAGGAGGGGGGCACTTACCTTCTCGGCCCGGTGGCTCCCGTCCGGCGCCGGCGCCTACTACTACTAGCAGGCTCCGCGGCCTGCTCTAGGGTGGCGCGCTGGGTGATGTCATCACCTGGCGCGCTACTCTAGAGCAGGCCGCGGAGCCTGCTGGAAGTAGTAGGCGCCGGCGCCGGACGGGAGCCGCCGGGCCGGGAAGGTAAGGAGGGGGTGCGTGGAGGGGAGGAGGGGGCGCGCGGAGGGGGGAGGGGGGAGGGGGGCCCTTACCTGCCCGGCCCGGCGGCTCCCGTCCGGCGCCGGCGCCTACTACTACCAGCAGGCTCCGCGGCCTGCTCCAGGGTGGCGCGCCGGGTGATGTCATCACCCGGCGCGCTACTCGAGAGTAGGCCGCGGAGCCCGCTGGTTGTAGCCGCCGGCGCCGGACGGGCCGAGAAGGTAAGCAGTGGCGGGGAAGGGGGCTTACCCCCCCCCCCCGGAGCCATCCGCTTCTATCCGCTGGCGCCCGCGGGCGCCAGCGGGTGGAAGCGGGCGGCCCCAGGGGGGGTAGGGAGCGCGGGGGAGGGGGTTTACCTGCCGGGGCCGTCCACAGCGGACGGCCCCGGGGGGGGAGGGAGTTAGGCCCCCCCTTACCCACCCGCCGCCATTTTTTCCTCATAGACTTGCATTGCAATGCAAGTCTATGGGGAAAAAAATGGCGGCCGATCCAAAAATGTACGATTTTTGGGTCGGGATCGGACTCGATCCGGTCCGGGGGGCCTCCGATTTTGTCCGAACCGGTCCGGGACAAAATTGGAGGTCCCGATCCGGGTCCCGATCCGATCCGGGGGGTCCGTGCACACCCCTAGTATTCTCCAAACTCCGGGAACTTTTTTGCACATTTTTTTTCCAGTGGGTGGGGAGGAAAGTTCTCTCATTCGTGCAAATTTCTGGGCAATTTCTGCAAATTATGGCCACAATTTGCACATATCCCACAAATTCGACCCCAATTCGTATAATTTACGCAAATTTATAATCTGCACAAATTGCTCAAAAATTTGTGCAAATTGCAGAATCTCCCCCCCCCCCAAATATGGAGAAAAAGGGTTCCTGGAAAATCCACAAACTGGCCTGAGTAGATGCATATTAATTCGCGCATCACAGCAGGAATTGAAATGAAGTCCGGTGGGCCAAGCCTAGGAAAACGCATTGAACTCTACCCCAAAACTTATTTGTCTGACATCTGCTGTGGAATCTGCATGTCAAATTCGTGGAAATCCAAACTCCAACATCCCTACCTATTGCCCGCAATGAACCAGATGCTCTCTGGAAGTCCAGAAGGAGAACATGAAACCCATCCCCTTTCTCCAACAGTTGCTCCCCAGATAGCCAGAAGCATACCACCTCTGAACCTCCAAACCTTAACGATACGTTTACTTCATACTTCTGCCCTGGGCCGAAGTTGGATCCTCTTTTGTGATCCAATCTACGCAGGCTGCTAACAGTTTTCTGTTTTAATTCTCAGCTTCTAGGAACCAAAAGGAGACCACCTACTTATTTCAAATAAGCTACTGAGCAGTCGTTGGATGGTAGTGACCTTTGGCCGCTGCTGAACTAAGATGGATTTGGAATTCGAACTCGAAACCTGGAGGTGGAAGGCATTGTATCCCATTACAAATCCCATCGGGCAGACATATCCCTTGTCAAGACCGGGGGAAGGGAGGAGGGGTGGACTTCTGTGCTATATTATTGTTCCGACATGAGTTGAAATATACCTGCTCCCTATTCACACACACACACACTATTTGCATGAGTGCCTTAAGAGCTTCAGAAAAACACAACCCCACTCCCTATTTTGAAAGCAGTTTCTGCAGTACAGAAATGCCCATTTCTTCACTCTTTGGGTGGCCATGATTTTGTCTCATATTTAATCTCAGATTATTATTATTATTATTATTATTGTTGTTGTTGTTGTTGTTGTTGTCTTGTTACTCAGATGAAAAGGGGAACTGCAGTTAAGCCAAACAGACTGTGATTTGCAAGACTTGAAATTAGTCTCAAGGCCAAAGCCAGATGGATTTCCTGCTGTTGTCGGCTGTAGCAAAAAAATAGCCAAGTGTCTGGTGGCACCATTAAGATGAACAGATTTATTGTAGGATGTTGGGCATCCCAGTTTACAACAGTTTTTTTTAAAAAAAAAAAGGAATTATTATTTTTCTTCTTCCTTTCCCATTCATTTTTCCTTGTGTGTCGTGTATTTTTTAGCTTGTAAGTCTTGTTTGGTTTATTTTACGTAGCGTAAGAAGTCTTCAAATAAATGCATTGATAATATTTGAAAGCATCCTCGTTTTAGCGGAGAGCAATGTGGAATTCGTGAGCACCAACACGCTCCTGGACACCTTTCTTGACACTCTCCAAGGTGCCTCACTCCCCCTTTTTTAAAAAAAACAAAAATCATAACAAATGTTCTTACTGGCAACTGGGTTCGCTGTGAAATAGGTTGCCGTTGGAGCTGAAAACTATGACTTCAAAACAAGACCCCACCTCTCCCTTGAATTCAATCTTTTGGGCAAGTTACTGGTCTTTTATTTCATTATTTTATTTTATTCAGTTTATACCCCGCTTATATAGAGAATACCCATGGCAGCCATTTGTGGTGGTGCCAGGGCGGTTTCTCAAATCGATAAATGTGCCCACGGCTCAAATAGGTTCCTACATCGGCTTTTAACCCTGCTGGAGACCTATATAGCTACCTACATCACATCTACACTGCTCTCTTCCCCAGGTGAGCTAATAACAACTTTGGGGGGATGTAGATCAGGAAAACTGCACAGGAGGGGGGGCACTGATGTAGATCAGGAACTCCAGAGCCCTCACCCCCCACACGCCAACACCAACACCACTTTTGCAATCTTCCAGAGTCTATTTGAAAGGCTGTCCTGCCGAATTCTGGTTGAAACATAACTATAAGAACTGTGATCCATCCAAATTTCGGACCTGGACAGCAGCCTTAACGGACAGGCACAACAGCCATCTGGTCATAGTCTTGGACACAATGGTGAGATGTTCTGTATTTCTATGTAAATCATTGTAGTTATTTCTAAATTTGCCACTTTGCAAATAAATTGGCATGTGCACATTTTATGTGAATCTTTGTCCTCTTTCGGGGTGATGCATTCCCCCCTTTTGGGGGCATTGACAAGTGGCCCACCCTGAAAATTATGCTTTTTTCTGTAGCATTCCATTAAAAAAAAAATTAGCAGCCTCCAGTAATGGCTCCCCCCCACACACACAGAATGCCCCCAAATAATGAGGCATTCTGGGAAAAACATGGCCACTGCCACAGACAACATCACCTTCATTTTTTCCAGATATAGGTGGCTCTATTTATTCATCTCCATCCCCTGCTTTTTTCTGGCCATTCGTAAGTGGCCCACTCTGGACATTGTGCTTTTCCATGGCATTACATAAAAAAAATGGCAGCCTCCAGTGATGGGCCATCTTTCCCCTCAGAACGCCCCCAAATAATAAGGCATTCTGGGAAAAACATGGCCGTTGCCACTGCCAAAGACAACATCACCTTCTCCTTTTCTGGATATAGGTGGCTCTGTTCAGTCATCTCTTTTATACCGTTATATCCTGACATCCTGTTTCCACACACATACACATCTCATGCTTGAGGTGACTATCAACACAGAGAGATATTTATATGACAAGGAAATCTCCTAAGAGAGAAAAAGCCACTTCCTGTAGAAGATGGCCCACAAAGCAATAAAATGCATGCACAACACAGTCCCAAGTTTTCTGCTCACTGAAAGTAGGCTTACGCAGGATTTCTCCACCTCCACCCCCACCCCAAATTGAAAATCCAGTGCATGGGAACATCTTGCTATGGTGTGTGCAGAGAGTTTTAGCACCCCATTGTGGCATTGTTCTGCTATGTGTGAGCTAAGCCACACTTCCTGTTGATGTATCCCAGAGTTGGTAATAGACTGTATCTGTTGATGGAAATGCAAGCCATGCTAGAAGTAAGTTCCTCCATTAACCGTTCACCGTACCTCGAATTGTCTCCCGAATCAGGAGGTGCCAGTTTGTGTGACACAAATGTAGGGCAAGGACCCCATGAACTTAGACTGTGAGGTCACCCTACAATGAAAAGCAGCAATTTGCAGCTGGCAACCTCAGAGTTTTCAGAAATTCCAAGACTCGGAGAAGTACATGGTATAGTCCTCCAGGAGATAGTACTTGATGGCACTGTTCACGACGAAATTGTCTGGAATGTGGAGGGCTTCTCCCCAGTTTGCAAGTTTACTCTATGGAAGGTGATGCCGATGGGAGTTGTAGTCCAACAGAAATGAAGGGCGCCTGAGTAGACATGTATATGACTGTGCTGTTAATGTTGCCGTTGAATGACAGGCTAAAGGCACAGTACTTAGCTGGCTGGGAAATGCTGGGGGTTGTAGGTCTCCCCCTATCTAAACATGCATAGGGTTGCTCCCAAACCCACTTAGCACTCTAGATTGGTCCAACATCCAGCCGCACACTAATTTAATCCAATCATCTAAACCATATAGTAGAACCTTTAAAATAAACAAACCTCATGATTCTGTACAAGATTAATTTTAGGCTTTAAGGAAACATCACAACTGTTGCAGCCAACATTGACTTATTGGGTTTTATAGCGTCGTTGGCCTTGAACCGTCTATTTTTCTTTCTTTAGCCTATTCTTTTTGTGGTCCTCTTGAAATGACACGTTTTGGCAATGCATAATGTAAACCTTGGATTTCACCCCCCTCCCCGCCCCAGACGTGTGTTAGTCATACATAAGTGACAATTAAGAAAGTTAGGATCCTAAAATTTGGACGGGTCTATCATTAAAATTACAGCTCTGTCCCACATATTTATTTTTGTTACTTATGTGGAGGACCAAGTCCAAAATACTTGGACGTGCAACAGCTTGGGGAATATCCT
The DNA here is from genome assembly GCA_029215795.1 of Anniella stebbinsi. Taxonomy (NCBI): domain Eukaryota; kingdom Metazoa; phylum Chordata; class Lepidosauria; order Squamata; family Anniellidae; genus Anniella; species Anniella stebbinsi. The sequence goes on from JARDYH010000010.1 coordinate 6,050,420, forward strand.
GCTGTAAACCAAGTAGCTGGAATCTGGGCTATAATTTAGCCAAACAGATAAAGATAAAATAACTGCTCGAACAACTGGAGAATTCATTCTAGACTCATTCTTCCAAAGAAAACATGTGCACTCTCTCTCTCGCTCTCTCCCTTTGCATGATTACTGAATGTCTTGGTCAGTGGCGAGGATTTTGCTCCCATATTATCATGCTCAAATCCTCCAAGCTCCTAATATTGGGTTGCTTTGATGTTCATCTTTATTGTCTGGCAAGACACAGAGCTGTGATGATGGTAGTAGACAGACATGCTGTCTGCATCCAAATGCCCTAATTCATAGGACATTAGGAGACATTAGGATAGGCCATAGCTCACTGGTTGAGCACATGTATTGCATGCAGAAGGTCCCAGGTTCATTCCCGGCATCTCCTGCCTAAGACCCTGGAGAGCCTCTGCCCGTCTGTGGTGTTGACAATTCTGGGCTAGATGGACCAACTCAGTATAAGGCAGCTTCCTATGTTCCCAAGTCACATGCAGAATCATGTTCCTGCACATGGATCGGATATATTAGATGCAGACCTAGGGAACCTGAGGCCTTCCAGATCATAGAATCGTAGAATCGTAGAATCGTAGAGTTTGAAAGTGCCTATAAGGTTATGGGATATCAGTTCCCATAACTCCTAGCTAGCATGGTGTAGTGGACACCCATGCCTAGAGTGCAAATAGAGATCTGCACAAATCACGACTGGGATTTTGCGAAAATCACGCAAATTCGTGCAAAATTCAGCCGTCATTTGTGGAACTGAAAAAAATATGAAAAATACACAAACATGGCAGATTGGATGTAGATCAAATCAGGCTTTGTAGCAGAAAGTGGGCTAAAGTCTGTTGAGCTTCACCCTCCCCCAAACGCCAGCGTCCCTATCCATGTTAGGAGGTGAGAATGTGCTGTAACATTTGGGTGCCCTCCCACCTTGTTCTGACTCCAATCTGGGATCAAGGTTTGCACAGAAGGATTTTCAGTGGTTTTTCCTTCCAGTGGAAGCCAAGGTCTAGTCTAGGACGAGAGCATATTAAATAAACAAGTTGTTACCCAAAGACCCAGCACTGTGACGACGGAGACGACTGGAGGCCTCTCTTAGGAGCAAACCTGACAAGAGGCATCCATCTGTAGTAAGGCATGACCATGATTGGGTCTTCAAAATGGAAGAAAGGCATCCTCTGAGAGGTAGCCACAGCATGTTGGGCTCTTTCCGACAACCCCTCCTGGCAGTTCAAATAGAAGTTTAGCTTGCCAAAAGTGCTCATTTCTGAAACACTCAACACGATTCTGTCTGGGTCCACATGGAGAGATTCTTTTCAGTAGGCATGAAGTACAATGTGAACATGTCCTGAGGAGAGGGACAGGGGAAGGATCTCAAGAAGAATGTGCAGATGGACAAAGGAAGTGAGGTGTGCATTGCACAAGCTTTAAAGGCCTATGCTCTGAAAGGGCGGACACATGAGTGCCTATACCCAATTCTTCTCCATGTTTGTCGGGCCACAGTATTAGCGCTGGATGGAAATACCCCCTTCCACACCCACCCACATGCATCCTCCGAAGGGGTGCCACAGGACTGTCCTCTACTTGAAGGTGTCCTCTATTTGAAGGGCTCGTCAGTCCAACTCCAATTTCAACATAAAGAACCACGAGAATTGAGAATTAGGCCTTGATGTTTCCAACCAAAAGCATGTGGACGGTAGACTGAAGAGGCAGGCACACAGGTCACCATCTTCCACACCATGGTGAAATGTCCAATATTTCCATTTAAATTATCACAATGCTTTCTAAATTTTCGTCTCCACATATTTATTAACTTATGCAAAAGTTATATCCATTTGTGTCCTCTTTGGCTTCTTTTTTGTGACGCATTTCCTCTTTTCGCCAGTGGCCACCCTACCACAGACTTTCACAGCCTCATTCTCAGGCCACGAATTGGGAGGGTTCAGCTGATTTCTTGGGTGAAGCTGAATTCCTAGGGTGCAGGCTGCAGAACTCACCGCCAACGTCCAGAGCCTCCCTGGTGGCCGCCATTTTCCTTTCCCAACATCTTCTAGGAGTCACTACAACCGCCAGTCGCCAGGACAAAGAAGCTCCGGGCAGTGGTGGTGAGTTCTGCCCTCATGACAATTGACCCCCCCAGCCACTGAAAGATAATGTGCCTCCCCCTTTTGCCTCTCACATCCTCCTAACATCTTAGATCTTTCAGCTCAGCACTAGAAGTATTCATCTTCTATATATATAGGGCAGGCACTTACGATTTGCCAAAAAAGAAATGCATCACCCCCAAAGAGAACACCTATTTGCATAATAGTTGCCTATGTAAATTTACATGCATAGGTGCGAAGTTAGAAAAAAATAACTATAATTATATATTAAAAATAACTATAATATATATTAAAATAGTGGGGAAGGGAGTGACCAGGTGAGCCAGGTGCCTACTCAGTCTGCTGTCCAGGTGCTAACTTTGGCCAGATCTAAACCAAGCAGGATATAGCAGCATGAAAGCAGTATGGAAGTGGTATCTAAAAGGTTGGAGCCACACCAAGCAGGATATAGCGGTATATGGTCTGTGTCAATGGGCCCCAACAGTTGTCAGTGCACTTCCATACCGCTATAAAGCAGTAGTGTGGCTCCTGCCTTTTATATACCACTTTCATACCACTTTCATACAGCTGTATCCTGCGTGGTGTAGGTCTGGCCTATGAATGGGCAGCTTCAGGATCCCTGATTCATCCTATATTACTGAGAGGGTTGCAATTTTTGTTTCATTTCAATGGAAATCGGGGGGGGGGGGGGCGGTGACTACGTTGGCCTCCTTTTAAAAACCCATTTGTTTTTATCTATTTGTTCTTAATTAATTATATTCTGTTTTTGTTCAAAAATTCGTACTGGTGTTCAATCATTAAAAAAACAGTGTGGTGCAGTGGTTAGAGCGGTAGGCTGTGACTTGGGAGATCCGAAGGTGACTTTGGGCCAGTCACTGACTCTCTGCCTAACACACCTCAAAGGATTCTTGTGGGGATAAAATGGTGAGGAGGAGGATCATGTAAGCTGCCATGGGTTCCTTGCAAGAAGGGGGGAAGGCTGGATATAAATGTTTTAAATAAATAAATAAATAAATAAACAAACAAATAAATAAATAAATAAATAGAAATTTAACATATCTCACCAGTTGGTAAGGATGGACAACTCTGTCCATTTTGCTTTATCTTGGTTTCTCATTTTTTCCATTCTCAAGTCTGGTTCATCCCAAAGGCTGAGTATTTATTTCAAGTTCACATGAAAATTCATAAACATTTTTGTGGATATTTTTCTTAATATGGAGACATACGTTTTTGCGAGCAATTTTCCTATGCCTTTTTGAACATTATTTCCCCTGTTTCCTGGACTCAAGTTACTGGAAGGCAGATTCCAGCTGGACATCAGGAAAAACTTCCTGACTGTTAGAGCAGTACGACAGTGGAAGCAGTAACCTAGGGAGGTCATTGGGCTCTCCCACACTAGAAGCATTCAAGAGGCAGCTGGACAGTCATCTGTCAGATATGCTTTAAGGTGGATTCCTGCATTGAGTAGGGGGTTGGACTGGATGGCCTTTTAGGCCCCTTCCAACTTTACTATTCTATGATTCTATGATTTACACAGTTTTGTGTGCACTGTTTGATTGTAGAACTCCACTGCAAAATTTGGAGAAGTGCATATTTTGGAAGGAGAACTAAGTTTCGATTCACACAGGGGTTCAAGCATGCAAAAATTTCTTCCCAATCCCTCCCTGTTGCCTTCCCAGTTCTTTGACCTCAAAGCAGATTTGGACTAGACCCCCCCTCCTCAAAGAGAGGACTGCCCTCTGCAAACTCTCCAACATAGGGAACTGTCTGTATGAATAGGACAACAGTAGGAAAAGTCAAAAGTATCATAAAATTACTACCACGGAAAAGTCACTAATACGATAAACTATAAATATAGTGCACAAGTTTTATTTAAACTGTGGTTGTAATCCCCAGTTGTTTAAAATGAAATATTAAAAAACAATTCTGTGCAGCACAGTCATGCGTGACAAATTCTCATAGCGCACAGCATGGCCTACATAGGAATGAAAAAGGTTGTAAGATGGGAATGATAGTTCAAATTTAGAGAGAGCGAAATTGCACAATGATCTTAAAATGAAGCCAAATGTGTTTGGGCCACAGTGGCTTGAATCAAAACCAGGATTAATTCTTTTTTAAAAAAAAAAAACATCTCCAATAATATACATCGTTACAAATATGTAAAATTATAATACTCACTACTGCATAAAGATCTATCTCACCAGATTAGATCCAGGTATCGCTATACGATTCTTAATATGCAGCTCAGCTATCCAATTTTTGTGTGTAGCAAATATCAACCGTGTTCTGTAAGAACTGTTATGCAGAGCAAACAGTGTCCTGGATATGCTGCTCTATACCAAATCACACAATCCTTCTGGTGTTTGTTTCAGGCAAACATAAAAGTGAACAAATGAAACACAGAACAACCAAGCCAACTTTTTCCTAAAGCTGTTTTTTTTAAATAAAAAAACAAAAAAACAGTGTTTTCCTAGATCAGCTTTCCCTAACCTGGTGCTCTCCATTCGTTTTGCACTACAGCTCCCATCATTCCCAGGCATTGACCACACCATCTGGGTCTGATGAGAGTTGCAGTCCCAATCCTCCAGAGAGTACCATTGGATGGGAAAACTGTCGTCATAGGGCCGTATTTCGTATTGCCTTGACAGAGTTCGGTGCCAGGAGAGCGAGGCCCAGAATTGAGCGAGGCAAGAAACGGTGGCCGGGCGTGGTGGTGAATTTTTGCTTTCAGAAATCTATAGCTCCTCTGTCACTCGGGCCGCGACATCAGCCTTGACAGCCCCGCAATAAAATACTGATATATTACAAAATAACGAACCGCCCAAAAACATTGCCCTCCCAACCTCCTCCTCGAACCTTGCTCGCTTCGGACTCGCAGCCCAGCTTGTAAATATATCTGGGGGGCTTGCACCGCTACTCGCAGGCTAACTAAGCTGGGCCGCGAGGTTATTTATTTTACACTCTGGGCTCTGCTTCTGAGCCATGGAGTGTAAAAACAATCAGAAGGACAAAGTGTAAATTCTCCCCGCTGATTTATTTACTGTTGTGTTTTTATAGGCCCACATGGCCTGGAGTTTGTGCTAGGCCCGACCATTCAAGCAAAACCCGTGTCGTACACTCCCAGAGAAATGAATGACTTTATAAATTCTCTACAATAATAATCCCACGTAGAGGAATGCGTGCGGAGGAACACCCAGACAGGGCTGGAATGTTTTTAAGAATATAAGATTGTGCTTTTTTGGTCAGGGAAACACATTTCTCTCTGGGCCCTGTGGTAAAGCCGAGACTCCAGGCCTGTCTGCCTACCACCTGTAATGAACCCTTGGGGAGATTTCAGTTCAGGCCACCCAAACCGAGAGCAGGGCAGATAGACAGCGGCTCTGGGATGTTAACAGCCTTAATGAAGCCTGCTCCATCGGAGACTGGAGACGGCCATTTTTATTTTTTATTTTGAAAAGGCCTCTGATAGGAAAAACATCTGATTTGGTTTCTTTCGGCGTCTCGGGCGCAAGCTGCTTTGCAAGTCTCCACAGCCTGAGAAAAGCAATCTTATTCTCTCTCAGCAAAATGCAATAAACACTTTCTGTGTTTTGTTTTGGGGGGGATGTGTTTTTGCCGGTGGCGGGGGGGGGGGGAAGCTCCAACGTTTTCGCAGCGAGGACCATTTTGTCTGCGACTGTGCATCTCGTCCTTTCTTTGAAAACTGGGCAAAATTCTACAGGGCTAAAATTACACTGTGGGGTGAGGGGGGCTAACCCCCACCCATATTCTAGTTAGGGGGTGCAGTGATACATATCTAAAGATGCCCGAACTCAAAGCAATTTGTTTGGAAGCAAATCCTCTTCCCCTAAAATCCCAGTTCTGGAGTGAGGTTCTGTCTGCTGGTGTTTCTTCAGTAAAGGGAAAGGCGCCCCGCATACTAATATTCTGGATTAGCTGGAGATATATGCAGAGATATAATTCAGTAACACTAGCAGTCTTCTGTCCACACATCTCTGGCCATGACAGGAACAGCATGTACGGCTTGTCCTGAACGCCAAGAATATTTTTCAAGTTCATGTGAAAATTCATAAACAATGTTCTGCACATTTTTCTTCATTACAAAAACTTGCTGCCCCCCTTCCTTTTTTTTTTTTTTTTTTTTTTTTTTTGAGGATTTGTTTCTTCTTCTTTGGAGATGCATAAGTAAGGATGTACAGATTTCCTTAATTCCATTACGTCCGTGTTCCACGGATGGTCAGACGTCGTCCGTTCCATCATACGCTCATTGCCCTATTGGGAGGGAGGAGAATTTTATCCAATCTTGTGCCTTTTATATGAGTGCAAGTGCAAATTTGCAGAAATCCAACCCCAAAGTAAAACACCAACGAGAATAACGCCAGTCCATATATCCCCAGAATCAATGAGACTCGGGAAAAAACAGTCCACTGTGGAATCCACTGCTTGGATTCATAGAAATCCAAACTCATCTGACATCCCTATGCATAAGCGCCCCCCCTCATCTGCCCACTGCTGTTATAATTAAAGGACCTCTGGCTTTCCATTTCTTACCAATGCTGCTGGGGATGTGGGCGGAAATTATTATTATTATTATCATTATTATTATTATTATTACTATTATATACATTCATACATCACCCCATAGCCGAAGCTCTCTGGGCAGTTTACAAAAATTAAAACTTTGGGCATTAAAAATTGATATACAAAATTTAAAAGCATAAAAACAGGCATACGTTTAAAACAACTGTGGACTCTCAGCCAGGCCTAAATATAGTTCTGGGGTCAATTGAAAACTCAGCATATGCTGTTAAAGGCCTGGGAGAAGAGAAACGTCTTGACCTGGCGCCAAAAAGATAACAATATTGTTGCCCAACGGGCCTCGTCGGGGAGATCATTCCATAAGTGGGGGGGCGCCACCACTGAGAAGACCCTCTCCCTTGTTGCCATCCTCCAAGCTTCCCTCGGAGTAGGCACCTGGAGGAGGGCCTTAGATGTTGCAAGTAAAGCGGGCTAGGTTGGTGAGGCTGTAGTCTAACGTACCAGGAGAGCATCAAACCCTGGAAGGGTGGCTTAAATTGACTTGCAGTGCAATGGCTAGAACTTTGCACTCTAAGTAAGGAAGACGAACTTCAGGTCCTTGCTCAGCCATGGAGCTCACCGAAAGACTTTGAACCAATCCTTCTGCTTCAGTCTAACATACCTCACATCAGTGGTGGCTCCAAGATTTTTGAGGACCCTTGGGCAAACCACCCTCCATGGGACCCCCGCTTCAGTTACCTATCTCCTCACCTCACCACTATTACCACCAGCTTCTGTTGCTTCTCTTCGTATACTTTATCTTTGCTACCACCTTAGGGTGACCACATTTTGGAAACCAAAAAGGAGGCCAACATGGTCAGCCACCAACATGTCCGCCCCCGGGGGCATGTCCAGGACCAAGGGGGCGTGCCACCTGAACATAGCCTTGGTCACATGTCTGATTTTACAGCACACAATTAAGACAAATCTACATAACATCTTAATGTTAAAATCACTGAAATAACAAGTGAGACATCCAATGTATCTGAAATTAACTTCACTCACTCCTAATTTTGTAGCTTTTGCTGTACTTTGTTGCTATACTCTGTGTGATACATTCTCCCCTTCCCTCAAATATCTCTTCTGATTGAATACTCATTCCGCTGCAAGCTGCTGCTGGCTTTTTTATTTTTATAATTCTTTCCCCCAAAAAAATACCTTATGTATCACCTACAGCAAGGATAGGCAACTTTGGAAGGTCTGGGGGGTCCTTTTGCCTGCTGGGCCTCGCCCCATGCAGGTTGCAGTGAGCAGGCATGCCCCTTCCAAAAAAAAGAGAGGAAAAAGCAACTGGGAGCAGAGAGGAGGGACAAGTCCACATAGCTATTGTCGATGTGTCTCCATTGGGATGTCAGCGCTCAGCCGCAGCCCAACCATGCCTACCCTTGGCGCTGGCCTTTCCTCTCAAGGTTGTGGTGAGGATATCACGGTCAGGGGGAGAGCAGCCTATGCCGCCCTGAGCTCATTGGACAAAGGGTAAGATATAAATACAGTGGGTATATTTTGGCTCCTTGAGGTAAGTGATGGAGGATGTATGCGTCCTACGACTATCAACAAACCCCTAAATGCAACATGAAATCTCTTCATGCAAAGTTTACTCGAGTATTATTACACACTGTACACAATCCAGTACAGCTATAGTTTCCGCACTCAGATAACATGGCGGCGTTCATTTACACCAGTGCTATTTAGGGTGACATAGATAAGGCCTGGGTCTAAAAATTCAACAGTAGGTGGAAAAACCCGTCGATCTCCGACTGCCTTAGGGGACATATCAAAATAGCATCCGGTTGATAAAGGGCTGTTGCTACCATCACAGTCATGGTGTCTAGGCTCAGACACCCACCTGATGCTAGCATTCATAATAGAGATAAAGATGTATTGGTTAACCCTACAGTGATAGTGGCAGCTGCTATACATGTGACATTCTTAACGTCCCCCATTAAACCGCGTCGTCGCAAGGAGCTGTTCGGTGCATTGGGAGGAAGAGACTTGGCTGTGTTTGTGATCTTTCTGGATCTCTCTCTTTCTTTAAAGGGGAATATTTCTGTTCTCTCCCCCCCCCCCACCTCTTTCTCATTTGGACCTCTGGGATGTTATAACAGCTGTTTGTAAACACTGCAAATCCAAAATTAGCAGGGGCTTGAGCGGGAGCATCGTTTATCAACGTCTGCCCTCTTGAGCATCTCAAAAATGTTGCAGATACGTTGGCACTTTGGTAGGGGATTTAAAGGGTCAGCCTAAGAAGCCAATAGCCAGCAGGCAGTCTCTTAGCAGAGATGCCCCCTATGTCACGGGACATGTGCCGGCACTCTGGAGAATGTCCATTTGGCTGCACAAATCAAGGTGGTTGGCACTAATGAAACACAAGCCTTGACGATCAGGGGATGATTTAGCCTCATCAATCATGCTTCGCTTCAGGAGATGCCAATCCCGTTTTGAGTATGACCCATGCTTAAGAAAACCCTCTGTCCTTCGCCCGCCGGGTGATGAGAGAAGAGATAATGTCTTGTTCCCTACATCAGCAACTCACCTCTGAACATCGGAAAGACAGCGAGTGAGATGACCACCCTAAATGATCCTTTGCCCTCAGCCAACGACAGATAGGAATGGGCATGTATGAAGGACATGAAAAGGGCTAACATGTTTGGCCAAAGCACCCATCATGTCATATGGTACTCTAAGCTTCATGAAGTATGTGAAATGTGGGTGAAATGTTGCTGTTTTTATTTCTTTTTCTGGAACTCCATCCTTTTTAGCCTCTACACACACACAAATGCATGCATTAGGGGAAAGTTGCACAAAAATGCTTATGAATTCTCATGGAAACTTTAAAAAAAATTGTAATAAACAGAATTTAAGGCTGGGGAAAAAATGAGAGATGGAGGGGAATCAAAATTGACAGATTCTTCGATACCCCAGCTCAACATTCAGCCGACTCCTCTAGCCCTGACATTCCCATGTTGATCTGGAAGCTGTGAAGGAGGCTACTGCATGGATTCAGTTGATCACACTCAGAAGTCTCCACATGGTTGGGAACCAGTTGCATGGAGTCTTCTAGGCACAACCAATTGCTGGGGAACATGGGTGGAAGGATGCTGTTGCACCCCTGTCCTACTTGTCAGTTCCTGGTCAACAGCTGGACGGTCACTGTGTGAACAGAGTGCTGGACTAGACAAACCCTTGGTCTGATCCAGCAGGGCTCCTCTGATGTTCTGATGTTCTAACCAATCAAATGTGCATAGAAGCTCACTTCTCATCTTCCAGATCAATACAGGAAGGCTGAACCTCACACATATGCTGCTTTGCTCCCTATACAGCTATGTCCTTATACGTTAGGCTCAACACCTGCTTGACACTGGTGTGTGTTGATGTTTTTACTAGAACCCCTGCGATCCACCAAGCTGGAGCCTGGTACAATAGATGACTACTTAGAGTTCCAGAATTTTGAGACCAGGAATTTGTTCTGAACTCATAGTCCTTCCATACCCAAATCCACTACCACTAATTTTGGTGTCACAGTTGTTCAACCACTGGGAAACCCACCACCAGTAGATCCAGATCTATCTTCAGCCTACCCCCAATCCTTACAACAACCCTGTCAGGTAGGTCATATTTATATTATCCCCTATATTTATTTTATTTTATTTATTTATTGACAACATTTGTATACCACTCCTCATCTAGACAGATTCTGGAGAAGTGAACAATAAAGAATACAAGATCAGATAAAATAATAAAACCCCATATTTATTATTATTATTTCATCTCTTCCTCGCTCATGGCGGTTTTTCTAGATGGATATGGCGGGCTTTGCCAAGTCATGCTACCTTCTACTGGTTCAAGAAGTTCCTTACTATTGAACATGTTTTGAGTATGACTGCTTTCTGGGTGTTGGTGTGGATGTATTTTGGTAGGCCCGGTTTCTGAAGGTTTTCTGTATAATTTTTTGATGTGATGCCAGTGACTGAGGTGACTAATGGAATAATTGTGACCTTTTCCTGTTGCCGTAGTTCTTCGACTTCCATGGCCAGTGGTGTATATTTGTCTCTCTTTTCTTCTTTTTCAACAACATTTTTGTCATTAATATTATTATTATTATTTAAAAAGAAATGGAATTCTGATAAAAACATGGCTGGTCTGTAAAAGAAAGCTTCCTGAAATAAAGATGTTTCCTTTTTTTCCCTCCCAAATGCATTTTGTCTTTACTTTTACCTTGTAGGCAGGGCAGGGCCTGTGCTTTTTTTACCCCAGTGGCCCCCTTTCTAAACCCCCTTGTTTAGGGTGACCAGATAAAATCCAGGTAAGGGCTCATATAACTTTAACAGTTGTAGAGGAAAGGGAATTTCAGCCAGTGTCATTTGTATGCAATTACTTCCTGGTGATATTCCCTCTTCATCACCACAGTTAAAGTTTCAGGGCCCCTGCCTTCTTTTGTATATGGTCACTCTAGTATAGTGCCTGCAACTTTAACTGTTGGGATGAAGAGGGAACTTCACCAGGAACTAATTGCATACAAATGACCCTGGCTGAAATTCCCTTTTCTCTACAACTGTTAAAGTTACATGAGCCCTGACCTGGATTTTATCTGGTCAGCCTACTCTTGTTGTTTTGTGGAGCACTATTAAAATGTTTTTTGTTGGCATTCAGATGTCCGGAGCGGAAAGGAAAATTGCATTTTTGATCCAGAGTGTTGCAGAAACGAGGAGAAACATCCTTGTGTGGTCTGGCATCAGTGAAAACCTAAACTAACCACGTGTTTTGAGGGTGACAAACTTTCTCCACAAAAATTTCCCATCCGACCGCTGAGCTGGTTGTGGTGGGAGCTTTTGCCACCCTGGTCATTAACCCCTGCCTCCTGCCCCCATGACTGGGTGCAGCATGGCTTGACAGTGCCCTTTTTCTTGGGACGTGTCAGCCAAATGTTTTCCAGGACTTGATTGATTGGCATAAGCAGCATCGATGGAGTCTGGGATGTTTCTTTCCAACTTTTGGTAAAGAATTTACAATAAGCTAGTGGTGGGGAGGGGCTTATATTTTAGGGTGACCAGATAAAATCCAGGTCAGGGCTCATGTAACTTTAACAGTTGTAGAGAAAAGGGAATTTCAGCCAGGGTCATTTGTATGCAATTAGTTTCTGGTGAAATTCCCTCTTCATCACAACAGTTAAAGTTGCAGGCACTATACTAGGGTGACCATATACAAAAGAAGGCTAGGCCCCTGCAACTTTAACAACTTTAACTTTAACTCTCTCTCTCTCTCTCTCTCTCTGTTTGGATTCAACTCTCTCTTGATGTTTTAAACAAGGCACGGAGAACGTCAGGAATTCCAGAGGTCATTTTGCCCCCTAGATTCCCCCCTTATAGGCCATACCCACTCTGCAGTGCCAAAGTTAAAAAATAAAAAAATGCTGGCTGGAGTGACTACGGAACCATGGGTCAAAATTAGCTTATAAGTAGCTGTGGAGTATGAAAAGGTTAAAAAGGGGGCAAAATGACCAGTCCAGGTACCATTTTTAAAAATTATTCTTATTATTACAATGGGGGGCAATGGGGGGCAGGAGCTGCAGCACGGGGCAGCAGAAGCCCTATGTGGCTTATACATGGCACATTTCCCACCCGTATTTTAAATTCTCTCTCTCTGTCTCTCTCTCTCACACACAAACACACACACACAGATATTGCTGTCACATGGCAAAAAAGGCCCAGAATATCTTCTATGTTCCACTCTCAAAGAGCAAAGTTAATATATAGAGAGAGCTCAGTTAGGCGTCTAATTTGTTACTTTGGTAAATACATTGGTGAAATTATTCACCCCACTGTAAACCCCAGAGCATATGAGAGTAACTCCCTCACCCCAGGAATGGATGAATCTGCCACTTTGGCCATGTCTACACTGGGGATTTTTCCCGGGGTCATCCCTGTGCGTCCAAATGACGCACAGGGGATCCCAGCAGTAGGCAGGGATGACCCCTCCATTTTCACAGGAAAACTGGTTGCCCAGTTATCCTGATTTTCCCCGCAGTCCCAGGACGATCCCGAGGACCACAGGTGGTGTGGGCACCCGTCCCGGCTTCTTCCCTCCTCCCCATGAGTAACGGGGGTCAGCAAGAGGGAAGGAGTCGGTCCGGGGGGAGACCAGGGACATTTTTTTAAAACCTTACATTTTCGGAGGAGCGCAACTGCGCAATTTTAAACAAAAGTGGCTGGCATGACGTCCCTCTTCCCTCCCGGGATGTCACACTCCGTTAGACACTGCGGGAAGATCGCGGAACCAGGTCAGTCCGCTATCCTCCCTGCTCTCTCCCTCTACACCCTTAGGTGTAGAAAGGGCCCATGTTTCTCTCAGGTTCTCGTTTTTCCAATCTTAGGATGGGCTTGTCTTGAATTTTGAGAGTTTTACCAGTCATAAATTCGGTGCATCCTGAACTTGGCAAATTCACATGAAATTTCATGAGCCCTTTTGTGCACATTTCTACGAACACATATATTTGTGTAGTCATTTGTAGGGTGACCCTGTGAAAAGGAGGACCAGGCTCCTGTATCTTTAACAGTTGAATAGAAAAGGGAATTTCAGCAGGTGTCATTTGTGTGCATGCAGCACCTGGCGAAATTCCCTCTTCATCACAACCGGTAAAGCTGCAGGAGCCCTGTCCTCTCTTGCATCTGGACTCTCTAGTATAGGTCCTGCAGTGTTCACTGTTGTGAGGTGTGGCAAGTGGTCATCGGTGGAGGACAGTCCATTCATCCCTATGTCCAGCAGTAATTATTACCCGCAATCCTTCCCAGTTGTACTGGCACAGACCTGCCTTTCCTGCTTAAGCCGCTGTTTCTTTTTCCATGCTCTTCTTCCAGCTGTTTCCCTTTGGAGATGCTCCTCCCAGGTTCACTGGAGGGTGTTCATTGCTTTTCCTTAAACACTGTCTCTCTGTTGCTGCCAATATCCTATAGCTATTCAAACAAAATAAAGCCTGCGACAGAGCTCCTTTTGTGGTGGTGTTGGGGTACAAGCTTGTGATTTTATAGAGCTTGTAAACCGAGCTTGTAAAGTCTTTTAAGACCCATAACTTGTGAATATCACCCTAATGATGTCCCTAGAAAATGTCAGGCCATCTGCAGCCAAACAAGTTAAATAAATAGAACACCTACCACAATTCCTTTGGGTCTAGTAAGTTTACACCATAGGTGAATCCTCTTGCAAACACATTCTAATTACCTTTAAATGCAGTTTTCCTCCATCTGTCTATAACTTATCTTAAAAACAACTCCATTTTCAATCTTCACTGGTGCATAGTGGGTGAAAGGAAATTGGAAATGGCATAACGTAGATACCAGTAGCGGCAAATGACAGGAATTTAGCATTTATTTCCATAACACGTCGATCCATCCCATCCCATCAGATGGCTTGGATAAAGGGCACTTTAGGATCCACAGCATTATAATTTGGTTTTCACCCAACTGAAACTTGACCGGCAAAGTCCCCAAACTGGTTTCTGATCTGGTCAAAGCCATTCACGCATCAGTTTTAAATCACCTTCACACCCATGCCAGAATAAAACTATAACCGAACTGCAATTGGGCTCCAGGTTGGATATGAGGGCGGTATATCGGGAGGCGTAAAACTCCAATGCCGCCATCTAATACAATGAAATCATAAAACAATATCACACTAATAGCAAACGAAGGGTATGCATAGGATTGCCCTGTAGGAGACGCTTTCAAGAAGGTGATGGCTGCATTGATTAAATGCAAACATCCTTGGGATTTAGTCTGGCTATTCCATAGCCTGCGCTCCCCATTCACCCGCACTCATCTTTTCCTTTTTGGGACATTATTTCTCAAGAAGTAACATTGGGTTAGCACTGGCAACAGCCCTGCCGTGGACTTCTAAGAGAAGAGGGTCTGTCCATTTCTTGCAGGTGCAACCGTCCAGCCAGCTGTGCACACAAGGATTCCCGTCAGGGAGTATTAAATTGGGACAGCTGCAGCTGGGCTCCAAAGACCCACCCAGCACGGAGAGCTTAGGATGGATTTTCCCTGCATTAGGGAAACCGATTTTATGCAGTCTGCCGGGAGAGAAAGATGTGCCTCTCAAAGACCTTCAGATGGTCGGCTGTGCAAAACTCTTGCAGGCATGGCCATTCGACCAGGCTCAAGACGGAGTGTAACATTCACCTTCAAGGTGTGTGTGTGTCCTCTTTTACAGAGGACAGTCCTCTCTTTTGAAGATATCCTCTATTTGAAGGGCTGCCCAGTCCAAGTCCAGTTTAAAGGTGGAGAAGCATCAGAAGGGTGAGTTGGGCCTTGTAGCTGCCCGTCACCAGCACCTGGGCAGCAGAGTTAGCCGTTCACCTGGCTACAGTCTTCCACACTACAGTGAGACGTCCTGTGTTTTGATTTAAATTGCAATAATGGTTTTGAAATGTACATCTAGGAATATAAATGAGTGATAGAACATTGTCTCCACTGCACCTGAATGTAGCAGGCTAACTTAGGAAGCATATAGCAGGCTGCATCATCATCATCATTTCTTACCAGCCTCTCCCTCTGGAACGAGGCGGGGAACAACATCAAATATAAAATACATAAAACTGATATCAGGTCTTTCCTCCAATATTTTGCTGCTGCCTCCCAGCATCTGCCACCTGAGGCAACTTCTTCATTCTGCCTAAAGTTAGGGCCAGTCCTGCCTGTGAAGGATTGCTCTGTTACTTCTTAATCATCTCTGTCGATTCAGGTCCAGGTATGGTACAATGTTGAGGAATAATTCCCACCGTGTATCATTGATGCCCAAAGGTTCTGGCATTATCTCTTTCAAATGTGTGTGAGATAGAACATTATAACAGAAGTGGGCCTGATCCCGATGGCTAAGGCCTCATCTACAAGAATTCGCCTTTACGCCTGGTTAGGCGATTATGCGCATATTCGCAGAAGCGCATTTACGCCTAATACCTCTGTACGAGAGGCGGCGAAGCGCATTACTGGATGACCGAAACACGATTTAAACTGTTGACATGCGGAGAATCGCTTGTTCACATAGTCAAAATGCGCTTTAATGGCCAGAACAAAATAAAACTCGCTATTTAACGCGCATTCAATAATGCTCATAATCGGAGAGAAAACGCGCCTCTATGCCCGATTTGCGCTCTGTTCTTGTAGAGGTAAATTTTTAATGCGCCTTGAAAGAGCTTTAAATGCTTCTTGTAGAGGCAGCCCGAATCTCCCCTAGATTTGCACTCTTTCTAGCTTTCTATAAACTGCAAGGTCTTTGTTTTGGTGGGGAGTTTTGTTTTTTTTAAAGGCAAAATGCCAGCATTTCTGATAGATGACAACGGGTTTACCCTCAAGAGGGTGAGAGAGCTATGTTTCGCCCACTTTGAGTCGTGAAATTGGCCTCAGGTTGGGAATCTGATACATATCGATGTGATTTCATGGTGGGACAGTCTAATGGAAGATAAAAGAGGCATAGGTTAAGGCTGTTAGGTTAGCGCCTTTCCTCTTGCCCAAGCAGAAGAAAATGTAAAGATAATCTAAGCCGAACATATGGGCGAATGTTGAGTTGTTGTTGTTTTTTCTCCCCAAGAGCCAGAATTACCGGTAGCTTTCTTTTCCGATGCACCTGCTAAGAAGCCATACAGAGGCATATTTTGTAAGGCCAAACGAGGAACACCGCTCACACCATCAGCACATGGGCAAATGCTTTTCTTCCGAAATCAGGGGTGTTCAATGTCAGGTGCACAGAATAAATCTGGTCCATCTAGGGTCACAGATTGGGTCCCTGAGATTCCCCAAATGCAATGCTGCTTCCCATGCCCCCCACTGCTGCTTGTTTGGAGGTCTCCTGGCTTTCGCCTAACTTTTTTCCCATTCTAGTAAGTTGAAATGCCTCTCTTACAGCTTAGTTACTGGCAGTGAGAGCATTAAGCTAAAACGTGGTGGCATCTTGGGCCTGCCCCTTTTGTCTTTAGTCCCGCCCCTTTTGACTTTGGCCCCACCCACCACTGTAACGTGGCCCAGAGACCTTCTCTCGGAAATGCCTGCCCCCAGGTTGCATCCAAGTCCGTGTTTGGCCTGGAAGATCTGAACTGGGTCGATCCTGAGCCCAAATTAACTGAAACAAATTCATCATAGGTTCTTAGCCTATCCGAACCTTTCAAGGTTGCATAACCAAGACTAACTTGCACAGTTCATATGCCACACAATTAAAACAAAATTCCCAATGGGGGAGGGGCTAAGTGATATAGGACCGCTACTTGTGCATGACCGAAAAAGAGGACATGTATCACCAACAAAAGAGGTCACAGATTTTGTCCTCTACCTCATGCAGCAAAATGTCTCGGGCTGCCCCTGCTCAGAGGAAAGCCCCATTGTTTTCAAGGCGGGTTTACTCCTAGGTATGTGCGCATAGGACCGCTACCTAATTTACCGAAGGGATTAACCTTAAATTATGGATCTCCTAACGTAATTTGGCATCTCTCCCATCTCAGTCCATTAGTAGAAGTACTAAAACAACTATCCAAGAGTTTAATAACAATGACTGAAGAAAGTCCTTTAGATCTGACTATTCGCTGGGTCAGTTCCTGTCTGAAGGACTTGCTCAGAACGGAGCGGTGGCTTCACGGGAAATGAATATGAGCCATGTTTATTATTCTTTGGCGGCATTCTATTTTCCAAACAGTGCCCCGCGCATGCATAGTTTGGGTCTCGTCATGTATAGCTCTTTCCTGCATATGAGCCAGGTGTCAGTCAAAGCGGTCGAGGGGGAAATCCGTGCTGGGAAGCCAGATGCTCCCAAAGGCTTTCAGGATCACTCGTCTATATTATTTGCTCTCCCGGGTTATGGGAAATGGACTGAACTCTCCAGGAAATGACAGCGGGACCCCTTCCTGTTATCTTGCTGGATGACCACTCCACAGGAAATGACATCAGCAGGTCTGACACTGGGCATTTCATTTCATTAAAAAAAATACCTTTCCACGGCACCTTTTGTTTTGCAGGAGGCAGGTGCCCAATCCAACGATGACCTGAACTCATCCCATCCTGTCGAAATGAATGGACTGTTTTGGCCCTCTCAGAAAGTCATGAGAGGGCTTTCCCACCTTTTCTGTTTTCCTGTGTCTCCCCCTCGGATCGGTGGTGCTACAATATAAGTCTATTTCAAAAAATAGGGAAGATGAGGGTTTGAGCAACCTGTCTTCTGGAGATGGTGCTCAGAACAGCAAATATGAAAACTCTTGCTCTCTACTCAAAGGAAGGTAGAGCGCTACTAAGTTCAATTGGTTTGGGGCAATGTTCCTTCAGCTTGACTCAGAATCGACTCAGTCATTAATAGGGATGAACAAGGAAAATGTTTCCATTCACGTATGGCCAGAATTTATTATTTCTTTATTAGTAATACTTATAGGCTGCATTCGGACAACACATTAGTCAATGGTGGGTTGAGTAGCCAACTCACAGTTGGTTATTTTGTGGGTACTCCCCACACAACATATTCCTACACAACTGTGGGTGGTTGGGGCTAGCAATGAGTGGACTGATAGTCAACCCAGCATTTGACTAACACAGCCCCCACCCCTCTCCCCAATCTTCCTCCTCCCTCAGTCCCCCCAGTTCTATCCCAGCAGCCTCTGCACCAGTTGTAGCAGAGTGGTAGCCCCTGCTTTGGTTGCTCTTGCCGCCTGCCTCTATGGGCTTGTGTTTTAACCCACTCACCACACGCCATTAATCCACTCACCCCTCCACACAACACTTTAAACAACTGGCTTCGAGCTCAACAACTTGCAAGCCAGTTGTTTCTCTCAGTTGCTTATTTGGGCAGAATAGCATACCATCAGAAGATTGTGAGCAGTGTGTTACCCTCCACACAACACAATAAGCAACACAACTGACGATTGTTTCCTCCCCCCCCCCCTCAGTTGCTGAATGTGTTGTCTGAATGCAGCCATAGTCTCTAAGTGGTCTCCATATCAAGGAGCCTATGAGTCCATCGAGTCCAACCCCCTGCTCAATGCAGGAATCCACCTTAAAGCATCCCTGACAGATGGCTGTCCAGCTGCCTCTTGAAGGCTTTTAGGGTGGGAGAGCCCACCACCTCCCTAAGTCATTGGTTCCATTGTCGTACTGCTTGAACAGTCAGGAAGTTTTTCCCGGTATCCCCAGTTTGCACCTCCTGATTGTGAATGTGAATGCAATCTGCGATTCAGGCTCGTTCATTCTAGAGCTTGTGTGACGCGTTGAATGGGGAAATTACTTTTTTTAAAAAAATGTGTAAATTAGAAAAATAAACATAAAAATCCCTACTTGTTCAACAGTGTTCACAGACATGCTGTAATAAATGGGAGAAGATGACATACTTTTGAATGGGCACCCAAGTATGTTCCCCAATATTTTGTGGATTTCACATGCTGGGGGGCCTTCACTGCTGGGGCCTACCTGCCAGCAACTGCACCTTTGGGTGCCAATGCTTTCTAGGATGGGGTGGTCACCAGCCTCATCTTCTGACTTGAGAATCTTCATCCAAGGAACCTTCACCCAAGGAGGAGACTTCTCAGCAGGGGCCAAGGTCAAGCTGGTGGCTCCTCTTTTATTGGCGATGTGGATCCACTCTGGGTTCAGCACCTCGGATAGCTCCTGATTGGTTCTGACTGAAATGAAGTTCTATTACAGTTGTCCCTTTCTACTGTGGTTTTAAGCTTCCATGTTTTTATATGTTATGCTGTGCCTTGCGGTTTTAGTTTTTGTGAACCACTCAGAGAGCTTTGAAATTAATTAATTAATTAATTAATTCACAGCTCCACTGAAATAGGAGCCCCCAGCCTCCACAGGATCAGGCATGACGCTCTCCCAGGGAAATAGACCTGCAGCATATCTGGGAATTGGGTACAGCTCTGCCAGATATTTTTGCTCCCTGTTTGTCTGCCCTGGATTCAAATCCTGCTCCCTCTCGGCTGCCTTACCGCAGTAGGTGAAAAAGGAAAGGAAAATACCTAGGTAAGTTGAAATGATTCTTAAAAGAATCTTTTTTTTTTCTGAGTCATCGAAATACCTATAAGCCTAAAAAAGCAACACTGAGCAGCTACATTCTCTGATTTATGGCACAACCGTGGTGTAAAGTATACGTCTAGCTTGGGTTAACAGATGTTTTGTTAATTCCCAATTTCTCCCATAATCTGTATATTTTTGTCCCACACTTGGGGGCACGGTCTACAGTGTATGATGGAGTGCTCCCTCATCAATCATGTGTGAGTGGAAGTATGAGCCAGTTTTATTCGTTTTCGGAGCTCCAGGCCACATAAATTAACTGGAACGTGTGTTTAATGTATCTCAAGGAACTCTGCTCACCTCTCAGAGCAACACAGTAGCTCCCAAAGAAACGATTTGGGAGAATGGACTCTTAGGCATCTAACAGAATTCTTAGTACCTGCACTAAATGATAATTTCAAGGATTCGGGGATTTGGGGCGGCGGGGGGAGGAGAAATGGGAAAGCCATGACAATTCATCTAGTGTTTCACAGTCCCCAGGGAGAATTCCCAGAGGGAGAATTATCCAGGGTTGTTTCCATTGGAGGAGGGTAGCATTTCATTTCTGTTAACACGTTGCATTTTTCTGCGGGGGATGGTGTTTTCCGAACAGGCCCATTGTGAATTACTCACAACTAACTTTAGCTTGACTGAGGCTTTGGTCTTTTTGCTACAGCAAACAAACTAATGTGACGGGGGGGGGGGGTTCCCTTCTGGAATTTAAAATAAATACTGATGGTTTTCTGTTAGTCTACATATTTTAGGAGTGGGCCAAGATAAGTAGGGATGTATGGATCACTCTTTGTGATCCATGTCACTTTCTCATGTGTCCACCCGTACGTCTGTTTCATTCTGGGCCATCTCTGCATGAAAATAAATACCTATTTTCCATGTATTTTCTTTCAAAACACCCATTTCTAAACATGTTTTCTCTTAAAATACCCACGTCTAAATGTATTTTCCCACAAAGTATGCATTTTAATTTCACTTTGATATGTTCCCTTTTGGGGGGATGGGGGAGTCGATGGTGGTGTCCCAACTTTTGGGAGCCGTGCAAAATCCACACATTAATGTTCTGATCCACACATTAATTTGAGGACCGTGGGTTAGGTCTGTTTTCGTTGGAACTGGCAAAGATCGAATCCCTCAAGCAATCCTCAGGATAAGACAAATACACATGTATTCGGAAGAGCAAAACCCAACCGAGGAAAGCGAGCTGTCGAAAACTCGGCATCGTTAAATTAATTAGCCTTTAAAGAATATACGTATAAATCGGTGCTTATGGATAGATGTGTATAACAGATTTGACGATATTGTCACAGTATCCCCCTCAACAAAGAGGTGTTTTCCAACCATTATTTTCCTTTGTTTCTCTAAGAGCAAACCATACGTGCAATGGAAGAAGGCTTTTTATGGGCAATTAAGGAGCGCGTGTAAGTGCCAAGCATCTGTATTGCTGTAAAATTAAATTAATTGCCCAATGGGGTTGGAAACAGGGATTCTAGTTACCCATGTTTCGGCTGCAGTTCCATCGAGTGGAATATCACCTGATTAATCAAGGCTAACGGTATTTCCGCTCGCTGCTCAAAACACACGGCCGTCACCCCTTCGTCCTTATCACGATTCCTCTTCAATCACTCACTGCCATGGGGAATGGGCCTAATGGAAGAGACAAAGCAACGGCCATGCGTCCGTTGACTCAAACCCAATCTCTCTTCCCTTCCTGGCTCCCTGTAGCATCTTTCATGATTCCATCAGAGGAGAGTCAAGCTGCCGCCAAGGCCGCCGTTTCCTCGTTAGGGCATCACGAAATGCAGCGTTTGCCAAAAGCCAGACAGAGTGAGGGGGGGGATATGAATATTAATTTCACAGACTCATCTTTCCCTGTGCGCAGGGGTTATAGGGGAGGTGCAGGAGAGGAAGCAGTGACTAAGTTCTGGCTAGTTTCACCTCCGAATGATATATGACTTCTTCCCCTCTTCTCTCTTCACGTAATTAGGGGCCAGAACGCATGAGTTACGAAGGCCGAACAATGGGACATAGGAGTATTTCATTACTGCTGGAGGTGAAATGAATTTGGGGTGGGGGGGGAGAGAAAAGGAAAGGAGTTAGAACTGAAGTGATGCCCAACCAATGAACTCGCAACTTAAAATCATCTGTGTGCGATTTATTTCACGGCCATGTCAGGCTGAGCTTTCGTTGCTACGTCTCATGCCCATTGTTCTGATTTTTATTTCATCCTCAAAAATTAGATCCCCCTCGGCCGGAAATCTAAGTTCTGCCATGAGCCTTGAAAAGCCAATTCGTAATGTCCACATGGAGAATGCACTCACGGACTGACAATGAGCAGCCCTCATTTTTTTCTCCCTTTGCACCTGGAAAGTTGGGCGTAAGTTGAAAGGGAATGGAAAATGAACCTGCCAATAGCATACGGACCTTAGGCAAATCGATGGTGTGACCATGCCTGGAATACTCTGTACAGACATTTTTGATTTACTATTCCAGATGCATCTGAGAATGTGGCTTACTTGCAAACACACAGTTGAAATCATGGAAGGGGGAGAGCTGCTTGGAGAGACACCCTCAGAGCCCCCCTCCCGCAGTGAATCAACCTTCTCACCACCATTATCACCAGCTGTTCTTGCTCCTCCTCCTCTTTTTCATAGTACAGTTGAGTTGGAAGGGGCCTATAAGGCCATCTAGTCCAACCCCCTGCTCAATCCACCTTAAAGCCTATCTGACAGATGGCTCACCAGCAGCCTCTTGAATGCCTCTAGTGTGGGAGAGCCCACAACCTCCCTAGGTCATTGGTTCCACTGTCGTACTGCTCTAACAGTCAGGACGTTTTTCCTGATGTCCAGCCGGAATCTGGCTTCCTGTAACTTGAGCCCATTATTCCGCATTCCGCACTCTGGGATGAACAAGAAATGGTCCCAGCCCTCCTCTGTGTGGCAACCTTTCAAGTCTTTGAAGAATGCTATCATGTCTCCCCTCAGTCTTCTCTTCTCCAGGCTAAACATGCCCAGTTCTTTCAGTCTCTCCTCATAGGGCTTTGCTTCCAGACCCTTGACCATCCTCGTTGCCCTCCTCTGAAACCCCTCCAGCTTGTCTGCATCCTTCTTGAAGTGTGGTGCCGAGAACTGGACACAATACTCAAGATGAGGCCTAACCAGTGCCGAATAGAGGGGAACCAATACCTCGCACAATGCAGAGAGCAAGGAGGCAGTACTATCTCCTGCTTCTGCTCCTCACCACCACCATTGTCTGGGCCAGGGCAAGGGGTGGGTGAACAAGCAGGTTGCCATGGTGAAGAGGAGGAGCAACTCTGGGGAGCTCTTGTTACTGGGTCCCTGCTGGGATGTGGGCCCACAGCAGCTGCCCAGCCATGCTAACCCTGGACACCAGCCCTGCATATTTCTAATAAACTATGGTCCATTTTGCCAAATTTCCATCTGTACATATAAATTTGCATATGCAAATGTTTCACAAATTTGTGTCCTCTGTGTGTGTGCGTGTGTGTGTATTGCATTTCCTCTTTTGGGGGGGCTGATGTGTAATTAGCCATCCTTCTTCCATCTCTCTCTCCCACTCCCTCTTTTTTTCCCCTTCTGTCCATCTGACATATTCTGAAGATCTCGGATACATTGGAGTCAACAAAATGCTTGACTTGCAAAACCTGTCTGCTAAGCCAAAAATCACATTTCTCGCTGCTGCTTCAGGCAACGACCAGAGACATGCAAAACATTGATGGAGAACTTAGAGCTAAAGATGTGGAACACAGGAGGCTGTCTTGTATGGATCAGTCCTTTGGTCCAATCTAAGCCAGCATTGCTGACACTGACTGGCAGTGACACTCCAGGGTTTGAGGCAGGAGTTTTCCAGCCCTCTGGAGGACATAGCAATGTGTGGGTTTCCAACGGGAACAGCAGCGTGGGGGGGGGGAAATAGGAATGGACTCATGACTGCATGTGAATCGAACAAACAGACCGATTCGTTCTGATCTGCGGATCAAGCTGGGAAGTGAGAATCCAGTCGGTTCACATCAAACAAAATCTTCCAGCCTCTCAATCTGGAGCGTGTTCAGAGGAGGGCAACATGGATGATCAGGGGTCTGGAAACAAAGCCCTATGAGGAGAGACTGAAAAACTAGGCATGTTTGGCTTGGAGAAGAGAAAATTGAGGGGAGACATGATAGCACTCTTCAAATACTTGAAAGGCTGTCACACAGAGGAGGGCCAGGATCTCTTCTTGATCAACCCAGAATGCAGGACACAGAATAATGGGCTCAAGTTACAGGAAGTCAGATTCCAGCTGGACATCAGGGAAAACTTCCTGACTGTTAGAGCAGTACAACAATGGAACCAATAACCTAGGGAGGTGGTGGGCTCTCCCACACTAGAGGCCTTCAAGAGGCAGCTGAACAACCATCTGTCAGGGATACTTTAAGGTAGATTCCTGCATTGAGCAGGGGGTTGGACTAGATGACCTTAGAGGCCCCTTCCAACTACCATTCTATGATTCTATGATTCTTTCAGACAAACCTGCTTGATTGAGGTGGTGTTGTAGTCCATGTAGGCAAATGCCATACTAAATTGGTTAGCCTTTAAGGTGCCACCCAACTCTGTTATTCTTTGCTCTATTGGACGAACATGGTTACCCTCCCTCTGGAATAGTTTCCCCTTGAACCCCAAGCAGGAGTGCCATGTCCAGCCATAGTTAGAGTAAGCAACTGACTGATCTAAGAAAATCCCAGTTTCTCATCTTGCTTAATCTGGGAAGATCCTAGGCTCTAATCCTGCTTAAGCCCCAGACTAACATTTTGAACCTCGTTGAGTCTGACTTCATCCCTTCTTCCCTGACACAGGCCAGATGTACAATAGTGCAAAGAAGCCGGGCTTTTCTGGAAAACCACACGGATTTTCTCATGGGGAGACAAAACCTGCAACTGCCAAGCACGGGGAAGCACCTGTTGAGGCCACGGAGGCAAAGGTAGATAGACAAAGCTGCATGGCCAGTGTGAGCTTCTTATTAAGGACCGACGGCTGCAGGACTGGCAATAAATCCACATGTTTTGCTGACGGCTGAAACCATCTTTTGAAAACATGGAGTCGCTGGATGCACAATGTATGAACAACCTGTAACCTTATTCCATCTTTTTAAACCCCAAATGTGTGCATTAATACAACTGGGGGGGGGGGGAATTTAAGGTTGTTTCAGGAATTCAACCTTGGCCCATTTTGATAGAAACGGACCAAATCTGCACCTGGGGTTGGATCCAGGATCTGCCAAGGAAAAGGGACCATTCGCACGAGGAAGGGCTGTACTAGACCATGCTGGCTCCAGGGGTCTCTGAATACATAAGAACTCAATACCATAACAAGAGTCCTGATGGATCAGACCAACGGTCCATCTAGTCCAGCATCCTGTTCACACGGGAAGCCCACAATCAGGAAACAAGTGCAATAGCACCTTCTTCCCCATGTTCCCCAGCAACTGGTGTACACAGGCCTGCTGCCTCTGATTCTGAAGGTAGCACATAGCCATCAAGACTAGTGGCCACTGATAGCCTTATCTCCTTGGAAATTATCCAACCCTCTTTGAAAGCCATCCAAATTGGTGGCCATCCCTTCTTCCTGTGAATTCCACAGTTTCACTTTGCACTGTGTAGAGAAGTAAACAGTTAAAATGTTTTAAAGTGTTTTATTGACAGCTGTTTTATGTTTATGGTTTTAAATTTTGTATATTATCTTTTTGATGCTCAATCTTTTTAATTTTTGTAAACTGCCCAAAGAGCTTCGGCTATGGGGCAGTATATAAGTGTAATGAATACTACTACTACTAATAATAATAATAATAATAATAATTTTATCTGACCTGAATCTCCCACCAATTCGCTGCATGGGGTGACTTTGGCGTCTAGCATTGTCAAAAAGGGAGAAAAATGTCTCCCTATCCTCATTCTCCAGACTAGCAGAACCCCCCCCCCTTGAAGACACTCTCAATGGGACCCCTCCCTCATTATATCTACCACTGTGGCATGCCTGAGTTCAGGGAAAACCCATGGCTCAGATTGCATTTGTGAGCTGAGCCATGGGTGTTCTCTGAACCCTGTGGATTTTTTGCATATTTCGAAGGGGGGGTGTCTATCTGCATAAATTGTGCCTAAACATTTATGTAATTTATGCAAATTGCAGCCATACTTTGCGCCAATTTGTGCCAGTTCAGCAAACTGCTGCAAAATTCAGTCACAATTTGTGTATTTTTTAAAAAAGAAACATGAAAAATTTGCTAGCTGGCCCAATTCGTGGCAGACCGAATCGGGCCAGTGAGCAGAGTACAGACAGAAGTCAAGGGGGTGCGAACCGACGGAAACTCATCAAGCTCCAATCCCCCCCCCCAGCAGATTCCCCTGACATTGCTTGTAGTTCTAGAATGTTGGCAAAGTTCTATTCCAGTTTCTTCACCACCACGCAATGTGTCCTTGCTCTATAACATGGGCAAACCAAATGTTAATCCATCCCTCTCCATGTACTTTCAAGACGATGTCAGTAGTCGACGTGAAATTTAGCTACACAAGTAAATACTCGACTTGGAAGACCCACATCTCTGGTTTCATATTTATTCATCCGCTGGTTTTTCTAGTTTGGCAAACCGACTGTGTCAATATTTACTTATTGCTGTGGGAACGGCAAGTAAAGAAAGACGGGAAATAATAGGAGAAAACATTATGTTAAGGCTTAACCTACTTGGCTGTGCCGGTAGGTTGAACTCATTTATTTAACTACCTTTTCTTTTCTTTCCTCTTGTGTGTCTCTCATACACACACTCTCTGAAGGCAAACAGCAATTGAAAAAGGAAAGCAAGACCCAAAATGTTTACATGGTTTGTAGGCAGAGTCAAGGGAGGCTGCCAGGCATTCTGCGAATCTCTCTCACACACATATGCAATCTCTATCCCAATCTCTTCCCCATCTGCTCTCAATTTCAATTTTGGGGTCTACACATTGCATTCCACACACCCCTCTGGTTCCTACAGATCTGCCAATTAGGAGGCGACAACGGTCATTCAGTAGCGAGGCTGTTGTTGATATGACCCACCACATGTTCACAAATGTGTGCAAGGGAAGCAGGATTGTGCCTGCTGATGTCCATGCATAAGGCTCCTTCGCTCAAGCAGGGACCCTGATTGGCTAGGGTCAACAGCATACATCTGTACGCATGCAGGGAAATGTGAATCTGCAAAACTTGAGCTCTGAAGTTCTCCAGATTTCATCTCAAAGCTTGTTCTGATTCGAATCCATATCAAATTGTGAGCTTTCGTTTTTGGCCATTGGATTCTTCAGGGAAGGAAGGAGCATAAAGGCTTCCTGTTGCCATTCCATCTGTGCGACATGGTCTTCCTGAGCTCTGATGGGTTCTTCTCTCCGTCGGTCCTGCTTCCTGCTTTATCCTCCAGCTCTCACTTGTTCTTCAGTCATGACTCCTGGTTAGCTCATTGATCCTGTCTCCTGATTTGTCATTTAGTCCTGTCTTATGACTTGCCTCATGGCTTCTGGTTCCTGATAGGGATGGGCCAAATGTGACAGCTTCAATCTAGGGATGTGCAAACCAGCAAAACTTGAGTTCTCTGAAGTTCTCCAAAATCCATCTCAAAGCCTGTTCCAACGCAAGTCCAGATCAAATTTTGAGCTTTGTTCCCCCTCCCCGCATATATATGGATATATATATATATATATATATATATGGATGCATATATACTTTCCCAAATGGATCCGTCAATTGTGCACCTCTTTTTAATGTATACATTCTTCTCCCATTGAGTAAAGCTTATTTGTTCACCTTTTTTTTGAAAAAAAATGCATTTTTTCATGCACGTTTTTCAAATATTTGCATGCTGTCAAGTGAATTTGGGGGGGGGGATCAGTGAATGACCCTTTCACAAGGCTTTGGAATCATGCAATATCTAGGGCCTTGTGCATAATTAAATTGCTGGTCACCTCCAATAAGATCCACCCCTGCCACTGGAGCAAGTTGACTCCCTCCACCAAGTTTCAGAAAGGAGGAATGAAGGGGTATAAATGGGAATAGTGAAAAGTGTACATGTTCGGTTGTCAATGCATCCCTTTAGGGACAAATGAAACTGAACCAAGCAGGCCCTGCTTGGTTCCACTTTTCATTCATTCCTAAATGAATGCCGATCCCCAGGGGAGTCTGAATAGCCCCAGTAAAAGTCAATGGGCCCAGCTCGATGCCTGCTTAAAAGCTGCAGGGCCTGCTTCCAGATTCGGCTGCTGGTATGCAGAGTTGTCTTAGCAGGTGATTATCCTTCTGCCAAAAGTGCAAATTCCTGATGAATGTCTAAGGAAATGCAAGACAGAAAAAGTACCCCAGGCTTTGGCAAATAGCACGCAGACATGTACCCATTCCGGGCTGGCTTCCTGAATGTGAAATGGAGGGGGGGGGAATCACACCACGCTGGCGGCAAGAGGCGTCCTTGCGGTTTGTATTCTCTGATCCTTTCACAACTCAAAAAAACAGCAAGAAGTCGGCGGGAGGCTGAGCCAGCCACAAACAGTGTTTCCCACCAAAGCAACATCTTTGCCAGCTGGTATCAGAGAGGTAGCTCACGTCAGGTGAAAACCCTTTAGTCAAATGGTCAGGAACGGGGAGAGGGAAGCAGCAGCAAACCAGAATGAAGGAAAGTAGGGCGAAAGCCAGCATGGAAGAGAGTTCGGGGCAGCTGGGACTGACCCACTCAGAGCCGGCACCAAGACCCAACATCCTTGGCCATCCACCATGGCTCCAGCTAGAGATGTGTAAGAATTTCATTCTTGCTCTGAGAATATGTGAGCATGCGCCGTTCGAAGCTCTGAACGCAAATGCGAACGTGTGTCTGCCGAAAATATTCGCAAATTGTTCTCATTCCCAATTCCCAGTTCAATTTGTGCACGTTTCCTAATTTGCCCACGTTTCCTCAGTAGACTGAACTAGCCCTGTTTGAGTCCATGGAGGAAATTCGCACAAACTATGAGGTTTTCGCAAAGCTGGGGAGATTAGCCCAAATTTGGGAAGATGGGCGCAAATCTCCCACTTGATCACTACTCGATTTGTGCAAAACTTCCAACAAGCACAAATGAGAATCATACGTGAGACAACATGTGAGACAATGTTCTGAGAATCCTGGCCATCTCGTACATGGCTTAGATTTTAATGAATCGGACCCATGGATTCAGCAGCCAATCATCTTTTACCCAGTTGGGCAGCTTCTGTAGACTTGCAGGCTGCTTTTCTAACTTTTCCAAATTTTGCACAAATTTCATAATACAAAAATAAGCAAAATAACATTTTAAAACCAGTAAAAAATGCACATTTCTCCCATAGGCTAAAGTGTGAAATTGCATTGGGGGGGTTCTCTGCATTTCGGGGGCATTTGCACGAATGCTAGAAAAAAAATCCGAGTCCATTGATGGGTGGACGATGGAAGAAAAGGAACCTGTTAATCCATGACACGCAGATGGAATGGATCTTACACAATGTGCGCATCCCTAGCTCTAGCTAGTAAACATTTAAAAGTGGGAGCTAAACTAAAATGTTGTGGAATGGAGTGACGGTTCCAGCCAGCCATACTTTCCTTGTTGGAGCTCCAATCCATGGCCTCTTCTCCCGGCTGCCTCATTTACAACTGCATTCCATTGCATGTGTAAGTGGGAATCAAGTCCCATTGTGTCCAGTGGGGCTTACTTCCTGGTGAGGGTGTTGGGGCTTGCAGCCTGACAGGCCTCCCATCACTTCGTTCAGAGCTGAGACATTAGCTCAGTTCGGACGACACATTAGGCAACGGAGGAGGGGGGGGAACAATCGTCAGTTGTGTTGCTTATTGTGTCGTTTGGAGGGCAGCCCACAACGCACACACAACTGAGAGTATGTTAATCAGGCACTTTAAACAACGGAGTGAAACAACGGGCTTGGATATGGTTTAGCCCGAAGCCCCGTTGTTTAAAGTGTTGTCTGTATTCAGCCCCCCCCCCCCCCCTCCATGGACTATTCAATTTCAGAATAGAGCTCTGCTGCCTAGAGCAGCCAAAATATCCCGGCCGTTCTATGCAGCCGGCAGACCTCACGGTGCATGCTGGGATACGGCTGGAGGACACACGGAGGAGAGGCTGCAACCAAAATGGCTGCCGCAAGTTCGTAGTAGCCGGGGCGTTTACTGGTTCCGAGCAGCGCCGGCTGCAGTGTGTCGTTTGTGGAGCTCCTCCTGCCTAACGCACGGTCAGTACGTTATTTACCCCTCCGTTGCTTAATATGTCGTCTGAACTGAGCCATTGGGAATTATGTGTGTGTGTCTATTTTAAATCTGCATTGCCGTGCAGTTTTACCCTGGTTTGCTTTATATATTGTATTTTTATATTGTGTTCTTATACTGTTTTATACTTTGAGTCTTGTTGATGGTTTTAACTTTTGTGAACCACCCAGAGAGCTTCAGCTATTGGGTGGTAAATAAATGTGATAAATAAACAAAACGTTTTATGAATGTTCCTCTCTCCATCATTGTACTCTGTTCAGAACACCACGTCCCTCCTCTCCCCTTCAATTGCAGGAAACGTGTAAATTTATAAGATTATCAACCCATTATTAACATTTTGGGGAAATGGAGATTGATTTCCACTTTATCTGTTTATGCTGCGACTGATAAAAAATGTTGCCATTTTTCAGCTTTCAGTTTATAATCCCCATTCCCTTCTTCCCAGACAATCTGGTGCGTGTTGGGGAACGATCCCTCACTTCCCCCAGTGGAGCCGTTTCTCTTGGCCATGGCGACGCAGGAAGTTGGTGAAAGCCAAGTTGTTTGCACAGGATTTAGGCAACTGGAGGGGAGGGAAAGCGAGGGGGGAGAGAAGGAGAGGGGGGAATGGAAAAATGGATGAAGAGGAAAATGCCCAGCTAGTTGTAAAAATTTGTTTTGCCATGCACCCAGCTGCTTCCTGGCTGTTTCATTTTTATTGCAATGAGGGCAAGGTTTACAGGAAATTCCAGTTTGGAGACAATCCCAGACACTCCCGAATTCGGACTGCAGAATAAATGGCATCTCTCTGCTGCCTTGACGACAAGCTGCCTTGACGACAAGCCATAGGTTAGGGAGAAATCTCTCTCTCTCTCTCTCTCTCATCCCATGAAGCTGGTTGGTGGGAGATTCAAGGCAGATACATGGAAGGATGTCCCACATAGCGCAAAGTTAAACTATGGAACTCGCTACCATAACATGTAGTGATGACCACCAATATAGATGGTTTTAAAAGGGGGTTGAATAAATTCCTGGAGGAGAAGGCTCTCAATGGCTACTAGTCCTGTTTGCTATATGCTACCTCCAGTATCAGAGGCAGTATGCCTCTGTATGCCAGTTGCTGGGGAACAAGGGTGGGAGGGGGCCATTGAATTCATGTCCTGCTTGTGGGTTTCCCATGAGTAGCTGGTTGGCCACTGAACAGAGAGCTGGACTAGATGGAACCCAGGTCTGATCCTGCAGGGCTCCTCTTGTGTTCTTATGCCATGCCTGAGTCTTTGTCACTCACAACGGTGGCAGGAACACTGTCATTCTTCTCACCACATATACATCACCTGTGGAACTCACTGACACAGGATATTTGGGCGGGGCCACAGGTCAATTTGTAGAGTGTATTCAGTTGAAAGGATGAGGTGGCAGGGCATGTGAAAAACCTTTGCCTATGGTCTAGGAGAACTGTTACAGTAGACCAGAAGTCTAGAACCTCCTGACTCTGGTGGTGGGGGTGGGGGTGTTTAACGCTTTGTCTCCCTGCAATGGTCCTGCCAACAATCACTTCTCTAAAGCTGCTATTTGCATTTCAAGGGAAGACTCCATTGGCCCCAAGGGACACTTCTTGGTGGCTGCTGATCGCTGGGGAAGAAAATGAAAGGGATGGATTATGGGACAGGTATCTCATGTGACCATCTAGGGTACCTGGCTGGGTTCTGTGCCTCTCAAAGGATGTCTCCACCTGGTACCCCCCAGATGTTTTGGATTTGAACTCCCATCACCCCCAGCCAGAATGGCCAATGGTCAGGAATGCTGGGAGTTGTAGTCCAAGACATCTGGAGTCTGCCTCTTCACCACCATTGCCACCAACCGCTATTGCTCCTCGTCTTCTTTTTCATCATTGGTACCACTTGCTTTCTTGACAGGTAAAGAGAACAAGTCAACAGTGGCATCTGCCACTCCTCCTTCCCAGCACTACCTTTGTCAGGTTAGAGCGAGAGGCAGGAGAAAAAGCAGGTTGCAAGGGAGCACAGCAGGAGCAAGTCCTAGGTGGCTTGTCAGTGAAGCCCCTTGACAGATGCCCAACCATGCCTACCCTTGATGCTGGACTTGATGCCAAAGATACTCCTCATATAAAGAGGAGCACACCTGGGAGGCAAATGTCTTCAGCGATGGGATCAAAAGAACTTGAGATGAAAACAACAGCAATGTTTTAGACTACATCTCCCATCATCCCTGTCCGTTATCCCTGTTCGCTGGGGTTTATGGGAGTTCACATCCAACACATCTGGAGGACACCAGGTTGACTACACTTGGTCAACAAGCTCTTCTCAAAAGCTGGAGGTAGAAGCCAACTGGACGTCTCTCTAGTTGGTTGAAAAATCAAACCTCACCTATGTATGTTTTGACTACTTTGTAGGCAGTCAAATGTTTTCAAAATGTGCTATTAGTGGGTTGCTCCTCCCAGCTTAGCACCCTGGGTGCAAGCTGTATCTCTCGGAGTGGGTGGGGGAGGAAGTCTTGGGTTTTGTTGTAGTTCAGCTTGTTTTTTCCCTAGCCAAAGATGATAAACACGTCCCCTGAAGCACAGTTCCCTTGCCAACGTTTGGGTTTGCATCAACAGCTCACAACGCCTTCCTTGTCTTTCAGGATTCCTGGGCAGGCTGGATCTGGGATTGAAAAATAGGGTGTCCACTTGGGAATCATCAAAAAGAGGACATGCACCACCAAAAAATGGTGGGAGACAGAAGAGGTCACAAATTTGCATAACATTTAAATAGAAATCGAGTACATCTTGCCAAATTTGGAAATAATTTAATTTAAATAAATATTGAATACATCTCACCATAGAGTAGAAGATGCAACCAGGTCACTCAGTCTGCTGTCCAGGTGCTGTTAATAGGTAATTTCAAGGCACAGTTCTTCTTTCTGCAGAAGAGTCCAAGTAATCCAAGCCTGGTTTAAGACAGAGCTTAATCCAGACTTATTTGTACTTATTTATTACATTTTATCCAGCCTTTTTTTCTCCTTAAAGGACTCAAGGTGGCATACATAACTCTCCTCTTCTCCATTTTTATCCTCACAACAGCAACCCTGTGAGGTAGGTTGGGCTGTGAGTCTGTGGCTGGCTCAAAGTCACCCAGTGAGTTGCCTAGGGTGACCCTATGGAAAAGAGGACAGGGCTCTTGTATTTTTAACAGGGCTCCTGTATCTTTAACAGTTGCACAGAAAAGGGAATTTCAGCAGGTGTCACTTGTATGCATGCAACGCCTGGTAAAACACCCTCTTCATCACAGCATGTAAAGCTGCAGGAGCCCTGCCCTCTTTTGTATCTAGTCAAGAGGGTAGGGCTCCTGCAGCTTTGTTGTGATGAAGAGGGGATTTCAATAGGTGCTGCATGCATACCAATGACACCTGCTGAAATTCCCTTTCTATGCAACTGTTAAAGATGCAGGAGGCCTGTCGTCATTTTCGTATGGTCACCCTAGAGTTGCCATGGCCAATTGGGGACTAGAAGCTGGATCTCCCAAGTCCCAGCTGAACGTTCTAACCACTACACCACAAACATCGAATAGAGAGCCTTTCGAACAGAGGGTCCCTTCAAAAGCGTGGCCTGACAGCCCATCAAATAAAGCTCCATCCTTGGTAAAGGAGTACGCAGCCTAGATCACATTTCGACGGATTTGCTGAGGTAATGTTCCCGACACATACAAATGGAAGGAAAATCGCACACGACAACTGCGCGTATGACATGTTTTCATCTTCGGCATTTATTATTAGCCAGGAAAACCCCCAAACATGCTCCAAGCATTGGCAGTTGGCCTCAAAGAGGGGCGGTGGGTGCGTCAGCCATATTGGCTCTCCATCTGAGAGCGCTCGTGTGAGAGACAAGCATGGACAAAATTCGCCGTTTTCGCTGACTTGGCACGAATCCTACTGCCCCCTCCTCAAAGCAGATGCAGGGGGAAGACACTCACGCACCCAGACCTTGGAAAGCAACTCAAGCATGTATGTACAAATTAGGGTTTTGACATGCCATTGCCGTTTGCCAATTAGGGCGTTTGGGGACTGCATAAAGACAGGAATGGGGAGAGAAGCTGCAATAGTACTGCCAGCGGATGCACCGCTTATAGTTTGGATTTTTAATTATGTGTATTTAAAAAAAAAATTTAATGTTTTAAATATTTGAAAATTGTACTGTGTTTAATTATATTTTTAAATTTTTGTATATCGCTATTTGTTTTAACTGTACATGTTTTAATTTGTAAGCCGCTTTGAGTCCCGTTGTTGGGGAAAAGGCGGGATATAAATAAATAAACAAATATAATAACAACAACAACAACAACAACAATAATAATGATAAAATGCACACCAGATCGGTAGACAGAAAACCTGTGCTGGGTTTGGCCCAAGGCTGTGCTTTGAGGAACCTTGTAAATCAACGCGCAACGGCAAAAAGCTGAAACACAAACGGTTTAATGGGGTTTGAAATTAAAGTTCTTTTCATGTGTGAAATAATTGGGGTGAAAATGACACTTCATTTTAATCAAATTACACAAATGAGGTGTTAAGAGCTTTCAAATGATCTCTTTTTTCCACTCACGGGCCCAGAGATTGGAAGGCGGAAGCAACTTTAGGTCTTACTGGGCAAACAGTTGTTTCCTCGTATATCTCAGCGAAAACTTGTTTATTTGAAATATTTCTAATCAGTTCAATCACAAATGTCGTTTGGGTAGATTACAGCCAGTTTCTTTTTAAAAAAACCTAAATGCCACTTAAAATAACGGTTGAAAAGATAAAATACGGCACACATGTTGAAAATAATAAAATGCAATATAATGCTAAACAACACAGGGCACAGGAATTGAGGAAACATCCATGATAGCTAGGGGTAGGTGAACTCACCCCGGTCCGATTCAAGCGACGCTCGCCCACCACTGCTGTGTGAGCTCCTCTGGCGAGCGCCCAGCAGCCTTCCGCCCCCATGCAGAGCCTCCATTGTGAGCAACAATGGAGGATCTAGAAATTATGTCATTCCCCACCCCCCTGTGTAAATGGGGCCTTTACGGCCGCCATTTATGCAGCGGGGGAAATGTGCAATTTCTGGAGGCTCGAGATGGGGGCGTACTGCTGCCAGGGACTCATCGGAAGCAAGAGAGCCTGTCAAACTCCTGGACGCGTTTGGGCACCCGCAACATCCCTAATAATAGCCTAGCACCAGGTCTCTAAAAATGTCTGGAAGAATGTTCTTTGCCTGGCACTGGAAAGATATCAGTGTAGGTGCCGGGCGAACCTCTTGGGGGAACTTATTCCATAAGTTGGGTGCCACCACTGAGAAGGACAAGGACTAGGAACTTGTTTGTTTTGCTCTGTTTTTTGAATGAAAGCTGAACATGCAGGGAAGAGGTTCAGAAAATCCGTAAGGGGAGCAAGCCACTGTAGGTCTTGTCCCCCCAACCCGCCCGCCCACCCACCCACCATAACTTACCCCAGGGATGAACAACCTTTCTCAGCGCAAAGGTCGACCTCCACTTTCTGAGAAGCTTTCGGGAGCCGCATTCCAGTTGTGGGCAGGGCTGGAGGCAAAAGGGGTGGAGCTCAAAGTACCCACATATTGTAACTTCAAGCTCCTGCTCCCAGTCACCAAGTTGTAGGAGAGGCATTCCAATGTTTCAGAATGGGAGGAAAACCGCACAAAATCCTGGGAACCACCCAATGGTTGGCAGTCTTGAGAAAGAGGGTGGGACCAGGAGATGGGGAAAGGGCCATCTGGGGACTTCTCGAGGGCCAGATGAGACCTCAGGGGGGAAGAAATGGTCCCTCTCTCTCTCTCTCTCTCTCTCTCTCTCTCTCCCCCCCCTCTTTCTGTCACTCCTGTCCTCTCACTCCCCTTCTCTCTCTTTGATGCCCCTTTTCTCTCTCATCCTCCCCACATGAAAGGGGCTAAGGACCACATGAATTGAGCAGGGGGGCACTTGTGCCCTGAGTTTTGCAGGTTGCTCAGCCCTGGAATAGCTTGAACTACTCTAGACGGCTGTCTCCATGCTTTGGAAGACAAGGCCGTACACAGATATATAGCAATAGGCTTCAACATTTCACACAACTTTAGGTATGAATGTGTGTATGTTCTCCCATATAATATATCCTACATGAATGCATGGGCAACATAATCCCTACAAAGGGTAGATTTTGAGCACCATTAAAAGGCAGCATATTGTCATATAGATATAGATAAATATAGATATATAGATATATAGATATGGCAGCATATTGTCATATATATATATATATATATATATATATGGTGATTTTAAAATGAGCCCTTACACTCTGTCCCATAAAATGCAATGACTCTGGTTTATAAATGGTGTTGAACCATAATGGGGGAGGGGTACTTTTGGTGGGAAATGCCCTCCCTTCCCTTCCCCCATCCCAAGTGAAAGGAGACCAGCTTTAGATGATTTTTCAGGATGGGGGGGAGGGGCTACAAGCAAGGGTGAAAACAAGCATGGCTCTCACTCGAAATTGTCTTTGTGACATTACCATAAAGCCAATCGACCTGGCTACGTAAGGTCTTCATTTGGATCAAATAAGTCACGTCGTTATCCTCAATGGGCAGGGTTTGAAAGATTTCACCTTCATTAGTGCCACCTTGTGTTTATACCCAGCCTTGCATCCCAAAGGTATCAAAAATATCATGTATTTTGCAATCATTTCATTATCACCTCATGCAACACACACACGCGCCCCAAGCGTCTTTCCCCTCCAGGAGAAAAAGCAGAGGGGGGGGAATTTTGAGCAGGAAAAAAGTGGTCTCAGTGGGGAAAGGAGCTCCTCCACACCAGACCGAAGCTCCTCCACACCATTGTGAATTCTTCTGTGGCTGCATTTTAGAACGAAAACAAGGGAGGGAGGGAGGGAGGGAGGGAGGGAGGGAAATTACATACAACAGAGCATTTTGTAGACTTTGACCCCCATGCAATACTGAGTCCAGGATTTTGGACATGACATCTCAATGGGCCTCCTTAACCCAGAAGAGCTGGGACATGAAAAACAAGACTTCAGAAAAATAATAATGGGTTGGTTCTGCTGCAGGGGCACTTCTGAAAAAAAACAACCTCGAAAACGAGTGGAAAAGCTCATTTCTGCATCAGGACAGGTCATTGGGAGCAGTGGGTCCGATGAGTGGCTGGCCCAATAGGATACTACAGTGGAGGCTGGCGGCTCCCATTTTGACAGGGTTGTGACTCCATTGTGGGTCTCAGTCAGAACCGGCTGTCCAAGGTGCTGAACCTATTCTGAGCCTGGGGGTCAGCATCATGGATAGCTCCTTGAGAGTTCTGCCTGGCTCTCACTGAAACCCACAATAGATTCACAGCCTTGCTGAAATCAGAGCCAGCAGCCTGCACTGGAAGAACTACCCTCTCTGCTTCGGTACTTCATGGAAAGTGAGAATGGGAGCTCTTTTAGGGCAGCGACGCCTC
The DNA here is from genome assembly GCA_029215795.1 of Anniella stebbinsi. NCBI lineage: Eukaryota > Metazoa > Chordata > Lepidosauria > Squamata > Anniellidae > Anniella > Anniella stebbinsi. The sequence goes on from JARDYH010000010.1 coordinate 6,087,911, forward strand.
TCCGGATCTCGGGGCTCTGGCAATTGCCCAACGTTGCCACCTTCCAGAGCCAGCCTTGCCCTAAAGGCTCAGAAAGATCATGCGTTGGATTCTCGCTGAACCAATGTGAATTGGATCACTGGAAATGATTTCAAAGGAGCTTAGCTTTTAAGACGTTGCCGATCGTGCTGCCTCACTTCCTTTTTAACTATGCCACACCCCTTGTGGAGTGCTCCGTCAATGCGCTGCAGCATGTTGCAGATAGGGATGAGGCAGAAATTCATTTGGTTCACATTTTAGGGCAAACGTGCCCCATTTCACACTTTTGAAATAGCATACGGACTGAATATGAAAATTCGCACGCCTCTGAATTTTGCAGTGGATTTCTCCAGTTGTAATGTGTGTAGAGAAAAAAAGAAGTATGTTACAGGAAATAACATTTTTAAAAGCATTCTATTGGGATAATTGCTTGCAAAAAATAAATGTGTGTTTTAGGCAAATACGTGTACCCAAAAAATGTGTGAGAAATTCACGCAGAAATTAGTGCAATTCATGCAAAATTTTGAGCAATAGCTGCAAATCGTGGCAACATCTGAACAAATCACTTAAATTATGGACAAATTTGTATAATTTGCCAATTCAATCGAACAGCAAAGAGTTAAGGAAGGAGTGATTGCATCACATTAATTTCCAGTATATACTGTATATAATATTAAGTTACACACTTAAACATTAGTATGGCACAAGCATGTGCTATCAATCACATTGAATATGAAACATTATATTTGTTAAAAATGACAAGTAAAGTACTGGTCAAGTAAAATGCTGATCATAAAATATAATGTTTCATATTCAATGTGATTGATAGCACATGCTTGCGCCATACTTACGTTGTTTAAATGTGTAACTTAATATATTATATACAGTATATACCGGAAATTAATGTGTTGCAATCACGGCTTCCTTAACTCTTTGGTGTTTGATTGGTTTATTGCTTGTTAAGGTAAACACCTTTGTTGTCCACTAATTTGCAAATTCAGCCATAATGCGCACAAATGGTTCAGAAATTTACACAAATTTCAGAACCTCTCACACACACACAAATATGTGCAAAAAGGTTCCTGGAATTCGTGGAACTGCCTGCAATGAGTCGTCCCCACTGGAGAACTCCGTTGAACCAAAAATGAAGTGGGTTTCCCACTGACAGACAATCCTAGCAGTATAGACATGTAATAAATAAAATAAAATATGCTCACAAGGGTATCTAAAATATGATCACAGGTGTCTGTAAACATTCTCTCTCGCTCGCTTTCTGTTTGTGTCTGTGCGTTTCATCCCACTGAACAATCTCATTTTGGAACCATCGAAGGAGGAACAGAGAGACGGTATAATGCAATGTTTGCCCAGCATTGTCCGGCTTCCAAAACAAACACCTAAATGTGTATTCTGAACCCTCCACCAGTAAAAGAGGCAAATTTATCCCTCCTCCCTCTTGTTTGCAAGAGACTCCTTCGGGGCGTTTGCTGTGACAGCAGGTAAAAGGCCCACCATGAAAGTCAACAGATGAGGGAAATGGCAAGATGACACGGGTAACGAAGACAATGAAAGAAACCATTCAAACGTAATTCGGGAGGATGGACTCGGCCGGATCTAGACATGTGATACTCCCTGGCCAACCTCACCAAGTACATGCGCCCATGGGTCCGTTTAAAAAAAAATGTGTTTCTGATGTTATAGTGTCAGTAGTTGAAATGTGATTTTTGTCTTAGAGTCCCTGTTTGCCTTGTGGCTTTCATAGGCCTTCATACCCTTGTAGAGTTACCTAGGAGGAAGCCCCGTGGAACACTCCCAGGTACACATGGATAGGATTACCCTGCACGGTTAACCAATGAACCCTCAATCGGTCCAACATCTTGCTGGCAAGAGCCAGGCAGGACGAGAGGAGAACGGAGAATTTGCGTCTGGCTCCTTCCTCCATTGGAAATAAATCCTGGTATTTCCAAGGAACACTTGATTGATTTTCTCCAGCTCCAGTCCTAGCTATAACTGCAGTTTCCTTTTTCTTTCACCATGTGTCATTCAATCAATCAATCAATCAAATATTTATTACAGTCATAAGACCAGCATACATGTGTCACTCCTCTGTCCCCTACCAGGTCCCTTCCACGACAAACCCCAAAGAGTTTGATGGGATTCAAGTAGAGGTTTTTACAGTCTCCTTTTCCTCTGATTTTCTTGTTTTGAACTAGATGGGCCTCTGAGCCCGTCCACCAGATCCGCATCTCCCCTTCCCCCTCCCCTCCACAGCCACCATCCTGCCCCCTTTTCTCCCTTTCCACCCCTCTCCTGAGGTCGCTGTTGTGACCTGAGAAGAGGAGCTGCTGCAGAGCTTTCTGTGGCAGCTACAAGGGGTGGGGGAATCTATGGATTTCCCCCTCCCAAGGTTGTAACTGTGCCAATAGCCTTGGGGGCGGGGGAATTTGCAACATGTTATGGATGCCCCTGGATGCCCTCCATGGGACCATAGGGTTCCTCTGCCCATGGCAGATTCAATTGGACAGCTTTTCAGGGGTTTAAAAAGAGTCACCACCACACAGGCCATGTAAATGAATCAACCAATAATTGGCTCCTTCCCTTCCAGGGAAATTCCAAGACGGTCCTTCATTCCTTCCCTATCGTTTTGTTTTTCTCATTATATTTGTATCCCAGCTTTCTGTCCTAATTACCAGGGGTGGATGCTGGGAATTGTAGTCCAATACATCTGGAATGTTCCAGGTTGGAGAAAGGTGGAGTATCATTTGGAAGGCAAGAGATACAAGGAAAGGCCAAAAAAAGAAGTTAAAACATTGTTTCTGCCTCCACTGGCAACTCCTCCATGGCATGTTCATAGGACTTAGACTGGGGTAGGGTAGGAGAATATATAACACTTCTATCTCATGAAAATCCTGTCTTTTCACAATCCAGGAGGAGGGCCTTCTCTTCTGTGGCACCCCGGCTGTAGAATGAGCTCCCTAGAGAGGTCCGCCTGGCACCTAGATTATACTCTTTTAGATGCCAGGTGAAGACCTTTTTATTTTCTCAGTATTTTAACAGTTTATCAACTTAATTTTTTAAACTTTGCTATTTTAAATCTGTATTTTAAACCTGTATTAATCTCTGCATTGCTGCTCGGTTTTATCTGGTTGTGCTTTTATGTTGTGTTTTACACCGTCGTTTTATACTGTTGTTTGTTTTATATTTTGAATGGTTTTCTTGGTTTTCTTGGTTTTCATTTTTGTGAACTGTCCAGAGAGCTTCGGTTATTGGGTGGTATAGAAATGCAATAAATAAATAAATAAATAAATAAATGTTGCATGATTTACCCCTCATGGAACAGCCTTGTTCTTCCGGGCCAAGGGAAAGCCTGTATGTGGCATTGCAGAATTGCATCTAAAAGATGGGGGCTATAATACTGAGCAAGACAGTATAATCTTACAACAGCCAAAGCCACACAGTCCTAAGGCAAGTTGAAGCGGCACTGGAAATATCAACCCGAGAGCATGCAATTGTCAGAGTTACAGGGCAGCGGTTGACTTACAAGCCATGCCCGACAATTCCCATCACCAAGTGCTGTCTCTATCAAGGGTGTCGATTCCCCCTGCTGAAACTGGGCCATTTTTGCCTTGTAGAAAACTTAGAGAGAAAGAGTTCACGGAGAGGGGGGAGGGCAGGGAGAGAAGAGACCACAAAGAACGACAACTCCAGCTGTTTTTCACACGCGGTGGGGACATCAGAAGCGCATTGTTGTTCTGAAATGCATCTTGCAGGATTCTCCCACAGGACTCTCAGTCCTGGGTTTCAAAATTAGATTAGGCAGGTTGACCGTACGCTCAGGCTGTCCCCGCTGACTCACCAAGACAGACTACCCTAATGGCTCATTTTTATTTTAGTCACAGAATTTATAGCTTGCGCTTTTCAGCAAGGCGCTACCAGCACAGTGAAAAGATTCCAAATGACACTTCAATAACACAAAGAACACAAGCCTTGATTGTGGTGATATGACCCATTCGCGTTGAAATGCCAAACTAGGGATTGCAAAACAGCAAAAGGTGAGCTCGCAAAAGTTCCCTGCATTCCATCTCAAAACCCGTTCCGACTCAAGCCAGTATTTTTCCCCCTTTTTGCATGTTTTTCCTTACGTGCGCATTAATTGTCTGCATCTTTGAAACGTATGCATTCTTCTCCCATTGAGTAAAGCGTCTTTGTGCACATTTTTCAAAAGTATGCATTTTTTTTCATGGACGTTTTTCAAATGTATGCATGCTGTTGAAAGACCTTTGGTCCGTGAATCATACTGCATTGCTTAGAAATGTAAAGGTCTCAAGGGCAGATTGCATCCAAGTCTGTGTTCGGCCCGCAAGGTGCGAACTGGGTAAATCCTGAACAAAATTGAATTTAAATGGATTTTGTATACATCCCTATATTTAAAACAAATAACAGAAGAAAGGGGGGGACAAAGAAACCATGCAAGTCATTTAGTTTAGCTAATACAGTCAACCACTGAAGTTCTTATGTGCATAAAATTATCTTTCAGTTATCCACCCACTCTAAAAGTGTGTGCCCTCCAGATGCTTTGGACTTCAACTCCCATCAGCTCCAGCCAGCATGGCCAAGGGTCAGGAATTCTGGGGGATATAGTCCCAAACATCTGGAAGCCACACACTTGGGGCAAGCTGCTGCAAGGTATCTGATAGACAATGCTTGATCAACTTTTCATGTGAGTGCCCTAGTAGGCTAAACAAGAGGATGAACTACATGGTACATCTCAAATCAGAATAAAGGTTGCAAGGTTAGATCCAGACTTAGTCATACTTAGGGTGACCCCACTGAAATCAATAGGATTGAAGTTGGTCATGGCTAACCTATATCCCATAGATTTCAGTGGGTCAGCCTCTCTAAGAATGACTAGGTCTAGTTCCACCTCACAATGTAAAAGTGCATGAGCCAAACTTTTGGGGACACCCACCTTACATGGACACACTCTATAATGAAACATAATTCTCAAAAATCTGCCCTGAGGTATTAGCATAGTTTAGGGTGACCAGATAAAATCCAGGTGCCAGGCATTACAGAGATTAAAATGAAATAACAATTTTAATAATTTTATGCAAGCTTAAAAAGAACCATTTACCAGAATATGAATCCATTAAGGGAAGATGTACAAAAGTAGATACTGATGGAGAAAATATGAAGATGCAACCGAAACTGTAGCCGTTCAGTCCACGTTCTGGTTCCCACAAACCCTACACCTGTTTCCAAACACAGTTAGGTAACACCCTCCTGACCAGATACAAAAGAGGGCAGGGCTCCTGCTGCTTTAACTGTCGTGATGAAGAGGGAATTTCGCCAGGAGCGGCAGGCATACAAATGACACCTGCTGAAATTCCCCTTTCTATACAACTGTTACAGATACAGGAGCCCTGTCCTCCTTTCCATATGGTCACCCTACACCTGCCAACTACCCAGGGCTGGCCCTACCATTTGGCAGAATGAAGCAGTCGTTTCAGGTGGCAGATTCTGGGAGGCAGCAACAAGGCATTGGAGGAAAGAGCTGTGGGGCAATATTAGCCTGCTGTGTGCCCCCTAAGCTAGCTTGTTGCCTTCAGGTGTGGTGGAGGATGCTGTCCCACTGCCAGGGTCAAAGGACGATTCAACTGCCAGTCTGGTTGGATTTGTAAATGAGATGGAGGAGAAGGTGCAATCTTCACCTCAGGCAGCACAATGTTCTGGGCCAGCCCTGCAACCACCCTGCCTCCAGCAGAAATGAAGACTGTGAAGGCCCATTTTCCCTTCATGGCCCACCTGCCAACTACTCTGGTCCAGTGGAAGTGAAGGCTGTGAAGGCCCACTTTCCCTTCGCCGCCTGCCTACCAGCCTGCCAGCCCACAGCTCCGACGCCTTTCCGCAAGCCCTGTCAGTCTCCTCCAAGCCTGCTGTCAGCAGTTCAGGATATCACTCCGAGCCTTCAGCGCTCTGACACCTTCCCTCATACTTGGCATTCTCACACCCACTCCACCGAGAGAGACTATTCCCAGCAAAATATTTAAACAGCTCCTTCTGAAAACACCGGGAGGATTAATATTTGGCACGTGTGCAGTACGACAAAGGAACCTCTCCGGGGAAAGGGAAGGTACATCCCGGGTACCACCTTGAGGGATCATCAGGATCCTAGGAGCTTTTGCCTATCATGTCTGGCTGCTTCAAAGGCAAGAGCTTCCACCCGTCAGCACCACCAAGTATCTCTAAATAGTTTATTTTTGATAGATACCCTTCCATCAGTCAAAGAATAACTTCCTTCTTTTCCTTTTATGCCCAAGCTCAGTATAGTCCCCCTCCCCCCCCCACACACATATACCTGGGGTATAGCTAGGCAATGAAGAGATTCGGTACCCAGGCCTACAGGACACAAATCTGCATAGAATGGCTCAGTTTGGACGACACATTAGGCAACGGAAGAGGGGGGGAACAATCATCAGTTGTGTTGCTTATTGTGTCGTCTGGAGGGCAGCACACAACGCACACACAACTGACAGTACGTTAATCAGGCACTTTAAACAACGGTGCGAAACAACGGGCTTGCACGTTGTTTAGCCCGAAGCCCCGTTGTTTAAAGTGTGGTCCGAATTCAGCCCCCCCTCTCTCCGTGGACTATTCCGTTTCGGAATAGAGTTCTGCTGCCTAGAGCAGCCAAAAAATCCCAGCCGCTCTATGCAGCCGGCAGAACTCACAGTGCATGCTGGGATACGGCTGGAGGACACACGGAGGAGAGGCTGCAACCAAAATGGCCGCCACAAGTTCGTAGCAGCCGGGGAGTTTGCTGGTTCCGAGCAGCGCCGGCTGCAGAGTGTCGTCTGTGGAGCTCCTCCTGCCTAACGCACGGTCAGTACGTTATTTACCCCTCCGTTGCTTAATATGTCGTCCGAACTGAGCCAATGTCTATATGCTAATAGGTATATATGCATATGCAAATTTAGAAGGCATGGTTAGGATTTAGGCATGTCAGAGGAATATGCAACAGATTCAAATGAGTTCAGATTTCTATGAATCCAACCTGTGGATCCCACATTGAACTGGCTTTTTCCAAGTTATGTTAGTTCCGTGGGATTGTAGAGCAGTTTTTCACTTTTGAAAATTCTCAAGGTTCTTTCTGGAAGAACAAAATTTAGGATGGGAAAAAATGAGAAATGGAGAGAAACCAAGATTGACAGATTCATCCAACCGTAGTCTCTCCAGCCTCAAACAAGACACAGCCTTTTAAACACACACACACAAAGAGGGAAGGGAGATTGTACATGTGTAAATTTACATTTAAAAACTCACAAGTGACTGTGGGATGCTGGCTGCTCATTAGGGGAAGAAACAGAAAAACAGGTTGGAGGCAGAATGGAATGGACTATCCTGGAAAAGGGCTTGGATGATTGATTGATTGATTGATTGATTGATTGATTGATTGATTGATTGGAACCCTGAACACAATTACTCCACGCACTGCAATATTTTTTTGTTTCAGGTCCCAATGGTCTCCTCCACTTATTCTGAGAACGGGTTGCCACAACAAGGACCCTGCAGCTTCATCAGCTTTTGCCTGCCCCGAAAGCCATGAAACAGGGAAGCCAGGTGTCCACTTTTAGCCAGGGCCGTCCTCTGCTTTGAAGGCATCCTCTGTCTGAAGAGCTGTCGAGTCCAAGTGCAGTTTGAAAATTAAAAACCATCTGAAAGAAAAGCTGGGCCTGGAAGGTGCCCATCAACGGCACCTGGGCAGCAAACTGAGCGAGCCTTCCAGGTCACTTCAACACTGGCTTCCACACTATGGGGAGATGTCCTGTATTTCTACTTAAATGACAATAATTATGTATACGTTTGCATCTATACATATAAATCAGCATAGAATCAGCATAGAATCATAGAATGGTAGATTTGGAAGGGGCCTATAAGGCCATTGAGTCCAACCCCCTGCTCAGTGCAAGAATCCACCTTAAAGCATGCCTGACAGATGGCTGTCCGGCTGTCTCTTGAATGCCTTTAGGGTGGGAGAGCCCACAACCTCCCTAGGGCATTGGTTCCATTGTCGTACTGCTCTAACAGTCAGGAGGTTTTTCCTGATGTCCAGTCGGAATCTGGTTTCCTGCAACTTGAGACCATTATTTCATGTTCTACACTCTGGGATGATCGAGAAGAGATCCTGGCCCTCCTCTGTGCGACAAACTTTCAAGTCTTTGAAGAGTGCTATCATGTCTCCCCTCAGTCTTCTCCTCTTCAGGCTAAACATGCCCAGTTCTTTCACTCTCTCCTCACAGGGCTTTGTTTCCAGACCCCTGATCTTCCTCATTGCCTTCCTCTGAACACGCTCCAGCTTGTCTGCATCCTTCTTGAAGTGTGGTGCCCAGAACTGGACGCAATACTCAAGATGAGGCCTAACCAGTGCATTTTGGTGTCCTCTTTTGGGGGTGATTCACAAGTGGCCGTTTTAAACACAGGCCTGCATATTTTGTAGCTGACATTGCCCTTTCCTTCTTTCCTTCTTTCTCGCTCCCCTTCCAGTTCCCACTCTGGAGACCAGGTGTTCTCATCCCCCTCCACTGCCCCCACCCTGAAGAATCGGGTCAGCGGTGTAAGAGAGAGGCAGGCTCACTATAATGAAGACACCACACTGTTCCCATTAGAGTCCCCAACAGCTGAAGCCGGGACTAAGGTTTCATAGGAGATTTTACGACATCTCCCATTTGCAAAAGGGATCTAGTTTAAACACTCCTCGGTCTCGGCCAGCAAGAGTCGGTGGCACTAGAGGATTCACCTCTGTAAAAAGCTGCAGACAAGGATGACTGGGGGGGGGGGGTGTTCTCCACTCAAGGAGCCAAGCGATGGACTCGGCTGGCCAACGAAGACCCCCCCCCCAAGAGAGGGAGAAAGAGCAACCTGCTTGCACCTGGGGAGAATTACTGTCCATCAAGTGTTGAAAGCAATCAGCTTCGGGTTAGCATGATAGGCACACTCCAAATCAAATGAAGCCAAAATTGTCCTGGAAAGTCAAGACAGCGTTAAGGGCGCCTGGTGGTGCCAATCCAAGCAACCTCCTCAACGGGAGAGCAGCCAATATATGCTGGACTGCAACCAACATAGCCATTGGCGAGGGATGATGGGTCTTGCAGTCCAAAAAACACAAGGGTCTGCCAGGTCATAAAAGTGCCTGTTTCTTTTTGTGCAAAGCCAACATTTCGGAGACCGGCTCCTTCTTCAGAAGTCACCTGCTCTACTCCACCCAATTCCTTGCCACTGCACGAAGTAGAAGGAAAGATAATGAATGGATACCAGTGAGGTGTAACTGCTGATCAGAAATTTCTGTTGGATGAATTTCTGCTTAGATCCAGCTGGTCTAACCAGAGGAGCATTAATAGTTTGTTTTCTCCTGTGATTATATGGGCTTGTGCCCTAATAACCAGAAACCATGCCTTCTGGATTTATTCTGAAAAAGTCTGCTTAATCCTTAAATGTGCTACTAAAGATGACTGGAGAGTTGAAATCCACCTGGCATTGATGTATGTGCATTGATATATGTTGGTTTTGTTGAGAACAAGCTGTTTTTTTCTGGCCTTCACCATGTATAGGATGTGAATGTGGAGTTTTAAGTCGTTGTATTGCAATTCTGTTTTGAATAGTTATATATTCCATGACGTACTTCTGGGTACAAACGTTTCCATTCTTGTTGTGGCCTTTTCATACTGAAGCCTGAGTTTGAGTGGTCGTTCCTTTGCTCAGGAGTCAGGTGTTTGGTCATCAAGGGATGAGCATGCCGGAGATGGACACCGCATGTGTGAACAGAGCATACAGACAAAACGAAGAAAAATTCTAGTTAAGCACCAATGACAAAATAATGTCAAAAACATGATTCCTCAAGGATACAACCGTCTTCTCTAAAGGATACAACCGTCTTCTCTAATTTGGTATAGGGATGTCCGTCGCCAGGAAATCCAGCTCTTTATGGACTCGCCGGATTTCCGCATCATCCCCGACATGTCTTGCATTTGTGAGCTGTGGGTTTTTCCCACAATCCAGGAACTCTTCCCACTTCTTTTTGAACTTGTGTAAATAGACATTTTGTGCAGATGTCAACCGCCATCGGTGTAATTTGTGCAAATCGCAACCGCAATTTGTGCAAATTATGAAAAATTACGTAAGAAATGTGTGCAACTCGTGCAAATGTGTGCCAATTTCTATTTGAGCAAATTTAAGAAAACAGGGAAATCCGCAAATTGGCCCAACTCCATACAGATTGATTCCTGCCAGCTTGCAGGAAATGAGCCAAAGTCCAAGGTGGGGGAGGGAGCTAGTGGAATTTGCTGACTTCCATCCTCCAACTTCCCTACTATGGTACATTTTTTTTGTTCTTTCAAACCCATCCATTTGTAGCAGTTATAGAGGACGCTTCAAAATGCATATAGAATCTCTGCTTTTCGGACACTGATGGGAGATTTGATTTGATCCCATCCAAGAAACGGTTAATGGGCCGGGCCCATTCGACGCTGCCGAAGCATGTAACTGCCAAAAACCATGTGCGCCTTTTGTGCGTATAGACGTCTTTTGGCAGAGGGAAGCTTAGATAATCGGCACGCCAGTTGGTTACGTCCCTCATTTCACAAATACAATACAAAATGGCTCCCCCGGTGCTGGAAGGCGGCAGAGGTTAAACACTTAGTTCCGGCACATAAAGTTTATATTCACTCGCAAAGGAACTCCCATCAACCTAACCCACATTCTGCATATGTTCAGGAGACAGACTGGGAATCAGCAAAACATGAAGCCGCATTAACTTGCAAGGTGAAGTTTGCTCTGTAACCCCAACTAGAACAATTACACATCTGGAAAAAGTCGATCTTGTGTCAGGGAGGGTTGTCCTTGAATGAAAGACCTTGCCGTCGTCTAAGGAAAGAGTGGGCGAAGGGGAGATCAGGGTTAAGGGAACAACCTGAGATGATTTGCAGGGGTTTCTTGCTCTGAATTGCTTAGTAACTACAGCAAAATGACTTTTGCATTCATTGCCTGGCTCCCATGGGCCTGATACCCTCAATGGGCCTCTTCTTTCCATGGGTCGACCTTCTCACAGTCACTGTCACCAGCTGCATTTGCTTCTCACACTCTTCAGCACCATTTGCTACCACTTGCTTGCTTGACAGACAGAGGGGCCAATGAACAAGTAAGCAGTGGTATCTTCTGCTCCTCCTTCTCACCACCGCCATGGCCTGGGTCAGAGCGAGACACAAGTGAATAATAAAATGGTGAAGAGGAGGAGCAACTCCATTGGGGGGGTCTTCTCAGTGGGCCCTGGGGGGCTGTCTTGGCAAGTGCCCGGCCACGCCTACCCTTGATGCCACACTTCTTTGTACTGAAATTCAACTGTTGAAATGAAGAAAGTTTGGGGTAACCAGTGGTGGATTTATCATAGAATCATAGAATAGTAGAGTTGGAAGAGGACTATAAGGCCATCAACTCTGACCCCCTGCTTAATCCAGGAATCCACCTTAAAGCAACCATGACAGATGGCTGTCCAGCTGCCTCTTGAATGCCTCTAGTGTGGGAGAGCCCATGACCTCCCTAGGTCATTGGTTCCATTGTCGTACTGCTCTAACAGTCAGGAAGTTTTTCCTGATGGTAGCCGAAATCTGGCTTCCTGTAACTTGAGCCCATTATTTTGCATCTTGCACTCTGGGATGATCGAGAAGAGATCCTGGCCCTCCTCTGCGTGACAACCTTTCAAGTCACACAGAGGAGGGCCAGGATCTCTTCTCGCTCATCCTAGAGTACATCTCAGAGTGTACGAAAGGACAGTGAGTGAGCTCAGTTTTGTTCTGATATCGGAAACAAATTCCCAGGATCCTTGGAGGAAAAGCAGGATATAAATGTGATGATATATTTGGGTTTTTGAACTGTTATATGGCATTTTAATTTTTAAACTATTTGTAATCTGGTCAGAGAACATTAGTTGTTGAGCAGATTAGAAATTAATAAATGAATAATCACTCAAGTGTTCAGCCGCTGAACTGCAAATTCTCCTCTTCATACCAATGGCGTCGGCTTTGGTATCAAATAGCGCTGCCAAATCCTTCTCCTCTTAGCCAGTGGGACACCAACATCTATGAGCTGTGGCCACTGTAAAGAAGGCAAATTCCATGTTAGGTGTAATTAGAAAAGGAATCGAGAATAAAACTGCCAGTATCATACTGCCTTTGTACAAATCTATGGTGCGACCACATTGAGAATACTATGTACAGTTCGGGTCACCGCACCTGAAAAAAGATATTGTAGACCTGGGAAAAGTACAGAAAAGGGCAACTAAAACGATTAAGGGGCTGGAACATCTCCCCTATGAGGGAAGGTTACAGCTAGGACTGTTTAGCTTGGGGAAAAGGAGGCTGAGGGGAGACCTCATAGAGGTGTACAGGATTATGCCTGGTGTGAAAAATGTGTAGGGAGACATTTTTCTCCCTTTCCCATAATATTAGAACCCAAAGGGGTCATCCCATGAAGCTGATTGGTGGGAGATTCAGGACAGATAAAAGGAAGTCCTTCTTCACACAGCACATAGTTAAAACTATGGAATTCGCTACCACAAGATGTCGTGATGATGGCTACCAATTTGGATGGCTTTAAAAGGGGGTTGGATAAATTCTTGGGGGAGAGGGCTATCAATGGCTACTAGTTCTGATGGCTATGTGTTATCTCCAATATCAGAGGCAGTAAGCCTATATACACCAGTTGCTGGGGAACATGGGTGGGAGGGTTCTGATGCACTTGTGTCCTGCTTGTGGGTTCCTGGTTGACAGCTGGTTGGCCTCTGTGTACTGGAGTAGATGGACCCATGGTCTGATCCAGCCGGGCTCTTCTTACGTTCTTATGTCCTTATGAGCTGATGGGGAGTGACCAGCCCAAAGGACATCTGGTGCAAGAAAACAATGCTCCTTTGCTTGGTGCCACCCAAAATGGCGCTCCCTGAAACTGATGCATTTCTATAACTTAAGGTGCTGTGTTTCCTTGGATGCCCAGCCTGAATGTCTACTCCCAGCCGGTTCAGATGATCCTTAAAGAAACAGCTCTAGGGTGCTTATCTAAGCAGGAGATCCTGCCCCTTTGATCATGGCCAGGCAGTAATAACAACACCCCGATACATATGTAGCATCTTCCATGCACAGAAAGCCCAACGCCCTTTGCGAGCCTTAATTACGTGCTGCAACGCCCCTAGCTGACTGCTCTCACAATTATCTCACTGTCAGCTTCAAAGCAACATCTAATGATGGGAGCCTGGAACGTGTTGCAGCGGCTACTGAGAAAGCCTCTGCCAAATCCTGTGGAACTCCAAGTTTTCCAACCTCCGCTTCCTGCATGTCAAGAGTTCATGCAAGGGTGAGGACCCCATGGGGCATCTGGTTGAGAGCAACCATCCTGGCTACTTGGCCCTCAGAGACCTGCTGTGGAATGCTGGTTTAGCAGCACCCGCTTATGCATGGGCCACTGAGGAAGGCAATGTGGTGCACTAGTTACAGCAGCCTTCCCCCAACTGGAGCCCCCCACAATGTGTCGGACTACAACTCCTATTATTCCTCACACAGCATGGCCAATGGTGTTGAAGTCCAATTCGTAGGGCCGGCCCAAGACATTTTGCTGCCTGAGGCAGAGCGGACACTGACCCAAGTCAAGGTGTGTTGTTGTACCCAAAGTTAGCTGAATGATTTTGGTACATGGGGCAGAAAATGCCATAAGCACCTGTCCACCTCCACGGCAGTAGAAAGACAAGACCGTCAAATCGGCAACTTACAATTGACCACCCTTCTATGACACCCAAAATTTGCTGCCTGAGGCAACTGCCTCACTCTTGCCTCATGGTGTCAAGTCAAGCGGGAGGCCAACCCGGTCCATCCGTTGGTCAGACATTGCAAGGAGGCTTTCTCCATCAGAAAGAACATTCAGCTTCTACTGCCTGTAGCCCTGAGACGGCGGAAAGAAGGTGAAAGAACGCTCTGACCCCATCCATCAGTCAAATCGCCTCCAATGGCTCAGAGGCCTGTCTAGAGGAAAATGTATATACAGGAGGTCAGAGAGGCAGAAATCACCAAGTATCCAATGCCAGCAAGCAGGACTTTGGATATTTGGCAGCCTCTGAGATCAGAGGCTTCCATCTAATGAGGGCACAGCCCATAGGATTGCGCCCTTAAGTATTCTAGGTGTCAGGAGGTTAGTGCCAACCATGAGATTTCATTTGGGAACAATTACCTCACCAGAGACAGATTTGTCATGGATTTAGAAAAATACCCCAAAACACACACAACCCAAAATCGTTCCTAATAATGGAAGTTTTATGTGACGTTTTACCTTGACCTTTATGATGCTTTTCTAATATGCTGAGTTTACAGTATCCTTCTTCTGACACCACAGACACATGCGTGGGAGGGGGCATTACACCACCCTGGGCTACATTGGAAAATGGCTAGAGGCAGTAAAATGCCCCTCCCAAAACGTGTGTGTGGGTGTGTGTAGCTAGATGGATGGATGGATGGATAATAGATGGATGGATGGATAATAGATGGATGGATGGATGGATGGATGGATGGATGATAGATGGTAGATAGGTAAGTAGGTAGGTAGGTAGATCATAGATAGATAGATAGACAGACAGACAGACAGACAGACAGACAGACAGACAGACAGACAGATAGCGATAGAGACCACTATAGGAGGCCAGTCTTGATATTCATTTCAATATTGCGGCCATTTTTCCACAGAGGATGGAAACATGGGCAAAGGACCTTCCCTGCCTCAGGGTCCCTGGCAGTGCTTCTGTTCTATGCCTGAAGTTTGTTTCGCCTCACAAACAGGCCCCGCGAAGGAAAGGCAGGAAGTAGCCACTTGCTTCAGTGAACCTGGCCCCTCAAGGGTTATCTCGACCCAGCCTCCTCGCTTTGTCCTCGCGCCTCACAAATTCTTCTCGCGTCCTCATAAAAGTGTCGAGCTGGCTCTTAAACCCATTCACGTTATTTGTTTAGGTGACCTATCTTGGCAAGGATCCATCTTCAGGCCTTTTCGTCGGCTAAGCTAGCTTTGTCAGGGCCTCCCGTTTTATCTCTGCGGCTGCTTCCAGTTGCGCTACAGGCACAACAGGGTTGTGATTTGGACACAACAAGGAATGGGGTGATAAACACTCAGATAAGACATGCTCAAAAGAAAAAGAAAAGGGTGGGGGGACCTTCACGGGAAGCAGCAATGCCCACCTCTCCTTCTGCATTTCCAATTTCCCCAGTTCTAATAGAAGCATTGCCTTCTATTTTATTTGTTCTAAACATGTCTGGAGCGGCAGTCCTACATGGATGGGATTGTTTGGTGAGCAGTTTAAAAATATACAAAACATGATATGCAACCATCAAATAGTGTCTATGCTCGCCCTCTCAATGCAGGTGTGCTTTCTACATCTATGAATGATGTTTATTGTATTTTGACAGAGATACACATGGCATGCCACTGGACCTCATGCAAGGGGTTTATAGAATCATGGAACTGTGAAGCTGGAAGGGACCACAAGGATCATCTAGTCCAACCCTCTGTAATGTGCAGGAAAACCTCTTCTGGGGGGAAAAAACCTCCGGAGATTGAGAACCCACAACCTCTGAAGGTAGACTGTTCCACCGTTGTACAGATCTTACCATCTGGAAGTTTTCCTTATATTTAATAAAATCTAGGTGGCTGCAACTTATACCCATTATTTTGGGTCCTAAGTTCTGTGGCAATGGTGAATAGCTGTTGACCATCTCCCTGTGGAACCCTTTTATGTACTCGAACACTGCTAACATGTCTCCCCTCAGTCTTCTTTTCTCCAGACTGAACATCCCAAGTTCCTCAGCCTGTACTCATAGGGTTCACTTATTTGATTTGTTCCCTACTGGCCTGTGACCCCTTGATTCAAAGATGTTGTCAAATTCTGAACATGGCAAAAACACTGTGCTCAAGAACACCATGGCTAAAAATGCACAGGGTTTGCAGACGCTAAAGCATATCGGGACCTTTAACCAGGCCCTGTTCTGTGGGCAAAACTGTACTAAAGAGTCAAAACCGGGGCAAGCTAAACACCCAGAATTGCTGATTCCCACCAGGCAGACGTTGAATTATGAAAGGAAGTGTGTGTTCATTTATCCCTTAGCAACCCAAATCTCCTTGAATTTTCCCCATCTTTGGGGCTTATGTCCCAGATCAACAGGCAGGGGACATTCTGCCGGCATGGATGATTAAGGCATCTGCATCTTTAAAAATGACTGGATCTCATGTCTTCCTTGAAATGTTGCTTTCTAGAGAATAAAAAATGCACATAAGCCAGTGAGCTCTGGGGGTCTTTAGTCACTGATCCCTTAATTATGTGGCCCAGAGGTTGGACTACAAAGAGCCGGTGGAATTGGGTAGAGAATCTTGCTATTTTTATCCAGTGGAGATTGATGCCTCTGATTTTGGTGGGTCTGTGAATCCATTCATTCAAAACCAGCCAGAACTCTAAAGGAGCTCTCCAAGGTGCTCAACCTATTTTGAGGACATGATCACCCTGAGCTCTGATGGGTTCTTTTCTCCTTTTGTTATTCATTGGTCCTGCCCCCTAGTTTGTCCTCTGGTTCTGACTTGCTTTCAGTCATGACTCCTGGCTAGCTCATTGATCCTGCACCCCGTAGCTTTTAGACATGTGGAACCTGTCAGGAAAGAGAAAGCACAGCACTCATTCAGAACCACCAACAAACGCAGCTGGAAACACAGGGATTCAAACCCAGATATTTTAGAGCTAAGCACTACCACAACTATGGTTGGAAACACAGGGATTCAAAACCAGATGTTTAATAGTCCTCTGCCTGGAAAGTAGATAGGGAGACATTTTCTTCCTCTCTCAAAATACCAGAAACACAGGTCATCCACTGAAGCTGAATGATGGAAGGAAGGAGCTCTTTACACAGCGAACAGTGGAACTATGGAATTCATTTCCACAAAATGTAGAATTTGGACGGCTTTAAAAGGGAATTTAACAAAATCATGGAGGAGAACGCAAAGTTTAATGTGATGCGATGCAGCTTGGTAGATGGCCAATATGGAGGAATACCCATTGTTTTCAGATTCTGCTGTTGTGATTCTGAGGCTTTTGAAATATTGATACATATGAGGTTTTAGTGCAACTTTTATCATGGGGGTGGAACAAAATTGATTCAGCCAATCTCGCATGCTATCCTGGTCATTTAGAAGTGGTTCATAATGTCAACTTTACCCAGAAGGTTGCAGTGTTTTAAAATACTGCTGTAAGAGTTAGGTTTCTGTTTGCATGAAATTCTTGGTACAAGAAATCATGTCTATATTAGCCTAGACTCTTTGCAGCCTTAGGAAAATGTGCAATGTACCCCATGAAGCTGGCAGACAGAATTCAGTTACCCCAGCAGGAACCAACTTAACGGAAATATATACGTTTCCCACTGATCTCTCTGTATCAACAGTTCTCTTATTTGCAGTAGTGTGAAATAATATTGACTCAAGATTTGCATGGTGAGCCCTCTATTGCATACGGTAGGTTGACTTCCCAACAGGTTGGGGTGTTGCTGTTGTTTCGTCCACCTGGTGATGCAAAAGGACGTTGACTTGAACGATAAGGGAAATAAGCTTCTCTCAAGCCCTTTGTCCTGTCTTTTCAATCTGATAAACCATAACTCCCATCAGGTAGGCAGAAAGGATTAACTTGGGTGGACTTTCTTGCTTGTCATGTAACATGGAGGGGAAAGCCCTGGGGCCCAAACATTTGAGAACGAAGGGAGTGAACTGATGTATGTCTTAACAGCTTGTCCATGGGAACATCTCTGACATGACAAGGTGGGTATTAGCTTTGAATTAGCTTTCATTTCTTCAAATAATGACTAATAAGGCTAATCGTAGTGCTGTGTCGAAAACAACCTCTTCTTTTTTCCTATTATTTATTTATTTATTTATTTATTTATTTATTTATTGCATTTTTATACTACCCTACAGCCGAAGCTCTCTGGGCAGTTCACAAAAATTAAAAGCATGAAATCATTTTAAGAAATATAAAACAGGCAACAATCTAAAAACACAAAATAACATGCAATATAGAAAATTATTATTATTATTATTATTATTATTATTATTATTGGAAAAAGATTATTCTACATCTCCCTGGGCAACTTTTTGCATTGATTTTGGAACTGTCTTAAGAAGTAGGAAACTTTTATTTAGTAAAATAGACATTGGCTCATTTCGGACAACCCATTTCTCAATGGTGGTTTTAGGACTCCATAGTGGAGTTTTTCCCCACCACTGAGAAATGTGTTGATTGGCGGGAAAACTCCACCCAACGGTACAGCTTTTTTGGAAAACACTCCACATTGAATAAAAAAAATGCCAGCATTTTGAGTATTTGCCCTCTCTTGCAGAGTGTACACTGTTGCTTTGCTCTATTTTTTCCTTAAATCTGGCCTCAGAACTTCTCTCTCTTTCTCTTTCCTAGGACCGGAGAGTTATGTGCAAACCAGGTCAACATCTGTATTTAACCCAAGGACCTATGGCTTCCCATCCCTGTGCAATGTCATGAAGTCCTGCATTGCCCTCTAAAAGAGTAAATTTCAACGGTGACAGAAGGTGCAACCTAAGTGGAATGTTAACCACCAATAACCCAAGAAGAGAACCCATAGTTTGTTCTTGAATTGTGAACTCTGGGTTTTTCATGGTTACCAACCCATAGTGAAACCATAGTGCAGGATTTGCATGTAACGACAAGCCATGATTCAACAGCAACAACTCACAATTCAATGGCAACACATATTCAACCCCTGCTCAACCCATACATCAGGTTATAGTTACGTGAAACACAGGTCAACATCTGCATTTAACCCCCAGACCTGAGGTTTCCCATCCTTGCGCAATGTCATGAAGTCCTGCCTTTGCTCTCTAAAAGAGTTCATTTCAACAGCGGCAGAAGGTGCAGAAGGGATAGGGAAACCAAATGCTCAACTTCCATCTTATCAGAAATGTTAGACCACACACACACACACACACACACACACACACGCACAGATAAGGCTTATTAGCAAAAACATAGCCATGGTGCTTGAGTCAGAGAGCAGGGCAAGATAGAGCTCTTATCTTATCAGCTTTGTTTAAAATGGCCCGGGTGCCCGCTCCAACATTCAGATAGCAATATAAACAGGATCCGCCATGTATTGTTGCCTTTCAAGTGTTTGTTCTGTTTCACCAGCCTCTTGACTTAACAAGGCTCGCTTCTCCGATGGCCATCGAGTGGATTTCCCATCCCACGGCAGGTGCCATTTCAAAATGGCACTGTCCGCCAAGTTTCTCTGTCATTCCTCCCCCTCCCCATTTGTCCTAGGTGTCACAAAGCGTGTTGACGATCAATGACAATGGGCTCAGGCTGATGACAACGATGTCCCTGGAAGGAGAATTATGTTCGGAGGATCGCTCGTGGCTTGAACACCAAACCTCCTAAAACAAACTGCAGAACTAAGATGAACCCAATAGGGAGGCACTTTTCACAGTTTATTTATTAATTTAGGGTGCAATCCTATGTAGATTCAGACAAAAAACAAAAGCCTACAACTCCCAGCACTCCCCAGCCAGTCATCCTATACATCTTTAGACAGAACAAAGTCTATTTTTACCTAAATATGCATAGGAATGTGCACTTATTGGATTTATATACCATTTTATATCTGACAAGATTCCTGAGTGGTGGACAATGAAAGAAAGAAGATAAGAAAAGAGGATCAAAGTACAGAATTAAAATCAGATTATATTATCTAAACTCATGTCTAGTCAGTCAGGGAAGACTTGTTTTAAAAAAGAATGTCTCCAGCAGGCACCATAACAATGTCAGTGCCTGCTTGACATCAAGAGGAAGGGAGTTCCATAGAGAGAGCCAGTACATGGAAGGCTCTACACCGAGTGGACTCGAAATAGACTGCAGGGATTTCCAGTTATTGAACTAAAAGGGGAACAAAGCCTATTCAGGAAGCACCACGCTCACTCTGAATTGGCTTTATTTGGCCTCTGATGATCCTTGTGGTCCCTTCCAACTCCACAACTCTAGGTTCCTGTGTCACCAGGAAACTTGTGGTAGAAAAGGCACAGCTTCAAGGAACTCTTTCCCTGCCCACGGTCTCAGAGATGTCTCATCCACATCTGAGTCCGTGCCTCTTCACCCTCCCTTCTTCTCGAGTGCACAGCACAGCTTGTTTTCATCGGCCGCCTTGCACAATTCCTCCGATGACAGAAGGAGTTTGGACGCTCTGAATTTTTGGGAACGGTCTGGAATCATGGAGCCACAGACCTGGTCTTGCCCATGAGTTTGCCTTCTCCACCCTTGTAATGCTTGCCTGTTCAGCCGGTACATTTGTAAATAAAAAGGTTGGGAACAATTAGCAGGAGTGTCCTGGTAATGGGCTCTCCTGGACCTCCCTCCAGCTGAGGACAGAGGAATCAGGGAAAACATTTCCTACATCTCCAGGTCTAGATGATTCATGGCAGCTGTTACTCTCATTGATGTATAATTACCAGGTTGAATCCGGGATCTGCCTTCCACAAGAAGAAGGGCTCCACCTATTGAATGTCCCTCCACCCAATGCTGGGGAGATCTCTATCACACATACCACACCACACCACACCACACCACATCACACACCGCTCACCCATTCAGCAGGATCTCTGGACTCTCTGGCTGGTTTTGGATGACATATTAGGCAACGGAGGGGGAATTAGCGTACTCACAGTACACTAAACAGGGGGTACTCCACGCACGACATGCTGCAACTCCATTCCTTGTGCAGTTGAAAGTTCTGGCGGCTATCTTGGTTGCTACGTCTCCTCCCTCCCCCTCCCTCAGTCCTCCAGCCATATCCCAGCATGCACCGCGAGTTCTGCTTGCTGTATAGAGCAGCCAGGGGTTTTCGGCTGCTCCAGCTGGCAGAACTCTATTCCCACATGGAATAGTCCACTGAGAGAGGGGGGGTTCGTTTTGGACAACACTTTAAACAATGGGCTTCGGGCTAAACAATGGGCAAGCCCGTCATTTCTCTCCGTTGCTTAATTGGGTGGAATAGCATATCGTCAGTTGTGTGTGCATGGTGTGTAACCCTCCACACAACACAATAAGCAACACAACTGACGGTTGCCTCTTCCCCCCCCCCCTCCATTGCTTAATGTGTCATCTGAAACCAGCCTCTGTGTAGCATTTTCAGGGGGCGGAGGGACTGTCATGAGAAGGAGAGGATAAGATGGTCCATTTCCACTTTTAGGATTTAGGATTTTTTTATCACACAAGTGTGAATTTGCACAGATTCCACCCCCCCCCCCTTCCCAAAGTGAAAAATCGGTCTGCAAATCCACATGATTCAGAAAAATCTAATCTGCTGCAAAATCCACTGGTTGGATTCATAGAAATACAAACACATCTGAGTCCATTCCAGGTTTCTCCAACATCCCTAAATGTAAGCAGGGCCAGTGTTGGTATCTAGCAACTGTGAGGTCCCGGCACCTGGCAGGGCCCACCATTGATGCTCCCTTTTTAATATGTATTTCTGGCACTAAATGCTGATCAGCGCAGACAGCTGAATTTAGCTGGCATTTGAATTTGCCTGGAGGCTCCCAATGTAGGGTCGCTGTGGGGCATTCTGGGAAATTGAATTGGCAGCCCTCAGCCAATCAATGCAGCCACCAACTGTCACCACTCCAGGGTAAGCCTGCCGTGTTCCACCAACTGAGGATGGGGTCCACCAGAGGGCATCCACACCCCCCACAAAGAAAATGGCTGGAACTGGCCCTAAATCTAAGGACAGGTTTCATAATCTGGTGTAGGAAGAAAGCTGGGACAGGTTAGCCTGTTGAAGCTTAAGAAAAACAGAATGCAGCAGAAGAAGGGGAGTTGCAAGCAATCCCTGCAGCCGTAATGTGTAATTTACCCAGGAAAAGACTTCTCACTAGGGATTCAAATAGGATTTCTATGGATCTGACCTGTGAATCCTGCAGCTTTTTCCAAATCACACAGACTCCATGGACTAGCGAACCAGTTTTTCACTGGGGGGGGGGGGGTTGAGCTACTGCGCAGTAGTGCATTTGCACAAATCAGTAGTAGCACAAATGTGGATTACTGCAAACAGAATGACTTTCTTATTAAAAAGATATCAAATTCCATCAATAAGAGAATTAGGGATGTGCATTGAATCAGATCCAATGCCCGATTCCAATACAATTTGAGGGAAATAGGACATCTGATTCCCGATTCTGATACAGGACCAAGCTGCTCCAATTCTTTCCGATCCAATTTTTTTCAATCTGATTCGCATCGGATCGCATCGGAGAATCAGACCTCCATTTTAGGTGTTTTCGCCTAAAGGTTGCCTTGGAGAAATAAATGCCTTTAACTTTTTTACTTTAAAAGATAGAAACATGAAACTTGGCCATATTGCAGATGCCATGTACTTAGTCATGCATGAGAAATTTCAGAAACATTGGTGCAAGCCTTTGGTGGCAATGAAGTTTTGAAAAATGGGTAACATTACGCCTATATCTTCTTTTTAAAAAAACATGAAACTTGGGCACAGTGGGGGGAGAAGGGAGGTGGGGGTGGAATTGACAGCTTCATCATCCAATCGTGCTGATCACTCCAACTTTAATGCGTGTATGTTTAAAAATGAGAAATTAATAGCACTTCGCATGGACTGGATTTCCTGGAAAAATCTGATTTTTTAGAAGTACCTTGAGAGTAAACGCCTGCACCTCTGCCTCTGAAATTGGCCACAGATGACTACCAACAGCCCATCTGTAAGGTCCCCAACTTCCATGTACGTATCTTGAGCAATGAGAAAGTTATAGCAGCCTGAAAACCTGCACTTCAACACTTCTTTGCGCATAGACGCCAGCAGCAATGTTTCTGAAATTTCTCAGACATGACTACTTACGTGACATCTGCATTGTGGCCAAGTTTCATGTTTCTATCTTTTAAAATAAGGTTATAAACGTATTTTCCCCAAAATTCAAGTCTATAGAGGAAAATAGGCATCTGATGCTCGAATCGGAGGTCCAATTCTCGCATCGGAACCGGATCTGAAGCAATTCAAGGTAAGCCTGATTTGATCCAACACAATTCAGGTCTGTATCGAAAGTTACGATTCTGATTCCGATCCAATTCTGGAAGGCCGTGCACACCCCTAGAGTGAATGGCAGAATGATAGATGCCTGACAATCCACAATAATCAAGACGGTACAGACTGAACAAAATCTGTACATCCCCACATCTCCCTGCCCCTCTGTTTGTGTGTGGAGGAGAAACTTAAGTGAAATGGATAAGATCAAGCAACATGCACATCATGCAATGTGCAAACCATCACAGCTAATCATTGGCAGAGCTGCTGCGGGGTCAGTACCCCATATATTAAATATGTTATGGAGGGATGGGCATGCACCAGCCTGAGCTAGATTTCATTATTAGTTTTTTCTGACTCTGCTCCTTTTCCGGTGCTTCGAGGAATCCTGCGCAAAGTTCAGAGCTTTCGCACACTGTGAAGACTAGAGTTAGGACTTGCCAAAAGGCATGTTCCCATCTCAGCAGCGGTGAAACCCCAGGGAGCAATAAGGTGTTGTCTCCATTTCTGTTTTAGCTGCTGCTCCTTCTCCCTTTGGAATGCTCCCCTTTGATGTGGCTATAGAGGTATCCCATGATTCAGATTTCTCTGCCTGATGGTGAACAAACAAACCACCCAGGAAGGGTTCACCCAAGAGGCATTTTGGGAGAGCTGATTATATCATCAACATCATGTTCTCCTTGACTCTCTCTTCACCTTAGATCTTGACTCCGTTCTCAGTTGGTTCTTTTCCTAGTTGTGGAATTGCTCATTCAGTGGTTCCCACTGGAAGGGACATCTCCCATTCTTACTACTTTCTCCGGGGGTTTTGCTCTTTGTTCCCTGCTCTCTTATCTATATTCTCTATCATAGGATAAGCCCATCAAATCCCACCGCTCTCAGTACCATGTTGTTAACCTCCATTTCCATTGAGGGCATCCATGTAAATTCCTGGAGGAGAAGGCTATCAATGGCTACTAGCCCTGGTGGCTATGTGCTACCTCCAGTATCCAAGGAAGTGAGCCTATATTCACTAATTGCTGGGGAACATGGGTGGGAGGGTGCTGTTGCACCATGTCCTGCTTTGTTGGACCATGGTCAACAGCTGGTTGGCCACTGTGTGAACAGAGTGCTGGGCTAGATGGACCCTTGGTCTGATCCAGCAGGGCTCTTCTTATGTAGTCTACTTTTCAGAGGACAGTCCTCTATTTGAAGGCATCCTCATTTTGGAGGGCTGTCCAGTCCAAGCGTGGTTGAAAGATAAAGAACCGTTAAGAAGAAAAAACAGAGCAGTGACTCATTAGCACCTGGACAACAGACTGAGTGGACACATGGACTCCCTAAGCAGTACCCTGATTGTGGATCTCCCTCCCCTCTGATTCGATAGGGAGTTATTTTCCTCTCTCATAATACTTGAACCCGGGGTCATCCCATGAAACTGATTGGTGGGAGAGTCAGGACAGATGAAAAGAAAGAATTCGTCACACAGTGCATAATTGAACTAAGGAATTTGCGCAAGAAAGAGGTGGAAGGGATGTAGTTCAGTGAATAGAGCACTGCAGAAGGTCCCGGGTTCAATTCCTGGCCTCTCCAGGGAGGGCTGGAAAAACTCCTGCCTGAAACCCTGGAGAGCTGCTGCCAGTCAGTGTGGACAATACTGGGCTAGATGGACCAAGGGCCAAACTCAGTATGGGATAGCTTCCTATGTTCTTATATTCAGGCAGGATCTACACGTCGTCCTCGATGCGCCCTTCTTGTGCCACAAGCCACTTTGGAGCACTGCATTTCGTCTAGTGTGGCTCAAGCCTTGGAGGCTCTGCCCGCGCCTGCGCCGCCGCAGCCGCCGCCCTTTCATCCAGGCCGGTCCCGGGGAGGGAGGGGGGAGGGTTGTAAACAAAAGCCAGTGATTGGGAGAGGGATTTCCAATTGCTAGCTTTTGTTTACAACCCTCCCTCCTCCCTCCCTGGGACCCTCTGGGATGAAAGGGCGGCTGCGGCGGAGAGAGCGCGAGCAGAGCCTCCGAGGTTTGAGCCACACTAGATGAAATGCAGCGGCTTGTGGCGCAGGAAGAGCGCATCGAGGATGACATGTAGATCCGGCCTCAGTAGAAGGGTCATAGCTCAGACTGATAGAGCACATGGTTTGCATGCAGAAGGTCCCAGGTTTGATCCCCGGCATCTCCAGGTAGAGCTAGGAAGGAATCCTGCCTGGAACCCTGGAGAACTGCTGCCAGCCAGTGTCGACAGTACTGGGCTAGATGGACCCAGGGTCTGACTCAATACAAGGCAATTTCCTATGTTCCTATTAGCATGCTCTGGAGAACCTTGAAGTTTGCAGAAGTAAAAAAAAAAAAAGCCTTTAGGCAGGAAATCTAGAGAGTGGGGGACTCCAAAAACAGTGCTCAGTGACCATGAAAAGCTGACAGTAGGGTGTGTGTTTGTGTGGAAATTTAGGTAGAAAGGAAATGGAATGGAGTATCCTGAAAGGCACCAATGAACAGAGACACTCCATGCTGCAACATTTTGTTGCAGATCCCACTGGACTTCTTCGATACCTTCTGAACCAGCAGGAACACACAGAGGGAAATTCCCTTTTCTAATGCTCATGGTTCACCAATGGGACACCAGATTCATTTCCAGATATGAAGCCTCTTACCTGATTTAAGTTTGGAAACGAAAACCCATTTGACTTCAATTAACTGAGTTCTGATTGGAGTTGTTCATATCGTTAATCAGGGCAGTGTTTCACTCCCGGGCATTTTTACCTTGGGTGTCCAAGAATGCCAGAAAGCCAGAGGAGACACACCTCTGAGAATACAACCACCCAAGTAGTCAAAGCTGATCTTGAGAGTTCACGGGGTGTTCAGCTCTTTTTCGCAAGAATGTATTTGGATAGGTCAACGTTGCTCTTCTCGCAACCATTTGAGTGCCATGATCTGGGAAGAGAAGACAGATCCATAACAAGTTAAGTTGCGACGGGTTCAGGAACTCTGATTCTCCTGCGCAAAGGAGCCGCCTGCTTAGGAGCTCCATGTGTGAAGCCCCCCGTGTATGAAGCTCCACGTGTGAAGCCACACATGAGTTTTTAGGACAGGGGTGGGCATTAGCTTTTTTGCCTCCCAGATCCACAAGCAGAACACGAGGGCAATATCGCCCTACCAGCCATGATCCCCAGCAACTAATATTAAGAGGCATACTTTGTCTAATACTGAAGGTCTGTGTTGGACTGGGACATTTTAAAGGGCAAGTTCTCACAGTGGAGGCTGGCGGCTCTCATTTGGACGGGGCTGTGAATCCATTCTGGGTTTCAGTCAGAGCCACCCAGAACTTCAGGTGCTGAAGCTATGCTCAGGATGGGGTTCAGCACCTTGGATAGCTGCTTTAGAGTTCTGGCTTGTTCTGACTGAATCCCATAATGGAATCACAGTTCCACTACAATTAGAGCCACCAGCCTCCACTGCATTGTATTCCCTCCCCCTCCACACACACACCGAGCAGCTGCTGTCTGGAGCAGCTGCCTCCCCCTGCCTAAGGGTAGGGCCAGCCCTGCTTAGAACTTGGACCTTTCTTATCATTTATGAGTCAAGAGTGACTCTTCTACAGGAAATAACGAAGCTCCCCTTGCATATCACCTTAACGGGTCTTTGGGGATACATCGCTGTCACTTGAGGCGCAGGTGGCCTCAGTGGCACGGAGTGCCTTCTACCAACTTCGGTTGGTGGCCCAGCTACGTCCCTATCTGGACAGGGATAACCTGGCTTCAGTTGTCCATGCTCGGGTAACCTCCAAGTTAGATTACTGCAATGCACTCTACGTGGAGCTGCCTTTGAAGGTGGTTCGGAAGCTGCAGCTTGTGCAAAATGCAGCAGCCAGATTGATAACTGGAACCAGTAGGTTCGAACATATAAGACCTACTCTGGCCCGCTTGCATTGGCTGCCTGTATGTTTCCGAGCCCGGTTCAAGGTGCTGGTTTTAACCTATAAAGCCTTACACGGCTTGGGACCACAATACCTGATGGAACGCCTTTCCTGACATGAACCTACCCAAACACTACATTCAACATCTAAGGCCCTCCTCCGAGCGCCTACTCCGAGGGAAGCTCGGAGGTCGGCAACAAGAGAGAGGGCCTTCTCTGTGGTGGCTCCCCAATTGTGGAACAATCTCCCTGACGAGGCCCGCCTGGCGCCAACATTGTTATCTTTTCAGCGCCAGGTCAAGACTTTCCTCTTCTCTCAGGCATTTGGCAATATCTGAGGAGCCTGGGTTTGTTTTGTTTTGTTTTTTGTAGTTTTTTGAAGTGTTGAAGTGGTTTTTAAATGTACAGATTGTGTGTATGTTGTATGTTTTTGCTGTTTAAATTTTTGTATATTGTTTTTAATTGTTTTTAACCTGTTATTCTGTGTTTTTAGATTGTGCCTTGTTTTATATATTTTTAAATGATTTCATGGTTTTAATTTTTGTGAACCGCCCAGAGAGCTTCGGCTATGGTGCGGTATAAAAATGCAATAAATAAATAAATAAATAAATAAATGTAAACCACCCAGAGAGCTTCGGCTATGGGGCGGTATACAAATGTAATAAATAAATAAATATTCCTGAGAAGCGATCCATAAATCTCTTGCTCCCCTCTGGAGTTCTCTAATCTCTGGATGTATGAGGGTAGGAGGGAGCTGTCCCTTCAACCCCCTTTTCCTAAGTGCCTCTTTTAGTGAAGACAATGAAATGTCATCTCACTTTCTGAACCAGTTGTCCGATCACCAAGTTGCTCTTGGTTGACCAAAATGCTCTTCACAGAGGCCAGCGGCGGCTGTTAACATCAATTCTCCCCCAAGAGCAAAACCGTTCCTGAGGTGACCCTCGTAATTGCCACGGCTGCTTGTTGGAAGGTGGTCATTATGAGGGATACTTTTAAGGCTGAAAATAAATGTTTTGCAAGCTTTATGCATCACCCGCTGCTGAATGCATTATGCCGCAGCAAAATGGTGGGGGTGGATTATTTGCACTGTCCTGCCTGTTCCCGCCAGAGCTCTACGCCTGTACCCCATTTGTCATGATGCTGCTGGGTTGGTAGCGTAATGTGGCACACCTTCCACTTGTTCATTTAGAATTGTTCATTTATTTGGACTGCTCCTCCTCACAATGAGGACTCCACCAAGAAACCATTAAAAAAATAAAAGGATATAAACCACAAGAATTTGCACAACTTTTTCTATGATAAAACTGAGGATAAATACTCAACGTAAGAACACTGAAGAGCCCTGTTGGATCAGAGCAAGGGTCCATCTAGTCCAGCATTCTGTTCACACAGCGGCCAACCAGCTCCCTACAAGAAATTCAGAAGCAGGACATGGGTGCAACAGCACCCTCTCACCCATGTTCCCCAGCATCCAAGTTGGTGGCCGTCACTGCATCTTGTAGTAGCAAATTCCATAGTTTAACTCTATGCTGTGTGAAGAAGAAATGTTTATTGAGGGGATCTATGGTGTAAGAGAGGCTAATGTTGGTGGAAGTCAGGGGATGGGGCTTGTAGATTTCATTTAAAGTCCCCTTGCTGCCCCCTAGGGATGCGGCAGGAGTCTGAGGGGCAGATGGAATCCTGCAGACGCTGCTCGGAATCCTGGAATCCACTTACCCACCCCTGTCCAGCTCCCTCGGTGACTGCCCTGAGATCCTCTTACAATGAAAGGTGGGACATCAAAAATGTTATCAATGAAATAAAATAAATCTGCTGGTCCAAAGAGAATCATGTGGCAACAGTCCATTGGTTTCCTTTGTTGGCCTAATCGAAGCAGCCCGACTTGAGATGCTTTAGAGATGAATGCAGCAGAGAGGGGGGGCAGGAAAGGATCCAGTTACTGAAAAAACAAGGTGGTCTTCAATTTGGAAAGAAGGCTTTAGGAGCTATTTAGAATCTCAGAACTGTTACACCTTGAACCCATCACTGCTGTGGGGCTCTGATGGATGGAAGAGAATGAAGGGTGCCCTGGTTGACCCAGGATGCTTTCCTATGTTCTGCGGAGAAACA
Source organism: Anniella stebbinsi (assembly GCA_029215795.1). Classification (NCBI taxonomy): domain Eukaryota; kingdom Metazoa; phylum Chordata; class Lepidosauria; order Squamata; family Anniellidae; genus Anniella; species Anniella stebbinsi. The sequence goes on from JARDYH010000010.1 coordinate 6,117,101, forward strand.
ACAACCAGAAGATAGGAAAATATACTTTTGGAAAGAACAGAAGAACCAATAGGTCTCCGTTCAAAAGGAACTCAATCAACTTTACTCCATTTATCACATCTCGACCGGCAACCCTACCAGGGCAATCCTTAGGGCAGGTTCTATGGCCTAAACATGGCACGAATAAACTGTGTCAAACTAAAAGGTGTTTAAACAAGAGGTTTCGGATCATGTCCTTTTAACTGGGCACATCGCCTTGTTTACTAAAAGCATCCCCTTTGCGGTGTGAGATCTCATCCAGATCGGTGGAGTGGTGTAGGGTAGGGGGGATTCATTCTATCACCATGCACCATTTTCCCATGGGAAGTCCCCCTGATGTTCAACCCCATTTGGTTCAACCCCAGGGCCAGCCCCGCCGTTAGGCAGAAAAAGCATAAACACATCACCCCAAACGAGGGTACTGCTTTGCATATAAAATCCATATTCTAATACGTAAGTATCGATGCCAACTTAGAAATAATTATTATAATTTAAACAACAACACTGTACATCTCTTCATAAGATGGAGCCCTGAAACCAGGTGACCTGCATGCCTGCCCATTCAGTGCTGTGGATGGGCAACACTCCTTATGGTTCTTTTTCTTTAAGCAGGGATTGAACTGGACAGCCTTTCAAACAGAGGAGTGTGCTCTATAAAAGAGGACACATAGACACACTAGTCTGAATCTTACTTCAATTAGACGTATGAGAATTTTGTTCCTGTTCACAAATCATGCAAACATGTTCCGTTTGCAACCTTGAACCGGACCGCAGTACTTCAGAAATGTTCACAATTTCCTGAACTTGCATTCATGTTCAAACATGTGCATTGCGCACATGTGCACTTCTGAAAACTGCATTTGCGCATGTGTGATCTTGCACATTTCCACAATTTCACAATTCAGGACGCAAACAAGGCAAAATGAGCATCGTGGAAGAATTTGGAGAACCTCAATGAATTTGGGTATTACAAGGTCACCCACCTCTAACTTCAAGAGGGAACCCGGGGCCATCTTGTCCTTTGCCTCAGGTGGCAAAAGGTCTTGACCTGGCCGTGTTTTAGAATTACTCAGCTTCCAGAGTGCAGGTGATTTTTCAGCAGGAAAGTGGTTCATGGGCAACCTGCAATTAAAGCTTCAGGTGATTGGCTAGCAGCCAGCACCGTGCTAGCCAATCAGCAACCACGTACTGTCAAAGCACTGAGTTTGGCCTCTGCCTCCTCCACCCACCCCATGAATACTGGTAAGGGATGGGCTTATGCTCCCCAGTGTGATCACCCTGCAGCACAGGGAGATGGCTCCTGCCAGAGAACCACATCGCTGGCCGCCACTCATCAGTGTAGAACACATTTCTATATTCCATACCGCCACGCTAGATGAAAAGATAATATTAATTACAGCATTTCACGCAAGAAAAACAACCGACATCCTTTTTTATGGGTCTAGTTTTTAATAACACAGGTGTGAAAAGCGATCATTATCTGTCTTCATAATAAGATCTGGAAACATTCACTATTGCATTGGCAACATTCATGACGAAGGAAAATATTAATTCTCCTCAGGGCTATTTCCACCAACCCACCACCAAACAATAAATTTAACCTGCCTATGCTATTTAGTGGAGAGGAGCTGTTCACTTCTAGAAATAAAATCAGATTATCCCCTGGACTGAGACACTGGGTCTGTTCAGACAACATGCTAAGCCATTGTAAGACCCCCTAACCCTTTTGTAGCAAATGGTTAGTGAGTGTGTTTAAACCATGGTGATGCAGCGACCGCAGTTAGGGATGGTTCACATGACACGCTAAGCCATAATGTGTAGCTCAAAATGCTTAACCACCGTGGCTTAGCGTGTTGTCTGAACAGGGTCAAGTCCATCTTTATCAGTAGGCTGGGCACCAAGGGTAGCCACGGTCAGGCACCTGCTGAGGACCCTCACCCCAACAGGGACCTGCAGGTGAGGGACACCTGGAGCTGCATCTCCTCTTCACCACTACAACTTGCTTAATCACCCACCTCTTCTTCTGGTACAGACAATTGTGATGGTGAGGAGGAGGAGGAGGAGGAGGAGGAAGAGGAGGAGGAGGAGGAGGAAGAGGAGGAGGTGATACTGCCTCCTTGCTCACTGGCTCTCTGCCTGACATGCAAGCAAGTGGTTCGGAAGCAGCAGCTTGTGCAAAATGCAGCAGCCAGATTGATAACTGGAACCAGAAGGTTTGAGCATATAAGACCTACTATGGCCCGCTTGCATTGGCAGCCTGTATGTTTCCGAGCCCGATTCAAGGTGCTGGTTTTAACCTATAAAGCCTTACACGGCTTGGGACCACAATACCTGACAGAAAGCCTTTCCCGACATGAACCTACCCGAACACTATGTTCAACATCTAAGGCCCTCCTCCAAGAGCCTACTCCGAGGGAAGCTCAGAGGTTGGCAACAAGGGAGAGGGCCTTCTCTGTGGTGGCCCCCCAATGGTGGAACGATCTCCCTGACAAGGCCTGCCTGGCATTAACACTGTTATCTTTTCGGCGCCAGGTCAAGACTTTCCTCTTCTCTCAGGCATTTGGCAATATCTGAGGAGCCTGGGCTTGTTTTTTGTTTTTGTAGCTTTTGGGGGGCTGTTGTAGCAGTTTCAAATGTATGCATGTATTGTGTGTATGTTGCATGTTTTTGCTGTTTTAATCTTTGTATATTGTTTTAAATTGTTTTAATCCTATGTAAACCGCCCAGAGAGCTTTGGCTATGGGCGGTATACAAATGCAATAAATAAATAAATAATATAAGTGGTAGCAATGATGAGGAAAAGGGTGAGGAGCCAGCACAGCTGGTGAGAATGGCGGTGAAAGGTACACTCTGCGAGGGAAGGGGCACATTGAGGGCGTCTTGCCCAAGGGGCCCTCCAAAACCTGGTGCCATCCCTGGGTAGCAGCTTCATTGCCAACAGTGCGTGAAATAAGAGAGTCGTTTTATGACTTACATTCATTTTTTTAAATTAAAATGTCTACCCTGCCCAATGCCTCCATTACGAATTCTCTCGTGTGGCAGCAAATGGCATTCAATGACATGCTGTCGTGGAATTGCCATGCTTAACGGAATCACCCAATCAAACAGACAGGATAACATCGGGTTCTGGGTCAATATCGGAGCCGCCCATCATTGCATCTACTGATTGGCTTCCCACACCTGGTGGCAGCCTCCGGGCAAGCTGGGTGGGCAGCAGGCCAATGGTTTGTATCAGCGCTGAAGGGTTCTGCCAAGGTACAGGGATCTTGGCAGCAGCCCAGTGATGCCAAGGAATGGCCCACTAACTAAAGTTTAACAGAGGAATCCTCTACAGGTTTACTCAGAAGTATGCCCCTTTGGGTTTAATGGGGCTTACTCCCAGGGAGGTGTGCACAGGACTGCAGTCTTAAGAACCCTCAACTGAAGCCCATGGTGGGAACCTGGCGTCCACTAGATGTGGTTGGACTCTACTTCCCATCATTCCTGTCCATTGGCCATACTGGATGGGGATGATGGGAGCTGAAACACAACATCTGGAGAGCCGCAGGTTCTTCCACTCGATCTTAAGTGAATAAAGCATGGTTGGTTGGGGCATGCTGGGAGTTGTAGGACTTTTTTCTGTCTAAACCTGCAGAGGATTGCACCCTCATAGTCACTAATCCTTTATGCAGGCATTTTTCCCATGACACATTTCTTTCAAGCTGTTGTCTGTATTTTTCGGCATTCCCAGGAAAGACTGATCTCCATCTTGCCCGTTCCTGGGAGCCCGTATTTATTCATCTCTGCTCAGCCCCCTTCAACCCACCCCTCCTATGCACACACAGCATCGGGCATCTCAGGTTTCAAGGGCCATCTTTGAAATCAGTACAAATGAGTCTGGAATCCAAGGAGCAGAGCTTTCTATTGACAAATGTATGTATTACGATGGGTAGATGCGGCTCCGGAACATCTGCGGCCACATAATCCTTTGCATCTTGGGAAGCCTCTGATTCAAATCCCACCTGTAAGCAGGTTGTCTGCTTCTGCTGCTGCCCAGATCCTCTAGCTAGCACATTTCGAGTGACTGCAGCCACTCCTGCCCCTGGAATCCCACGTGTTGGGGAGGCAGGGAACCAAAACACATATTTTACCTCTTAGGCTTCCAGATGCAGCAACATGCAAAGATGCAGAGTAACATGCGAACATAAAAAGTAACATAAAATATAACATGCAAACATGCAAAGTAATAAGCAAAGTAGGGTGACCAAATAAAATCCAGGTCAGGGCTCATGTAACTTTAACAGTTGTAGAGAAAAAGGAATTTCAGCCAGAGTCATTTGTATGCAATTAGTTCCTGGTGAAATTCCCTCTTCATCACAACAGTTAAAGGTGCAGGCAGTATACTAGAGTGACCATATGCAAAAGAAGGCAGGGCCCCTGCAACTTTAGCTGTTGTGAGGAAGAGGGAATTTCACCAGGAACTAATTGCATACAAATGACACTGGCTGAAATTCCCTTTTCTCTACAACTGTTAAAGTTACATGAGCCCTGACCTGGATTTTATCTGGTCACCCTAAAGCAAAGTAACATACAAACACAACAAGTAACATTCAAAGATGCAAAGTAACATGCAAACATAAAAAGCAACATACAAAGTAACATGTAAACATAAAAGGGAATTTCAGCCAGTGTCATTTGTATGCAATTAGTTCCTGGTGAAATTCCCTCTTCATCACAACAGTTAAAGTTGCAGGGGCCCTGCCTTCTTTTATATATGGTCACTCAAGTATAGTGCCTGCACCTTTAACTGTCCTGATGACGAGGGAATTTCACCAGGAACTAATTGCATACAAATGACATTGGCTGAAATTCCCTTTTCTCTACAACTGTTAAAGTTACAGGAGCCCTGACCTGGATTTTATCTGGTCACCCTACTAGTAACACCCTAGTTCTCAGAGCAAAGGTGGTTTCCCAAGCCCCACCCCCAACAACCCTGTTCAGTGCACATTGTTGATGGCTATTCATAGAACCTAAGAATCAGTCTTGGCTCCATGTTTTTGAGGCCCCTTGGGCAAGACACCTTGAATAGGATCCCTCCCAATGAGTCGACCTTCTCACCGCCATGGTCACCAGCTGCTCTGCCTCTTTCTCCTCTTCCTCATCATGGCTGCCACTTGCTTGCTCGACACGCTGCTGCTGCTCCTCCTCCTCCTCACCACCATGGCGTGGGCCAGAGCGAGATGCAGCCCAACAAAGCTGGTTGCAGTGGTGAAGGGGAGCAGCAGCTTCGTAGAGTTCTTGACAGCAGGACCCTGCTGGGGCATCAGCAGGCACCCAGCCATCCTGCCCTCAACACCAGCCCTGCTAAACATCCTGTGTTTCCTTTCAAAATAACTGCTGCAGGGGGTGGGAGGAGGGTTACGCTATCGTGGTTAGGGGCTCTGCCATGTGTCACAATCACAGTGGATATATCCCCTCACCACTGGAAGCGTCTCTTTATCCCAGAAGGGAAGCGGCCATTGGCACCAACGTCTCCACGCTGCAGAAGGTTTCAAGAGCAGACGAGAGACAGGAAAACTAGAATTTGCATTTGCATAAAGCCTTTGTGAATTCTGGCACATAGGAGCACGTGACTCATGATAGGTCCAATGCAGGGTGGCTTGGTACACAGTTCAGTTCTAGGGCCCTCTGTCTTTTAATCTAACCGAAGGAAATACATATCCCTGAATCCCCAGGGAAGGGGATTCGGCAAACGACGCGCCGGTTTTCATCAGAGAAAAATTGGCACGCAATTTTCTCTGCTAAATGCATTCAAGTCGAGTAACAGGTGGGGGACCCTTCTCTATTTCACTTTGTCTGAAAATTGCCTGATCCTTGACATGTAATTTTTTTGGTGTGGGTGAGTGGGAGGAGGAGGGTTATATCTAGCAAGACTCTGATCTTCTGTTTGATGTGTTTGCTTCTGATGGTCTGCAGACCAAATACCACAATTAATCTACAAAATAGTTAAGCCAGCAGCCATCATGGATGCTACAGAGGCATTCCATGGAGAATACAACGCCATGTCAGGGATGGCTCATTTATAAAGCCTTTGTCGTTTTCGAGACGCGCCTCATCTGCTACATTCATGCGAACAATGGAACCTGCTGATCAGAAACATGCTCCTTATTTTGGTACTGTTGGCTACAACTGTTGTCTAGAAGTTCGTTCCCCACAAGGAGAATTGTGTTCAGCGGAGGTATGGAAAAGTGATACCCAGAAATGTAGTCCCTTTTCTTTGTGTTTCCCATCAGGCACCCATGCTCTTATTAAAAGGAGGTTGGATAAATTTCTGGAGGAGAAGACTATCAATGGCTACTAGCCCTGATAGTTGTGTGCTACCTCCAGTATCCGAAGCAATAAGTCTGCATGCACCAGTTGCTGGGGAACATGGGTGGGAGGGTGCTGTTGCACCACGTCCTGTTTCGTTGGTCCCTGGTTGGTTGGTTGCTGTGTGAACAGACTGCTGGACTAGATGGACCCTTGGTCTGATCCAGCATGGCACTTCTTATGTTCTTAAGAAAACGATGGAGCTGTGTTCTTGAAACAACTGCCTGTACATTAGCTCAAGGGGTTGGATCCGGATTTAGTTATACTTAGGGTAGTCCAGGAGTGAGAGATCGCCTTCAGCCTGAGGGCCAAATTCAATTTTGGAGAAGCTCTCGAAGGCTGAATTCTAGAGGTGGGCAAGACCAAAAGGGGTAGAGCTTGATCAATTTCAACGGGACCTGCCTACCCATTTTGTGCAGATTTATTTTAAAATGAATCCCACTCTAGTCAATGGACCTTGCCCCTGAGTTAAGTGTGCTTGGGAATGTGCATTACATTCCATTGATTTCAATGGGTCCTGTCCTAGTCCAACTTTGACTAGAACCCTAATGAGAGACTCCAAAAGAGGCTGGTCCCACAACCCAGGAAGACAAATACAATGATAACCTATCACATATGAATTTTTAACTGCAATAAACCAGGATGACAAGGGCTGTCCTTCAAACCCTTAATGCATATTTGGCTGGATCCTCCCAAAGGCCAACTTCTAAATGCATCTTGAGTTACAAACCAAGGTGGAGTAGGACAGGAGGAAGACATTGCAGGGCAGATATGGGCCTGTTTTCTCGCAAAGCCAGTTTGGGTTCAGGTGGGTTCAAATTCCTTCTCGGTTCCAGTTCAGGCAACCTGCAACATCTGCGCTGACAGGTTAAATAGTGGGAGGGACATTCCTTCACCTGGTGCCTGGACTGTACCACTTAGTTCATTGTAACGGTTCTAGCTATTATAGCCCAGAGGAAATTGGAATGGTGGATGATCGGATGCAGGGCTCACCTCCAGTTTTGGAGGGCCCTTGGGCCAGACACCCTCCATGGGCCCCCTCCCTCATCGAGTTGACCTACTCATGACCATTGTCCCCAGCTGCTATTGCTCCTCACCTTCTCTCTCATCAATGATACCACTTGCTTGCTTGACAGGCAAAGAGCCAGGGAACAAGTCGGTAAGAGAATCTCCTGTTACACCTTCTCACCACCACCATTATCTGAGCCATGGAGAAAGGCAGATGAGCAAGCAGGTTGCAATGGTGAAGATCTTGCCACTCCAGGGGGATCTTGCCAGTGGGACCATGCTGGGGAGTGGACCCTTGACGGGCACCTGCCCATGCCTATCATTGACACCACCCTTGCTTTTATGGACCCCACCACAGTCAGAAGTGGTTTAGCACCAGATGAACTTAGTTGCAATTACCAGTAGGGCTATTGCATTGTCCTCTCGGAGTTTCACCACTTGCACAAACGCATGTGCGCATCAGCAAAGCACTGCACAAAAGGAAGGTTTATGCCATCGTACATATAATCCCATCGCAAATGGAGGGGGGTGCAGGATGTTAAGAATACGCACATGAGCCTTAATAATGCAGAGGGGGAAGGTGGAGAAGCTCTAGGAAATTGTATGTGCTCCAATTATTGGAATTAAATTTGGACATTCTCCAAGTTAAATTGCTCCTCAAGAGGATTGAAAAGCAGGGCAGGGCACAGTAAACCAGAGGACCAATAAATCTGGGGTAGGGGAATCTGTAGCCCTCTAGTTTGGGTTGGACTACAACTCCCATCAACCTTGAACAATGGCCAAGCTGGCTGGGGCCTGATGTATTTAATTTTATTGATTTATTATTACATTTATATCCCATCTTTTTTCCCTCTTGCAAAGAACCCAAGGTGGTTTATAAACAGCCCTCCTCCTCTCCATCATATCCTCACAACAAGCCTGTGAGGTAGGTTAGACTGAGAGACAGTGACTGGCCGAAAGTCACCCAGTGAACTTCATGGCAAGTGGGGTCTAGAATCCAGATCTCCCGAGTTCCAGTCTAACATTTTAACCACTATACCACACTAGTAGAACATGACAACATCTGGAAGGCTACAGGTTCCTCACCCCTGCAATAAAGGAATGGAATATAAGGAATCCTTAATTCTTGATTGCGTGTGTGGAGGGGCATTCAACAGCCTGCACTCATTTGAACCTGCCTGAACTCTGAGATCAGCTGTTGAACTCTTTCCCTGTAGCCTGTCGATAAGAGACATTAGATCAGCCTTCCCCCACCGAGGGCCTTCTAGAAGTTTTAGACTACAAGTTCCATCAGTCCCCGGCCAGTATGGTTAGTAGACAGGGGATGATGGGAGTTCTAGTCCAACAAAGAGCACCAGATTAAGGAAGGCTGCATTAGACTGATGGGTGCCAGGGACAAGGGCTTCTCAGTGGTGGCCCCGCATTTGTGAAATTCCTTCTCCCAAGAAATACATATGGCCCCATTATTGTTGGTTCTTTAAAAGGGAGTTCTTCAGAGGTGTTTTATGTCAATCCGGATTCAACTAGCTGTTGTGTTTTGATTCCTTGTTACCGTCTCTCCAAGAAACTGAGGTACAGTATGGTTTTAATCTATAATTTGATAGATTATAACTTGTCATGTGTTTTCCATAAACAAACAAACACTCACGCACATTCTACCAGAAGGCAAAGAACATGTCCCTTAACTGTCCATATCACAGAAGAGTATCAACCTGCCTATATTTCTGTGCACTTACGTCTATTGCAAAACACTGAATGAAGTTGTCCAATTTGAGCTTTAACACGCGTAGACACGTTCCTTGGGACGCCTGCGCCCATAAAAGCTTGGGGGAGATAGAAATTCTTCCCAATTTCATCGCATCCGCGAGCATTTGGGGCCTGCCTACTGGCACAGCCAACTCAAGGTATCACGTGGGGTGTGTGCGCGTTTCATTATTTTTTTGACAAAGTTTAATAAAGACTTAATACCTTAATTAGGGCACAGAGGACTTAATTATGGACTTAGCCAATATTTAATACTTTAATGGAAATAGAGCGCTTAAAATGAATTATTTAAGGTTAAAAAAATGTATACGCATGTATATACAGACAACCAATTATAAAAGAATTTGAACGTATCAAATTCTAAACCACGCATACATGGAGCAAGAGGGGATAGATCCTTCTTTCTAAATTGCATCTTTTTACATGACATTGTGTCAGGCTCAAGTAGCTGAAGGGCCGCTTTATGCTCCTCTTTTCCTTACACAGACATTTGGCATGAATTTGGTCTCTGGTACAGAACGCATAATCCTGAAAATCTTGGCTTTCTTTGCTTTCCTTTAATTAAAACAGGTATTTGGCAAAAAGAGAGGGATGCTGGAGAAATCTGCAATGGAATCCAATGAGTTTGGGTTTCTAGGAATGTGACCGGCAGATCCTACAGCGGACTGGCCGTTCCTACATCACACGGGTTCTGAGGTCTCGCAGACCAGTTTTTTTACTTTCCGGAGTTTCGTGAAAATTTAATCGCATTAAAATATGTTAAATAAAGAAACACCATCTGAAAACATGCTTTTTCCTCATAGCCTGAAGCATGAAAAAACACATGGGGGGGGGGGGGGGGGAGAGATTCGGGCATTTGCAGGGATGTGTGCATTTTTGCCAGAGCGAATTTGCACAAATGTGAATTTGCGCAAATCTGGGAAATGGGGGGGGGGGAAGAGCGCCAATTCTGCCCAGGAGTAAATGATAGAACAAAAGGCACTTTATAAAACCCACACATCCCTGGCAGGAGTTCAGGCCTGGGGCCCAAAGCTGGCCCCCCAAGTGTCTCAATCCATTCCTCTAGGGTTTCTTCCCCTGGTCCCTCTCCTTTCTCCCAACCATCAATCTCACAGGTTGAAATGACTCTCTTAAGGCTTTGTTACTGGCAGTGAGAGCTTTAAGCTTAAATATGCTTGAATTTAAGGGGGATTTGGCCCCGCCCTTTTGCCTTTGACCACACCCACCCTTGCAAAGAGGGCCCCACTCACCACTGAAGGCACAGGAGCAGTGAAAGGATGACTCTTCTTAGCTCTCATTTCCCATATTCCTCACTGCTGCTCAAAGCTAAGAAACAAAAAGGCCCTATTTTATTGAGAATGGCCTGCTCCGGTCCTTTCTTTTACAAGCGAGTCAGCAAGGAGGAGGAAGAGGAGCCTTTGCTGCTTGTTAGGGAGCTGCATGGGGGCCCTTTCCAACCATGGCACTTTGTCACCTGCACCGTATGGAACATCCCGTGTTCATTGGAACAGATGAAGTGGCTTGTGCGTAAATACCAGCTGGCTTACCCTGCATGTCTATCACTCCTACACAGCACCGCAGCGCAATGTTCAAGCCACACTTTGGAAAGATGGAGAAACTAGAAACAGGGCCAGGGCCATTAGGCCCGGTCCTACCATGAGGCAGAGTGAGGTAGCCTCCTCAGGCAGCAGGTTTTAGGAGTCGTAAAAGGGCAGCACGTTGGTTATTGACTTCATTAAATAACAAAGTAGTTCCCATGGTCTGTCTCATGTACGAAAATAACTTGGCTGGCTTTCAGTACTATGAACTGTTCATGGGTAGGTGGGTGTGCCATTTGCTGCTCTGCCTTAAGCAGCAAAATGTTTTGGGCCAGCCTTGGGGGGCCAAAACAAAAGATCCCTGGGCAACTGCCACGACCCAACCATCGCAATGATCCCGGCCTCAATCTTGCCTTTAAGCCACTTCCCAGCCCAGCCCCGTTGCTTTAGCAAGCATCAGGCAGATGAGGGCTGCCATTTTAATTTCCCACAATCCCTCAGAGCAATGCTGCATTGGGACACTGTGGGAAAATTGAAATGCTAGCCCCATGAAAGCACTGTTGTTGTCTGCTGCTGCCCCCTTCATGCCAGACTGCCAGAAGGCCAATTGAGGAAGGAGGAGAGTTGATCCTGAGTGGAAAAGAAAATGAATAGGACCCCCATTCTCTGGGGAAGAGAGTTGGGTGCAGATAGTTGTAAATGGCTTCTCTAAAGGAGAGAAGCAAGAATATTATCATCTCAATATAGCACAGGACGATTCTATCAGGTCAAACTTGAGGGCGGTGTATGGCCATGTACCTCTTTCAGACAGCACTATCCTCTATTGAGGGCATCCTGTATTCGAAAGGCTGCTCTGTCCAATTCCACCAGACTGAAAGGCAGTCCACACAGATCACCTAGTCATAGTCTTCCACACTATGGTGGGATAGCCTACATTTCTATTTAAATCAGAAATTTGATTTCTAAATTGGCAGCCACAAATATGCATTTAAATTTGCCTCTTTAAATAAATCTTTCAATCACCTACAAACCAGCCTGTGCAAAATTCATGCAAATCAGTGTCCTCCATTGTCCTCTTTCTGGGTGGCACATTTCCTCCATCTTGGCCATTCTTTAGTGGCCACCCTCACAACCAATGAGCCAGGCGTGGGTGCTGGCGAAGCTTCCCAGAAATGGGTTGAGAGAATGGAGACTGCCATCTTGAAAACCCAATCACCACAGTTATTCATTGCCACCTTTTCCGCCTTTGGAAACCAACCCTTAACCCTACCCGTCTGACAACACTTGCCTGGAAAATCGAGGTCTCGTCTCCTGTCCGACTGCTGCCTTAAAGAAAGGGGGGGGAACACTCTGTCATTAACAAATGAGGCCTAGGCCTTGATTAATTCCACAGGTTTCTTCCATTAGAAGTCACTACATCATTGTTGCCAAGCAAGCAGCCTCTTCCCCCTTCCCCTCAGAGCTGACCTTCTTCCCACCATTTGGCCATTCCCCTTGGCTGTGGAAGTTATTATAAGCTGGTTATTTGAAGGACCTGGAAACCAGGGCAACCGCTGCTTCCTTTCATCTGTGGCTCTGCGGCTCCTCAACCCTTGGCAGTTTGGAAGGATGGTGGAAGTAATTAATGGCTGAGGAGGGGAGGAGGAGGCACTCCCAAGAGTCAAAAATTCCTCTTGACAATGACCACATGTCTGAGGCTTGGCTACCAGTTCACCTGACAATCAAATGGCCTAATAGCAATTAGTCACCATAACACAGACACATATGGCCTTTTTTTTCCTCCAGGAATTTCCACCATTATACCTCAATCTAGTAGCCATATTATATTTTAGAGTGGGTCTGGGTCAAAAGTTGAAAAAGTTCAATGTCATGCCAATATTTGGGGACAGTTCAGGGGTCGGTGGATGGGTGAAGCTCACCCGTATTCTTCCCACTCCTTAGCTGGTGGTGGCCATTTTGTTTTCCCCAGAATGCCTCTTGGAACGCCATTACTTCATGACAATCAGGGCTGCAAAACCTGTGACGGCCAATAAGTCTCTGAAAACATTAACCCATGAATTGTCTCCTGGGCAGGATCTACACTACCGCTTTAAACAGCAATGACAACTGTTGGGGCCCGGATACACTACAGAGACAGTTTTCAAACCGTTTTCAAAGTGTCATGTTCTGCTTGGTGTAGATCTGGCCCTGGTTTCAGCCAGTCCTTTTTACTCCTGCCCACTGGATTTTGAACCAACCGTTCAAAAATTTGATCCTTTGGCTCAGCCTTAAAAAGGACTAGAAGTTGACAACCCAATGATGCATGCCTTCTTCAAATTAAAAGATATGGCACTTATATGGCTATGGAAGAGGTTTAGATGTCTCTTACTTACATTGTGAGAGCTTGTATATCATATGCTTGGCCACATTGTGCCACAGCTCACAGAAGAAATGTGCCTGCAATTAACATCCATTTGAACTTCCCACCCCCACATCCCCAGTTGGGTACCCTGAAGATCAGGATTATAGGGAAAGCAACACAAGGACTCAAGGAGATGTGGGACTTTTTTCTCTCTAAAGGCGCATAGGATTGCACCCTAGCCTGCCCAAAAGATTAAATGACTCCTTTGAACCGACAGTTTTCTGAATGAACAGAACCCTTTTTTAACAGCAATCCCAGCTGCCAGTAAGAAAATCTGGATTGCAGCCTTATTTATTGATTTGTTCTTTCGATGCATATAACAGCCAACTGGCAGATGCCCTCAGAACAGTTTATACAATAATTTAAAAAATCTAGTAACATAACAAAACAAAAAATACAATGAAAACTCAAAATATTTAAATATTTACATATATATATATACTAAAGAGCCAGCAGGAAAGTTCCTATTCGGAGCAACAGATTAAATATCAAACGCCTGCCGGAAGAAGAAGGTCTTAACCTGGCACCTAAATGTATACAATGAAGGTGCCAATCGGATCTACCTGCTGCACTATTGTAGGCATCAGAAACACCCCAGAATTCCTCTGAATTACATTTCTCTCAGCAGAGGCTGGTGGCTCTAATTTAGGATTTTGTTAATTGCATTCTATCTGTGTTTAGCAGATTATCCGGCATCTTTCATTGCCTCATCGGCTCATTGATGGAATCAGGTTGTTTTACCAGAATTTTGTTCTACTTGCACTAATTTACCTTAGAACTAACACCCAGCTGCGCAGCTGCGCATTAGTTCGCACGAATTTGCAGCGATGCAAATTCACGCAACGCTCCCACTGCCCCAAGTGAAAAAGCGGTCCACACGTCTGCAGAATCCACATGACTCAGAAAAAGCTGATCTGTTGCAGAATCCATGGGTCAGATTCATAGAAATATGAACTCATTTGAATCCAAGGCGGATTTCTCCCACGTCCCTAGCTAGGCCAAGTCACTGTTAAATTCCTGCTCTGAATCTAAGCTTTCTATAGGCATGTTGCAGTTAGGTGTGCATGCCTCTGTGTGTTTCTGCCTCCGTGTGTGTGTGTGTGTGTTAAGGAGGTTATATTTTGAGGGAAACAGCAAAAGCTTTGACTGATGGCTAGTGACCATGCGGAACTTAAACCAGATGAGCTGTGTCAGCCGGTGTAAGGCCAAGGGATGGTAGCTGTTCCAAACGAAAGGGGTCCTCTTCCCCCCAGATTTGTCACTTACTGCATTGTTATCTGCAAAGAGGGGGTAAGAATGTAACCAGAAACACATTTTTGAGTGAAGGGCTGACCTTTGAGGAACCAGTAAGACGTTCTGAGGCTGTCCAGCTGTGTTTAGCAGTGACCGCTGCCTCTCAGTCGAGGAGCCCCTGTTTGGGACCAGAGCAAACCTCACCACAGGAGGCTGTTTACAGGCGATTCAAAAAAGCATGGAAAAAAATCTACACCTTTATCTCTTTGTGTGTTCTATATTCCTCCTAGCCAAATCGTGTCCTAGTCTGCCACCAGATCATGGAAGGATGGATAGAAATGCAAGACTAGTTGACCATCAGTTTTCAGGCCCAATTCAATATATATGTTACTTTTAATGGTATGAGACGAGGCATCTATGTCTGCTGTTTCAGAACAAGTCTATTGGGAAAGGCATAGTTTATTTCAATTGCTTTTAGCCTTTTTACATTGTTTTAATTTTTCTATGTTAAGTTATTTAGCCTGTTTCTACCTGTGCCGCACTTCCAGCGCAGGCGTTATGTGCTCGTGGCAAAGGCAAAGCCCTCCCACTCAACAGCCTCGTTCCAGCATTCTGCCCTAGCTGCATTCCCCAAATCAGCCTCTAGGGCAGCTCCACATAGAGAGCTTTACTTACTCTTTGGTCGTGATTCTTGACTGGCCGCAAAGCTCCGAGCTCACCTGGGACTGCCGTCCATGGTGCAACAACTGCAGGCTAGAACCCCAGAGTTGTGGGAATGAATCCCATGGCAATGCCCATGGATCGAATCTCTGGGATTGGCAAAACTGACCCTGGAGACAGATATAGCCCCTCGCCCAACTAAAAATAAAAATTTTAAGAAACTGTGATAAACCTGAGTGTTTTAATCCCTTTACGTTGGAGCTAGTCCAAGATCCTTGTATTCTCTACATGCTCCTCAGCTTCACTGCGGTTAATAGAATGTGTATATAACAGACACGCGTGTGTGTGTGTGTAAAACACAAAATTATGCCTGCAAGGGTCCCATAAAGAAATTCCTGTGCACGATACATCAGACACAAAACAATCATTGCCAACTCCAGGACTCTACTTCTCGACTTATGAGGCCCTTAGTAATGAAATGTTTTTTCTAGCTTATCATGTCTACACACGAGTGGGAGGTGGATTCTTCTATGGATATTGAGAAGCACGTAATCTGAGATGCTTAAACCCCTTCAGCCGACGGAGATTTCCCATCGTTGTTAGAGGCTTTAGCCCAAACTATTTACAAAGGCCCCTCAAAGCCCTTCCTGGAGTTACAGCTGGATAACTGGACGACCCTATCTGGCAGCTATGATGTGGCCCATTTCCCAAGGCTCCATGGGACAAATATCCTTTGCATCCCGCATGACAGACAAACAGAAGCTGTGGCTTTCTGCATTCTCGGGAGGGTGATTAGGTTCATTAGCAGGCAATTAATTCCTTTACTTACCTGCCAAGTTTAGTTGATCCTTTGGGTTGATTTAAAAAAAAAAAAAAGATAAATCCCCCAAAGGAAATACTCTTAGGAACCTGGCAAAATTAAGACCGATGTGTAACATGACAGGAACTTCACTGCACCATTTAATATACGAGGAAAATACTACCCATAATTGCCATGAAGGGCCTTCGGAGAAGGAATTGTTATTAACCCCCACTCCACCCTTGCTAAAGAATGCATAGTTGCACCTAAATGTTGAGGTCAAGCATGGTTTGATTCCCTTTAGCTGGTTTTAGGTGTATCGATGGATGGACATTTGTGAAGAGCCCCACGACAAGAACCCTGAGCACAGGCTCCGATGAGGAGAGGCCAGCGAGATCCTTGGGGCCAGTGGCATCTGGGACAGAGGTGCTGCAAACCATCCAACCAACCATCAATCAGCTTCATGGGATGACCCCAATGGGTTCTAGTATTATGAGAAAGGGAGAAAAATGTCTCCCTGTCCACATTCTCCACACCATGCATGATTTTGTATCCCTAAGGCATAGCATCAAGACCAGGCATGAGCCAAGCCTTTGCCTAGGGTCCCTTCATCTAGGGTGGCTCTCTGTCATAAGAACGTAAGGCAAGCCCTGCTGAATCAGACCAAAGGGTCCATCCAGTTCAGCATTCTGTTCACACAGTGGCCAACCAGCTGCCCATGGGAAACCCACAAGCAGGACATGAGAGCCACAGCACCCTCCCACCCATGTCCCCCAGCAACTGGTATACATAGGTACATTGCCTCTGAGACTGGAGGTAGCATATGCCCATCAGGACTAGTAGCCACTGATGGTCTTCTCCTCCAGGAATTTGTCTACTTCTTTCAAAGCCATCCATATTGGTGGCCATCACTGTATCTTGTGGCAGTGAATTCCACAGTTGAACTCTGTGTTGTGTGAAGACCTTCCTTTTGTCCATCTTGAATTTCCCACTAATCAGCTTCATGGGAAGACCCCATTGGGTTCTAGTATTGAGAGAGAGAGAGAGAGAGAGAGATCCTTAACCACATTCTCCACCCTGTGCAGGATTTTGTACACCTCTGCCATGGATCCCCTTTTCACCAAGCTAAACAATCCAGCTGTTGTAACCTTTTCTCATAGGGGAGTTGCTCCAGCCCCTTGATCATTCGAGTTGCCCTTTTCTGCACATCTTCCTTTGAAGGGTTGCCAGAGGAACATCCTTTATTTGAATGTGCCCTCCATTTTAAGGGCTGCCGAGTCCAAATCCGATCGAAAGACGAAGAACCTTAAAGAAGGGAGAGCAGGAGGGACTGTGAAGTTGCACCTCCACAGTGAGCACCTAGGCAACCAAATGAGGAACCGGCACACAGCTCACCTGCTCACAGTCCATGGTGTGATGCGCCGTATTTCTATGTAATGCGTATTGGCTTCAACACCTCACATTTGCTCTATGCCCTCAACATCTGCCACCTGAGGTCACCTCACTTTGCTTAATGATAGGGCCGGCACTACTCAAACCCCAGGAGGGCCCCCACTGCCAGCCTCTGGAGCCCCTCAGCCTTGTTCCTCCTTGCTGTCAATAGGGATGGGGGAGGTACGTGTTTGGTTCATATTTTTAAGCGAACTTACTGAATTCACAACTCACAAATCCATGCACAAGCCAAAATGCACCTCTATGACAATTTTCACCATACGTTGCGCACAAAACGCATGCAGTACGGGAAAGTGCGCACGAAAATGCTTCTTCCCTTAGGGAAAACAGCTTGCAAAAAATGCGTATGTTTTGAGAAATGCGCATGAACAGGCATACGAAGTTGTGTGCACGTTTTTTAAAAATGGAAACGGGCGCAGAAAAGCAAAGGACTGGACATCTGAAAAATGTTTATGTCAATAAAGTAGCCCCAGCCAGCACTGGCAATAGTCACAGGTAATGAGAGTTGTAGTCCAACAATACCTGGAGGACACCAGGTTGGGGAAAGCTGTACAATGTAGCCTGCACTATGCACTCCAAGGTTGCCTGTGCAATCCAAACCAGCCCGATTACCTGTTTTGATTAAACTGGCAGTCTGATCGACTTCCGAGAATGGAATGGGTGGGCGCCATTTTGTATTTTGCCTCTGGCACCAAAATGTCTTGGGTTTCCCCTGGGTGGGATGCCGGGAAGGTGCCTGTCAATCCCAACCAGTGGAGCTAGCCCTATCCCAGAGATCACCGAAAGCAGAAAGCACTGCTTCGAACCTTCCAGATGAATCCAGCAAAGTAAGGAACCCTGCTCTGAACTCTTCGGGAAAGTTCAGATTCGAATCTTGTCAATGGGGCCAATTTGTCTCGAAAAAACCCTTCCTTATTATAAAATATCCTTTGGTGCTTGGGTGGGTTTGGGGAGGCGAAGCAGCTTCTGAACAAGATTATGATGATTAATTATTCTCATTGCCCAACGAGGGATTTGTTGTTAAAACAACGGCATGCTTAAACCTTGTAGCATCGCACGTTCAAAGGGCTGTACAAACAGTAACGAAATTACCAACATGATGGGTTTAAATCGCCTGTGATTTTTGGGCTCCTCTCAAAGAAGGGTGGGGTCGGCTTGGAATTTTAACTCCATGTACTCTTTGACTTAATTGGATTCCAGCATTTCTAGCAGCTCGCTGCCAGGAATTTAAAGTGCTCGTTTATGAAAATAAAACAAATTGCATCCATTCGGCCCAGGCAGGGTCTTTGCAAACTTTCCTTCAAACACCCCACCCACCGCCCCATGCCGCCAAACCTTTCGGCTCAGAATCTCAGTTTATTCAGGCATGTTTTACATGGGAAACCTTCTAGCATGAACTAGGGGAAGTGTTGCAATTAGTTAACATGGATCCGCTTTAAAAAAAGAGAAGGAAGATGCTGAAGCAATGGTACAAAAGGAGCACATGTTGCATTTTAAACTTTCCTGAATCATGCCACTTCTAGAATCTCTGCCTCTCTGTCTCTGCATGCGCATGCAACCATTTAATTCAGCCTGAAGATATTTGAGCAACATGTTTGGGAAGTTCTCCCCCCCCCCCACCCCAGAGTCATGGGGAGTAATTTTATTTATTGGATTCACTTCCATACCATCCTTCAACCAAATGATTCCCAGGGTGGTTCACAATGAACCAGATCATTGCAGTACACTCTGCATGGGGCGACCCTGGAAATGCAGCCAGAAACTTCAGAATGCTGCAGCCAAACTAGTGACTGACGCGAGACGCTTTGATTATTTTGTGGGTTCCTGGTGTGTTTCTGCGCTCAATTGAAGGTGCTGGTTTTAACCTTTAATGCCATAAATGCTTTGGGACATGGATACTTATGGACTGCCTTCTTCCATATGTCCCAGTCAATATGTGAGGCTCTAGATCCCTCCACTGTCCATGGCAAGGGGGATGACTAAGAGGAACAGGGCTTTTTCAGTAATGGCACCTGCCCCAAGGAATGCCCTCCTGAGTAAGATCCATCAATTTGGGGAATAGGGTTCAGCACCTTGGATATCTCCTTTGGAGTTCTGGCTGCTGATGACTAAAACTCAGCATGGACTCACAGCCCCATTGAAATCATACTCATCCACCTCCACTGAATCCTCACATCTTCACACTGTACTCCCTAGGCGCCTGACTAAAACATGGCTGTCCACAGAGGCCTTTGACAAAATCACTTTTGTTTGACGTGTGTTGAATGCTGCTCCCTTATACAGCTGTTTGAAACTGATCGTTATGCTGTTCACTTTATATTTAAAGTATTTTAATGTATTTCTTTTAAAATGGGGATGGGTTGATCTTTGTTTTATGTTGTTCATTTTGCAAGCCACTTTGAGTCCACCTGGCCGGGGGGCGGGGTGGGGAAAGCAGGATGCTGTCTTTCTAAACAAACACAACAATAAGAAAAACGCAAGCAGCAATAATTCAATAAATCAACACCCATATTACTCACAATGGAAAACCAGCAATTAAAAGTGTCAGTCAAGCTAATTTAACATGCAGAGTTTCAAAAGTCAAACTGCAATTTCTCTCTCTCTCTCCAGAGAGAGAGAGAGAGAGAGAGAGAGAGAGAGAGAGAGAGAGTCAGAACAACAGCTAAAATTTGGCTGAACAAATGCCAAACCTGTTTCAACTCTGCTTTTCTTCAGTGGTGCATTTTAGAATAAAGCAGACTTTTTCAGGATAAGTCCAGATTTTTTTTAAAAGAAGTTTTGTTTACTGTAATGATTGCTTATCATTTTATTTATTTATTGCATTCATATCCATCTTTTTTTCCTTCAAGGAACCCAAGGTGGTGTACATAACCCTCCTCCTCTTCCTCTCCATTTTTATCCTCACCACAACAATCCCATGAGGTAGGTTGGGCTGAGAATCTGTGACTGGCCCAAAGCCACCCAGTGCTTCCAAGGCTGAGTGAGGACTAGAACCCAGATCCCTTGAGTCCCAGTCCAACATACTAACCATTACACCACACTGGCTCTCTATTTTTCCCTATTGTTTGTGTGTGTTTTTCTCTGGGTATGTCATTGACTGCATCATACAGCCTGTCAGCCCCCAAAGCCATGATATAAACGTTTGAAATCATCATCACCTTCCTCATTATCTCCTTCTACTGCTCTCAGGATCCAGCTTTCCACCTCTACATTGCAAAAACAAAACAAAAACCCCTGCAGTGCTGACATAGAATATAAGAACATAGGAGGAGCCCTGCTGGATCAGATTAAGGGTTCATCTAGTCCAGCATTCTGTTCACACAGTGGCCAACCAGCTGTCGACCAGAGAACCACAAGCAGGACACAGTGTAACAACACCCTCCCAACCATGTTCCCCAGCAACTGGTGCACACAGGCTTACAGCCTCTAATACTGGAGGTAGCACATAGCCATCAGGGCTAGTAGCCATGGATAGCCTTCTCCTCCAGGAATTGATCCAACCCCTTTTAAAGCCATCCAAACTGGTGGCCATCACTACATCTTGTGGTAGCGAATTCTGTAGTTTAACTTTGCGCTGCATGAAGCAGTCTTTCCTTTCATCTGTCCTGAATTTCCCACCAATCAGCTTCAAGGATGACCCCAGGTTCTAGTATTATGGGAGAGGGAGAAAAATCTCTCACTATCCACATTCTCCAAACCACACATAATTGTGTGCACCTCTATCATGCCTCCCCTTAGCATCCTTTTTTCCAAGCTAAACAATCCCAGCTGTTGTAACCTTCCCTCATAGGGAAGATGCTCCAGTCCCTTGATCATTTTAGTTGCCCTTTCCTGTGTCTTTCAGGCCTCAGTAGAGAGGCCACTTCACCCAGGAGAAACCTTGGGAGTGAATTAAGGAAAGACAATCAATGGGGTTTGGATGTGTGCCTCTTGCAGGGATTCTCCAGGCAGCTCCTTTCAAGTTCAGATCCCCAACAAGTCCGCGCTTGCTCAGTAATCTTGGCTCAGGTAGAGCTATTCCAGTGACTGGTTCACAGCACACACTCAAACTCAAACAGTGTTTGCTGCCCCCGCCCAGCAGTGTATAAGCTATACACAGGCATAGATGTGCTAGTAACACAGGGCCTTCTTGAAAAGCAAGCGGTGTTTTGCTAGCTGAGGATTTAATAAAGCAAACTATATATCTGGATCAAAGTAGATCAGTTCGTCAATAAAGTGGACGCAAACCCGAATGACAGGAAACGTAACTGAATATCCCTGGAAAAATGCCGCGTTATGCCCCTTGTAGGTTTTGTCCCTGTTTTCAGATGAGTTAAGATCCATAAAATGTACACAAACCTGAATAAAATTACATCAAAGCTGAATAAAATGATATAGAAGCCATCATGAACTGAAAATTCTGAATTACCCTGGCAAGACATATCATTCTCTTTGAAAAAAACTAAAATCCCTAACATCAGTTATTGTGTATATGAAGCATGCAGTGTTGATATCGTCCCTACCCACGCAGGATAGACGTCTTTCTATAAACTGACCCAAGTTCCCTCAGCACATTATACAAAGGACGATACATAATGATGTGTTGTACAAGATCCTCCACCTGCCTTAAACTACAAGGGCAGGTAAGCCCAAAATGTGGCACATTCCGGTATCTTCCTTCTAAAACGCCTAAGCCGTTTGGCCAAGATCAAGTGTAGATCGTGGAAGAAATGAGCATGAAAAGAAAAATGAGCTCCAATCCGGAATGTAACACAATCTTCTTTGATGTTCATCTCAAGTTAAAGCATACCCACCCACCCCTAATGTTAAACCATGGCTCAATTCGGACAACACGATAGTCAATGGTGGGGTAATAATCAACTTTACAGTTGTTCAGCTAGGGGGTACTCCCTACACAACATGGTAATAAATAATCAACTGTGGTGTGGATTAGGATCAGCACTGAGTTGACTATGGCAGCATTCGGATGACACAATAGTCAAAACAACTGCCAATTGTTTCCCCCACACCAGTTGTTTATTATGTCGTCCGAATTGAGCCAATGTGTTTTTCATCTGATAGGCATTGGAGTTTTCTCTGTGACTTGGCTAGCTTAAATTTCAATCCACATGTCTCTCTTTCTCCAACCATTTTTCCTTTCTTTTTTCCTCTCCCAACTAAGGCCTCCTCCACACGAGACGTTTAATGAGCCTTAGAGGCTCATTATAAATTTTACCTCCACACCAGCGGAGCGCAAAATGGGCGTACAGGCACGTTATCTCCCCAATAATGCGCATTTTCGAATGCGCGTTAAATAGCGACTTTTATTTTTCTTCGGCCGTTAAAGCGCATTATCGCGGTGTGAACAAGCGATTATGCGTGTTAACGTCTTCTAAAGCGCTTTTTGGACATGAATTAATGCGCTTCGCCGCCTCTCGCCGCCTCCCGTGCAGAGGGATTAGGCGTAAATGCGCCTCCGCGATAATGCGCATAATCCCGGAACCGGGCGCAAAAGCGCATCCTTGTGGAGGGGGCCAAAGATGCTGCAACCACACTGACCCTTTCCCAAAGACCTAAAAGTTATGTATACCTGTGAAGCGTGGATCAGTCCTGAGCACCTATGGGAAACCAGAACAGGTTCCTTTCTCCATTAAGCTCTTAATGTAGTTCTTGTGCTCCAACGAGGGACAAGATTACCTTTATATGACTGCAACACTGCCCTCCATCACAAAGAAATGCTCCATTACATATTCATGGTAGGACTACTGAAAACATTGTATTTAAAGCTTACAGCTCTTTAGAGCAAGGGTAGACAACCTTTGGTCTAATTTCAAAAGCCCTCTCCAACTGATCAAGTCTGCACTTCACCGCTCTACGTTATTCTGGTTGAAATGGTTTATCTAGATCATGGTGCAGATCCCTTGGGCATTTCGAGACCTGGGCCCCTTGGGACCTGGTCCCAAATCTATTTCCCATGGGCCCAAATCTATTTCCCATGGGCCCAAATCTATTTCCCATGGGCCCAAATCTATTTCCCATGGGCCCTAAGTGTCCACTGATGCCAATAGAAGGGTTTTTCCCCGCTCTCTTTTATAATATGCTCATGTAACATAGCAGTGATGGGGGGCTTTTGGGCCCTGACCCTAGATCTATCTGTAAGTCTCCAGATCTATTTCCGAGGGCCCTCAGTGTCCAGGAGTGCCAATGGAAGTGTTTTTGCCTCTTTCTCTTAGAATCAGCCAAGGTACCACAGCAATGGTGGAGGACCTTGTCCATTTCCTACTGGAGTATAAAAGGCTTTCTATGTTAAAGGATTTCTATATATCAAATCCACTGCAGCCAAGGAAAACAAAGAAAACCAGCCACAAGGAACCGTCATGTTTGTTATCTCACCAGGACGGATATGCTACATTCAGAACTGCAAAGCTTATCATATACTTGCCTCAAAAATGCATCCAAAAGGTTAAGATGAAGACCATAAGAAGTGCCGTGCTGGATCAGACCGAGGGTCCACCTAGTCCAGCACTCTGTTCACACAGTGGCCAACCAGCTGTCGGCGAGGGATCTACAAAGCAGGACACAGTGCAACAGCACCTTCCCACCCATGTTCCCCAGCAACTGGTGCATATAGGCTTACTGCCTCGGATACTGGAGGTAGCACATCGCCATCAGGGCTAATAGCCATTGATAGCCTGCTCCTCTAGGAATTTATCCAACTCCCATTTAAAGCCATCCAAATTGCTGTCCATCACTACATTTCATGGTCGTAAATTCCATAATTTAACTATGCACTGTGTGAAGAAGTGCTTCCTTTTATTTGATCTATACTCTCTGTATTGTTTATGAGCTGGGGAGCTTGCCATCTGTAAATTACTGTCTAGGTGTAATTAGGTTGTTTTGCCACCACGTCTTTTTTTAATGACTATTTATATTGCCAAATGAACCTGATAAAATTGACTGTTGCCTCTCTTTGGAATTGTGCGATAGCTTCCCATTAATACCATAACCTCTCCTACCTTAATTGACATGCAGGGGCAATTTTCAAGGAGAATTGCAGGTGGAGAAAGAAGGGTTCACCCTCCCTCCTGCCCCTGCAAGGGAATTAAGCTTAGAAAAAAATCTTTCCCTTGGTGCCATGGCCACCACATGAAGCTAGTCCCCATTAACTTTATGAGTAATGAATAACTTTGCGTCAGCCCCATTGATTTCAGTGGTTCTACTCTTTGTATGACTAAATCTGGATCCAAACCAGGAGGAACACATCCCATCCTGCCCATTTCCACTCTTACAGAAATAATAAATAAATAAATAAATCACCTCCACCCCTTTTGCAATTTCCAGTAGATATTTGCCAGGCTACTGCCTTACTAACAGAGGGAGGGCGAGAGAAGGGGAAATACCAACCATAAATTCACACCATCAGTCACAAAGGGGGGGGGGGGAGAGAAACGTTCAGCTGTCTCCATGATTAAGGAGCCCCCCGAGCTACAGTGTCGAGAGAGAGAAACCGAACCACACACGCACGGACATGGCAGAGGGAAATCTCCCATTCACTGTATGCTTGCACCCTATTTGCCGAGAGAAACAACAACAACAACCTGGAACCGAATTGCACAGATTCTGAGCTAAAAGAATGCACTTAGAGGACAGGCACCAAGCAAGGAAACACCTGCCCTCATTGAGGACAAGGGAAGTTGTATTTCTTCTAATATAAATGTGCTAACAACAATCATCTATCACATGAAGGGGAAATCCTGGCTCAGGACCCTTGAACTTGGCATTCGTTCACATGGTTGGAGGTGTCGTTGGAGGCCATCTAGCTCAGTGGTGGAGCACCTGCTTCGCATGGAGAAGGTCTCAGGTTCAATTCCTGGCAACTCCAGGAAGAGCTGGAAAAACTCTTGCCTGAAATGCTGGAGAGCTGCTGCCAATCAGTGTTGACACCACTGGCCTAGATGAACCAAGGATCTCATTCAGTATAAGGCGGCTTCCTATGTTCCTACGTTGATGGAAGAAATCCAGAGCTAGTGTATCTCTCAACAGATGGCTGTTCAGGCCTTGCTGGAAGACATCCAGCCAAGGAGAACCTGCTGCCCCACTAAGTAATTGGTTCCATTACTGAACTGCACTTATTAACATACAAAGCTCTTACTAGGTTGCTATGGCACGGCAATACGTTTGCAACCGATGTACTGTCACTGCAGAAACTCCCAAGAGTTTGGATTTCTATGAATCCAACCTACAGATCCCACAGTGGACCATTTTTATGACCCACTCGGATTCTGAGTCACACTGATGCGCTCTTGCACACTTATGCACTTGTAAGTGTGTACTTGTGCAAATGCGCTAATGCACATTAGTTAATAAGCGTGAGTGCTAATTATTTTGAATGCGAATTACTGCCAGTAGAATGAAATTCTGGTTAAAAGATCTGATTCCATCAACGAGCAGACAGCGGAACAAAAGACACCTGACAATCCATGAACATACACACACACAACAGATTTAACGAAATCCGTTCGTCCCTAATCCAGTGTTAGTCTACCTTAAGTCCCATTCATTCCAATGGGTATACTCTAAATAGAACTAGCATTTGCTGCAACGATCTCACACTTTCTGTCTCACTCACATGAACTAGCCCAGCAGGAACTGCATCGGGTGGTCATTTAAGCATCGCCCAAAACAAGAGGAAATACATCACCAAAAAAGAGGACAATGGGGGGGAAATGAGTACCAAATCTGTGCATTCTGACTTATAGAGAGAAATAATTACTATAATTTAGATAGAAATACAATGCATCTTATCCAATCTCAAGGCAACCGTCCTCCTTTCTTGGGGTTCTTTGCCTTTACACCAGATGTGGACTTGACAGCCCTTCAAAGAAAAGAGAATTGTCCTTTGAATGGGTCTCCAAAATAGAGAACTGCCCTCTGTGAAGTGGGACACATGGTCACCTACTACACGGTTCTCCTGGGTGTATAAATTGGCTCTCAAGTCAGATAGGGCATTTTTTTATTTATTTAATTTATTTATTATTTTTACAATCTTTATATGCCGCTCCCCATTCACAATTTCAGCACAGTGCACAAAATATAATGGAATAAAGACAGAATAAAGACACATTAAAAGTAGATTTTTAAAAGAAACAAAGTGCAAAATAACCCACAGCTGGCCATTAAGGGACATTTAAGAACAATCCAAGCAGGTAAGGAAAATATGGTTGGTGAAACAACTTACAGAATCGCTGAAGGTTCTTTCCTACTGCTTCCACATAGTGATATTGAGGGCTTCAACAATCAATGAATCCAGCATATTAGATACTGCTATTATCCAGTTATTATCTCCACCTGCCCTGGAAGCATTTATATTGTTTCCAGGTCATGAGTAACCAATGGGCAGCCTGTGTGGGAGGAGTCAGTTTGGAACTCAGGAACACATAGCTATCCTGCGAACACTCCAAACTGCACCTGCAATAGCTCACCACTGGGGGCAGCAGCACATACAGGCCAAACCACACCTGCTTTTAACCCCAGAACCTCCTTATTTTATTTCATTTTATTTCAGGAAGAAGCCCTCTCAAGGGGGTTGGCAATCAATTCCACAAAAGCAAAATTAAAATATTATAAAGCACCTTGTCACGTTTTAAACTAAAATGGTGGCATAAAGCACACACCTTTGTCCAGACTGGTGATCCCGATAAAACAAATTAAACAATTTCAGATAATTTAAAGCAGAGAACAGCAACCATTTCAAATCCACCCCAGCATCTTTAACTAAAAGCAGATTGAAACAACAAGGTATTGAAGGCTCATTTATAAGCATAAGAAAGGAGTCAAACAGACGCCCCTTCGCAGGAGTTCTGCAGATATGGCGCCATTAGGGTGACCCTATGGAAAGGAGGACAGGGCTCCTGTATCTTTAACAGTTGTAGAGAAAAGAGGAATTTCAACAGGTGTCATTTGTATGCATGAGGCCCCTGGTGAAATCCCCTCTTCATCACAATAGTTATAACTGCAGGAGCCCTGCCCTCTTTTGTATCTGGTCAAGAGAGCAGGGCTCCTCCAGCTTTACCTGTTGTGATGAAGAGGGAATTTTCCTAGGTGCCGCATGCATACAAAGGACACCTGCTAACATTCCCTTTTCTATGCAATTGTTAAAGATATAGGAGCCCTGTCCTCCTTTCCATAGGGTCACCCTAGACCACCACATCAAGAACATAGTATTATCATTTTCTTTAATGGGCATGAGGGTGTGTGTGTGTGTGTGTGTGTGTGTGAGAGAGAGAGAGAGAGAGAGAGAGAGAGAGAGATAAAGATAGACGAGATGTTTTTACCAGCCCATGGAAAGACTTTTGCTTTCTCTGTAATAGATACTGTACCATACCATATTTCTTAAGTAAATGGAGGGGTGGGGGGCAAGGGGGAGGAGGGGCAGGGGGGAGGAGGGGGCAGAAAATAATGCACAGGCATAGTAGTTGAGAGAAATGATGTATGTGGGCCTTTCCATACCACCTGTTAGAGAGCTCAAATGCACAGGGGTGGGGTGAGGAGGGGAGCCCAAAACCTCACGCCGGGGAGATCTCATGCATTCAAAACAACAACAACAAAAAACCCACCACCCTCCATTCCTTTACCTCCCAAAGCTTTTGTGCTGCACTCAGAGTGCAATTACATGCTAAATATCTGTCTGTCAATAGACTGGATCCCCTCAATTTGTATGACACGCTTTAACGCAGGCCCAGCCAAGCCGAATGGAATGACAGTTATGCCCTCCAACCACAGACCAAGGGCTCCTGGGATACTGCTCCCTGGACCGCTTTGGAGGGGAACAAAACGAGGGGAGGCGGGAGAGATAAGAAAGAAAAACAAAATGTGCCACCAATAAGTGAGGGGGCGACCTAGATAGCAACAACAATGGGGGTATATAATGTTTTTGTGAAATAACCACTCTCATGAATGTGTTTCTCTTTTAAAAAAAAAAAGAGTACCTGATACAATTTTTGCACTATTCTAATTATATTAGAGGCAGCACCCCAGTGGGGTCCATCGTTGACTGTTGCCCTGGACCTCCCTTTTAAAAATATATGTAATTAGGGTGACCAGATAAAATCCAGGTCAGGGCTCCTGTAACTTTAACAGTTGTAGAGAAAAGGGAATTTCAGCCAGTGTCATTTGTATGCAATTAGTTCCTGGTGAACTTCCCTCTTCCTCACAACAGTTAAAGTTGCAGGGGCCCTGCCTTCTTTTGTATATGGTCACTCTAGTATAGTGCCTGCACCTTTAACTGGATTTTATCTGGACCTGGATTTTATCTGGTCAGCCTACATGTAATCCCAGTATTCCAGTAAGTGCCAAATGCTGTGTTCAGAAGCCACCACTGAAATTTCCCACAATGCCCCAAAGTGTCGCTGTGCCAGGGGAATTTTGGGAAATTAAAATGGCAGCTCTCAGCTGCCTGGCACTGATCAGAGCACTGCTGACTGCCGCTGCCATGGCAACCATGTAAGTGCACCCTTAATGGCCTCCCCGGAGGGCACTTTGCCATAAATCCCTTCAAACTTGGTGCTGACCCTGTTCCTATATTCATTTTAAACACACACATGTATTCATAGGCTGACACTCGAGAGGTGATCGTTCACGGGAAGGAAGGAGCCTTAAGTGCCATTTTTGGGAGCCAGGAGACAGGATATAAATAAATGAATGAATAAATAAATAAATAAATAAGCAACACAAGAGAAGATCCAGGTGGAGTGTTTTGGCAGGATTGTCTCTATCTGTGGTGAGCAAAACTCCGTTTTCTCTTATTATAAACAATTCATGTAATGCATGCTAAAGATACAAACTCCTTTGCTTTTTAAACAAATGAACAAAATAAAATGGGGATGTTGAATTCGTGCACTACTGGCCTTGCTATCAGTATTTATAGGGTGACCAACTGTCAGGATTTCCCCGGATTTGTCCTGGTTTTTGTTCTATCCTGGGTGTCAGGGGGGATTTTCTGTAATTTTCTATAATGTCCTGGAAAGACAAGCTTTCCCCTTTAAGGCCACATTAGCGTGGTTGGAGGGAATGACGAGCTTTCTGGAGGTGGGTTATTTCCCTCCCACTGCTCCAATCAGGACCTTACAGGGGAAAGTATGTCATTCCTGAACATTATAGAAAAGGACCCGATTGGAGCAGTGGAGGGCGGGAATGACACACTTTCCCCTCCTCCGCTCCAATTGGGTCCTTTAAAGCAGTGGGGGTGAATGACATGCTTTCCAGAGGCCCCGGAAAGCCACTTTCCCACCCCCCACCCCACTGAGGGTCCTCTTTTTTGGTTTCCCAAATGTGGTCACCCTAATTATGGATAGGTATATATCTTCATTTGGTGATGGTGGAGATGATGATGATGATGATAAATAATTACAATAATATTTTATTAGCAGTAGTAACAGTAGCAATAATAATAATAACAATAGCAATTTTACACTATATGTCTTTTCCTCTTCTAAAATTGCCAAATCCACCAACATTGAAAACTGGGAATGGTGAAAAAAATTAAATAAAAGATTAATTTGCTGAAGAGTTCCATGACCCATCCCCAAATTGTTTCAGCTTGAATCCTCCCCATATCCATTGGGTTGAATCCAGACTGAGTCCTACTTAGAGTAGACCCATAGAAATGGATGGGAGTTGGGTCAGTCATGACTAACCTACATCTTATTGCTTTCAGTGGATTTTCTCCAAGTGTGACCAAGCATGGATCCGACGCATTATTGTAATGCCAACGACTGACTGTTTGATATGACTGCATGTTTTAGCTTCAGGCCAAGGCAGAAAGAAAGTGGGGGCAGAGGGAACTCTAGAAAACAAAAATATCTAAACTTGCAAGTCCATTATCCAAATTCTCAATTTCCTTCTCCCAAGATAATTTTGTCTTTGTGCTGGAAACAGATGGGAAGGCCTTTACAAACATACAAATCCATCATTCCCAGTGAGGATATTATTGTTATTATTATTATTATTATTATTATTATTAGGGTGACCAGATAAAATCCAGGTCAGGGCTCATGTAACTTTAACAGTTGTAGAGAAAAGGGAATTTCAGCCAATATCATTTGTAAGCAATTAGTTCCTGGTGAAATTCCCTCTTCATCACAACAGTTAAAGTTGCAGGGGCCCTACCTTCTTTTGTATATGGTCACTCTAGTATAGTGCCTGCACCTTTAACTGTTGTGATGAAGAGGGAATTTCACCAGGAACTAATGGCATACAAATGACACTGGCTGAAATTCCCTTTTCTCTACAACTGTTAAAGTTACAGGAGCCCTGACCTGGATTTTATCTGGTCACCCTATGTGTAACCCCTTGCGGGATTATCCCTTGCAGGATCATTATTATTACTATTATTACTAGGCAAGAGCAGGCACTCTTAAAAGCAGAGAAGCTTCCTCGCATTTTATTTTTTGCAAACGGGTGTATGCAGAGCAGCCAGGGAGGGGTCGGAGCGAGAAAAAAAAATATTCCAACTGCTCAGTGTCATAAAGAGAACAAAACCCAAGTGGGACGGCGCATTAAAAGTAATGATTTTTCAACCCTGAGCCAGACAGCCTTTAATCCCATGTGAATAAAGACCTCAAATGAATAGCACCCGTCACTGGGCTCCTTGATCAGGATCCCAGCTGGACAGGCCTCAGACAAGCTGGTAAACATATTCGAGTGAATTCTTTGTTTCAACTTTAAGCAGGAGGGGCAGGTGGAGAGGGGGGTATTGATTCTTTTTCCCCTCCTTCCCAATTGACTGCCAGTTGACTCCCTTGAAATCTAAGATCCTGTAAAAAACTTTTTAAAAAAAGACCATATGAAAACAAGCTCAATCTTAAGCTTGTATCCGCCAAGAATAACCAGGCACTGCTGTCCCGTCAGCTAACCGTGGAAGAACTCCATTTGCAGCATATCAACAGCCAAGCTTCAAGGAGGGTAGAATCCATTGTACCATGTGGTAAGGAAAAAAGTAGACACAAGATCACACACTCTTTTGCTCCGTGCTATTGAAGCTGGGGCAATGATCAACTTCACACCTGCGCAGGAATTCATTTGGATGAGAGGGCCGGCAGATGCACAAGGAAAAAGTGTCGATGCTTGCGGGTGTGTATCTTTATTTTAGAGAGCAATCCCATGGTCCTTAGACAACATCCGGGGGACAAAGAATTTTTTTGGATTCCTGGATCCGCAGCCGGACACAGTGCTCCGACCTCGGATCCAGGAGTCCGAGCTCCCCTCCCCCTCGCTGCCAGCTTGGAGAGGGCAATGCTGACTGCCTCTCCGAGGTCGCAAAAGCGACGTCGGAGGAAGGGAAAGGGGGCGTTCCTGCAGGCGGGAAGAGGAGGGGATGGCTTACGCTGTATCCCCAGGCCTCCCCAACCAACACTTCAGCTAGATGGGCAAAAATGCCCATCTAGCAAAATTCCAGATGGGAGGCGCGGCAGAAGTGAAGCTAACCTCCGCTGCACCTCTCACTCTGCCACAGATAGCATAGGATTGCACCTTAACCACCCCTGTTGCGAATTAGTTGTGTGTGTTCTTTTCAGCACGAATGAAAAACTGGCCCACATGGGACCCATTTGGTTCCATTTGCTTTCATTCCCAAATGTGCATCCAGGGCAACAAATAGGTAAACTCTGGGGAATTCGCCCATTTTTGTTTCTAACTTCTTCACACCCATCTGAGACGGGGAGGCGCTTGCCTTTTCTGAGTCCGGCAGCCTGTCCCATCAGCTGCCATTCCTCACCCCTTGACCAAAAATGGTGCTGACCAAGGGGGGCGGCCATTTCCCCCATCCTATGATGAATGGTTAAGCAGATCGAGCAGGTTTTCACGATGCTTCAGAACCCTGCGAGGCATGCCCAATCGGAGACAGGGAACAAAAGAAATGGGTGATGTGATGGCTTTGAAAGGGGATGTGGGTCCAGGGGATTTGGGGGGGGGGGCTTCTCACCACCACCGTTGTCTGGATCAGAGCGAGGGGCAGGTGAACAAGCAGGCTGAGGAGCAATGGGAGAAGGTTAGTGCCACCATGTCCTGCTTGTGGTCTTCCCAGAGGCCACTGTTGAGCTGAGATAGACCTCTGACGTGATTCAGCAGGGCTCTTCTTACATTCTCATCCATGGGTTCGGCCATCATAGCACCTTCCAGCCTCTGAAAACTAGCACCTGTCTCCTCAAACACAACACTCTGGACTCGTTCAGAAAGTGTGCAGGTGCCGTAGTATGTTTCAAGTGGCCACTCCAGGGGAGAAACATAATGCTTTGCTCTTGACGAGGTGGAGCAGACCCCATGCTGGGATAATGTCTCGGCCATTAATGTTGGGTCAAAGTCTAGAGGAGCAGATGTTTCCCATTTTAAAAAAAAGAAAGAAAGTCAATAGAAGAACAGTAGCCAGACACAGTGAGCACTTTCCCAGTGCTTTTAGAAACCTAGAGTTCTAAAAGAACGATATCCCTACGATAATATTCATCAGAAAGGCCCTCTTCAAAGTCTCATTCAAAGGTCCAACTAATGATAACTTTAAAAGGATAAAATAATAAAAATTAAAAGGTTGTAGAGGGATGTCTGTAGTCCAGATTTGCACTTCCTTCCCCGCGGAATTTGGACTCCAGGCGATCTCAATGTTTATTCTGCTTAAGCAAATTACTGGACCTTGTGCAGCCATTCCAAATGTGACCAACAGCCCTCTTCATATGCTCCCAGCAGGGCCAGACATACTGTTATTCAGGCTGAGGCAGCTAACATGGTCCATTTATTACCGTGCAGGAGGCACCACCATATGTAGGGTGACCAGTTACAATCCAGGTCAGGGCTCATGTAACTTTAACAGTTGTAGAGAAAAGGGAATTTCAGCCAGTGTCATTTGTAT
Organism: Anniella stebbinsi; assembly: GCA_029215795.1. NCBI lineage: Eukaryota > Metazoa > Chordata > Lepidosauria > Squamata > Anniellidae > Anniella > Anniella stebbinsi. The sequence continues at coordinate 6,150,199 of JARDYH010000010.1, forward strand.
GAAGTTAGTTCCTGGTGAAATTCCCTCTTCATCACACCAGTTAAAGTTGCAGGGGCCCTGCCTTCTTTTGTATATGGTCACTCTAGTATAGTGCATGCAACTTTAACTGCTGTGATGAAGAGGGAATTTCACCAGGAACTAATTGCATACAAATGACACTGGCTGAAATTCCCTTTTCTCTACAACTGTTAAAGTTACATGAGTCCTGACCTGGATTTTATCTGGTCACCCTACCATATGCATTCTCTGCCTGAGGTACCACATGATCTTAGGCCATTTCCCTGCTCTTTAGTGGTGTGGCATTGCACCATCAGGCCATCAGATGAGTGCAAAATGGTGGCATCCTGGAATTAACTTACCTTTTGTTGTGTGCACTTGGAGTCTCAGATTTCTAGGGACAAATTTAAAAATGTCTCCCTTTCAGAGAAGAAGAGGTCAAAGTGAGTTGGACTAAAGATGGCTACATTACCCTCCACCCTTCGTACGCTCTTGATTGGCTCAGAAATTAGCATGCTTTTTTTTTTAAAGCAACAACACAGAAATAAGCTAATGTGATGTTCAGAAAATAAGCCACCCTTCCTAACTGCTAGCCCTTTCTGTACCCCACCCCAAAACAACCTCTCCTCTCTCCATCTGCAGGCCCAGTGATACTGCAAAAGGGAGATCTTTCCCTTCTTCCTCCCTTCTAGCTCAGTAGCCTGTTGGGAAACTACATCTCCCATGAGACACTGGGCAGTTCATCTTGCTACTAGTATTAGCATTAGTCATACCTTCTACTAAAGATACCCAGAGTGCACCAGGGCACCGGAGAGTGAGAGACAGCAGCTTCCGCTAACTAGCAAGTCTTTATGGGAGAGGTGGTTTGCGGATCAAGTATGGTGGCCACTTACAAATCTCTAAAACGGAGAACAAAAGAAGACATCAATTTGCATCAAATCTGCATATGCTAATTTATATGCATATCTTCACATTTATACATAAGTTTATTATAATTTAAATAGAAACCCAGGACATCTCACCATAGGGTGGGAGACTGTGACCAGTTGACCTCTGTGCCTTGTTATGTCTACTATATGGGAGCTATTGATGGGCAACTTCAAGGCACAGCTCTTCCTCTTGATAGTTCTTTATCTTCAAACTGGACTTGGACTTGATAGTCCTTCAAACAAGGGATACCTTCAAAATACAAGACAGTCCTCTGTAAGAAGAGCACATGTGACCAGCTTAGAATGTAGTGATGGCCACCAATTTGGATGGCTTTAAAGAGGGTTGGATAAATTCCTGGAGGAGAAGGCTATCGATGTCTGCTAGTCCTGATGGCTAAGTGCTATCTCCAGTATTAGAGGCATATAGACCAGTTGCTGGGGAACATGGGCAGGAGGATGCTGTTGCATCTGTGGGTTCCTGGTCGACAGCTGGTTGGCCACTATGTGAACCGAGTGCTGGACAAGATGGACCAATGGTCTGATCCAACAGGGCTCTTCTCATGTTCTTATGTTTGGATCAAAGGAACTAGCAGGGAAAGTGTTTTGGAGATCGGAGAAGATGGTGCTCAAGGCATACGATTCAATCAGCAGATCATTTCCTATATTGTGTATCCTCCCCCTGCCACCCGCCAAATCTAGCTTGAACCAAAGAGAAAAACGAGGAGGAGGAGGAGGAGGAGGAGGTAGGGACTCAGAAACAATGACATCCCAACGAAAACAAAAAAAAATGACGTTATTTCAAATAAATGTTGCCAGTGTGAAACGTTTCCACCAAAGGGAGGCAAAACTTGGCCGGCTCCTGTGCTTTTTGCTTGGTTGAATGACTGTGAATCGGGGCACATTCCAGATCTCCATCCCTGCAACGAGGGGGACGATACATAAATTATACTATGCTGCTG